>OY728165.1:654698366-657198366 GCA_963277665.1 Viscum album
TCCTTTTACTGATTTTATATGAATTGTGCATAATTTGTGTGAAATATTAATGTTTTAAAACTAAGTATTATTTTTGAGAATATTTAGAAGTAGTCCAGTTGAGTTAGTTTACAATTTTATTTATAACTCTCACCCTACTTGTTAAAATTGTGTGGTTATTGTTTTTAGGATTCCTTATTATATTTCCCACAAATTATTAGAAGGAATCATTGGCATATTCTTCCATTTAAAGGATTGTATGGACTACATAAGAAGGCCCACAGAATCTGTGAAGAAACTGGACCATCCATGAAGATTGAATCACTAGGATAAATTCTGAATTAAAAATTCATTAATTCTCCTTAAACATTCTGATAACAATTCAAGGAGTCATGGATAAATATTTCAGGGCACAACTCCAAAAAAAAGCGGCCCAAATGATGTTTTAATGTCCAGCCCACCATTCTGTCTGGGAATTAAAATGATGACACTATTAATGAAATATCACATGATTTGATCATCAATTCAAGCTACGATTTTGAATTGTAAAAGAGGATATATAGTCGGATGAATTTTTTTAATAAATTTTTCAGATATGAAGGCATATTCTTATTGATAAACCCATTCACGTTTTGTCCTTCTTAAAAGTATGGATTGAAATGGACAGTTTACCTTTGTTTAATCAAATAGACACAACTTTGGCTCCATAAGTATAAATAACTCAACATTTTGAGGGAAGTCAGTAAACATTATTATATACAACTTTTACGAAGATTTTATCTCGATCTTTGGCTTTCTAAATAGACAAATTGTTGATGTAAGTTGACGGACATATTGAGAATGCAGACAGTTTACTTCCTTGGGCTATAAATACATACCCCTCCTCTCCTTAAAAGTGGATAGAATTTCAGAAGACATGAGAACATATTGGAACGACCAAATCCTTTCCAAGGGCTTGGGAGGACCTTCCATACTCAAGTTTTCTCTTGAGATACCCTTCCTCCTCTCTTTGATTTTGTGTTCTTTTAGTTCATTTTCAATTGTAATTTCATAAGTTTTTGTATTTGTAATTCTGTTTTAATGCAAGTTTCTTATTAGCTATATCTTATTCTCATTAACCTTCGGTAGTATAACATAAATGTTCTTTAAATAGTTTAAATATAGTTGAATCACCATCCCTTATTTTTCTTTCTCATTTAACCTAAAGTTCGTTTTTATTATCATCATCATTTCTGTGTGTGTTCGATGCACCACTTTTTTTTATCCATTTATTTTCTTATCGTATCAATTTATCATCATAATAATTATAACCAGATTACTAATTATTTCAATGGCTGAGTAAATATATCATTAGGGTGAGTTATAATTTTGGGATGTTAAGTGATAGAGTGTATTTTCTCAATGAGTATTCTTCAAATTAACATAGTATATGTTGGACTTAACATGTCATGGATTAATGACTTGTTTTGTTTAACATGTGATTTCCATGGATTATTGGAACCATAAATACACTACCATCAAAAAGATCTAATTGAGATTATAACCCTAAGTTAAGTTGTGTCTTGTATTAAATCTTTAACACTTAGGAATTTAAATCAATGTTATCTTGTGAAGTGGGAGTCAATTTAAATGAAATATAAAGCAAGGGGCAAGGATATCACAAGCTTAACTCCCAAAAAATGAACTCACCCCTGTCTTTATCTAATTTTTAAATCAATCACCAATCATTAATCACTTCATTTAAGCTCTGCAAACAAACCCCCAATAAAAATACAATCAAATAAAAATGAACGACTATTAATAAGTTTCATCGTCGAGGATTCAACCCAAGTGCTGTTATACACATTATCAGAGCACCAGAACCTTGACCGGTCGATAGGCGACAATTGGACATTCTTTCAAATCTCACCATTTTTAGGGATGGTGTAATTAAATATTCATCAGTTTCTTGTTATTTTAAAAAGAAAAAAAGATAAAAATTAAAGAAATAAAAATACACCAAGAAAAATCAATCTTCCTCTTTCTTCTAAAATCTCTCTGAATGCCTCGTAGCCTCCTAAAAAACCTCATATTTTTTTGACCCTGAAATTGAGTGAATAGTTCTCCAACTTAGGAGGATCATAAGAGATAATCCAATAATTCAAGAACTTGTCCTTGTCCAACTAGTAGAATTAGATATGGCCAATCCTAGGGAACAAACACATAAGGAACTTGATGCCCCTAATATGAATTACCAACCTCTTGGTATTCAATATCCAAACATAGAATCTGGATTTGATCTCAAATCAGGGTTGATTCATCTTCTACATCATTTTCATGGGTTAGCTGGTGAAGATCCACATCTCCACCTTAAAGAGTTCCAAGTGGTGTGCTCTGCGATGAAGCCTCAAGGGGTTTCTGAGGAACAATTAAAACTCTGAGAATTCCCTTTCTCCCTAGCTGAATTCTCCAAGTCATGGCTCTAATACCTCTCTCCAGGTTTCATAACCACATGGAATGACATGAAATGACTCTTCTTAGAGAAATTCTTTCCAGCTTCTCGTATTTCTTCTATCCGAATGTATATAATTGGTATCCATCAATTCCCAAATGAATCACTCCATGAGTACTGGGAGAGGTTCCAAAATCTTTTTGAAACCTTCCCACACCCCCACATCCATGACCAACTCTTGATCCAATATATCTATGAGGGTTTATTGTCTATGGATAAGCCTCTCATTGATGTCGCTAGTGGTGGTGCTCTTGTTGATAAAACGCATGTAGCTACAGGTGATATCATAAGTAACATGGGTGAAAACACACAGCAATTCCATAATCCAGCACATTCTCAAGTAAAACAAGTCCATGAAAATAAATCCATAGATACAAACAAGATGATTGAGTGGATGAGTGAACTTACAGGTCTTCTATGACAACTAGTTGTGGATTCCAAAGCCCCAACCTCATCTTCTCCACAATCAATGTTTCTTAGACCTGTTAATAACTATGGAATATGTTACTCTCCAAATCAACAAACAAACACCTTCCCATAACTTCAAGATGATCCATCTAATTCAGCTAGGCCAATGGATCTCAATGCAGCCTATGCTCGGCATGACACCAACCCTCAAGGCAATCCCAATCTAGAACAAAGCCTCTTCTTCCAATAAACCAAGGGAAATTGCAGTTGGAGATCATTCCTCTTTCACTCATTATAGCCTTAAAAACATTGAAACCCAAATTGGTCAACTTTAATCCCACCTTAGTCAGTAGATACCATCCAATTCTTCGGAACTACCAACTCAACCATTACCCAACCACAAGGGTAATATAAGTGAAATTTCACTTAGATCGAGAAAGAAAATTTCTATGCCTCAAGATAAATCCTCAAACCCCCATTTGAATGTTGACCTAGAAAATGAAAAGAAAACGAAACATGAAAAGGAAACTAAAGCCATTCCCTCACCTCCTTCCATTCCACTTAAGAATCCAATTCCTTTTCCTCAAGCTGTTTATATGCCAAAAATGTCCTTTGAACCCGATCCTGAAATGATCGACATATTTAGACGTGTTGAAGTAAACATTCCCCTCTTAGATGCAATAAAAAACCCCTAAGTATGCCAAGATTCATAAAAAATTTTGCACCCACTAGAGGCAACTTAGGACCTTCAAAATTGTTTCCACCCAACAGCATATTCCCATAATGTGCAAAGATCCCAAGACCATTACAGTTCCATGCCAAATTGAATGTTCCAACTTTGATGATGCACTTATAGACCTATTATCCTCAATTAATTTCATGCCCAAATACATCTTCTCCAACCTTGTTCTTCGTCCCTTACATACAATGGGTGTCTTCAATCAATTGGCCAATCGAAGCATGGCCAGTCCTGAGGGAATAATTGAGGATTTCCTTGTCTGAGTCAATGATCTTATCATCCCCGCTGATTCCTATGTCTTTGACTTGGAAGTTTAGACGAACTCTTCTTGACCTCCCCTAATTCAATGAAGAACATTCCTAATGACCGTGAAAACCAAAATTGATGTCCATTCAGGCATCTTATCTATGGAATTTGGTGACCAACTGGTCAAGTTCAACATTTTCCTATCCATACGATACCCATCTAAGGATCACTATGAATTCTCAATCCATGTTTCTGAGGACACTTCTGAGAGTAAATTGAACCCCATTCCATCATGTTCATCATGTTATAATGAGATATGACCTTGTTAAATATTCACCATGATTGAAAAAGTCATAAATAGTTATGTTGATGTAGACCTATCGTTCATAGACTGCATCAATCTAGAGGATCTTGAAAACTCTCTTGAATCCCACATCAACTCTGATCTCTACTGCTCCATCATGAACAATTTTAAGGAAAATGAATCTGAAGAAACTAATTCCACTTCCTCCATTCCTGAGTTGTCATACCCAAAAATAAAAGATGTATCTAATCAAAAACCTCTTCCTGAACAACTAAAATATGCATAACTTTTCTATGATCACTATTATGATGTCATTATATTTACTCCAGTTACTGAAACTGAGGAGTCCAAACTTGTTCAAGTGTTAGAGGAAAACAAAAAGTCCTTTGGGTGGACCCAATATGACATACCAGGATCAACCATTCTCTTTTCATGCATCACATCCATCTTGAGGAATCATCCAATCCAATTAGAAAACCACAAAGAGGACTCAATCCAATCATACTTGAGGAATTTTAGGATGAGATCACTAAGCTTCGTCAATATGGTATTATCTACCCTATTTCTGATAGTGAATGGGTTAGTCCAATTTAAGTTGTACCTAAGAAGGGTGGGATAACTGTTGTCACAAATGAACATGGGGTGGTAGTTATAACTCGAGTGAAGAACAAATGGTGTGTGTACATTGATTACCGAAAATTGAATGTTGAAACAAGAAAAGATAACTACCCTCTTTCATTCCTTGATCAAATGCTAGAACGATTTTCCAGAAAGTTACCCTATTGGTTTCTTGATTGATACACAGACTATATCCAAATCCCAATTGCACCTTAAGACAAAAAAAGACTACTTTCACATGTCCCTTATGAACATATTCATATAGTAGAATTACTTTTGTATTTTTCAATGCTCCTACAACATTCCATAGGTGTATGATGCGTACCTTTTCTGAATTAATTAGACACTGCATGGAAGTCTTCATGGATGACTTTACCAATTATGGTGAGTCATTTGAATCATGCTTGCATTCACTCTCTCTACTCCTTCCAAAGTGTGTCAAGTGTAACCTTGGGTTAAATTTTGAAAAAATGAAACTTCATGATTTCAAATGGGATTTTTCTAGGGCACAATGTTTCACACGATGTTATTGAAGTTGATGTTTCAAAAATTGAAGTGATCTAATCACTTCTTGGACCCACATCTGTTTGATACATCCATTCATTTCTTGGTCATGTTGGTTTCTATCAGAGATTCATCCATAACTTCAATAAGATTCCCCTCCCACTCACTCAGTTTCTCCAAAATTATGTCACCTTCCATTTCGATTATCTTTGCAAGAAGGCCTTCATTGAACTCAAAATTTCTCTTACATCTAACCCAATAATCCAACCCCAAACTGGTCCTTACCCTTTGAATTGATGTGTGGTGATTCTAATAAAGCCATTGTGGTTGTTCTTGGTCAACGAAGAGAAAAAATTCTTCATGTCATCTATTATGCCCCAAAAAAATTGGATGAAACTCAATATCACAACATTGTTAATGAAAAGGAACTTTTAGTAGTGTATTTTTTCTTAGATATATTCTAGCCCTATCTCCTAGGTTCTAAAATCATCATATTCATAGACCATTCTACTATAAAGTTTTTACTTAAAAAAAGTGATTCCAAACCAATGTTAATAATATGTATCCTAATGCTCCAAGATTTTGACCTCGAAATAAAATATAGACCCGGATAATAAAAACTTGTGGATGATCACTTGAGTAGAATTTGTAATTCTTCTCATTCTGAAATAATTGATCTAGAATTTCTAACTGAGAACCTTTCATATCTCACTCCAAAAATACCATGGCATGCTCCAATTGTAAATTACATGGTTTTTGGTGCTTTTCCAGAAATTTTTTCAAAAGACCAAAAAATGATGTTGAAAAGTGATTCAAAATTCTATTTTTGGGATGATAATAGACTTTGGAAAACTTGGGAAGACATGGTAATTAAGAGATGTGTTGATGAAAATGACCATTCTTATACCTTATAATTATGTCACTCAGTGCCTGGTGGTGGCGATTTTGGACCACAAAGGACTTCTCGAATTGTTCTAGACTCTGGATTCTTCTGGCCTTCACTCTTCAAGGACTCGAATGAGTTCTTTTGTTGGAAAAAAATCCCTATAGGTAACATTGCATCATTTTTTGGTTGATTGTGTTTGTTGAAAAAGCAGGTTTCCAAGATAAATTTCCATATTCCATAGATATTGTTGACAATCAATGTTGACAAAGAACCATGAAAAAGGAATGGATGGCCTGGAGGAGGTACAAAATAGCAGTACAAGGTGGCATTGTTTCCCAGTGTTTGCCAAATTTTTGGGTTCCAAAATTTGGAGTTTGGTGTGCATCACAATAATAGGATTTCTATGAAGATCATATTTTAATATAGCAAGGGCATGAATTTTGTGAAGATAGGATTCATAGATTGGATTTTCTGAAGACAATAAAAATGTTGACGATGATGATTCTCGTTTACGATGACCTTCGTGAATGGAAATGTTGGAAGGAAATGTGAGGGAGCTTCGCGGCGGCGGCGCGAGGTAATTTATGGAACTCTCTATGATTACAACGAGCTCCGTGATCCAAGAATTTTTGAGCTGCTTCGTGATTTTGAGAGAATTCCAGCGGAAATTTCGGAGCTTTGCGATTGGCGATGTCGTGGCACTGACTTCGCACGGAAGGGTCATGGGTCGGTGGAATTTCTTATAAATACAGGTCGACCCCATTGAGAGAAGTAGAGATATTTTGATTAAAATATTTTGTTCTCGATTAGCGAAGGTGGTTCACGAAGGTAGTGTTCGTCACGAAAGAGAGGTGCTTCATAGCGGCTAATCTAGCTTCGGGAAAAAAGTGTGCTTCGCGAGGCCGTGTGCTCTAAGGAGTCTACTTCGTGAAGAGATAGGAGCTTCGTGATGGCCTAAGATTTGAAAAGGCTTGAGCTTCGTGAAAAGGTAGGAGCTTTGTGAAGGCTTGTTTGAGATTTGAGAAATTGGGAGCCTCAAGAAGTAGGGTGCTTTGCGAAGGTATTTCCAAAAGAATTGCTCAGTGTTCAATAGCAAAGGGGTATTCATCAGTGGGTGAACATTGAACATCAAAAGAGAATCTATCAATAGTTGAGGATGCATTATTTCATGAAAATGAAGAGGCCTACAGGTCTATAAACTGTGAGTGGATCTTCTGAAAAAGTAGTGATCTCACTTCAGCTGAAAGAGCAGTAAGTTCGCAAATTGTGAGTCATTGTAAACCAAGAGGGACAGTGAGTCCGCTTCGAAGTTGTTGATAGCAGTGCGCTTATACTAGAATTGGTACATCGGCACATTGCCGGTGTATGCCACTTGGCCATAGCCCAGTGAGGGTGAACCAAGTAAAAATAGGTGTGTCTTGTCCATGATTTAAGTTTTATTCATACTTTTCATCGGGAAGGAGAGAGAAGAGGGTTTTGTCTAATAGAAAAACAAGATCAAAACGGCCAATTTTTTAATATGTTATACCCTGATTCACCCCCCCCCCCCTCTCAAGGTATCTAGCCTAGTGGACCTAACAATTGGTATCAAAGGGAAAGGTTAATATAAGTGTATCTCTCTCAAATGGAGGTCACTAATCATAAAGGGATTCCGATCTTCGACAGGAACAATTTCCAGCTACAGAAGAATCAGATGCAACACTACTTTCGATCATTAGGAATGGATGTGTTCACAGCAGCATGGAATAATAGCTGATATTAATAGTGGTGCATTATCAGAAGCTGAGCGTAGAGAGTTTTATGTTGATGCCAAAGGAATCAATGCCTTAGGGGGATCCCTATCCAATATTATCTATACAAAGGTGATGTCATGCAAAACATCACATACCATGTGGAAAAATATATTGAATATATATGAAGGGGATACAAAGGTCAGGGAGGAAAAGCTGAAAGTGTTGTGGAACAAGTATGAATATCTGAGAATGAACCCAAATGAGTTTGTTGATGCATTATTCAAGAGGGTAAATGTTGTAGTGGAAGTCATGCGAGGTCTTGGAGAAGTTATTGAAGACCTAAAGATTGTGAAGCGCATTTTGAGGAAACATCCACCTCAGTTCAATCTGAAATTTGTAGTTCTGGAAGGTAAAGACCCGAAAGAGCTGATGTTGGATAACCTGTATAGCACCCTTGTTGCATATGAAATGAGAAATGATGATAATGACGTTGTGGAAAAGGGGAAATCCAAAGAAGTGGCATTCAAGGCCATGAAGAAGCTCACCACTGAAGACTCTCAGGAAGAAGAAGAGACAGATGAGGTGATGGCATTCCTCTCCTCAAACCTTCAAATAGGAAAAGAAATGTTTAAAGGGAAGCTTCCACTTGCTTGTTTCTGATGTGGAAAGGATAGACATCTTGTGGCAAGGTGCCCCAAAAAATCCAAGAGGATGATGATATCGATGAAATCGAAATTCCCAAGAAGAAGTCTCCAGCCTATGGGAAAGGAAAGATACAATTCAAGAGAAATTTCTTTAAGAAAAAGAACCTTATTTCAAAAGAATATGACAGTTCAGACGAGTCTGAGGTTGAGGAGGTTGAAGAGATAGAGAACTTCAAAGACCGAGTAGAAAATGCTATGGTGGCAGTTGTCAGTAGTTCTCAGAATAAGAATGAAACCGAAGTTGATGAAGAAGAAGAAGTTGAGGGAAGAGTATATATGAAAGAAGAGTTAGAGGTTGATCTTGAAGAGATAGATGTTTGGAGAGACAAAACAAAGAAATCCAACAACATTTTTCATGACGCCATACTCTATATGTAGCAGCAGGAAGAAGAGAAGTTTTAGTTGATGGAAGAAATCGAGAAACTCAAGTTATCAACACCAGAGGACTCAGAATCAGTTAGTGGGTATAAAATAAAAATTGCATAATTTAAAAATGAGACTGATAGCTTGAATAACACAAGGAAAGATCAAATCAAGATTATTGAATAACTTGGAGGAAAAGTTGTCTGTCTGTGGATGAAGGTTGAAGATAAAGAAAAACTCTTGACTCCTACTGGGTCATCAGGAAGGCAGATCACTCAGAAAACCGAGAAGCTGAAAGTGGAGAATAGTGGTTCAAGAAAAAAGAAGAATCAAACTTTTTCAGAAGCTAAGACTGATGGGGGCCTAATCGAAAACAAAAATTTGTGAAAGTTGAGGTCATACCGCAAGCACCTACTCTGAAACTGAAGGTAGATTTGGCCACAAGGCAGAATCAGAATATTCAGAGATCCCAAATAGAAACTAGAAGTGCAGAAGTAACACTAAGGAATGCACCTTATATTAGGTGTTATAGTTTTGAAAAAATGGGACATTCACAGTATGTGTGTTCCATAGCCAAGAGATATCGAAGAGCACAAGAAGAAAGGTGGTAGCCAAACAGAGAAAGGTTCTCTAGAACATATTTCGAAGGGCACTGTTTTTGTTACGGAGGATTTGGGAACATGGCTAGGTACTGCACATCGACCATATAGAGGAATGTGCCAAAGTAGAACCAAAATATTCATGACCAGCAGAACAATGAACCAACAGGTGAGTTGAAAATGCAAAATAGATTTGCACCTTTGCAAGATGATGCTGGTCTATCATACTCTGAAAAGGATCAAAATTCTCAATCCATCTCAATTATGAAGTCAAAAACATGGACCAGGAATAAAAAGGTTGAGAAGGAATTAGTGGCAGAAATTTCCCTTAAACCATCAGATCACTCTGGTGTGTGGATCCTTGACAACAGCTGCACATCCCACATGACAGGTAATAAGGATCTCGCTAAAGGTATAAAATATGACAAAGAAGGAGTTTCCAAGTTTGTAAATGATGAAGTCCTGAAAATAATTGGCTAAGGAAAGTCCAATTTTGGGGGGAAAAGAGATGAGACGTGATGATGTCTTAGTAGTAGAAGGCCTCAATCACAATTTTCTTAGTGTCAGTCAACTGTGTGACTCGGGAAATTCAATAAGGTTTACTAAGAAGATGTTATCGTCAAAGGAATAGACAGGTAAGTGGTTCTACATGGGAAAGAGAACAAAGGAAAATCTCTACTTGGTAAGTGGAGAAGAAGATATGTGCTTTTTATCTAGAGAGGAAGAAAACAAGTTGTGGCATAAACAACTTAGTCATCGATGTCAGCCATCCCTGGAATATCTGGTAAAGTGTGATATATCAAGAGACCTACCCAAGATATCACATTATCTTACTCACATGTGCGATTCATTCCAACAAGCGATGATCATCAGAAAGTTGTATAAGTAAAAAAGAAAATTAGTCAACAAGAGTGATCGAATTGGTGCATGTAGATGTTTGTGGGCCTATCACATCAAGAGAAATTGATGGAAATAGGTACTACGTTCTTTTAATTTATGACTATAGCAGAATGGCAGGGGTATTTTTTATTGCCCATAAGTATGTTGTGTTCAGCTGCTTAAAACAGTATCGAAGGAAGTGTGAAAGGATTCTTGGATAGAAAATTATGAAGCTTCGTACTAACAATGGTAAGGAATTCACAAACATTCAGGTGGAATACTATCTTGAGAAACACAGGATAAGGCATTGAGTTTCTTCAGTAAGAAATCCCCAATAGAAAGGAGTGGTTGAAAGGAGAAATTGGATCATCAACAACATATCCAGAACAATTCTCATTGAAAAAAAACCTACTAGAGAAATTTTGGAAGCAAGCAGTTTTGATATCAGTCTACATTTCTAACAGGGATCTGTTATGTCCGATAGAAGGAAAGACTCTTTATGAGATGTGGTATGGAAAGAAGCCAACAGTGAAACACTTTTGAATATTTGGAATTAAGTGTTTTATCCTCAAAAAGGATAAACATAGGACATATGAATCATGTGGAGATGAAGGGATATTCTTAGATACTCAAGAAAAAGTAAGGAATATAAATTCTTTAACAAAAGGTAGGGAAAAGTAGATGAGAGAAATGATGTCACTATAGTGGAGAATGAGGATATCATTCAATAGCGCAGTGAACAATTTCCTGATGAGAGTGATGAGGAAGAAAGCAATGTAGGGGAAGCAGAAGTGGATGATATTGACTAAGAAGAAGATACTGATGATGATCATGAGAATGTAAAATATGTATCTTCACAAAAGCCAAGGATTCGAGCTGAAATTGATTGGAAGAATATCATTGGTGATTAGTTATCTCTAGTTCAGACAAGAAGAATGAAGTCACTACAGTAGAAATCATTCCAATCTCAGGTTGAGCCGAAATGCTTTTCTGATGCAGCTTAAGATGAAAACTGGATTCAGACAATGAATGAAGAGCTATATCAGATTTAGAAGAATCGGACATGGGAGATTGTTTCGAGGCCAGCAGATAAGAATGTCATCATGACTAAATGGGTCTATCGCAACAAGATGAATGAAGATGGCACATTTATTTGCAACAAAGCATGACTATTATGCAAGAGGTACTCCCAAATCAAGGGAATAGATGTTGATGAGACATTTTCACCGGTTGCATGGCTAGAGACAATCAGATTATTCCTAGCCATCGCAGTGTAATGAAAGTTCAAAGTGTTCCAGATGGATTTCAAATCTGCATTTTTGAACGGGGTTCTAGAGGAAGAGGTGTATATTGAGTAGCCATATGGTTTTATCATTCATGAGGATGAGAACAAGGTTTGCAGACTAAAGAAGGCATTGTATGGGCTGAAACAAGCACCAAGAGAATGGTACTCAAGGAATGATATGTACATGAATAAGCTTGGTTTTTAGCATGGGGAGTGGATTACAATATCTATTTCAACAAAAATAGTAATCAAAGGATGACTGTCTTAGTTTATGTCGATGACATAATATTTGGCGTGTCAGATGAAGCTCAGTGCCGACAGTTTTCTGAGTTCATGAAAAGTGAGTTTGAAATGTCAATAATCGAAGAGATAACATATTTTCTTGGTCAATAGGTGACACAAGGAAGGAATGGAACATTAATTTCTCAATCTAAATATTCCAAGGAGGTTCTGAGGAGGTTTGGAATGGAAAATTACAAGGAGATCAAAACTCTGGTTGCTACCTGGATGAAACTATCCAAAGATGAGTATGGAAAGGCAGTTAATATCACAGAATAAACGCAAATAATTTTAAGTATATTGTACCTATATTTGACAAGGCCTAACATTTTTTTTTCCACATGCCAAGTAGCAAGATATCAGAGTAATCTCAATGAAAGACACATGATTTTAGTGAAAATAATACTTAGGTATATCAAGGGAACAATGGATTTTGTCTTGATATATAGTGGTAAATCTCAGTCAGAGTTATTGGGATATACAGATGCAGATTGGGCCGGTTCAGAGGATGACAGGATATCAATGTCAGGAGGTGAATTCTATCTTGGTGGTTTGTGTGTTTCTTGGCTAAGTAAGAAGCAATTTTTCATTTCATTGAGCACCGTAGAAGCCGAGTATATTGCGGCCACTAAAGAAAGGAAACAGTTATTGTTGATAAAGCAGCATCTTGATGATATGGGTTTAAAAGTGAAGTATCCAATCGGAATCCAGTGTGATAACTCAAGTGCTATAAATCTCATCAAAAATCACGTCCATCAATAAAGGACAAAGCACATTGCGATAAAGAATCATTTTATAAAGGAAATGGTTGAGCAGGGAATCGTGCAGTTGGAGTATGTGCCTACAAAACTATAGGTTGCAAACATTCTGACAAAGGCCTTACCCAAGGAATCATTTGAAAGGCATCAAATAGCTATGGGAGTTCAGTCAAATCCCCTCACTTGAGTGAGTGTGGATGTGGAACACCCCCTCTCCCGAATGTATGATGTGTTTTCCCTAATGTGCTGATATGTGTTCTATACTCTACTATAGACTGCAAAGGAGTGACCTTTGGGTTCGTTGACAAAGGGGGAGAAAATAGTGATTGTTCAAGGGGGAGACAGTGTGGCAATTTGATAAATCATGATTGATATGGGGAGAAGCTGACAGGTGGAGCAGCGAGATAGGGGGAGTGCAATGAGATAGGGGGAGAATATTAAATCTGACGATTCTAGAAGTTATCGATCAAATAATAGATATCACGACAGCTGAGGATCATGATAAAATCAGAACAGTGATGTTGGAATGGTGAGAGACGGTTTTCAGCTATTACCAATTTGTATCAGTGTGGTTCAAAAATTGGTATCAATTTAGCAATTGGTATCAGTTTGGAATTGACAATTGGTGTCTGAAATGAAGTGATTCATTGATGAACTTCTCATACTACTCTTGTTTCTCACGTTGAGCATTGCTCATGTGGGATTAGAGTACATGTTAAGTGATTCCTTGAATGATATTAGAGTCGTAAGAGGTGAATGGTGGTAGCGGCTGGAAGGAGACTCAGTGAGGTATCAACGTGTAGAAAATCATTCTGGGAAGAGTTGTGAAGAGTTTTCAAAAAACCCATAGGGGGATATTGTTGGGAAAAAAATCCCTTAAGGTAACATTGCATCATTTTTGGGTTGATTGTGTTTATTGACAAAGAAGTTTTCCTTGGTGAATTGTCTAGTTCTAGAGATATTGTTGACAATCAATGTTGACAAAGAACCATGACAAAGGAATGGAAAACCTAGAGGCAGTACAAAATAGCAGTACAAGGTGGCGACATTTCCCAGTGTTTGTCAAATTTCTAGGGGCCAACATTTTGAGTTTGGTGAGCATCACGAAAATAGGATTTTCATGAAGATCATATATTAATATGGAAAAGGAATGAATTTTGTGATGATAGGCTTCATGGATTGGATTTCCCGAAGACAAGAAAAATGTTGACGGTGATGCTTTATGTTTACGATGAGCTTCACGAATGGAGGTGTTGAAAGGAAACACGAGGGAGATTCACGGCAGAGGCGCGAGGTAATTTACGGAATGCTCCGTGATTACGATGAGTTTCGCGATCCGAGAATTTCCGAGGTGCTTAACGATTTTGAGAGAATTCCGGCAAAAATTTCGGAGCTTCATGATTGACGATGACGTGGTGCTAACTTCGTGTGAAAGGGTCGAGGTAGAGTGGAATTGCCTATAAATACAGGTCTACCCCCTCAATTGAAGTAGAGAGATTTAGAAGAAATTATTTTTCTCTCGGTTCGCGATGGTGGTTTGCGAAGGTAGTGTTCTTCACAAAAAAGACGTGCTTCGCAGAGGCTAATCTAGCTCCGCAAAGAAAGTGCACTTTTCGAGGCCACGTGCTCTAAGGAGTGTGCTTCGCAAAGAGGTAGGATCTTCGTGATGGCCTATTCTTTGCAAAGTCTTGAGCTTCGCGAAAAGGCAGGAGCTTTGAAAATGTAAGTTTGAGATTGGCGAAATTGGGAGCCTCACGAAGTAGGGTTTTTTGCAAAGGTATTTCCAAAAAAAATCCTCAGTGTTCAGGAGCAAAGGGGGATTCATTATTGTATAAACATTGAACATCAATAGAGAATCTATAAATAGTTGAGGATGAATTCATTCATGAAAATGAAGAGACCTACAGGTCTATAAACTGTGAGTGGATATTCTGAAAAAGTAGTGATCTCACTTCAGTTGAGAGAGTAGTGTGTTCTCAAATTGTGAGTGGTTGTAAACCAGGAGGGACAGTGAGCCCGCTTTGAACTTATTTACAGCAGTGCACTTATAGAGGAATTGGTACATCGGCACATTTCTGGTGTATGCTCCTTGGACGTTGCCTAGTGAGGGTGAACCAGGTAAAAATCAGTGTGTCCTGTGCATGATTTAAGTTTTATTCATACTCTGCATCGAGAAAGACAGAGAAGTGGGTTTTGCTAACAGCAAAACAAGATCAAAAGGGGTAGTTTTTTTAATCTTTCATACCCTAATTCACCCCCCCCCCTCTTAGGGTATCTAGCCTAGTGGACCTATATCTGTCAATAATTTCCCACTTTCCAAAAGTTTTTCACAATTTCCTAAAGAAATAAAATTCCCCAAAATCCTTTAACATTCTATTAGATCTTTGATGTTTGGGGCATCGAGTCCATGGGACCATTCCTTCTTTCCAATAGATTTTCATACATTCTTCTTGCAGTTGATTATGTTTCTAGGTGGTTCGAGGATAAACCCACTAGAAAAGATTATTCAAATACTGTTATTGAGTTCTTAAAGAATCACATCTTCCACCGATTTGGCACACCACGTACTTTGATAACTGACTTAGGAACCCATTTTTTGTAATAAAACCATGGAATCCCTTTTGAAAAAGAATGGTGTTGTATATAAAACTTTAACTGAATATCACCCCCAAATAAATGGCATGGTTGAAATTTCAAATAGAGATGTGAAAAGAGTGCCTGAGAGAATTGTAAAACCCACCAGATAAGACTGGCCTAAAAGACTTGGTGAATCACTTTGGGCTTATTGAACTGCCTATAAAACCCCCATAGGGATGTCTCCATTTTGGCTAGTTTTTGGTAAAGCATTCCATTTTCCATTTGAAATCAAACATAAGTCATTTTGGGCTTTGAAAACTTGTAATTTTGATCTTGAAAAATCTGGTGAAGAAAGATTGTTGTAATTGGAAGAACTAGAGGAGCTTCGACTTGCTTCATTAGAGAATTATAATCTCTATAAAAAAAATTACAAGGCACTCCATGATAAACACATCCTGAAAAATGTTTTTCATGAATCTGAAAAGGTAATGCTCTTCAATTCTCGATTTCGGCTTCACCTAGGTATGCTTAATTCTCATTAGGAAGTTCCTTTTGTTATTACTAATGTTTACCTATTAGGTGTAGTGTAGGTCCAATACCCCTCTTCCAAAAGGACATTCATGGATAATGGACATCGGTTAAAGCATCACCATTAGAGGACACACAATCCTATAACCACGTCAAATTCCATCGAATCCCAAACTTCTGTAGTTGACCCACCACTGGATGGAGATGGAAACCCACTAAATCCAAACTAGTGGCACCTCTTTCCCTTTAACTCTCTCTATCTTCCTCGCTCTAACTATTTCTTCTTCTTCCACTTTCTTTCATTTTTTACTAATTTCTTCATCGAACCCTTTATTTTTCTCTTTCCCTTTTGTGTGGGTGAGTATTTTAAAAACTAAAAAAACTAAAAAAATAGATAAATAAACGTAAAAAAACCAAAAAGAGTCATATTTACTCACCAACAAGTTTTGAAATTTTTTCCAACCATTTTAGAGATTCAAAAGACATAGTTTCATTTAAAAAATCTTGTGTTTTCATCATAAATATGGATAAATAATATTTTGTCAAACACAACAAATTTTGAATGATCAGTTTTTATTTGGAAACTGGTTTTCCCCACCCGTGAGAAACAACATTTTCTTTCATGCCAAGGATACCTATGGCCATATTTTCAAAATGTGTGTTTTTACCCCCATTTTTGAGTCTTGAGTTTGTGGAACTTCGAGTTTAATTTCCTACTTTTGTGTGCATTAATATGATAGAGGCATTTTATGAACCACATGAGCATCACAATAGCCAAATAGACACCCATTTACCATACATTAATCTTCCTTTTGAACACCCCTTCGAGCCTATGAAAAACATTTCTTTGACTTCCACCTTACAAGCCCAATACCTTATCCCACCCAATATCAACATGGATCTCCATTGCGTAATTTTTTAATAATTAATTATGGGGGGATGGATTTCATTTTGGGTACCCTTTTCACCATGTTAGCATATGATTGAGGGAAAGAATCCTCCAAATTGCTTGAATTCCTTCTTTTTTATTTTATTATAGATAATCCCCATTTTAATGGTTGAAGGGGAACCCGTACAAAACCCGTAGGCCCAAGGCACAAGTCCTGAAATGACCCATAATAAATGACTTGAAGGACCAGAGGCATACCCTGCCCATACATGACCCGTAATCCCATCCCACATAAACTTCACCTCTCCATATTCTCCACCATTGATCGCTTTTAGCTCCCCACATGCATTCATGATCGTCTAGTATTGCCCCGTACAAAGCTGCACGGTGCCTGGTCCCGATGGTGGTTGTCATACCCTCTCATTCATCCAATCCGGTTAGCTCTACTTCTGGTGACTGCTACTTTTTCTCTAATCCTCTTTTGGGGCCTGCTCTGTGTGACCTGGGCTACTTCATGGGCTTCAATGGCCCGAAGGCCCTGTGACCCGAAGGCTTTTGATGGACTGAAGGCCCATGAGACCCGTAGGCTCAAACCGGTGGCCCGAAGGCCCAAATCGGGTGAATAGTCCCGGATGCTACAGTACCAAAGAGTACCTACTACAGTATTGTTACAGAACCCAGAAATTTGCCTCCACCCGTTTTTGAACCTGGGTCTCTTGGATGCCAAACAGGAGCCCTTACAACTTGGGTACGGGATCGTTGGCGATTGAGGGCAAGAATCCATTTCAATGTGGGGGGGGAGGTTTTCATTCCGTGTTTTTTGGGGAATTTAATGTACTTACATTTATTTACTTTCGTAAATGTTATTGACAAGTGTTCAAAAAAATCAAAATAAAAAATAAAAAAAGGACAAAAATTTGGGTTCTGTCTTGGGTAGGTAAAAAATCACTCTTACTCAACCATTGATCTTGTTATAACTATTATAATTAGTGTCATGAGGAGATCAATCATGGGTTGGGATATGAGTGTGAGATCATTTTCAAGTTAAACTTTTGAAAAATGTAAAAAAAGAAAAAGAAAAAAAAAGAAAAAAAATAACACTTATGTCATTGGGAGAAGTTTTATGTTTTGTGAATATTTCATCTTCTCAACCCCTTCAAATTTTATTCCTCCTTTGTGTCTTTCTTCACACAATCATGCCCTTGTAAATATGTTTTTTCATTTCCTTCCATGTTTAATTTCAAAAACATTGTGCATTGTTTTACCCATGTTGTTGTTTAACTCCTCTTCTTCTATCTTTTGGATATCATCTTTCTAAAGTCCCATAGCCACAGAAAACCCCCTAAAAATACCTCTTGATATTTGAGAACTTTAGGAGAGGGAATGGAAGCTGAGAGCTCTTTCTAACATTAAGAATTTTACTTTTGGTTGGTGAATGAGTGAAGCTCCAAAAAAATAATTGTATCATCCTGAGAGGAGTATGTTTTGTGTGCCACCATTTTCCATTTCTAAAAATGTGCGTGAAAAACTGAATTTTTTTTGGCACATTTTTTCTGTAACATATTTTGGTGGAATTCAATATGGATGAGTGAAATTGCCTAAACCTCCCTGATTGGGGAAAACAAAATGTTATTATTTTTTGGTGAGTAAAAATGATATAGTCATGTTGTTATATTTGTTGCACATGAGGACATGAAGAAGACTATGTGTGGGGGAGTTGATGATATTAATATTTTCATAACTTATTATATACTCCCTTTACTGATTTTATTTGAAATGTGCATAATTTGTGTGAAATATTAATGTTTTAAAACTAAGTATGATTTTTGAGCATTTTTAGAAGTAGTCCAATTGAGTCAATTTACTATTTTCTTTATAAATATCACCCTAATGATTCAAATTGTGTGGTTATTTTTTTAGGATTCATTATTCAATTTCCCACATATCATTAGAAGGAATCATTATCCAATTATACCATTTGTAGGGTCATATGGACCACACAAGAAGGCCCACAGAATCTGTGAAGAAACTGGACCATCCATGAATATTGAATCACTCGGATCAATCAAGAAGTTAAAATTTACGAATTCTCTTCAAAAATTCAGATAACAATGCAAAGAGTCCGGGATAAAACTTTCAGGGACCAAATCTGAAAACAAGGGAGCCAAATGTTGTTTTGAGGACTAGCCCACCATTCTGTCTGGGAATTATAATCCTCAAACTATTCATGACATATCTCATTATATAATCATCAAATCAAGCTGATATTTTTCAGTTTGAAAGAGGAGATACATGTGGTATAATTTGTTGAAGAAAGTTTTCAGATTTTAATGCGTATTCTTATTGATAAACCCATTCACATTTCTACCTACTTAAAAGTATAGATTGAAATGGATAGTTTGCCTTTGTTTAATCAAACCACCATAACTCTGGCTCCATAAGTCCAAATGACATAATATTTTGAGATAAGTCATCCAATATTATTATCTAAAACATTTGAGAAGATACTATCTCCAGATTCAGCTAACTGAATAGAAAAATTGGTGATGCAAGTTGAGGGACAGACTGGGAATGTAAACAGTCCACTTCCTTGGGCTATAAATACATCCCCCTCTTCTCCATCAAAGGGGTTGGCATTTTAGAAGAAAGTAGAACATATTAGCATGACCAAAAATTTTCTAAGGGCTTGGTTAGACTAGCCACATAAAAATTTTCACTTGAGATACCCTTCCACCTCTCTTTGATTTCATGTTCTTTCTGTTCATTTTCAATTGTAAGTTCGTAAGTGTTTGTATTCATAATTCTGTTTTAATGAATGTTTCTTCTTAAGTATCTCTTATTCTCATCCACCTTATTTTTTTTATATTAATTTTCTTAAAATAGTTTAAATACATATGAATACCCTTCCATTATTTTGCTTTCTCTTTCAATCTAATGTTTGTTTTTAATTATCCTCATCATTTTTGTGTGTGTTCGACGCACCTCTCTTTTCTTATCCCTTTTATTTTTCTTATATTATTAACTTATCATCATAATCATTATAACCAGATTACTAATTATTTCAATGGATGAGAAAATATCTCATTTGGGTGAGTTATAATTTAGGGATGTTAAATGATTGAGAGTATCTTCTCGATGAATATTCTTCCAATTAACATTGTGTATGTTGAACTTAACATGTCATGAATTAATGACCTGTTTTTTTTAACGTGTGGTTTCCATGGATTATCGGAACCTTAAATACACTACCATCAACAAATATGATTGATATTAGAACATTATGTTAAGTTAAGGATTATATTAAAGCCTTAACACTTCGTAATTCCAACCAACATTATCTTGTGAAGTGGGTGTTAATTTAAATGCAATATAAAGCAATGCTCAAGCATATCACAAGCTTAACTCCCTAAAAATGAACTCAACCCAATATTTATTAAATTGTTAAATCAAAAACTATTCATTAATCACTTCATTTCAGCTCTGCTAACAAACCCCCCCAATCAAAATACAATCAACTAAAAACAAACGACTATTAAAAAGTATCATCGCAGAGGATTCGACCTGAGTGCTGCTATACACATTAGCAGAGCACCGGAACCTTGACTGGTCGATAGGAGAAAATCGGCCACACTATTAATCACTCATGGGTAGATTCTATATTTTTACAAATAAAACCATATAACATCATACATGACATGGATTGGTTGTATTCGGTGTAGGAAACCACATATTTCTTCAACAGGAATGTTTTTTTCTTTGATGTTGATGAAGATCCAGTAGTTTTTGTTGGAAAGAGAGAACCTTGGATAGGCCAGAGGCATGTTTTTTCCTTATCATCCTCGATGGATGAGTTGATCCTGATTTCCTCAGAGGTTCTACAGTCATCATTTCCCATGGTCATAAAAGAGTTCAATGATGTCTTTTAAAATGTGGTTTTAGCATTACCTCCTTAAATATAGATCGTGTTCGGGATCAAACTACAGCCATGGTTTTATCATGTCTCGATGTATCCATATATATTGGTTCCCTCTGAGTTACAAGAGCAATATATATAGATCGATGGTCAATAGTGGTGTTTTTTTGTTTTTCCAAGTGTTTCACCATGGGGTACACCCATTTTGTTCATAAATAAGGCTAATGGGTTCTTTTAGTTGTTTATCAATTATTGTCACATTAACCTAGTGGTAGTGAATAACCAATACCCTCTTCCATTGATTGATGATTTATCTGATCAACTGAATGGTGAAATTTAGTTCTCAAAGATCTATTTTCAGTCAGTATATCATCAGATGTGTGTGAATGAGTCAGATATCCAAAATATTGCTTTCTGTAGCGGTCATGGGAATTAAAATTTTGTTTTGATGTCATTTATTGTAATGAATGATCCATCTGTGTTTATGAAGTTAATGAATAATATGTTTTGTGAGTTCCTAAAAAAATTCATAGTGGTTTTCAATGATGAAAAACATATGTACACTGTATATTATAAGGAGAATAAAGATAATCTACATGTCATTTTGGGAGATCTTCTCCATGATTAGTTTCTTGGTAAGTTACCAAAGAGTTACTTTTGGGTTCATGAAGTATTTTTATGAGGAAATATTGTATCCCAATAGGGAGTAGTTGTGGACCCACCGAAGATATAAGAAGTTGTGTCTTTGGAATCCCCCAAGAAATTGGAAGAGGTGCGAAGTGTCCTTGGTATTTCAAGATATTACAGGATGTTCATAGTTAATTTATCTTAGTTAGATACTCTACTTCCAACATTGACCAGATATGATTAGGTGTTCCTATGGATTGAACAGTGCTAGATGGATTTTGAGTATCTGATAGAGAAGTTGGTAAATACTTTTGTTAGTTTTCTTCCAGCTAAAGGAATTCAGTTTAAGGTTTTCTATGATACTTTAAATCATTGTTTGAAATGTGTTTTGATATATAAGAGATTGTTCATTTCTGATGATTCTTTGTAGTTTTGTCTAATTGAGCTTAAATATTCCTCCCACAATCTTGAGATGGAGGTGGTTGTTTTTTCTATGATGTTGTGGATATATTACCTCATCGGTGTGATTTTTTTGGTCTTCACTGATCATAATATCCTGAGATATGGTTTCTCCCAATGTGGCTAGAACATGCGCCAATGTCAATGGATGGAGGTCCTTAAGGATAATGACTTTGAGATTTTGTATACATTTGGAAATGGGAATGTTGCATCCAATGTGTGGAGATGGAAGTTACACAATTATGTGTTATGTGAATCAGGTGATTTATGGAGAGTGATATAAGAACATTAGTCATTCCATCTAGATATGGAATATTTTGGGGAATATGTTAACATTTTTTTAGGGTGGTGTAGTCGTCTCTGGTGTAATAGGTGGAAGAATCCCAGTTGCGGGATATTGAGGGGGAAGCTTGGAGATAATATGTTGTTTATGGAGATTCCCTTGATGGTTGGTCTAAAGATGAATAACATCATGTATTGTTTTAGGGAAGTCTTTTCATTCCTTTTTTGATGTTTGAGATGGTCCTCAAAGATTTACATTTTTCCTTCAGTGGTACATACTGGCATGGTAAAAATGTACTAAGTTTTTAGGGGTTAATTTTTGTGGCTTGGTGAAGCATGTAGTTTCAGGGTTTGTGTCTTGATGTTTGGTATGAACAAAGGTGAAGGACAACCACCATTTTCGTGGTGGTTTTCTCCAAATATTATATGTTCATGAATGTAAATTTGAGGACATCTTAATAGATTTTTATACAGGTTTACCTCAATCTCGACGAGGCTATGACCCATTATGGGTGTTAGTGGATCGTTTGAAAAAATAATCCCACTATACAGAGATGAAAGGCATGAGATCAATAAGGGTTTTATTGAAGCAGTATCTAGAGGAGGCGGTGAGAATTCACAGAGTCCCGAGGATGATCATTTCTGATCTAGATACATGTTTTACCTCTAGGATATGGATATTTCTTCAACACGATTTTCATTATCAACTATTCCATAGAACTTCATTTCATTCATGAATGGATGGTCAGATAGAGTGAACCATGTAGACTCTTCAAGACATGTTTTTCTCTTATATCCTAAAATTTGGAGGTTTTTGGATGAGGCGCTTTCCCTTGGTACAGTTCATATACATCAATAGTTTTTAATCCACCATCGACATGGTTCCATTTAAAGCCTTTTATGGTCTACCATTCTGTTATCCTTTTGTTGGGAATGAGGTCGTAGAGTCATAAATTCTTGGGTCTAAATTGGTACAGAATATAATAGAGATGGTTTAGGTGATTCATGAGAGGATGAAAGTGGTACAGGGTCATCAAAAATCTTATGTCGGTCATACGTAAAGGCCTGTAGAGTTCGATGTTGGGGGTCATGTGTTCCGGAACGTGACTCCATGTTGTGGTAAGTGAAGGTTTGGTCATGGGAGTAACCTTTCTCCCTGGTTTGTTGGTTCTTTTGAGGTGTTGAATCATGTCGTATATTTGGAATATCGTATATCATTTCCCCCATAGATGATCCGGATACATGTTGTTTTTCACATGTCATAGCTATTTCATTAACTTCAAGGAAACTCTCACATAATCAATTGTAGAGAGATCAATTTTAATGATGATATGATTTTTTTAGGAGCAATCTATAGAGATCCAGGACTACTAGGAGAAGGTGTTTTTTGGGCATGTTATCCACTTGGTTTTTGTTTTGTGGCATCATGGTTTCCTGGAGTAGAGTACTTGGGAATGTGATTCATCGATACATTCTCAGTATTCTGATTTGTTTGACGTTTACCCCTTCTCTTGTAACATTTTTTATTTTTGGTTGTAAAACTTTTTTGGTTTGTGAGATGGATTCCTCCTGTTTTTTTTATAGTCTCTTCCAATGTGAATCAAAGATTCCTAGGGTATGACATGTGTTTCTTTTGTTTATATTTTTGTGGCTGGATCGGTATACTCTTCTATTATAGTTGTTGAAGACTCGATGAGTAATTCATCTAACTACTTTTTAAGGATCTTTGTGCTTGGGTGAGGTGGTTGAGATCCTATGGTTACAATATCTTTAAGAGGTATCTTGAGGGGTGATTCATTGGGTGAACTCTTTCTATTTCCTCTCTAGGTCACTTTTGGATTCTTGATGATGAGAATGTTTTTTGAGGTATCTAATGTAAGGTCCCAGACCCAAGTGGATCAACCATTTTCATGTTTTGGAAGAACAAGGTGGTCGGAGGAGTTTTAGTGGAATTCTAGAGGAGTTAGGATACTTGAAACTGGAATTAAGGAGATTTCATGATTTTAAATATTTTACATGATGTGAATTTATTTTTCATGATGTTTAATGAATTAGAGTTAGAAAAATAATAAAATAGAAAGGTGATGTGTTTTTCAGAAGAACCAAACCTTAAGGATTACACCATATGAATGGGCATTTCATGTCTTGTAAATCATTGATGTTGTAGGTTTCAAATGTTTTAAACCACTTGGGTTTGTCAAACCCTATGGTTCCAGGGTATCTCTCTCGATTCCAAGCAATTTAGTGACACCCTCTTCAACATTTTAGGGATTCCTTTGCCAAATATCAATACCTATCTTCTCTCATTCGATTTATATTCAATCCATAGGTATTTTTAACCTCTATTATTGAAATTTATTCAGTCTATTACCTCTTATTCCTATTTCACATTTGATGGTATTGATATCCATGTTACTAACAGAGTTTTGTTTGCATGGTTTTATCATGGATTCCTCGAGTGGATACAGTTCATGTGGGAGAGTTGATCAGGATCTATAGGGTTGGGTTGTTCTTGTGAAAAGTACATTGACACCCTTTTGAGGTGAGGGATTTATTAATTATCATTTATTTTTTTGAAATCATAGATCTATAATGATTTATACCCTTGGATTTCAATGAAATTAACCTATTAATTACTTAAACTAGATTAAATAATCTGTATTGATCACTTGGTGATATTTCTTTTTGTATCATGATAATGGTTTGCCTTTTTATTTTCTAGATAGGTTTATATCTAGGATGTACTTGTCATTTCTAGAGTAGCATGTGAAATTGGTAAAGAACATAAAGCCAAGATTAATTGATAATTAATTAGTTAAAATATTAAAGAGGCATGTTTAATAAATCCGGTTGTTGTTGTAATTTCATGATAATAAAATTGATGCAAGTACATGTATTTAAACCAATTGGTTAATGAACCTAAATCATGTAAATGATTTTTGATAAAATAATTAAAGGCATATTAATATAATTTTTTAATTAAATTGTAACATATTTTGATAGCTTTCTATTTATGGTGTGTCTTAGTTTGAACCTATGAATAATGAATTGGATAATTCATGATGTAATAAGAACTGGTTGTGTGATAAAAGATAATGTCTTTATTGGGTATGAGTTGCATGTTTTATTTTAAAGACCATGTAGCTTGTTCTTTGGATTTGGGAGATATCATTGTGTGTAAAATTTAGATACCTTTTTTTAGGGCCAAGATCCAGGTTTCATTGTTTGTTTCATGCTTCATGTGATGTGAACATAGTATGGCGGGTCTTGGAGGGATGTTGTGGTATGAGGGGTGGGGAGGCCTGGTTGTTGTAGCTGTAGTTGATGCCTAGAGTGGAAAGATTCATTAGTTTATGTATTTGGGAGTTGGGGGGGACACTGGAGTGGATGAAATGGGTTGAAATATGGCTTACCCATTAATACGATAGTTGGATTATTGTTTGAATCTATTGTTTGGTTGATGTCCATTTCGTTTTTTTATCTTCATTCCTTTCCCCACTCCTTAAAGCATATGGATGTGTTTTGTTGTTTACTTTTTTAGGTAGATTAGGAGCTTCTTCCTAGAGTACCTATTAATAAATAATTTAATAATGTTAATAAATGAATTATTAACACATGGGGTTAGAGTTTTTTGGGATGCAATACTAAGGTTACAATTCTGAGAAGCCATAGAATTGGTTTTCTTATGACTGGATGGCTTGGAAATTTGTTATAATGGTAATTTAATGTGACTTGGGAGATTAAATTGTTTAATTAATGGTTAATTAATTAATTAAAATAAATTTAAATTGGTGAAAATGAATTAAATAATTTAATTTAACTATTTAAATAGTTGCGTGCTTATAGGTTATCTGGTCATAGTAGCAGTACTTTGGATTCAGAGAGATGTTAGTGGTAGTTGAGTTTGAAACTAGGTTATGCACATAGTATTATTTTCATAAATATTATATCATTTACATTTTTCTATACAGTACTCCCCCCTATTTATTAGAGAAACTAACACCCTGGAGATTCTAAGCTATGGGGGTGATTTCCCCATCATCTCGTTGTGGGAGAGATGGATGACTACCCCAATTGACCTCACTCTCTTCTCTTGGTAGTTACTTCTACTAGTATGAACTATCGTTAGCTTTACCCATATATTTGTGTAGAGGGTTATAATGGATTTTGGTAATTCTCCAACACATTTATTCTGGATATAGATTCCTAAGGAACACTCTAGGTATAATGTTTGTAGGCTTTGATGGATTGAGGTTCCTCACTCATAGTTTGGGTTATGATGGATTGAGGTATAATTAATGATGTATGATATGCATTATACAGGCTAGTGTGGATCTTGAAAACATCCTGGTAACTTTTGGTTATATGGATGTGGTGGTGTGTTGCACAAGGTGCATGTTGTGGTGATTCTCCCATGGTATGCGGGATAGTATTTTTTGAGAGAGGTGATTTGGACGTGTGGAGTTGGGGAAGAGTGAAAAACCAGTGATGTAGCAATTGCAGGGTACCCTTGATATATTTATTATATTATATGCTATTTTATGTGGTACTTGTTGATTGTATCCATGGTGATACTCGAAACATAGTATACCTGGTCAGGTGACAAGTTAGTTTCACTAGTTTTTCACAATGATTTAACATGTTTTGGTATCTTTTTTATAAGATAATCTGTAGAGGATACTGCTAAGTGTATTTCTATACTCAACCTATATATATATAATCTATCTTTTATGTCATCTAAAGAAGTTTGGAGATCATGTTGGTTACTACTATCTTGGTGTTTAGAAGGATTTGTTTTGGCTTCATGGTCACTATCACACTTAATTTTCTTTTGGTACTTGTAGTTTCCCTTTTTGTTATAGCAGTTCTTGCATGTCATTAAATATGTGTGCTTTGGTTTCTTTTATATTGTAGTCCGAGCAGGGGTTGGTTGGGGTCTATTTATCTCTCTCTTTTTCATGTGTTCTCCTCAAGGATAATGCCACCCATCTATGTGTTTACTATACACTCAGTGCTAATCACCATCCCAGGGCCTACCAGAGGTAGGACTTGGGTGTCACTATCTCTCTTCCCTCATTTTCGGATCATGAAACATACACTTTCTGGGGAGATGTTTTTGACAGAGGGTCTGATATTGATCATGAGGAGACTATACCCTCTTATATCCAAACAAAACAACAACATTAAATAAGAAAAAATAACTGAATAACGTAGAAATAGAAATAGAACGGTACCAAGATCACTAGATGACCAAAACTGTAAATAATATGTCAAAGTCGAATAGTAGATATTCCATGAAAAATTACGCACCATGTTTCAAAAAGAAAACCCAAAAAAATTAAAGACATTGAAATCTCTCAAGAGGGTCCAAAACCATGTATGGTTCCCTCATCCATGCTCCATCCCAAATCAGTCAACTAACACGAGAAATTTTCCCTCATAAAATCTGGTAATAAGGAAATCTATTTGGGTATCGATCAAGAAACCTAAGTAGTGTGTGATTCCAACTCAGTAGGCCACCAATAATGGCATCTAAAAAAATATTCAATCAAGAGTAGTGTATACAGATTAATAAATAATAAAATACTAGAAGTAAACTAAATAGTTTATATTTCCCCATTTACTCTTTATTTCACAACACATCACCCATCTTCTTGAGGACACCCAAATCCCAATGCCTAGTTTAACCCATGTCAGGTCTTAACCATGTCACATATTCAATTCCAATTTCAATATCACAAATGGGATTTCATTATCCTTGTCATTTCAATTCATTATTATAGCCACCTAGAACCATAGTCCAATGACAATAATTTGGGTGTAAAATGTCATGTATAGAACCCCATAAGTATTTACTGCATCAGTCTCTATCTCACACATCCTGGTTATTTGAAGAATTTTACTATATCCCACACATCATGGGTATTTTAAGGATCAGTGTTTATCCCATACAATTTCAATGCTTACCTTGGGTGTAGAACGTCGTGTCTAGCACCCTGTGAGTATTTAGAGCATCGTTCCATATCTCACAACCCATTTATCAATCATTCACATATGAATTTCATTGTTACTTTTCATCTTTTCAATTCATTCATTAATTATTTGATTAATTAATAATCTCAATCCCATTAATTAAATCAGCAATTAATTAACCATATTAATCCACTAGATAAATCAACAATTTACTAATCACATAAATAACATTAATTAATTCAAAAATTAATTAATCACATTAATTTCTTTAGTTAATTTGGAAATTAAATAATAAAACTAATAAAATTAATTAATTAAAAAAATTAATTAATCACATCAATTTCCATAGTTAATTCAATAAATAACTAATCACGTCAATAACATTAATTAATTCCTTAATTATCTAATAAAGTTAATTCCATTAGTTGATCCAATAATTAACTAACCACATCACTTTCATTAGATAACTCAACAATTAACTAATAACATCAATATCATCAATTAATTAAATAATTAACTAATCACATCAATAACATTAATTAATTAAACAATTAACTAATCACATCAATAACATTAATTTATTCAACAATTAACTAATCACATCAATAAAAATAACTATTTCAATAATTAATTAATAACATAAATTCATTTATTTAATTAAACAATTATCTAATCACATTAATAACATTAATTAATTCCACAATTAATTAATCATTTCATTAAAATTAATTAATTAAATAATTAATTACTCACATTTATATCATTACTTAATTCAGAAATAAATTAATCACATTTATCCAAATAATTAATGTAACAATTAATTAATCACAATAAATGATCTAAATACTCACTTAATTAATTCAACAATTAAATATTCCCAATTCGCAATCACAATATCACAATAATTGATTCAAAAATTAATTAATCACAATATCTAAATTAATTAATTACACAATTAATTTATCATATTTAATCCCTTCAAGTAATTAACCAATTAATTATTCACATCAACTCTATTAATAGATTCTACTATTAATTAATCACATTCAGTCCCTTAAATTAATTCACTAATTAATTGTTCATGTTAATTCCATTAATTAATTGTATAATTAATTAATCACCTTTAATACATTCAATTAATTCATTAATTAATTGTTCATGAAAATTCCATTAATTAATTCTATAATTAATCAATCATATTTAATCACTTCAATTAATTCAACAATTAATTGTTCACGTCAATTTCATTATTTAAATCAAAATTTAAATTATTAATTTCAATCCCTTCAATTAATTCACCAATTAATTATTCCCATCAATACCATTATTTTATTAAATAACTAAGTAATCACATTAAACTATTAATTAATTCATATATTAATCAATCCCGTTATTTAATTCAACAACTAAATAATAACATTACTCCCCTTGTTTAATTCATCAATTAATTAATAAAATTATATAATTCGATAAAAAAATAATCATGTTACTACATTAATTGATTCATTAATTAATTAATCCTATCCATACCATTATTTAATTCAATAATTAAATAATCACATTACCCATCAATTAATTCATCAATTAATTAAACACATTACTTCAATTAATTTGATTGATAATCAACTAATCAAATCCATATTCCCAAAAACCCCATAATTAACACAACAGTTAATTATTCCAACTCAAAAAATTCAATATCTGCCAATTAATTCATAAATTAATTATTTCATCTCAATCAATTCAAGACCCCCAATTAATTTCCCAATTAGTTTTTTCGATCTCAATCAATTCAATACCCAAAATTAATTCCTTAATTAGTTTTTCTATCTAGATTAATTCAATACCCTCAATTAATTCCTCAACAAATTGTTCAATATTAATCAATTCAATATATTCAATTAATTCCTTAATTAATTAATCACACTAATCGCATTAATTAATTTTATAATTTATTAATAAATATCCAAAAATTCAATATCTCACTATCAATTCCTCAAATAATTATCTAATTCAACAATCCCAATTCCATCACAATTAATTCAAAAATTAGTTATTCAAAATATATAATCCAAATATACCCAATTTTAACATTTCCCTCAATTAATTAATTCCCCAAATTATTTAATTTGATAAAGAACTCAATTTTTAAACATCTGACAGCAGTTCTACAATTACATACAAGTAATTATTATTAATGCTTTGGGATTTGAATTATATACCACCTACCTTGAAAGTGGACTAAGCAGTGACAAAAACCCTATATTTTTTGTGTAAATAAGCTTCCTAGATCCATTCTACATGTACCAAATAATATTTTATCAATAGATCCAGAAGAATATGAATAATTGGAAGTACTGGATTAAAAAAATCTATGTCATGATATGCAATATCTTATATGAGATTGCTTCCATATCAAATATTACTAACATAAGTCATCATTATAAGACCTGCAGTGAAGAGGGAGGAGCGCCAAGGGACTTCGGTCGAAGACGGTGGTGCATATAGGAGATTTGGTCCAAGGTGGAGGTGCGCAGAGGCTCTGGTGCAGAGAGAAGATGATCGTGGAGGCTCTGAAGTAGATAGAAGATGTCCACATAGTGTCTATAGAAGAGAGGGGAGGTTAGAGGGGTCTTGGATTCATATAGGATATTTCCACATTAGGAATGTGTGATTATTGAGGAGTTTAAAATGTGTGAACCCCCTTATTTTCCATTTTTCGAAAAATCATGTTTCTAACCATTAAAAAACAGAAAAATGAAACTTTAAATTTTGTAATTTTGTTTCATTACATGTTTACATGTGGTGTTGATTAAATTTGTGACAAGTCAACATGTGGTGTAATTTAAATTCATGACATGTCTACATGTGGTGTCATTTGAATTCGTGACATGTCTACACATGGTGTAATTTACTTATTGGGTGTTTAAATTTTTGAGTTTTTGAATTAATTTAGGTCATGAATTAAATTCTTAGGATCTACCCAAAACTATTAATGTCTTGAATTGGGTCCATGATGTGTATTTTTTTCATCTAGAATTCACCACTTAATCTTGTTTTAGCCGTCGAAAAAGATTGTATCTTATAGAAGATGTTTCATAGTAACCATATATAATGATGACATAATTGATAACATAAAAAAAGGTATTTTATGGTTCTAATGACACTTGGTTTAAGAGGAATAAAGTGTTAATATTGTAAATGGGAATTTATGAATATTAATTAATTAAATGATAATTAATTAATTAATAATTAATCATAAATAATATGTTTATATACATGTTTCAGTCATAGACCATTGTTGTGGTAGAAGATGATAGTATTACGTGAGTTTAAGGCTAGGTATTTTCCCTTGGAATGGATTATTTTATATTATTCTATGTTTTCTGATTTCATATGCTACCCCACCCACATCGGTAAGGAAACTAACACCAAAATTTTTTAGAGTTTGTTTTCTCCAACATATAAGATGGGGAGGGAATGTGTAGTTATCTTCTCTCTCCCTCTCACTCCCTCTCTAGACATAGTATGAGTATGAATATTACAACACATAATAGATTAATTTATAGTGTAAGGTACTATGTGGGTTTTGAGGTCTCTTTATTATATTTTACATTTCCATATGGTTATTAATGCCTTGAGCTATAGTAAATAAGTTTTTTCAGACATGGTGGAAATTGATTTCCATGTTTGTACATACATGGGTTATAATATCCTAAGGTGAAATCAATTTGAACGGGATTTAATGGATTCTAATAATACACTTGGTTACTAAGGGGATTTTTATGATGATGAGGTTTCAGTCTCCACTAGATGAAAAATTATTGTGATGATTTTACATGAGATGAATGAAGAGTTATAGAAAGGGATGAGTATGGGGTGTGTGGAATTAGGGTGTTAGAGTGAGAAACTAGTGGGGAATTGGAAGTGGGGTACCTTTATTGGTATATATATTCTTTTGGTAAAGAATTTTCTAATTATATGCATTACTTGTTGAGTGGGCCATAGTTTAGATGACAAAGTAATTATATAACTATTTAAGTGACATGTTGGTTTCCTTTATTTATTCATGTAGATTTAGTAAGTTTAATTCACATTTTAATGAGAGGTTTTGATGAGGAACTTATAGAGTGTTCATATTAGGATAATTCAACCTATATATGAACTATTTTATAGGTCTATAGAAGAATTTTTGTGATAAATATGGCCCTTAATTGTTTTTTTAATTTTTCAGGTTTTGTTAGAGATTTATGGTCACTTATTAAGATTAATTTTAGAACTTTTAGTTAGTCCTTTCGATATATTAGTTATGTATGACATTACATCCTATAAGGAGATTGAATCCTTTATTAAAACATGATGTTGGTTGGTATCTTTATCATATTATCTCTTACTCTTTAGTTTAATTTCTCCCATGTTTTTTATTTTCTACCCTTGGATCTAGTCACCAACCTATGGCATATTGGGGGTTAAATTTTGGGGTCATCATATATATTTATTAATTTCTAGCCTGAGGGAGGTAAAATTGGATAGTTGGAATCATGAAATCTTAACTCACATTAAGATAACTGATTTATAGTAACCTCTCAAAGTGATGATTCTAGATTAGAGTGTTCCACTTATTACCAAATGTAATATTTGAGGTTGGATTAGTGGTTAATCCAAAGAATATTGAGGAATTTATTTCATAGGATCCACCCATGAAAATCTTTGATGTGGAGGGATTACTTATATTGGTAGGGTACGTTAAAAATATCTATGGTAGACTTATGTAGAACTTCAGTTTCAATAATTCTTCTAACCCAAAAGTTTATCCCTTTTTCCAATCTAAAAGATAGCGGAGAGCCTTTGAGGAACTACATTAGTAGTTTTTGAGTTATACTATTAATTTTTTTTCAATATCATCCATGTGTTACCAAAAACATTATATGGATGTCTAGTTTATATATAGATGGATTTATTTTCATATTTTGAAGTAATATTTTCTAATTTCATAAATAAAACGTATGTTATGGTATGAAACATTTAAATAATGTTCTTTATATATTGGGATATGAAAACCAAGTGTTGAAAATCGATAAAGAATCAAGTTCACATGACTCATATCAGACCAAACTGTAGAGTCATTAGCTTGGTCATGTATATGAGAATCATTTGAAAATTATATATCCAAAATATAATTTAGATACATTTAAACTAAGACAAAATGATATGTTTCGTAAATTTTTTGATGAAAAAATGATAAAAACATTATTTAGTGTAAAAGGTGAAAGGGCTATATATCTTCTGAATAGCCCAAAGGCCTTCTTTTTTAATTGATTTTTGATAACCCCCCTTAGAAGGGATGAGTTGGAACACATGAAAGTCCTGTAGGCATAGAGATTACATGATCTGTATGTATTATGAAATATATAGGCTATGACTACATGAAACATCTCATCCACAGCTTCCTCATCATGACGTTAGCTCTCCAACTTCACATCGCTAGTTCGGCTAGGCTTCTCGTGCAAGCATAAGTTGGTCCCGATGGAAAATAATATAACCTCTCTTTCTGAAAAATCTACTTATGCTTATGCTCTAGTGAATGTGCCTGATCTAAATCCTCATCTGGAGGTTGCACCTCGTAGAGTCTAACTGGTCGTTAAGCCTGATTTCAGGTGGCCCAAAGACCTTGAGGTGGACCGAAGGCTTTGAGGGGGCCCTAATTCCTTGTGGTGTCCCTAAGCCCTTTAGGTGGAATGAAGGCCTTACTGTGGCCTAAAAACCTATCTAGCCAGAAGTCCTTGGGTGGATCGAAGGCCTTGAAGGACCCAAGGCCCAAATCGGTGGCCCGAAAGCCCAATTGGATGAATAGATATTTATAGACCTTTTCATTTGGATTATAGAGGTAGATATACATAATTCATAAATTTTTTCAATACATTTAGTAAATATATATATTTTTTTTAATGAAGAATAAGTCAGATTTTGTTAATAAATTTATTGAATATAAGAATAAAGTAGGGAATCATATTTGTAAGAAGATAAAGAAACTCTAATCATATTGAGGTAAATAATATCTTAACTAAGAGATAATCAATTTTATAATGGATTTTGGGACTATATCTCAAATCACTCCATCAAACACACCATAATGGAATGGTTTCAGAGAAAATGGTAACCATGCCATTTTGAAAATTGACTGATTGATGATCAAACATGTACTTCATCCACTATCCTTTGGGGTATATGCATTATTTTTTATTGTATACATACTAAATCATGTGTCATGTAGAGTGGATAATATGATTTCATTAGATTTTTGGAGTGTAAAAAACTATTTTTGTTTTAAATACACATGTATGGGGAATCAAATCACTTATTAAAGTTATCATTGGAAAAAATTCTCACCCCAAGGAAATAAGTTTGTATTTATAGGATATCCCAAAAAACAAAGGGATTTTATATATATGGTCCCTCAAATAAAAAATGTTATAGTGGAAATATAGTACATATTTCATTAGATAGATCCCACAGCCAAAATATATAATGGGTTAAATATTGAATTCAATGAATTTTATTCTCTTGATAAATAAGAGTTAACAATAGAATAATGTAACAACTCAGGAACTTATAGAATAATTTTTTTTCATTCTAGAATTAAATATTTACATTCATTATAAATGTAAAATGAAATAAGTTTTATTTATACAAATTAAGGAATCTATACTAATATAATTCAAACCTTACCGAGGAAGTTATAAATAAAATATATATATATATATTAATTATAAATATGATATATTTATATCATGATGTGAGTAAATAAATGTTTTAAAAATGATAAATTTAGTGTTGGAATTTTTGTTAAACATAAATGTCTATTTAAAATTCTAAAATTAATATAGTTATTTTAAAAGAATTATTTTCATAAAATATATTCATAAATTAATATTTTGTTGTATTATAATTATAAGATAATTTTCTGAGACCTTAATTAATTATTCAAAGTGTCATGAAATCGGTTATAATATTAAAACATGTATTTTTCCAATAATTAAAGATTTTTATTAAAAAACTAAATTTTTCATCATTAGAAAACTATTTTCAAAAAATGGATTCCTTTTTTTAAATCTAACCATTATAAAATAGGTAGGGTGAATTATTTGGATTTCTTCGAAATAGTTGAATTTTTATGAATTGTGAAATACAGTAATTTACAATGTTTAAATTTATAAGTTAAATACATGAATTTTTGACTCTTTTCTTATGTAATCACATATTATTTATAAATCACATTCACTATTTACCTTAATTAGTCACAATAAAAAATTTTGATATTTTTAAGCTAAAATAATAAACATATGAATAAAATAATCAAAAACACCCCCTCACCTATCCCTATAAATACAACCTCTCACCACCTATATTCCTCACATATACAAAGCCATGAAGATTGTATAAATTCGAACCAATTAAATTCTTAAGACTCTTAACCATGTACAATACAATTTGGTCCCACAAAAATAGCAAAACCAAGTGCCTTAAAGAGGTTCTTAGTGACACAATATTTGAGATGTAAAATCCACCATTAATTCTCTTTTAAATTCCATTATTATTCTTTTCTTTCTACCTTATCCTCACATTCACTATCCAAAATGGTATGAAAAATCTATTATCATATATATACAATAAATTAATTGTTTAAATGAAATATTCATCATCAAACCTCTTCTATTCTTCTCTTATTCTAAAAAAATGGAACCATCGTCTCTAACATGTTAATTCACCACCTTCATGGATGATGAGTTTTCATTTTATATTACCACCTTAAATAATAGTAATAAAACCATAATTATGGTTAAAAAATATTTTAACATTTATATTATAACTTTTTTAATGTTCTGGAACTAATTTATATATATAATAATTAAATAAAATGAAACTAGTTCGTGATGGTTGGAAAAACCACCAAAAACAAACGAAAAAATTATCATTAACATTTTATCTAATGAATCATCCTTTTATCAGAAAACAATTATATATGGGATCATTTAAAATTATGGAATAATTTTAATAAAATTCTATTAAACTTATAGATATTTTATACCATTTTCAAAAGAACTCCCATAATTCTAGTCAAGGGACATACTATAAATCCACGAAATGAACGCTCTTGGAACGAAGATTCTAGTGTTTATAACAAGTTGAAATGGACATGAATGGACATAATAAAATGGTAATACATAAAATATAGGTGGAAAATTTTATTTATTATTTAATTAATGAAACTAATATAATTATATAGTACATTAAGTACAAGTTCATATAGATTTCATACATAAGGTAATGGAATTCTTAACCCAATTTTCATTCTTTAGGTTGACCTTCTACTCTGTTGATTATGTCGAGCTAATATTATTTGTGAAATTAATATGATTATATTATTTTATTATGTTTATTTACATTATATACACATATTTTATTAATTTTACTAATTCTCAAATCAATGATATGATATTTGTAAGGGAATTTATTTTTAAAAATCCACTTTTCAATTTATAACTCTTTTAATTAAAGGATTGTTTTTCACTTACACAACATAAATGGATTTTTCCAATTTCAGGAAACCTTATTGATTTTATGTTCCCTTTTTAGGTTTGGAAGTTTATTTTCAAACAATAATATTTTCATTTATAAGTGTGTGGATTCTTAAAAATTAAAAGTGATTTCAAAATGGAAAATATATTTTCCTCAAGAATGTTTCTTTTATGCATGATTTATGTGTTATGATCATGTTATAGTTATTCATAATTTTTATGATTATAGTTGGTTCCTTGATAAACAAAGGTTGGGTGAGCCCATTATATCTCTCTCAGGAATTAGGTAAAGGGACAGAGTTACCTTGTTAGGTTTCTTCAAAGTGATTATGGGAATATAATGTGGTAGTTATTCCAAGTATAACCATAATGGTTACTCCCTATGTTGTCGGGTGAGATATATTATATGCAAGAGTGAAATGAAAATTATTCCACAAGTTACCTATAATATTTTGGTCATCTTTTTTTGGTTTTATAAGAAAATTGTGATTTCATAAGGTAAGATAAATATTTTATGTTTTATGTGTAATGGTTATAAACTCGTGAATATGTTTTCATTCATGGACTAATAGTTTCTTTCTTCCATTCAATGAACCAAACTCAGATATTTGGGTCATCTAGAGTTTAAAAATTATTTGGAAAAGGTTATTGGATTTTTAGATGATGATAATAATTTAAGTTTAAAGTTGGGATGTTTTATTATTGATAGAAGGTATATTTTATTTTAAAATTTTTATATTATATAAAAAAATGGATAATGATTAAAAGTATATACATTTTAATATATGAGTTTATATGTGAGGATATTACCTAATTATATAAAACTATAAAACTAAAATATCTTTTGGAATGTATGAATTTTAATTCTATTTAAGTTAACTAGATTATGTATTCATTAATGTTGGGTCATTACAGTTAGTATCATAGAAAGGTTTAGATAACTTTAGGGGTTAGCACAATGATAATAGAATACTCATAAATGGTTTTTAATTTATGTTTAATTTTAAATTATATATAATTGAAATATCCCCATGTATTTTAATCTAATAAATGTATGTTCATAATGGTTTTCCAGAAAAGAAACTCAGAATATAAAGTAGGAAGGAAACGAGTGGACGATATCCTTCCGAATCTGCACCTTGGAATGGTGGGAATTTGAACTAAATAGTTTGCTTTAGTAATTTATTAGTTTACATATTCCAGAAATGGTAGAATAATCCATAAAAGAATCAGTAGATCATCTTTATAAGAATATGTTAGTGGTTAAACATTTTATGAGGCAACAACCTCATGTATTTAGTGAATCTTATAACCCAGTGGCAGTTGAAGGGAAGATTAAAGACCTAGAAAATATTTTTTATGTCATGGGGTGATCATTCCATAAAAACATTGGTCTTTTTATTTACCATTTTGAAGGTGAAGCTAAAAACTGGTGGTCAATGGTCCAAATTATCAATTAATAGTGAGGAGATTGATTTTTTGGAACAGGATGAATTAAAAAAATATTTTCCTTGAGAAATACTTTCCTGTGAAGACTCAACATAGTATGGAAAAATAATTATTGTAATTCACATAAGAGTAGCATTCATTGTCTACGTACAAAGAAAAATTCACTCCATTGTGAAGGTATGCTTCAAATTTTATCTGAAGTCTTTATAGTAAAATAAATCATTTTTAATCAGGATTTATGCCAAAATAGAAAATGGAATTGGATTCTAATGAATTAAAAAGCTATGAAAAAACTTGTTTGATGTGTAATGAAGGTGTAAGATGAGTTTTTTTATCATTTTTTCTTTGAAAACTAGTATAAAAAGAGTTCAAGGTGGTAGGAAAAAGGAAATAATGCATCAAATTAGTTTTATAGTAAGAAAAATATGTATTTGTTTAGTGAGAATAATAGAAAAACACACTAGGGAATGCCTTTTGAATTCTGGTAAGTGTTTCCTATGTGTAAGGTTGGGAATATGGCTCTTAATTTTAATCCAAAATATCATGGTAGTGGTAATAACAATTCTGACATAAATACAGTAAAAAATTTAAATGTAATGATATGGGTCATTATAAAAATTAGTGTCCAAAGAGGAACTCGAATGATAGGAAGCATTAAGAATATAAGTAGAATGTTTTGGTGAAATAATTTGAAATTACTTCAGAGGATTTTGGTATTTCTAATGAAGTGGTATCTAGTACATTGTTTGTTTAATCATATTTTTCTAATGTATTTTTTTTATTTAGGGTTTATACATTCTTTCATATTTGAGAAATTTTCTAGTAAATTTTAAATTTCATCTCAATAAATGAATTCATAAATTATCTTCAAAACACCTGGATAAAATATTAAGGAAAAATAAATTATAATAATATACCTATCAATGTTTGTGGAAATAATTTTCTTGAATCCCATGTTGTCTTACCCCTGGTATAATTTGAGTATATTTTTAGAATGGATTTGAGTTATGTTTACCATGTTATGATTGATTATAGAGAAAAATAATTTATTTTTCCAAAATATTCTCAGTTATCATAAAATATTAAACTCGTACCATTGATAACAATCTGGAATATGAGAAGCCATTAAAATATGGAAATGAATGTTATCTAGTATATATTATTGTAAAAAATGGAACTGTTTAAATTAATTATTTTATTACGGTAAATGATTATCTGGATGTTTTTCTTGATGGGTTTCCAAGTGTTATACCTAATAAAGAGGTTGAGTTTACTGTTGATTTAGTCTCTAATGCTAAATAAATTTCAAAAACCCCTTATCTAATGGATCAAGTTGAACATCTATAATTTAATAATATATTACAAAAGTGTCTAGATTGAGGTTTGATTCACCCAAATACTCCACCGTTGGGTGATCTTTTTTGTTAAAAAGAAATATGGTTTTAAGATGATTTGTATTGATAATAGAGCATTGTATATAATAACTATTAATAATAAGTAACATTTTCCTCATATCAATGACTTTTTTTATCAGCTCTAGGGATCTCAGTATTTTTTTAAGATTGACTTCATATTTAAGAAGCATCAGTTGAAGGTGAATGGGGATGAAATTCCAAAAATAACAATCCTGAATAGATATGGGTATTATGTGTCTATAGTTATGAGATTTTTTTGAGAAATTATCCTACTGTATTTGTGGATATTATGAATAGAATCTTCCATGAATATTTGGATAAGTTTTTTTTTGTTTTTATTTGTGATGTTATGGTTTATATAAAAATATATGAGGATCATCAAAAACATCTAATTATTCTTCTACAAAACCTAAAAGAAAAGTAGTTATATTGTAAATTTAACAAATGTAATTTTTGGTTATAATATATTTCTTTTCTTCGGAACATTGTAAATAATTATGGAATAAAAATTGATCCATCCAAAAAAAATTGGTTGATGAATGGCCAAGACCTAAAAAAATTTCTAATACTCACAGTTTTATTAGATTAACTGGATATCATCGATGGTTTGTTAAAAACATTACATGGTTATCTAGACTACTAAATAAGTTGTTAAGAAATGGTTTTAAATTTATTTAGATAAAATAATGTGATGTTTGTTTTCAATAATAGAAAATAAGATTAGTGAATGCTATGGTTTTGGAACTACCTTACAAAAATGGTGATTTTTTCATCTGTAGTGATGCTTCTTTCAAGGTTCTTTGTTGTGTTATAAGTAATAATGATCTGGTAATTTCTAATGCTTCATGTCACCTAAAACCTCATGAGTTAAATTATCACACACGTTATTTTGAATTAGAAGTTTTTGTCTTCACTTTAAAAATTTGAAGACATTATTTATTTGGATCAAAATGTGAATTATATACTGATCATAAAAGTTTGAAGTATATATTTACTCAGATGTAATAGAACATGAGGCAGAGAATATGGATATAAATCACAAAGGATTATAAAGGTACAATCAATTACCATCCTATAAATGAAAAAAGTGGAGGATTACTTGAGTTGAAAACATCTTTCTAAATTAACCATGTAACCATTGAAACATGGCCCATTGGTAAATGATTTGATGAATTTTTTATTGGAAGTTGTTGGTGTAGAAAATTCTTCTATTTTGTTTTAGGTGAGAATGTAATCGTCTCTATCAGATAGAATTAAGAAAGCTCCTAAAGAACATAGTGAGTTAAAAAAAGGTAGAATTTCTTAAAAATTGTATTTTTCCAGAAATTAACATTGATAAATATTATGTTTTGAAATTTTTTATGATATTATGTGTGCCTTGTGATTCACAGTTGAAGAAAGAGTTATTAAGTAAAGCTTATAGTTCTCTTTATTCATTTCATCCTAGAAGTACTAAGACTTAATGATAAATTTGGGAGTAATACTGGTGGGATAGAATGAAAATATATATTATTAACCTTAACTTGAGATATTTGAATTATCGATAGGTAAAATCAGAATAAAAATTATCAAAGGAGATGATTCAAACTTTTCTAGTTCCAATGTTTAAATTGAAAAATATATCAAAGTATTTTTCAGTTAGATTTCCAAAAATATCACAATGTAGTAATGTGATTTGGGTTATTGTTGATCAAATAACTAAATATATAAACATTCTTCCTATTCGAGATAATATGTCGTTAGATCGTCATTATCTATTATACCTCAAAGAGATGTTTAGGTTAGATGGAGTTATTATATTCATTGTACATAGTCATAGTCTAAGGTTTACTACTAGATTTTATAAGGGCCTACAAAAATCATTGGTATCTGAAATAAATTTCATCACTTCATTTCTTCTGCAATATGATAGACAGTCATAGAAAACAATTCAGACATTGGAGGATATTTTTTGAGCTTGATCAATAGATTACTGGTAAATTTGGGATCAATATATTTATTTCGATGAGTTTTCATAATATAATAGGTTTTGTCCCATTATACAGATGGAGTCTTTTGAATAATTATATAGAAAGCTGTGTCAAACACCATATTGTTTGGATAAAGTTAGTGAAATAAATTTAATGGGACTAGAATTTGTAGAGGAAACAATATAGAATGTTTGTATGATTCATTAAAACTTGAGGACATCTTAGAGTGGGAAGAAAAGTTCTAAGGATAACTGGATGAAGTAAAATTCTATCGAAGTAGGTGATCATGTCTCTCTCAAAGTTTCTCCTTGGAAAACTATGATTTATTTTAGTAATAAGGGTAAGCTAAGTACATATTTAATTGGAATATATGAATTTCTATAGAAAGTTTTATTAGTTTCCTACCAAGTGGCTTTACTAGTGTGTTTTTGCCAAATACATAGTTTATTTCCTGTTTAGATGTTAACAAATTATGTTTTGGATTCATCTCATGTATTGATATAGAATATTGTTTTTTTAGAAGATAACCTTTTATATATGGATATTACTATTCATATTCTAGATCATAGAATGCAAGTATTGTAGAATAAGATGATTCACCAAGATATGGTTTTATGGAGAAACCATATGGTAGAAGAAGAAACATGGAAATCTGAAAATTCTATGAGATAAACATATCCTAACTTGTTTAATAAGTGAAAATATTGTGAGGATGCAATTTTGATTATGGGGGAATGGAACAACCCATGTATTTATAGAATAATTGATTTATTCTGAAATTAAACCATTACATTCACTAAAAATGTATAACAAAATAAATGGTATTTATAGAAAATAAAGAATCCATACTATTGGAATAGTAACCTCGCCTATGGAATTATAAATAATATTTATGTGTCTTATAAGTGAATAAAAAAAATTATCATGGAATTTGTAAATAAATGTTTTAAATGTGATAAATTTAGTGTTTGTATTCTTGTGAAACATAAATATTTCATTACAATTGTATAATTAATATAATGATTTAAAAGAAAATGAATTTCCATAAAATAGATTTATAAACTAATATTTTGTTATATTTTAACTATAAGATATTTTTTTGAGGCCTTAATTAATTATGCAAAGTGTTATAAAATCATTTATAATATGAAAATCTGTATGTATCGAATAAATGATGATTTTAGTTAAAAATTAAATTTCACATAATTATAAAATTATTTTCAAAAAATGGTCTCCATTTCTGAAATCTACACATCCAAAAAATTTAAGATGAGTTTTTGGTATTTTTCTGAAATAGTTAATTTTTTTGGTGAATAGTGAAATACAATAATTTAAGGTATTTAACATTAGAAGCTAAATATATGAATTTTTAAGTCATTATTGATGTAATAACCCATTATTTCAATCATACATGCACTATTTACTATACTTAGTCATAATTATCAATGTTATTTATTGTCTTTATCTAAAATAATAAACAAATTAAAAAATACTAAAAAACACCCCTCTCCTCTCTTTATAAATACAACCCCACACCACTTATTCTCCTAAAACCTCTATATCCTCATAACATTTATAAATTCATCACAATTTTATTTCTATTCCTATTCCACATGTCGAAGACCTTATGGACTCACCAAAAGACTAAAACCAATTTTCTTAAGGAGTTCCTCAAGGAGGCAACATTTGAGAGGTAAAATCCTCTATTCATTCTTTTTTAAATTCACTTTTTCTTTATTTATTTATACCTTATCCTACCCTTACCTATCCAAATGGCTCTTATAATTCCATTATAATATATATAATATAATTTTATTTTGATAATGGAATATTCATCATCAAACCTCTTCTTTTTCCTCCTATTCTAAAAAATTGAAAACATCATTTGTGATGTGTCGATTCACTGCCTTCGAGGATAACGAGATTTCATTTTACATTACCACCAACAAGTCTAGTAATAAAATATTTATTATGTGTGAACCATATTATAATATTTATATTATAACTTCTTCAATGTTTTGTAACAAATTAATATACATAATAAATAAATAAAAAGAAACTAGTTTGTGATGGTCAGAAAACCCACCAAAAACAAACCAAAAATTTATCATTAATTTTTTATATAATGAATTATACTTATATAAAAAATGATATATTGGATTAGTTAAAATTATATAATCAAATTAATTCAATTACTTCCCTCTTTTGAAGTTTCACTTCCATTTTTAAAAATAAATACCATAATAATACTCAAGGGATTATGCTATAAAGCCATGAAACAAATGCTTATTTACATTGTACACACATATTCCATTAATTTTATTAATTCTCAATTCAATGATATGATATTTGTAAGATACCTTTTTAAAATTATTATTGCCAAGTTATATATTTTTTTTCTTAAATAAATGTTTGTTTCTTATATGGAATAAGTGGATTTTACTGATTTGTTGATGCCTTATTGATTTTATTTTTCTTTAAAAAATTTATAATTTTATTTTTTAAATAAATTTTGTTCATTTATATGTCTTTGCCTTTTTAAAAACGAAATGTGATTTCAAAATTAAAATTTTATTTTTCTTCAAGAATGTTTCTTTTCTACAATATGTATATATGTATGTGTGATATGAAAATGATTCCACATGGTTCCTTTATTTTTTTTATGTTTTCTATGGTTTTACTGGAAACTTATTAATTAATAGAGTAAGACAAAGTGATTATGTTTTATTTGTAAAGGTTATAACAATGTGAAAATGTTATCATTCATAGAATAAAAGTTTCATTCTCACATCATATGTCCATTACTGAGATTTTTTTCTCATCCCATTTTTAAAAACAACAGAGTTTGAGGATGGGTAAAGGAAGTTAATAATTCAAGTTTAATGTTTTGAAGTTTTGTAACGAAAATAAAGCATGTTTTATTTTACAAAGTTCATATTGTGAAAAAAAAATGTTTATTGATTCGAAGTGTCTAATTTGTAATATATTAATTTCTATGTATGTTGTTATATCCTAATTATCTTAAAATCTAAATCTAAAATATCTGTGGTAATGTATTCAAATTAATCCGGGTTGAATTAACAAGATTATTTAAGGTTAATGGTTTGGTCCTTATAAATAAATTCCACAAGAACCCATGGAAGAGGTTTATTAGGAGACATGAGTACCACGTAGGAGCACTGGATAGGTCATAAAACCATAGATATATGGTGTTCAAGTAACTAAGAATGTTGAATTATTCATAAATGATAATGATTAACATATTTCATACAAGGAAGTAGTAAGAATCTTAGATAGTGTAAAGTAGAGGGAATACATGAATTATGAGATATATTCCATGGACCAAAACCAAGTTTTGGTTTAGGTAGATCCTTCAGAGGATGTAAATCCAATTTATTATAAATGGATATTTAAGAAGAATCTGTACATGGATCGTAAGTTTGGTACCTATATAAATAATCAGATTATTAAAGGGTTTAATAAAAGTTGTATAGAACTTGACCCTCAGATCCCAGAGTTGGTGGTTACTTTTTTATATTGGCATTAGATATAAGCTATAATATTATAAAGAATTGAAAAGTTTATTAGTCTTAGAAAACTTGATACATATTTGAAACTCAAATTAAATTTTTAAAAATATAATATAATGTATAATTTTAATTGTGAATACCATTATTACCTTTAGAATATCTCTTCATATCAATTATAATACATTTTCTAACATTCTTGGGGAAAGGAAACATAAGAAAGGGGTGAGATATGATGCTTAATACAGGTACCTGTAGAATGGAATATATCTTTAAAAAATATGTAATAATCAATATGTAATGGTAAATAATAGAAAAACATAACATTAAATCAATTACTTAAACATGTATCATAATATCATAGGAATAAATGATGATAATAATAATACCATAAAAATAATCATGTAACTCGGAAACCAATCCATGTATATTCTAACTTATCAAATAGTCACATAGATATCAATAACTAGTTTAATTATAATGGAATTCATAATTCCAGACATCATACCCATATCATAACGGCCTCATTCCATAAAAAACTTACATAAATGTGTAAGGTCTTAGCCAAAAACCAAAGATAGATTATCTCGAGAGACCTACCAATTCATCTAGCAGCTATAGTGGGTCGTTCCCATAATATACTGAATCCAATGCATTCTCCATATGAATGGGGAGAAACATAATCAATGTAAAAAATTGTATTGAAAAACTCTCATGTGAAATATTAATAATTTCCCCAATAAATAAATATAATCAACATCAATACTCATATTGAAAACCCAGTATATTAATTCTAATACTTTCCCCAATCAATAAACAACCCCATAAATGATCTAGAGTACTATGATGAATGGAATCAAGATAACACATCCTCAGTTAAACTTATCATGGTAAATCTATATAAATAATGAGGATGTTATCATTAAAAAATAATTCCAATAGATTATTATTAAAATAATTTTTTTTATGGTTGATGAAAACAATAGTAAAAAAAACCATAAAAATTATTTAGGAAAATACAATGTTCAATTGTTAAATAACTTCTAAAAAATCATAAATTTTTATAATATGAGGAAAAAAATTATTAGAAAATATTCATTCATAATTTTAAATTAATATTTACATAATTTATTAGTCATTATTGAAGTTAATTTCACACATATAATATAATTTAAAAAAAATTGTACTCATTTTTCAGTAAAAGTCAAAAAGTGCCTCAATTTGAAGATGATAAAAAGATTCATTTTAAAACCTTTTTTAAAAATAAAAAACTTGGTAAAAATTATATTAAAAAGAATATGATAATATTAAATACATTTTTCAAAACATTTTTTAAAATATATGGTCATGGAAGAGAAAGGAAATTTAACCAATGAGATAAATAAAGATGGATTTTATTTAAATAAGTTTCATAGTAATTTTAACTACCAAAGTGATTAAACTAGTAATATTAAATGAAAATTCCACAAATAAAAATTTTATCAAAAAATATATTGGTTTTAAGATAAAAATATTAAAATATTCCTCCAATGGATAATTGATTATATAATTAATTTAGAATACTGTTGAAATTTTGAAATAAACTCTTACCACTTTGATATCTTTTGAATAATAATCTCGATGAAATAAATAACATAAAATGACTATTTAAATAAAATTAATATAATTATGTTGTCGATATAAAATATCGAAGGGGTATTATTTACATTATATGAGATAAATAAGTGGTGAATATAGCTTATGTCTAACAAAAGTAAAAGTGAGATGAGAAACCCTTACCATAGGTCTGGTTTCCTTCATACTTTTCTGAACTTCGTACAGAATAAATATATATTTTTTAAACATATATTACAAAACCATAATCAAATATATTTCATATGATAAACTATTTTCTTATAACTTTTTATCACCTGTTAATTAAGAATTGTGTATTAAAAACACTATTCTAGGTGTCAACGGCTTTATTTTGCATGTATGTTTTGGTTTAGTAGTTTTGATGCTTTTACTTTTATCATGGTTATATCATATCCATAATTATAACCATGTTCTAAATTTCATATTTATTAATTATAAATTTATTCATAATAGTACATAAAATTTATAGGTAGAAAAATGAGTTACACCATTCATAGAGATGGTAGGTTTTACATACACATGAACGTTACTCTCTTTTTTCTAATAGTTGGAATAAAATAGTGGTACATAATATTTAAACATTAAATAATTATTATTATATAATTTATGTCACATATATTAATTAAATATTTCTTTATTAATATATATTTGAAATAAAATGACAATCATTTCACAGCACTTAATGGTGGCAGAAGTCCACATATATGCATGGGAGACGTTATTATTTTCCAACAGATTGAAAGTTAAAAAGGCAGTTGTGATATAATAATTAAATCAGTTTAATTATGTCATAAATAATATATATATATATATATATTCATATGTTTTATGTGGTTATAGAAAACAAATTACATCGATTCGTTAGGCGGTAGTCCTCCATACACATGATTAACAGTTTCGTTTCCCCTTTGATGGAAGAGGATATAGATATATGTTATTCAATTGAAATAAATAAAGTAATTGTATTTTAAATACTGTTGTGATAACTATATCATAGTTTATGGAGATCATAAATAGATAAATTGAGAGATAAATTGAAAACATGTGGTTAAGAACAATACCTCTTATTCGGATAGACTATTTATTTTGAAACCTAAATCTATGCAAGATTGGTATTTCATTTAAAAAAATTACTCTAGAAATGGAAATAGATGTAAGGAAGGTATTTTGAAAATTATTTAATTAACCAAATGGATCTTAAAAAGTGGATATGAGTGGAGATAGGGTGTCCTTTTATAAATGGGGGAGGGGACCTTCTATGAAATTACTTGGAAATTTCCCAAAATAATATAAAATGGAAATCATTTCGAAGATATATTCATCCATGTGATCTTATATTAGAGTTTTTGATAGGATAAGGTCAAAATATGTCCATAAAATGTTATTTTCAAAATTATTTTAGGTCATTTTATCCCTTATAATGTTAGTTTAACCTCTGGTAAATCGGTTTTAACCATAGTCATGGTAATTAATTATTACTTATATTACTATTCATAATGAAAAAAATTATGTTGAAATAATTATATAATATTAATTATTATTTTTCAAAATATGGACTCCATTTTTCAAAATTCAATTAAAAGAAGTGGTGGTATTTAATTTAATGTTAAGAATGCATACGCGACAATGAAATGGTTTCCTATAGGAAATGGTTTTATAAGAAAAACTGTTTTTATATTAAAATTGAAGATATAATTGATTCAAATGACATAAATTGGGTTAATTATAATATAATTGATCTTATTTTTCATTTAAAAAAATTAAAACTAAATTTAAATTTTTAAATTCATTAAAATTAAAGAAAGTTTTTAATAAAAATATGTATTTTTTACTATTCATCAACAAAATAATTTTTTGGGAAATTGTCAAAACAAATCACTATAAGATAATTTTTACATCATAATTTAAGAAATACATTTTATTTTTTTAAATAGGTTATCTAAAAGTGGATAAATTAATTTTAACATAATTATGTCAAATGTGATGAAGCCATTTTTTAGAAAAATACAGTTTTTTCAGAAAAAACATCATTTTCATTCAAATGATTTTTATATTCATTCATACTTAATTAATAGAAAATAAAATTATTTGAAATTGATATATTTTAAAATATATATGTGTTACAATATCCACACCTTAAATAAATTTCTTCCTCATAATTTTAACTTTAACTCAAAAATAAAGGGTTTTACATATGAAAATTCCATTATTGAAAATCCACATTGTAAAATAAAGTTTGAATAAAAATTATTCTTAATAAGAGATAAATGAAAGTATGAAGGTCATATAAAGTTACACATAACTTGGTTTCCAAGTATGAAAAAATTAGTAGGAGTTAAAAATATCAATATGGAATAAAATCATGAATAATTATGAAGAGTGATATGGATCAATGATTAAAAGAAAATGAATGATCATGATAAAGTCCATGAACAAAATTCCATAAAAATGTTTTGGGTGAAAATACCATTGATTCACCATAAATGAAGGTAGGTTTATAACATTTTCATTTGAAAATCCTTTTCCTAAAGTTGAGGGATTCTTTTAATATCAAGATATAGCACACCAAAAATTATAATTACTTAATATCGTTTTATTTCAAAAGAAAATTTCATTCTTTGTTTATGATTGGATCAATTTTTATTTCCTTTATTACTCCAATAAATCAAAATCAAAGAAGAATTTCTTATTACTAAAGCACAAAAATTAACTTTAACAAATCATTACATCCGTCAAATAGTGAAAATACATTCCTATTATCTCGGTATATTTTTTAAAACCCAAATGGTTAGAAAAAATTTTCCAATAATAAATTAATTTCTATAACCTCAACAGTAACCCCAATGTGGAACATAATAAATTTCATAAATAATTAACCTTAAGAATCCTCCAAAATATGACTAACCAAAATCAATGTATAAAAATATAGAAGGATATTCACAAAATTTCTAAATTTAACCTAACATTATATTTTCCAAATATAATAAAGTATCAATCAATGACACATATAAAATATTTAAAAACCATAATATCTATAAAACTCTAATGTAAACATACATGTTCCCAAAATAAAATTTATCTCCTTATTCATTAAAATAAATATCATATTATCAAATATATTCTCTAATTCCATAAATTTATTAAACTTCAACATTAACCATCAAATCAATAACTAGTTTCAAGGTTACAAATATTATCACATAGACATATTCAATCATTATTATATCAATATTTTTCACAAAATAAGGGTAATAATTTCTCAATCATGTTTTTTTTAAAAACATAAAATTCTCACTTAATCACTTTTCTTAGTCATTTGTACCATTCAAAATAAGTTTAAAAATCCTTAATTATAAACTAATATAATAAAATTTATATACATTGTATGATTCTTATATTGATAATTTCATTGATTAAATACTTTTATAACATAATTATTGAATCCAAATATATAATATATTTAATCATTCAACTTTAGTTTTATTAATAGTATCATATTAACATTGATCCCTTATCTTCTTCAAAGGTATATTCCCATGATACTTGGGAAATTAGTTTTCAGTTTTTTCCCATATTCTTATATTTAAAACACTTAACATTAGATGTTTCTATTTTACCATCTAATTAACATTATTAATGGAATTTATCTCCACGCATGAGGAAAACTATCATCCCCTTTAGGTTCAAGTGAGAAAATTTTTCTTTCCCTTCTTACCCTTGTCTATATTTTTCTCATCAATCTTAATCTTCTCCTTTTTCCTTTAAATCCTTAAGACTTGTATAATTATTTCCATATCTTTATGCCACATTATAGTATGTCCTCATATGATAGTAATTCTTGTGAGGCTAGTTCTTTTTGAAGGATTTTCTTAATCCCATCAAATAAACATTCCATATTAACCTTGTAAATTTTTCCTCATACTTAACAACATTTTCATCTTTCATTTTTAACAAACTCTATATTTGGTTCTACATATTACTAGTTACTCATGAGAAAAATATTGTTCTAATAATAGTATCTTAAAATACTTTCAATCTATGTTTTTTATTTCTTATTTATTCTTATTGTTATGAATATATGCACATTGTTGATCCATATACCATGAGATGTAATAAAAATTCATGAAAACCTTCTCCCATTCATTATTTACCAAAGTTATAAATATATTCTCTAGGTTTGTTATCAATTGATCAACTACAAATGGATTTGTAGTCCCATTAAGTGATATATTTTGTTGATTCAGGAAGCATTCTAAAAATTTTATATCAAATTTTGGATCATTAGGCTTCTCTAGATGGTAAATGTAATTATACATAACCTGAGTTGGCTACAGCAATATATTTATAATTTGATCAGCTCCAGCTCCAACTTCATTATCTTTCCCATGAGAGAAATCCCAACGTGGATTATGTGAATAGATATGGTTTCCACTCATTCCAATAAGCTCCATTGATAAATAATAAAATGCAATAGATTATATCATAACAATATGAGTCCTAATATATAATTTCAAAACTAGTGTCATGATTAACATTTATCAAAAAATTATGTGTAGTTAATATCATAATCATAAACTATGTATTATTTGGAATATTCCCAATACAAAAAAAATATTTTGAAATCCTTTATAATAGTTTATGAATAATGTGTGATTTATAAAAAGTATATTCCCTAAGGGTTTTAAACCACGTTTGTATCAAGGCCCGTTATCGTGCCCTAGTTGAAAATCGATTTAATTCTCAATGCCCCCTTATCAGAATTATTTGTAAAGACCCAGAAATTCCGTGTAATTGTTTTTATTAAATGGGAATTTTCTGAGTCTGTGAAAATTGATGGTGCGTGATTCAGACGCTCGGAGTTCCTGAAAACAAATTCTGAACTTTTTTTGGGGTACGTTCAGTAAACGTGCGAGCGGATTTTTCTAACTTTTGAACCAGTGTTCGGAATTGAAATCGGAGGACACTTTTGAACTCACAGTGCTGGTAATCGCTTAAGGAGACCTTCTCCTCGACTGTAGTGGGTCGAGAGTGAAAGAAAGAATTTCGGTTTTTCATGGAAGAATAAAAAAAAATTGTGTAGCTTTTATTTTTATTTTTTATTTTTAAACTCTATGTGGATGTTGAGAAGTGGGGACTACCAGACATAAACCTCCCATGTGTGGGTTATGATGATGGGGAACACCCAAGCATAAACCCCCAATTTTTAATTCCTAGATGTGGGGACCATACGACCCCACTTAGTAGGGGAGAAACCTCTCAACTCCCTCATTAATGTGGAGAAGCCTCTTGAGCTTCCTCCACCTTAATTATGCCAACACACCACATTAATTTTTCCAAATTGTGTGACTATGCCAACATAATTTATTCTTAAGTTAATTATATTGGCCCCTCTTTCATTTTTGGGTGGAATTGAGAGAGGAGAACCCTTGGAGGATTAAAATTCATCCACTAATAATTATCATCCAATGAAGAATTTTGACTTTGACTTCTTTCTCAAGACACCCTCCAACAAGGAACGTCTTCGACTACGATGAACCGACGTACGAGCCCGGGATTGGAGGTGTGTAGCAGACGAGACGAACGTCGAAAACATCAACTTCTTCTCACATAAAAGTCAACAAACAATCCAATGTAGTGGGTTATTATTAAATTCATGAATTATCTCATTTAATTTCCTTGTTCTTGGGAATAATGGTGAACTTGGATCAACCAAAATGATCTTCTATGGGTCATCTCCTAGCGACCATGTGTGGGTCAACATCAGCGGTCCTATGTGGGTCATCTCCTAGCGATCCTGTGTGTGTCAGCTCCTAGTGATCCTGTGTGGGTCAGCTCCAGAGATCCTCAATGGGTCAGGTCCTAGAAATCCTATGTGGGTCATCTCCTAGGTATCCTGTGTGGGTCAGCTCTAGCGATCCTGTGTGGTTCAGCTCCAGCGATCCTCTGTGGGTTAGCTCCTAGCGATTCTGTGCAGGTTAGCAGCAGAGCCTCTTAACGGAGTAAGACGATTTAGTAGTTACATCTAATCATCTCTACTACTGTATCTAAATATATACCCGGTGTGAGCTGAGTCAGAACCTCTGTGTTCCTTCATTATTGATATGGACTACAGGATAACTTAAGTATATGTATGGGCATATACATAAGTAGGGTTATCTGTTGTTTTCATGATTTTTGATTTATCCTTTATGGATTTTTTTAGACCATGAGGGTATCGGGGTCCCTACTGAGTATCATTATACTCACCCCTGCACGGGCTATGCCCACACCTCATTGTGTAGGATGTAGACGACAGACAATGTTGATCGAGGTTGAGAGTACCAGGAATTGACGGTGCTCGGAGGTCGACCATATGGTGTGTCGGTACGTAGAGGAGATGGGAGGATGTGGAGTGTTGTGGAGGCAATTTGTACCAACCCTTTGGGTAAGAACCCAGAGGACGACCTAGTAGATGCCTTTATTTTTCTTCAATTTTATTATATTTCAGTTGCACAGGTACTATTACTATTGGGCTTGTATTCCGGCCCCTTTTTACTTTCAGCACTCTTTCGGCTATACAGTTGACTTGCGTTCATATCTTGTTGTGTGCTTAGTTGTGTGTGTTTACAGGTTATAAAGTCAATGTCTTCCTAGTTTTAGGGAATACTCCTTTGGTGCTAGTCCCCAGCCACGGGCCTATAGAAGGCGGGCTTGGGGTTAGTCACGGCACGGGCCCCGAGGGATGGGTCCTGACAAATTGGTATCAGAGGAAGGTTCTAAAACATAACATAGGGCCCTTATATTTCTTTTAACTACAATAGTGTTAAGTGTAGTGAGTGTGTTAATCAGTTTAGGTATTCCAGTGTTGGTGGGGCGGCCGACGTATCCATACACTAAGACCATGACTTCTGATTACTGACTCGTTAAACAAAAACACTTATTCTGTGTGTTTTTTAAAGAGTTTTCTTCATGATATCTTGAGTCAACTCACCAATTATAACTTATTTAACATGGCTCACTTGTTTCTTTTTAGGATTCCTCTATGTAGACAACCATCTAGGGTTCCGAGAGTGGTCTTCCCTGATAGCCCACTGAGCGATAAGGCCTCGGTGTAGGGCCCTTTTCCGGATGAAGCACTAGCGGTACCTTTCCCCATGGGTCCACTGATGCCACCAGCCCCAGCAAAAGATGGTGCATGCCACTTGAGTGAATTAAATGAGTTCAGGCACCAAAGGCCACCCTGTTTCAGGTGAGAGACGGACCCACAGGTGGATGAGGATTGGCAGGAGGCTATGGTGAGAGTCTTTCGACTGGTAGGGACACTAGCTGATCTCATGGTGATCCTTTCCACCAGCCTTATACAGGCAGTAGCAGGAAGATTGTGGATCTTGATGCTCCAGGTCCTCGATGAGGTGACTCTTCTCTGGGAAGACTTCGAGAGCCTATTTCGGGCAGAGTTCGTCCGAACAAATCTTCACGCAGTGCGCATATAGGAGATTCTTTATCTGCAGCAGGGCAGCATGACTGTAGCTCAGTACTCAGTGAGGTTCACTGACCTCTCATTCTACACCACTGATATGGTTCGAGACCCATTCTTTAGGGCCTAGACATTTGAGTAGGGGCTCTAGATAGATATTAGGGCTTCGATGATCTCACTCAGCATCCCAATGAAAGCGAGGGTGTTAGAGAGAGACCTCTTAGTAGAGAGTTTCCTTGCTGAGAAGTCAACAGTAGTGAGACCCACTACCATTCATCACGTAGTGGCATCTTATGCAGCTGGAAGTAGACAAATGTCGCAGAGGAACAAGAGGACTAGACCTACAGGTGGACGACCACATGATTCAGGTTCGGTTGTACAGGGCACCCGAGACAGAGCCAGTCATACCAGGAGCGGACAGTGTTACGCATGTGGAAAGCAGGGTCACATGGCTCGTGACTATCTGACCCTCCATACGGATGATCAGAAGATGGTCATGGGACCGCCCAAGCAGAGACAGAGGTTCGACCGAGGAGGTCTGCCGGGAGCTGACAGACTGGCAGAGGAGTTGGTCGTAGATCTAGCAGTGGGTGATGATTCGAGATGTTACCGCCACCACAACCAGGATGTCCACCCTGACCGTAGGGAGCAGGTGGACAGGGGAGATCTTAGCTCTAGGTAGTTGAGGCCTGCGATCATGGTGCCCTAAAGATGATACGAGGTATGATCTGTGTCTACCCCACCTTAGATGTAGTTCTTATAGACACAGGTGCAAGTCATTATTTTATTTTCACTACCCTCGTTCAAAGCTCAGAGATTCTGATGGATCTGTTGGCTCTATCCTTACGGCTAGAGACTCCTACGGGAGCATATTCGATGATTATGCACTGGTTCCGGTAGTGTGATCTTACTTTAGGAGGCGAGAGCTTCGGCTGGCATCTCCTAGTAGCGGTGTTGAGGCCTTACGATGTCATCCTGGGTATGGACTGGTTATCTACATTTCATGCTCAGATTGACTATATTAGGCCCAAAGTGCAGTGTTCCCACACGGATGGGACTAGTTTTACCTTCACCAGTGAGAAGGGAACCTATGCAGCACAGGATAGACTTTCTCAGAAAAGTGTACAGCCGATCACACATCAGTTGGATAGCCTTACCCTTGGGGTGGTTGATGTAGAGAGTATGTGTTATCTTATAGTGGTGGACCAGTACACTGATGGCATCCCTGATGTTGTTCAGGGTATACATCATCATAGATAGGTGGACTTTTACATTGACTTGTACCCTCGAACAGCACCGATATCTACACCAGCGTATCGGATGGCTCACGCAGAGCTACGCGAGCTGCGGGTTCAGCTAGAGGACTTGCAGGGGAATGGATTCATTTGGCCCAGTGTTTCTCCCTGGGCAGCCCTTATTTTATTCTCCAAGGAGGTAGATGAAATCTGAAGGCTTTGTGTTGAATATCGGTGCCTCAACTAGGTGATTGTGAAGAATAAGTACCCACTTCTGAGAATTGACGACCACTTTGATCAGCTAAAGGGAGTATGGTGCTTCTCGAAGATGGACCTCAGATCAGGCTATCACCAGCTCCGAGTACGAGATGAGGATGTGTAGAAAATAGATTTTATATGTCATTACAGCAACTATGAGTTTTTGGTTATGCCATTCGGTATATCCAATGCTTCAGCAGATTTCATGGGACTCATGAACAGGATATTTCAGTCATACCTTAAACTCTTTGTATTAGTCTTCATTGATGACATTCTGATCTACTTGACTGCTGAGGAGGAGCATGCCTACCATTTTCGGGTTGTACTGGACACACTCCAATAGCATCAAGCTTTATGGTAAACTCTCAAAGTTCCAGTTTTGGATCTGAGAGGATCACTATCTGGGACATGTCATCTCGGAGGCTGTAGTTGTAGTGGATCCATTGAAGATTGAGGTGGTACTTTCTTGGGAGCCACCATGGAGTGTGACGGAGGTACAGAGTTTTCTGGGTTTGGCTGGTAACTACTGGAGGTTTGTTCCATATTTCTCCAGAGTTGCAGCACCACTTTCAGCGTTGATGAATAAGGGGAAACCCTTCATGTGGTCGGAGAGATGCTAGAAGAATTTTCAAGAGCTGAGGTAGAGGCTAGCTAGTGCCCCCATATTGAGACTTCCAAAGGAGGTCGTAGGGTACGTAGTATACTGGGATGCATCAGGAACCAGACTCGTATGTGTCCTAATGCAGGAGAGAGCAGTTATTTCATATGGTTCTCGGCATATAAGATAGTATGAGAAGAACTATGCTACCCATGACCTGGAGTTAGGAGTAGTGGTCTTCTCCTTGAAGATTTGGAGACACTATATGTTGGGTGAACGCTTTACAGTCTACTCAGATCACAAAAGTCTCAGGTATATCTTCTCTCAGAAGGACATGAACCTATGACAGTGACGTTGGCTTGATTTCCTTCAGGACTACGACTTCGAGATAGTTTATACTCATGGGAATGGAAATGTTGTAGTAGATGCACTCAGTAGGAGATCTGGAATATAGCTGCTAGGTGAGGCGATGAATCAGCTGGCCTCTTTGCAGATATCCTTTGTGGATAGGGATGGATCACCTTTTTTCAGACTCTTAAAGTCACTCCCCCTACTTCTTCAGCGAGTCAGGGAGGTGTAGTGTGGGGACATCGACTACAAGACTCGACGTGCTTAGGCATCCACATGGAAGGCACCTGAGGGATTTTCTGGAGGTCAGGATCACGCCATCCTCTTTAGATGATGTACAATTGTATCAGTGTCACTTAAGGAGGAAGTAATGAGGGAGTTCCACACATCCCCTATAGTGGTACATCTAATAGTGGTGAATATGTACCATGACCTTCAACGATAGCACTCATGGCCGGGAATGAAGAATGAAGTAGTAGAGTTTTTCTCTCGATGCCTTACTTTTCAACAATTGAATGTGGAGCATCAGGTACCAGCAGGATTGGTTTATCCTTTAGAGGTCCCATAGTGGAAGTGGGATGGGATATCCATGGACTTCGTGATAGGACTTCCACATACATCCAAGGGTCATGACTCGATTTGGCGGATCATCGACCGACTCACCAAGTCATCCCACTTCTGAACAATCAGAGAGTAGGGTTCAATAGATAGCTTGAGATGCCTCTATGTGCAAGAGACTGTGCGGCTACATGGAGCACCCTCGAAAATTTTCTCCGATTGTGATACATGTTTTACTTCCTGACTATGGAAGGGTTTGCAGTAGGCTTTCGGGATGCAGCTTAGTTTGATCACCACCTTCCATTCTCAAATGGATGTCCAGAATGAGTAGACCATTCGGACCCTTGAGGAAATTCTCCATGCTTGTGTCCACAACTTCTGTCGAATCTGGGATGATCACTTTCCTTTGGTGTAGTTTTCATACAACAACAGTTATCACTCCACCATTGGGATAGCATCTCTTGAGGCATTATACGGGTGACCCTGAAGATCAGATTTGTGTTGGACTGACCTAGGGGAGTCAGCACTAGTGGGACCAGAGATGGTATGGTCTACCATAGAGAAGGGGTAGATTATCCATGAACAGATGAAGACTGTACGGATTAGGCAGAAGTCATATGTCAACAGGAGACGGCGACCTTTGGAGTTCGAATATGGTGACCACATCTTTCTACGAGTCTCACCTGGATAAGGTTTACAGAGATTTGGAAGAGGCGGCAAGTTATCACCGAGATTCATAAGACCCTTCCAGGTCCCCAGTAGATTTGGTGAGGTGTCTTGCCGCTTAGAACTTCAACCTTAGTTTCACCAGGTGCACGACGTCTTCCATGTATCCCATCTGAGGAGATACGTGCATGACCCTTCTCACATCATCAAACATGTCGAGATGGACGTCGACGATGGGGAGACGTTTATGGAGGTTCCAGTAGAGATTGAAGACAGACAGGAGCGGGTCCTTCGTGGATGGTCAATACCTTTGGTGCACATTCGTTGGCAGCACAAGAACCTCCATGAGAGCACATGGGAGTGGGGGGCACAGATTTGTGCTCAGTACCCACACTTGTTTTCCATGTTTGAGGAGTGCCTTACGGGGATGCAAATCCCTGAGGTGGGGAGAATATAAAGACCCATAAATTATGTGTAATTTGTTTTTATTAAATGGTAATTTTTCTATTCCGTGAAAATTGATGCCACCTGATTCCAAGGCCTGGAGTTCCCGGAATGAATTTATAAACTTTTGTTCGGGTACGTTCAGTAAACGTGCAAGTGGGTTTTTCTAACTTTTGAATAGGTCCTCGGAATTGAAATCTGAGGACACCATTAAAATCGCAGCGCCGGTATTCGGGTAAGGAGACCTTCACCTTGACTGTAGTGGGTCGAGAGTGAAAGATAGAATTTGGTTCTTTTGTGGAAGAATAAAATAAAAATAAAGTTGTGTAGATTTTATTTTTATTTTTGTTTTTAAACTCCATGTAGATGTTGAGAAGTGGGGACCACCAGACCTAAACCTTCCAGGTGTGGTTATGGTGGTGGGGACCACCTGAGCATAAGCCCCCAGTTTTGAATTCCTAGAGGCAGGGACCACCTAGCCCCTCTTCATGGGGGAGAAACCTCTCAACTTGTTATTTAATGTGGAGGAGCCTCTTGATCTTCCTTCACATTAATTATTCCAACACACCACATTAATTTTTCTAACTTGTGTGATTGTTCCAACATAATATTGGCACCTATTTCATTTTTTGATGGAATTAAGAGAGGAGAACCCTTGGAGGATTACACTTCTTCCACGAATAATGCTCCTCTAACAAAGAACGCCGACTTCGACTTCTTCCTCAGGACACCCTCCAGTGAGGAATGTCTTCAACTACGACAAACTGACGCATGAGCCCGGGATTGGAGGTGTGTGGCAGATGAGACAAATGTCGACAAATTCAACTTCTTATCACGCCAACTTCAATGAACAATACAAGGTAGGGAGTATTTATGAAATTCTTGAATTCTCTCATTTAATTTCCTTGTTCTTGGGAAGCATGGTGAATGTTGATCAACCAAAACGAGTTGATCAAGGATTCGAATTAAATTAAAGAGTTTTTCGTCCTTGATTCCTAATTTTGTCGAGCCTCTTGCTACCACACTAACGTAGAGGGTGCAGGCCAAACAAACATGGCCCGACCCCTCCACCGTTCTTCCTTGTTGTCTTCTTCATGATGGAAGAAAGTGGCTTACACCACGACAATGAATGAAGAGAGAGGCCGACTAAACCGGTTGCTGGTGAAGGCATGGCGCCCCACCATCCCCAGCCGAGTCACCGCGGTCCGTGGCCTGGCCGCTCGAGCCGCTGTCACCGGGCTAAGCCGCCATCCGAGCTGTCGCTGCCATCCGAGATGAGAAACTGTCTATGCTGCCACAATCCGGTCTTGGTCATCACCGCCATCTGAGAAGCTACCACCATCCGGACAGAGACGTCGCCGCCATCCGATTCGTTGCCCCCATTCGGCCCGATCCACCGCCACCGTCCGGGCAGAGCCGCCGCCCTTGGGTCGTTCTGCCATCAAACCCGCCACCACTGTCCAAGCCATGTCATTGACTGAGTCGATGCCACCCTTCCGGCCGAACTGCCCCAGCCGAGCCGCCCCATGGCCTCACACCTTTGCAGCAACACCCCGGCCAAGCCACTCTGTGGCCTTGCGCCCTCGCAGCACCCTCCACGGCCTCACGGCAACCCGTAGCCCTCCACAGCCCCTCACGACCTACCAGGAAGAACCCACTGGGTTGGGCCGGCATGACCCGAACCGGGTTGGCCCAGGCTAGGTTGGTCTCGGTCGGACTGGACCCGGGCCTACTACGACCCATTTACATTCTTTTGGTCATAACATTGGCACTCGACGTCTGTTTGATAGACCGTCAGCGGTGCTATAAATCTTGTAGCGAGATAGTCCCTTTGGGTATACCCCACTAGAGATTTGGGGTAATATGAAGTACAGTCAGGTTGGATCAAGCACGAGTCCAATCGGTCCTCTAGGACTAAAAGGCTAATAACTCACAGACCGAGCATCTGATTGATGCACCGTCTATTGTGTTGAGACCCTTATGACAAGGCGGTCCTTTGAGATACCTTTTTATGGGACATCGTGGCAGTTGGAGAATCAACCAGTGGCTTGGGGAGCAGACTCTCGTGGAGATGAGCTAGCCTAGTTCAGAAACCCAGTAGCTGGATGTGACGAGAATAGTGCTCCTAGCTATACTGTGCGGGTAAGCTCCATGAAATCCTACACGGGTCATCTACTTGCGATCATGTTTGCGTCATCTCCTAGAGATCCCATGTGGATCAGCTCCAAGTGATCCTATGTGGGTCATCTCTAGTGGTCCTATGTGGGTCAGCTCCTAGTGATCATGTGTGGGTCAACTCCTAACGATCCTGTGTGGGTCACCTCCAGCGATCCTGTGTGGGTCAGCTCCAGCAATCCTATGTGGGTCAGCTCCTAGTGATCATGTGTGGGTCAGCTCCAGCGATCCTGTGTGGGTCATCTCCAGTGATCCTCTGTGGTTCAGCTCCTAGAGATCCTGTGCAGGTTAGCAGTAGAGCCTCTTAATGGAGTAAGACGATTTAGTAGTTTTATCTAATAATCTCTACTACTGTACCTAAAGATATACATGGTGTGAGATGATTCAGAACCTCTGTGTTCCTTCATGATTGATATGGATAACTTAATAACATAGGTATATGTATGGGCATATACCTATGTAGGGTTATCTATTTTTTTCGTACTTTGTGGTTAATCCTTTGTGGATTTTTGTGAGACCTTGAGGGTCTCAAGGTCTCTACTGAGTATCGTTATACTCATCCATGAATGGCCTATGCCCGCACCTCGTTGTGTTGGATGCAGACGACAAACAGCGCTTATCGAGGTTGAGAGTACCAGGACTTGACGGTTCTCGGAGGTGGACCATACGACGTGTCGGTACGCAGAGGAGACGGGAGGACGTAGAGTGCTTTGGAGGAGATCTTTACCTACCCTTAAGGTAAGAACCCATAGGATGACTCAGTAGCTACCTTTATTTTCCTTCAGTTGAATTGTATTTTAGTTGTACTTGAACTATTATTGTTGGTCATGTATTCCTGCCCCTTTTTACATTAAGAACTCTTTTTTATATACAGTTGACTTGCGTTCGTATCTTTTTGTGTGCTTGGTTGCGTGTGTTTACAAGTTATAAAGGATATTCCTTCCAAGTTTTTGGAAATACGCCTTTGGTGCTAGTCGCTAGCCCCTGGCCTATAGAAGGCGGGCTTGGCGTTAGTCACGGCACGGGTCCTAGGGGACGGGTCGTGACATTATTACCCCTAGGTACAACTACTCTAGAGCCACGTCCAGAATTATTACCTAGATAGGGATGTATTTTTAAAAAATACTCATAATCCATACATTAAAAAACATTACGATGTTATACTATATGTATACTAATACTCAAATTCATTCATAAGGTTATGTTATATAATTTATGTTTTCATAAATCTAGTTCAAAATATGTCTACTAAACTACCTTTGATACAGACTATAAATAACCCAACCTTATTATCCCATAGTTTGTGGTTACATTATTACATTGTCACAAAATATAAGGTATTATATCCCATATGACCAAATAGTTTATTATTCATGTAAAACTACCTACATACTTGAAACTAACATTACATTTTAAAATGGAAAATACAATATAGAATTTTCTTTGAGAACATCATTATTTCCTTTATCATATCCCTTTATGATAATCATCATAAAATTCTTGTCATACTAGAGAGAAGAAACATAAAAATCCGGTGATCTATAGTACTCACTAAGGGTACATGTACTATAGAATCTATCCTAAATAGATAAGGAATAATCAATGCTACAAGGTAAATAAGTGAAAAAAATGACATTTAATAAATATATTGAACATGAATAATAATATAGTAGGAATAAAAAATAATCAAAATAATTTCATATAAATAATCACATGATCTTGAAACTTATCTATAGATATTATAACCAATCGAATAATCTAATGGACATAAATTACTAATCTCATTATAAGCAAATTCATAATTTTAAACATCATAACCATACCATGAAGGCCTCATGCCAAGACACACTACATAAATGGGTATGTTATCGGTCCAAAACCCAATCGATTTTGTATCATGATACCCACTAATGCCTTATGGGGCTATAGCAGGCCCCACCCATAACTTATTATGTTCAACGCATTCCTAAAATGAAATGGGGAATATAATCTATGTAAAAATGAATATGGAAAAAATAGAATAGAAATGTTATTTATTTCCCCAATCAATAAAAATGATCAATATAAATATTAATATTTTTAAACTATGATACAAATTTCACTAATTTCCTCAATTAATAAACATAATCATAATTCGTCTATAGTACTATGGAAAATGGTATCAAAATGGTACATACCTAATCAAACTAGTCATAAATCGTCTAGAGAAATAATAAGGATGGTATAATTACTACATATTCTCAATGGATCATAATTTAAATCAGTTTTTTTCATTGATGAATATGAATTGCATAAAAATTCCATTAAAAATTTATTGAATAAAACACCCCATTCACTTTGAAAATCACTATTAAAAATTTTAAATTTTTTGAATAATAGGGAAATGATTTTAATTCAATAGAATGATGAAAACTAGAAAATTATTCTTTTTATAATTGAGTGGTCATACAAGTGGATAATTTATTACATTCAGAATAAGTTAAAAAACCATTCTTTTCACAATTTCAATAAAATTCATAAAGTACCTCATTCAAAAAATGATAAGAATATTCATTTTAAAACATTTTGTAAACATATGATCATGGTTAAAAATGAATTTAAATAATTATAGAATAATTTAAAAACATTTTTTGAAACATTTTTTGAAAACATAGACATATAGAAGAATGCTATTTTGACCAATGAAAGAAATAAAGTTGGATTTTATTAAAATCGTTTTATTAATAATTTTAACGTTATAAATAGAAAACAAATGGTAATATTAATTGAAAATTTATCAATAAACATAAGAGAATAAAATATATTGGGTTTATGATATAAATGTTAAAATATTCTCTCAAGGGAGACTTAAATATAAACAATCCTGAATAATGATGAGATTGTGAAATAAACTCTTACCACTTGGGAAACTTTTGAATTGTAATCCCCACAAAATAAATAAAATAAAATGTAAATTTTAAATTAAGTTAAGATAAATATATTAATGATATTTAATATAAAAGTAAAATTATATACGCTTAACTAAATAAATAAGTGGTGAACATGACATATATCTCACGGAAGTAAAGGTGAGATGAGAAACACTTACATGGTGTCTGATTTCCTTCATTCATGTCTAAAATTCCTTCATAATAAATATATATTTATTATATATATATATATTAAAAAATAGTAATAATATATATATATATCATACCCTATATTATTTTTTATAACTTTTTACTACCTTTTCATTAACAATTCATTATTAACAACACTATTACCGGTGATAACTGCTTCGTTTTTCACGTATGTTTTGGTTTTGTTGTTTTACTCCTTATACCTTGATATGAGTTACATAATATACATAATTTTAAAAATTATATAAATATCATATGTATTTATTATTTAATTATTCATAATATTCCACAAAATTTTGAGGTATAAAAATGGGTTACACCGTTCATGGAGATGGTAGGTCGTACGTACACATTTACATTTTTTCATTTTTTTTATGGATGGAAAAGTATAAAGGTAAATATTGTTTCACATTTATGGATTAATTATCATATAATTTATATCATATAAATTCATTAAATATATCCTTATTACCATCAATGTTAAAATAAAATTAAATAAGTTTCACATCACTTTTTGGAGACAATAGACCACATACACGCATAAGTGACATTATCATTTTCCAATTGATTGGAATGTAAGAAATTAGATATGATATTATAATTAATAAATTTTAATTATTACATTAATATAAAAAAACATTAAATACATAATTATATGAAACCATGAGAGGTGGTTAGGGAAAATGAATTACATCGTTTCACGAGGCTGTAGTCTTCTGTACACCCAATCGATATTTTTGTTTCCCATTTCATGGAACATGTCACACCCGTCATTTTCAAATTACTTATTTTATTAATTTTCTGGGAATTGGGTAGTCTGGGTTAAGGCCCGACTTAATTATTGAGTTATTATTTACAGAAATGCATGTTTTGGTCTTGACATCGTTCAGCGCACCACGGATGAAACCGCACGACATGCCCGATATTCAAGGAAAATGAATAAAATATAATTAATAATAAAATGGGAATAAAAAAATAAGAAGTGTAATTCGATTCAAGGGACTATTTTAATGAGGATGATAATAACCTTGTTTGATAATATTTTTTTTGTAATTGATAAGGTCAAGAGTGCAAATTTTATTAAGATATTAATATTATAATATTTGATATTATCGTTAATACAAAATTAAGTTACTATTAATTTTTTTTATCTTATTTGGTTTTAAAGTGTTTCTTCAAGGCGCGGGCTAAGTCTCGATTGAACTTGATGTTTTTGTCGATAAGCGAGTTTCCCTTTCGGGGCGCGACAACATGCATCGCGTGGGTGAAGCGGAGTTGCAATATCATACGGCCACCCCAGCACTGCCGTATGGGCCTCTCGTTGTCCAATTAATTAAATAAATTGAGTTAATAATAGTGAAATAAAATTTAATTTTTTGAAGAATAAAAATGAAAATAAGATGAGAAAAATGTGTTAATAGTTTAATAAGTTTTTTTAGAAGTTGTGTTTTAGTGATAATAATAATAATATTATTATTATGGTTTTAGTTTAAGAATATTTTTAATTTTATTAATAATAATAATATTATTATTAATTGGTTTTATTTAGTTTTTTTAGGGTTTCTTTTATTCTTTTTTTTCTTCTCCCTCCCCTCACTCTCTCCTGTCGGAGCCCTCCCCCATCTCTTTTGTGTGTTTTTTTCTCCCCCGTGAAACCCTATGTGTCGCGCCATCCCCTCCCATTGCCAGCCCTCCCTCTGTCCGGTGGACTCCCCATCGCCCCCCTGCACTCCCGTCCGGCCACCTGGAACGCATCGCACCCCACCGGCCTTCCTCCTTCCGTCCGACGAACCCCGAGCCCCCTCGCCGGACCGCACCCTTGCTCCCCCGTCACTTCGGCCTCCTACACTCCTCCATGACTTCCCTTTCGTCCGCGCCTATGTCCGGCGGCCTCCCTCTTCCGGCGCTGCGAACCACCGCCCCCGGCTCTATCCAATGAACACCCACCCCCTCAGTTAAGTCTTATCCTTTCTGTTTTTTTCTCTCTTTTGAGTTTCTTGGTTTTTCTTTTCAGCGGGTATATGTTCTTATTTTAGGTTTAAATTTAAGTCTTTTGGTTTTATCTACATGTTTTAAGGATAAATTTGGTCTCTTGGTGATTGTATTGAAGCGCAAATGGGTTTCTCTTTGTTGTCGGATGTTGGTACACATCAAGGTAGGTGGTTCCATGTCATACCAACAATAGATGATTTAAATTTCTCCTTAATTAAATTATAATGTCTTCTAGTGATAAATTTTGTGATGCGAATTTTAATTTGGACGTGTTTTGATATGCATATTGATGAATTTGAGTTGTTTTTAAGTAAATGCCAATGTTTTCTCTGTGCGTTGTGTTGTTGAAATTTTCAGACATGTTTTAGTTAATTGTTTAAGTTGTGCAAATTGTGTATTCAAGAATGCTTGAGGTACAGAAGTTATTAAACTGAGTTTTTCAAATGAAGGTAAACTATTTTGACGTGTTAATTTTTATTATGAACCTTGAGTTTGTTTTAGGGGTGCGAATGAGGTTTTAGAAGGGTTGGGATGTACAATTTATTTTCAAATGGTTACGACATCTAAAATTTGTGTGTTTTAAACTAAGGCCTTGTAGTATGCATGTGTGATGTTTTATTAATTGAGCAATTGTTTATTTAAGTGGAATTTGATATGTGGATCATGGTTGGGAAGGTTTTTGGGGTTGTTTGGTAGGTGCGAAATGTTTTTTCATGTTCTTTGATGTGTCTGTGTAATTAAAGGGATATTTTCAATGAAAATGAGTCACTTTGGGTGTGTTGGATGTGTTGCGCACTTTTGGAATTAAATTGGAAATTGTTTGAACAATGGAAAAACATGTTTTAGTTTGTATATACTATACTTTTGGTTTTAAATCGACGTTCCTATATGAAATCGAGTTCATCTTTCTTTTGTAAACCTTTTCTTTCTAATTTTAAGTGTTTTATAAATTGTTAGTTGCACTTATTAAATTATATGTGGAGTGCGGAAGTTGTATTTGATAGAATTACGCGTGTGTTAAGTTTTTTTAAAGTTATTATTACATGTGAAACTCGGCCTGTCTCATGTGAAAACTCTTATTGTGCTATTTTGAAATGTTCTTCAAATTGTTTAAATAGATTATCAAGTCATGCAAGTTATCCGAACTATGTTATAAAATGGTTTTGGTGTGCATGGGTTTTTTTTAAATGGTGTTTGGGTATGCAAGCGATGACTTGTATGTGTAATATTTTGTTTGGTTTAGGATATGTGAAAGTGATATAAATTATATGAATGTGAAACTTGATTGAGCACAAGGGAAAACCCTGGGTATCTAGGTGGGCGGACTAGAACTAGTGCACTAATGAACCGGATGGGTATCATCCATGTTTCACTTAGCTGGATTGACGACTGAAACACTAACTAAGCATGTGATATCTGAGGGTCGTGGCCTTCTAAGCCACGTGTTCTAAGGGTCGTTTCCTTATAAGCCACATTATCTGAGGGTCATGGCCATCTAAGCCACGTTTCACCAAGACACGAGGTTCTAGGGTCTCACTCGAGAAATATGAACCTTAGAGATTTTCCCATAGTGCTCCACCATCTATGGCGTGGTGCCTTTCATCGGCATATGGAGGGCCACTTGTGTGTGTGTGTGTGTGTGTGTGTGTGTGTCTGTGTGTGTTTTTGTCAGTGTGTGTGTGTGTGTGCGTTCCCATAACAAACTTTTCTCTTCCTCTTTAAAATCGTGTTTGTGAAACGAGTTCTTTTCATCTTTTCCTTTAGCATTTAGCTTGCAAATGTTTTCTTTAAAAGAATTTCGAAAGTATGACTTGAATAATCACATTAAATTGTCCTTTTGATGTTGTGGCATGGAACATTTTTATTGTGTGATGTCCTATTGGGCCTTTCGCTCACACCCTGTATACACCTTCAGGTGTATGTAGACCTTGTTTCTTGTGTATTCCAGCTTGTGCGCCGTGCTCGTCGATGGTGGTTTTGGTCATTTATGGTCTTCTCATGAAGTTTGGTGTTGTGGCATGTGGATGCTACAACACTCTTGTCCGTTGGAGGTTTGAGTTATAGTTTTAGTCTCTTTTGTTGTCATTTATTTTTTGACATTGGTTCTAGTTGTAAACCTTTAAATTTGATTTCAGTTTAATGTCCTCTTTGGTTGTTGATTCCTAGTTTCATTTTTATTATCTTGTAAGTGTTTTTGTATACTATTTTGGGTAAACCGTTCCCACATTTTACTCTTGATACCCAGGAACTTGTGCCAGCCCGTGGGGATCGGGAACGCCCTTCTGGCCATGTCGCGGACTGGGTCGGGCGACGGGGCGGATGGCGACCCGGCCTGGTTCGTGAAAAAATGGTATCAGAGGGAGGTTTTCTCTCTTGGGTCGTTTTATTTTGAGATAGAGTCAGAGTAGACCAAAATAAAGGTTGTCGGAACTCGACGTTCTAGCTAAGAGCAATGTGTCTGGCCAGCACACCTCGTGACAGGACTCGAGTTACCAAAGTATGTTGATGTTTGTCTGAGTTTTTGGTCCTTGCGGTTAATCTTGTCTAAGGGAAATGAAAAGGGGTAAGGTCAGTGTTCCTAGTGAGCTCGCAGGGTCTGGAAAGCCATGTGGAGCCGGGGACGCTGTCCTAGAATGCCCTTTGTGCCGGTGGCGTGATTGGCGTATGGCCGCCAATGATACGTTCCAGCCACCCGCTGACATAAGTTTTCTCTTACGTTGTTTCTCGTCTCTCTGTTTTGGATTCATGGAGATTTGGATTTTAAGTAAAAATGCATTGTTCTTGGAAAATGTTTTCAAATGAAGCGCTTTAAAAATGAAATGGTTTGTGAGGTTTGAAAAGTGTGGGTTTGATGTTCTGGTTTTGAAAAAAATGGAAAGGTTTGGTTTTGATCCTTAGTGTTCTCATGGGCAACCACATGCATGAGTGTATATAGGAAAAAATAGTTAATGGAACGAGTGGATGAGTGCCTGGTTGGACATGAGGTGGGTACCGGTGTGTCACGAGAACATGTAGGTGCGCGGCCCATGGGACACCATTGGTGTTTGTGCAACCCACAAGCATTTCTTATTTTCAAAAAAATTTGTTAAATGAAAATTTGGTGTTTTAATTATCGGTGGTCGTGTGATGTGCCCTTTTATTTTGGGAAGTGTTGGATGTGAGGTGTTTCGAGCCGAGAATCCTTTTTGACTGAATTGTGTTCGAGTTTGAATTTTTATTTGTAAGTTGACATGCAAGCGTGTAGTTGGTGAATTATTTTGAAGAGTACATCGGGAAGCCCTTGCAGTTGTTCCCCCTACATTCCTAGTGTTCTCTTGTGGTATGTCTTGACCATTGGACTAGTTTGGTTGGGTCCATGGTTGTCTTTCTCAACTAGTGTACGCCCCCCCCCCATAAGGTGTTGACATGTGATTAAAGTGTGGCCATGGGCAATTTGCCATTGGTCGACCCTCTAGTTGATCAGAGGAATTTCTTCTTGAATTCTAGAATTGAACCCACCTCTCCTTTTACAACTAAGCGCATCCTCTCATAGTGGGATGACAAATGTGATAGGAGTTGAAGGGAGTTTTGGTCTTTTGAGTGTCTGACTCATTGGGTATGAAGATTGACACTGTCATGTTTGAAGGTTTCCCCCTGGGAGCGGTGAAAGGAAATCTTGCGGGGAAGGGGGAAGGCGGTTCAGAATTTTTAGTGTTGACCAGTGTCTTGAAGGGCTTGTAGTATTTACATCGGCTTCAAGGGTCATGTTCGGTGACGTCTTGCAGCGTGAGGTCCCTTTGATAGTCAACGGTTGTTTGGAAGCGAAAAAGGAGACTCCAGTGGGGAAAAGGTGGAAGAAACCCTAAGTTGTTGGTGAGGTCTATTGTTCTAAATGACCCCTGGTCATTGGTTTGTTTAATTTAAGAAAAGTTTTATGTTAGGCTACTAGTTTGGCAGACCCAGTCATATGAGGCTTCTATGTTCGTTTGCATGAATCACGTGTTGTTCAAGACGCGGTTTAAAGTCTTGCTCAGTGTAATGTTTCTCTCGACAGTAATGATTGTGCTCAGTGACAATTTGTGGTGTCGTGTTCTCATTCAGTGTGACAAAGGGTGATGCGCATGCACCATTTCAGCTCTTGTGTTGGTGAATGTTTCGTGTATGATCAGTTGGATGTCATAATGTGTTGTGTTTGCTGGTGTTTCCTCGGTTTTAGTGTGGTTGCGTGTGCCATCAAAAAGAGAAGCTTCACATGGGAGTCCTCAATACCTGACTGCGAGGCAGGTGATGCTTCAAATATCAAGGCTCCAGCCATAGGCCTCGGAGTGAAGCTGGAGTGTGGTCAGGAACCTCAGGAGTGTATGGTACCCCGACATTATTTCTGTCATTGGTGTGGAAAGTGAAAGTAGCATAAATTGTTTTCTATGGTTGTTTAGTTTCGAACGAACCATCTGGTTGCATAAGGTTATCGTGACTTTGTGGAGGTGGGGTCGTCTCATTGCCTTAGAGTCTTGGGGGTCACGTTCCACTGGATGAAATTGCTTTAGTTGCCCTTATGGGATATGTTGGGTATGTCAGTCTCAAGTTGAAATAGTGCTCGTCTGGGGATGTAAAGATGTCGGTTTGTCTTGGGTCGTGGTTTTGATGCCCCAGTAGTTGGGACCCGCCCTCCCCGCCCCTTGTGGTGGGGTGTTTGGTCACCATCGTGAAATTTTAAATGTTATGTATCTCCTGTTAGTTTTTATGGTGGGGAGACCCACGTTGCGTATCGCACGAATGTCTCTAGAATGAAACGGCGTTGGACTTTTCTTTAATGATGGGGAATCCACTCAAACCTCCCCATGTTGGTTTTCCAGTCTCGTTTCGAGCGTCAGTGACTTCCTAATGGTGGGGATCCCCTCAGGCCTCCCCATGCTGATATTTTGCTTCTGTTTGTTCTTTCTAAATATGGCTTGGTTTTCGTTTAATAGTTCTTGAGGTGTTTCAGCTTGTGAAGTTGGTTTCCATGGGTGCGAGAGTTACCTTCCTTGATCAGTCAACTGGAGGCGTTCTAGCTCTTTGGGGTGGGCGACACATATCAGAATGTCTTTTGACACATTTCATGAAGATGTCCTTGAATCACTTTGTCTGAGCACGATGCTTTTTCCTCTTTTTGCTTGTTGATTTTGGGGATCCTCTTTAAACTTGAGTGTGGTAACAACTTCTTCTTTGGGTCTCAGCCTTAGTTGTGGCTTTCCGGGGACGGAAATCTTTATGGTTGGGAGAATTGTCACACCCGTCACTTTTAAATTGCTTATTTTATTAATTTTTTGGGCGTCGGTTAGTCTGGGTTAAGGCCTGACTTAATTATTGAGTTATTATTTAAAGAAATGCATGTTTTGCTCTAGAAATCATTCAGTGCACTGTGGTTGAAACCACATGGCCTGCCCGATATTCAAGGCAAATGAATAAAATATAATGAATAATAAAATGGGAATAAATAAAATAAGAAGTGTAATTGGATTCAAGAGACTATTTTCATGAGGATGATAATAACATTGTTTGATAATATTTTTGTTGTAATTGATAATTCCAAGAGTGAAAATTTTATTAAGTTATTAATATTATAAGATTTGATATTATTGTTAACATAAAAGTACGTTACTATGACTTTTTTTATCTTATTTGGTTTTAAAGTGTTTCGTCAAGGCGCGAGCTAAGTCTCGATTGAACTTGATGTTTTTGTCGATAAGCTAGTTTCTCTTTAGGGGCGTGACAACATGTGACGCATGGGTGAAGCGGAGTTTCAATATCATACGGTCTCGCCAGCACCGCCGTGTGGGCCGCCCATTGTCCAATTAATTAAATAAATTGAGTTAATAATAGTGAAATAAAATTTAATATTTTGAAGAATAAAAATGAAAATAAGATGAGAAAAATGTGTTAATAGTTTAATAAGTTGTTTTTTTAAAAGTTTTGTTTTAGTGATAATAATATTATTATTATTATTATGGTTTTAGTTTAATAATATTTTTAATTTTATTAATAATAATATTATTATTATTAATTGGTTTCTTTTAGTTTTTTTAGGGTTTCTTTTATTCTTTTTTTTCTTCTCCCTCCCCTCACTCTCTGTCGTCGGAGCCCTCCCCCATCTCTTTTGCATTTTTTTCTCCCCCTTGAAACCCTATGTGTCGCACCCTCCCCTCCCATTTTCGGCCCTCCCTCTGCCTGGCAGACTCCCCATCGCCCCCCTGCACTCACGTCCAGCCACATGGAACGCGCCGCACCCCACTGGCCTTCCTCCTTCCATCCGAAAAACCCCGAGCCCCCTCACCGAACAGCACCCTTGCTCCCCCATCGCTCCAGCCTCCTGCACTCCACCGCGACCTCCCTTTCGGCCGCACCTATGTCTAGCAGTCTTCCTCTTCCGGTGTTGCGAACTGCTGCCACTCGTTCCATCCGGCGAACACCCCCTGGTTAAGTCTTATCCTTTCTGTTTTTTTCTCTCTTTTGAGTTTCATTGTTTTTCTTTTCAACGGGTATATGTTCTGATTTTAGGGTTTATTTTTAGGTCTTTTGGTTTGATCTTCTTGTTTTAAGGAAAAATTTGGTCTTTTGGTGATGTGATTGAAGCGCAAATGGGTTTCGCTTCATTGTCAGATGTTTGTACACATCAAGGTAGGTGGTTTCATGTCATACCATCTTTAGATGATTTAAATTTCTCCTTAATTAAATTATAATGTCTTCTAGTGATAAATTGCGTGATGCGAATTTCAATTTGGATGTGTTTAGATATGCATATTGATTAATTTGAGTTGTTTTTAAGTAAATGACAATGTACTCCATGTGTGTTGTGTTGTTGAAATTTTCAGACGTGTTTTAGTTAATTGTTTAAGGTGTTCAAATTGTGTTTTCAAGAATGCTTGAGGTACGGATGTTATTAAACTGAGTTTTTCAAATGAAGTTAAATTATTTTGATTTGTTAATTTTTATTATGAAACTTGAGTTTGTTTTAGGGGTGGGAATGAAGTTTTAGAAGGGTTGGGATGTAGAATTTATTTTCAAATAGTTACGAAATCTAAAATTTGTGTGCTTTAAACTAAGTCCTTGTAGTATGCATGTGTGATGTTTTATTAATTGGGAAATTGTTTATTTAAGTGGAGTTTGATATGAGAATCATGTTTGGGAAGGTTTTTGGGGTTGTTTGGTAGGTGTGAAATGTTTTTTCAAGTTTTTTGATGTGTCTGTGTAATTAAAGGGAGATTTTCAATGAAAATGAGTCACTTTGGGTGTGTTTTCCATGTTGTGCACTTTTTGAATTAAATTGGAAATTGTTTGAACAATGGGAAAACATGTTTTGGTTTATATATGTTGTACTTTTGGTTTTAAAGAGACGTTCCTATATGAAATCAAGTTCATCTTTCTTGTGTAAACCTTTGATTTCTAATTTGAAGTGTTTTATAAATTGTTATTGCACTTATTAAATTATATGTGGAGTGCGGAAGTTGTGTTTGATAGAATTAAGCGTGCGTTATGTTTTTTAAAAGGGATTCTTACATGTGAGACTCAGCATGTCTCATGTGAAAACTCTTATTGTGCTATTTTGAAATGTTCTTAAAATTGTTTAAATAGATTATCAAGTCATGCAAGTGATCCAAACTATGTTATAAAATGGTTTTGGTGTGCGTGGGTTTTTTTAATGGTGTTTTGGTATGCAAGAGGTGACTTGTATGTGTAATGTTTTGTTTGGTTTGGGATATGTGAAAGTTATATACATTATGTGAATGTGAAACTTGATTGAGCATAAGGGAAAACCCTGGGTATCTTGGTGGGCGGACTAGAACTAGTGTTCTAGTGAACCGGATGGGTATCGTCCCTATTTCACTTAGCTGGATTGACGACTGCAACACTAACTATACATGTGATATCTGAGGGTCGTGGCCTTCCAAGCCACGTGTTCTAAGGGTCGTGGCATTTTAAGCCACGTTATCTGAGGGTCATGGCCATCTAGGCCACGTTTCACCGAGACACGAGGTTCTAGGGTCTCACTCGAGCTAGATGAACCTTAGGGGATTTTCCCATAGTGCTCCACCATCTATAGAGTGGTGCCTTCCATCGGCATATGGAGGGCCACTTGTGTGTGTGTGTGAGAGAGAGAGAGTGTGTGTGTGTGTGCATGCCCATAATGAACTTTTCTCTTCCACTTTAAAATCATGTTTGTGAAATGAGTTCTTTTTAGCGTTTTCCTTTAGATTTTGGCTTGTAAATGTTTTCTTTAAAATCTTTTTGAAAGTATAACTTGAATAAGCACATTAAATTGTCCTTTTGATGTTGTGGCATGGAACCTTTTTATTGGGTGACGTCCTACTGGGCCTTTCACTCACACCCAGCATACACCATCGGGTGTATGTAGACCTTGTTTCATGTGTATTCCAGGTTGTGTGTCGTGCTCAGCAATGGTGGTTTTTGTCATTGATGGTCTTCTCGTGCAGGTTGGTGTTGTGGCATGTGGATTCTACACCACTCTTGTCAATTGGAGGTTTGAGATATAGTTGTAGTCTCTTTTGTTGTCATTTATTTTTGGACGTTGGTTCTAGTTGTAAACCTTTAAATTTGATTTCAGTTTAATGTTCTCTTTAGTTGTCGATTCCTAGTTTCATTTTTATTATCTTGTTAGTGTTTATGTATACTATTTTTGGAAACTGTTCCCACAGGTTACTCTTGATTCTCGGGCACTTGTGCCAGCCCGTGGGGATCAGGAACGCCCTTCGGGCCATGTCGCGGTTATTTGGATTAGTATTTACCAAGACAAAGGATGATTTAATTATGGATAGGAGAGGAGATGAGGTGTCCTTCTATATGTTGGGGAGGGGACCTTCTTAGAAATTACTTAAAAAAATTCTGAAAAGATTACAAAAAGATTAATTCATTACCAAAAAAAAATAAAAAAATGGAATTATATGAAAATATGGGATATTATAAGCTATAAATATGGTAATATAATAGTATTTTAACCATTTTTTTGGCCAATGTAACCATTATCTTCATAATTTAACCACTCGTAAACTCGTATAAACCATATGAGTGTTAATTAGTTTATAGTGTTTTTACTATTCATTATGGCCAAGAATTAAGATGAACTTATTATATAATATAAATTATTATGATTTCAAATATGAAATCCAATTTTTTTAATTCAATTAATAGAATTGGTAGAATTTGATTTATAGTTAAACCAGCAAACGTAACGAAAAAACAATTTTTAAAGGAAATTTTTTCATAGTTATAAAATAAATTTATATTAAAATTAATCTTATATTTGATAAAAAAGACATAAATTTAATTAATCATAATAAAATTTCACTATTTTTTATTTTAAAATAATTTTAAACTAAATTAAACTTGGTAAATTATTAGAATGAAATGTTAGTTTTTAACAAAAATCAATATTTTTTTATTATCCATCAAAAAAATAATATTTTCAAACAATTATTAAAAAAACTAATTATATGATAATATTAAAAATTATTAAATAAATTTTTTTTTTCATCTACATTTTCATAAAAATCAAAAATTATTTTTAAATTAACTGTGAAAAACATGATGAAAGTGTTTTTAAAAAAAATATTATTTTTCTGAAAAACATTTTATTTTCATTAAAATAATTTTTATTTTAATTTATAATTTCCTAATAACAATTGAAATTAATTTATATATGTTTAAATAATATAATTTTGATATTTTATTTAATGAAATTCAAACCCTCTAATTTAATGGATATATTATAATGGTACACTATATTACAGTTCGTTTATACTTGGGTTTGCGCATATCGCAAGATATAGAAGAGATTAAATTTAAAGAAATATATTATAATATATTGTAGTGTAAAAAGAATTGTGGAATATACTATGATGAAACTTTTTTATATACAATTATGTTATAATCTATCGTAACCCTTCTTTCTAGAGAATATTTACAAGATTATGAAATTTGTAATGTGAATTTCAAGAAATCTTTTCTTAATGGAAACATTTTTAGAACATTTCTATTCACAACAACTATAGGGCTTTGTGAAACCATTGGTTGAAATTTTCGTATTTATGTTATAGATATCCATTTATGGGTTGAATAAATAATATAGATCCAGAAATATATTTTTTTTAGTAATTTATAAGATTATTTAGTTTTATAAAGTATGAATGTGATATATGTGTCTACAAATTTTTTATTGGGAGTGAAATAATTTTACTCATAGTATATGTTGATGATATGATATTGATAAAAAATAATATTCCATCTTTATATTCATTTCAAAATTGGTGGAACAAATTCTCCTCAATGAACGAATTATTTTAAGAAACTAACAATCTTATAATCAAGATCAATCATGGAAGATCTAATATATTTATTGTTCTAAGTCAATATACATTGAATAGATACTAAAAAGACTCATAAAGTAAAAAATTCAATATCTTATTGTTTCTAATGTTGTATTGTATGTATATCTCAATGAAAATTTGTTGTTAGATACAAAAGGGGAGAGAGATCAAATATAATTAATATTTTATACACTTTAGAAATAGTTTTTTATGTGTGTTTTCCTTTTCACCGGGATTGATTTTATCTATTAATTTTTCATCGTAAGAACATATCAATCAGACCCAAGGGAATAGTATTAGCCAATTTTCCAGACAATAGTAAAGTATGTGAGGTAAGGTATGTATATTTAACCAGTTTATGGAAGAAATGAGGAGCTATTCATCATGGGATATACATATCATATAGAGAAAAATTATCTAAATTCATAGTAGGGATTTGTATACTTTCATACTAGAAGACTTAAGAACTATAAAAGCTCAATCAATTATGTGGTGAGTGATTATTAAAAAGAGTTTAAGTATATTATTACTTTTAATGTAATAAAAGAATAATTTTATATATTAAAAATCATAAAGGATCTTATTTTTTTGACCAATGATGATGATGATATCACATTATATTTTGATAATAATGTAGTTGTGGTCCTCACCCTGGAGATTAGTTAATATCAATGAATAAAGAACATAACTTTGATATATCATATATTGAGGTAGTTTTCATTGATTGGTGAGGTTATAAAAATAATAATTTAAATTGAATAGATTTTGGTAGATTCCTTGACTAAATAATTATCTTGGTAGAATTGTAAAAATCGTCTGAGAGCTAGCTATCTAAAAGTTGATGTTAGTTGGATATTGTGTAAGTTGAAGTCTATTGCAGTTGATGCCTTATAACTCACATGCATTGTACTTTCAATTATTTATATATTCAAATACATAAATATTAATAATTATATTATCATATAATTATTATTCTTCTACGTAATATTTATTTTACAATTTCATGATAGTATTTGTTATTTCAAAAGGTGTTTTAATTCCATACCATAATTATCACCTTAAATTGTTATGAATGTTATCTTAAACATATATTCTATAGCTATATGGAATCCATATATTCATAAAATAATGATATTTTGGTAATAGGTGTTGAGGGATCATAATAAATAGATACTTCTTCTCATTAATTTCCCACTTGATATTTCCCAAGATATAAGGTTATCAGAATAGACCCACCAAAAGGAATTTCATATGATATATGTGTCATTGGATATTCCTATCTAAGAGTGTTTTTAATAATCATTACATCTAATATTATTATTAATGTACATTAGGAATCATATAATTTAATATATTATTGAAAACATGGATGACTTATGCTCAAAATGAATTAGGATATGTTGGGTGAATCAAAAGTTATTTGATAAGTCAAGAATGTACTTTTCTATTTTCATAATGATTTCTGATAGTTTATGGCCTTTTATTTAAAAAATACTAGATTATTAAATCTATGGACTTTTTTTTTGGAAAGTTCATTTTATGAGGTAAAATAAAGATATATTAAACATATAGGTTCCTGACATAGTTATGAGATCTACTTAATGGGATTTCAATGAAAATGGATTATATTACACAGAGATCATTCATACATTGTTTTTTCCAATGTGATATTAGCATCAATCTCTATGGTTTCCTGGATTTCTTAATAGATTCTAATATTGTAATTAATTAATATTATGTAATTCTACTAAGAAAGAGTCTTAGAGGGTTACACACAATGTGTATCCAGAACCTATTTTAAATTCTATTTAAAATTAATAGTAGAATAAATAATATCATCAAGTCTGATGAATAATAATTTTTCTAGTTAGTTCGATCACATAAATTCAATAAATTTTTCTAAATTAAAATATATAAGAGTGTAATATTGAATAAATATTCATTCACCAGTTACTAAAAATATTATCTATTTATTTATTGTAATAAATATTTTGTTTTTTATTTAAATAAATATTTATTATTCACAGTTTGATATATAACACGAAGTATTTAAGGGGTTCAATTAAGGGTATCGATGGAAATGATATATTTTATTTAATATCATTTAAAAATATATTTATTTATTTATTTAATAAATTATGTTTAAATATTTTGCGTGTTAGCACGTGTTATTGAAATAATAAAAAATATTATTATCATTATTATTATGCATAGGGTTTACATAGGATACATGTGTTCTTTAAGGGCCTATGTGTAATATATATTTATATAAACCTAAATATATAACCCATCCCTGTAAAAGTGGTTTCTTAAAATAAAATAAATTAATTTTTAGTCATTAAGATATATAATGCAACTTATTTCGCTTCTAGGGTAAAATTTTGTTCTAAAATAATATATTCTCTCTATAGAATTCTCTCAAGTCTAAAGATTGATATCTCAATAATTCTTTCAAGAATGAGAGATGATTACCTCTTCCAACCTCTTAATATAGAGTGAAAAATATATAATACTTACAAACTAAAGTGGTTCTTATTACTCTCAATGGATAATGATTCAATTGGTTTGGTTCTTCTATAATATCCCCCATAGTTAAAACAACAATGTTTTTATGTTCATGGGTCATGATTGGATTCCACTAGAGGGATTATTCATTTGATCATTATTATGAGTGATATTGTGATGATAAATTCAACCGTAATCATTAATAAATAAATAATTACAAGAGAACGATAATTCTTGATTATAAATTAATTATAAATTATATGTGAAAATATCCAATCTTTGAATCATTTAGGGTTGTTTTTGTTTTGTTCAAAGGATTTATAAGGTGAAATTTACTAAAAATAATTCCTTGGAATGGGACCAATTTCTTTCAGTGTGACCTGGAACCTTTAGAAAATATTATAAATGAAAATAGGATAAGAAATATAGGAAATAGTGGACATGCATGTGAATATTAGATCTATAAGGAAGGTTGAGTTCATTAAAAAGAAAATGAAACAAAAAAGTTAGTGAAACACCTAAAGCATTAAAAAATTTTCAAAAGTAAAGAATATATTTCAAAGCTATAAATATGTGGAGCGGTTGAAACGAGAAAATTTATTTTAATGAAATGTAAATTTTATGGATTTTTTGTTCCTACAAAGACTTGGTGCATTAAGGTAGAAATATTTTCGAGAAGTGAAGCTCCCAGGAGTCAACAACAGAGAAATATAACACATCATATGGAATAAAGTAGATAATTTTTATATTGTTATATCTTCTCTTAAATTGGTCAAAAACCCATAAATAAAAGGTCCTGGATAAGTAAAAAATACTCTAATGTAATCCAAAAAATAAATTTAGTCGAACAACTACATGAAATTACTCTGTGAAATATTTTTTCCCTTATGTGAAATTATAATATAGCCCCATATTTTTTCATTAAAAAATAATGAGACACCAAATTTTATATCAACTTAATTATACTGGTATTATAATGATAATAGGGATAATTATAAGGTGATACTAGTGAATATTTATCAATAAACAAATAAAAACAAAATCACATGGATTATTGATAGTGATTTCTCATCCAACATGATTGGAAACATAATAATCATAAAAAATGTGAATAATGGTGTTGATGGAGTGTCCATATTGAGTTAAGTTGAAAGAATAAGTTATATGGAGTTGAACTAAACAATACATATGCTATTTATGTTGACAGTTTTTGAAAAAACAAACTGTGTGATTTTGCATTGTGACTACAAACTAGAGATCAGGTTTCATTGAAAGGAATTTACCATAAAAGGTAAATAAAATGATACACTATTTAATGTATGTATAATGAAAATAAATATTTAACAATTTTATTAAAAGGGAAAAAATACTCGTTTCATATCTGTGTAAGAAGAAAAAAGCCTTTAGAATCAAAGGAAGAATATATTAATCAAAGAAACATGGAAAATATATCAAATTTGAAAGATACAACTAAATTAAAAAACTCAAATTAAAATAATATAAAACACATTATGTTATATTAAGGTAAAAAAAATATAATAAATATCTATTTGTTAAAGAAGAAGAAGGCCACAAATATTCTCAATATATTCCACACTGATGTGTATGGTCCCATGAAGATTCATAGGATATATGGTGAGAAGTAATTCATATTATTTGTTAATTATTATATTATTATAGAATATATCATGTTTATTAAATCTAATATATATTTGATTGAGTGTGTTAAGTGGTTTGAGATAATATTTATGAATGAAACTTAAATAATGACCAAAATTCTTCGATCAAAAAATAGAACAGAGTAAACCACTCATGTGGTAAAAAATAATTATAAAATAATGAGATTAAGTATTCAGATTCATTATTTTTAACATCATAACAATATTTTATGGTATAAATACAAATAGTGAACATATAGAAAAAAATTCTCATGGAAAAAGGTGTCTCTCGCCACTGTTGGAAGGAAGTTCTGTAAGTAAAAGTGTATAAAAAAACATGATTTTTTAATGCATGGATAGAATATGATTCCATATGTGATGAGTCATTGATGAAATATAATTTTCAAACCATTTATAGTTCTTTATTGAGTGTGTTATATTTGTAATAAGGAAGAAAACTATGGAAAATATAGATATACAGTATATGAAGTGATATTTTTAGGCTATTATTTGAAGAATAATGCCTATTAGTGTATAAAGAAAAGGATAAACATGATCATAGTGAGTATTAAAATAAAAATTATTCAACAAATATAGGGGAATATATCTATAATTTTATATTGTAATGTGGTTATTTAAGTAAAATATTGACTGAATATGAATCAAAATAGTGCTCACAATGAAAAATATGAGGAGGATTAAGGGGTTGAATCACTAGAAGAATAATATATTGAAAGGATCCAACCGGTGAATCTATGTATAAGGATATAATATGAGTTGAATGAGTCAAATATCATTTGTGGTAAAAAATTCACCCATAAAAACTCAGAGTATGGGAGCTATAAGGAACAATTTTCTATTTCTATAAGAGGAACTGACCATATTTGAAGAGGTATCTATAAATGAGTCATGGGACATGTCCATGAATGAAATATTAGATTAAATCTATAAAACAATATGCTTGGGATATTATGGATATAAAAATATATCACCATATTATAAGAAAAAATAGGGGCATTCAAAAATAATCACGATTAGAATGGAAAGGTGAAATCAAACAGTTAAATATTAGTATGAAAGTGGTCACACTAGTGAAAAAAATATATGTGGAAGAAAATTACACTAGTCCTATTAGTTTAGTCAATAAGACTCTTTATTTTTTTTGTAATGTAATAAAAATATAAAATCTACCAAATGAGTATATATACACTTTTTAAAATGGTATTCTCAAGGATGAAATATCTATTGAAAACCCAATGGGTTTTCTAATCAGTGATGATGATTCAATGGTGTACAGATTTAAGAAGGAATTTTATATCTTGAAATAAGAATCCAGGAATTGGTATAATCATTTTTACACATTCTTGATGAAACAATAATAGAAAATAGGTGGATTTGATCACACTCATTATATAAAATAATCCAAATAAGAATAGTATATGCTTCCCATCTATGTTAATGACATCATATTCAAAGGAATAAAAATTAATTTAGTAGATAATTTTGTTCCATTGATGAGAACATAGTTCAAAATTTTAAATGATTATAGATCTCCCATTTTTCTTTGTGATATAAGTTAACCAAAAATTTAGTCATACATTCATTTATAAGTCTAAATTTAAAATTAGATTGTTGAATAAGTTTGAGATATACTGCATTCATCAGGTTTTAACACTAATTATGGTTAAAACCAAGATTGTAATGAGGAAGGAAAATTAGTTTATCCCACACATTATTATATGATGATTGGAAGAAATAATAATAAATATATTCTTCAAAAACATATTGGTTACCCACTACAAAAGTTTCCATGAGGAGGAGATTCTATTGGTATTAAATTATATCATTATGTAAATTTAGGGAACACTTGAATATTGTGTGGTATATGGTAAAATAAATGAAAAAAATATATACTTAATCAAATATAGATTGACATGAAGATATTTCAAACAAAAATCCACAAGTCAATGAACATTTTTCCTTAGAAACACGTGTATTGGGTGGCTCAAAAAGAATAAATAAATAATATATCTTAGTACAACTAAATTGGGGTATATTTTGGTAATAAGAGATCTCACTCAACGGGAATGGATGAAACAACAACTATATAACCTTTTAAATTAGGTATAGCTTCCCATAGTAGTATATTGTGTCAATAAAAGTGGGATATAAATAATAAATAATCTAATACAACATTTTTCTAATGAATATTGTGAAACATTATACTCTTATTAAATAGAAGGTTGAGAAATGAATTTTCAAATAGGATCATGTGGTAAAAATGAAAATGTATATAACAAATTTACAAAACATTAGACCATAATAAAATATAAAAAGAGTTAGTTAAACATTACTATTCAACCACATACCTTAGATTAAGGATATTCATAATTCCCACTATCCCTATTTTTTATAATATTATACTTTGAAATTATATGTTTTCAAGAGTATAAGAATATATGGGTATATATTATCCATGATAAAACAAATATCAAAATGGAAGTTAGATATAAAATTAGGAACCAAAATTAACGTATAAATAGAAATGTTCTCGTGTTTTTAACAGTGATGTTTAGCTCTCATAGGCTGAAAGAATATGTTTATGACTCCATACATAGTAATAGAAACTAATATATTTTATTAATTTGATGTAGAATGGGAGAAATCATATATTCAACATTATTAATATTAAGTATTGAAAACAAAATCTAAAGGGGGGTATTGTTCAAATCACCAGTTCTATTTCTTGGATTTTCTATCAATTAGATATTCATTGGCAATTATATATTCATTAAAAGTATAAATTGGGGATACATTTTGTTGGATAAGGGGCTATATATATGTTGATATTTATATTTCTAGTAATGTCTGGATCACACCTATAATATGTTGTGGCGATATAATCACACATTATTTAAAGGTTCATGTTAAAAAATATATCAATGTTCCAAATATGAATGGTTCATCTGTAGCATATAAGATTCATTCATGCTATGAGAGGGATGGTCATGACATGAATGGAGTTCATGTCTAAAAATTGGAATATTCTCTCCACACGTGTTAAAAAAGAAAATATCGCGAACATGTAATTTATGTGTTGTGTAAAATTTATTAATTTTATGGATTTGAAGTTTTTTGTTACGTGTGGAAATATTGTATTCATTCCTCAAATGAAGGTTAAACAAATTTTAGTGGTTTAGTATATTTGAAGTTTCATGTTCCATAGAACACTCTACCACAACTTGACCAATCTAAGGTCTAGAAAATTTCATAAGACCACAACACAAGATTTCATCCATGAGAAAATGAAGAAATGGTTATTTTCCATGTTTATAGAAGTTTGTATTGGTCCATGTAGTGAAATATGGTTGTTTTATAACATGTTTAGAGATTGAGAAAATATTTTGGTGATATTTCTTTGATTTCTCAAGGATTTTAATGTGGGATTTGATTGGTTAATGTGGATTTGATTTTTGGACATCTAAAACCCCATAGTATAGAAAACCATGACACGGTATTGGTATTTATGATAATACAATATCAAGGATAAGGATATATATTTGTGAAGATAGTTCATCTAGGAAGTTCCATTTGTTTGAATTTATTTCAAAAATCATATAGTTGATTGACTTAATGGGAGTTAATGGTTGGTATAAATATACATTTAGTGTATTATATGTGGAGGATTGATGGAATAAATCTTTAGATAAATTATTCTCTTATTTAAAGGATAATAAATGGGAGAAATAATGTATGGTTAAAATGATTTAATAAAAAAAATATGGAAAATAAAGAAAGGAATAACTCTATTAAACATTAAGAATTAAAAAAATGAATTGAAGAGTAATGAAAACACACTTTCAGTCTAGTTTTCTTCTTATTGAATAATTATTTTATGTTTTATGTTTATCATTTTATTTTGTAAAATTATCTCAAAGCTGTGTGAGAAGCGATGAGAAGAGGGAGCACCCCTAAGATCTACAATGCGCCTCTCCTAAATTAATTGAAATAGTTATAGGGTGTATTGTTAATCATGGGTACATCAGTACACCATCATTTTGTGCTCCTTGGACTAACCCGTTTGTGGTTGATGAATTAAAATACATGTGTTCTTGACTTAATTTCATTATTATAAAATCATAAGTGTGCTTAGATATTGATAGGTTTTCATTTTTCTTGATGATATTAGAATAAGGCCTAGTTATAGGACAAGAACTATAAATCACCATAAATATAATTCCATGAACCTCTCTGGTTCATTCCTTTGCGAAAATCTGGTATCTGGGGTGTTTCAGGAGGTCAAGGTGACTTATCCCCAATACTTTTCCAATTTTCTAATTCTGAAAATATTTCCATCTATGAGACCGATGTGAATAGTTCCATCAGTGAGACCGATGTGAAAAATTCCATGGGTGAGACCGATGTGACCAGTTCCATCGGTGAGAGCGATGTGAACAGTTCCATCGGTGAGACCGATGTTTACAGTTCCATCAGTGAGACCGATGTGAACTTTTTAATTGGTGAGACCGATGTGAAGAGTTCCATCAGTGAGACTGATGTGAACAGTTCCCTCGGTGAGACCTATGTGAACAGTTCCATCAGATTGGTGATTCATTCTATGAATAGGGTTTCTAGGATCAGTGATTCTAGGATCGGTGAGTCATTCTGTGAACAGTGTTTCCAGGATTGGTGAGCCCAGGATTAGTGAGTCATTTTGTGAACAATGGTTCTAGGATCGGTGAGTCTTGGGTTGGTGAGTCATTTTGTGAATAGTGGTTCTAGGATCGGTGAGTCCATGATTGCTGAGTCATTCTGTGAACAGTATTTCCAGGATCGGAGAGTCATTTTGTAAATAGTACTTCCTGGATCAGGGAGTCTAGGACTGGTGAGTCATTTCATGAACAGTGCTTCCAAGATCATTGAATCCAAGATCGCGGAGTCCTGGGTCGGTGAGTAATTTTTGGAATAGTGTTTTCGGGGTCGGTGAGTCCATGATCGGTGAGTCATTTTGTCAACAGTGTTTCCAGGATTGGTGAGTCATTCCACAAATAGTGTTTCCAGGATCGGTGAGTCCAAGACCAGTGATTCATTTTGTGAACAGTGATTCCAAGATCAGTGAGTCTAGGATCGGGGAGTGTACAGTCTTACCAGAAACATTTACAATGTTTACAAGATCGGTAGGTGTATAGTGTTCCAAGATCGTGAACAGTGTTTCCATCTTCCTATAGTTTCACCCCTTTGTCGTTTTCCTTGACGTAAAATGAATTCAAGGCCTTGTCTTGGGGGATTTAAGGACAAATAAAATATCATAACTCTTATATTAATTTTCCTACATCCCGGGATGCATTTACCTGGTCAAACTATTTGGTTTAATGTGATCCACTTTATTGGAAAATCCAATGTATCTTAAACTACTGCTCCATTAAATCTTCTAAAGGGATGAGATATCTTCCTCCCTAAATCTACCATATTGTTTGCTAGTGAAAGACACTTGAACCTTTCCTTATTCCCATAGGATAGGTGTGATCTAACCTTAATCCTCGAATTGTTTTACCTTGATGTTTCTTACTACTGCATGTGCACCCCCTGTTTTGGAGCAAGAAGAAAGGGTCGATCCTTCATTGATTTAAGTTGTCATGGGAAGAGGCGATCGTAATCCTATGTGTGGATATTTCTCATATAAATAACGACAAGAACCGTTTGAGGCAGGGGGTTCATTGTCTCTCTTTTATTTTATGTGCAACTGTATAGTTATCATGTTTTATCACACTATATCACAATGGAATTGACATAATAAATATTTGAACCAGATAAATAAATTGATAATGATCGTATGTTATTGCCTCTTGTTTTTCTAGATAGTGTGATATCTATGATTTCTTTTTTTAGCCTTTCGTTCTTGATGAAAATTGGTAAAGAACGTAATGATGGAATTAATTGATAATTGTTTGGATAAAGATAAAGAGTCCTGTAAATGAATTTGGTTATTCTTGTTGTAATTTGATGTTAATCAAATTAGTGTAGTATGAATGTTTAATTATTTGTGATAGCTTACTGTTTAGGTTTCCAAAATTTGGAACCTAAAAATATTAAATCGGTTATTCCAAGGTGTATTAAAGAACAGGTTGTTTGATAAAAGATAATTCCTTATAGGGTTTTGAGTTACCCTTTTACTTGTTTAAGGTCCAAGAGCCCATTTTATATGATGTTTGTTTTCCTGCTTCTTGTGTTGTGATGTGAGCCTAGATGGATGTTAAGATATATGGGGGCATGGAGGCCTACTGGTTGTGGCAGCAGTTGAGGTTGAGTGTGGTGAGATTCATTAGTTTATGCATGTGGGTGTTGGGGAGGACAATAGGGATGATGAAATGGGTTGGATGTGAATTTTTGGATTCTTATTGATTCTTATAGGTTGTTTATCTACTTTACTTTCCCCACTACTCAAGGAAGCTGGTCTTTCTTACCCTTCTTCCGAAAGAGGAGAAGATGTGTGGGGTATGCCACATGATTTCCATGATTAGCATCTCAAGGGAGGATGGGTATACGCTCTTACTATAAGCGTAAAAGACTCGACGGGTAGTTCATCTAATCACTGTATTGAGCCCCTTGTGTTTAGTAGCATAGAATATTTTTCTATAATTCTTGGTATTATGGAAATTTAATGTTGTAAATAAATAATTGAATAAATGATGTTAACCCATGGGGTTGGAGCTTGCTGGGATGCAATGTTGAGGTTACAATTTAAAGGTACATTGGACTTTGGGTGTGGTGCTAATGAAATATAATGTTGAAATTGAAAACGGTTAATCAGTGTTTAAATAATTAATTAACATAAAGTGCAACTGGGAAAAAGGGAATGAAGTAATGTAATAAATATCTTAAAATGGTTGTGTCCTAATAGGAAACCTCGTCTTAGAAGTGGAAGTTGGGAGTCTGAGAGACATTAGATGTAGTTGAATAAAAGACTAGGTTATGCCCATAAAATGGTTGTGAGCAATAGTATATTCTGTACTTTTTTTGTTTCTAAACACCACTTGACCCCATCAGTTAGGGTAGCTGACACCCTGAGGATTCTGAGCCCTGGGGGTGTTTTCCCCAACATTCTAGTGGGAGGATGGATGGCTGACTACCCCATTGGGCCCTGCTCTCTTTTCTTGGTAGTTACTGGTGCTGGTAGGCACAAAGTTTAGTTTTCCCCATATATGTGTGTAGATGGATTTAATGGATTGTGGTTATTCACAGACAAATATTCTAGGTATAGTACCATATAGACTACTATAGGCATAATGTATATGGGTTGGGATGACAAGAGGATTATTACTAAGTGTGTGGGATATATTGGCTTGAGGTATAATGTTTGATGTATGATACATGTTATTCGAGATGTGGTGGCTCCCAGATACTACATGGTTACTTTCTTGTCTGTACGTGGTGGTTTGGTTGCACGAGGTGCATGTTGTGCTGCTTCTCCCAGGTGTCTGCAGGCAATCCTTTTTAGAGAGAGATGCTTAGGACGTGTGACATTGGGGAAAAGTGGAAAACTAGTGGGGAAGTAGTAGCAGGGTACCATTGATATTATTTACTATAATATATACTCTTGTGTGAATTACATGGTGAGAGTAACCATGGTGAGGCTGGGAACCTACTATACCTGTTTAGGTGATGAGTTAGTTTCACTTGTTGTTCACTGTTCTTTAGTATGCTTTCATTACTTTTTATCGAGAGTATTCGAGGAGGATCTTAGAGAGGACACTGTTATACTCACCCTATGTATATAAAAAAAATTCAGGTCACTTGGATCAGGTTAGAGATCAAGCTGGTTTTTATTAGCTTGGGGTTACAGGAGCTGTTTGGGTTTGTGGTTACTGTTGTTTTTACTTTATTTTGGGTATTTCTAGTTGTTCCCCTTTAATTTGTAGTAGTTGGCATAACATTACATATTTGTACATGATATTTCTTTAATATTTTAAACTGAGTTGGAGTTTTTTTGTGTCTATCTTATCTCTCTCTTCTGCATGTGTTATCTTCGAGGGTAATGTGTCCCATTTGTGTGTTTGTTATACCCTCGGTGCTAGTCTCCAACCTAGGGCCTACTGGAGGTGGAACTCGGGGGTCATTATCTCCCTTATCAGAATGCTGGCCCATGAGGGGTACACTTTGTGTGGAGGGGGTCGTTAAAGAGTGGTATCAGAGGTCTGGTTGAGGAATAGGATGGAATTTGGAGTTAGGCACAGGTGAGGTTGCATGGGTTGGTAGTGAAATAGTGTCAGTCAAATTTAGCAAGTGATGTAAACACTAGAGACCAGCTAAGACATAGGCATTTACGGCCCCCTATGATCTGATGTATGAACCATTAAGTTTACAATGGCTACTAAACAAGGTGATACTAGTTGTAGGGTAGAGACCTAGTAAAGCACCATGCATCATTATTATTTGTGACTACGTTTGAATGGGTAGACCTTGGGATAGGTTAACCTAAAATGAATAAAAGAAAAAAAATAATTAATTAATGACGAGTCTTCCATATTCTCGGTTTAGGAGATCTAACTGTTTGTTATTTTACAGGTATGGATCCAGGTCAACATCCTCTTTGGGATCGCATAGAAGATGTCTAGAAGGTTGTGCCAGCAGATCGTCGCTGGGTAGAAGTTGATGACGACAACACCTGCAAGAGGAAACTCCAATATTTTCAGTGACAATGTATGCAGAATTATGAGGGATACTTTTCCGATGCAGTCATGGAAGATTGGTTGGAGGAGGTCGAGATAGGCTTTAGTTTGATCTGTGCTCGGATGGAGCACGGGGTGTCCTTGGTTGTGATGATGTTGCATGGAGCAGCAAGGTAGTGGTGGTTCTTGTTCCTCGGGGATCGTGAGGAGTCAGCAATCCCATTGGAGGAGTTCTAAGAAAATTTTAGATTCGAGTTTCTTTCTTCGAACGCAAAGGTGTCCAGTCGTCAGGAGCTTCCTACGCTTCGATAGGGGAGCTCCAGTGTGCGAGAGTTTAGAATCCATTTCAGGAACCTTTTACGATATGCTTTAGACCTGTTTCCAGATGAGGATTCCAAGGTGAGGAATTTCGAGTAGTATTTGTGTCCATATATCCAGTGCCCAGTCACCCCATTTATTCGAAAGACATATCTTGAGGTGTTGGCGAGGGCATATGTCGTCGAGAGGACATTGGCCAGAACTGGATCATCATGAGAGGAGAGTCATCGTGATTCCTCACCAAGAAGTTTTGTTATAGAGACCCAAATCATGACATACATGGACATTAAATTACTTTTTCGGAATACATAATACATAACAAAAACCAACACACAAGGACCGTAATAGTTTAGTGTCTTTGGAAACTCAGAACATAATCTTCTAATCATGCTGAAAGATCTTCAACATATCCCATTAAGATCTTCCCCTTTTGTTTTCTTACCTAAAACCTTTCTTTATATCCTGGGGAAAAGAAAACATATAAAGGGTTACCTCAAATTCTCAGTAAGGGTAATCATGGAGAAAATAAAACAAACCATATACATTTGAACTTAAAAACCTGAACATAATGTTTAAACATCAAAATCTTGAGCAATGTCATAAAACATGGAAGTACGTAAGGCATAGGACATAATGGAAAATAAACCATGATAAAATAGCATTGGAATAAAACCTGTAATTTTGGAAAACCATTAAGAATATGATATGATTTCCATAGTAGCCAAGGCATTACTTCCAAGACCATCTTAGTGGACAAAGTCCCTTACGGAATCGATTTCACTCCTCGTTCCAGTCCTATATCACTGAACCGGTTTAACTTTCCATTCCAGCCATATCTATCTCATGAGATATAAATCATTACCCAATGCATTGGAGGGAGATATAGGTCTCACCCATCTCATAGTGAAATCATTCTTAATTGTGCCACAAAATAAAGATAAATCATTCATCATAACCCAAAGAATAAAATGGGTTTCATAAACATCATCCCATCATAACATTATCCATATAAAACTAATGGATATTATTTCATCATAAGAAAATTGAAACCATGTAAATCATAGAGACATTATACTTGAAACATACACATATGAAATAACTTCATCATAGAAGGAAAATGGTTTGGATAAAACACTTGAAATGAATTCTTGTGGAAAATATCCTTTCTTATTCAAAATCATTTTCTTTTTACAAAATGCCATGCAATTTTAAATGAAAAGGATTTTGTTGAAAATAGTCTTGAAATCTTGTAGAGTAAGCTTCCTGAAAATAAGGCATTTTGAAACAGTAAAAATTTGTTAATTCCGTATAAGTTAAAAAAACATTATCCTCGTACTTTTAACTGAAAAGTCAAAAAGTTCCTCGTGTGGTAAACAAAAGAATGTTTCTTTCCATACTATGTGGTAAAATTCAACAAAGGGTGAAAATAAATTTAAACATACATGTAAGAATAGTAAACATTTTATGAAAACATTTTTAGAAAACATGGACATGGATGATAACTATAGCCCCCAGAAAATACATACGAATAAGCAATCTCAGATAAGAATGAGATTGGAATAATTATCCCTTACCTTATGTCAGATATGCTTTATATGTATCTGAACATCTTGTATAATGATTTAAATAATTTCATTTACATATTTCAGAATCATATTCATTGTTATGATATCATATATGGTTCACTTATGACTTTATATTACCCGTTCTTTTGTAAATTCCATGTTAATGCAGCGTTTTGGATAAAATCGTTTCATTTATCATACGTGTTTCGAATTGTTGTTCTTCATATTATTACTTATATCCTGATTTACTTAATTACAGAATGTAAAACATGATTTATATATAATATATATTCATCATATAAATATATATGATAGATCGATAAATGAAATGAAATACATAGTTCATGGAGACGGTAGGTCGTACGTACGCATGAATGTTGTTTTTTGTTTCCTTATTGAATTGAATGGAATTAAGTAAATGAAACATATATGTACATAAATCCAGTATCATTATAATTTAATATATTTAATTATTATTTATTATATATACTTTATAATCATACATAAATTGTTAATCAAGGAAAATGATTCTCATCGCGTTCGTGGAGACGATAGTCCGTACGTACGCACGAGCGATGATATTGTTCCCATAATTGTTGAATAGAATTGGAGTGAATGATATAATGTATCAGAATCAGTATGATTTTATAATAACCATATATAGTTATTATTTACACCATTATACCCATCCCAGTAAGGTGGTGGAGGAAAAACTGATTACACCTAGTCATGGAGACGGTATTCCGTACGTACGCACGCGATGTGATTTCGTTTTCTGTAGGATGGATAGAAGGTGAAATGGGGTTTTTCATATTTATACTATCATATCATTATATTACTGATAATTATTGTATTACTTTACAATAAAACAACTAAAGAATATGAAGTTGAAGAAGAAAGAAACTTGAAATAATCGGTACAAGAGATTACCTCTTCTTCGACGCACCTTCTTTATGCTTCCTCTTAAGAGACTAGAGTTGGTCTTTTGAGAAGACCAGAACTTCTAGAATGTTTCTAGGGAAGTGGAGAAGAGAAATGGTCAGGGTTTTTATGATCTTGAATTCTCAAGGTGTTGTGAATAGGAGATGGAGGAGGTTCCCTTTTAAAAGGGGGGATAGCGGCACCTTTGGAAACCTCAAAAATATTAATTTATAATAACTCAAACCCCACTTAAAAACCTCCTGAAATGAGTCATATTAAAATATTAGATGATATAAGGTTGTAATATCATCAACCATTAAAATTTAGACATGTTGAAAATTTATTTTAAACCTTATCAACTTGACTTATCCTTATTTAATCTATTTAATTTTATTTGTGGTAATAAGATTCTAAAATTTAAATTGTTATAAATAATTACTTATGTGTTTTTAATTGTCCACAATAGGATAATATATGTCATTATAGACATTATAATTTTTAATTTATAATTTTTAAATATTTTTGTGATTTTTAAAAAAATTTATATTATGTTATTTTTATAAAATAACAATAGTGTCAATTTTGACAATATTCATTTATTTGAATTTAAATAAAATCCACATAGAAGATATGTTCTAAATAAAACATTTAATAGATTCGAAACATGTCATATTTTTCTAGAAAATTCGTGGAGCATATTAAATAGTTCATATATTATTTATTTTAATTTTTTTAAAACCATTTATTTGATATTTCAATCAATAAAATAATTTCAACATCACTATTGTGTCACCTTAAATGATAATTATTTAATCCCTAGAAATTATCAATAAATTCACATAATCTATATAATTTTATTATATTTCTATATAACATTCATTTTCAATGTTTCATGAAGTTTATCACTATATTAAAATTATTATACTTAAAAGATTTAATAGAGTGACATGTTGTCACATTCTTTGGTTTTAATAATTATCAAATTATTTTCATGGGAAAAAGTCCATACAATGAATCCATTCCGACACATAGGTGATATGGGTCCACTTTTAGTCATCCTATAGAATTTTGAAATGTTTTAGGGTAATTTTATGGTCTTATTTTTACCACAAATTACCTGATTTACCTTTAACTACAGTAAATAAAAAATACCGTAGTTACTATTCATAATATCAAACAAATAAAAGTAACCTATTAACATAATTTGGACCCTATGAATTCAAATATATAATCCATTTTTTCAAAATTAAAAATACATAAGTTGCAGTAATTAATTTAAAATTAATCTCATTGTCGAAAAAACAGGTTTTTGTTTAAAACATTACAAAAGATTAAATTGATTTAACCTACGAATTCAATGTAAAATAAATGATAATAAAATAAATTCTATTAAATGGTAAAAATATATTCTATTTATAATTTAAAACAATTTACTATTATAATTTAACCATATAAAATATCTCTATGAAAAAAGTTGTTTTTATGTAAAAATTAGTGTGTTTTACTATTCATCAAAATAAGACCATTGTCAGAAAAATATCAAAACTTTATCCAATGTAAATTTTTATATCATGATTCAAAAGAAGAAGTTAATTTTTTAAAATTGAACTTATAAACTTGTCAAAAATTATATTTAAAATTGGTGTGCCATTAAAAAGCGCCAAAAATGCATTTTTTGGAAAATAATTATTGTACCTGAAAATTTTTATTTTGTTCTCATACTATGTTCTAGAAAATGTGAAAGATGAATAATAATTTTATAAAATTCAAAATTTAGTTAGTAATATTCATAACGTCTAGCTTATAATAATATTATAACCATATATCGTTGTTTAGTGAAACCCGGTATTACCTACTACACACACTATCGAGGAAGGTCGTGATTGTGTGTAATGCAAGCCAAGTCAGGGTTGCAGGTAGTTCAAGACTCCTTTTTTGCTGCGTATAAAAAAATCCAACCATATTTCATCTATACATTGAATATATATATATATACACACACTCAATGTTGCGAACAATAACTACTATCAACCAAACTTGAAACTGTGTATAACACAATCCAAGATTAGTGTTGTGTATACTTCAAGCTAATACGGTGTTGCGTATAGTGGAAGATAATCTTGTTGTAGCATACAATAGAAGATATAAAAGAAATTAAAAATAATATATCATATAAAATCTCAGGGTGTTACATTCTACCCCCCTTAAAATGAATTTCTCCTTCGAAATTCGTCAGGGTTATAAATGGTTAATTACATGAGAGTTTCTTTCAGAGAAACCCACATCGTAAAAAGGAATACAAAAACTTATATTTAAAAACTATAGTATTAAAAGTAACAGTTACCCAAATTAACTAATCACTGGGTTTCCACATAGGAGAACATATGTGAAAATATTGATATGAAAGAGAAATCTAACCATCAAGTTATGATGGAGAGTGGTAGAGAACATGGCTATGAAAAATACAATAATCACAAAGACATAAATTTGTGATGATCTAAGGTACCATCTGATTCATCGGATATGAAGACATTAGGACAACATTTTTTTGTTTTCAAGATCATTTACCTAAAGTTTAAGAATTTGAATTAGAAGAAATACTTACTTTATTTTGGTACAATTTCAATGTTGTTCTTGACTTGAACAATTTCTTCTTCATCTCTTAAAAAAATGAAGTTGAATTTTTCATTCTTTAAGTGTTATCAGATCATGTGATAGAATGAAGGTTCATTCCATCTATCTCAAACAAAAGGTCAGAAAAAGTTATAACATAAGTCCATCTATTGTGAGGTTAATCATATATGATTCCAAAAATGGACTTATACTTCATCTATCATACTTCTTAATAAAATAAAACTAGTTTATACTAACCAAGGACTTCATGTAGGCTAGTGGTAGGTGATAAAGTTTTGTCTCACTTTGGGTGTTGGTTCAATTCCCACAACCTTGTCTGACGCGGCGGGTTTTCACCCGTCCTGTAGGTTGTCCTTTTTCTAAAACTATATTATTATAACATCCAAACAATAGTATCAAAAAAAGTTCTATCATTAAACAATACTAACTTCTTTCCAACATAATCCATTCCAATATTTAGGATTATCTAAAATACTTCTGTCCAAGCTCATAGTATAAAGAAAACTATTACTATAAATGCCATCTACCGAGCATTTGAATACCATCATTTATCCCCCATATATCATACGATATATCTTTTTGGTCACATTCCAAATATTTGAATACCTTAATCATGTATTCTCTTGAAAAATTAATACCCATTGAACCTTAGTAAAAACATGAATACTGTCAAAAGTTAAATCATTCCACATTCCAAAATCCAAAAATTTCTATATAATAAACCATGATATCAGTCATGAGCTCATTTCATTTTCTCTTTATCCCTTCATTATGCGCATATCATCTTATTTATAAAAATATTTCAATCACTTTTAATGGTTACCAGTACCATATAATTATTAAAAACCAATACATAGATATTCCAAAATTCCATAATACCATAAATGAGATTCCATGATACTATTTTTAAATCCCATTACATGAACACTTAATCATTCCACAACATCATTTTCATACTCAACATCACAAATAGTGATCTTATGTGACTTCCCTTTATCCTTTGCCTTAAGAGGTTGCTCACGTCGATCATTATTAACCCTTGGATTAGGGCATTGATTAGCATAATGCCCCATTTCCTTTCACTTGAAGCATTGAAGTATTGGTGGAGCATTCTCTGTAGCCTTTTCCCTATTCACATCATTAGCTACATTTTCCCATTAATTCGACACTCAACTACTTGATGACCATCTTTTCTACACTTAAAAAATTTTCTAGTAACTTTAGACAATATTCACCATGCTTCTTTACACACCTTGATCATAAAGAAACATTCATCTTCTTTTCACCATTGTCCTGATATTTTTTCTTGAACTCCATCTTTCGTTTCTTATCAAAACCATGAGATGGATATGTAACACCAACTTCTATTTCTACCTTGATAGAACAACGCACAATTTCTTCATTGCTACTGAAGTCTCTTATAGCTAATTCCCTTCGAAGACTTGGTTTTATGCCACTGAAAAATCAATCAACTTTACTTTCAGGTTGGATGATAAAGCCAGATGCATACCTTGCAAGCCGTGTAAAATTTGCTTCGTATATACCAACAGATTCCTCATCTATTTTCTTAAGCTCAAGGAACTCCTTTTCCATATTTGTTTGAAGAATACGAGGGAAGTACTTATTGAAAAATAAGTTATTGAACTCATCCCATTCCATGGTTTCAATTTCATCTCGGGGCCTCGTATTCTTAATTAGAGTCCACCATTGGTCTGCTTCACCTTTGAAACGGTAAATATCTAGAATGACTTTTTCATGTTCCGAACAAAGAAGTATGGAAAATATCTTTTCAATGGTACCGATCCATTGTTCAGAAACAAGTGGATTAGAAGACCCACTGAAAGAAGGTGGACGTTGCCTCATGAAAGACTCAATAGAATATTGTTCCCTTCTCTGCTCATTTGGAATTCCAGAATGATTCATATCCTGTGTAAGTATAGCAATAATATTTTTCAATCGATCTCCCATAACATTGGTTTGTTCATGAGGAAAATCATTGCATTGTCCATTACATTGATCAACATGGTTCCTTCGAGTTCTATCCATCGTCTAAAACCCAAAAAGAATAGTGTGAGAGACAAAAATCATGCTAGGGAAAACAACATAATAAAGGGGGAGTACCTTCAATATCTTAAATAATAGGTTTAATTCTAATATCATTACTATAATTCTAGGCCTATAACCTATAATTCTAATTAACCTTAGGGGAATCCCTAGACATACCGTAGAAATATCTCAAGGGATTTCACTAAAGTTTTCACATCCTAGTTTCCAAAGGTTAACTAAACCTTTCCTCTAATACCAACTATAGAGACCCAAATCTTGACGTACATGGACATTACATTACTTTTGCGGAATACTTAATACATTACAAAAACCAACACACAAGGATCATAATAGTTTAATGTCTTTGGAAACTCGGAACATAATCTTCTAATTGTGGTGAAAGATCTTCAACATCTCCCATAAAGATGTTCCCCTTTTGTTTTCTTACCTAAAACCTTTCTTTATATCCTGGGGAAAATAAAACATATACAGGGTGAGCTAAAATGATTATTAAGGGTAATCATGGAGAAATTAAAACAAACCATATACATTTGAACTTAAAAATATTAACATAATGTTTAAACCTAAAAATGTTGATCAATGGAATAAAACATGGCAATAAGTAAGGCATAGGTCCTAATGGAACATCAATCGTGATAAAATAACATGGGAATAAAACATGTAATTGTGGAAAACCATTAAGCACATGATATGATTTTAATAGTAGCCAAGGTATTGTTGTCAAGACAATCTTAGTGGACAAAGACCCTTACTGAATCAAGTTCACTCCTCATTCCATCCTTGTATCACTAAACTCGATTAACTTGTCATTCTAGCCATGTCTATCTCATGAGATATAAATCATTACCCAATGAATTTGAGGGAGATATAGGTCCCACCCATCCCATAGTGAAATCATTCTTACTTGTGCCACAAAATAAACATAAATCATTCATCATAACCTAAAGAATAAAATGGGTTTAATAAACATCAACCCATCATAACATAATCCATATAAAACAAATGGATATCATTTCATCATTAGAAAACTGAAACCATGTAAATCATAGAGGCATTATACTTGAAAAATACACAGATGAAATAATGTCATCTTAGAAGGAATATGGTTTTGAAAAAACACTTGAAATGAATTCTTGACAAAAAATATCCTTTCTTACTAAAAATCATTTTCTTTTCACAAAATTCCATGCAATTTTCAATGAAAAGGATTTTTTTTTAAATATTCATGAAATCTTGTAGAGTAAGATTCCTAAAAATAAGTCATTTTGAAACTGTAAAAATATGTTCATTCCGTATAAGTTAAAAAAACATTCTCCTCATACTTTTTAAGGAATAGTCAAAAAGTTCCTCGTATGGTATATAAAAGAAAGATTCATTCCATACCATGTGGTAAAAGTCAAAAAAGGGTGAAAATGAATATAAACATACATGTAAGAATAGTAAACATTTTATGAAAACATTTTTATAAAACATGGACATGGATGATAACTATAATCCCAGAAAATACTTGCAAAAAATCAATCTCAGATAAGAATGAGATTGGAATAATTATCCCTTACCTTATGTCCGATATGCTTCGTATGTATCTGAACCTCCTGTATAATGATTTAATAATGTCATTTACTTATTACAGAATCATATTCATTGTTATGATACCATATATGGTTCACTTATGACTTTATATTACCTGTTCTTTTGTAAATTCCATGTTAAAGCAACGTTTTGTGTAAAATCGTTTCATTTATCGTACATGTTTCAACTTTTTGTTATTGATATTATTACTTATATCCTGATTTAATTAATTCCATAATTTAAAACATGACTTATATATAATATATTTTCACCATATAAATATATATGACAGATCGATAAATGAAATGAAATATACCGTTCATGGAGACGGTAGGCCGTATGTACGCATGAACGTTGTTTTCATTTCCTTATTGAATTGAATATAATTAAGAAAATGAAACATATATGTACATAAATCCATTATAATTATTATTTAATATCTATCATTATTATTTATTATATATACTTTATAATCATACTTGAATGGATAATCAGGTAAAATGAATCTCATTGTGTTCGTGGAGACGGTAGTCCGTACGTACGCACGAGCGATGATATCGTTCCCATAATTATTGAATAGAGTTACAGTGAATGATATAATGTCTAAAAATCATTATAATTTTATAATAACCCTATAGAATTATTAGTTACACTATTATACCCATCCAAGTAAGGTGGTGGTGGAAAAACTGATTACACCATGGCAAGGAGACGGTATTCCATACATACGAACGCACGGTGATTTCATTTTCCATAGGATGGATAGAAGGTGAAATGGGGTTATTTAATATTTATAATATCATATCAGTATATTATTGATACTAATTGTATTACTTTAAAATGAAAAAACTAAATAAGAGGAATTTGAAGAAGAAAGAAACTTGAATGAATCGGTAGAAGAGATTACCTCTTCTTCGATGCACCTTCTTTAAGCTTCCTCTTAAGAGACTAGAGTTGGACTTTCAAGAAGACCAAAACCTCTAGAATGTTGATAGGTAGGTGTAGAAGAGAAATGGTTAGGGATTGGCCGAGCATGAAGGCTCAAGGTGTTGTGAATAGGAGAGGGAGGAGGTTTCATTTTATAAGGGAGGAGAAGGGCACCTTTGGAAACCTCAAAAATATTAATTTATAATAAATAAAAACCCACTTAAAAACCTCAAGAAATGACTCATATTCAAATATTAGATGATATAGGGTTTTAATATCATAAACCAATAAAATTTAGACATGTTGAAAATTTATTTTAAACCTTATCAACATGATTTATCATTATTTAATCTATTTAATTTTATTTGCGGTAAAAAGATTCTAAATTTTAAATTGTTATAAATAATTACTTATATGTTTTGAATTTTCCATAATTGGATTATTTATGACATTTTATACCATATAAATTTTAATTTATAATTTTTAAATATTTTTCTGATTTTTAATCAATTTTATATTATGTTATTTTTATAAAATAAAAATAGTGTCAATTTTGACACTATTCATTTATTTGAATTTGAATAAAATACACACATAAGATATGTTCAAACTAAAACATTAATAGATTCATAAAATTTCATATTTATCTTGAAAATTTGTGGATCATATAAGGTATTTAATATATTATTTATTTTAATGTTTTTAAAACCATTTACTTGATATTCTAATCAATAAAATAATTTCAACATCACTATTGTGTCACCTTAAATTAAAATTATTTAATCCATAAAATTTCTAAATAAATTCACATGATGTAGATAATTTTATTAGCTTTCTGGAGACTATTCATGTTTGATGTTTCATGAAGTTTATCACTAAATTAAAATTATTGTACTTAAAATATTTAAGAGAGTGACATGTTGTCACTTTCTTTGGTTTTAATAGTAATTAGATTATTTTCATGGTCAAAAGTCTATAAAGTGAATCTATTCCGACCAATAGGTGATATGGGTCGAATTTTAGTCATCCAATAGAATTGTTTCAGGTGTTAGGGTAATTTTATGATCTTATTGTTACCCTTAATTACCTCATTTACTTTTAACTGCAGTAAATAAAAATTACCGTAGTTACTATTCATAAAATAAAAAAAATAAAATTAACTTATTAACATAATTTGGACCCACTGAATTAAAATATGGACTAAATTTTTTCAAAATTCAAAATACAGAAGTTGTAGTAATTAATTTAAAATTAATCCCATTGTCGAAAAAAATGGGTTTTTGTTTAAAACTTTGCAAAAGATTGAAGTGATTTAACCTACAAATTCAATGTAAAATCAATTATAATGACATAAATTATATTAAATGGTAAAAATATATTATATTTATACTTAAAAACAATTTACTATTATAATTTAGCCATATAAATTATCTCGATGAAAAAAGTTCTTTTTAAGTAAAATTTAGAATGTTTTTACTATTCATCAAAATAAGAACGTTGTCAGAAAAATATCAAAACTTTATCCAATTTAAATTTGTATATCCTGATTCAAAATAAGATGTTTATTTTTTAAAATTGAACTTATAAATTTTTCAAAAATTATATTTAAAATGGGTGCGCTATTAAAAGGCGGCAAAACTGCATTTTTTTAAAAATACTTATTTTACCTGAAAATTTTATTTTGTTCTTATAATATGTTCTAGAAAATGTGTAAGATGAATAATAATTTTATAAAATTCAATATTTTGTTAATACTATTCATAAAGACTAGTTTATAATAAAATTATAACCATATATCGTTGTTTAGTGAAACCTGGTATTGCGTACAACACACGCTATCGAGGAAGGTCGTGATTGTGTGTAATGCAAGCCAAGGAAGGGTTGTGTGTAGTGTATGACTCCTTTTTTGTTGAGTATAACAAAATCCAACCATATTTCATTTATACATTGAATATATATATATATATATACACATACTCAATGTTGCGTAGAATAACTACTATCAAACAAACTTGAAATTGTCTGTAACACGATCCAAGATTAGTGTTGTGTATAGTGCAAGCTAATACGGTGCTACGTATAGTGCAAGATAATATTTGTGTAGCATACAATAGAAGATATGAAATAAATTAAATGTAATATATCTTATAAAGTCTCAGGGTGTTATAGTTGTGGTCAGGGGTTCCAGGTTTTCAGGGCAGAAGAGTTTCCGTTTGGCCAGGGGTAGGTCCCAACCCTCTTCATCTCATTTCTCCGGGGGAAGAGGATCTTAGGAATATTCCAAGGGATCCATGGATTTTTGTTTCTTGTGGTGGTTGAGGTCATCAGCAATGATAGTGCTTGACCTTTTAGAGAAGTCATCGTGCACTAGGTTTTCCGCTCCAGGCTCCTCCGTTGAGGGAGTTCTAACCGAGCCAGTAGCAGCACGTTCCACCAGCTTTAGATCAACAGAGGATAGATGGGGAAGACATAGGACAACCCCATGATTCTCCCTTTCCTAAGAGAGCAGAGCATTTCCATGGTGGTGGCTTTCATCAAAGTCATAGAGGTCACGGAGGAGGTCGTGCTCAGCTTTATGCTTTAGCATTGCCAGTGCCAGGCGAGTCAAATGTCATTTGAGGTACCCTTTTATTGTTTTCTACCATGGTGTATACCTTGTTTGATCCAAGAGTGACACACTACTTCATATCACGTAACCTTTTCCATGATTTGGGACTTTAGGTAAAGAGGATTCCAGTGCCCTTGGCGTTGACTACGCTAGTTGGAGGTCGAGCTGACTTGTTTGAAGTACGTAGAGACTGTGAGCTAGTGTTGAGGTAGCACTGCTCATGGGGAGATTTACTATGTTTAAAAATAAAATCATATGATGTCATCCTTAGTATGGATTATCTGTATTCAGTTTAGGCTATTGTGGATTGCTTCAGGATCCAGGTTGTGTTCATCGATGGGGATGGAGAGCTAGTGGTGTTTTTTGGAGAGTGAGACCCTCGGATGGGTCAGAGGCATGTTCTATCCTTATCATCCATGATGGTTGATGTGATGTTGAGTTCTTCATTGGTTCAGTATTTGGCATTTCCTTGGGTCATAGAAGAGTACACTGATGTCTTTCCAGAATATGTTGTAGCATTACCCCCTTGATGAGAGATCGAGTTTGGGATCGAGCAACAACCAAGAGCATCTCTTATTTCTATGTATCCATATAGGATGACCCCTTTGAGTTACGAGAGATACATATACAACTTGATGGTCTGTCACAGTGTGGTTTTTTTTGGCCTAGTGTGTCGTTGTGGGGTGCACTAGTTTTTTTGTAAAGAAGGCTGACAACATTTTGCGATTGTGTGTCGACTATCATCGCTTAAACAAAGTGACCATGAAGAATATCTATCTTCTTCTGCATATTGATGAATTATTTGATCAACTGAAGGGTTCATGTTGGTTCTCAAAGATTGACTTGTGGTTAGGATATCATCAGATGCGTGTGAAGGATAAGGATATCCCAAAGACTTCTTTCCATTATTTTCATGGGCATTATGAGTTCGTTGCAATGACGTTCAGTGTAATGAATTCTCCAGATGTGTTCATGGGATTGATAAAAGTTGTGTTCCCTTATTTCCTGGACAAGTTTGTAGTTGTTTTCATCGATGACATCCTTGTGTACTCCACGTCTGAGGAGGAGCATGCAGAGCATCAATACACCATTTTGGGAGTTCTTCGTCAACGTCAGTTGTTTGGGAAGTTGTCGAAGTGTTAGATTTGGGCTTCAGAAGTCTGTTTCTTGGTGGAATATTGTGTCCTAGTAGGGATTAGTTGTGGGTCCATCGAAGATATAAGCCTTCGTCTCTTGATAAGCCTCCATGATAGAGTTAGAGGTGAAAAGTTTCCTTGGTCTCACAGGCCACTACAAGAGGTTCGTAGTCGATTTCTCTTGAGTTGTGACTCCTCTGACAACCTTGACCAGGAAGGGTCGGGCATTCATTTGGATTGATCAATGTAAGGTGTCTTTAAAGTATCTAAAGGATAAGTTAGTAAGTTCCCTAGTTCTCTATCTCCTAGCTAAGGGAGTTCATATTGATGTTTTCTGTGATGCTTCTCATCTGGGGTTACGTTATGCTTTGATGTAGCAAATATCAGTTGTTTCTTATGGGTCTCGGCAGTTTCTTCCTCTTGAACTTAACTATTCCACCCATGATCTTAATTTTTCATCAGTGGTGTTTTCAGGTTGTGGAGACATTACCTCATTGGTGAGTGCTTTTTGGTTTTCATCGATCATAAGAACCTGAGGTATGTTTTCACCCAGCGTGACTTGAACTTACAAAAACATCAATGGATGGATTTATTATAGAAATATGACTTCGAAATATTGTATACACATGGAAAGTTGAATTTTGTAGATGATGTACTGAGCAGGAAATCACATGGTGATATAGTGCATGAATTTGGTGATTTTTGGAGAGCAGTGGAAGAATTTTCAGCATTATATCTTGATATGGGAGAAGTTGGGGGTAGATGTTGTCTTTTCATATGAAGGTGCAGTCACCACTGGGGAAGAAGGTGGAAGAGTCCTAGTTAGGGGATCTAGAGGTGGAGTTCTGGAGAGGGAGAGTTGTTTGTGGTGAGGCCCCTGATAGTAGGTCTGAGGATGAACAACACCAATTGTTGTATCATGGAAGGATATTTGTTCTTTTGATTATTTGTGAGACGATTCCCAGAGAGTTTCATATTTCTCCATTAGCGGTGAATCCTAGCATGAAAAAAATGTATTGATCCTTGAGGAGCCAGTTTTGGTGGTCTGGGCTGAAACATGTGGTTGTGGAGTTGGTGTCTTGATGTTTGCTCTACCAGAACGTGAAGGCCGAAAATTGTGTTCTGGGTGGTCTGCTCCAGCCATTAGATTTCCCTTAATATAAGTGGTATGACATCTCAATGAACTTTATTACTAGTTTACCTTGAGCTTCGGGAGGACATGATGATATTTGAGTGGTAGTAGATTATTTAACGAAATCATCCCACTTTATTGCAATCTAGGAGTCGAGCTCAGTGGATGTTTTGTTGAGGCAGTATCTGGAGGATGTAGTGAGACTTCATAGAGTCCCAAGGACGATCATTTTTAATCAAGATCCTCACTTTGCATCCAGGGTGTGGAGAGGTCTCTAACATTCTTTTGGTTCTCAGATATGCCTTATCACTTCTTTTCATCCATAAACATATGTTCAGACAGATCGAACCATCCAGACTCATGAACAAATGTTATGCTCTTGTGTCCCAAATTTTGGAGATTCGTGGATGAGGCACTTACCCTCGGTGGAGTTCTCTTACAGTAATATTTTTCACTCCACCATCGGTATGGTGCCATTTGAAACCTTGTATGGTCAGCCTTTCTGTTCTCCGTTGTGCTAGACTGGGATCGCAGAGTCACAAATTCTTATACTAGAACTAGTTCCTAATACAACAGAGATGGTTCAGGTGATTTGTGAGAGGATGAAGACAATGCAGTATCATCCGAAATCATATGCCGATCAAATGAGGAGACCCTTAGAGTTTGATGTTGGGGATTGCGTGTTTCTGAAGGAGACTCCCCGTCATAGGCAGTGAAGGTTTTATTGTGGGGATAAGCTTTCTCTCTGGTTTGTTGGGCCTTTCAAAGTGTTAGATCAGGTTGGAGTTGTGGCGTATAGAGTAGCACTTCCCCAACAGAAGAGAAGGATACACGATGTTTTTCATGTATCATTGCTCCGTCGTTATCTTTATGATGACTCTCAGGTCATCGATTGGGGAGATATCGATGTTGATGATGATGAGACCTTTTAGGGGAGACCTATGGAGATCCAAGACTGCAAATAGAATGTATAGTGCGGGCATTCTATCCCCATGGTTCATGTCTTGTGGCGACACGGTGGCATAGAGGAGAGTACTTAGGAACATGAGTCATAGATATCTTCTCAGTACCCAGTGTTGTTTTATGTTTAACTCTTTTCATGTAACGATGTCCTATTTGAATTTGTAGACCTTTCCTATTTATGAGATGTATTTCTTTACTTACTTATTGTGTATTTCTCTCTTTTGAGAGGTATCTTGATGGGTGGTTTTTTAGACTTCTTTTCTGTTTTATTTTAGGTGGGTCTTGAATTCTCAAGGGTGATAATGCTTTGAGAGGTATCTGATGTAATGTCTTGGACTTATCTGGTCCATTCAATTGTAAAAATCTGGTGTATGAGGTGTTTTGGGAGGTCAAGGTGACTTATCCCCAACACTTTTCTAACTTTACAATTCTATAAATAGTTCCATCGGTGATACTGATGTGAATAGTTCCATTGGTGAGGCAGATGTGAATAGTTCCATGGGTGAGACTGATGTGAAGTGTTTCATCGGTGAGACCGATGTTAACAGTTCCATCGCTAAGACTGATGTGAATAGTTTCATTGGTGTGACTGATATGAACAGTTCAATCGTTGAGACCAATATGAAGATTTTCATCGTGAGACCGATGTGATCAGTTCCATCGGTGAGGCCGATGTGGACAGTTCCATCGGTGCGACCGATGTAAATAGTTCCATTGGAGTAGTGAGAGATTCTATGAACTATGTTTCTAGGATTGGTGAGTCCAGAATCGGTGAGTCATTCCATGAACAATGTTTCCAGGATTGGTGAGTTCAAGATCGGGGAGTCATTTTGTGAAAAATGTTTCTAGGATCAGTGAGTCCAGGATCGGTGAGTCATTATGTGAACAGTGTTTCTTGGATCTGTGAGTCATTCCATGAACAGTGCTTCCAGGATCGGTGAGTCCATGATCGATGAGTCCAGGATCAGTGAGTCCATGATCGGTGAGTCCAGGATCGGTGAGTCATTTGTGAATAGTGTTTCCAGGATCGGTGAGTCCAGGATCGATTAGTCCAGGATCGGTGAGTCATTCCGTGAATAGTGGTCAAGGATCGGTGATTCCATGATTGGTGAGTCAAGGATCAGTGAGTCATTTAATGAACAATGTTTCAAGGATCGGTAGGTGTACAGTGTTTCTAGTATAATGAACAATGTTTCCAAATACTATAGTTTCACCCCATTGAAGTTTTCTTTGACGTAAAATGCATTCAAGGCCTTGATTTATGTGATTTAAGGCCAAATAAAATCTCATAACTCCTATATTAATTTTCCTAAGTCTGGGGATGCCTTTACTTGGTCAAACTGTGTGATTTAATGTGATATTCTTTTGATGTAAAATCCAACATATCTTAAACTACTACTCTCTTAAATCTTTTAAAGTGATGAGATATCTTCCTCCATTGTCCTACCTTCTAGTTACCTGGTGCTAGATGCTCAAACCTTTCCTTCTTCCCATTGGAGCGGTGTGGTCAAACCATAATCCTCAGATCGTTTCCCCTTGATGTTTCTTACTGTTCCATGTGGACCCTCTGATTTGGTGTAAGAATCAAGTGTCGATCCATCATCGATATATGTTTTCATGGGAGGAGGCTATCACAATCCTTTGTGTGGATCATTCTCATATAATTAACTACAAGAACCATTTGAGGTTGTGTATTCATTACTTCTCTTTTATTTTGCGTACAACTGTATAGTTAGCATGTTTTATCCCACTAGATCTCAATGGAATTGACATAATAAATATTTTAACTGGTTAAATAAATTTATATCGATCGTATTTTGTTGCCTCTTTTTTTACTTGATAGTGTCATATCTATGCTTGATTTTTTAGCCTTTCATTCTTGATGGAAATTGGAAAAGAACGTAAAGTCGGAATTAATTGATAATTGTTTGGAAAAAGATAAATAGGCTTGTAAATGAATTTGGTTCTTCATGTTGTAATTAGATGTTAATCAAATTGGTTGTTTATATTATTTACATTCCTCAACGATCACGGAAGCTGGTATTTATTACCCTTCTTCTGAAAGGGGGGAAGGCACATAGGGTATTCCACATGCTTTTTGTGTTTATCTTATCAAGGGAGAATTGTTCTACACTCTTGCTATAGGCGGCAAAGACTCGACGGGTAGTTAATCTACTCACTGGTTTGAGCCCCTTGTGTTTAGTATCATAGAATGTTTTTCTAGAATTCTTAGGATTATGGGACAGTAATACTATAAATAAATAAGTGAATAAATGATGTTAACCGATGTTGTTGGAGCTTGTGGGGATGCAATGCTAAGGTTACAATATAAAGTGACAGTGGACCTTGGGTATGATGCTAATGAAATATAATGTGGAAATTGATGATGGTTAATTATTTTTTAAAGAGTTAATTAACATAAATTTAAACTGATAAAAAGGTAATGAATAAATGTAATAAATCTCTTAAAATGTTTGTGTGCTTATAGGATACCTAGTCTTATAAGTGGCGGTCAGGAGTCCGAGAGATGTTAGCTGTAGTTGATTCTTATACAAGGTTATGCCCACAGTGTGGTTGTGAGCTATATTATGTTCTATAATTTTTGTGTTTCTATACACTACTCGACCCCGTTAGTTAGGGAAACTGACACCCCAAGGATTTTGAGCCCTAGGGGTGTTTTCCCCAACATTCTGGTGGGAGGATGGATGGTTGACTACCCCCTTTGGCCCCACTCTCTTCTCTTGGTAGTTACTAGTACTCGTAGGCATAGCGGTTAGTTTTCCCCAAATATGTGTGTAGATGGATGTAATGGCTTGTGATTATTCACACACATATATTCTTGATATAGTATCCTATGGACTACTATAGGTGTAACGTGTATAGGTTGTGATGGTTTGAGGATTCTTACTCGGTGTGTGGGCTATAATGTCTTGAGGTATATTTCCTGACATATGATATATGTTATAAAAGTGGTGGTGGCTCCCAGAAACTACCTGGTTACATTCTTGTGTGGATGTGGTGGTTTTGTTGCACTAGTTACATGTTGTGGTGCTTTGTCAAGGTGTTTGCAGGAAAGCCTTTTTGGAGAGAGATTCTTAGTGTAACACCCCAATCTTCCATGGTACGTTTCCCTTCGAATAATGCAATGGCGTGCATTGTACACAACTTCGAGATTCTAACACACCACAACCAATCAAACTAGCCGTTATGAATAGTAATACATACTTTTTGAAATTTTATAAATTCTATCTCTCAAAATGGACTTCATTTTTGGATTCGGAATATCGAATTTATCCTAGGGTGAAATTTTGGAACTTTTCGGATAACACTTATATTTTGATGAATAGTGAAAATTACTAAATGTTAATTAAAAACAACTTTTTAAATCAAAATAATTTATAGTGATAAATTATATTATTGAGTGGTTGTAAAGTATAATTAGAATATATTTTTACCATTTTATCCAATGGTGTTCATTAGAATTAATTTCATTTTGAAATTAGACCTAAACAATTGTCATTATTTTGATATATGTTGTTTCTTAAAAACACGCTATTTGTTTTGACAGCGGGAATTAATTATAAAATTAATTAATGCAACTTATATGTTTATAATTTTGTAAAATAGACATCATTTTTGAATTTGGAATATCAATTATAGCTTAGGGTGAAATTTTGGCATTTTTCTGAAAAACTTCAATTTTTTGATGAATAGTGAAACTACTAAGTGGTAGTTAAAAAAACTGAATTTTTCATAAAACTTAATTTTACCGCTTCTGTGAATGGAATCTAGAAAATCCGAGAGACACAGTTTATATCAAGAAGTAAAATGTGGTTCAATGAGATAAAATAATTTTTGGTGAATAGTAACTTTTTACTTTTATTTACCACGGTTAAAAGTAAATAGGGTAATTAAGGGTAAAATGATATTAATATTACCCTAACACATGTCCTAATTCTATTGGACAAGTGTATATTGACCAAAAACAACCTTAGGAATAAAATATTATCATTTAGGTCCACTTGAATTAGATTAGGACATGTATTATTATTTAATTCAAAGAAGAGTTAAAAGAGTTAAAATCAAAGTTTATTTACTAAAACATTTTTAATATAGGGTTATACATAAGATAAATTTGATTGTAAATATTAATTAGAAAGATAAAAATATTTCATACATAATGGTATTTTATTTATAATTTTTATACATTAAATAATTTAATTTATGTATGACACAATTATGATGCAGTAATTACCATAATAGTGAAAAATTAAAATAATTGATATTATAAATACCCAAATAAATATAATATGAGATTTTAAATGAATTGAACTAATTTTATAGGTTAATAAGACATGTTATTAATGATTTAATTAACTTTGTTCTAAGTAATAATTCTGTTATGAGTTTTACAAAAATCAACTATTGAATAGTGTCAAAATTGACATAAAAGAGTTTTCAAAACAAATATTATATTATTAATTGATATTAAATTCCTAAAAATCTAAGGTTCAGAAAAGAGACTTATATCATGATAGGCGTATCATTTATGGACCACTTGAGGGTCTCTTGGATGCATATAGTAAGTTTATTAACTATATAATATAAAAATACAAAGTGACATGGTAAATGTTCCAACTAATTAACTAAGAGTTAAAACTAAAAGATAAGGTTAATATAATGACCCAAACCTGTCTAAATTCTATTATTTGAATGTTTTTAGACCTATCCCCACATTAACCTTTTAATAATCAACCTTGGAGCCATTTGAAACCGAATATTAATTTATTATAAATTAATATTTCTAGCTTTTCCCAAAGGTGCCCCTCACCCCTCTTATAAAAGGGCACTCCTCCATATCATTTCTTCACACCTTCAAAGCCGTTTGGTTTGTCCAAACCCTGCCAAAATACTCTCTTAACTTCCCTCACTACAACCTAGAGGTCTTAGTTTGATCATAAATCCAACCTAAGGAGTCCTTTTGATCAAATAAAAAGGAAGAACCCAAAGAAGAGGTAATGTTTTCATCACCCCTTTTCAAATTCCTTTCTTATTCCACTTCTTCTTTCTTTGTTATTACCATTATAAAATAATTACTCCAGTATCTTATATATACTGTGATGTTATTATAAATATGGTACAACCATATTCATTATTCTGTCCACCCTTTGAATAACATGTCACCATACGTGCGTACGTACGGCTTAACGTCTCTAGGTCGTGGTGTAATTGTTATTCAATATATTATTATTTGGGTGGGTATAATAATTATGTGTAACTCATGAAAATAATAAATATAACATGATAATTATTCTGTATATATGATATACCATCCAATTATATATTATTTTAATATCAAAAAAATGATATTTTCGCTCGTGCGTACGTACGGACTACCGTCTCCACAAACGCGATGAGATTCATTCTCTATCGTATCCATTCAAGTATAATTATCATTTGATGATTTAAAAATAATTTTTAAGGACTTGATATCATTCTTTAAATGAATAATATACAACCTGTCCATGAAAAACATGGCTTACGTAACAAAACATATAAAAGAGAATGAATAAATTAAAGCCCGAAACGACGATAATTCTAAGATATTATTAACAAAGCAATGTTAAAAGATCATATATGATATCATATTAATGTATATGATTAATGAATAATTTAATAAAAATTATTTCAACATTATACAGGAGGTTAAACTACCCCCAACCAAGGAAAATTACAAGGTAAGGGGTTTCTTATCTCACTCTTAATTTCGTGATAATTCCATTGTTCACCACTTATTTATTGCATGTGGTGTATGTGTACTGACCATAATTGTATTCATTGTGTATTATACATTAATTTATGGGTATTTACATCATCATTGTATGATCGTTCTTTCATGGGTGTATGTTTCGTATGTTACCAAATCGATAGGGGAATTTGACATTTCAATTTCCACTCATTCGGCTTTACGCATACTTCATTGATTATTTTACTCCAAGATTATGTGTGGAATCATTATTCATTTTATTATATCATAATTTCCACTCCCCTTTCTGTGGATATAATTTTTATACACATAATCACTCCATTGATAAATTCTTAAGTCATCGGTATGAACTTGATAAGAGTAATTTTTACTCAATCATGATTTGTTGAGATAAACATCCAATTCATTGGTGTTGTTTTTACTAGAATATGTGTGAATATCCTTTGATTGTTTCACACTGAATATCCAATCATATTTAGTGTATTTATATTTTTCACACATAACTATGTCGTTGATTTATCCTTAACCTAAGGATACGGCCTTTATGAGAGATTTCATCTCAATTTACATTCCATTGAGACTTCTTTGTTGTTATAAACCAAATCACTTTTATGTGGTGTATATAATGTACTTTGACATAGAATATCATGAATCACATTATTCTCATGATATTACAAACTTTGGATTACCTCAATTATTTGTATTCAAGTGTCTCTCTTTTGGTTAGAAACTCTAACTAAAATACCATTTTTAAATGTTTTAAAGACTTATTATTCTAAATCTTGCTCATTAATGTCCATGTTTTAAAAAATGGTTTTAAGGATTTATTTATATGGACATTAAAGTTTTAAAATTAAAACTCCTTTTGAATGTTTCAAAGTGGTATGGGACACTTTGATTCAAAAATCAATTTTTAAACGGCTTCTTGACAAATAGTGTGACTTTTAAATGATTTCAAGAAAAAGGGGGATATTTCACTCAAATAGTTTGGATGATTATTTTCATCTATGTCAACATCCTTCATTATTCATGATTGAGGTTAATGTGATACAATAAAATCTTCCATATTATATCGAATGAGTTATGTTTGACTATGGATGTGCTATTTTTATACCATTCATGGTTTGTGGTTAAAATATTGACATTTCATATGCTAGTTTTAATATGAATGTTTATGTTATGTTGAAACCTGTTCATATGAGGAATGAATTGGACTTAATAAGTGACGGGTGGAGCCTGCTATAGATCCTCGATGCATCGGTAGGTCTCATGAGACAAACTAGTGTCTTGGCATAAGGCATTGGCAAAATCTTATTTGTAGTCTTGGCACGAGGCCTTGGCTATGTGGTTATGATAGTCTGGCATTATGCATTCCATCATTATGAAAGTGGTTATTGATATTGCATGTGATCATTAGACGAGTAGAATATCTATGTGAATAAGTAAATGGAATTATTTCATTTTATCATAGCCATTTTATGCTGAAGTTCAAGTTTCAAAGGCTTTTGTTTTAGTTATGAATTGCTTTAAGTGTTTTTTCTTATCTATGAAAGCTTCAGCTATAATGTTATCCGTACTGAGTATCTGAGCTCACCCCTTTTAAATTTTTTTTATTTTTCCCAGGATTATGAAGAAGTAATTTATGAATGACCTGCAGGGATAGTATGAGGGGATATGAAGACAAGATGTTTTTTATGTAATGTAAAACTTTATGAATGTATCTAGTGTTTCCAAGGATACTAAACTAATCGGTCTTTCGAGACTTGATCTTTCTTGTGATCATGCCAATGTTATGTAATAATGCACCGACTCTGGGTAACTGGGGTCGGGGCGTTATAGTTGGTATCAAAGGAAGTTTAGTACAAACCTTGGAAGCTAGATTTAGATAAACTCTGATTAGAGCACGTAGTCCTAAGATGAACTTTGAGGATTAGTATATAAGGACTTCCTAGAATTTTGGTATTGTAGAGATTTTTTGAGTTTTTCGAGCAATACATCCCTGTCTGGATATGAGCAGGTAGAGGCGGCTCTGGCACAGATGTACCTAGGGGTAAAACCCGAAAACACCGCTTTGAGCTAGACTCGAACGGGAACTAGTGCACGACAATGGGCCTTGCTTCACTCTTGGTTACGACACTCCCGGGGGATATTCTTAGGATAATTTACATTTTCATTACAACCCGATTTAAAGTATTATATATATAAGATGAGAGTAAATGACCTTGGTTAATCCTAATGTGTTTCAACTTGAGAATATGGTGACATATTAATCTCTAAATGATTGTATGACTACTATTACTCACACAATGCTTTCTGGTTGTAGTCAATGGCTGTATTCCAAGGAAGTCATAGTGACTTTGAGAATGATGTACAATGTGGGAATAGTTGTGGCAATGAGCAACAAATTGGAATGTTGATAGGCGTAAAAGATATCATCATTATGCCAAATAAATTTTCCAAAAATATGATCAACAATATATATATTAACCAATTACTGGACTCAACAAAGAAGAGAAAGGTGATGAATGATAAGAGCTCCAGTAGTGGAGACCATGGAGAAAGAAATCCTCAATTTCCATCATGCAGGAAATGTGGAAGGAGACACCCAGGAAAGTGTCTCAATGGGACAAAGAAATGCTTTACGTGCGGGACGGAAGGACATAAAGTGAATAATTGCCGAAGAAAAATGAAGAGTACTATGGAAGAAGATAAAAATGGTCCCAAGAATCCATTTACAGTCATTTTTTCGTAAATGTAGGGGACCTGGTCAATACCCGAGTGAATTTCTTATTCTATAGGATATTTTCTTGGTCAGAGAAGAAGCTATGTGGAAATAAATGGTTGGATAAATGTTTAAAAATTATTAGTGATCCTTGTTGAAGGGTTTACTTTGGAATAATTGTCTCTTGTATTTGTAACCCTAATGTTTTCCATGTGAGAATGATATTTATGGAAGAATTATCTTTTCTCTTGTGGATATAGTTATAAATAACCATTTGGTTTTATATGATCATTGGGTTTGAGGAAATTACAAATTATTATAATTTGGGATGAAAATGCAAGGTATGAGATAACATTTTTGGTTAAATTATGTTATGGTTATTTTGAGGATTTTATCTCATTTTGGTAATATTATAAAATATAGTTTTTGAAAAAGGACAACACGTAGACCGTGTGACAACCTGTCGCGTCGGACAAAGCTGTGGAATTCGAACCCACAACCAAAGTGCGATTGGGATTTATCGCTTACCACTGGACGACGTGAAGTCCCTGGATAGTGTGACTAATTGTTTTTAGTTAAATGATTTTATTGATCAATAATAAGTTGATTTGGGTTCTTATGTCTTATCAAATGAATACCCTTAGTATAGGAAAATGGTTTGGTGATTAAGTGATAAATGTTATTTTGGAAGTTGTTCACTTTTTTGAGAGCACTATATGCCAAAGGAAAATAGAGTAGTATGGGATTTCATTTGAGGAGTAATGGTGGATTTTTATCTATGTTTTTATTGTGGATTTATAATGATTTGGGTTATTTATGGAAATGATTAGGTTAATTACTTTTAAGTATGTGACTTTAAGAGTAATTAAAGTCATTTGGAGATACAATTTAACATGGAAGACTACATTCTTAATAAGTTTTGGTTTTCAATATTAGTTTTGATTATATTAAAGGATTCTAAGGATAATTGATTATTGAATGGTATTTATTTAACATTGGGGTATTGTTGGTTTAATTTTGGAAATTAAGATTAGTGTTTATTTCTCTCAAGGAATATCCTTTTGGGGGATCATTAGATCTTTTACTAACCATTTTGGTTTTGATTTATCTCTAAAGACAATGTAAATATATAGTTCATCCTGTATGGATCATGTGATTCTATAGAAGTTTATTCTAGCTCTTCCAGTGTGACCAAGTCTTCTTGAATACTCATCGTTTAAAAAACATTGAGTTAGTGGTGTAAATTTATTATAGAATGAAACTCTACATAAAATGTAAGTATATATCTTTATATTCTTTGTCAATATCATAAATAAATTCCTCATCCTTATGTAATGTAACTTAAAACAAAAAAAAATTGTCCGTTTACTTTCCTACTAGGAGACTAATGGCCGTTTGTCCCAACATAAGTTTGTGGTTTTCTTATTGTTAACTTTCTCCTGATCATGATTTCTATCCCTCTCCATCATAACTTGACACTTAGTTTATCATCCATATCCATGTTTTCCTACATGGAATCCGAGTATGGGTTATCTTGGTTGACCTTTATACCTCTTTTCCTTTCTTTTAAAGTGATAGTTTTATTGACTCTTTTTCTGATGTGGGACATTCCATTATAGTCCCAAGCACAATTTTAAAAATTGAGAGGATGCAATTTATTGAAGGAGGGTAGAATGTAATACCCCAAGCTTCCACGGTAAGTTTCCCTTCGAATAATGCAATGGTGTGCATTGTACGCAACTTCGAGATTCTAACACACCACAACCAATCAAACTAGCTGTTATGAATAGTAATACCTACTTTTTGAAATTTTATAAATTCTATCTCTCAAAATGGACTTCATTTTTGGATTCGGAGTATCGAATTTATCCTAGGGTGAAATTTTGGAACTTTTCGGATAACACTTATATTTTGATGAATAGTGAAAATTACTAAATTTTAATTAAAAACAACTTTTTAAATCAAAATAATTTATAGTGATAAATTATATTATTGAGTGGTTTTAAAGTATAATTAGAATATATTTTTACCATCTTATCCAATGGTGTTCATTAGAATTAATTTCACTTTGAAATTGTACCTAAACAATTGTCAATCTTTTGATATATATTGTTTCTTAAAAACACGCTATTTGTTTTAACAGCAGGAATTAATTATAAAATTAATTAATGAAACTTATATGTTTATAATTTTTTAAAATAGGCATCATTTTTGAATTTGGAATATCAATTATAGCTTAGGGTGAAATTTTGGCATTTTTCTGAAAAACTTCAATTTTTGATGAATAGTGAAACTACTAAGTGGTAGTTAAAAAAACCGAATTTTTCATAAAACTTAATTTTACAGCTTCTGTGAATGGAATTTTGAAAATCCGAGAGACACGGTTAATATCAAGAAGTAAAATGTGGTTCAATGAGATGAAAATAATTTTTGGTGAATAGTAACTTTTTACTTTTATTTACCACGGTTAAAAGTAAATAGGGTAATTAATGGTAAAAATGATATTAATATTACCCTAACACATGTCCTAATTCTATTGGACAAGTGTATCTCGACCAAAAACAACCTTATGAATAAAATATTATCATTTAGGTCCACTTGAATTAGATTAGTACATTTATTATTATTTAATTCAAAGAAGAGTTAAAAGAGTTAAAATCAAAGTTTATTTACTAACAGATTTTTAATATAGGGTTATAAATAAGATGAATTCGATTTTAAATATTCATTATAAATCTAAAAGGATTTCCTACATAATGGTATTTTATTTATAATTTTTATACATTAAATAATTTAATTTATTTATGACACAATGATGATGCAGTAATTACCATAATAGTGAAAAATTAAAATAATTGATATTATAAATACCCAAATAAATATAATTTGAGACTTTTAATGAATTGAACTAATTTTCTAGGTTAATATGACATGTTAATAATGATTTAATTAACTTTGTTCTAAGTAATAATTCTGTTATGAGTATTACAAAAATCAACTATTGAATAGTGTCCAAATTGACATAAAAGAGTTTTTAAAACAAATATTATATTATTAATTGATATTAAATTCCTAAAAATCTAAGGTTCGGCCAAGAGACTTATATCATGATAGTTGTATCATTAATGGACCACTTGGGGGTCTATTGGATGTATATAGTAAGTTTATTAACTATATAATATAAAAATACAAAGTGACATGGTAAATGTCAAACTAATTGACTAAGAGTTAAAACTAAAAGATAACGTTAATGCAATGACCCAAACCTGTCTAAATTCTATTGGTTGAATGTTTTTCGACCTATCCCCACCTTAACCTTTGAATAATAATCTTTGGAGCCATTAGAAACCGAATATGAATTTATTATAAATTAATATTTCTAGCTTTTCCCAAAGGTGCCCCTCACCCCTCTTATAAAAGGGAACTCCTCCATCTCATTTCTTCACACCTTCAAAGCCTTTTGGTTCAGCCAACCCCTGAGAAAATACTCTCTCAACTTCCCTCACTACAACCTAGAGGCCTTAGTTTGATTAGAAAGCCAACCTAAGGAGTCCTTTTGATCAAATCAAAAGGAAGAACCCAAAGAAGAGGTAATGTTTTCATCACCCCTTTTCAAATTCCTTTCTTATTCCACTTCTTCTTTCTTTGTTATTACAATTATAAAATAATAACTCCAGTATATTATATATACAGTGATGTTATTATAAATATGGTACAACCATATTCAGTATTCTATCCACCCTTTGAATAACTTGTCACCATACGTGCGTACGTACGGCTTACCGTCTCCACGTCGTGGTGTAATTGTTATTCAATATATTATTATTTGGGTGGGTATAATAATGATGTGTACCTCATGAAAATAATAAATATAACATGATAATGATTCTTTATATAAGATATACCATCCAATTATATATTATTTTAATATCAAAAGAATGATATTGTCGCTCGTCCGTACGTACCGACTACCATCTCCACGAACATGATGAGATTCATTCTCTAACGTATCCATTCAAGTATAATTATCATTTGATGATTTAAAAATAATGTTTAAGGACTTTATATCATTCTGTATATGAATAAGATACAACCTATCCATGAAAAACATGGCTTACGTAACAACACATATAAAAGAAAACGAGTAAATTAACGCCCGAAACGACGATAATTCTAAGATATTATTAACAACGAAATGTTAAAAGATCATATATGATATCATATTAATGTATATGATTAATGAATAATTTAATAAAAATTATTTCAACATTATACAGGAGGTTAACCTACCCCTAACCAAGGAAAAGTACAAGGTAAGGGGTTTCTTATCTCACTCTTAATTTCGTGAGAATTCCATTGTTCATCACTTATTTATTGCATGTGGTGTATGTGTACTGCCCATAATTGTATTCCTTGTGTATTATACATTAATTTATGGGTATTTACATCATAATTGTATGATTCTTCTTTCATGGGTGTATGTTTCATATGTTACCTAATCGATAGGGGAATTTGACATTTCAATTTCCACTCATTTGGCTTTACGCATACTTCATTGATTATTTTACTCCAAGATTATGTGTGGAATCATTATTCATTTGATTATGTCATAATTTCCACTCCCCATTATCTGGATATAATATTTATACACAAAATCACTCCATTGATAAATTCTTAAGTCATCGGTATGAACTTGATAAGAGTAATTTTTACTCAATCACGATTTGTTGAGATAAACATCCAATTCATTGGTGTTGTTTTTACTAGAATATGTGTGAATATCCTTTAATTATTTTACACTGAATATCCAATCATATTTAGTGTATTTATATTTTTCACACATAACTATGTCGTTGATTTATCCTTAACCTAAGGATACGACCTTTATGAGAGATTTCATCTCAATTTACATTCCATTGAGACTTCTTTGTTGTTATACACCAAATCACTTTTATGTGGTGTATATAATGTACTTTGACATAGAATATCATGAATCCCTTTATTCTCATGATATTACAAACTTTTGATTACCTCAATTATTTGTATTAAAGTGTCTCTCTTTTGGTTAGAAACTCTAACTAAAATACCATTTTTAAATGTTCTAAAGACCTATTCTTAAAAATCTTTCTCATTAATGTCCATGTTATAAAAAATGTTTTTAAGGATTTATTTATATGGACATTAAAGTTTTAAAATTAAAACTCCTTTTGAATGTTTAAAAGTGGTATGGGACACTTTGATTCAAAAATCAATTTTTAAATGGCTTCTTGACAAATAGTGTGACTTTTAAATGATTTCAAGAAAAAGGAGGATATTTCCCTCAAATAGTTTTGATGATTATTTTCATCTATGTCAACATCCTTCATTATTATTGATTGAGGTTAATGTGATACAATAAAGTCTTCCATATTGTATCGAATAAGTTATGTTTGACTATGGATGTGCTATTTTTATACCATTCATGGTTTGTGGTTAAAGTATTGACATTTTGTATGCTAGTTTTAATACGAATTTTTATGTTATGTTGAAAACTTTTCATATGATGAATGCATTGGACTTAATAAGTGACGGGTGGAGCCCGCTATAGCTCCTCGATGCATCGGTAGGTCTCATAAGACAAACTAGTGTCTTGGCACAAGGCCTTGGCAAAATCTTATCTGTAGTCTTGGCACGAGGCCTTGGCTATGTGGTAATGGTAGTCTGGCATTATGCATTCCATCATTATGAAAGTGGTTATTGATATTTCATGTGATAATTCGACTAGTAGAATATCCATGTGAATAAGTAAATGGAATTATTTCATTTTATCATTGCCATTTTATGCTGAAGTTCAAGTTTCAAAGGCTTTTGTTTTAGTTATAAATTGCTTTAAGTGTTTTTGCTTATCTATGAAAGCTTCTGCTATAATGTTATCCTTACTGAGCATCTGAGCTCACCCCTTTCATTTTTTTTATTTTTTCCAGGATTATGAGGAAGTAATTTATGAATAACCTGCATGGATAGTATGAGGGGATATGAAGACAAGATGTTTTTTTTGTAATGTAAAACTTTATGAATGTATCTAGTGTTTCCAAGGTTACTAAACTAATCGGTCTTTCGAGACTTGATCTTTCCTGTGATCATGCCAATTTTATGTAATAATGCACCGACTCTGGGTAACTGGGGTCGGGGCATTACACTTAGGACATGCAATGTGGGGGCAAAGTGGCAAACCAGTGGGGAGGTTGTAGCAGGGTACCCTTGATATTCTTTATTATATTATATACTCTGGTATGTTTTACTTGGTGAGAGAAGCCATGGTGAGGATGGCTACATAGTATGCCTATTTAGGTGATGAGATTGTTTCACTTGTCATTCAATGTACGTTTGCATGCATTATTTACTTTTGCAAGAGAGGATTCAGGGATGATCCTACTGAGTACACTATTATACTCACCCTATTTATATATAAATTGTTTTTCAGTTCACTTGGAGTAGTTTGGAGATCATGCTGGTTTCTACAAGATTGGGGTTTCATGAGTTGTTTGGGCTTGTGGTTGCTTCTATTTTATTTTATTTTGGGTATTTTCAATTTTTTCCTTTTCAATAGTAGTAGTTTGCATGAAATTATATATTTTTACTTGGGATTTATTTTAAATTTTAGTCTGAGTTGGAGTTGGTTGGTGTCAATCTTATCTCTCTCTTCTGTATGTGTTGTATTAGAGGGTAATTCCTCATATTTGTGTGTTTAATATACCCTCAGTGCTAGTCTCCAACTCGGGGACTACTGGAGGTGAGACTCGGGGGTCATTATCTCTCATATCACATGGCCAGCCCAGGAGGGGTACACTTTGTGGGGAGTGGTTCGTGACAATAAATAACTACCTCTCCTGCCTATTAGGGTGTATCGGACCTTTGTGTGTGACATTTATCCCTTATATTATCTTATCTCGGCTATTTTTACCCTTCAATTTTACGTTCTATAATAATATTTCCAAATTTAATTTTTTTTATAAATTGTAAAGTTTTTTGTATAAAATAAATTTTTAATTATATACCTCATTATCTCTTGTATGATTATAATATCAAATAGATGTGATACAAAAGTTTCAATAGAAATTTTGAAAATATGAAAATCAATATCATCAAAGGTAATAGGTATATCTACACTCAAATCATGATCTACATAAATCCCTACTCTCTCATGATCTTTTAGATGTTTTTTATTATGTATGATATTTCTTTTGTTATTTTACATTATTCATATCATAATGAGATTATGAGTAAGTGTTTTTATATATAAATAAAAAAAAATTACCCTATAGAATTTCAATATAGAGAAGGTATTAGTAGTTGTTTAATTCACATTTATCAATAATTTTTATGACAAAATTGATTACCTTTGTTACGGAAGGCCTTTGAGGGGAATTTCTAGCCACAAAACTGGGGGTGGAACCTCATATTTTGGTTATTTAAATAAAAAATCCTTTTTTCGACCCCTTATAATAAACTAGTTTATCACATCATCCAACTAAATAATTTTTTCGATTATATTATCTATTATCAGCTATAGATGTTTTATTTTATCATTTGTATCCTATTGTTTCTTTAATTTCTCCAATTATTCTTATAGTGTCACTCCAATACTTTGACCTCTAATGGGTCCATACTATTTTGGATAATTAAAAGACATATAAAGTAGTCATTAATAAACTATATTAGATAACAACTCTTGTGGTTAAACATGATAAAATAATATATATATTTAACTTTTCATAGTTATGTAATGCTATTTTAAATACTGATGAACTTATGTTGTTTCATACTTGTAGAAGATTCCCATAATCTCTATGTGATTTCTTATATTATTTAACCCTTCTTATTTACATGATCCTCCTTCCATAGAACATGACATGGGATGAAAGTGGTTACATATTTTTCTTCGTAAATATTTATATAAAAAAATTCAAATAATTATGTTGTTGTTTCATGTAACATAATAATTTTAATATGTGCTTATAAAAATACACCATTTTTTATTCTAATGAAGAAAACCACATACTTGGGTTGTGGTAGGGGTTTGGTGGTTTTGATGCATTTATTTTCTTTTTTTTAATTCCTTTATTATATATAAATTTTAAATATTAAATTAAAGTGATTAATACACATAATTTTAAATAAAATAATTCTAATAACAACAAACCATAAATGATTCGACCTCCTTACAACCAGTGAATGAATTCAAGGTTTCTTGGTTTATGATGTATTTATGTGTGTTTATATCTTTTTACTGGAGTTTACTTTCCCCTAACCATCACTAAAATAATGATTTCTAAACATTGTCTTAAATGCTACTTTGTCTATTCCAATTAGCATTAGAATAAATTTAATCAAAAATATACTTATATAAATGGAATCTAAAAGGGATATTGAATAGAAAATAAATATTTCATTATTTTGGTTTTCATTAAAATTAAAAAATTATATCATATTTTTACACAAATTTATTCTAAAATTGTTGCCTTTATTTTAGGAAAAATCTCGTACCCAATATCTATATCAATTGTCATGTGAATTTGTGTACTGAACCCAATACAACTATTGTAAATGGACTTGTTGGATCCAATATTTTGACAACATACACTCCATTAAAACTTAAATTACTAAGCGTAACCTCTTATATAAATATATTTGACTAACATTTTCAAACAATGATACTCTAAAAATTTATAAACAATATCACCTTTTCATATTTTCTCACCTTCAGGTAATTTTTCACGTCCAAAATATTGTTCACCATTTAACATTTAATAAATTTTAACATTTACATTATGTTTTTTTCAATATTGGTAGCATTAATAGGTGCAAAATATATTTTCAATAAAAATTCTTAAACATTTAATTTATATTACATATATATAGTGGTGAACAAATAATATTCTAAAGAAAGAGTTTGTATATAATAATTCTAATTAAACTGAACTTTTTTAAATTAAAGATTTTCATATATATTCCCACTATAAAGTATTAAAATCCCAAATTTATGGTCCCCTATAAATTAAAGTCACCTTTTACATCGATACCCCCAATGAAATAATTACAATATATCATGGAATGGGTTATCTTCAATGGAATTTTTATTTGAACCTATAGTTCTTTTACTGGAAAAAGTAACAATCAACCAATTTTCGCTTCTAGGATATGGGTCATAATAATCTTAAGATTCCTATGATTTCATTATGAATGAATCATCCTTATTACCTTACTTACTAAAATTATCTTTTAAAAATCCGAATTCATTAATTATTAATACACTTCTACATTGAAAATGAACACTTGGAAAGTTATATAATTAAACTCAACCATTTTTTTATAACACTAAATAATGAGCTAATCATATAAATTGTTTTTTACTTGGTCTAGATACATGCATAACATCCACCAAATATGTAACTCCACTATTTTTAATCACACTATTTTTAACTTCTCCCTATTTTATAATGTTTAGCTATTAATTATATAACAATTGGAAGATAATACATATACATTTGGTCTTATGTATAGCATCAAAATCATTTAAAAATATAATTAATATATTTTTAAAACTATTTAAAAATATGATCTCAAACCAATCATATAAAACTTCTAATTATTTGTATTTTATATCCAACATATATCCCTTGATGGATTCAAATTCAAAGGAATTACTTTTGGTGTTTTAGCATATGGTGAAAGGTTTATAATATTTTTTAAAATATATATATGATGTTGATCTTGATCTATAATGATAATTGTGATAACATTTATTCAAACAATTCCTTCACCCACAATGGGCCTATTGTGATGAAATTTTTGGGAGACCAATGCTATCAACATTGAAAATGCATCGATAGAAAATTCAATGGATTCATAAAAAATATAATGATATATAATAAAACCTTCTAGTGGAAATTTATTTTCATTATACACTTTAGAAATCATCATATAATATTCAGAGGGGTACATATATCTATAATTTAAAGGAACACATAATCATATATCTCTAACCAAGTGAACCATTATATAAAATAATAAATATGGGAATAATATTTTAAATACGTATAATATGATATAAATTTCATTTTCTACAATTTTAATCATCTGTAAGTATATAAATGTACCATATATTGATTTTAAAAATAATAAAATCCTAGTTAATGTGTATAAGAAAGTAATTTACAATGCAATATAAATCCATGGGAATTAAATATTACATCAAAAAAGGAAAATCATGTGATTTTAATCCATTTAACTTCAAATCAATCATTTACACAATATTATAAATTTTATTAAATATCCCTCTAGAACCAAAACACTATTAATTCTATTTAAAAATATAAATTTAACTTTCTTGGAAAGATTGTACTATTATCATGGAAAAAAAGTATATCATTCAACCTTTTCTGGTACCGACACTCTCTTTATCTCCAAATCATGTTTTTCCAACCATTACATAATGAAATATTTATATTTATTGGGTTCATTTAGTAATGTGATTGTGACACTCTAATGTGAATTTTTTTATATGAATGGAATGAATAAAATATCAAACATACACATAATTTCAATATGGTAGTTTAAAAAAACATATCCCTTTTTTCAACCCATTTTTTGGAGGTATTTATAAAAACAATTATAAAAAATAGTTAAATATCTTTTACGTTCTCAAATTTTTCATCACCTATTAATGGAGAACATGTTATGCTTTATTCTAAATTCAAATAGAATGATGTTGTCCAGGATTTCTATTTATGTGATCAGGGTAAAAAAAATATGATGTCTGGTATATACTAACATACATACTTATTACATCATTTTACATGAATACTCATTAAAACTCTAAATAAATCACAACCCAAAACCTAAAGTTTTTATGTGTTTAGAGACTACATGTATAAAAAAAATATTTTATAACTATAAATCAACATATCACACATATATTATTCACACTTAATTACCTTATAGACATATATTACATATAAAATATTCTTTATAATCTGAGTAATTATAACATAATAAATGGGATACTCAAATGCTTATTAAGGGTAAATATAAAAGATAATAATCGAAGATTATAAGTGAGAATAATGTGAGTATATTTGTATGAGAATGTAATAAAGGTACAATGATAGTATATAAGACATTTTTACCAAATAAAAAAAAAGATAATAAACCATGATTCATGGTATAAAGCTTTTGTAATAACATAAGAAATGAATCATAAGAATATGGAAATATGACTCAATAATCATGATCTATGAAAACATAACATAGGAATAAGAAATTGGATCATATATAAGAATAGAAAATACTTTTTAATTTCAGTTTTCACTATCAATACCATCATTTAATATTATAAAAAGACCCATATTGGATTTGGTTCTCTCTACATTCCCATAAACAAAGATGAAAAAAACAGATAGTTGATTGGGTTCAATCCCAAGTCCCTTACATGTCATGTCATGAGATAAAAATCTTTAACCAATGAATTTTATGGATGTATAATTATGTACCATGCATAACATAAAGACAACCATATGTATATTTTTTACATGAATAAGAAAACATTCATAATCCCATCATAACTTGATTTACTTGTTGAAAATAAAAGAGTTTCTAGAAAACTTACACAATATATGATCATAAGATAGGTAGAGTAATATGGTTTATAGAATCATTATATAATATCTCTAGTAAATCATTATAAACAAATAAAATATGTTAAAATAAATGAAAAAAAAATTATAGAGCATTAGAATATTATCTTCAAAAATAAAAAGAAATGTCCTTCACTTTTGATAACTTTTATTTAAAATGAAGATATTTTATAAAAAAATTGGGAAAGATATTACATTATAAAATAAATAAAACATATAGAGAAATATTCTTAAAAATGAATAAAAATTTGTGAAATGGAATTCATTTAGAAAATGTCAAAAATTAATATTATTTTCATACTTTTGTAAAGAGAGTAAAAGTCGATAGAAAATAACCCATGTGGAAAAAATAAAATGGGTATCATTTAAATTTTTTTTAAATTAAGTCATTATTAATTGAAAATGAAATTAAAAATTCATAAAATAAGGAGAGGATGTTTTTATAAAAAAACTGAATACGATCATGGAGGAGAAATATTCTCAACCAAAATAAGAGATACAATAACTCCACTTACATGAAACCTTTCAGTTAAATAGAGAACCAAATGGAGATTAAATGGTAAGAAGACATATAAAATCAAGGAATAACTAATAAGAAGAAATTATACTAGGTTTTATTTTTAAAATAATAATCAATTTTTCTTAATGTAAATTTAACATAAATAACTTTGATTCAAAGTGAGTTTGGAAAATAAAACCTTACTTCTGACTTATGCTTGGTCAGATGTTATCTAACTCCCTATATAATAAAATTAGTTTTATTATTAATGAGTATTGACACCTTATTAATGGTTATTTTACCTACTAACTTAAATTTAAAAAGTCATTTTTATCCATATATAAATTATTTGTAGTTGAAATTAGTCCTTATGTGTTAGTTGTTCCGTTGTTTCATGCATGTTTCAATTTAGTGATTCTAGTGTTTTCTCATTTATCATGGATTCATCATATCAAATATATTAATGAAAATTTAATTATTGTTTTTCATATATTTATGGAGTATCATGGTCATTTAATGAAACTTATGGTTATGATTTTATATGAATTACTAAAAAGTATTCTTTTATTATTTTTGCTTCAATAAAAATAGTTGAGTTTATTAATGAACATACATATATGTATTACCATTACTGAATTATAAAAAATTATTAAATTAACAATAATTATATAATAATAATATTATTTATGTTTTCATAGTTATTCATGATGTGAATTCCATAACATCATTCATGTAGGTGGTAAACCCGGCCAAAAATAGATCACATTTTAGTGATTGTATGTGTAAAGACATGTATTAGTATAGTGATAATATAACTTTTACATAATTTTAATGGTTTTAAAAAAATATTATTAAAATGATTAATTATATTCAAGAATATTTTGATGAATAATATATAGAATAAAGTTTAAGTAAAAGATAACACTTACATTGAAAACTTGAATTTTCTCTTAGATAGCCTCTTGAAAATGAGGGGTCCGTGACTTTTTGTAGCCAGGGGTTCCCAAATAGGATAAATGAATATAAGATAGATAATTTGGGTATGTATTAGATATAAATTATAAAGAATTTAGTGATTAAATGTGGGTATTGGTGATATCCTTTATAAGTGAGCCTCAATGGCATTTTCACAAATACTGATTACTCAATGTGTAAGGTTTTCATTTTAAAAAGGAAAGTGGAAAAAATTGAAAAAATAATAGATAATGTTTATTATAGGTTCATTATTTTCTAATCCATCCACATAAAGATATTTTTTTAGATATTTTATGACCTTTACCCTTAATTTAACCCTTTTCCCTCATTTTAGCCTTTATGATGGTGACTAACTTTTATCATAGTATTTTATTTTTATGCAGACAAATTAAATTGACCATATTAACTACTTTGGACATTAAAATTCCAAATATGAAAAAAAATTCATCTTATTTAATTTATAAATGTGTTAAAAAATAATTCTAAATTAATAAATTTATAACGTATAAAAAAGTTTATAAAAATATATATTTTTAGACCAAAATAATAATCATTAAATTATTTATCATTTTATTATAATTATATTAGTATTTATTTATTATATTATATATATAAATATATAAGCTATAACTTTCATTAAAATCATTCTTTAATGGTGATAAATTTAATTATTAACACAAAAATACACACAAATAATTGAAAAAAATCATTAAAGAATTTAACTTTTAACATTAAATGAATTTAATCACATCCCATTATTTCTATTTTACCATTCAATTTTATCAGTCCATTAGTATTAGATTCTTTCTATGGACATGTAAAATAATTTTTTATAAATAATATATAACAAGTAAATAACTTATTTTTATTATAATTTTTTTCTAGAATCTGTTATTATATGTGAGTTTTATGATTTTTAATTTGTTACCAATATTTAATTGAATTTAATCTACCTATTATATGAAAGTATATCTAAGAATCATATATATAACAGCTATATTTGTAATGGTTATATAGATAATGGTAATATTGTATTCCTTTATATAGCCTTACATATATCTCTAGAATCATTTTTATTTTTTTCTTCATTGTTTAAATGTTTAATTTATTTCAAATGTATTTCCATCCTTCTATAGTTCAAAGATGTGGTATTATATTTAATAAAAACCACATCGATAGATATTTCTTATTCAAGGTCTTTTTAAATACTTTTTATGGTATTCCACCTGTTTTTTTCATAATGTTATTTCATTTTTCCTTATTATAATTTATTAATGTTTTTCTTATATGCTAATATTTTTTCTAAATAAAATACAAAATGATTTGATTTAGTTTTTTGTTTCACCTATTAATAGATATCACTACTACAAATAGGGCTTTTAATATCACTAAAAACTACCTTTAATAGTGCTAAAAAAGCACTGTTAATCATGGAAAAGATAAAGGGGAACCTTTATCAGCGCTTACATAGCACTGATAAAGGACCATCTTTATTACTGTTTTTTTATCACTGATATATTAGACATTTATCAGTGCTTAATTAGTACTGATAAAGTACAAATTGCATGTGCAAACCCAGCACCTGCACAGCTCCTGAACACATGAGACAACACCATCACACATAGCACAAAAAACACCTACACACTAAGCACAGAAGAACAAAAATGGTATATTCATTTACTTGAAATCATGAATACAAAGCAAAACACTACTATATACATTTCAAACAATGTATAATTTGGTTACAATTGTCCAACAAATAGTTAAAAACAATGATGTCTCATGTTTTTTTCATCCATGATCCACTCTAAAAAATTGTCATCTATGGTATTAGTTGTTGAACAAAGCATTCAAACTCATGAAAAATATTTCACCTGTATAAGAAAACAAATATTATGTTAGTAATATAATAATGAAATAAATTAAACATTAATATTAAATAATATATTAATAAAATGTCAATTGTTACCTATTACAACATTTACATGTCCATATTTATTTGGATTGAATTAATATTTTAGAAGAGGCTCAACATGATTCATAGACTTCTAAATATTGTTCTGTTTATATTACATGGATGAAAAAATAAGAGGAATAAATGTCAACAACAACAAGGAATCCAAAATGTTTCATTTATTGAGAATAAAAAAAGGGAGGAATCTCCACATGTTATATAATATGACATATACATGATGGTGTATTCAATTTCATTGGAGTATTCAATTTTAGAATAAATTCTATCATTTTCCTAGTAATGCCACTATCATAGATAGGTTATAAACCTAATAGTTACATATATCAGGATCCTCTAAGAGTGTACTCTCCCATTCCAGGTTAAAGGGAATGAGTGCTAGCGCATCCGCATAAGACATTGGGTCCAACCCTGCTTGGACCCTGACTACTTATGCCTCTCCAAGGAACCCATACAATATATAAGGTCCTATTGAAGGTATGGAAGGAATTTATTTCTCAGTTTATGAGAGGGCCTGATGATAATGTACACAATTAGATAGTCCATGATCATACCTGTTCACTTTTCTTTTGATCTCCTATTTTTTATTTTGATTAGCCAACCCCTCCCCTCTGAGATAGGCCCCCTAGATAGCCCCCTCCCTACCAATAGATAGCCCCCCCTCCTCCCACTACTATACCTGCATCCCCCTTACCTCCTCCTAAACACCCCCACCCTTGTAGCCCCTCCCTACCCCTGGAAACCCCCCTCCCACCACTCCACCTGCATCCCCCTCCCTCCCCTTGTAGCCCCCTCCCTTTCCCTGGACATCCCCCTTCCCACCTCTTGTGCAGCCCCCCTTCCCACCCCTCCTCTCTTGGAAAGCCCCCTCCCCTTCTGAACACCCCCTCCTTCCTGGAAAACCCCCTCCCTCTCCTCCCCGAGATAGCCCCCCTAGACAACCCCCTCTCTACCCCTAGACAGCCCCCCCTGCAGCCCCCCCTCCCTCCCACTGCTTCACATGTAGTTCCCCTCCCTCCTCCTATACAACCCCCTACCTCCCCATCCATCCCCTCTCTTTCCCTGGACAACCCCCTTACCTATTATGATGAGAACCTTAAAATTTCATAACAATATTCTTAAAAAAAATTAATGGTTGGATGACATACTATGATAGGACACATAGTATACAAACTGTCATGTGTGAGTACTTGTAAGAGGATGAGACTCTATCTCATGAATTTTAAAATTGGTAATATTCAATATTTAAGATTATGAGAACAGACTCACCAATAGTAAATATGCATGTCTTGGTTTCATTGGACATTACTATCTATGAGCGTGTGTAATGGTCCGTATACTAGAAGATTATCATTAACTCATGTCATGACTCGCGCACTTAGATTTACTAACCAAAACCGTCATGAAGACATTTGGTGGGAATTAGGGTACATTGGGTGTGTCACGAATGTCATGTTGTTAATGTATAAGTCAAGCAAATATTTCTCCTTTCCATATTTATGGAAGTAGATATCTCAGTACCTCTAATTTAAATAGAAATGTCGCCCAAATTTCATGTCCATGATGTAACGACGAGTTTATTTTTGGAAGTCAAAGAATGACATATCAAGCGTATAGGTTTATGTTACTACCATAAAACATGTTTGATGAGATATCAAGACAAAGGGATTAAATTACACGGTAAGCATTCGTATGAGGTGACACATCAATGAGACATCAAATTCTTTCTCTTGGGTTCCCTGACCCGTTCCTAGACAGTAATATTGGACTTTAGGAAAGCCCCCAAATGCCAAAGAGAAAGAGGCCTAGAGGGTCACACACTAAGTGTATCCAAGTATCGCAGGTAGAATAAAGATTATTCCCATGTGTTGTTTAATAATTATTCAAGGAAGCCTAAATCTTTTTAATGATGGAGGAAGAATAAAATGAAAACAAGATATACATGTTGTGTGTTAATGATTACACACCATGTAGTTTTCATTTAGAAAAAAGAAATGAAAAACAAGTACATGTCATGTATTAATGATTACATGCCATGTAGTTTTTTATGAAAAACAGGTACACTCCATGTATTAATGATTACATGTGGTGTATTTTTTCCAGTCAGGATTTTGAGGATATAATATTTTTTTATTAAATGATATTTATTATAATCAGTGTGGGAGCATGTCAAGGAATTAATTATTCGACATGGGGTTTCCAATAAGAGTTAATGAAATAAATAAAACACGTAACGCATTTATTTATTGTCATAACTCTATAGCCTCAAACCCAATTATATATATCCCCACAACCCCAACACTTTTCCCCAATCGTTGTGCACAACAATTTTGGAGAATTATCTCAAGGCCAAGAGACCTCCTTCCTTCAATAACGCTCTCATCACCGAGAGAGATCCTCCTCCATCGGATCAAGACAATCTAGGGAGGACAACGCAAGAAAAGGTTTCTGCATGCTAGCACCCAGAGAATCCTTTGGTGATGTCCAGAGATATATGGTGCATGTGTGGATCATTGCTAGAGGATTTCTACACTTGGCTTATATGACGCAGTGATGAATCACATCGGAACGTGATTAAGAATATCAATGAAGAAAGAACACCCAAAAAAGGTACTTCTTGCCAAATAATTAAATTAATTATAATCAACCTATCACGGTCCTAGTTTTTGGTTCTGGGAACATCCTTCGTCTTTGTCTATTTCAATGATTCTATCCATGGACACGGGCATTTATCTTCATATTGATCTTGGATTGATCATTGATAATGAAAAAAAGCCAAGTGGACACATCCACCCACAAGCTTCTACTACGCCCAGAACCTTCAATTGGTATCAGAGAGAGGTTACAACGTTGATTATAGTTATTTAATTTTTGTTGATAATTTACGAATGTATATTTCATTCAATTCAAGATAAATTGTTCTATAAAACTAAATGATCGAGATCTATTCTTCCTTTTCATTTCTCGATTCACATCATAGAAATGACCTTTTAATTTCAATTTTGATAAAGATGAGGAACTCATCCAGATGAGCCACTCTTTCTATCTGTACAACACAAGAATCCACGGCGTGTAGTGAAAACTACACGCCGTGTACTTCGGTTCAACGAACCGGTACTGGTCTGCCAAACTACGCAATGTGAATTGAGCATGCCTAAGTATTTATTACACCGTGTTGACCAGAACTGAACGGAAGGTGGAAACCAGAATACACAGCGTGTATGTTGAATCAAAACTCCATGTAGTCCGGTACGGCCTAGGTGAAACCGTGTACAAGGAGATGCCATGTACCACGTACACAAGATTTCTAGGTCGGTAACCATGTAACAAGGAAGTACACATCGTGTTATATTAATCTACATGTCGTGTACTCCAAAATTTCCACAGTACATAAAACACACCAAAGCCCTCGGCGTGTACTTTGGATAAAAGGTGAGAAATACACGCCATTTAATATATCCTACATGCCGCCTTATACTTTCCAGAAATGGAATTTCACTAGGTTTCCTCCCAAGTACAAAGACCTGTATAAAAAATATGAATGATAAGAATCTCAAGTAAATTCAAAAAGGAATTTAAGATAAATAATTGATTAATTATAAGGTCATAATTAATTTAATTCCAGTGTTACTTATCTTAAATGAAAGAACAATTAAAAGAATTTGAATTCTAAATATGCCTAAATGTCGTTGAATGCTATGTATGATCATGAGCTAGACCAAATACTCGTTGTGTGTGTATGGTTTCATTTATATTTATTTAATTTAAATTTTTTGGCCTACGAGCCTTCTTCCAATAATATGTAGGGAATGTGTGCCCAAGGTTTCTTTAATGTAAACATCATGTAATGGAGGATCTCCCAAGTCAGAGGAGATGGTTCAAAACCTAAAGCTGAGGAGAAACCAACCCAAGAAGATACAAAAGTGGACATGTGGGAGCTGCAAAACACAAACCATCAGGTTCAAAGTGTTTTTCCCTAGGCTAGGGATATCTTATCAAAACCACTAGATAATCTAACCAATAGAAGCTCATGATAATGCCATCTTATTTTATTTTTGTTTGATTTCATGGTTTATTTATTATGTATGTGTTTTTGCGATCACATAATTAATGAAATAAACAAGCATTCAAAGATGGAATAAAATAAAAATTGGACTATGCATAAATATTATTGGAATGTGGTTAATCACTTTAGAAATCATCACTTAATATTAACATACATGTGATAATTCAAAACTATGCATATGAATAAAATCCCTCAAATAATATATTAATTCAGACCAAGCTTTCTGTTACTTGATTAAGGGAAAGACTCAATAAAACTATGTGTTTGACCAGCCCTTGTTGGGATGATTACTTTTATAAAGGAAGATCTTATGAAAGTTTTGGGTTGACTTAAACATGTTACATCAAGAGGAGTAGCCCTTGCTAGACTTGTTGTAAAATGGAGGCAAGTGTTGATGAAATCCAACTCAAGATTTCAGGATTGGGGATTCCACTCAACAGATCAAGGAACTATAAGCTCACAGTTGGCAAAGACATGCCTACTTAAATACCTTTAAATAGCTTAACCAACCCTTTTGGGGTTATGAAAAGGGGAATATGGATCCTTGCCACTAGAATTTCATGGCAACTGGACATTCCAAGTTCAATGGTGACAGCCATTGGGACTTTATAAAATAGTGTGGGAATTAATAAATTCATTTATTATTTTTCACAAAATGTAATCAAAATGTACTGATAAATCTTCTCTTTTAATTTGTAGAATCAATATGACGAACTCATCAACCAAATTTTCTCTATGATCAATTCTGGATAAAGACAATATCCTCACCGGCAGCAACTTTCAATAATGGTTTAGGCACCTTCAGGTTATCCTATGCCATAAACAAAAGTTTTACTTGCTAGGGTCCTCACTTACTGATTCGCCTGCCCAAGGGGCGAGTGATTAAGATTTCCTGGTCTACGATCAACATTTGAACGATGCACTTGATGTTCAATGTTTGATGCTATCATCAATTTCAAGTGAGATCATGAAGTCTCATTAAGACATGGATGCCTATAGGATGCTCGAGAGCCTCTGTGGTCTATACCAGGAGAGAGCAAGACTGGAATGGTTTGAGATCTCCAAGGATCTATTCCATAGAAAGCTTGGAGAGGGTGTCCCAGCTGGGCCTCATGTAGTTAATCACATTGGCTACATTGAGATCATGGAGGTTCTAGGGTTTAAACTCCCTAAAGAACTGGGTACCGATCTCATTCTTGCATCACTCCCCCAGATCTTCTCTAACTTTGTTGGAAATTTCAACATGAACAACATTGAGAAGTCTTTATCTAATCTTCTTATCATCATTCACCATGTGGACAATGATATGAAGCGTGAAGAGCCTTCTGTCCCTGTGGTGAGTAAAAGGAAATGGAAGGAAAAGAGATTTAATCTCAAAGCTTCTTCAAGGCCTTCCAAGAAAAGGATGATCAAAGAGGAGGCAAGAAAACGGGAGGTTGTTTGTTTCACATGTGGCAAGAAGAGCTACTGGAAGAAAAACTGCACCCAGCCAAGGAAGCAAGGGGAAGATTCAGGTGTGTTTGTCATTGAATGAAATCTATCTATTTCTACTAATTGGGTATTAGATAATTATTGTGGTTCTCACATCTGTATCCAAATACATGAACCAAGTAGATTTAGAAATATTGACCGAGGTGACATGGATCTGTGAGCAGCCAACGGATCCAGACTCGTTGTTGTAGTTTTCGGAGACTACCACCTCACATTGCCTATTGGGATGGTCTTGGTATTGAAAGAATGTTATTATATACCCTCTGAGACCCAAAACATTATTTCAGTATCCATATTAGATATTTATGGATTCATCTTCAAGATTGGAAATGAATGTTGCTACTTTTATAAAGATAGCATTTGTTTTGGTAGGGCGCATTTATATAATGGCCTTTATGTGTTAGACTACACAAACCAAGTAATTTCAATCAATGAAAAATTTAATTCAAATGCTCATACAACACCCAACTTTGACATCACCAGCTAGGTCATGTCAATGAGAAACGTTTGACAAAATTACATCAAGATGGGTATTTAGATTCTTTCGTACTAAAACCACTTGGTGTATGTCATACGTGTCTACAAGGCAAAATGACCAAGGCCCCATTTAGTGGGAAAGGTGAAAGGGCTAAAGATATTCTATAATTAGTTCACACATATGTGTGTGGACCATTTCCAGTTGAAGCAAGGGGTGGGTTCTAGTACTTCATAACTATTACTAGTGATTTTAGTAGATATGGATATATTTACTTACCGAGGTATAAGTCACATTCTTTTGATCAATTAAAATAATACATGAACAAAGTTGAGAACCATCTTGGTAAGAAGATTAAGAAACTCCACTCAGACAGAGGAGGATAATATCTTAATTAGGACTTCATTTATTTCTTACGGGAGTTTGGGATTCTCTCTCAACTCACTCCCCATTACACACCTCAGTGGAATGGTGTAAGTGAAAGGAGGAACCGCACCCTGTTGGACATGGTGAGATAAATGATAAGTCATGCGAGTCTTCCATTATCCTTTTGGGGATATGTATTACAAAAATAAGTACACATACTAAACCAAGTACCAACTAAATTGATAAATGGCATTCCATACAAGTTATGGAGTGGACACAAATCCATGTTATCGAATTTACATGTGTGGGGTAGCGAAGCAATTGTTAAGGCCTCTTCAGATAAAAAACTTGCACCCCGATGCACAAAGTGTATCTTTATATGATATCCCAAGGGAAAAAGGGGATATTACCTATACACCCCCATAGATAAAAAGGTTACATTGGCAAGAAACTCTATATTCCTTGAGAGGGAGCACATCTTCAAAAGAGATAGTGGGAGTGAGATAGACTTATATGAAGTCAAGTCTCAAGATACACATGAGTTGGTACAAGAACAGATTCCACAAAGCCTAGTGTAAGAAAAATCAGTTCCAGAGACACAAGAACAGTGTAGGAGAACGAGAGAGGTGAGAGAACCAGAATGATATTGTTTTCTTGTCACCAAGGATGGTGACTCATTATTTGTTGACAAATATGGTCCTCTTACCAACAAGGAAGCAGTTGAAGGCACATACATTTCCAAGTGGCAAGAATCCATGAATTATGAAATGGATTCTATGTACCAAAACCAAGTCTTGATTTTGGTAGATCATCCAATTGATGTAAAGCCTATTGGTAATAAGTGGGTATTAATGAATAAACTGGAAATTGAGGGACAATTTAGCACCTATAAAGTACGACTGGTTGCAAAAGGTTTTAGACAACGTCATGGAATTGACTATGATGAAACCTTTTCATCGGTTGTGATGCTGAAATCCATTAGAATCCTATTGGCCATTGCTGCATACCATGACTGTGAAATTTTGCAAATGGATTTCAAAACAACATTCCTTAATGGGAACCTCTAGGAAGATGTCTACATGACACAACCTGAAGGGTTTGTCACTCCAAAGGATGAAAACAAGGTATGCAAGTTTCATAAATCCATTTTTGGATTAAAGTAAGCATCAAGGTCATGGAACATTCATTTTTATGAAGTCATAATGGTATTTATATTTGTTAATAATGAATGTGAGCCTTGTGTCTACAAAAGGTTTATTATAAGTGCATTCATTTTCCTAATAGTATATGTTGATGATATATTACTTATTGTAAATGAAGTACCTTTCTCTCAGTCAGTTAAGGCATGGTTTGATAAAGCTTCTCTATAAAAGACTTGGGAAAGGAATCATATATTCTTTGGATAAAATCCATCGTGATAGATCCAATAGAATGCTGGGCCTGAGTCAAATTACATACATTAACAAGATACTAAAGAGATTTTGTATGGAATAGTCCAAGAGGGGGTTGTTTCTAGTGTCACATGGCATTCATCATTCCAAGAAAATGTCTCCTCAGACACATGAGGAAAGAATGAAAATGGAAAGGATCCCTTACACATCTGCGATTGGGTCAGTCGTGTATGTTATTCTATGTACGAGGATAGATTCTTCTTAGGCATTAAGTGTGGCAGGTAGTTATCAAGATGATCCAGGAGACCGCCATTGGATGGCAGTCAAGACTATCCTTATGTATCTGAGGCGTACTAAGGATATGTTCCTAGTTTATGGACAAGATGAGGAACTAGTCATTAGAGGACATATAGATGCTAGTTTCCAGACTGATCAAGATGACATGAAGTCGCAAACTAGATACATCTTCAGTTTGAATGGAGGTGCAGTGAGCTGGAAGAGCTCAAAGCAAAGTATGGTGGCAGATTCTACAACAGAGTCTGAATATATCGCAGCTTCTGAGGTAGCTAAATAAGTAGTATGGATGAAAATATTTGTCCAGGATCTGAATGTAGTACCTAGTAGTAAAGATCCTATCACACTTTATTGTGATAATACTGCAGCGGTGGCACTTGCAAAAGAGCCAAGGTCACATCAGTGGACAAAGCACATACATTGGAAGTATCATCTCTCGAGGTATTTTTCACAGAGAGTTGAATTTGCAGTGAGCATTATTTCCACGGAAGACAATGTGGCAGACCCCTTGACTAATGCCTTGACTCAGCAGAAACATGATCATCATGTGAGGTCTAGCCGACTAAAAGTCATAGATAGTTGGATCTAGTCCCAGTGGGAGTTGGTTAGAGTTGTTGTCCTGATAACCAACTATTTTTACTTTGATTACATGAATGTACACTTATTATATATTGTTCATTATTCTACATGACTGCAATATAATAATGTCCTGGAATATTTGTTGCATTAATAAGGTCATGGAAGATCCCCGCTATTATGAGAACATTAAAATTCCATAAAAAAATTTTTAAATAATGTTCTATGGTTGGATGACATAATATGATAGGACACATAGTATACAAACTGTCATGTGCGAGTTCATGTAATATGACGGGACTCTATCTCATGGAGTTCGCACTTGGTAATCTCTAAGATGGGAGATTATGAGAACAGACCCGCCAGTAGTAATTCTGCATGTCTTGGTGTCATTAGACATTTCTATCTATGAGCATGTGTAATGGTCCTTAGACTAGAATATTATGATTAACTCATGTCATGACTCGTGCACTTTGATTTACGGACAAAAACCGACATGAAGACAGTTGGCTGGAAGTACGGTATGTTGGGTGCGTCATGAATGACATGTTGTTAATGGATAAGTCAATGAAGGATTTGTCCCTTCCATATTTATGGAAGTACATATCTTGGTCCCTTGGATTGAAATAGAACTGTCACAAAAATTCCATGGCCATGGTGTAACGACGAGTTGATTTCTAGAAGTCAAAGAATGACAGATCAAGCATACAGGTTTATGACACTGCCTTGAATCCTTCCTGATGATATATCAACACAAAGAGATTAAATTACATGGTAAGAGTTCCTATGAGGTGACACATCAATGCGGCGTCAACTTCTTTCTCTTGGGTTCCATGACCCATTACTAGACAGTAATCTTGGACTTTAGGCAATCCTGCCTAATGCCAACAAGAAAGAGGCCTAGAGGGTCACACACTAAGTGTATCCAAGTATCTCAAGTAGAATAAAGATTATTCTCATATGTCGTTTAATAATTATTCAAGGAAGCCTAAATCGTGGTGCATGTGTGGATCACCACAAAAGGAAGTCTACACGTGGATTATGCGACGCAATGACAAAACACATCAGAACATGATCAATAATATCAATGAATAATGAACACCCAAAAAATGTACTTCTTGTCAATTAATTAAATTAATTACAATCAACCTGTCACGGTCCTTGTTTGTGGTTCTGGGACCATCTTTCTTCTTTGTGTATTTCAATGATTCAATCCATGTAGACTGGAATTTATCATCATATTGATCCCAGATTGATCATTGCTAATGACAAAAACCCAAGTGGGCACATCCACCCACAAGCTTCTGTTGCGCTCAGAAACTTTAGACAGTCCCCTCTCTACCCCTGGACACCCCCCTCCCACCACTCCACCTGCAACCCCCCTCCCTCCTCCTAAACCCCTCTCCCTTCCCTTACATCCCCTCCCTTTCCATGTACATCCCACTTCCCACCCCCTGGATAGCCCCCTCCCCTCTTGGACATCCCCCTCCCCTCCCGATACAACCCCCTCTCTACACTTGGACAGCACCCCCCCCCCCCCACCTCCCACCAATCCACCTGCAGTCCCCATCCCTCCTATTGGATAACCACCCCTCCCTTCCCTTATAACCCCCTCCCTTTCCATGGACATCCCCCTTCCCACCCCCTAGACAGCCCCCTCCCCTCCTAGACAGCACCCCTCCCCTCCTAGACCCCACCCCCCACTCCCGGACACCCCCTCCTTCCTACACAACCCCCCTCCCTCCCCTCCCCGAGATAACCCCCTGGACAGAACAAAAACATAATTTTCTGCCAATATATAGTGAACTTGTACCAGTAAAAACCAAATTATGTCTTTGGACAATGAAAGAAAATCAACTACAAATCTATCAATGATAATAGTAACAATAATAATAATATCCTTTAGTGGGTATGACCAAATGAACATATTGCCATAAAAAATTTCTGTTACAAAAAAAGGAAGAAACCCTTGAAATTTTTAGAATTAAGCCATTGTATCCATAATGTAAGTGCTCACGTTGCACCAGCAGTGGTGGCATCAAGATTAGTGAAGGTGGGAACACGAGTTGATGGAGCAAGATGAATACTGAAAACACACCACTAACTTGTTGTGTAGCATGGAGAAAGTTTTGAAACAAGAGCGGGGTGACTTACATTGGTGACGATAATGACCGATACACAGGAAAAGGAAGAAGATCGGTTGATGTTGGCTAAGGAGGAGACTGACATGTTTGTTTCGGTGCGGATGTGCGTCGGGTTACGCTGTTCCGCCAGGACGCGTTCGCGCGTGCACCCGTCAACCCGAGGGGATGGGCGCGCGGCTTGTGGTCCCGCAGTCCCGCTTTCCAAGGGCGGGCGGCATTCATCCCTTATTCAGGGGCGTCTGCTCCTTGATCGAAACCGGGATGATGGGATGTCGGCTCTTCCTTCCTTGGACGTCTCCTCGGAACTCGTCGCCTAATCCGGGTCTCCCTCATAGACTTAAGAATGTTCGTGAATCTCGTTCCCAGCGCCATATCTTCATGGACACCGGTTAATTACGCTGCTTCCGCCCGGACGTTCCAAGGAGTCTGGTCGGGGCAGCAACCTGCGGTGAGAAGGCCGGGTGGCTCTGGGTGCTGGGGGCGTGTCGTAACACTGCGGCTTTGCACGTCTGTCTTCTGTCCCTAATAGGGCTTCTCGAAGGCACGATGGCCTGAGGCATCCCGTACTGGGTGCGGGGAACTGTGTCACCTGAGGTTTTCCTCAGCTTCCCATGTTTAACACGGGGTATGCCGCGAGTTTAACGTCCAGCGGGGACGGCATCGGACCGATCAACACGAAAAGTGGATCAGATGACAGAACCCCTTGCGGGGAACCTCCGACGCTGGGGCCAGCACATGGGCGGCTTCCCAAGTAACGTGGAGTGGAGTGAAGTGGCATGACCCCACCGGGATGTGGCGGCCCGGGTAAGGATCAGGATGGATGATGGAGTGAAGAGCTTGGACCCCATAGGGGCTTCCTACGTACCGCGCGTTAGCACGGATCAAAGTCGACGTAGTTCGGGTATACAGTTTAACGTCATGCTGGACGTCGGCAAGCCGACTCACGAAGAGGTCGAGGCCGCCGGGCGGAGGATTGAACCGAACCACCTCGCACAGAGGGGGATGGAACGGCCGGGTGGATCACAGTTTCACGTCATGCTGGACGATAAAAGGGGAAATGGAAAAGGGGGGCTGTGGGGAAGCACCGCGGAGATACACGCGGGCAGTCTCCCACAGGGGCGGATTCATAGGTGAATCGACGCAAGCGTGAACCCTGGAGGGGTCCACTGATGGACGAACCGACGTAAATATGACCGGGACGACCAGGTGGTGGGCTTGAACCTCAGGGAGGCTTCCTACGTACCCTGTATAGAAGACAGGGATCAAAGTCCACGTAGTTCATTCTGTCAGGACTTACGCACTTGGGGCAGCCCGGATGCTGCAAAACTCAGTTGGAAGGGACTTGGACCGAAAGCAGAAGACACCTCGATCCCAGTCAGACCCTCTACTGGCTTCGGCAGTGGGGAGGCGCAATGGAGATACACATGTGCAGCCTCCCACGAGAAACTAGGGGTTTGTAATACCCTGCCCCCGTAGGGAAAAGCCGCTCCCATTAAATCGTCCCAAAAGGGGGACAATCCCGACATCCCTGCAGAGACGAGCGGGTGGGGGCCACATCCAAACCGGGGGAGACCCTGCGTGCGAGGCACGGGATCGAATGATGCGGACGGTTTAGCGTCTTTCCAGACGAAGTACAGTTTAACGTCGTGTGTTGAGGACGAGGTGGACGGTTTAACGTCTTGCCGGACGAAGTACAGTTTAACGTCGTGTGTTGAGGACGAAGCACTTGGCAGTTTAACGTCTTGCAGCACGGACGATGGGGGCTAGGCAGTTTAACGTCGTGCAGCTTGGACGGATGTGCAGTTTAACGTCATGCTGGACGAATCTGCAGTTTAACGTCATGCTGGACGAATATGCAGTTTAACGTCATGCTGGACGTATGCGCAGTTTAACGTCATGCGGGACGAATGTGCAGTTTAACGTCATGTTGGGCATAGGTTGCCGGACGATGGGTGCATGTCACTTCGCACGAACCTGGAGGGCCGCACGGGAAGACAACGCACGGTGCGGGCACCCAGGATGAGGATCATCGGGCGCCACGTAGGCAGGTGCCCTCAGGGGGTCGAGGGTGGCGACCCTGGCGGATTGCGCGCAAAAGAGGAGCTTTGCGCGCAAAACCGCGGGTCGGCGCGCAAAAATGGCGGGCTGGCGCGCAATTGGGCCAGCCCTTTGCGCGCGGAAGGTTCGGATTGCGCGCACCGGGCTTCGGATAGCGCGCGGGGGCAACGGCTCATTCTCTAACGAATGGCCACTTTGAAAATGGGGGGTGCGCGCAATCGGGTCGGATTGCGCGCACCCGGGGGCAATTGCGCGCAAGAGGCTTCTTTTGCGCGCAAAGGCCTTCGGGTTGAAATTTATTCAAAGGAAATGCGCCAAGGGGATTGCGCGCGAAGGCGGACCCCAAGGCTCTATTGCGCGAAAGAAAGGAGGTTACCTGAGGATCGGCATTGCGTGCGGAAGGGGTTGAATTGCGCGCGCGGGAGACCGTTCGACTTCCAGCAACCTTTGAAACGTTGGGGGTCGCCTAGTATTTATAGGCAACCCCGGGTGCGGAATCCAAGGCGCGAGCGCGGAATTCTCCTCGCGGGCGCGGAATCGGGCACGGCGCGCAAGGGAGTTGCGCGCATCCCGGGGGTTTTGCGCGCGGATCATCATCTTTGCGCGCAGACCTCTGAAATTCCGCGCAAGGCCTCCGGGCCCTCCGAAACATTCTTCCGACTCCAAATATGACCTCGCTTTCCGCATCCGGAGCTTCGTTTGGGAACAACGGACTTTTCCGGCATCTACAAAAGCCCCCCCTCGGAATCTGATCGGCGAGAGGTCGCAACGATCGGGTTCCGAGGGAGACGCCGGAATTCCGAAGTCCTGAGCGGCGCGGGACTTAGGCGCGCAAAAAGGGGCGCCGGTCGCGAAATTCGCCGCTGCGGTCGCGCAAAGCGCTTTCCGCGCAGCGCGGACCCGGCCTCGCCTATAAGTAGGGGCGCTGGGTCCCGCGTTCCGTACTCTGGCCTTCCGCGCGATAAGCTCCAAAGCTCTCGTGCGCGAAATTGCCTCTTCCGGTCGCGAAATTCGCTCGATCGGCGCGCAAAACCGTCCGGATTTCGCCTGTTTTTGCGCGAAAAAACGGAACTTTGCGCGACAGTCTTCCCAATTGCGCGTCGTCCACTTGGATTGCGCGCCAGCCTTCAAACTTCTCTACCAGCCTCATCCGATCCCGCACGCTTCATCCCTTAACCCGCAAGACTCCCGAAACTTCTGAGATGGCCGCGCACAGAGGAAATGAGGGGGATGCCGCCACTCGCAGGGCTGAGATGGCGACGAACGAGGAGGTTTACGGAGCCAAGGAGATTGTTTCCAACAATCAATCCTTGTTCGACTTACTAACGCCGGCCCAGAAGACATATCCACTGTCGGACAACCTACCGCTCTGGAACTTCGGCATCCTAGATGAGGTTCCGGTGCCAGGGTTCGAGATTGATGCGCCGCGGACCTGGGTGACCCGGGAGGATGAGCTTCTCCACTATAACATCACCAACAATGGGCATCCTGCCAGGGAGACCAGACACTTGGATGTCTATGTCCTGAACCCGAGGACGCGAACCATTGATGGGGGTGAGCCTACTGCGGAGAATTCTCCAGCCCTCTACTCGAGCATATATCGCCAGAGCGTCACGGACGACACCAAGGGATGGCTGAAGGACTGGGACTTGCGGTCTGGGGGCAATTTCACCAGCGAGTGGGCCTGGGCGTTCTGGGTACGCCACACTTGCGATCACTTCGCAGAGGAGCTGCGGTACATCGGCCTGTTCGAGGCGGTGTGGACGTCGCAGTTCCATTTCTACCAGCAGTCCGAGCTTGGGCCGGAGCTGTTCACCCGATGGTCTCCGGATACCAACACCTTCCATCTTCACCATGGGGAGGTCGGCATCGGTCTCTGGGACATCCACTGCATCGGAGGTATCCCGCTGGAGGGCTACCAATACGATGAGTTCCTGCCACCGAAGAACATCTGGGAGGACAGGTCACGGACTCCCATCCTGACCTGGCATCTGCTTGACCTGGCTACGCAGCGGCTCGGGATCAAAGACTTCCAGAAGGACATAGCCTACAAGGAGTGGTTCGGCCAGTTCTTGGAGCATGACCCGGCGTTCAAGATGCCAGGCAGGGGGAAGCGGTGCCCGACCGCAGCTCAGAGGAGCCGGAACGGGTCGTACTGGCGGGTCCTGGAGACGGGCGACTACCGCTCATGGGGGTACCGCGTCATCGAGGCCCGGGACCCAAACGTCCGGTACGCGGCGTTCCTGGCCGCCTTTCTGAGTGGGTGGCTCCTGCCGGTGCGGGACGCGAGAATGGGCGTTCGCCCGGCGACACTGGCGATGGCAGGCGCTATGGCCGCCAACAAGAGATACAACCTCGGGGTCCCAGTGCTGGCGAGGCTGTATGCCATCCTGGGACGCATCTCACGAGGGGGGTCGCCACGAAGGATCTTTGGGCCCTTTCAGTTCTTCCACGGCTGGGTGGCTGCTCACCTCGGTGGGTACACGTTTCCGAACGCCATCATTCCTCCGGGCAACGGCCTGTGACCCTCCCTGCTGAACATCGCGGGGGTCGCTCCGATGACCCTAAGTGAGGAGGGCGTGCGGATCCGGATTGGCAATCATGCCAACTTCAACTTCAGTCCGTTCCCCACTCCCGTCGGCCAGATGATCGAAAACGGGCAGGGTCCGCTGGAGCAGCATGAATACTTCCTGAACATGCGGGGCGGGGTGCTCGTGGCTCGGATCGACGGGAAGGTGATCTGCGAGCCTTACGTGCCGACCCGGTTCGCCAGGCAGTTCGGGTGCCTTCAACGGATGCCGAAGAGGGTATTCACTGCTGTCCGGGAAGAGACGAACCCTGGCGTCCTTCGCCAGATGTGGCTGATGTTTGCCGCTTTCGGCTCTGGCGACGTCATCACTCTCCCTCCTACCGGAGTTAACGCAGGCTTGGCAACCGAGTACGCCGAACACTGGGCCATCGCGTACCCTGAGGGGCTTTTGCGGAAGCTAGTTCGGCGGCTCGAGGTTACCCGTGCGGAGACCGAGCGTCAAGGAAGGAGGCAAGGCGCCGCCACACGGGGGAGAACGGAGGCGCGCCAAACAGCGGAGCCGGCGCGGGCAGGGACTTCGGCGGCGGGCACATCGCGGGCTGCCGCCACGACATCAGCGCCCAGAGAGGGGGCACGTGCGGTGGTCGACGAGCGGCCCGGGAAGCAGGTGAGACGTCTGCTCGAACCTTCCCATGATGCGGCCTTCCCGGCGCTGTGGTCGGCCTGGATGACTCTGCGGCAGTCACTGGGGACCGACGCCATCTGGCGAAAGATACTCAGAGAAGGAATCTATCTGCCAGAGGTCGGGCGCCTCCAGATTGCCGACAGAGTGGACTTCAACCGGTAGTATGCGTATCTGACGGCCATGGACGAGTACGCGCGCCAACGTGGTCAGCGCGCGGAGCCATCCCTTCTGGTGAAGGTGATGCTCGGCCTCGAGCCCGCTCCGGAACAGATGCCGCTGGAAGAAGATGACAGTAGCAGCGACTCCGAAGAAGAGGAGGAAATGGGGGAGGATGAAGGCTCCGAGGGAAGATCCCATCAGGGGAGCCCACGGGAGAGCGGTGAGGTGGCCGGCTCTGACAACGTTGATGTCACTGAGCTCCTCGAGGTTCGCTTCTATCCCTACTCAATCTGCTTCATCCATTCTCTTATGCAGCTTCTAACCCATTTCTCCATCTTTCTCAGGAGCACACAGATGTCGGTCAGGCGTCCTCAGCGGGAGTAGGGGAGGCGCCAGCAGGACGAGGCGTGGGCCAGGCACCCATTATCGAACTGTCAAGCGCTAAGGGGTCCCCTGCTGCAACTGTTCCTGCGGCGACCGGGATAGCGGAAGATGACGCTCCGAACTCCCGTAAGTCTCCCTACTTTACTGCTGGTGCTTGCCGTTGACGATCCGTGACTAACCATGGCACGCCCTACGCAGTGATCTCAACATTGGAGGCTCGTCGGGTTGCCGAACTCGGGCCATCTACGAGTGGACCAGTGGTGGACATGCCGCCTGCTCCGGAACAGGCTTCCCAAACCGAGTCGGCCCCACCAACTGCTGATCAAGGGGCTGCGGACGTCGGCAGTGCTGCCATCGGAGAGAGGTTGGGGGCTGACGAGGGTGTCAGCGCCGCTGGGGAGAGAGAAGAAGGTCGCCCGGATGTTGGGGAACCTATCCCTCGTGAGGACCTCCCAGGGGCGGACCCTGCAGCAGACCTGCTGGCTGCCTTCCCTGCCTACCGGCCTGCCGATCCCGAGGAGATGGACGACTCAGACACGGAGGCGGTCGAGGAGAGCCGGATAACGCGCCGTAGGGGGTGGAAGTGCATCCAGCGCTTCCTCAAGCGAGACCCGTCGGAGTGGCTGGGGCGCATGGGATCACTTCAAACCTGGCTGCGCTTTCTGTGCGCCGGGGGAGCTGATGCTCAACGCCTCCATCTAACGGTCCGTGATTTCATGGCCGAAAAGATGCGCGAGAGCTGCCGGCGTGCCGACGTCACACAAAGTCGGGACATGTCGGAGAGCACGCGGGCGCTCCTCGCGGCGGAGCAGGAAGTCCGGCGCCTCGAAGGGCAGGCGGCAGAGAAGGAGGCCTTCGTCGCAATGTGTACCGAGCTTGTGGAGCAACTAGCAGCCCAGCTGGTTGACGCTCAGGTACAGCTGACGGAGGCGGGCCAACAGATGGTCACAATTCAGGTCGAGCGGGAGCGTGCACAGGCCAGAATCGACGAACTGCGCGCTGCGACCGCCGACGAAGAGAGGGCACGTAGAGAGCGAGAAGCAGCTCTGGAGGCCACCAGCCAAAGGGTAGCGGCATTAGAAAGACTCATTCAGCACGCTAATCCCTAAGGGCTTTGTTTTGCCATTCCCAAAACATTTGCTTCCGCTACTTTGATCCATTTGTATGAATCAATATATTTATCTGCATCTTTTGGTTTAACATGCTCAACCACAATTCGTTGTCTTGCGGGAGTGTTAACCAAGCATCAGGCATCCATAATTGGGCCTGGATTGCTGGAGAAAAGAGGGAGGTCATTCCTAGGAAAGGAGACCTCAGACCTAATCAATGTATCATCCCCCCCAACTTGTTCCAACACACGAGCGGGACAATGCTAGGGGTGTTGAGATTTTATCCGAACATAGGGAAATGAGAAAGGGTGAATCGCGTGTCCCGAATCCGGACATCCACAACGGTCGGCCTTCCAGGAAATGCCCAAGACGGTAGGCGGACAGTGGATCGACCATAACAACTGCAATAGACGGACCGAAAAAGGCCATCATTCATATTGCAGGAGGCGGACCACATGTCATCATGAATACCGCTTTGGGGTTCCTTCAGACACAAGGGTGGAAAATCCAGATCAACAGGGCATGCAAAGCGTGGGGCGAAGTGATGATTTGTTCGGACAGAATCCAACGCTCTCAAAATTGCGCCACCGTGGGGAAAGCGTATTAGGCGGATGCACTAATCTGGCCGTGAATCACCTCAATCCTCAGACAGCACCTCTTTGACGAGGAAACTGTCGCTTCCCATCATTGCGATGGGGCATCCCGAGCTGAATCGGGGAGAATATCACAACTGCACCACTCTACCCGAAGTCAGGCCAGACGGCCGGCGACGAGGAGGGGCGGGACTTAACGATCCCTGAGGCTGGACCCGAGTTGGAATGCCCGGGCGTTCCTACGTACTCCATCAGGCTGGAGATCAAGCCACACGTAGTTCTGAGAGTGCAGTTTAACGTCATGCAGGACGTGGAACCCCGTTTGGGGAGATCTTAGTTTAAGGTCGTAGAGCTCGGACCATGGGGCTAGATCTTAGTTTAAGGTCTTAGAGCTCGGACCATAAGGGCTAGATCTTAGTTTAAGGTCTTAGAGCTCGGACCATAAGGGTGGATCTTAGTTTAAGGTCTTAGAGCTCGGACCATAAGGGGAGATCTTAGTTTAAGGTCTTAGAGCTCGGACCATAGGGGGAGATCTTAGTTTAAGGTCTTAGAGCTCGGACCATAAGGGGGGATCTTAGTTTAAGGTCTTAGAGCTCGGACCATAAGGGGGGATCTTAGTTTAAGGTCTTAGAGCTCGGACCATAAGGGGGGATCTTAGTTTAAGGTCTTAGAGCTCAGACCATAAGGGGGGATCTTAGTTTAAGGTCTTAGAGCTCGGACCATAAGGATTCAAAGCACGCCACATCGTGGTCATATCCCCTGGATATGCGAAGATGCACTGAGGGATAGTGTCAAGAGTGTCGAGGTTTCGCCTGGTCAGAATGGGAGGTGGAAAATGTGAATCATGCGGCCATTCACTCAAGGACTGGGGGCACCGGCGTAACGATATGGGAGTACTGCCGACCGTGGCGGAAAAGCAGCATCAACATCGCACTAACCGTTGGTGGAATGAGGCAGCAAACGAGCATCGACCGCTCAATCGCAGGATTCATATCGATTTGCTGCCCGAGGCCGTTGGGGGTACCGGCCCGAGTCGGTGGGAGAGCACTGAGGCATTGTGTCCGAACCGTTCACGGGGGCTCCACCCAGGGCGTAGACGATGGGTCCGAATGAAAGGGAGCACGAAGCCTGAAAAGTGGAAGGAACCTGACCAAGCTGAACCTGACACTCCTGGCAATAAACCAGAGTACTCTTGACACCGGTGGACCACGGCAAGGGGTCGGGGAACACGCCTTGAGGGTGACCTGAAGGCGGCGGACTCCCCAGAGAAGGGGGAATCTCTAAGAGGTGGGGGGCTGGACCCGAAGTTTCAAACATCCGGGCGTTCCTACGTATCCCATAAGGATGGGAATCAAGCCGCACGTAGTTCTTGAAGCGCGGCGCAACACAATCGGGCACCAGCACGGGGAAGAGTGCGGGTCTGACCCTCGCACACAAAAGGAGCGGCATTTGATATTTCTTGTTTGTCCTTAAAGATGAATGGTTTTTCTTTGTGCGGCGACATGCCTGTGATTGAGAAATCTCTGGCGTCGCCACAATAATCAAGCCATGGAAGGCATTGATGAATGGCGTGGTCATTAACCAGCGCCCAACATGAGTGTCCCTTGAGGAGGACATCACGATGCAGTGCCGTTTCTCGTCGGGCGGCCAAGACGATCACAGTTTACGGTCGTGTGGTAGGACCAGACAACACAGTTTAAGGTCGTGTGGTTCGGACCATGGAGGAATCTGCTTATTGCGGTACGGCGGACACGGCGGTGGTGGGAACATACCCAGCCCTGCGGCCACGCACGATTCCAGGAGAAGAGTCTTGGGATAGGGGTCTGCATATGTCCATCACCCGAGGGGCAGAGATGCTAGCCTCCAGATATACTGGGCCCAGAACGCGATTGTTCGGGCGACTCCTTCCTCCTTATGGGGACGAGGGTCCAGCCACGCACGGCCCTTAGGGAGGACATCCGCATATATCCTTGGTGCTCAGATCATGGGGGCCTCGAATGACATCATTACCCTGGTTGGTCTGCCTAACGTGTAGAGGCGTACCGGAGGTCAGTATGAAGAGAGTGTAAAGATTCCACTACAACACACAAAGGCGGAGTGTGATGAGGACTGCACAACCAATGTTCAGAGCCTGAGAGAGCTGACATGGCGATCAAGGATGTTGCTGACGCATTCGCAACACAACATCCGATCGCGTCAGCCTAAGACGGGGCAAGCAAACGAGCATCAACCGCTCAATCGCAGGATTCATATCGATTTGCGGCCCAAGACCCGCCGGTAAATCGACCCGGAGCGGCGGGAGAGCACTAAGGCATCGTACCCAAACCGCTAACGAGGATCCCTTTGAGTGAAGGCTCAAACAAGAGGAAGCGCGAGAACCGACAAGCAACACAGGGCTTGTCGGGATTGAATCTGACACTACGAGTCATAGACCGAAGTACCCAAAACATGTTAACAGATCTCCGGAAAGGGTCGGAGGACTCACCCTGAGAGCAACTGAAGGGGGGCAGATCCCCGTGATCAACCAAGAGACGGGGATGGACTTGAAACACAAGCGTTCAGGCGGTCCTACGTATCCCATAAGGATGGGAATCAAGCCATACGTAGTTCTGGAGAGGCAGTTTAACGTCATGCAGGACGATGAGGGGTGTGAGGTAGTCCCACACACGGGGGAGGCGTACGGCGCGGCCAGTAGACCGACGTGAATGAGGACATAATCCCCCGCTCACGCGATACGCCTCGCACAAAAAGGAGGGGAACTGGGGCCAGAGGCCCAACGCGGGATAGAGATTCCCGGGAAATGGGGTTGGGCCTGAAACATGAATGTCCAGGCGGTCCTACGTATCCCATAAGGATGGGAATCAAGCCATACGTAGTTCTTGAAGTGCAGTTTAACGTCATGCAGGACGATGAGGGGAAAAGAAGGGGGGAGCAGAAGGCATCCCTAAACGTGGGGGGGGCGTACAGCGTGACGAGCAAACCGACATGAATGAGGGCATAGCCCCGCACTCACACCATACACCGCACACCCGGGGGCAACTGGGCCAAGGGCCCAGGATGAGATGGAAATTCCCGAAGGATGGGGCTGGGCCTGAAACATGAATGTTCAGGCGGTCCTACGTATCCCATAAGGATGGGAATCAAGCCGCACGTAGTTCTTGAGGGGCAGTTTTACGTCATGCAGGACGAATGCTGAACAGTTTAACGTCTTGTAGCTCGGACGTAGTGCAGTTTAGCGTCATGCAGGACGAAGCACTTGGCAGTTTAACGTCTTGCAGCGCGGACGAATGCTGAACAGTTTAACGTCTTGTAGCCTGGACGAATGCAGTTTAACGTCGTGCAGGACGTATGTGCAGTTTAACGTCTTGCTGGACAAATGTGCAGTTTAACGTCATGCTGGACGTATGTGCAGTTTAACGTCGTGCAGGACGTGGTGCAGTTTAACGTCATGCAGGACGAAGTGCAGTTTAGCGTCATGCGGGACGATTGAACACTCAGGCAAAGTATTGCTTGAGGAACCTAGCGTTTGTGGGAGGAGTGACACGCTCACCATCCATAGTCGCTATGGAGTACGCGCCATTGGGATAGACCTTGTGGACAACAAAAGGTCCCTCCCACTTGGGCTCCAACTTGGGCGGCTTCCTGCCGGGGATCATTGGTGCTCTTAGGGCTAGCACTAGATCACCCTGCAGGAAGGAGCGGAGGCGAACCTTCTTATTGAAAGCTCGAGCCATTCTGCTTTGATGCCTCTCCAAGTTGTGCAAAGCGCGAAGTCTATTCTCATCCAGCGCTTCCAACTCGACTAGACGGGCTTCAGCGACTCTGTCCGGCGCTTGCTGGTCGTAGACCGCAGTGCGCAAGGACGGCAACTGGATCTCGATGGGCAGGACGGCCTCAGCTCCATACACCAGGGAACAAGGGGTCATCTGGGTGGAATTGCGAGTCGTCGTCCGATAAGCCCAGAGGGCGTTAGGGAGCTTGTCCGGCCAACTCTTCTTGTTCTGACCAACCATCTTTTGCAGAATGTTAGAGAGGGTTTTGTTAAACGCCTCGATCTGTCCATTCGCCTGCGCATGATAGCGAGATGTATGGTTCGAGCGGATGTTATACTTGGCGTACAACTTCTTCAACTCGGCTGCTCGGAAATTGGTTCCGTTATCCGTGAGGATAGCGTGAGGCACTCCAAATCGATAGATGATGTTGGAGGTCACGAAGTCAGCGATCGAACAGGATTTGACCTCTCTGAGCGGAATCACTTCTGCCCATTTGGAGAAGAAGTCCGTAGCGGTCAGAATGAACCGGCACTGGCGAGCTGTCGCCGGCGGGTAAGGTCCCACGACGTCCAGTCCCCAGACTGCAAAGGGCCAGGAATACCTTGTGGTATGGAGAGGCTCCGGCGGCCGGTGCACAAAGTTCGCGTGAACCTGGCACGCATGACACCTCCTGGCATACTCGATGCAGTCATGGATCATGGAGGGCCAGAAGTATCCTAACCTCCGAATCTGGTGGGACAGCTTCGGCCCAGTCTGGTGGGCGCCACATGAACCAGCATGAACCTCTTGCATGACTCGTGGGATCTCAACTCCCTGAAGGCAACGGAGGAGAACACCATCAAATCCGCGTTTGTAGAGGATCTGCTCCAGGCCGGGACTGCTCTGGAGGACGAACTGCGATGCGCGGCGTCGAACTCGCTCGCGCTCGGCCCGATCCGATGGAAGAATGCCATGTTGGAGGTACTCAACCAAAGGCGTCCTCCAATCAGGGGCTGATCCGGCTGTCATATCTGGGGTACTCGGGGCTCCGGGCATAGGGGCAGCCGTGGTGAGGTTACTTACCAACGGGCCGCGATCTTCTTCCGGGATAACGGGAGCGATGAGCCTGCGGCGCGTCACGCGGACGATCAGGTTGTCCTGTTCAGGCTCCGCAAGTGATGCAGCGAGGCTGGCCAAAGCATCTGCTCGACCGTTCTGCGACCGGGGAACATGGACAATTTCCGGCCGAGAAGGGAACCGGGCCATCAGAAGGAGGGTGCACTCCAACAATGGCACAAGTTCCGGATTCCTGACAACGTAGTCGCCATTGATCTGCTTAACGACCAGCTCGGAGTCCCCTTTCACGCACAGACGGGGCACGTCGATCTCGAGAGCCAACTCGAGGCCGGTGATGAGGGCATGGTATTCCGCCTCATTGTTGGTACAGCCCTCTGACAACAGGAAAGAGTATGGCAGCACGGCTCGCTCTGGGGTAATGAAGACGATGCCCAAGCCCACTCTGTTGAGCTTAGGATTATCGAGTCTTCTACCGGTGGGGCTCCGGGAGGCACCGTCAAAGTGCATCTGCCAGCATGGATCGGCTCGATCAACCGAGATAATGGTCTCATCAGGAAAGCCTAGATCCAGCGGCTGATCCGCGGAGGTCGGGTGAGCGGCCAGAAAGTCTGCCAACGCTTGCCCTTTGATGGCCTTCTGAGACACATACCTGATGTCGAACTGCTGGAGAATCACAGCCCACCGCGCTAGGCGGCCAGTCAACATAGGCTGGCTCAGGATATATTTCAACGGGTCTACCCGAGAAACCAACTGTACCTCATGGTGCTGCAAGTAGTGCCGTAATTTCTGTACGGCAAATACGAGCGCCAGGCAGCTCTTCTCGATGGGGGAATACCTAACTTCCGCATCGAGGAGTATGCGACTGAGGTAATAGAGGCTATTCTCTGTTCCCTCGTTGTTCTTCTGGGCGAGAAGGGCACCCAGGGACCGTTCCAGGGCGGTCACATAAAGGACCAGCGGCTTTCCGGATACGGGCGGCATCAGGACCGGAGGTTGAAGCAGGTACTGCTTGATTTCCTCGAAAGAGGTCTGACACTCTTTATCCCATACATAGGTGGCACCTTTCTTCATAAGCCGAGAAAAGGGCTTACACTTGCCGGCCAGATTCGCGATGAATCGGCGTATATAGGCTAAGTGGCCTTGGAACCCTTGCAGTTCCCGGACGGTACCCGGGGGAGGCATCTGGCTAATCGCCCTGATTTTCTCTGGGTCGATCTCAATACCCCGGTATCTTACCACAAATCCAAGGAACTTTCCGGAGGTGACCCCAAAGGCACACTTCAACGGGTTCATCTTCAGGCAGCGAGACCGGAGGAAGCTGAACACTTTCTCAAGATCTTTGAGATGGTCCCGACGCTGGCGCGATTTGACAACCAAGTCGTCGACGTAGCATTCCACTAGCGTGCCGAGGATTGGCTTGAATATGCGGTGCATCGCCCGTTGATAGGTGGCACCTGCATTCTTCAGGCCGAAGGGCATGACCCGGTAGCAAAAGGTACCTTGGGGGGCCCTGAAGGCAGTGAACTCCTCATCCTCAGGGGCCATCCGAATTTGGTTGTATCCGGAGTATCCATCCATGAAGGAGAGGGCTTGGAACCCTGCCGTGGCATCAATCAACAGCTCTGTCACTGGAAGGGGAAAATCATCCTTCGGACAGTGGCGGTTGAGATCGCGGAAGTCGATGCAGACTCTGATCTGCCCGTTCTTCTTCCTGACCGGCACAATGTTGGCCAGCCATTTGGGGTACTGAACTTCCCTCACGAAGTTGGCTTTGATAAGCTTGTCAACTTCGGCCTCAACCATGGCACCGTGGGATGGGTGCATCTTCCTGGGAGGCTTCTTGAACCCGCGATGGTTCGCCGGGAGACCAAGGCGGTGGACGGCTACCTGAGGATCTAGCCCCGGCATCTCGTCATAGCCCCAAGCGAACACATCACGGTGCTGCCTGAGAAAGTCCACGTACTGCTGCCGCTCCTCAGAGGGCATGGCGGCACTAACCAACGTGGGTCTTGGATCGGCCTCAGTTCCAAGGTTCACCTGTATTAACTCATCGACCGTGGCGGGGACGCCCTCCTCAAAGGCTGGGGGTGCATCTTCCACGTCCTCTCCACTCGGGGAGGGATCGTCCACGGGAGAGACTGCATTGGCAACTGCATTGGGGCTACCAGATCCTGCTGGGCCACTGGTGCTGGCGCGGGCGGTCGCGGCCGTCTCATCAGGAGACTCGCGGACCGTCAAGACCATGGCGACGTCCAACCGGTGAATTGGGAGGACGTAAGCGTCATCCAGACTTGCCCAGGGATCGCTTGCAACAGCGACAGGCTCAACCTCACCTACCAGGATCTGCTTATCCTTGCTCTTGTAATAGTCCGCGTCCAGATAGCGGGCTTCTCATGAGGAAAAAGGATAGGCATCTCCTTGAAGCACGCCTACTCGACCATTAAGGGAGTATTTGAGGCATTGGTGGTATGACGAGGGAATCGCCTCGTGAAGGTGAAGCCATGGCCTGCCCATCAATGCGTTATACGCAGTGTCCTGAGAGACTACCATGAATTCGGTGTTGGCAACCAAATCACCGAACTGGGTCTTCAAACGTATCTTGCCGACCGGGGTTTGCTCGGTGCGGTCGTACCCCTAGATCCTGAGGTCGGAGGGAATCAAGTCATCCTTAGACAACCCCAATCTCTGGAGCGTCCGAGTTGGAATCAGGTTAATCCCGGACCCCGTGTCGACAAGACAGCGCCGAACTTCAAGGCCATTAAACTGGCCAGTGACATACAGCGGACGAATATGTCCCTGTATAGGAGGGTCTTCATCCTTACCAGAGAACGAGATAACTGCCTGACATTCGGCGTCCTCGATCGTTTCGGCGTGGAAGGCATCTGCAGCCGCAACCTCTGTCTCAAACTGGAGGGGGCTTTTCAGGGCTTCAGCGAGTGCCTCGCGCATCTCAGATGACATGCGCAGAGCCTCAAGGATGGAGAGCCTTGCTGGGATGTCGGCCAAGTGCTTCAGGACATCATACTTTTTGGCCAAGCGCGAGCCCCTGGTTGCAGGAGGTTGCTCTGCGGTTGGTGGCATGACGGGCCTTGCCGGTTGGATCGGCGGCCGACTGGTACTTGGCGCATCTCACTGTTCACTGGTCGCAGTCCGGGAAATGGTCACCGTACTGGAGTCAGGAGGCCAGGATGGACTCGTGGCAGGGCGGAGCTGGTCGCGACGCGGCTGAGGCGGTTCTGCCTGGTCCCACACCACAAACAGTGGCGGAGGCGAATCCGTCATCCCCGAATGGGGGGCCTGCGCACGCTGAGCTCGATCTTGAGCCTGCTGCCTAGTCTCAGTGGCGTGCACGGCCTGGCTGGAGGTACCGACGGCTGTGCCCCGACGACTCCTGCTGCTGCGGTTCTTCCGACGGTAGCGACGACCGGGGACACTAGGGAGGTCCACCTGGTGTTCTTCAACGTCGGGAACCGAAAAGGGATTTACCAGCTCGACGGTGTTAACCGAAGCGTACCCAATACCGTCATCGGACGAATCATCCATCACCGGGCGGATCCGAGGAGGGACCCCCATCTCCGGGGGCATGAAATCGCCGAGAGTACGGGATAGTGGCGGAACTGGCGGGGCGCGCTCTTCCTTCTTGCGCTGCCGTCGTTTGCTCCTCTTGGAGGAGGCAGACTGGGACGACGATGCCGAAGCAGTACCCGCAGGTTCTGGGGGCTCAGGCTGATTCAAGCGCGCACGGATGATTCCATGGGCGCGAATGGTCGTCTTGCGGGCCATCCAGTTATTGTACTTCTGGGATCCGCGGTTGGAGACCAGCTGTCATTCGTCCTCGTTGCCACTATCGTCATCTGATCCCACGAATACGCCCGCCACTTGTGCCGGAGCTGGGCCCAACCTGATTACATTGTTGTTAATCTGGTCTTGGAGCCAGTCCTTAAACACATAGCACCGCTGGATAGTGTGCCCCAAGGCTCGATGGTAGGGGCAGTAGCGGGGGTTATTCGTAAGATGTGCCTCCTCTGGCTTCCAACACTCAGGCAGTCGCACAATCCTCTGCTCCAGGGCGCTCCGGAAATAACCGGGGACCTGATCCTCATGGAATGAGTAAGTCAGGTGTCGCGGGCCCCTGGGAGCGTGGTCTTGACGAGGGGCTGGAGGGGCCTGCCGAGGAGGTGGACCCTGATTATCTCGCCTGGGTTGCGGCGGTACATTACGCGGAGGGGCCGGCCGGTTCTGAGGCTGCCGCTGCTGGGCCGGGAACTGAGCCCGTGGAGGCGGATTCCTGTGAGGCTGTGGAGCTGGTCTCGCCGGCAGCAGCTCCAACGGCCTGGGAGCCTCTATCTGGGCCACAGCAGCGGGCTCAGCCCTGCTGGCTCTCCTTGCAGGAATGATAGGAGGCAGCGGGTGTGCCTGGCTGGCCTGTTGCAGGGCTTCCTCAAGACGTTGAGCTTTGTCTGAGAAGTCCCTGAACCCTCCGGGGTAATTCTGAGTGATCAGGGAAGGGACCAGCTCGGTCTTGACGTTCCCGACACACATTGTCAGCAACTGCTCCTGAGTCAATGGCATGTCAAGGGAATACGTGAGACCCTTCCATCGGGCGACGAAGTCCGAGACTCGCTCATCAGGCCTCTGCTTGCACTTGAAGAGGTCTGCGATACTTGTCTTCCGGGTCGTGGAACTGAACTGGTAGAGGAACTGTCTACAGAGGTCCTCCCAGCTGGTTACCGACCCGACGGGGAGCTGGCTGTACCAGACAAATGCTGGCCCTTCCAGTGTCTGAACAAAGCAGCGAAGCTTAGCGGCCTCTTGCTGCGCCGGAGTCCCCAACATAGGCCCGCACCTCGAGTTGAAGTGGGCTAAATGCTGTGGCGGATCTCCAGTCCCATTGAAGGGGGCAAAAGTGGGATTCCCGAATCCCGGAGGCGCCGGCATGTCATCCACCCATGCTGGGTAGGGCTTGCCGTCCGGTGGGATCGCCACCTGCCGAGTCTCCAAGGCTTCCAAGCGGGCAATGAGTGCCGCCATCGGATCGTCCGGACATGGGTTCCAGTCCTGGCGAGGATCTCTAACCACGAGCGCATTGCATGGCCCTTCAATCGGGTCGTCGACCGGGTCGTCGAACTCGGCAGCTCGTGGGATGGCGGGCGGAGCGGCCCTTGGGGCAGCGGGAGGAATCCGAGCGGGATCTCTCAGGTAGTCACGCCGCTCGAGAGGGTGTGGCGAAACATATCGCGCCCTCTTGCCATAGGCATTGGCCTCTCTCCTGTCGGCGAACACGGCGTAATCACGGTTGCCCGGGAGAGTCTCATCGAGGAGCGGTTGTTCTGGTCCCTGCTGTCCTGGCCTGGGATCACCGTAGTCAGGCCGCCGTTCTGCAGCGCGCTCGGCGAGGAGCTGGTCAACCACCTTCTTCTGTTCAGCGAGCTGCTGACGTAGCGTAGCCTTCTCGTGATCCTCCTCTGCCCTCTGCATGGAGGCAGATGGGTCGGCGGGCCTTATAGCCTCGCTGTGCTCTTTTCCTTTGCTGACGTTTCGGCTCAACGTCAGTGCTTCAGTGGGTGCGGGGAGCCCCAGGAGGTTCCTCTGATGACGAGTAACTCTCACTGATGGGTCTGACGACGGCTTGTCTTCGGGGGGGAAGCCCCCGTCGAGAAGTTCCAAGTCGTTCCCCTCTCCCGACAGGTCAGCCATATTGACCGTTCCTGTCCCTGGGGATATACCCTCAGGGCCACCCAGCGAATCGGGCTGTCGGCGGATCACACTGAAGCGTAGGACATCGTACTGCCCCCATCCACAGATATACACGTGGGGAGTGGCTTCCTCGATAACTTTGCGGAGTGCTTGAAAACACTCGACGCATCGTTGTTGGAGGGCCTCGTGGTGCCCAAATGACCCGGGGTGCCGAACCGCGGGGAGCATGGCCAGGTCAATTTGACGGCACTGCTCACCAATATCCTCCAGGTGCGCTTGACTCCCGGGGTATGGCATTTGTAGGCGGTGAAGACAGGAGCGAGTCTCCCGGAGAGTTCGGCGGAAGCATTCGAACTCATCCGGCGTGAGCGATTCGGGTGCATCAAAGCCCGGTCCTGCGACTGGCCAAAACTTCTCAGGGAAGTGGCCCTCTGCAAGGACGGTCCAGAAGCTCCACGACTCAAACTCGGGACCCAGATCTCCTTGGTCCTCTTCAATGGCTGGGAACGGACGGGAAACTGGTAGTGGTGCCGAGGCGGGCCGCCGGGCTGACGGGCTGGCCGGCGGTGAATACGGTGAGCAGGCCGATTGGCCTCCATATCCCGGGCCGCCCTCTGAGGGTGGCGGTGGCCTGGCTACCACATCACGATAGGACGGGCCGGCGAGCGAACATCCTGCCGTAGCATCGGTGCTCGCCAAGGGCGCACCAGATCGTGGTTCGACCGTCGGTCCCCAGAAAAAGTCTCCGGCTTCTCCGATCGAGACGGAAGGCACTTCTGGAGGGGCCGGTACCAACCGCAAGTATGATCCTTGGGGGTCTACCAGGCCCTCGTTACTCCGGATATACCTTCGGAGAGAAGCGGGGATCACATCGATCTCGCTCTCGGGGAGCACGAGGCTGACGTGCCGCATTCCTACCCCTGCCCTTGACTGGCGGGATTGGGGAAGGGGCTCTGTCGCCAAATCGTACTCCGCCTCTGAGTCAGAGAAGAAAACCGGTCGGATCTCTGTCCGGAATTCCGTAACATTCTTCCCTCGGCGTCGACGCCTTGCCTTCCTGCCCCTGGGTGGTTCTTCGGGGCAGGGCTGATCTCTGTCCTGGCGTCCTCCGGCCGCACTGGTGCTGGGGCCAAGAGGACTGGGAACCAAGGTGCGAGGGGCACCGGGACAGATATCAAATGGGACGCGGGGAGAGATGATTCCGGGCAGGACTCCGGGCCGGGATCGGAAGGTGGGATGACCCATGCCTCCTGGATCGGCCACACAGAGTAGATCCTGCCGGTGAATAGCACTACCGCGAGGTGGTCCGCGGTGGCTACTGCCAGTGCCAGCAACCGGGAGAGTCGACCCAACCTGCCTTTGGGGCGGTCGGGGTCTCGATCCAGGTCGGGCATAGGAGTTCCCCCGCTCAGGATGCGCAGAGGCCTGGCGACTGGAGCCAGCAGTGGCTTGGGCCAATGCGGCCGCTGTCGCTAGAGCCCTAAGGTGGGCATCCTCTTCCGCTCGTGCCCGACGTTGGCATCGAGACAGACGAGTTGGGATGAGCGGCGCGGGCAGGTGGAGAGCCTGCTCTTCGACTGGAGAGGCCTGGCGGCGGTGTCGCCGTGGCCTGGCGGGATTCCTCACCGTAGATCCCTGGAGCGAACCCCGGATAGGGTGATCCCGGGCATCTTCCACCTCATCCGCATAGGGAAGGGAACTGTCAGAGCGCTCCGGGGACAAACTCCCGAAGCGATTGGACGTTGAGGTAGGCAGCGGTGCCTCCCTGCGCGGCCCTCGAGGGCGGCGGTGGTGGCGAGGCGCAGCCTCCTCATGGTCTAGGCGAGCCATTTCCCTAGTGGGGATGACTCCCTCTTCCTCGTATCTCCGCACCAGGGTGTTGATCACCCTTCTCTGGATGACCTCCAAGGGGGAGAGAGGGCGTGGTCGTCCCGCAATTGCGGCTGCTGGGACGACTGCGGAACGGGCAGGACCGCGCGGAGTAGCCGCGTCGGTGTTTCCCCTATCCCTGCGCCAGTGGGCGGGTGGCGATCGGGCACTGGATCGGGCGACCTGATTTCTGAAAGCAGGGAGAATGACCCATTAACACTGACAGGAAAAAGGAATCGACAACCAACCATTAGCGCCACGACGCCTTCCGTGGGGGGAACCCAGGCCCTCGACGTTGCGAGACGGAGTGCCCGATTTCACTTCCCCAGCCCCTGGCGGGTAAGACTGAATGCTTGGCCGGGCAACACGCCGGTCTTCCAACACCTCTGAAAGCCATCGGTCTTCGTATCGAGGAGAAGAGATTCACGTCGGGTTCACCATTTTTCTGTTTCGGTGCGGATGTGCGTCGGGTTACGCTGTTCCGCCAGGACGCGTTCGCGCGTGCACCCGTCAACCCGAGGGGATGGGCGCGCGGCTTGTGGTCCCGCAGTCCCGCTTTCCAAGGGCGGGCGGCATTCGTCCCTTATTCAGGGGCGTCTGCTCCTTGATCGAAACCGGGATGATGGGATGTCGGCTCTTCCTTCCTTGGACGTCTCCTCGGAACTCGTCGCCTAATCCGGGTCTCCCTCATAGACTTAAGAATGTTCGTGAATCTCGTTCCCAGCGCCATATCTTCATGGACACCGGTTAATTACGCTGCTTCCGCCCGGACGTTCCAAGGAGTCTGGTCGGGGCAGCAACCTGCGGTGAGAAGGCCGGGTGGCTCTGGGTGCTGGGGGCGTGTCGTAACACTGCGGCTTTGCACGTCTGTCTTCCGTCCCTAATAGGGCTTCTCGAAGGCACGATGGCCTGAGGCATCCCGTACTGGGTGCGGGGAACTGTGTCACCTGAGGTTTTCCTCAGCTTCCCATGTTTAACACGGGGTATGCCGCGAGTTTAACGTCCAGCGGGGATGGCATCGGACCGATCAACGCGAAAAGTGGATCAGATTACAGAACCCCTTGCGGGGAACCTCCGACGCTGGGGCCAGCACATGGGCGGCTTCCCAAGTAACGTGGAGTGGAGTGAAGTGGCATGACCCCACCGGGATGTGGCGGCCCGGGTAAGGATCAGGATGGATGATGGAGTGAAGAGCTTGGACCCCATAGGGGCTTCCTACGTACCACGCGTTAGCACGGATCAAAGTCGACGTAGTTTGGGTATACAGTTTAACGTCATGCTGGACGTCGGCAAGCCGACTCACGAAGAGGTCGAGGTCGCCGGGCGGAGGATTGAACCGAACCACCTCGCACAGAGGGGGATGGAACGGCCGGGTGGATCACAGTTTCAAGTCATGCTGGACGATAAAAGGGGAAATGGAAAAGGGGGGCTGTGGGGAGGCACCGCGGAGATACACGCGGGCAGTCTCCCACAGGGGCGGATTCATAGGTGAATCGACGCAAGCGTGAACCCTGGAGGGGTCCACTGATGGACGAACCGACGTAAATACGACCGGGACGACCAGGTGGTGGGCTTGAACCTCAGGGAGGCTTCCTACGTACCTTGTATAGAAGACAGGGATCAAAGTCCACGTAGTTCATTCTGTCAGGACTTACGCACTTGGGGCAGCCCGGATGCTGCAAAACTCAGTTGGAAGGGACTTGGACCGAAAGCAGAAGACACCTCGATCCCAGTCAGACCCTCTACTGGCTTCGGCAGTGGGGAGGCGCAATGGAGATACACATGTGCAGCCTCCCACGAGAAACTAGGGGTTTGTAATACCCTGCCCCCGTAGGGAAAAGCCGCTCCCATTAAATCGTCCCAAAAGGGGGACAATCCCAACATCCCTGCAGAGACGAGCGGGTGGGGGCCACATCCAAACCGGGGGAGACCCTGCGTGCGAGGCACGGGATCGAATGATGCGGACGGTTTAGCGTCTTTCCAGACGAAGTACAGTTTAACGTCGTGTGTTGAGGACGAGGCGGACGGTTTAACGTCTTGCCGGACGAAGTACAGTTTAACGTCGTGTGTTGAGGACGAAGCACTTGGCAGTTTAACGTCTTGCAGCGCGGACGATGGGGGCTAGGCAGTTTAACGTCGTGCAGCTTGGACGGATGTGCAGTTTAACGTCATGCTGGACGAATCTGCAGTTTAACGTCATGCTGGACGAATATGCAGTTTAACGTCATGCTGGACGTATGCGCAGTTTAACATCATGCGGGACGAATGTGCAGTTTAACGTCATGCTGGGCATAGGTTGCCGGACGATGGGTGCATGTCACTTCGCACGAACCTGGAGGGCCGCACGGGAAGACAACGCACGTTGCGGGCACCCAGGATGAGGATCATCGGGCGCCACGTAGGCAGGTGCCCTCAGGGGGTCGAGGGAGGCGACCCTGGCGGATTTGCGCGCAAAAGAGGAGCTTTGCGCGCAAAACCGCGGTTCGGCGCGCAAAAATGGCGGGCTGGCGCGCAATTGGGCCAGCCCTTTGCGCGCGGAAGGTTAGGATTGCGCGCACCAGGCTTCGGATAGCGCGCTGGGGGCAACGGCTCATTCTCTAACGAATGGCCCACTTTGAAAATGGGGGGGTGCGCGCAATCGGGTCGGATTGCGCGCACCCAGGGGCAATTGCGCGCAAGAGGCTTCTTTTGCGCGCAAAGGCCTTCGGGTTGAAATTTATTCAAAGGAAATGCGCCAAGGGGATTGCGCGCGAAGGCGGACCCCAAGGCTCTATTGCGCGAAAGAAAGGAGGTTACCTGAGGATCGGCATTGCGCGCGGAAGGGGTTGAATTGCGCGCGCGGGAGACCGTTCGACTTCCAGCAACCTTTGAAACGTTGGGGGTCGCCTAGTATTTATAGGCAACCCCGGGCGCGGAATCCAAGGCGCGAGCGCGGAATTCTCCTCGTGGGCGCGGAATCGGGCACGGCGCGCAAGGGAGTTGCGCGCATCCCGGGGGTTTTGCGCGCGGATCATCATCTTTGCGCGCAGACCTCTGAAATTCCGCGCAAGGCCTCCGGGCCCTCCGAAACATTCTTCCGACTCCAAATATGACCTCGCTTTCCACATCCGGAGCTTCGTTTGGGAACAACGGACTTTTCCGACGTCTACAATGTTCTAATGGAGGCAGAAACAGGGATACAAATGTGAGAGATGCGATCGAGATTCGAGTCACATATTTGGTGGCAAATGCGACTAAAACTGAGCAAGAGGATCCGTCTACACTTTGTTTTCCACGGGACCACATGAGGAAGTCTAAATGTATGGTGAAACTAGAAAATCACATATCTGGACTCTAAGAAACTGCGACAGAAAATGCTCGGTCAACAGTGATCATAGAGGATATAGCACAGTGATGAGAACAACATGGAGAATGTGATCACAATCGCATGTGATGGAAACCAAGTTTTCCAAGGAACTGAAAAGACTTTGTTTGATGGAAGGTCATTGAGGATATGGGACACATGAGTGGAAACATACAAGAACATATCAACAAAAGATGTTTTCACTACAATTCAGACCATGGGTGATTATGAATCAGTGTTGTTTAATCTTGTGGTATCGTCTGACGTTCTTGTTCGGATGAAAAAAACCCCATTGATGGAACCACACCATCACTCTTGAGACAGTGAACTACAACAGATTCTTATTTTAAGAAACTGGTTGAATCTTTTGGAAAAAATCTTGCATAGAATGCATGGCATCTACAGCCTACATTTGAGTGAATTTTAGTCTTATCTTTTGGGATTTTAGTCATGTCTTTGATGGACTAAATGAAGATATAAAAATCTATTTAAAGGAAACATGGTGATCTTGTTAGAGGCTCAAAATAGTCTTTTATCATGTTTTCTGATCTACCTTGACACTTTGGTTAACATCAATGCCCCTTTCCCTACCTCTGGACAGCACCCCCCCCCCCTCCCACCACTCCACCTGCAGCCCCTCTTCCTCCTCATGGACAACCCCCCCCTCCCCTTACAACCCCTTTCCATGGACATCCCCCTTCCCACCCCCCGGAAAACCCCCTACCCCCATAAACATCCCCCCTCCCCTCTTAGACACCCCCTCCCTCTACTCCTGGACACCCCCTCCTTCCTGGAAACCCACCTCCCTCCCCTCCCCAAGACAACCCCCCTAGACACCCCCCCTCTCAACCCCCGGACAGCCCCCCCCCCCTCCCACCACTCCAACTGCACCCCCTCCCTCCTCCTGGACAACCCCCTCCCTTCCCTTGTAGCCACCTCCCTTTCCTTGTACAGCCCCTTTCGACCCCCTGGACAACCCCCTCCCCTCCTAGACACACCCCCCCTCCACTCCTAGACACCCCCACCCACCCTCCCACCTGGACACCCCCTCCATCCTAGTTCTTTAGTGTACACCCATTAATAACCTTCTTTATCCAACTATATTTTCATCAACTGTTTGATAATGGAATAAATATTATTCATACACCTTAATTCAATAATATTAATTAGATAATCTTATATATTTTGAAGAGATACAGTTCAACAAATCAAGGAAAAACACCAAACAAAAAATATATTGGAGGAATATGAACGAAATTTTACATAAATCTAATGTGATAAAGGTAAATGATGCCTATGTTGGGTCTTTATGACATTAAATAAGATATATTGGTTCTCAAATTGAACTGGAATATAATTCATGGGCCTTTACATGGTCTTGGAATTGGTTTGGTTGGTTGGAACTTTTGATGCCTCACTACGGACCCACATCAGGCTACTCTAGAAGTGACCTACCAATTGTAAATTATCATTATTGAATTGAATTGAATGGATCTTCGTCTGGACACCCCCTCCCTTCTGAACACACCCCCTCCCTCCCCTCTTGGACACCCCACTCATGAAAACCCCCCTAGACACCCCCTCCTTTTTGGACACCCTCACTCTTGAACACCCCCCACCCACCCTCACACCTGGACACCCCTCCCTCTAGGAAACACCCCCTCCTGGACACCCCCCCCCTCACTTCTAGACACCCCCTTCCTTACTAGACACCCCCCACCCACATATAAGTGAAACTAATTAAAAAATTGAAAATCCAAGATATTGGTTCCCATCATGCTTCTAAGATGCTCATGAGTGGACTGAATGACTATGCATAAGTCAACTTCCACACTATCGACTAGTGTAGTCCAATGAGTTATGCATTACTAGAATGAAAAATCATTTCTAAAACCATTCTTCATAACCTAAGGATACAAAACATAATAAAGGGTGATCATATATGCTGAATAAGTGTAAACAAGGGAGATATCAATGATCATATATGAATAACATAAGTAGTAGGAATTCACCTTCATCCTATTTGTGTACAATCATCCATCAGGCCTGCTTCCCATTCATTTCTAAACACATCTATATAATTTTGTGAATATTAGTTTTTGTGACAGTCATGGTAGTACTGAAAAAATATAAATAAACAAAGGATTAATAAATATTTTAAATGAACTTGTAATTATTTTAGAAAATACCTCATCAGGGATGCTAGTTTGTAGATGAAATATGATCTCATTCATAAATTTACGAACATAATAACCACAATATTTTCCATTTGTTAGTTTTGGACGTTGTAGAAACATCAACAAAAAAAGTAATTTGTTGTGATATGTGTTTAGATAGTGAAATGTTATTATATATACCAGGATAATTTTCCAGTTGTAGATCTTGTAGGCATTCTTATCCTTAGCCCCTGGATTCATTCCATGCAGTAGACGATATTGATACACTGCCCTATCATAACATAATCCTCATTAAAAGATAATATAAATTATATAAGTAGATGTTTAGTTTTAAAATGTTTGATCTAGTGTATTAAAAATTAACAAACGCCATCATGCATGGTCAGTTTGTTGGATATCCATGCATTGAATCCCGAAATAAATCTTTAGTGTTTCTAAATTGATTGTAAACAACATTCAATACTGCCTAAAAACAAAAAAAGGAATAAGTAATGGAAGAAATGAAAATATAGTTGATATGATTAAATTGTAGAGTTTTACTCCTGCATCGTTGGTAATAAAAAAAGTCTGACATCCGTAATTTTGTTTTCAAACGATTCGAGCAGGGACAACATTGTTGCAGCCTCTTTATTATAATCTATTAACTCTTTTGAAGAGGTGATGTGAGGACTAATGTGTCAAAAAGATTTCATGGGTAAATCCCTTCAATTTTTATTTCATATATATTCCTATGAAAGATATGAAATTTATTTAGTCATAATTACTAGAGTATATCAGCTTTTGTAAAATCAAATCATGAAAATACACCTCATGTATAAATTTATGAATGAGGTGCCTAGCCATTCATACTTAAGGATTTTATTTACATTTTCAGCACTAATGAAATTTGATGCTTCCTCTCCATGTATATTTTTTTCAAAGTCAACTGTGTGAGCATTTTTTTTCTATCAACTTTGTATCCACATGATCCTCCAGTGATATTAACTATGGATATAGAATGGGTGTGGTGAAGGTGCTCTCAGTAGACCGTTTCAATCGGTTGTTTGATAATTGAGATAGTTTGAGCTGATATTTAATTTCACCCCTTATCTTTGTCATTCTATAATAACATTCATCGGTTCAAACCTTTTTTTATTAAATGTTAAAGGTCCAGCTTGAAAAATAAATTGGAAATGAATACCTCCTTGTCGACATGTTTTTTTAGAAGAATTATCGGTCATGCGATGATTGTTCCAACAGCTTTTTCAACTGTATTAATGTGGTTATTTTCATTTGGAGCAGGTATCTCGGCACTAGATTCATTAGCTACGTTAATTGACACACTAAAATGATCTGTTTGAAGTTGTCTGTTGTGTAGCATTTCATTCTGCGTATTGAACACCATAGCCCTCACTACAAGGCGATAGGTTGGAGTTGATAGATATAAATCACAGTCATTTTGACCCTGTATAATATTAGTACAGAAAAGGTATTAGTTTCTATGTGATTCACATTTCACAGAAACAATTATTAAAACATTTATTACCTCATCTAAGTCATATTTTTTAGGATAATGGCTCACCTAAAAGCTGGTGGGAGTGGGGCGGGATCATCACGCATGGGTTGTTATTGAGTTGTTTCTTCTCTTTGCCTCTCCCCCATCAAACATGCTATCATCTCTCTCTGGTATTGTAATTCTTCTTTAAAAATAGCTAATTTTTTTCATATTTTCTATTTTTTCATTTTTGATCCTTTGGTTGTTTTTGTTTTTGAAAATATGTTCGGGGTGTCACCCCAAAACTCACACCTCTGATGCGGCCATACTGTTTTGGCTTCTTCAAAGCTGTTAAAAGTTTGTCTGCATTTGGTGCGGGAGTTTTTTATTCCTATGACTATGTCAGATAGAATATATAGAAAAATAAGTAGTAATTTTAATGTAATATATATTTAAATCAAATAAAATTTATATTATGTCATACTTATACTTGATTCCCACACTTTTTGTGTGTTTTTATTAATCAGTGTCCCCTCTTTATTTACACGATCCTCCTTCAATAGAACATGGTGTGGGATGGATATGGATTTCTATTTCGATTCATTAATCTTCATATAAATAGATAATCATGGTTATTGTGTTGTTTAATGTCACATGCAAGTAGTACGGTAGATTTAAAAGACATACCAATTTCATATCAAGGGAAGCGTACCCCATCCTTGCTTTATGGTAAGGGTACGCTGAATCTGTTGCGTGTTTTTTATTTTCAGCACTCAGTTATTGTTTCATAAATAAAAAACTGTCAATCAAAGTGATGAATACAAGAAACTTCAAACAACGTATTACCCCACACAATGTACCTAAAAAGTCTGCTCCCCGCAATGGTTTCTAATTGCATCCCACACTCCTTGGGAAATAAAGTGTGCATAAAGAGGAGGTGGATGCAGCTTGGTTTTCCCTTCAGCAACTTTAAGATGATATTTCCCTAAAATTGTGCAGAAACTACTATGAATCCTTCCGGCAACTCTGATTAAATATTTTTTATGTGAGGAATCTTCTATAAATTCACTCTATAATGGATGGTGAAGAGTAAGTCAATGTTTTCATATTTTATTTTATTTTAATAAATTAAAAAAATGATATCATAATGTAACTGTAATATCTTCCCACATTAGTGTCTTAATCCCGACGAAAACATGGTACCACTACTATACATCAATCATCACATGTTGTCGAGTGACGATTCCAATGTAGCTACTAAAGATGGCTCTGTTTGGGTTAATATGTTGGCCTTTATTATTTTATCCCACCTCAAATTTGATGCATTTTTCTTTTTCCTTAAGGATTTTGGCTAACACTGTCAAACTACGATGCTCTTGTTTTTTTTCACTTTAAAGGTTTCATTTCCTACCATTTCATCATAAGTATCATCATTATGTTCCACTATAGTGCTAGCATCGACACTGGAACCAGCAGTAACAAGTTCAGAAACATATTGTACCTCAACACTAGGACCAGCAGCAACAGGTTGAGAAACCTGTTGTACCTCAGCACTGAGACCAGTAGCAATAAGTTGAGAAACATGTTGTACCTCATCACTGGTACCAACAACAACAGGTTGAGAAACCTATTTTTTCTTTACACTAGGACCACCAACAGCTAGTTGAGAGACCTTTTATGCCTTGGGATTGGGCGCCTCAGCAGGTGAAGAATTCATTATCTATAGAAGTGGTTTAACATTTAATTTAGATTACATAAAAGTATCAGCGAACAGATAATAACATAATGTAACACAATGTATATTACAATAAACAAATAACTTGATTATTGTACTCTATTTTTTTAAAGGCTGAAGAGATTTTACCCCTCTATCGACTATGTAAATCCCTTCATTGTGGTCTCCTCTAACAAACAAAATGCCATCTACATTAGGACCAATATGAAATGATTTTGAAGTCCCTATAAAAGGGTCATCCTCAGTTGAACTTTCATCTAACCCTCCAGTTTTTTGGTCGATAATAGAATAATTGACCAATTTTGGTTTGCGGGGTCTGGAACATAAAATACTTGTACTGCATGTGATGCCATTATAAATGGTTCGTCTTTCTCCCCTTTCTTACTGAAATCAACTTTCACGAATCATAATTCATCTATTTTAACAGCACTCATGTTATCAACCCACTTCCATTCAAAAATCGGCACTTTGAATTTCGTATAATCCAACTCCCATATTTGTTTGATGATTCCAAAGTATGACATATTAGCATAAATTGTATTTCAGTCCTTATCACTGGAAACATGCATCGCCTCATCCACAAGTGTAATCCCACTATTCTGCATGGTACTATCTTCATCATGTTCATTATTATAGAATGTATAACCCTTAATTACATAAGCATTATAAGATAATACATACACACTTGCTCATCTGGCTAGCCATCAAAGTCATTATGAAATTGAGTCTGGATTTTCATCTAACTACTTAAAAATATGGTCCTAAAACCATCCTATAAACTATCAATTATGTGTATCTAATATCCTTTGTTCATCCCTAGAATGATTTAAATGCCTAATAATTTCTTTGTGGGTTTGAACATATGGGTCAACGTCGAAACTGTTATGTAAAACGTAAAGGTGAGGCTGCTTTTGATATATAATACTGATTGTGAAAACCTCTCTTCCTGAAATTCCTTCACCCTCAAGCCACCCAGTGTGACAAGATTTTGGTTGGCCAATGTTTTCCACACCAGATAGGTATTCGGTACAGAATTTAATGGATTCCTCAACAATATATTTCTATGCAATACAACCCTCTGGGAGACTTTGATATTTGACATACCCTTTCAAAATATTCATATACCGTTCAATGGGGTACATCCATCTATAATGTACAGGACCACATAATCGAATCTCTCTCACCAAATTAACCATTAAATGGACCATCACATTGAAAAATGTTAGTTGGAAGAATATTTAAAATTCACATAATATGATGGTAATTTCTCATTCCATATTTGGAAATTTCGCCGGGTCTATAACTTTGCTGCATATAGCATTGAAGAAGAAATAGAGCATTGTTAATTTATGGTGCACATTCTTGGGAAAAATGCAGTGTAAAGCTATAGGAATTAGATCTTGCATCAAAACATGGAGGTCATGTGATTTCAGACCCTTTAATTTTAAATCTCTCATTGACATGATGTTCTTGATATTTGATAAATACCCCTCTGGAACCTTTAAGCCATTTAAGAAGTTTCAAAACTGATATCTCTCCTGCCTGGAAAGAGTGTAAGTAGCAAGAGGAAGAAATGTTCATTTTTTACCCTTCACTAGTGCCAACTCTTCTCGTATTCCCATCTCAACCATGTCCAATCTAGCCATATTTACATCCTTTGTCTTCTCGGGTTCATTTAGCAATGTGTCAATGACACTATCACATAATTTTTTTTCAACATACATAACATCAATAAAATGTCTAACATACAGACAATTCCAGTATGGTAATTCAAAAAAACTAATCTCTTTTTCCAACTGGTTTTCATAAGGTTTTTCAAAAATTATTTACCAAATGTAATGTACAAATATTTTACTTTCTTAAAAAAATGATTACATTTTAGTGGAGACGGTGTTGTATATTCTTCTGATCTTCTATCAAATGATTTCATCCAAGATCGGTACTTATGTCATCGGGGTAGAAATCTGCGATGTCCTAGAAACACAGTTTTCGATGAATGTTTCAACCTGATTGACTATGTACCCAGTTCGCAAATAGGACACCCTTGAGTTCCTTTAATGCTATATCCTAAAAATTTTCCATAAGTAGGAAAGTCATTTACCATCCCGTACAACATGGTTTTCAAAGTGAAATCTCCATTTTTTGTAAGCATCATACAAAGTAACACCTGAATCCCACAATATTTTTAAATCCTCGATCAACTGAACCAAATAAACATCAATAAAATTACTTGGTTGTTTTGATCTAGATATTAATATAGATAACATGATGTATTTTCGTTTCATTCGTAACCACTATGGTAAGTTATAATTTACGAACAAAACCAGCCATGTATTGTGACCGCTGCATTAAAAATCAAAAGGATTCACCCCATATGACGCCAGATGAAGGTTTCTCATCTTGTTTCCAAATTCAGGATACTCATGATCAATTCTCTTATACTGAGGAGAGTCTGTCAGGTGATGTAGTTTCCCATCTTTAATTATTGTATTTTCATGCCATGTCAATTGTCTTGTAGTCTCCTCACTTCCATATAGGCGCCTAAACCTTGGAATGATTAGAAAGTACCATACTACTTTCATAGGACTGGAATAATCTTTCTTGTATCGAGAAGAACCACACTTTTGGCATTCTTTAAGTGATTTGGGGTCCTTGTGAAACAATATATATTCATCCGGGAATGCCTGTATTTTTTGAGAGATCATACCCATTGATCGTAGCATTTGTTTGGCATCATATGTTCCGCTTGGGAGCTCATTATATTTTAAGAGCATGTCATTCAGGAGAGCAAGCAGTTCCGTAAAACTGGCTTCACTCTACCCATTGCCTGCTTTCCAATTATACAGCTTCAGTACGGCTGACAATGCTATATATTTAGTGAAACCAGCATACAGTGACGTTTTTGCACAGCTCTTTAACTTCTCAGAAAATTTTGGGCAATAATGAAGTTTATCTTCAATTGTCCTTGTCATTTCCTTAATATGATCTCCATCATCATTCACAACTATAATAACATCCTCCAAACGATCATCTTCATTGTTCACGTTTGTTATCATATCAGATGATCTGTAAAACTTTGTGTTATCTGAGCCACTACCTACATTCGTTTTTTTATCATGTTTATTCCAACATGTATAACTTTGATATATTCTGTCATAGATCGGGTGTTATTCCATCTCCTCTGGAAAAATTTTCTTGAATAAAAATAGCATAAACATGGAAAAGGGATTTGACAAGGGTCACATGCATGATATTCAACAAACTTGATAAACTCTTTCACGCCATCTTCATACTCTTTTGTCAACTGATTGGCATTCATCCATTCTTTATTCATATTCATTGTCTTTATTGGTTCGATCTCGAACATTCCTAATATTATGTTTTAATTAATGAAGTAGCATTTCTTGGGTTTTACAAAAAATCATGGTACAAATTCCTCTACCATGAACCATCATTTGATACAATTTAACTGTTACTCTAACCTCACTAACTCTATGTCCTCAAAATTCTTCTCCAAACTATAAAATATAAAAAAACACATCACATGTGGTTATAAAGGCTATACAAGTGTGATTTTAAAAATAACCATTAAGACGCCCTCAAAAAAACAATGTAATGATATAATGGGCTACTCATACATGAAATAGAGGAACCTACCCCAAAACATGTGAAAGTACTTGAACTCTATCTATATACGGGGGACTATTCCCTATCTTTTGTACATATTTATAGAGTACCTAAAACCTATACATGGAGGACTCTTCACTGAAACATGGGGGAGTACCATTATCCATATTTTCTCCAAACATCTCACTTGTCTCTTGTTAACTCTCAAGTAGAGTAAATATAATTAAAATGTCCAAAACACATCCTGTGCAATTTCTAATGATTGAGGGAATCATATATTTTTAATCTACATGATAAGATATTTATAATGGGCTACTCATACATGAAATATTATCATCTAAGTGAAAAAATATTAATAATAATGAAAATAACATAGTATATAATTTTTTCAATGGATACACAGTGTGTAGGGTTCTCAGTCAAGGTTGGTTGTATACTCCCATTTCTAAACTCATGTAAAATCCATATACATGGTGTGTCCAGTAGGGTGAACATCGTGTATGGATGAGATTTACCTGATTTAATCTGACATATATCAAATTAATTCCATGTTAGTCTTACAAAAACTACATGATGCCTCTAAAAATACATGACATATAGAACAACTTGAGATAAAGGCGTGTACTTTAGATACATATTGAGTCACCTAACCGGTTATGCATCACATTTTTGTGGAATACACAATTTTTAGTCCTTACATGACTACTAGGGGTGTATATTCTATACACATCAAGTTTCTATGGAATCTATACAAGGTGTGAGTGAAGTAAATCACATATCATATGGTTCTACAATTATTTCATGGCATGTACATGGTTTCATGCTGATGTATATGTCTTGGAGATACATTGTGTGTGTCCTAGGCTCACATGACATGTCACATTTAAAATGAAACTTATTCCATGTTTGAGTTAGAAGATGAGTCATGTGGTGTATATTTTGGGGATAAATGTTTTATGGCATTAAAATCTATATGAAATCCATGTATGGTGTAGCATGTTCCATTTAACAAGACTACATACCATGTATTTTAAAAATATATAGAATCTAAAAAACATCATCTTCACACTATACACACCACTTTCACCTCCTTTCATAGTTCTTTTCCATTACCGACCAAATTTGTCAACCTCATAGCATCCAATGCACCTTTTTGGGTTAATATCTTTCCAATTATCACTGTATAATCCATCATCATCCAACTATTCTTTAAAATACACCTAGAACTCACCATATCTTTATCATCATGCTTCTAAACCCAAGAACTCTTTGATTTTACTCTTTTGTGACATTGCAGAATAACCATAAAACTCAAATGTGTATTACATCTAAATATTTGTGACAGTGGTGGTGGGAAAAATACTCAACCACCAATGGGTGAGCTCATGTTTAGGTTCATCAAAGAAAATTACTATTATACAATATTATAATTCTCTATTCATGGGGGAAAAGTTTCTTAATGTATTACAATTATTTAAACTAAAATATATTCCAAAAATAAATAAATTACCAAATAATAATATTATTGAGGCTAATTTTTAGTTTAAATAATCATTAATAAGAAAAAATCCACATTATAAAAAAAATACAAGAAAAAATCCATGAAATAAAATTTTAGAAAACATGTGAAAGCTTCATCCTCATGTTCAACACATGTTAGAAATAAAATATTAAAATAATTAAACTAGCATGGACATAGGTAAATACTAATCAAAGTAAACATATTACTTTATTTATGTGTTTAAAAAATAATATAATTCAATTATTTAATCTCATTTTCTTTAGAAACATCATTATTTACATAAAATACAAATCCTAAAATAATTAAAGTCACATAACGATGAATTTTTGGGAAAAGATGAAGTATTTATTTTTTCCACCTTATGAGAAGAATAATAATTTATTTAATTATTATTCATTTTCATTATTTTCTCACTATAATTATTTTATCATAAAAAATGGTCATCATTGAAAAACAAATTTAAGAAGAAGAAGTGAATTCTAAGTTTGTGGATAATGAGTCAAACACATAAATAATAATATCATATCTCATTGGAATTTCTCTAAATCTAGATGATCACATCACATCCCTCAATTTTTTTGTCTCCACCACTGCATTGAAAATGATCCACACAAAGAATTGTTTTTCTATTAATAGAGACGCATGTGAGTTTTTATTCTCTAATAGTTTTTCCCTCACAAAAAGGAATTAGGTGAAATCTATTTTTGACTAGGGTGTTCATAAAGTGTCTCATAGAGTCCTCTAGAAGTGGTTTCCAAGGATTCAGTGGAATTGCACTAGTAACAAAGTGGTGGTGCTATTGAAATGGGTAATGTTTGGATTGATATTCAATGGTGGAATAACTACAAAATGAAAATAAAATTGCATATCAATCACTCCAACAACCACAACACCTTGAAAAAACACAATCATGCTCACAATCTCAACACCATACAAACAAAAAAATCACAATTTTAGATTTTACAAAGCATCCCTTATTCAATTTTTTTCATTAATTCAAGGGTTATCACAGAAGTATTATCATCCCAGGGAATTCATTCATAAGTCAATTATATATAAATTACCAATTTTTATATTCAAATGTTCAATAGGAACCAACCAACATGCAATTCATTTAGTACGAAAACAAGGACCACCAACAGCCATGATTTCCAGTGGGGCATTTAGACCATACATTTCACATTATAAACATCATTATAAAACATTAATAACATGAAAAAAGAGGAATCTAATGAGTAACAGGAGAAAACTCACTACGAATGTTTTGTTCATCACACGGAAGAGGTTCGTTCGTGGAAGAGGAGAGGCACACAATAGAGGATATTTCCAACTGAAATGAAAACAAAAAATAGGGGAAAACCATGAGAATAAAATAATCTAAAACTGAGTACAACATTTACCACAACCCACAAACACCAAGAACTGACTAAAACCTAAATCCACCCACACCATGGTTAAACACACCTTAAGATAACAAGAAATTATACAACCCACCTTTGATAGAATGAGTTCAACAGACTTTAAATATAAAAGATGAACATACAATGGAAACAAGGTTGAAACCAGTAAACTTTAGTTATCTAATTCCCATTTCTAAAACCAAGTCCCTAGACAAGGTTTCATACACTGGAGGCAGCGGCGGTGGAGGCAGCAGTGGCAGCGGCGGAGGAGGCAGTCGCGGGGGAGGCAACTGTGGAGGAGGCAGCCATGGAGGAGGTAGCAGCGCCAGAGTCAGCGATGGCAGAGGCAGTGGCGGCAGAGGAGGATGACGTTCGTGGTGGAGGAAAACCCAGCGGTGGCGGCGGCGGTGAAGGAGGAGGAGTAGGAGAGGTCGCGGTAGAAAAGGGGCATAGTTCATCTTCTGTGACAGCTTGAACGTGTGCGAGAGAGGAGGGGCCTATTAGGGTTTATAAATAAAAACCGTTGGAACCTTTATGAGAGATCCTTAAATGCACTGATAATGGTATATTTTATCAATGATTTTATTTTAGCGCTGATAAAAAATACCTTCATCAGTGATTTTAATGAGCGCTGATAAAGGTTCTAGCGGTTTTTATTTAAATTTTTATTTATATTCTTTTATATTTATTTCAAATGACATATAAGATAAATATTTATTTATTTATTAATAATTTTAACAATAAATAGTATATATTTATAAATATTGGTATATAATTGTTAATCTATTCAAAAAATATTATTTTTTATTATAAATATTATAATTTTATATAAATTAAGAATAAAAACGTTTTTCTGCACTAATAATAGCACTGATAAAGGTTAGATTTATCAGCGCTTTTATCTAGTGCTGATAAAGGCACACCCCTTTATCTGTGCTTTCTGTTTAGCGTTAATAAAGGTCAGCGCTTCCCTTGCCCTGTTTTGAGGTAGTGTATTAAACACCTCATATTTAATTAAATATGAATAATGAAAAAAACCACAGGTTGTTATATTATACCCCCGCCAAATTATTTCACCCTTACATTTTCATTACTCAAAAGAAAAAAAATAAGGGTACTACTACCTTATTACTTCCTCTGGTTCTCATGTTACTTATAAAAACATATGATTCCTTCATAGACCTTTAACTATGTGAGTGTAATTTATTTTTATTACATTATCATTTGACCAAATATTTCTATTTCTTGTTCTTCATAAGAGATATGATTCCCCGTCTATACAAACTTTAATTTCCATACATGTGATTGATCAGGTATATACTTCCTTAAAAGTGATAGATGAAACACATAATGCACTTTGTAGTTGTTTGTTAGAAGTTCCAGGTGATGATATATTGTCCCCACATGATCGAGGATTTCAAAAGGGATAATATATATAGGGATCAACATTACCTTCTCAAATATCATAATCATCTTCCATAGCGATATTCAAAGGAATACCTTGTCTCTAACATCAAACTCTAAATATCATCAATGATTATCAGGATGTCTCTTATATCATATGTTGTTATTTTTAATGTTTCAATGATTTATTTTAATCATCTATAACATTTATTGAGAAATATCACCTCTTAACTACTTAGTCTCTCCAACTTTGTCCCAATATGTTGAAGTTGTTCACCTCTTCCCATATATAGCCTCATATAGTGCTATCTGAATGCTAGAATATAAAATTTTGTTATATGATAACTCTACTAGGAGAAAGTGTTTATCCCAAAATCCTTTTAAATATATTGTGTACGATATTATCATATCTTATAGAGTTTTAATGTTCTTTTTAGACAGTCCATTAATCTAAAGATGAGAAGCAGGGTTGAAGATCATCATTATTTCTATAACTTATTGATGTATGTCCATAACATTAAATTAAACCGTGGATATTGATCAGACACAACTAAGAGTGGTACTATATACATCCATACTACCTCCTTTATGTTTATTTGGTAAAGTTGATTTATTATCAAATCTATTCAAATATCAACGAAATGTTCTGACATCCTATGTTGATTGACAACAAACCAAATTTTATTACAGTATTTAGATGTTTTAGTAAGACCTAAAACGAAATACATGGTGATTTTATCCCATTTACATATAGGTATGGGTAATTTTTTCATTATCCCATTATACTTATGTTGTTATTCCCGAATTTTTTTATACTAAACATTGAGATATATATACTGAAATCATTCTATTTAGGTTTTCCCATCATAAATGATTCTTGAGATATCTATACATATTTTAACATCTAATATAAATATAGAATGATGAGTTATATTCATAATACTATTGATATATCTTCAAATATAGTATTCATGGGACACAAATTTATTTCTTGATTTATATACTTCTATCACATTCATGGTTAAACTCTATAATTTTTCTTACCTTTTCCTATAACTTCATATCCTTTTTTGTACTACCTTAATTTTCATATGGATTAATAATTGAGAAATTATTTATCCAATATAGTATTTATCACCTTCCCTCGGGATTTCAAGGTCCATAATTTTCAAATCCAAGAGTATTAGGTCTCCATAAATCCTCCTCATGTATAAGATTGTATGATACTTTCTACTTAGAGAATTTTCCACCTTTTTCACCTTCCAAATGTAGTAATATATTGATTAGTTATAGTCCTAAATAAACCTCAACCATCTCCTTGGGATAATGTTTAACTCCATTTGAGAGAACATTTACATTAATCTCTATTGATCAATATATATTTCATATTCTTCACCATAGAGATAATTCTTCCATATCATTAGAGAAAATATTACCATTACTATCACCAAAACAAGTTTTGGGTATGTTTTCCCATGAAAATTATATTGGTGTGATAGATATTCTACCACCATGTCATTTTTCATGAGCACACATACCAATATTTTCATTAATTCATCATAGTATATCACAAAATATTATCTACTACAAGGTAGTGTGAGTAAAGGTGTAGTGATCAACATTCTATTCAAATACTTGAAATTTTCTTCACATTCATCTATATAATGTAACTTGAATCTCATTTGAGTTTTCTTAGTTGGTGTATTTTACAATCAAGAGAAATTTATCAAAAATAATTGATAGTATCTATCCAATCCAACTAAAACTATGGATCACATTTATAGTGATTAGTCTCTGCCATTCTTTAATTACCTTTTTATTTTAAGGATCCAAAAAGATACACTCACATTTAATTACATTACCAAATAATTATACAATCTATTTCCAAAATTCAAACATAATAAATTTGGAATAGAGTTTATTTTTTTCAAGGTCTTCAACACAAATTGATATTCATGATTTCCTTTACTCTTGGAATATATGAGAATATAATCTATTAATAATTCCATAAATTGATTGATATAATATCTAAAAATATACCCATGAAGATAGTTTTGTAATTTTTATGTATGAATGACATCATTGTGAATTCATAGTTTTTATATCTTTTATAGAAGGATATATTAGATAAATCCACTCTTTTAACCCATAATTGATGATATCCATATTGAAGTTCAATCTTTTAAAAGTATTTTTTCCACAAATTTGGTATAACAAGTTATAAATATGTGGTACAAGATACTTATTCTTGATTTTTATTTTATTAAGTGGTTGATATTCAATGCATAGTTTATTCGATCCATCTTTATTCTTAATAAAAATGACTAGTACACCACATTATGAAGCAATTGGGTATTTAAAACACTTATCAAGATTCTATTATATTTTATGATTTAATTCTTGAAACACAATTGGTTTCATTATAAGGATCATAGTATATGGGCATAGCATTGAGTATGAGTTTATAGAAAAATCAACCTCAGAATCTAGGGAAGATTGGGAAACTATTTGAAAAATAAATCGATGTATTCTAATACAATATATATTTGATCAATATTTTGTTTTTCCAAGACCATTTGAACTATGTATCGCAAATTTGTATGTAACAGGACCTGTATAAAAGAATTAATATATATATGTAGCTTATAGTCAGCCTTTCATTGATAGATGTTCATGGGTTGATTATGAAGGAAAAAATGTAATTTATAATCCCCATAATTGATACAAGATTTATAAAGGGAGAGAAAATACATGCATTAAATCACCTAAAATTAAACTAAATTAAGAATAATAAAATTTATAGGAAGCTGATTACCAAAAACATCAATTGTAGAAAAGGTATATATATGGAATGAAATCATCACACCATTATAATTTTCACTTATACTTCAATATATAGTATTTTTGTTGGTGATTTAATGGTATTATAAAAATTTACTGATAAGAATGAGTGGGTAGAACCAAAATAAAATAATACATTCAATGTTATTTAGTAGAATATGAGTGTACCTTTTCCAACTTCATTTTTTTGAACCACTTATTCAGTTGTGATTATATAGGATTTCACTTTCTCTATTAGCTTATGAGGATTTTGACATCAATTTTCATCATTAACCCTTGTATTGGTGCATTGGTGTTTATAATTTCCATACTTTTAAAAATTAAATCATTGGAGTGTGGGTGGTGCATTAGGTTGAGATTTCTTTTTATCTATCTCATTGATTAGCCTATTCAAATATCTTTAACATTCATGTGCATGGTGTAATTCTATTCCAATACCAAAGAATTTACCTATCCCTATAAGGTAATTTCCTCCATGATTCTCCCCATAGTTTCGGCATATGGGATGATTAATTTTATTTCCTTCATGGTTTATATCACTTTAGTTTCCTTGAAACTCCAGATTCTCTTGTACCCAAAACTTTACCAGCAATGTGAGTCTCTAATATCTATTTACACCTTGAGAGAACATTGAAAATTTCATCATATCAACCAAAGTACCATATATCCAATTCATTTTAGTGACTCAGTTTCAAGACACAAAAAAATGATTGATATTTATTTCATGGTTGATGATAAAACCTGAATCATATATAGAAATCCTTAAAAATATTCATCATTAGTACCAATAGATTTATCCTCCAATTTTTTAACGCTATTATTTTTCTATACATTTTAGTTTAAAGAGTTTAATAAAAAAAATATTCATTAAAAATACCTTCTTAAACTCATCTAATTTCATGGAGTTTATTTATTCCACTTGACTCATCTTCTTAATGATATTCCACTACTTATCAACTTCATCTTCAAAATGATAAACATCTAAAACAAAATTTTCAAGATCTAATCACTAGAAAATAAAAAATAACATTTTTATTTTATTTATACGTTACTTAATAATTAGTGTATTATAAGACATGTTATGGGAGGGTGGATGTTGCCACATGAAGGGATAAATAGATATTTATTCCTTACAATGAGAATTTGGATGGTTGGAATGATTCACATTATTATTCACAGCTTTAGAGTGTTGTATGAGAATTTCTATAAGATACATCATTTCATCTCTTGTTCCATTTGGTTTTTATTAGTATTTTCATTACATTATCTATTACATTTTTTTACTCAATTCGTCCAAGTTCTAGTAATTTAAAAAAAGGTTAGTGTGAGTACTAAGAAATAACAATCAGAGTAAGTAATTATATTATAAGGATAATAAATCCTGAAATATTCTAAATTATGTTAATTTAATTTCAACCTATGACATTTTATATCCATCCTATATCACTATTAGTTCAACCTAGGTTACTTTAGGTTCCGTATTCTTAATCCTTATAAACTAATACCCAAAAATAACCAATCCATGTTCTAATACGAACTTAGATAAAACAATTATAACATATATACATATTATAAAATTTTATATGAATACTCATTACATCTTATCTTGGTGGTTAATTAGTTTGTTAGTTCTTTCAGTACATAGTGATTGCTTTGTTGAAGAACAACGGTTTACCATTTCCCCTTAAAATGGCTTTGTTTAATAAAAAAAATTAATTTCGAGAGAGAGACTAGATATATAACCAAATTATTTTATAACCATTATTTATTATCACCCACATATATTCATAACACATGAAAACCTTCTAGATATATCAAAAATAATAATCATCTTCATAATCTAGATAATGATAACATATGAATACAAAGATTAAATTCTTGGTAAGGTTAAGTTTAATAGATAAAAATTGAAGACAGTAAGCGAGCATCAGGTGAGAATATTGGAATAATAACGTAATCATGGTTTGTGGATAAAATATAATTCATTTATAACTAATAAAACATAAATCATAAATAATCATTCATGGAATGATTATTTTGTCATAACATAGGTTGTGAATCATCTTAGTGTGGAAATATGATCCATAAATTTTTATCCATGAAAAAAAACCTAGTCATAAGAATATAACACATAAATAAGAATGGAAAATTATTTCTAAAGTCGGGGATAAATATCAAGAACATCATCACATAGTGTATTGATCCAATTTGTGAATTTAGTTCACAACTTATTCATATAAAAATGGCGGATATAGTCCCATAGTAGATTAAGTTCAATCCTCAATCCATTACATGCCATATGATGTGATATAAATATTTAACTAATGCATTGGAGGTATATATAATTTTAGTATCATCTATAATATTATTAAAATCGTAAATATGTGTTCCACAATAACATTAAAAAATTCATAATCCCATCATAGATTAATTAACCCATGGAAAAGAATTGAGTTACATGAAAATATCCAAAATTTATGACCATAACGAATCTAGATTAAAAAGGTGTGTGGTATCATTAGAGAATATCCATTGAAGTATAAGAAAAATTATAGAATGTCGAAATAGATAAAATAAATATTATTTATAGAGTATTAGAAAATTTATTTGAAAAATATGATGAAATATCCTTTACTTTTGAAAAAATTTATATTAAAATAAAATATTTTATAAAATAATGGAAATAGAAATTACATGAGAAAACCCCTGAAAAATTGGAAAAAATATTCTTAAAAACAAATAATAAAGATGAATGGAAAATTTATTCATACGAAAATCATTACAAATATTGATTCTTTTCAAACTTTTGTAAATATATTTGATGTCACGACCCATCCTCGGGGCTCGGGTCGTGACTACCCCAAGCCCGCCTTCCATAGGCCAAGGGCTGGCAACTAGAACCAAAGGCGTAAATCCCGATAACTGGGAAGGCATTACCTTTATAAAAGTAAACAAAACACCATAGAGTACAAGTGGAAGTAAAACACTAAGTATAAAGAGAAGTGCTGAAAGGTAAATGGGCCAGAATACAAACCCAAAAGAAAGTACAACTACAACTGAACAAAGTACAACAGAAAAATACAACAGCTGGAAGGACGGAAACGGCTCCTGGGTCATCCTCCTCAGATCCTACCTGAAGGGTAGGTACATATGGTGCAGCTCCTGGATCGTCCACCACGGATCCTACCTGAAGGGTAGGTACAGATAGCCTCCACAACGCTCTCACCCGTCAACCTCCTCCGAGTGTTGTCTTTCCATGAAGTCCACCTCTGGATACTAACGCGTCGTGTGGTCCACCTCCGGGTACTGACTCGTCATGTGGTCCACCTCCGGGTACCGTCCAGTCCTCGAACACTCGGCCTCCGTCAGCGCTGCCCGTCGTCTGCAACCAACACAACGAGGTGTAGGCATAGCCTGTGTAGTAGTGAGTATAACGATACTCAGTAGGGACCCCGAGACCCTCATGGTCTCACTAAAACCAACATGGATAACCACAAAGAAGATCTCAACAGATAACCTCTACTTAGGTATATTCCCTTTCATACACCTAAGTTATCAAGTAACCCATCTCAATCATGAGGAAACATAAAGATTATGAAATCAACGGATAACCACTACCCAGGTATATGCCCATACATATACCTAAGTTATCAAGTAACCCATCTCATTCATTAGGTAAACACAAAGGTCAAGGATACAGCTCAAACCAGGATTTTCATGATCGAAACCGTAACTACTGAAGAGCCCCGTCTCTGCAGTGTACAGCGGTCCTGTCAGGACTCTGAGGTACTGCTCACTAACCTAAAACTGTTGAGGTACTCCTCCTGTCGAGTATTGTGGGCCTGCTTCTACAACCAAGCGCTTCCCACCATGGGTCTGCGGCTACAACCAAGAACTCCCCCTCATAGCCTCAAGAGGTACTCCTTCTATTGAGTACCGCGGGTCTGCCGCTACAATCAAGCGCTCCTCCGCCGTGGGTCTGCCACTACAACCAAGCGCTCCCCCTCATAGCCTCCAGAGTTACTCCTTCTGTTGAGTACCGCGGGTTGGCCGCTACAACCAAGCGCTCCTCCTCCATGGGTCTGCCGCTACAACCAAGCGCTCCACACTGGGCTATCTGAAACACACCAAGTCGATCGGTCAAGCAGTTGTCAGGTCTCAGCTGGCTACACGGTCTCCGTACTACGCATGCTCATCTCCGGGAGGGTCCACTCCATGAGCTTCTGGTCGATACTACAAGTATGAAAAAGTTCCACGAAGAAGTATCTCAAAGCACTTCCTCGTCACAGGGGTCTCAACGCAACAGACGGCGTGTCAATCGGACGCCCGGTCTGTGAGTTACTAGCATTTTCGTCCCCGGGGCCTAGTTGGTTTTGTGTGCGAACCAACCCGGCCGTAACTTAACTGTACCCCGAACTCTCATAGGGTATACTCAAAGGGACCGTTTCTCAACGTGATCACCAACGCCGCTGATGGTTCGTCAAACAGACGTCTGGTCTGAAAGATATCAGCTTTTCCGTTCTAGGGGCCCGGTTGGATTTCGGGTGAAATCCAACCCGACCACTATCCAACTACAACCAAAACTTGGGCTAAGTATGCCAAAATTTCCATCTCAACAAGAGGAAATCAACGAGACAGACGGCGCGTCAATCGGACGCCCGGTCTGTGAGTTATTGGCTTTTTCGTTCCAGGGGCCTGGTTGGTTTCGTGAGCGAACTAACCCGACTGCACTCTGATGACATCCAAACCTCGAGTGGAGTAAGCCAAAAGATTCTTCTCACTTAGAGGAATCCATCAAAGTCGACAGCACGTCAATCGGACGTCCGGAGCTCAAGATATAAGTGTTTTCGCTCTGAGGGCCCGGTTGGTTTCGTACCCGAACCAACCCGGCTGAACACAAAGTTCTCCAAAACCTTAAGTGTAATATACTGAAACGACCGTCTCGATCCAGGGGTCGCATCGCCACTGACGGCGCGTCGTTCGGAGCCCCGTATCTCAAATTATGAGCAAAAGACCGAAAAGGTCCGGAAACTGGGGGTCTGGGCCCGGACCGACCCGGCCCGACCCCCCCTGGGTCGGCCCGAAACGGGTAGACCCGACCCGGCCGGCACGGCCCGGCCCGGCCTGGGCACGACCCAGCCCGGCCGCCTGGCGGGTCGGCCGTGATGGCCGAGCAGGTGCAAGGGGGCACCGCCCCCCTTGATGATTCTGCGGCCCCACGTGGGGGGCCGCCTCTCACCAACGGATGCGGCAAGGCCGCGTCCTGCCTTCGATTCTATGTGGCCGCAGAACCGCACCCCGCCACCGCGGCTTCAACCGCGTCGGCTCCGTCCAGCGGCACGCTGGGGCGCCGCCGCCGGTGGAGTCTGCGGGCCACCGGAGTTGCTCCGATTGTCTGATTTCATTTCCGTCTGCGTCGTAGCTCATCCCGGGTCTCGTTCTTCACTCCGGAATCAAGAAATCGTCCATGCGGACCGTTTTGTCATCTTCCGCTGTTCCGCACACCAAGAACAAAAGGGCGGTGGGTTTAGACTTGTTCGTTGGTCCGCACCCACCACGTTATCGGTTTGAAACAACACCATAATTCCCAGCAATTGATAAACCTTGACCCGTAATAATAATCCGCGGACCAACTTGTTAATTGGTTGGTCCGCGTTCTTTCCTTGGAGGAAAACAAACATGGTTATTACCATTTTCAAAATGACCCCTACCTTCATCGTCGTCGGACGCGAGTTCGTCGCGGAATTGACCATCGCGGAAGAAAAGGAACGTCGCATCGCGGAAGGGCGTCGCTGTCGCGCGGTACTCGGCGTCGCGTAGACAAACTCAAGATGCCGATTGAAGATTGTCGCGGGGATGGAACGTCGCGGAAGAAGCATTGGCATCGCATCACGTTGATCTCCGGGGGTCCGGCGTTCTTCGTCGCCCTTCGTCGGAGGTCGGCGTTCTTCGCGTTCTTCGCGTTCTTCACGTTCTTCGCGTTCTTCGTGTTCTTCACGAAGGAGGATGAAGATCTTTAGAGATTCTCCAAAGGTTTAGCACAACAACCAGATAATAAAATAAGTCATCATCTTATTTTATTATCAACTAAAGAATTTTAAAAACAAATATAAGTAACGAACAATTAATTCATATAATTAATTGCAACGAACTAACCGCCCAATTAATAGGGGCGTTAAGAATTTAGAAAACGCGTCAGTTGACTTTCATTTAATAGGGGTTTTCGCAGGTGCGTTACTTAGCGGAAAAGAAACGGTGGGGCTCGTGAGGGCCCCACCTCACAAATATCCTACCAAGAGGGTAGGATATTTTGGGTTCCACCCTATCCGCTTCAACTCAAGTTAAGAAGCTTTAAGTGGATTTAAGCGGATTTAAGTGAAATAAAATAAAGTTGTCACACCACTTTATTTTATTTTCTTTACTTAACCCCCAAAAATTAAAAACCACACCCGAGCAAATGCAACTCCGGAAGAGGCATTTGTAAGCAAGTATCGGCACTGCGATCCCATCGGTGCCCTCGAAATTCGATTCCGAGCACCAGTTCAAAAGTTAGAAAAACTCTCTCGTTCGTTCACTGAATGTACCCGAGCCAAACTTCGAAAAATGATTCCAGGGACACCGGGCCTCGGAATCACGTGCCGTCAGAAACTGCATTCTTGTAAAATTCCAAGGAAAATTAAGAAAAACAATTTCCTTGAAATTTACTGGTCTTTACATTTGAAGTCAATAAAAAAGCCTTGTATGAAAAATGTTAAAAATATTCTTTTAAAATATATGTAAATAAATCAAATCTAATTAGTAATTGATCTTAAGAAATCATAAAATAGTAGAGAAATATATTTATAAACAAAATAAATAATATGAACACTGAGGAGAATAATTCATGACAAAAAAAAGAAAATATAAGGATATATCCAATTATAAGAAACTAATATATTAAATTACAAACCAAAAAAATAGATATGGTTAGAATTTGGTTTTGTGTATATTATTAAATATCATATGATAGTTGTTTCTGGATAGATATCATTGGATTGAGATGATATTATGGGGTTATTCAAATTGATATTATTAGGAAAAATAATCTTACAATGAAGCTTCAATTTATTCAGGTGGATTAATCCATCGAATGAAGTTCCATTATGATGAATTCTCCTCTCATTGTCGGATTTCATGGGTACTAGCTATTGGATATTTTATCTAATGGTTCTATAGTGTATTTTAGGTTTCCCAATTGAATAGTAGGTTGACCGCCATTGAATTGGTTAGTGCAACCTATTCACTATAATAAGACCTCTACAAAGAGTAGTGGTGTCCCATCTATGATATTTATGCTTTCTTCTAAGCTATAATATAGTTTTTGACAACATAGTTTGAGACTTTGAATATTTGTTGGGAATTGACTGATGGGTTTTTCATTATCTTGTATCTTCTAAAGGAAATATGTTTTTATGGTTCATTCATGCATATAGGACCTTTATTCATACAATGTAAATATTTTTTGGCAATTTTTTATGTTTTTTTTTTATTATTTTCTTTTTTGGAGATTTTTTGTGCTTTTTTATCAGATATTGCTTTGTTGTTTGTATATTTCAACTACACAGGCTAAGATGATCAAATGAAATTCTGTCTGATGCATGCTTTAGTTTAAATCTAATACAATATATGGATTGATTCTCTTAGAGGATATTATTCATACAAATAATTTTAATAAAAGGTTGGTCTACTTCACTCACATAAATTAATTTTTATCCTCTCTTTGGAATGTAAGTTATTTCTTTTCAATTGGCATTACTATTATTAGATGAATGACTTCGTAGAAAATAAAGGTTCGTATCAACAATTTAGATAGAATAGAAATTTTCATTTGGATAATGAAACTAGAGGGTCTTCTGATATATAAATATTTAGATTATTCCTATTCTAATAAGTTTCTTGAAAATAAATAAGACGATGTAATGGGAGTGGTTGGACAAAAAGGATTCATCCTTTATAAGGATATCACTTTCTTGGAATGTTTCTTTAAAAATTTTAGAGAAGAAAAAAATTATAAAGGTTATGATAGAATTAGATTAAATGTAAGATAATTCAATATCTTATAGTTTCAGGTTATCAAATGGAGGACCAATGACATATCATGTAAATGAATTCAATATGGTCCAAAGTTTGTTAAAATTTCTGATGGTAACTTTCATAGATGATTTATGGTTGATAATTATTATTTCGGTACTTTTAGAAAGCTAGGATGCCTTAGTAAAAATAGTTAGAAACTAAAATGGGAAGAAAAAACTTGTGTTTGATTAAATTTGAATCTTGATCTTTAAGGGGTATTAGATGTCAAAGGAATTCCAAGACTCATCAGAAGGGGAACATAATTCAACTAGATAAGGATAGTCACCACAATAGATGTACTTTTAGAATAATAAATATTCAGATGATAAATCCTAGAGAAGATTTAAAGATAAATTTATTGGTATATTTCAAACATGTTGGATTTGTAGGAATAAGGGTGATATAAAGAAATATTTCAATAATCTGATAGAATATTCCACTTCCATATAGACAAAATCAATAAGTACAACATACAAATGTTCTGGTTTTTATACTAAGTGTGATCATTCTAAAAGATTTGTGGTTTATTAAATCACATGGATTTTTTCATTCAACTGGTGATCAATGGTGCATGGTCGATTATGTACTATGAAGCTGGGGAAGAGTATATATTGTTTATGATAAAGCTCTTGATATATTAAGGAAAGGTGATGTAACATTCGAATAAAAAATATAAGTGTCATGATACCGGAATATTTTATACATATTCTAGGTCTTTGGAAGAACCTCATGTAAGTGTGAAAGTTTATGATGTCTATTTCAAGAATACTTTTTCAAGTTGATTCTTGAAGATTAAAAAATGTTCCATGGAGATTACCCACAATGTAAAAAAATGTAACCCTGTACTTGATCAGATGCAGGTATAAAGTTTCAGTGATCATAAGCACTATATCAGATGGTCTAGAAATGTGGCATTGTAGGTTTATTCACCTTTTCAAAATGAATTTAAAATTTATAACAAAAAGAGAATACTTAAACATAACCACACATAGCTTGTATGATGTGAAATTTATATTCTAGGAAAATAGAAGAAATTTTCCTTTAATTTGGATGGAAAAAAAGACAAGTAATAAAAAGTAATAACTTATTCATTTTGATATTTGGGGACCATCCCTTAATTATTATAGTAGTGATTCGCTATAATTTGTAACCATCACTGATTATATTGCTTAAAATTTGGGTTTACATGATGAATAATAAATCTAATGTGTTTTATTAATTTATTTAGTGGAATATTTTGTCCAAAAAGAGTTTGACTGAAAGATTAAATGTCTCTAGTAAAATAATTGTTTAGATTAAACAAGAAAAAACATTCATAACTTTTGTAAAATTAAGGGAATTGAGCCTGAAAAAAATATTACAAGAACTCCAAAAAAATTAAATACCTCAAAGTTTGAATGGAACTTTTAAAGACAAATCTTTCTGTATGAAGCTTCAATCAAGAATTACTAATAAGTAATTTATGAAAATCAATAAATAAAATATTTTATTTTGGGAAAATAATTCATGCTTAATATTTGGGTAAATAAATTCAAGATGAAGTTTGGATTGGTAAGAGACTATAAGTGAACCATCTCAAATTCTTTGTAAGTATCATGTACATTCTTATCAATTCTAAAGTTAGATAAAATTTGTAGGTTAAATCCAAGATTTGTTTTCTAATTAGATATGGTGATGATAACATTGTATATTTTTTCTAGGGTGATGAAAAGAAACTAGTAATTTGGATAAGATATGTTGTTTTTAAAGTAGAACTACTATAGAAAGAAAAAAAAATGGCTCAGATGGAATTTTATGTTAAATAAAGTAATAAATTTCAAGGAGATCAAATAGAGGTGTCTTTATGAACTCTAATTATAGAAAAATTAGTGGAAACTTAAAATATTGGTTCTTTAAAAGTTAGTCAAGTAGATAGAAGAAAACTGGATAGACCCTTACTAGATAGAGGATGATCAGACAAACTCTCGCCAGATATAGAATGATTAGAATGTCCATTACTAGATAAGGAATAATCGAATAGGCCTCTACTAGATGGAGAAATATTGGATATATGACTATTAGATGTAGAAGTTCCAATAGAAGAATATAAGGTTTTATTGAGTATAATAAATGATATATCCAAACCATTTTAGATATTGGTAGCTGATATGAACTTTCTACTGCTAATGAATTTAGGGGAACAAGGACATTCGAAAGAGCAGCCACTCTTAGAGACCTGGAAAATTGGTATTCATCTATGGAAGAGGAAATGAATTCCTTAAATCTCATAAATAATTGGGAGCTAGATATACTACCTTAAGGAAAAAAGAGATTTGGAAAAACAAATGTTTTTCAATTAAAATATAAAATTAATGGAAGTTAGGGATATAAATAATGGATTGTAGTAATGGTTTTTCTGAAGAAGGAAGGAATTGAATTTTCTAAAATTTTATCACCAGTATTAAAGAAACCAACCATTTTTATTGTGTATATAATTGTTGTGTCTGATGATCTACAATTGGATCATATGAATATAAAGAATGGCTTTCTTCATGGAGCTTTGGAGGAAAACATTTACATGGTTCATTCCCAAGGTAATGAAGTTTATTAGAAGGGTTATATGTTTAATAATTTGAAACAAAATCTTTATAGATTTAAGAAATATCCATAATAAGGAAATATATTTTTTTATAGTTTTATTATTTAGAAAACTTTTATCTGATGTAATTTTGACCCCTATTGTTATAAGAAGCATTGGGATGATGTAACATATATCATATTTATTTTATATGTTGATGATATGTTTATTACTAGTCTGGTGTTCCATTAGATCGAAGAAACAAATAGGAAGTTATCAAGAAGTTTTGGATGAATAACCTCATACAAGAAAAGAAGTTATTAGGGATAATAATGTAGAGTGATAAGAAAACCATTACTTTTTATCCCAAAATGATTACCTTAGGGATGTCATCGAAATATCTTAAATGATTGGTTATAAACCTATCTCAATGACCATCATAGAACACATCAAAATTGGTAAATCACAAGAACCTTTAATATAAGAATAATTTTATAACATGAATAATGCACCTTTTTCTTCATCTGTTGAATGTTATGTGATGGTTTTCACATGAAAATGTATTGTTTCTACAATGTGAGTTTTTATCCATTTTATATCAAATTAATTTTTGAAATAATGAGAAGCTATGAAATCAATCATATGGTACTTGAAGGGGTAAAATGATTTAGATTTATGTTTTAGTGATGATAATTAGTTTAATGGATTTGTTGATATATATTTTACTAGAGACATTCACTCATGGAAATGTACTACATGATTTTTGTATACTTTTAGGTGGATGGAGGTAATTTGGATATCTTGGTTGTAGCCAGTTGGTAGATTATTAACAATTTAAATAGAGTCTATTGTTATTAAAAAATCAGGGAAAGAGTTTATATGGTTCAAACTCTAGCTGGAGGAACTCAGAAATGGATCAGAAAGAGGAATGTTATTTTTTATGGTTGGCATGTTATTCATGTTTCTCGGAGTCCAATGTTTCATGCAATAATGAAACACATTGACCTAAAATATCCCATTATTCTAGGTTTTTTGGAAGAAAATTATTGGTCATATTAAATATTATTTGGAAGTATAATCATCATGATATGTTTAAAATGTTTATATTATAAGAAATTTAGAAGCAAAATTTTTCCTCTATTTGAATAAGATAGTTAGATGGAGGGGAAATACAGCATGTCGCATATGGAGATTGATCACTATTGGATAGTTGAATAATTTTGAAATTTTGAAGAAATTTTCAAGTTGGATATTATTGTATTTCTATTAATTTTTTTAGTATCATCAGATAGAGGTTTCTAGATGATTATCATCAAATATATATTATCATATATAGTTCAACGAATAGATATGAATTGACAAAAGATTTTTTAGGTGAGGCTTCAATGAATTTAGGTGGAATAATCCATTGGAAAGGCTTGCATCATGCTCGATTCCCTTTACAAAGGATAATTTAATGGGTACAAGATGTTGGTGTTTTAATTGTATGGTTCAATAATGTATCTGGGGTTTCTCATGTTAATTATAGGTTGACCGCAAATCAGGGATGTCAGGGTAACCTTTTCACTAGATAAAGACCTCTGTAAAGAGTGTTGGTGGCACATCTTTGAGATGTTTACTTTATTTGAAGCTATATTAGAGTTTCTGAATTTATATTATGAAAAATTTAAATGTGTATAGAAATTGAATGATGATATTTGAATCCACTTATACCTCTTAAATGAAACATTTTTTCAATGTTCTCTTGTGATTGTAAAACCTGTGTTAGAACCATGTGATTCTTATTTGTCCATTTTTTGTATTTTTTGTTTTTTCTATGAGTCTTATTTTAGAGTTTTGGGTTTAAATTAGGTGATATATCATCCCTTATATAATGTAAAAACTCATAAGAGGATGTTATTTGAAAAACCATTGGTTTTTGTATCTTTCTATTGGGTGTGATAATATTATTGAATGGATGTCTGTTAAGTGTACGAAGTGTTTTTTGTGTGTGTACAATATAAAAAATAGAGAGATGATCATGGAGTCTCTTATTCATAAAAAAATAAGACAAAAAAATAAAAATAGTAGAATAAGATACAATGGTATTTAGATACTGAATAAAATAATAATTTATCTTAATGGAAATGTAATATAAACAACATCGATATCAACGTGAGGTTGGAAAATAAACCCCTGCCACAAACTTCTACATGGTCACATGAACATTGAATCACTATATAGTAAATTTGGTTTTATTATTAACATTAATATGATACTTATTAATAGTTTTTCCAGTTTATAGCATTCATTTATAAATCTGTGTTACCAATATATTAATTATTTACAGTTGAAATTAATATTCAGTTGTCTTTTATTCTATTTTTCCCCACATGTTTTAGTTCAGTGGTTCCAATCCTTTCTCTTTTATCATATACTAATTATCAAAAAAATTAATGAATATTTGATATATTTTTTGATATATTTCTACATTTCCATGGTCATTTCATGCATCTTTGGGTGACGATTCACTGGGAATGCAGAAAAATGTCCTTTTGTTAATTTTAATTGCATAAAAACAATTGAATTCATTAATGAATATAAATATATATATTTCCAATTTTTAATTATGAAAACATCATAAATTCATCATCATTACATAATATTTCTAGTATTTAGAGTTTCTTAGTCGTTGATGATGAAAATAATTTAATTTCATTTATGTAGGTTTTAAAACCAACCAAAAGAGAACGTATAATAATTATTGGATTATTAATAAAATATTATTGCATAGTAATAATAATATTTTTACAGATTATTAATGGTTTAAAAACATGTTATCAAAGTGATAAATAAAATTCAATAAGATGTGGGTGAAGAAGATATAAAATAATGATTAAGAAGAAGATAACACTTACATTGAAGACTCAGATTTCCTCCACTACAACAAAATAGGACTTTAATAGCACTAGCCTTTAGCAGCACTAGAAAAAAACACTAATAAAGGGTACCTTTTATCAGTGTTTTTTTAGTGTTGGAAAATGGTACCCTTTTTTAGTTCTTTTTAGCACTGATAAAGAGTACCCTTTATCGGTTCTTTATTTTTATCACTGATAAAGGGCGCCCTTTATCAATTAATTAATTAGTACCCATAAATTGATCTTTTATTATTCCTTTTTTAGTGTTGATAATGGTTTGTAAATTAATAAATAATGATGATGATTTTATTATAAATATATTAAAATATTTATTAATAAAATAATCATTTATAAATATGAATAAATTGATTATACTATATAGAAATTATAAATACTAATAAATAGTATATATTAAATATATAGTTATATGTAAAATGAAAATTAAACAAATAAAAATTAAAAATACGTAAATTGAGAAAAATATTAAACATTTTATTAATTAATAATTATTGATAATTTTAATAAACAGTATACATTAAATATATATATATATATATGATTTCTATAATATAGAATATTTATGTTGTAATTTAAATAGTAATATGTTTAATTAGTGAATAATGGTTTAAAATTAAAAATTAATATGAATTAAAAATAATGACTAACTACATCGAGTAATGGATATAATTGAATTTCATTTCATTTTTCAGTTTAACATAGATCCAACATGTGTTATATTGATTTCAAATATATGTAATTAATGAATGTATATATATAATGCACACACGCAAATATTTATATAATTAATCAAATTTTATATAGAAACACAAACACCTAATATTTATGTAATTTATTTAAATATTATTGTTCATTTTATAATTTAATTATAATATGATACATTTAATATATCATGTCTTTATTCATGGTAAATTTTATTTATTTATTTTTTATTTTATTACAGTTACATATTAATTCATTTTAAATATGTTTTATTTTTTATTTTTTTATTTTTTTCTTGGGAATTTAATCAATTTTTATTATTTATTTTAAATATATTTATTTGTTTGTTTTATGTGATATCTCGGCCTATTTTGGAGTCATCTTGGGAAAATTTTTCATTTAATTTTAGTTGTTTTGAAGTTCTTTCAATTTTTAATTATCGTTTGAGGTTCCTTTAGGTTAAGTTTTAATAAAATCTATGGATAGAGGGTTGTGCATGGTTTGTATATGGTTCGAAAAACTGTGCGACCAAACCCAGGTAACTATACAAACCTGGACAGTGAGGTTCATATGGTTTGCGCACGATTTTTTTAATCATTTTCCTTAGTCAGGTGAAACCAAGCATGCGGAACGGTTTTAAAAAAAATTAGTTTTTAAATCACCCAAACCCATAAAACCCCTCTATTTCGATCTAGTATTGGGCTTGATGAATACTATGAGATCCTAAAGTATTCTAGTGTGATTCCAAGGTGATTCGAACACCTTATTCAAGATCATAATTCCAGATTAAAGATCTATTCTCTTATCGATAAGTGGATTTCATTAAGATTCTTCATTAATTCTTTCCTCTATATTTGATTGATCATTTCATGGAAGATATAAATTATTTCCATGGATCTAAACTGATGTGTTGAGATCTAGATCTAGGATTGTGTATTTAGATCTAGATTTTCTAGATCTTTAATCCTTTGATATCAATTTTGGGTTTAGGGATTTAAATCTGGATTTCGATCGACATCATTGTGCCGCATGGAATTTGATGGTTTACTCTTGGCAAGAATCCATCAAAAAACTAATGTAGGTGGTCTAAATATAACTCTCATAGTTGTGGACTTTATATGTGTATGTGAGATTATTTATTTTATATCTTCCATTAATAATTTATTTCTTAAATTGGAGTAATTAGGAATGTCAAATTGAAATGTTGAAAAATTATTGATTAAATAGATGATAGAACCATGAGGCTAATGGGATGTCCAAATAGATGTTTGATTTGTTAAAATTGTTTATGCGTTGAGATATTATAATTGACATATTGAATTTAGTAGGGTTTGAGATAATTAATCATGGGTAATTAATTATGATATACGGATTGGATATGTGAGATAATTAATGGTGGATTAATATTATGCCTTGTGGTTTCATTAAGATAATTAATTGTTGGATTAATTAAGATTAGTTGATATTTTATTTGGATGATTAATTGGGGATAATTAATTATGGAATGAGATTAATGTTTATTGATTAATTAATTGATCAATTAATTAATGTGTTGTACACTTAGGTAAACATGGGTTAACTAATGGGTTTTGATTTATTTAATAAACCATTGGATTAGTAAGGTATTGAAGTGAATAATTCTTTATTAATTAATAAATTATGTAAATGATTAAAAATGTGTGTACTAAACATGGTGTTATAGACCAATGGAGAAGTTGGGTCTTAGAGATGGCATTTTACCCTAATAGTTATCCAAGCACTTGTGATTTGAGATGGTATACATGGAGATTGACGCGAGATATTTTTTGGGGTGGTAGAAATGGTGATCTACACCAGATGATATTTCGAGTGTTAGGAATGGCTGCCTATATAAAATGAGGTTTGGGGTGTTTGACATGGAATTCAACACCAAATGGATGACAATAATGAGATATGAAAAGAATGAGAGGCATGAATCAAATCTGAGTTTAATGTGTTAAAACAAATAATTAATTACAATTTGATAACTCATTAATTGTGTATTATAATTTTTTCTTTATATAATTTCAAACATTATCTTTTGGCTAACTTGTTTTAGACAATGTTGGTGTTTTCCTACTGATTTGTACCCACACCCTACTTGGGATGCCTGATCGACACCCGAGTAGACTATGTTGGTGCAGGACATGATAAGGGCGAGGCCTGGGAATAGGTTGCAATTTGGGAATGCAGCATGGGTGAGGGAACATGATGTGGTTTGGGACTTTCTATGGATTCATTGTGTTTAATTTTAGTTCCAATATAAACACTTAGCATTTTCATTATTACAACATGTTTTCCCTTTCAGCTGAGTATGGTATTTCATGTTTTGACTATCTTGTGAAATTATTATTGTTCTGTTGGTTTATATAATTCCACACTTGTTTGTTGTTGTTTGCGTCAATTGGTACTTTACTCTGTTAAAATAGGGTATAGTCTCCCCAAAAACTACTTACCAAATCATCTCTCCTTGTCGGCACCCTCTAGCATACGAGGAGGCGCGCTTGAGGGCATGTGACCGACTGGCTCAAGGCCCTGTTGCATGGCACCCAGGTCGGGATGTTACAAAGTGGTATCAAAGGAGTTTTATTTATTTCTTATTTTTTTATTACTAATTTGGAAAAGTTATACTAGATACTAGGAAGAATTGGGGCTCGGAAAAGAGATCGTACATGGGAGTTGCAAACCCATCTATGGGGGAAAATCCGGGTACTCGGGGTGGGATTGTTGTGATTTTTATTTGTTGTTATAGTTGGATATTTTTTTCACCTTGGGTGGTGCACTTGTGGTGTGATGTGATAATTTTTTATGATAATTGTTCAGTAATGATTCATGGCCTAAAAGAGTTATGAGGTTTGAGTTTGAATGCATCATTCTAGGCACTCAGGGTTTTTGTGACATTCATCATTAGGCACTAACTTGTTATGTGGTTGAAATGAAAATGGTGCCCAACATGAATTGATAAATATTTTAAAATGGTGAAAATTGAGAATAAGTGGATGTATAAATGAGAAAATTGTTAATGAGAATGTGTTTTCCCTTTCTAACCAAGACCTAGTGGTATGATGGTTAAGGGTAGCGATAGCACCTCGGTGTTAACCATGTGGCGAGAAATGAGGGAAGGACATATTAATACTTTTTGTGCTTTTTTTCATCTTATGTAATGGTATACAATTTTGTTATGAGACCTATTATGTTTATTTTTCATTTTAGATATTATGCCTCAATGACTCTTGATTAGGGGAGGACTGAGGGGTAAGGCATAGAATGAACTTCCAAACAGGGAACTTGATGCACCGTTAGTGCCAGCTAAGGATGAAGAGAAGAAGTTCAGAGAGAACTTTTCTCATTTCTTGCACTTCATGGAGAGAGACCCGGGGAGGGTTTTGAAAACCATTTCTAGTTTTACAAGGGATTTTTAGTTGCATAACCCTCCAGTTTTATTGGATAGGGTGGACATGAGGGAGATGAATTTTGGATTGAACAAATAGAGATGATACTTGACCATTTGTAGACTTCAACTAAGACGATGGTCATGTTGGATTCTTATATGTTATTGGGTCGGTGAAGATATAGTTGTAAATGTAGTAAAAATATGGGTAGACTGATGATATGTTATGGAAGGAATTTCTGGAGAAGTTCATGGAGAAATTCTATCCAAAGACATAGAGGCATGAGAAGGATTCCGAGTTTATGAATTTGACCCTAAGAAGCAGGTCCATAATGGATTATGCCAAATGTCTTACATATTTAATATATTTTTCTCCAGCATTGGAAAAAGATTAGGATACTTTGTAAAAATGATTTCAGGATAGACTTAGATGTGAAATTAAGTCCTAGGTGAATATCTTTAGACAGAAGAACTTCTCATAAGTGGTGAATCGGGCTCTCATTTTAGAGGGGAAGATGAAGGAGTCTTCCAGTGATAGATAGGTAGCTGTCGTTTGATGACTAGGTATTGCACCTTCCAATATCATGAAGAACTATTAGGAGAACCTTAGTTGGGACATTGGAAAGAAATGTGGACAATTTGGGGGAACAGTTTCACAGGATCTTACTCATTAGTTTTTTCACCAATGTGGTAGGCAGGGACACTATCACAAACATTTTCCTCAACCACTAGTGGAGTGTCAATGTTATAGAAAGATGGGGAACCTATACAGATTCTATATGTTTTTGCAATATACTATTGTTGAGGGAGTATCTGAATAGAGTAAGAATGTTGGAAGGGGGTCTTCTACACCATATATGTTTGGTAGTTTGAATTATTCTGGAAAAAGCGGTAGAGGTAGTGGATGTGGTGCTTCATGGAAAAAGTGCCTATATCAGTTGGGTGGTGCTACTCTGGGGAGTCAGACAGCATCACATGGAATAGGGGAAGTATAGTTACATGTTTTACATCCTACACTTATGGATAGTGAGGTTGGTAAATCGATAGTGAGAGGTACTATTCTAGTAGTTTCTACTATATATGGTTCCTTGTTTGATATTAGTTTCTCTCATTGCTTTATATATGAAAATATTATTAATGGATTGAGCATGGAGGTGGAGTCTGTGAATGGATTAATTAATATCGATACACTGTTGGGAAATTTATCAAGATATATTTGTCTATGCAAGGGATGTTTATTAGATATCAGAGCATATCACTTTCATTAATATCTCTATTTCCTTGATATGATGGGATTTGACTTGATTATGGGTATGGACTAGTTAGTTGCATACCGATCCCACATCAATTGTTACCATAGAAGAGTGACCTTTGTGTCTCTTAAGGTGAATAGTATATTTATCGTGGAGTGTGAGATATCCAGTCAAGCCAAGTAGGGACAATTACTCATTAATTGGGATAGCATTCTTCCCAAATGTCCAGTCCTTTTATGGATGATGGGGGTGGTTGGAAAAATGTCTGTCCACCAGTTGTAGAATAGTTACATGATGTCTTTACTGAAGAATTATTAGGGTTTCCATCTGAGAGAGGTTTGGAATTCACTATTGAGCTTATTATGGGGGGTTGAGCCAGTATCTATTCCACCTTATAGAATGGCACTAACTAGGCTACAAAGATCTCAATAATAAGTTTGAGGAGTTGGAGGATAAATGGTTTATCCGTCCAAGTATGCCGCCTTGGGGATCACCCGTTTTTTTTTTCAAAGAAGGACAAAGGGAGTTTAGTCTTGTGTGTCGATTATCAGAAGTTCAATAAGAAGGCTATGAATAATTGATATCCTCTTCTACATATCAAAAATATGTTTGACCAGATAAAGGGACCTTGTGTGTTTATAACAATTGATTTGAGATTTGGGTATCATCAGGTTAGAGTTCGAACTTCTGATATACTAAGGAATTATTTTAGAAGTAGGTATGGCCTTTATGATTTTTTTATAATGTGTTTTGGCTTTAAAAATTCTCCATTAGTTTTTATTTCCTTGATGAATAGTATCTTTCATCAGTACCAAGATAAATTTGTGGTAGTGTCCGTGTATGATATATTGTTGTACTCCAAGACTCAAGATGATCATTCCCAACATCTTCGCATCATCCTGAGTACACTGAGAGAGCATCAGTTATACTCTAAGATATTTAAGTGTCAGTTTTGGATTGATCAGGTACAATTTTTAGGGAATATCATCTCGAAAGAAGTTGTGGATGTGGACCCAAAGAAATTTCAAGTAGTGGTTTTTTTGGAGTACCAGAGAATGTTTTTCATATCTGAAGCTTTTTGGAATTAGCTGGATATTAAATAAGGTTCATCCAAGACATTTTCCAAATGGCAGTGCTACTTTCATGTTTAAAAAAGGGATAAAGTTTGAATGAACAGAATCATGCAATAATTCTTTCTCGGAATTGAATAAGAGCTTGACATTAGAACCAATCTTGATCCTACCTGAGTCTTGTGAAGAGTACATGATCTTTTATGACGCTTCAGGGATAGGACTCTGAGAAATGTTGATGTAGGGGGATAAAATCGTTATGTATGGGTCTTAGTAGTTTAGGTAACATGAACAAAATTACCCCATGCACAACCCTGGGTTGGAAGCATTGTTTTATGCTCTTAAGTTTTGGAGACACTATCACTTGGGTGAAAATTTTAATCTTTATATTGATCAAAAAATCATGAAGTATATCTTTTCACAACGTTACTTGAATATTTTGCAGAAAAAATGGTTAGATTATATGTAGTCCTTTGATTTTGAACTAGCATATACACCTAGAAAGGGGGATAGTGTGGAAAATGACTTAAGTATGAAAACTCAGACTTAGTTGGTACATAAGTTGAGTGTTGAGTGGAAGATGATATCTTTGCTGGATGAAATGTGTGTGGTGGTTTAGGATATTTTGGAGAAAATGAATGTAGTTTTAATAGCAGTAATGTATACACTCTTGATATATATCAGGAATATGCAGTATGAAGATCATAAGTGGTTATCCTTGAGGGAAATCCATGAAGGTGGGGAGACACCTTCAGACTAGTTGATGGATGAGGATGAGGTAATCAGTGTGAGAAACGGTATTTTTGTGCCTATGAATATGTGAGGGGAACTCATGCGATAATTCCATGCTTCAAAGTGGGTGGTACATCTTGGGGTGACAAAAATTTACTGTGACCTATGACGACAACTATTGATTATTCTGGAATGCATGTGGGATTATGTGACCATGGATTTTATGGTAGGACTTACAAAGATTCTTAAGAAGAATTATGTTATTTGAGTCATTGTGGATAGACAAAAAGGGTTTTACACTTATTTACTACTAGGGAAACCTTCACAGTAGAACAATTGGGGAAGATATATGTTTGAGAGATAGTTCATTTGCATTGGGTGCCACGAACTATAGTTTCAGATCATGATTCTCACTTTACTTCACAATTTTGGTAGGTCTTGTAGAAAGCACTTGGCACAAAGGTTTTGTTTATTATGGATTTCCACACACAGACAGATGGTCATTTAGAGTGTACCATATAGGTTCTAGAGGATATGTTGCAGGCATGTGGGCTTGATTTCAGTGGTCACTACTGGAATTTAGTCTTTTCCCAATGGCAGTATACCAACGGTTTTCTTAAACCATTGGTATAGTGAGCCTTTGCCAACGGTTTAAGAAAACTATTGGCAAAGAGAATTTTGGTGGACCCTTTCCCAACGGTTCCAGTGAACCGTTGGGAAAGGGTGCTATAATCACACATTTCCCAACGGTTCAGTGGAACCGTTGGGAAAAACTCACACCTTTCCCAACGGTTCACTAGAACCATTGGGAAAGGGGTGCTAAACTCACACATTTCCCAACGGTTCCAGTGAACCGTTGGGAAATGTGTCCCTTTGCCAACGGTTTTTATAAACCATTGGAAAAGGTTTCCCCCAAATTGCAGATCGCGATCTCCTCTCCCCATTCGGACAGAGCCCTAATCTATTCGCTCTGGTGCTCTCGCGAACCCCATCCGACTCCACTGCTCTCGTGAATCCGAACACCAGCACCCCCATCCCAATAGGTACAGCCCAATATGAATAGGTAAAATTTGATCTCAACCATATTGTTGTAGTTGTTTTAATGAATAGATTTTTTCCAGGTGTTAGTGGTTTAATTGATTATTGAAATTAATATCTAAATAGGATATTGTTTGTGTTTGTGAAGACTTATTTAATGTTTTTGTATTCTATGTTTGGAAGGAGAGTGTTCAAAACATGTAAATCAGAGTTGGGATGTTTACATGTTTTGGATAATGGATTTTGGGAATTATGGATTGTGTTCAAACCAATTTGATATGTTTTGGATAATGGATTGTGGGGGTAGGGGGTGTCCACGGGGGTGGGTGGGTTGTCCACGGGGGTGGGCGGGGGTGTCCACGGGGGTGGGAAAGGTTGTCCACAGGGTGGGCGGTGCTATCTAGGAGGTGTGGGCTGTCCTGGGGGTCTGGGTGGGGTGTCCTGGTGGGGGAGGGGTGTGTGGGGTGTCCAGGGGGGTGGTATGTCTAGGTGGTGGTGGTGGGGTTGCAGGGGAGGGGGGTGTGGGCTGTTTGGGAGGGTGGGGAGGCTATCTAGGGGGGGTACGGGGTGTCCAGGGGGGTACGGGGGTGGGCGGGTTGTCCACAAGGGTGGACGGCCTGTCCACGGGGGTGGTCGGGCTGTCAAGGAGGGGTGGACGGGCTGTCCAGGGGGGGTGGGTGGGCTGTCCATGGGGGGTAGGGGTGTCTAGGGGGTGGGTGGGCTATCCAAGGGGGTGGGGGCTGTCCATAGGGAGAAGGGGTGTCGAGGGGGGGTGGGTGGGCTGTCCACGGGGGTGGTTGGGCTGTCTAGGGGGTAGGGGGTGCCCACGGGGGTGGGCGGGGCTGTCCAGGGGGTGTGGGCTGTCCTGGGGGTCTGGGTGGGGTGTCCTGGTAAGGGAGGGGTGTGTGGGGTGTCCAGGTGGGGTGGTATGTCTAGGTGGTGGTGGTGGGGTTGCAGGGAAGGGGGGTGTGGGCTGTTTGGGAGGGTGGGCGGGGCTATCCAGGGGGGTACGGGGGTGGGTGGGCTGTCCACAAGGGTGGACGGGCTGTCCACGGGGGTGGTCGGGGGTGGGTTGTCCAGGGGGAGTGGGTGGGCTGGCCACAGGGGGTAGGGGTGTCCAGGGGGTGGGTGGGCTATCCAAGGGGGTGGGGGGCTGTCCATAGGGAGAAGGGGTGTCGAGGGGGTGGGTGGGTTGTCCACGGGGGTGGTTGGGCTGTCTAGGGGGTTGGGGGCATCCACGGGGGTGGGTGGGTTGTCCACGGGGGTGGGCGGGGCTGTCCACGGGGGTGGGAAAGGCTGTCCACGGGGGTGGGTGGGGCTGTCCAGGGGGTGTGGGCTGTCTTGGGGGTCTGGGTGGGGTGTCCTGGTGGGGGAGGGGTGTGTGGGGTGTCCAGGGGGGTTGGTATGTCTAGGTGATGGTGGTGGGGTTGCAGGGGAGGGGGTGTGGGCTGTTTGGGAGGGTGGGCGGGGCTATCCCGGGGGGGTACAGGCTGTCCAGGGGGGTGGGTGGGCTGGCCACAGGGGGTGGTTGTGCTCTCACGAACCCCCCGTCCGAACATCATCGACCCCCGTGGACAACCCACCTTTTATCCCAAATTCCATAGATTTATACATTATTTTATTATATTATGTCTCAAATTATCTAAAATATGTGTTTGATGTTCTTCACGTGACCTATCATAATTCCTTCTCATAATCTATAGTGATCATGGGAAGATCCCATGCATGATTCATGATCACTCAAATTATTCTGCAGATCATACATAATGGAAGCCTTACAGGATGTGAGATGATTATATCTATGAAATCTACTCAGGTACCTGCTGAGGAAGTGCATATTAATTCAAAAAGGTAAATCGCATATGAGGATACCCTACTAATATGGTTATGGGATGAGGCATGCTCTGATGTGATAACACATTAAGTTCTTGTTGGTTTTACATTTTTTCAATAACACATTAGTATGTTTTTTTCACATGTGTAGTTGATACCATGATTATTTTCTTCCTTTATCGTTTACTTAAATGTATTTTCTATTAAAGTTCAATCCTATTGAATTGTTTATGAAAAAATGACTTATATTAATTCTTTTTACAGAATGGACAGAAGTTTGATGTATGAAACCGGTCGTATCTCAAGCGATTTTCAAAACAATTTGGAGAGATTTATAGATTTTGCATTTCACAATGCTTCAGATAGTGGTCGCATACACTGCCCATGTTCCAATTGTGTTGGTAGACCTTGGTTGAGTCGTGAAGAAGTCAGCTACCTCATAACCAAAAATGGTTTTCAAGCAAACTACTTTGTGTGGTATCACAATGGGGAGAAAATGAAATCTCAAATTGGTGATGATCGAAATGAAAGGACCGGAATGGAGAATTAGTTAGATGATTGGTTTCCGTTTATTCGTCATCATGAAAAGGAAGGATTTCGACTCAAGAAGACGTCGATATGAGGACAACTGATGCATCTAGTGAAAATGATGATATTGATAGGGTGAAAAAATTGAATGATGCTGCCATGACTCCAGTATATCGACAATGCGATAAAATGAAAAAGCTGGAATTTTAATCCGATTGTTTCATGAAAAAACTATGTATGGGATTTCTAATACAGCAATCGATTACTTTCATACCCTCTTGAAGGATTTACTTCCAGATGGTGCAGATATTCCCTCAAACCACTATATGGCATGGAAGTTAGTTGAAGAACTTGGATTTTCCAGAAACAAAATTCATGCTTGCCCGAAAGATTGCAGTTTATTCTGGGAAGAAACCGTTGAACGAAATGAATGTATAAAATGTGGCACATCCCGCTGGAAGTCAAAATCTGATGGAACACCATCCCTCGTTCCACAGAAAGTAATGTGGCACTTTCCATTGATCCTCAGACTCCGGAATCTTTTTATGTCTGATGACATATCAATAAAAATGAGATGGCAAGATACCGAGAGAAAGAAGACTAATGATGAGTTGGTTCATCCTGCAGATGGATTTGCATGGTAGAGATTTGATGCTCGACATCCTGATTTTGCAGCTGACGTGCGTAATGTGAGGCTGGGTCTTTCATGCGACGGTTTTAATCCGTTTGGGCAGATGCTTACTTCGCACAGCACATGGCCAGTTTTTATACACATTTATAATCTTCCCCCATGGTTGTGTATGAAAAAATCTTTCACTTTCATGAGTATACTCATATCTGGTCCTTCTGATCCCGGCATTGATATTGATGTATACATGCAACCTTTAATAAAAGAGTTGAAAATTCTTTGGGATGTGGGTGTGCGCACATACGATGCATGTTCGAAAGACATATTTCAGATGCGTGTTGTGCTTATGTGGACGATCAATGATTTTCCGGCTTATGCAATGATGTCTGGATGGAGCACGAAGGGAAAACTGTCATGTCCAGTTTGTATGAAGAATACACGATCTAGAAGACTGAAACATCATTGTAGTTTCAGTTTTATGGGACATCGACGATTTTTTCCAAAGGATCATCCATATAGAATGAATCGTCGAAGATTTGATAATACTATAGAGACCGATGATCCACCTCAGCGTATGTCTGGAACTGATGTGCTTATTGAATTGAAAGATTCCAGTTTTTCGTTCGGGAAGGGTCAAATGAAATCTCGAAAGAGAAAGAATGTTTCCACAGAAACCTGTTACAATTGGAGGAAGAGGAGTATCTTTTTTGATTTTCCTTATTGGTCAACCAATTTGCTACATCATTGCATAGACGTCATGCATATTGAAAAGAATATATGTGAAATGTTGATTTCAGTTCTTCTAAATGTCAAGGGGAAGACAAAAGATGATTTACGATCTCGACGTGACTTGGTGGATTGGGGAATCAGACCAGAATTGCATCCTGTGCGTATCAGTGAAAATAAATGGCAACTTCCATGTGCTTCTTATGTGATGACACCTACTAAAAAAAACAATTTTTGGAAGTATTAGAGACTATTAGAGTTCCTGATGGCTATTCAAGAAACATATCTAAACGGGTCAACAGAAGAGAGTTGAAGCTAAAATCTTTGAAGACTCATGATTATCACGTTCTACTGTATGAGTTGCTTCCAATAGCAATCTATCATCTTTTGTCCAATAATGTAAGGGTGGGTGTTATTCGGTTGTGCCATTTGTTTAGAGATCTTTGTGCTAAGAAGTTGTCCAAGTCTATCTTGCAAAAAATGTTGACAGATGCCCCATTAATTTTGTGTGAGTTGGAGAAAATATTTCCCCCATCATTTTTCACATGCATGCTGCATCTGACTGTCCATATTCCAACTGAAATACTTCTCAGAGGACCTGTTTCTTTTCGTTGGATGTATCCAACTGAAAGAAATATGTTCACATTAAAGTCTTATGTTCGAAACAAGAAACATCCTGAAGGTTCTATCGTGAACGGTTACTTAGCTCAAGAATGTATGGATTTCTGTTCAATGTATTTGTCTGATCTTACTACAAGAATGAACAGACCAATGAGAAATGAAGAAGAACAATATGAGAAAATTGAACCCAGTTTTCCATCACTTCCTCAAACAGGAGGAATTCCTGGATCATATACATTGAAGACATTAAGCCTTGAAGAGCGGGAGATGGCACATCGCACAGTTTTGTTCAACTGTGATTTGTTCGATGACTATATCAGGTAACAAAATTGAATATGTATATCTTACATATATATCTGTTAAACTAGTCATATTTTTTTATCTACAGGGAACATAAAACAATGATAAATAGGAAGCATCGTTCTTTATCTTTGAGAAGGAGAGAGACTTTTCATAGAAAAGAGTTTTCTGCTTGGTTAAAATTGAAGGTAAAAATATTACTGTTTAAATTAATTATTTCAATATTTACTTAAGTTTAACTTTCATTTATATTGCAGGTATTGAGTTTGTCTACTGACTCTGTCTCTGAGGAAATAAGATCTTTGGATTTTGGTCCTAATACCGTGGTTCGTGACTGTAAATCAATTGTTATCAATGGGTACAGATTTATTGTCACTGAACGAGCCAAAAACATGATAACACAACATGATTGTATTATGGTTACTGCCACAATAGATTGTTATGCCAGTGCATCAGATATTAGACCGCGACTTGAAAATGTGGGTTATTATGGAGTCGTTGAGAAAATAATAATATTGGATTATTACTCTCATGGAAGAGTCACAATGATGAAATGCCATTGGTTTGATTCGATGACGAGACATGGCACATTTATTAATGATTGTGGATTTCGAGTAATTAATATGACCCGCACTCTTGCAACTGAAGAACCATATGTGTTGGAATTAATGGCTAAACAAGTTTTTTATGTCAAAGATCAACTTCAACCTGAATTTGGTGTCATAGTTTAAGTAATTCCAAGACATATTTTTGATGATGCTGATGATGGAATTGACATTGTCCCTATTGCCATTGGAACCAATCCATTTATTTCTTTTGATGAATCCAATAGCTCAATTGTCAGAGTTGATTGTGAACCTGAAGTTGTGGTTGGAAATATATAGAATCATTCATCCATGTTCTCAATTCTTTTGGTTTACCTCGAGTTGGGTTGTTAAGGTTGGTAATATTCATATTTATTTAGTATTGATCACAAATATGTTTTAGCTAACTTGACCGTTATGTTAATTTTCAATGTTTATTGGTTGTTGTTTTATTTGAATTGCATTTTCTAATTTGGAATTGAACTGTATTCAAACCAAATCAAACAATATTTCTAACTTGGTGAACATTACAACTTGTATGTTTTATTAAATTCATTCAAGCTCTTCTAAAACAATTGATAGCTAAATTACAAATAAATCCCCTCATTCCCTCATATATTTAGTTTTTTGGTTTACACATTAATTTTCTTTTTCTAATTAATTACATATTTGTTTTCAAATGCAGGAAATGCATCCAATTGAAGAGAGACGGAGAAAAAAAATGGCGGAAAACAATCGTCGGATGGAGGAGATGGGCATTCCACCATTAGTGCCTACAGTGAGTATTTTATTTCAAATATATATATATATATATATATTTACAGAATATATAATGTCATGTGATTAATTTTTTTTGTAAACTTTTTTGTAGGATCCACCATTACGTCGACAGTTATTCGACGAGGAGCCTAGTACTGGTCCTAGTACTCAGGCCAGTGGTACGAGGAGGGTTCGTACCAGATGTGGACGTAGAGTTGCGCGTGCCCGACTAGACCCTGCCCCTCCCACTGACATTTCAGCCTTCCCACATTCTGATCCCGGTGTGTCGTTAGGGACACATGGGGTATTTAGGCCTCCCATGTTTTCGCTACCTTCTGCATCTTCTGCCCCATCATTTTCACATCCCATGATGATTCCCACTCCCCAGTCAGCATCAGGTCATACAGTTGTTCCATCTTCTTTTCCTTCTACTTCTGTCTCTTAGAGCTTTTATATTCCATCATCTTCGACTCCTGTTCCACCAGAGGGTGTTCCATTAGGTTCTGTGGATCCGGCGCCACTCACTGATCAGACTAGCGCAGGTATATTTATAAAACCCTAACAAATTTTTATAGCAATATTTATTTTCATTATAACATGTTTTGATAAAATATTTGTTTTTCTTTCATGACAGATACATCTACTGACAGGAGGCGGGGGCAGGGCCGTACACGCATGTGTTCGGTGTGGAACCGTCACACACAAGTTATGGTGGAATATAATGAAGACAATCAAGTGGTTGAGAAAACAGGGCAGCAATGTCGGAGTTTTCTGGCGACGCTTTCCAAATACTCCGACATCATTCCTGTCAGCCCGCTGTTGTGGAGACATTATCCACATGAGGTCAAAGATAGAGCTTGGGCAGAGATATGGGTAAAAAATCTGTTGTATTTAATGCCATGAATTATTTTTGTATTTATATGAATTAATATTTTGATTTCAGCTTCGATTTAATTTTCCTAATGGTGAGGGTGAACGACTGGAACGTCTAAAGGATTTAGGCGAGCTTTGGAGAGCCTACAAGCATGAGATGTATATTGGCTGGCGTGCTAGAGTTGGCACTGAGTTAGAGGCGGTACCAGTCGTGGATGATTTTCCTATAGAGGAGTATCGTCATATGATTACTCATTGGACGAGTACCCAGTTTAAGGTATGAATTACATTTGAGGTATTTAAATAATAACTTTCAAGTTTTGCATTAATATTATCCTTTGCATTATCGAATTTTATTTAGGAATCATCTGGAAAAAATAAAAAAAACATTGATGCAAAAAAAATACCTCCATACACTAGGACGCACGACGATGTCGGATCCTGAGAGGCAGCAGGTATGACAATTGTTTATAAGTTTTCTTTATGACTTACATTTTCTTTTGTTTCCTCAATTATTTAATCATTTTCTAAAGTTTTTATATAACTTTTGTTTTCAATGTCATTGTAGAGGAAAGACAAAATATTGAAGGACGTGTGCCTCGAGCAAAACTATTTTGCTCGAGTAGACGAACAAAGGATGGAAGTGCTGTCAACGAAGCGACTCAGCAGTAGATTGTAAGTTTTAATCTGTTGATTTTATATTTTAATATCTATTTTGTAACTTAATAATATATTTATATTTGTAACAGGATGCTTTAGAGGCCCTCGATGCCCAAGAAGCAGACAATTTTGGGCCATCTAATCACTTACATCAGGTGTTGGGAGAGGATCATTCTGGCAGAGTACGCTGCTGACCTAGGATAGCCCCGACGAGGTATTGGCCTGCCTCAGGTACGAGTTGTAGTGCCACCGAGCTGCAGCAAGTTAGGGCACAGGCAGAACAGGCTGAGAAAAGGGCCACAGAGACGGCAGAACAGTCTGCTAGGGAAAACAGTGCATTTATGAAATTTATTGAAGTTCTACGTCCAACACTTCCAGCAGAGGCCAGCCCAGTGATTGATGAATACATGTCGTCGATACATTCTATATATGGTGCACCAGGTGGCAGTTCCAGTGGTGTTCAGGCTGATGTTCATCTTGAAGCTGATGATGGTGAGGAGTCTGATGCGGAAGAGGAGGGAGATGAGGAGGGCGAGGAGGAGGGTGAAGGCGAGGAGGAAGGCGTTGTGGAGGGTGAGGACGATGAGGAGGACGATGATGAGGGTGATGATGACGATGATGGTGGTGATGGTGATGCTAATGCCGGACATATTGATCCGTTACATTTTTGACATATATTACTGAGATTTGATGTTTAATCTATTCTAGTTGTTGGTTTTATCTAGACTCATAATATAGTATTGGAGTTGAGTTATTTTTATATATTGTCTGTTTTTATGGACGTTGTTGTCTTTTAGTGGTTGTGTGTTTGTGAACTCCCTAGACAACCCCCCTCATTCTTGGACCCTGGACAACCCCCCCTCCCCCTTGGACCCCGAACACCCCCCAAACACCCCCCGGACATCCCCGCGGACAGCCCCGCGGATAGCCCCCCGTACAGCCCCCAACCCTCCACCCTGGACCCCGGATAGCCCCCCGGACAGCCCCTCGGACAACCCCCCCCCCCCTCCCCCTTGGACCCCAGACAACCCCCCAAACACCCCCCGGACAGCCCCCTGAACAACCCCGGACAACCCCCTGAACAACCTCTGAACAACCCCTGAACAACCCCTGAACAACCCCCTGAACAACCCACAGAAAGCCCCCTGAACAACCCTGGACAACCCCCCGGACAACCCCCTGAAGAACCCCCAAACACCCCTCGGACAGACCCCACACATCCCCCCCACCCTCCTCCTTGGTCCCCGGACAGCCCCCCGGACACCCACCGGACAGCCCCCCCGGACAGCCCCCGCAGACAGCCCCCTGGACAGCCCCCTGTACAGCCCCCAACCCTCCACCCTGGACCCCGGATAGCCCCCTGGAAAGCCCCCCAGATAGCCCCCCGGACAGCCCCCCGAACAACCCCCCCCCCCACCCCCCCCCCTTGGACCCCGGACAACCCCCCCCCCCCCCCCCAAACACCCCCCGGAAAGCCCCCTGAACAACCCCAGACAACCCCCTGAACAACCCCCAAACACCCCTCGGACAGACCCCGCACAGCCCCCCCACCCTCCTCCTTGGTCCCCGGACAGCCCCCCGGACACCCACCGGATAGCCCCCCCGGACAGCCCCCGGACAGCCCCTCCACCTTCCTTAATTTCATTAGCTCTGAAATGTTTCATAGCACGATCAACTAAAATCTAATCCATACTAAATATGATATAAAAATATTCTATATGAATTTCCATAAGATTTTAAGTGAAAACAAAAAGTGAAATACGAAAAACTGACCAAACGCATTCGAAATGTGTTGGACGCCCGTTTTGGCCGTTTATGACACCAGAACTGCGTTGTCGGTCACCGCGGGCACACGGCACGTCCGATTGACGTGTCGTCTGCTCGACCACTTCATAAATCACTCTCCCGTATTTGTCGTCTGATTTCAGTCCATTCAGACTTCGTTCGGCCCGTTTGGACCCCCCTCACGTGCGTTTACGAAGCGCGCACATCACTTAAAACACGAATATTGAGCTGTACCGCGCAAACCGCACATCCGATTGACGTTCCGTCTGCGCGTACACGTCACGAATAATAATTATAATGTTTCACGGTGGTTTCAGGTCAATCCGAGGTCGTCCGCTATGAATTTGACCGTTTGACGCCCGTTTTGAACGTTTATGACACCAGAACTGCGTTGTCGGTCACCGCGGGCACACGGCACGTCCAATTGATGTTCCGTCTACTCGACCACCTCATAAATCACTCACCCGTATTTGTCGTCTGATGTCAGGACATTCCGAAATCGTTCGGCCCGTTTGGACCACCCTCACGCGTGTTTACGAAGCGCGCGCATCACTTAAAACACGAATATTGAGTCGTACCGCGCACACCGCACGTCCGATTGACGTGAAGTCTGCACGTACACGTCACGAATAATGATTAGAATGTTTCACGGTGGTTTCAGCTCAATCTGAGGTCGTCCGCTATGAATTTGACCGTTTGACGCCCGTTTTGGCCGTTTATGACACCAGAACTGCGTTGTCGGTCACCGCGGGCACACGGCATGTCCGATTGACATGTCGTCTGCTCGACCACTTCAGAAATTATTGTCCCGTATTTTTCGTCTGATTTCAGTCCATTCCGACTTCGTTCGGCCCGTTTGGACCCCCTTCACGCACGTTTACGAAGCGCGCGCATCACTTAAAACACGAATATTGAGCCGTACCGCGCAAACCGCAGGTCTGATTGACGTGCCGTCTACGCGTACATGTCACGAATAATAATTAGAATGTTTCACGGTGGTTTCAAGTCAATCTGAGGTCGTCCACTATGAATTTGACCATTTGACGCCCGTTTTGGCCGTTTATGACACCAGAACTGCGTTGTCGGTCACCTCGGGCACACGGCACGTCCAATTGACGTGACGTCTACTCTACCACTTCACAAATCACTCACCCGTATTTTTCGTCTGATTTCAGGCCATTCCGAAATCATTCGGCCCGTTTGGACCACCCTCACGCGCGTTTACAAAGCGCACGCATCACTTAAAACACGAATATTGAGCCGTACCGCGCAAACCGCACGTCTGATTGACGTTCCGTCTGCACGTACACATCACGAATAATAATTAGAATGTTTCACGGTGGTTTCAGGTCAATCCGAGGTCGTCCTCTATGAATTTGACCATTGGACGCCCGTTTTGGCCGTTTATGACACCAGAACTGCGTTATTGGTCACCGCGGGCACACGGCACGTTCGATTGACGTGCCGTCTGCTCGACCACTTCAGAAATCACTATCTCGTATTTGTCGTCTGATTTTAGGCCATTCCGACTTCGTTCGGCCCGTTTGGACCCCCCTCACGTGCGTTTATGAAGCACGCGCATCACATAAAACACGAATATTGAGCAGTACAGCGCACACCGCACGTCCGATTGACGTGCCGTCTGCGCGTACACGTCACAAATAATAATTATAAGGTTGCATGGTGGTTTCAGGTCAATCCGAGGTTGTCCTCTATGAATTTGACCGTTGGACGCCCGTTTTGGCCGTTTATGACACCAGAACTGCTTTGTCGGTCACCGCGAGCCCACGGCACGTCCGATTGACGTGTCGTCTGCTCGACCACTTCATAAATCACTCACCCGTATTTGTCGTCTGATTTCAGGCCATTCCGAAATCGTTCGGCCCGTTTGGACCACCCTCACACACGTTTACGAAGCGCGCGCATCACTTAAAAGACGAATATTGAGCCGTACCGCGCAAACCGCACGTCCGATTGACGTTCCGTCTGCGCGTACACGTCAGGAATAATAATTAGAATGTTTCACGGTGGTTTCATCTCATTCCGAGGTCGTCCTCTATGAATTTTACCGTTTGACGCCCGTTTTGGCCGTTTACGACACCAGAACTGCGTTGTTGGTCACCGCGGGCACACGGCACGTCCGATTGACGTGTCGTCTGCTCGACCACTTCATAAATCACTCTCCCGTATTTGTCGTCTGATTTCAGGCCATTCTGACTTCGTTTGGCCCGTTTGTACCCCCCTCACGCGCGTTTACGAAGCACGCGCATCACTTAAAACATGAATATTGAGCCGTACCGCGCAAACCGCACGTCCGATTGACGTGGAGTCTGCGCGTACAGGTCACGAATAATAATTAGAATGTTTCACGGTGGTTTCAGGTCAATCCGGGGTCGTCCGCTATGAATTTGACCGTTGGATGCCCGTTTTGGCCGTTTGTGACACCAGAACTGCGTTGTCGGTCACAGCGGGCACACGGCATGTCCGATTGACGTGTCGTCTGCTCGACCACTTCATAAATCACTCTCCCGTATTTGTCGTCTGATTTCAGGCCATTCCGACTTCATTCGGCCCGTTTGGACCCCCCTCACACGCGTTTACGAAGCGCGTGCATCACTTAAAACACGAATATTGAGCCGTACTGCACAAACCGCACGTCCGATTGACGTGACGTCTATGCGTACACATCAGGAATAATAATTAGAATGTTTTACGGTGGTCTCAGGTCAATCTGAGGTCGTCCTCTATGAATTTGACCGTTGGACGCCCGTTTTGGCCGTTTATGACACCAGAACTGTGCTGTCGGTCACCGCGGGCACACGACACGTCCGATTGACGTGCCGTCTGCTCGACCACTTCATAAATCACTCACCCGTATTTTTTGTCTGATTTCAGGCCATTCCGAAATCGTTTGGCCCGTTTGGACCACCCTCACGCGCGTTTACGAAGCGCGCGCATCACTTAAAACACGAATATTGAGCCGTACCGCGCAAACCGCACGTCCGATTGACGTGCTGTCTGTGCGTACACGTCACGAATAATAATTAGAATGTTTCACGGTGATTTCAGCTCATTCCGAGGTCGTCCGCTATGAATTTGACCGTTTGACGCCCGTTTTGGCCGTTTATGACACCAGAACTGCGTTGTCGGTCACCGCGGGCACACGGCACGTCCGATTGACGTCCCGTCTGCTCGACCACTTCATAAATCACTCTCTCGTATTTGTCGTCTGATTTCAGGCCATTCCGACTTCGTTCGGACCATTTGGACCCCACTCACGCGCGTTTACGAAGCTCGCGCATCACTTAAAACACGAATATTGAGCCATACCGCACAAACCGCACGTCCGATTGACGTGCCGTCTGCGCGTACACGTCACGAATAATAATTAGAATGTTTCACGGTGGTTTAAGCTCATTCCGAGGTCGTCTGCTATGAATTTGACAGTTTGATGCCCGTTTTGGCCGTTTATGACACCAGAACTGCGTTGTCGGTCACCGCGGGCACACGGCACGTCCGATTGACGTGCCGTCTACTCGACCACTTCATAAATTACTCTCCCGTATTTTTCGTCTGATTTCAGGACATTCCGACTTCGTTCGGCCCATTTGGACCCCCCTCACGCGCGTTTACGAAGCACGCGCATCACTTAAAACAGGAATATTGAGCCGTACTGCGCAAACTGCACGTCCGATTGACGTGCCGTCTGTGCGTACACGTCACGAATAATAATTAGAATGTTGTACGGTGTTTTCAGGTCAATCTGAGGTCGTCCGCTATGAATTTGACCGTTGGATGCCCGTTTTGGCTGTTTATGACACCAGAACTGTGCTGTCGGTCACCGCGGTCACACGGCACGTCCGATTGATGTGCCGTCTGCTCGACCACTTCATAAATCACTCACTCGTATTTGTCGTCTGATTTCAGGCCATTCCGAAATCGTTCGGCCCGTTTGGACCACCCTCACGCGCGTTTACGAAGCGTGCACATCACTTAAAACACGAATATTGAGCCGTACCGCGCAAACCGCACATCCGATTGACATTCCATCTGCGCGTACACGTCACGAATAATAATTAGAATGTTTAACGGTGGTTTCAGCTCATTCCGAGGTCATCTGCTATGAATTTGACAGTTTGACGCCCGTTTTGGCCGTTTGTGACACCAGAACTGCGTTGTCGGTCACCGCGGGCACACGGCACGTCCGATTGACGTTCCGTCTGCTCGACCACTTCATAAATCAATCTCTCGTATTTTTCGTCTGATTTCAGGCCATTCCGACTTCGTTCGGCCCGTTTGGACCCCCCTCACGTGCGTTTACGAAGCGCGCGCATCACTTAAAACGTGAATATTGAGCCGTACTGCGCAAACCGCACATCCGATTGACATGCCGTCTGCGCGTACATGTCACGAATAATAATTAGAATGTTGCACGGTGGTTTTAGGTCAATCCGAGGTCATCTGCTATGAATTTGACCGTTGGACGCCCGTTTTGGCCATTTATGACACCAGAACTGCGTTGTCGGTCACCGCGGGCACATGGCACGTCCGATTGACGTGCCGTCTGCTCGACCACTTCATAAATCACTGTCCCATATTTTTCGTTTGATTTCAGGCCATTCCGACTTCGTTCGGCCCATTTCGACCCCCCTCACGCGCGTTTACGAAGCGCGTGCATCACTTAAAACACAAATATTGAGCCGTACAACGCAAACCGCACGTACGATTGATGTTCCGTCTGCGCGTACACGTCGCAAATAATAATTAGAATGTTGCACGGTGGTTTTAGGTCAATCTGAGGTCGTTCGCTATGAATTTGACCGTTGGACGCCCCTTTTGGCCGTTTATGACACCAGAACTGCGCTGTCGGTCACCGCGGGCACACGGCACGTCCGATTGACGTGCCGTCTACTCAACTACTTCATAAATCACTCACCCGTATTTGTCGTCTGATTTCAAGCCATTCCGAAATCGTTTGGCCCATTTGGACCACCCTCACGCGCGTTTACGAAGCGCGCTCATCACTTAAAACATGAATATTGAGCCGTACCACGCAAACCGCACGTCCGATTGATGTGCTGTCTACGCGTACACGTCACGAATAATAATTAGAATGTTTCATGGTGGTTTCAGCTTATTCCGAGGTCGTCCGCTATGAATTTGACCGTTGGACGCCCGTTTTGGCCGTTTATGACACCAGAACTGCGTTGTCGGTCACCGCGGGCACATGGCACGTCCGATTGACGTGTCGTCTACTCGACCACTTCATAAATAACTCTCCCATATTTTTCGTCTGGTTTCAGGCCATTCTGACTTCGTTCAGCCCGTTTGGACCCCCCTCACGCGCGTTTACGAAGCGTGCGCATCACTTAAAACACGAATATTGAGTTGAACCACGCAAACCGCACGTCCGATTGACGTTCCATCTGCACGTACATGTCACGAATAATAATTAGAATGTTGCACGGTGGTTTCAGGTCAATACGAGGTCGTCCGCTATGAATTTGACCGTTGGACGCCCATTTTGGCCGTTTATGACACCAGAACTGCGTTGTCGGTCACCGTGGGCACACGGCACGTCCGATTGACGTGCCGTCTACTCGAACACTTCATAAATCACTCTCCCGTATTTGTCGTCTGATTTCAGGCCATTCCAACTTCGTTCGGCCCCTTTGGACCCCCCCTCACGCGCGTTTACGAAGCGCGCGCATCACTTAAAACACGAATATTGAGCCGTACCGCGCAAACCGCACATCTGATTGGCGTACTGTCTGCGCGTACAAGTCATGAATAATAATTAGAATGTTTCACGGTGGTTTCAGGTCAATCCGAGGTCGTCCGCTATGAATTTGACCGTTGGACGCCCGTTTTGGCCGTTTATGACACCAGAACTGCGTTGTCTGTCACCGCGGGCACACGGCACGTCCGATTGACGTGCCGTCTACTCGACCACTTCATAAACCACTCACCCTTATTTGTCGTCTGATTTCAGGCCATTCCGAAATCATTCGGCCCATTTGGACCACCCTCACGCGAGTTCACGAAGCGCGTGCATCACTTAAAACATGAATATTGAGCCGTACCGCGCAAACTGCACGTCCGATTGACGTGCCGTCTGCGCGTACACGTCACGAATAATAATTAGAATGTTTCACGGTGGTTTCAGCTCAATCTGAGGTCATCCGCTATGAATTTGACCGTTTGAAGCCCGTTTTGGCTGTTTGTGACACCAGAACTGTGTTGTCGGTCACCGCGGGCACACAGCACGTCCGATTGATGTGCCGTCTACTCAACCACTTCAGAAATCACTCACCTCTATTTGTCGTCTGATTTCAGGCCATTCCGACTTCGTTCGGCCCATTTGGACCACCCTCACGTGCGTTTACGAAGCGCGCACATCACTTAAAGATGAATATTGAGGCGTACCGTGCAAACCGCACGTCCGGTTGACGTTCCGTCTGCGCGTACACGTTACGAATAATAATTAGAATGTTTCACGGTGGTTTCAGCTCAATCTGAGGTCGTCCGCTATGAATTTGGCCGTTGGATGCCCGTTTTGGCCGTTTATGACACCAGAACTGCGTTGTCGGTCACCGCGGGCACACGGCACGTCCGATTGACGTGTCGTCTGCTCGAACACTTCATAAATCACTCTACCATATTTGTCGTCTGATTTCAGGCCATTCCGACTTCGTTCGGCCCGTTTGGACCCCCCTCACGCGTGTTTACGAAGCGCGCGCATCACTTAAAACACGAATATTGAGTCGTACCGCGCAAACCGCACATCCTCTTGACATGCCGTCTGCGCGTACATGTCACAAATAATAATTAGAATGTTTCACGGTGGTTTCAGCTCAATCTGGAGACGTGGTGTGGCCGACACCACTCAAAGTGTCCGTCTTTTGTTTCAAAATGACGTCATTTTAAGTGAAAAGCATCAACTGACATACGGAAAACCGACCAAACGCATTCCAAATCTGTTGATAATTTATCCCAACAATCCATGGGTCATATGTAACGTGTACGAGCCAACCTAGGATGAATCTGAGTCGCGGTGTGGCCAGGATAAGTCTAAGTGACTCTCTTTTGTTTAAAATGGACACGATTTTAAGTACATACGGAAAAACAACCAAACGGATTCGGTTTCCGTTGAAACTTTAGGAGAACGATCCATGGGTCATATGTGACGTGTACGAATCATCCCCGCCTCAATCCGACATGCGGTGCGGCTGACACCACTCAAAGTGTCCGTCTTTTGTTTCAAAGGACGTCATTTTAAGTGAAAGGCATCTACTGACATACGGAAGAACGACCAAACGCATTCGGATTCTATCGATACTTTAGCACAACGATCCATCAGTCATATGTGACGTGTGCAAGTCAACCCCGTCTTAATCCGAGACGCGGTGTGGCCGACACCGCTCTAACTCTGTCTCTTTTGTTTAAAATGGACATGATTCTAAATGAAAAGAACAACTGGCATACGCAAAACCGACCAAACGCATTCGTAATCTTTTGATAATTTATCAAAACGATCCATGGGTCATATGTGACATGTACGAGCCAACCCGGGATGAATCTGAGCCACGATGTGGTCAGGATTAGTCTAAGTGTCACTTTTTTGTTTAAAATGGACAACATTTTAAGTACATACGGAAAACTGAACAAACGCATTCGGTTTCAATTTAAACTTTAGGAGAACAATCCATGGGTCATATGTCACGTGTACGAATCAACCCCGCCTCAATTGGAGATGCGGTGTGGTCGGCACCACTCATAGTGTCTGTCTTTTGTTTCAAAAGGACGTCATTTTAAGTGAAAAACATCAACTGGCATACGGGAAACCGACCAAACGCATTCGGATTGTGTTGATACTTTAGTAAAACGATCCATGGGTCAAATGTGACGTGTACGAGTCAACCCCGCCTCAATCTGAGGTGCGGTGTGGCCGGTATCACTTCAGGTGTATGTATTTTGTTTAAAATGGACATCATTTGAGGTAAAAATATATGGTATAGAAAAAACCGATCAAATTATGAATTGAATTTCGGATTCCACATATAATTTTCATCTAAATTTTAAATTGAATTATATATGAATTATGTACATTTATAATTACATTATGAATTCTAATTTAATTGTCATCTAAGTGTGGTCGGGACCACTCTAAGTGACTTTTTGTTGTTTAAAATGGATAACATTTTAAGTACATACGGAAAACTGACCAAACACATTCGGTTTCCATTAAAACTTTAGGAGAACGATCCATGGGTTATATGTGATGTTTACGAGTCAACACCACCTCAATCTGAGGCATGTTGTGGCCGATACAACTCAAAGTGTATGTCTTTTGTTTCAAAAGGACATCATTTTAAGTGAAAAACATCAACTGACATACGGAAAACTGGCCAAATGCATTCAGATTGTGTTGATACTTTAGGAAAATGATCCATGGGTCATTTGAGACGTGTAAGAGTCAACCCTGTCTAAATCCGAGATGCGGTGTGGCCGGTACCACTCTGACTGTGTCTCTTTTGTTTAAAATGGACAAGATTATAAGTGAAATAAACAACTGACATATGAAAAACTGACCAAACGCATTCAGAATCTGTTGAAAATTTAGGACAACGATTCATGGGTCATATGTTACGTGTACGAGTCAACCACGCCTCAATCCGAGTCGCGGTTTGGCCGAGACCACTCTAAGTGTATCTCTTTTCTTTAAAATGGACTACATTTTAAATTCATACGGAAAACCAACCAAACACATTCTGATTGTGTTTATATTTTAGCACAACAATCCATGGGTCATTTTTGATGTGTACGAGTTAACCCCTCCTCAATACGAGGCGCGGTGTGGCCGACACCATTCAAAGTGTCTCTCTTTTATTTAAAAAACACTTCATTTTAAGTGAAAACAACAACTGACATACGGAAAACCGACCAAATGATTTCGGAATATGTTGATACTTTAGGACAATGATCAATGAGTCATTTGTGACGTGTATGAGTTAACCTCGCCTAAATCTGAGGCACGGTGTGACCGGTATCAATCCAGATGTATGTATTTTGTTTAAAATGGATATCATTTCTATTAAAAATATATGGTATATGAAAAACCAATCAAATTATGAATTGAATTACGGATTCCACATATGATTGTCATCTAAATTTTAAAATGAATTCTAAATGAATTATGTATGTTTATAATTATGTTATGAATTCTACTTTAATTATAGATGTGTATATTTTCAGGATGCATTATATGTGTTGGTTGGTTGGTTTGCATTATTTGTATGTGTTGGTTTGTTCTCTATATGTATGCATTGTATGTGTTACAGGTACAATAATTGGATTGAAAAATGAATTGAAAACGAGGGCATAATTGGATTGAAAATTGAATTGAAACCGAGACCTGCTATGCAAATTGCAGGCTGCTGTGCAATTTGCACAGCAAAGCCTATGCCAACGGTTTGAAAACCGTTCGCATAGGCTCTATGTAGCTGTTTTTACCAACGGTTCAAGGAACCGTTGGGATATCCTGTTGAATGGTTATATTTTACAACGGTTTGTAAACCGTTGGGAAAGAATTTCTCTGTTTATTTCCCAACGGGCCAAACCGTTGGGAAAGGCCTTTCCCAATGGTTTGGCAGAACCGTTGGGATAGGTTGATTTTTTCTAACTTATCCCAACAGTTCTCTATAAACTGTTGGGAAAATCCTTTCCCAACGGCTTACTTCCCCACGGTTTGCAGAACCGTTGGTATAACATATACCAACGGTTCTGCAGCCTTTCCCAACGGTTCTAAACCGTTGGGAAATGCTGGATTTCCAGTAGTGGGTTCATGGAAAAATTCCGGGTAATTAGATTTCATTATGAAACCCTTCTATTTCAACCTAAGTGTGGTCATGAAAAATTCTAGGAGATCCCATAGATTTATGGATGGATTATAAGTTGATTCAAACACCATTCTTCGAGATCAAAAGCCTAGATTGAAGATCTTCTTTCTTCCGGGTAAGTAGATTTCATTATGATGTTTCTTCTGTTATTTCCTCTATCTTTCTTTGATCTTCTCATGGAATATCTCAACTATTTCCATGGATCTAAACCTATGTGATGAGATCTAGATCTTGGATTGTGGATATAGATCTATATTTGCAAGATCTTGAATCCCTTGGTCTGAATTTGGGATTTAGGGATTTAGATATGGATTTCGATCGACATTGTTGTGCCGCTCAGATTTTGGGGATTTCCATTGGGCAAGAATCCATCAACAAACCGAGGTAGGTGGTCTAAATCAAACTCCCATAGTTGTGGATTTGATATGTGTATGTGAGATTATTGATTTTCTAGATTCCTTTAATATTTGATTTCTTAAATTGGTGTAATTCAGAATGTGAAATTGCCTTTTTGATTTCTTATGAATTAAATAGATGATTGAACCATGAGGATAAGGTGTTGTCCAAATAGATGTTTGATTTGGGGAAATTTTTTATGGGTTGAGATATTATAATTGAGATATTGAATTGAGTTGGGTTTGAGATAATTAATTAGGGAGAATTAATTGTGAGATAAGGATTGGCTATGTGAGAAAATTAATGGTGGATTAATTCTGTGTTTTGTTGTTTCGTTAAGATAATTTATTATGGGATTAATTATGACAAGTTGATATTGTATTTTGATAAATAATTGTGTATAATTAATTGTGGAATTAGATTAATGTTGATTGATTAATTAATTGATAAATTAATTACTGGAATGTGCACTTCGTTAAACTGTGGTTAACTAATGGGTTTTGATGTATTGAACTAATCGTTGGATTGGTATGGTATTGATGTAAATAATTCATTATGAATTAATAAATGATGTAAATTATTAAGAATGTGTGTGCTAGACAAGGTATTCTAGACTAATATAGAATTTGGGGCTTAGACATGGAGTTCTACCCCAATAGTTATACATGCCCTTGTGATGTGAGGTGGTAGATGTGTTGATCTACACCAGATGGGATTTGTGGGGGTAGGAGTGGTGATCTACACTAGATGATATTTGGGATGTTAGTCATGGAAACCTATAGTAAATGAGGTTTCGTGTGCTTAAAATGGAATTCAACACCAAATTAATGACAATAAAAAATTATTAAATGAATGAGAGACATGAATCAAACCCGAGTTTAATGTGTTTAAACAAATAATAAATGACAATGTGATAACTCTTTAATTATGAATTATACTTGTTTCTTTATAGGATTTCATACACTATATTTTGATTGGACTTCTTTTAGACACCGTTGGTGGTGGCCTACTAAGTCCTACTCACACCCTACTCTAGCCATATGTTCAGTACCCGAGCAGACTTTGTTGTTGTAGGACAGGATAAGGGTAAGGCCCTAGGATATGTTGATGGTTGGGAATGGAGTATGGGTGAGGAAACAAGATGTAGTTTGGGACCCAATATGGAGTCATTATGTATTTACTTTTAGTTTCATTGTAGACACTTGGCACTTTCATTGTTACAAAATATTTTCCCTTTTAGTTGTGTACGATATTACTTGTTTTGAATATCTTGTGATATTGGTATTCTTCTAGTGATTTATATGATTCTGCACTTGTTTTTTGTTGTTTTCTTCTGTTGTTACTTTACTATGATAAAAGAGGGTATTGTCTCCCCACAAATGACTTACCAGACCCTCACTTCTAGTCAGCACCCTATATCATACGAGGAGGGGTTCTTGAGGGCACGTGACCGACCGGCTTGGGGCCATGTTGCATAGCACCTGGGTTAGGACATTACATTTTAATATTTTCAATATGTATCCATCTTTATTTCATTATAAATCCATATTATTTTGATAATTTATATTTAATCAACAAAAATTATCCATTTTTTCAATATTGTTAAAGTGTACTTATTTTTAATTATTCAATTTTACTAATTTTTAACAACCATGAACTTAAGATTATGTATTCATTAATAATGTTAAAAAAATATTTGTAAAAAAATATTTGTAAATAAATATATTTTTAGATGTATATTTAATATATTTATTCGTTTATATATTTATAATTATAAATAAATAATTAATATTTTTTTTAAAAAAATATTTATTTAATTACAAATATATAATTAAATATATTTAAATATTTATGAAATTATAATAAATCTATTTAGATAATGAATATATTTACTATATTCATTTTTATATATATTTATTATATATATATAATTATATAAATATATATATTGATATAAAGATTATTTTTTAAAAAATAAATTATATATTTATAAATAAAAATAATTATAAAATTTTAATAAATATATCTATATAAATAATATATTTACTATATTTATATTTAAATATCTTATTTAAATATATATATAATTATATGAATATATTAAAAAATTATTTATAATTATATTTATAAATCATTTATCAACGCTTAAGTAATAAGTGCTGATAAAAGAAATAATTATCAGCACGTTTTTACCTTTGATAAACATAGAGCATTATTAGCACTAAAAATGTGCTGATAAAATCCATCTTTATTAGAGTTTAAACTTTATCATTGATAAAGATGGATTCAATCAGCACTTTTTTGCGGAAGCACTAATAAAAGTTTCCTAATCTATTTAAATAAACCTAACCTATCGTGAACTTGTCGTGATATCTGAAAAATTTTCTAGAATCCATCCTCGGTCGTTGCTCCTCGTTTGTTAATCAAAGCTCTAATCAAGGGTCGAACAATTTCAAGGCTAGAATGATTTAATGGTAGAATGAATCCAAGGTTCAGAAATTTTCTAGGATTTTGATATCTCTACCTTCTCATAGATGATTCAAATCTTTAACCCAAGGTATCTTATTTTCTGCTCACCCACATAGATCGTTGATTGATTATTTGGAAAGATCTATTTGAATTTTTTTATCGTCATTCTTTCACTACCATTGAAATATACCTATGGTCTGTAATTTATATTCGGGATTTTTTGTGGAAAAGAGATAGGGCTATCATTCATTGCACTCTTCCAACATCACCGCCTGTTGTTCTTTGAAATTCACCCACCCCAACACCACTAAATCCTACTTCATGAGATTTGAGACCCCTTACAACTTTTTATAATTTTAAAATAGAATAAATATTATCTGCATTGTTTCCTCCTACACCTGACCACCTCCCTCCTCATGTTCTCACTCCTTCCAGCACAGGCGATGACGACCACCCTTCTATAGACAGGCAACATCAAACAAGAAATTTCCTTCCAGTTAGACTTGATCAAAGGGTCTATGGAATTAATGCCAGGTGCATTCCCATCTCACCTGGAGCATAACAATATAATGATATATATATAATGGTAAATTTATAATATAATTATATTTATATACTCACACAGACCCGCATACATTTTTATAAATACATTTATATTTATGTGTGTCAATATATATATGTGTGTGTGTGTAATAAATATATAAATTTATTTATTTAAAAAAATTTATTAAATGGTTTTAACACATTACATATGAAAATAGGTTAAATATTTATATATTTATATGTACAAATTTGAAAAAATAAAAATATATAAAAAATACATACATATATTTATATTATATATTATATATTTATAAATAATACATATATATTGACATATATTATACAAATAAATTATAAAAATATATATATTATACAAATAAAAATATATATTATACTATACAAATATATATTGTACAAATATATTATACCAATATATTATGAAAATATACTATATAAATGTATTATACAATTATATTATAAAATATAATACAATTATTTGATATGAATACATTACACAAATTTATATGTATACAATTACAAAATATAGATTTTTTATTTATATTTATTTTATTTATATGTAAATATGATTATTTTAAAAATTATACATTTATATATTATACAAATATTTTATACCAATATATATATTATACAAGCATATATATATTATATGACAAAAATATATGAAATTAAAATATATATTATAAAAATAAAGATATATATTATGAAATTAATAATACAAATATTTATTATACAATACACAAATATATATTACATAAGTATACTATACAAAATATGTTTTAAAAATAAATTATACACATATATTATACAATTATATTTCAATAGAGTTTATCCAATGGTATAAATTCATCAACCAATTTTACTTATAAAGATTCTTCTCACTTAAAAACTATTTTTGTAAGAGTATGTCACTCCCATTTAACTTAAAACCTCTATATATTACATAATTTCTATTATTTATGTTGAAATAATTATTAGAAAATATTTTTAGGTATTCATAATTTTAGGTATACACGTATTGGTTCAACCCCAAGGAATATATGATTACCATCCATGTATATGAAATAAAGTTTTATTAGTTAAAATAGTTTATCAATACATTTTTATATCTTCTAGTTGATGGAATAATAGTTTATAATTACTATTTATCATATTTGGGTTTCTTATTACTCCTTAATTACTTGTTTTATATTTTCATTTGTTTAGGGGTTTTAAGAAAGGCTTTTTGATTAATTTTAAAAGAGTTAGTACCAGTCTTAGTTATATGATTTAAAGTATTAAAAGTGGGATTTATCCTGTAAATATTTAATTCATGAGGCCCCAAAGATTCATATATCATAAAATGTCACTGGTGAGACCTTTTTAATCGCAAACAAGAATGCTTATGCACCCCAAATCTCACCTTCAATAGGCCATGAGATAATAACTAGTGTCAATGGCGTAATTATCACAAATGGGAGGCATTAACCCTTTTAGAGAACACAATTCAGTACAACTATCATCCCCATTTTTTTCATCTCCTAAAAAGTTATTTCATTTAGTTGATTGAAACTCATCCCCTATCTATTTTATGTTTCTTTTCCTACTCTAAGAATTAGTCATCCCACGGATGACTAATTCTTAATGTTTTTCAAGAAACATGAGTGCATGTCTATAAGAGATGGAGGATGTGTGTCAAACAACAAAATGAAATGATTAATGTTTGCGAGATGAGCTGATGGGGAGGATATTTTTCTATAACCTTCACCTTTTAATGAATTAAAAGGATAACACCTACCATGTTAGAGTAATTATTTTTAAAAATTAATTACCCATTTTCTTCAAAGCATAATATAATTATTTGAAACAATCAAATGTTGTGTTTCCCTTGATAGAATTATCTATAAGTTTCACTTATGATAATGATTGTCTTATGTGTATTTATTTATTTATTATAAAAAGTAATATTTTATTAACCCAATAGGATGGATATGAATTGAAAATGGATGCTCACTAATCGTTTGAAAAAATATTATGAAGATAGAGTTAAATAGTTTGTCACTTTTTCAATAGATCATGCATATGACACTTCTCGAATCCTTTGTACGAGTTTACATTATTTTTATTCAGGAAAAATTAGTCCAGAAGTGTTATAAAAACATTTAATTTTTCACAAAATAAATCAAATTTTTAAATGTTGGACTAAAAATTGGAAAAAAAATGAACATGCACACTTATTGGAGGCGTGCTTGAGGGCATGTGACTGATCGGCTTGGGGTCCCGTTGCATAGAACCTGGGTTAAGATATTAAATTTTAATATTTTCAATTTGTATTCTTCTTTATTAAATTATAAACCCATAGTTTTTTGATAATTTATATTTAATCAACAAAAATTATCTATTTTTTCAATATTGTTAAAATGTACTTATTTATAATTATTCAATTTTACTCATTTTTAACATACATGAAGTTAAGATTATGAATTCATTACTAATGTTAAAAAAATATTTGTAAAAAAATATTTATAAATAAATATATTTTTAGATGAATATTTAATATATTTATTCATTTATATATTTATAATTATAAATAATTAATTAATATTTTTTAAAAAATATTTATTTAATTACAAATATATAATTAAATATATTAAAATAATTATAAAATTATAATAACTCTATTTAGATAATGAATATATTTACTATATTTATTTTTATATATATTTATTATATATATATAATTATATAAATATATATATTGAAATAAAGATTATTTTTTAAAAAATAAATTATATAATTATAAATAAAAATAATTATAATATTTTAATAAATATATCTAAATTAATAATTTATTTACTATATTTGTATTTATATAACTTATTTAAATATATATATAATTATATGAATATAATAAAAAAATTATTTATAATTATAATTATAAATTATTTGTCAACGCTTAAGTAATAAGCACTGATAAAAGCAATAATTATCAACACTTTTTTGTGCTGATAAACTTAGAGCTTTATCAGTGCTAAAAATCTGCAGGTAAAATACATCTCTATTAGAGTTAAAACTTTATCATTGATAAAGATGGATTCTATCAGCACTTTTTTTGGAAGCACTAATAAAAGTTTCATAATCTATTTAAATAAACCTAACCTATCGTGAACTTGTCATGATATGTGAAAAATTTTCTAGAATCCACCCTCTGTCGTTGCTCCTCCAACGTTAATTGAAGCTCGAATCAAGTCTCGGACAATTTCAAGGCTAGAATGATTTAAGGGTCGAATGAATCCAAGGTTCAGAAATTTTCTAGGATTTTGATATCTCTACCTTCTCTCAGATATTTTAAATCTTCAATCCAAGGTATCCTATTTTCTGCTCACCCACATAGATCGTCGATAGATTGTTTGGAAAGATCTGTTTGCATTTTTTTATCATCATTATTTCTCTACCATTGACATATCCCTACTATCAGTAATTTTAATTGGGTATTTTTTGTTAAAAGGAGATAGGGCTATAGTTCCTTGCATTCCTCAACCCCACCGCTTGCTGTTCTTTGAAATCACCCACCCCAACACCATTAAATCCTTCTTCATGAGATTTGATACCACTTAAAACTTTTCATAATTTTAAAATAGAATAAATATTATATGCATTGTTCCCCCCTACACATGACCACCTCCCCCCTCAAGTGCTCACTCCTTACAACACAGGTGATTACCACCACCCTTCTACAGACTGGCAACAACAAACAAGAAATTTCCTTCCAGTTAGACTTGATCATATGGTCTATGGAATTAAATCCAGGTTCATTTCCACCTCACCTGGAACATAAAAATATAATGATATATATATAATGGTAAATTTATAATATAATTATATATATATACTCACACAGACCCACATACATGTCTATAAATAAATTTATATTTATATATTTCAAAATATATATATGTATGTGTGTGTAATAAATATATATATATATATACATATATATATTTATAATTTTTTATTAAATGTATTTAACACATTACATATGAAAATATGTTAAATATTTATATATTTATATGTATAAATTTGAAAAAATAAAAATATTTAAAAAATAAATACATATATTTATATTATATATTATATATTTATATATAATACATATATATATATAGACATCTATTATACAAATAAATTATAAAAATATATATATTATACAAATATATATATATATATATTATACTATACAAATATATATTGTATAAATATATTATACCAATATATTATGAAAATATACTATATAAATGTATTATACAATTATATTATAAAAATAAATATAATGCAATTAAATGATATGAATACATTACAAAAATTTATATGTATACAATTAAAAAAGACCATTTTTTATTTAAATATATTATATTTATATGTAAATATGACTATTTTAAAAAATTATACATTTCTAAATTATACAAATATTTTATACAAATATATATATTATATAAGTATATATTTATTATATGACAAAAATATATAAAGTTAAAATATATATTATAAAAATAAAGATATATATTAAAAAATTAATAATACAAATATTTATTATACAATACAGAAATATTTATTACATAAGTATATTATACAAAATATATTTTAAAAATATATTATACAAATATATTTCAATAGAGTTCATTCAATGGTATAAATTCATCAACCAATTTTACTCATAAAGATTCTTCTCACTTCAGAACTATTTTTGTAAGAGTATTTCATCTCCCATTTAAATTAAACCCTTTATATCTTACATAATTGTTATTATTAATGTTGAAATAATTATTAGAAAATATTTATAGGTATTCATCATTTTAGGTCTACATGTATTGGTTCAACCCCTAGGAATGTATGATTACCATCCATGTATATGAAATAAATATTTATTAGTTAAAATGTTTTATCAATACATTTTTATATCTTCTAGTTGATGGAATTGTAGTTTATAATTCCTATTTATGATATCTGGGTTTCTTATTACTCTTTAATTTCTTGTATTATATTTTCATTTGTTTAGGGGGTTTAAGAAAGATTTTTTTATTAATTTTAAAAGAGTTAGTAGTAGTCTTAGTTATAGGATTTAATGTATTAAAAGTGGGATTTCTCCTATTCATATATAATTCATGAGGCCCCAAAGATTCATATATCATAACATATCACCGTTGAAACCTGTTGAATCGCAAACAAGACTGCTTATGCACCTCAAATATCACCTTCAATAGGCCATGAGATAATAACTAGTTTCAATGGTGTAACTCTCACAAATGGGAGGCATTAACCCTTTTAGAGAACATAATTCAGTACAACTATCCTCCCCATTTTTTTCATCTCCTAAAAAGTTATTTCATTTTGTTGATTGAGACTCATACCCCATCTATTTTATGTTTCTTTTTCTACTCTGAGAATTAGTCACCCCATGGATGACTAATTATAAGAGTATTGCAAGAAACATGGGTGCATGTCTATAAGAGATGGAGGATGTGTGTCAAACAAAAAAAATGAAATGATTAATGTTTGAGAGATGAGCTAATGGGGAGGATAGGTTTCTATAACTTTCACCATTTAATGATTTAAAAGTATAACACCTACCATATTAGATTAATTATTTTTTAAAATTAATTAACCATTTTCTTCAAAGTATACAATAATTATTTGAAAAAATAAAATGTTGAGTTTCCCTTGTTATAATTATCTATAAGTTTCACTTCTGATAATGATTATCTTATGTGTATTAATTTATTTATTATAAAAAATTAATATTTTATGAACCCAATAGGATGTATATGAATTGAAAATGGATGCACACTAATCGTTTGAAAAAATAGTATGAAGATAGAGTTAAATAGTTTGTTATGTTTTCAATAGATCTTGCATATGACCCTTCTCTAATCCATTGTACGTGTCTACATTGTTGTAATTTAGGAACAATTAGTCCAGAAGAGTTATAAAATCATTTCTTTTTTCATAGATTAAATCAGAGTTGTAAATGTTGGACTAAAAATTGGAAAAAAATGAACATGCACACCTATTGGGATGATATTTCGGTTTATGGATCATTTAATATGAATACTAGTAAAGATTATAATAAAGATCGCATGGAAGAAATGATAATGGAAATTGAAGATGACCTTTGTGACTGTAAAAATTTGTATGAGTAGTTAAATAGTTGTGCTAAGAAATCATTATATATTCATTGAACTAAATACACAACATTGTCTGCTGTATTGAAGTTATATAATTTTAAAGATGGTAGTGGATGGAGTGACACCATATTTACATAACTACTTGGTCTCTTGAATGATATTATACCAGAATAAAATGAACTACCATGTTGAACATATGATACTAAAAAAATCCTATATTCAATGGGGATGATCTATAAAAAATACATGCTTTTCCAAATGATTACAAATTATTTCATATGGACCATGAATCAATCATAAAATTCCCTAAGTGTGGCACAGATCGATATAAGACTAATAAATCAGTTCCTTGGAAATATGTATGTTATTTTCCTTTCATTCTATGGTATAGATGACTATTTGGATGTCAGGAAACTGTGAGACAATTTATATATCATTATGATACAATAATTAAAGATGGGAAACAAAATCATCTTATAGATTCTTCTCGGTGGATGAAAATTGATTATGATTATTCTAAATTTGTTAATGAGCTGAGAAACATTCATTATTAATTATATAGAGATAGAATAAATCCTTTCAGTTTATAGGGTTGTACCCACAGTACATGGCCCATCATATTGTTAAATTATAAGTTTCCACTATGGTTATGCATGAAATTAAAATAAATTATGTTGTCTCTATTTATATTTGGACCAAAGAAACCTGATAATGATATTGATGTATGTTTGGATCTATTGATTGAAGATCTTAAATTCATATGAGAAATAGGTGTTACAATGTATGATTCTCATAGAAGGGAAGAATTTACATTGAAGGACATGTTGTATAGGAAGATAAATGACTTCCCCACTTATGGGAATTTATTGGTATATAAAATTAAAGTAATGTTGAAGTGTCCCATTTTTTAAAAATGAAAAAACTCAGTTTATTTGAAACATTCCTAAAAACTATGTTTTTGGACATCAAATAATTTTACCTTGATGACATAAATTCTGATCTTGGGAAAAAACATTAGATGGGAATATTGAACAAGGTAAAACACCATCTCTAATAATAGGTTATCAGTTTTTCAATAAATTAAAATATATTGACAACGTTTTCAGTAAGACGTTTTTTAAAAAGACATACAAAATCATATTGGAAGAAGAGATCAATTTTATTTGAATTCCTATATTGGAATTTTTTGTATGTTAGACATTTTATTGATGTCATGCATAAAGAAAAATATATATTTGATAGGGTTATTGGACCATTACTAAATGTTACTGAAAAAATGAATTACGGCATCAATGGAATTTTGGACATGTTTTACATGGGGATAAGGGATAATTTCCACTAGTGAAGGGAAAAGTGCAGAATTTTCTTCCTCTAGTAGATTACACTCTATCTAGACAAGAAAAATTTCAAATCTGTCTTTTTTTAATACTATAATAGTGTTATATGGGTACTCATAAAATATCAATAATGTCATTTCAATGAATAATTTTAAGTTACGAAGACTAAAATAGCAATAATTTCATGTTTTGATGCAATATTTGATGCATGTTACTTTTCATTTCAATCTGCCACAAAATGCATGGAATACATTAACTAGACTCTTCGGCTTTTTTAAAGCCATATGTAGTAAATTTATAAACCCAGTGAAGTTTCCAATCCTAAATGAGGATGTTGCGGTCATATTATGTGAAATAGAGATATTCCTCTCACCATCATTATTTGATATAATGGTCCACCGGATGGTTCACTTTGTTAGAGGGGTTTGACTATGTGGCCCTATCCATTATAGATAGATGTACCCCATTAAATGGTATATTAATATTTTGAAAGGGTATGTCAAGAATCAATGTTGGAAAAAGTTTATATTTCCAAATGATATATTGTTGAATAAGATATTGAATTATGTACTAATTAACTATCGTATTTTGATAGCATCATTCTTCCAAAGTCTCATCACAATGGATGCCTTATGGGAGAAGGGGTTTATATAAGATTTCTTGTTACAATTACCATGACAGAGGGGGAGCAACCAAATATTGACATTTTACATAATAGTGATGATTTTTATTCATACATGGAATACCAATAAAAAATTATTAATTATTTGAATCCATTAAATGATAAAGTATGGATATCAAATACATATAATCAATAGTTTATAACGTGGTTCTAAGACTAAATTTATAACGCGTTATCTGAAAATTTGAATTCAGTTGTCAAATGACTTCAATGGCTAGCCGGGGGGACCGAATAGAAATGTTATATCTTACACTAGTTTTTTAATCGATGGTTATATGTTCTATAAAAAGGAATATGATGACTATAGTATGGTGGAAAATAGTGGTGTTAATTTTTTATTAGAGGGGATTCACATATCTTGTTCCAAGGATAGAAATCCAATTTATGGAAATATGTCATATTTTTCATTATATAAAAGATATACGAGTTGGATTATACAACATTTCATGTTCCAATTTTCCAATACAAATGGGATGAAAATATGAGTGCAGTGAAAGTTGATAAAATGATCTTCATGAAGGTGAATTTTAGTGTGGAAGGGGAAAAGGATGAGCCATTCATAATGGTATCACAAGTAGTGAAAGTATTTTATTTCATTAATCCAGTAAATAGGAATCGGTCAATTATATTGTGGGTGACTAAATAAAATGTTTCTACACATGAAAAATCAACCAAGGATGACACTTTCATTGGGAGATCACAATCATTTCATGTAAATCCCAATGTAGACAATGTATTTTTGTTACATGGGGCCATAGAGATGAGATTTGGATTCTCTGTAAGGGAACCAAATCCATAAAACCTTTTCAAAAATAAAAAATTTTTGATGAGAAGGTAAAAGTGTTGTTTAACATACTATATTTTTTATCATAATATTATATGTTCTCTACAACATTGATAGAATCTAAAGTAAATTTTTGACTAATCATTTAGGCAATGTATTTTATACATAATGATGTTACCAATCTCACATATTAACAAACTATAACAAAACAAATCTTTTGGAAAATTTAAAGGTAATGTTATGATATAATTTCTCTATTTTATCACAAAATTATATAATAAAATTTTGATTTAATTATTATTCCTTATAGATTTCATTTATTTTAGAAGATTTTTTTCCATATTTCATTCCTTTATGCACCAAAATGTTTTCAAACTTCTTCACCCTCAAAACATTTTCACAAATGTAGCGTTACATTTATCACTTTTCTTCATGTTCCCTCTACTAAATTTGCAGGAAGAAAAATAAAGAAACTTATACTCAATAAAAGATTTAATCTTGATATTTTCATAGTAAAATCATTTTACATATAATTAATGTATTATGTCATATTTCTATTTAATTTATTTCTTTTTATTATTAGTAACACAATTTTGTCTTTCATATACAGGTGGATTCTTTTGTTTGAGTTGGGGTGGTCTGTACGTCTATCATTCATTTCCACTAAAATATCCACATAATTATTCTCCCTCAAAACCCTTTCACCCCCAAAGTGTTTCATTTATCACTTTCTATAATGTTACCTCCACTATCTTTGTAGGAAAATAAATGATGCTTCATATACTCTATCAGAGGGGAAATATTGATGGATTCATAGTAAAATCATTTACCATGAAATTGATGTATTTTTTTATATTTATGTTCAATTTGTTTCAATATAGTATTACTCACATAATAATTTTTTTCGTATACATTTGGATTATTTTAATTGATTTGGGGGGGTATGTTGATATTTCATGCCTTTTTCACCAAAACATCCACATACATATTCTTCCTCAAAAACATTTCACCCTTGAAATGTTGTAATTTTTCACTTTCTATTAGGTTACCTCCACTGCTCAATTTTAGAGGTAATCTTGATGTTTATACTACAAATTAATTACCCCTAGAATTAATGTATTGTTTCATATTTATGTTTAATTTATTTATTTTTAGTATTACTCATATAATAATTATTTCCATATAATGTTGGATTCTTTTGTTTGATTTGGGGTGGTTTGTTTGAAGTTTCTCATGCTCATGAGTGATTAGACTTCGAGCCTGCTACTGAGATAATGAAAATAATGAAATGAACTAAAAATGCATACAACCATCATGAAAAGGTGAATTTATACTCGTTATTTAATTAATTTTCTACTAATTTTAAGTATTATTTGTAAGTAAATTATATTATCATTTTTATCTAAAACATATCTAGTTTTTTCACATATCTTTTTGGATGTCATACTATCCTTTCTATTAATGTTATTAGACTTTTAATTTTCTTTCTTTGTTGAACTTCCAACACTATATATTGATTCAATGTTCTTGTCCAAAAAATCATTCTCATTGTTGAAATATATAATAGTAGAGGAATATCATGTTACCGTTATGGTGGCCTCTCATGATATAATGGGAACGTGATCTTCCAATACACTTTTGGCTTTCAAGGAAGATAAATATTTTTAGCTAAGATCATCAAGTCAATATGCAATACTGAAAGTTTAAAAAATATGGGTAATTTAATTCCTGGTAAAATTGGAAGTTAGAATTTTCTTATTACTTTAGGATGTGTAGGAATTAGTCATGCCTCAATCTAACACATGGTGTGACCGGTATGACTAACTGGTTGTTTTTATTTAAAGTTGAAATTAATTTTATTAAATAAGTCAACTGACATACTCAAAACCAAGAAAATATATTAAGATTGTTTTTAAACATTAATAAAATTATCCATAAGAAATTTTTGATGTCTAGGAATTCGAATCACCTCAATCTGATACATCATGTCCCTGCTATGACTTAATTTTTCTGTTATTACTTTAAAATTGTAATTTTAGTTCAAAAAGAGTCACTCACTGAACACCAATAAAACACACTCATATTATCTTGATATTTTATCAAAACAATTAATAAAATATTTTTTATGTTCATGGATTATTCTTAAATAAAAATGAGACATGACATGACCGATATAAGTCAAAGTGTGTGTTTTTAGTATAAAATGACATTTTTGTAAAATAAATAATTGAAGTACTTAAATCCAAGAAAATTAATTCATAATGTTTTGATAATTTAGACTAATGATCCATAAATAATCTAAGATGTTTTGGAATCAACCTCACCTCAATATAATGCATGGTGTGACTGATATGACTCCAAGTGTGTCTTTTTATAAAAAATTGACATCAAATTTAGTAAAAAGTACAACTAACCTACTCAAACCTGAGAAAAAACATTCATATTATTTTTATACTTTATAAAAATGATCCATAATTCATTTTTTATGTGTAGGAATAATCCCCACCTCAATATGATACACTATGTGCCTGTTATGACTCAATGTGTCCATTATCAGTTTCAAATCAACAATTTAGTTCGAAAAGTGTCACTTACTAAAAAATAAAAAAATAGACTCAAATTATCCTTATAGTTTAGAAAAAATGATTCGTGGGTCATTTTTGATATGTATGAATTTTTATCATATCAAACTGAAACATGACATTATCAGTATGAGTCAAAGGTTGTGTTTCCAGTTTAAAATGATATTTTTGTAAAAAAAGAAAAGTGACATACTCAAAACCAAGAACATGCATTTAAATTATTTTAATACTTTAGAAAAATGATCCATAAGTCAATTGAGATGTGTTGGAATCAGCTTCACCTCAATCTGATTCACGGTGTGACTGATATTACTCGAAGTATGTCTTTTTATTTAAAAGGGACATTAATTTTCGTAAAAAGGACTATTGACCTACTCAGAACTAAAAAAAATCATTTGTATTATTTTCATACTTTTTTAAAATAACTCATATGTCAATTATTATGTTTAGGAATCAATTTCACATAAATATAATATGTGATGTGCCAGGTATGACTCAATGTGTTCATTATTAGTTAAAAATTAACATTTTAGTTCAAAATGTGTCACACAATGTAAATTGAGAAAATGCACACATATTTTCTTGATAATTTAGTAAAATGATTCATAAGTCATTTTTGACGTGTGGTAATGTTTCTCACATCAAACTGAGTCATTATGTCATCGGTATGAGTCAAAGTGTGTGTTTCCAGCTTATAATGACATTTTAGTAAAAAAGACAAGTAACGTACTCAAAACCAATAAATCACATTCATATTGTTTTGATACTTTAGTAAAATGATCTATAAGTCATTTTAGATGTTTTTTAATCATCCAAACCTCAATTAGATGTATGGTGTGATAGATATGACTCCAAGTGCATCTTTTTATTTAAAATTAACATCAATTTTACTAAAATTAACACTTTATGTTAATTTTTTTCTTTAAATTATTACTAACATAATAACTATTTTCCTATACATATGTGATATTTTTCTCGATTATGGGTGTTTTGTTCAGAAATATCATGATTCCGGGTTGGTATCTAAAGAAAAAGTAACATTGATGTTTTTGAATTTTTGTAATAATTTGTAATTATCTTATTATATAAACCATTGTTTGAAATGTCTATAATATAGTGTTTTCTTATTATATTTTTTATATAAATTTCATTTCATTTAAATTCTGTTTTGGTCTTTTATTTTTTGATATTTTGTGTGCTTCGGATTATGCGGTGTGTTATTTCAGTACATTGCGGTAGTGATGTAGAGTGATATTACAACACACTGCAGAATGACCCATTTATCAGCATTTCTACAAGATTCATTAAAGGACCAGGCGGTGATATTGTAGCAAGAACTGTATCAGTGCGGGTACTATAGTAGTACTGTTCACCGAGGGGTCCTTTGGGCCAAAAAATGGGCTTTCTAGCCCTGTATACAGGCCCCCACTTGGCCTTGGGCCTTTGGGCTATGTAATGGGTCACCCTCTACCCAGTCTAAAGAATTCTTTGCATTAATAATAAATTGAGGCATCGGACCCAACCTTTAAACAAAAATAATTAAAGGAACTCTTTATCATCACTTTGTTAATGCAGATAAAATACTAGTGTTTTAATCTCTCTCTAGTATTAATCACATCTCTAACACAGATAAAGGCTAATTTTAGCACTATTAAAGGCTTATTTTGTAGTAGTGCTCCTAGAGAGACTCTTTGGAATGAGGGGATTATGACTTTATCATGTCACTAAGGGTTACCAAACATGGCATAGAATTATTAGGTAGATAATTATGGATGGGATTCAAGATAAATTTTAAGAAAATTTGTTGTTTTATTTTTTTATGGGAGGGATTATTTTAAAGGTGATCTTTAGTAGCATTTACACAAATACCCCTTATGTAATTCTATAAGGTTGTATTTTTAATATAGAAAATGGAAAAAAGTGAAAACATAATAGATAAAGGGTGGGGGTAGGTAAATAATTCCTTCGTAAATTCATTTAAAGACTAATTTTTGTGATATTTTAGGATCATATTAATTATTTTAACCCTTTTACCAAATTTTAGTAGTTTCCACAATGACTATCTTTTAAATTTGTGACCAATTTTTTATACCTAAAACTGAAATTGGCCTCATTGCCGAATTTTTGAATTATAATTCCAAATATTAATTCCTTTCCCTTTTATTTAATTATAATGTTGATAAAATTAAATTTCAAATTAATAAATGTATAACGCAAAAGAATTCTTTTTAGAAAAATATATTTTTACTCCCACAAATAGATTTATTCATATTATATGAAATTAATAATCATTAAATAAATATAAATTTATTTGATCATAAATATAAAAAATACATTTCATTAACATAATTCTTCAATAGCGATCAATTTAATTTTTAACACAAAAATACCTAAAATAATGAAAAATAATTCTTAAAAAATTATCCCTATTAAAATTAAATGACTTTAATCAAATACCATTATTTATCATTGATCCACTCAATTTTTTCAGTCCATGAATATTATAATCATTCCTTTAAGAAATAAAATATTTTTTTATAAATAATATGTAATGAAACAAAATAAATATTATTATAATAAATATTATTATCTTTTTATTTCCTTCCTTAATAATTTATTATATGTGAATTATATTATTTTTATTTCGTTACCAAAAAATATACAAATTAAATGAACCTATTAGATATAATTATATCCAACAATAAAACATCTAATGGTTATATATATAATAGTTGTATTATTTTCCTATATACATCCTTACATACATCACTCATATCATTTATCATGTTTGCATCAATCTAAAAATTTATATTATGTTTTTAATATTATTCCTTCTATTTATATTTATAATTGGACGTCTGATCTTCAATTAAACCCATAGGGATAAGGATTTCATGTTTGTAGGGTTATTATTTACATGGTGTTTTATTCCTCTTTTATATTTCTTAATGGAGATTCACATTACATTATCATAATATATTAATGTTTATCTTGCAATGTAGTAGTTTCTCTCAATAAAAAAATATCATGGTTATTTTTAGTTTAGTAATTTTTATATTTGGTTTTATCAAACACATTGAATTTTTTAAAAGGTAAATTCAGACTAAAATCATTGGGTGTTGTAATTTCAACCTACTGGGGTGTGAACCTTATTCATAATGGAACACTCTAACATTCCTTTAGTGTTATATCCTACTATTTTTATATAATAGGGAAAGTAATTTATAAACTAAAAAAACATGGATCTCAAGTTGAATTATTAAAATCTAGGAGCATCATAGATCATAACACTATAATCCCACATAAATTTTAGATCTTTTATTAATGGAGAAAATTAAACATCAATACCATTATCAGGTTGTTTTGGCTTAGATATAAGAAAAAACAACATAATGCTCTTTTTTTCACACATAACCAAGGTCAAAATTTATAATTTACCAACATAACTGGCCATATACTTTGAGTGCAACTTTGTACACAAAAATTATTCATTACATCTATATATACGTAAAGATAGTGGTTTCTCATATCATTTATAAATTTATGGTATTTATGATAAATTTTATTCTATTGAGGAGAGTTTTTTGGTGATTAATTCTACCATCTTCAATTATTTTACATTTGTGTCATGTAAATTACCTTATAGTATCAGAACATTTATATATACTTCCAATCCTTTAAATTATTATAAAGCACCAAACATAAATTAAAGTACTTGATTTTTTTTTATTGTACTGAGCTGCACCACACGTAGTGCATTTATTAAGTGACTCATAGACCTTACGAAACAATTTAACACAAAAAATAATAATCATTAGATGAATATAAATATATTTTATTATATATATAAAAAATACATTTCATTAACATCATTTTTCAATAGTGATCAATTTAATTATTAACACAAAAATACAAAAAACAATGACAAAAAATCTTTAAAAATTATCCATTTTAACATCAAATGAATTTAATCACATACCATTATTTATCTTTGAACCACTCAATTTTTTCAGTATATAAATATTATAATATTTTCATTAACACATGAAAAAAAATTATAAATAACATGTAATGAATAAAAATAAATATTATTATAATAAATATTATTATCTTTTTATTTCTTTCTATAATCATTTATTATATGTGAATTATATTATTTTATTTTTGTTACAAAAAATTAAACAAATTAAAGGAACCTATTAGATAAAATTATATCCAACAATAAAATATCTCACAGTTATATATATAATAGTTATATATAACTATCGTATTATATTCCTATATATAGATTTATCTACATCACTCAAATCTTTCATCCTATTTAAATAATTCTCAAAATTTATATCATGTTTCGTATATTATTCCTTAAATTTTTATTTATAATTGGATATATGAACTTTAATTAAAACCATAGGGATAAGGATTTAATATTCGTAGGGTTATTATTTACTTGGTGTTTTATTCCTATTTTATTTTTATTAATTATGTTTCATATTACATTATCATAATGTATTAATGTTTATCTTGAAATGTATTATTTTATCTCAATAAAAAATATCATGCTTTGTTTTAATTTATTATTTTTTATATTAGGTTTTGTCAAACACACTAAATTTTTTAAAAGGAAAATTCAGACTAAAATCATGGGGTTTTGTAATTTTAACCTACATGGGTGTGAACCATATTCATAATGGTACACTCTAAAATTACTTTAGTGTTATATCCTACTATTTTTATATAATAGGGAAATTAATTTATAAACCAAAACAGCATGGATCTCATATTGAAATATTAAAATCTATGAGCATCATAAACCATAACACTAGAATCCCACATCAATTTGAGATCTTTTATTAACGGGGACAATTAATCATCAATATCACTATCAGGTTGTTTTGGTCCAGATATAAGAAAAAATCATAATGTTCTTTTTCTTCATGCATAACCAAGGTTAAAATTTATAATTTACAAACATAACTGGCCATATACATTGAGTTCAACTTTGTACACAAAAACTCTTCATTACATCTATTGATACTGAAAGATAGCGGTTTCTCATATCATTTATAAATTGATGATATTTATGATCAATTTTATTCTACTATGGAGAGTTTTTTGGTGATGAATTATACTATATTTAATTATTTTACCTGTGTATCATCTAAATTACCTTATACTCTCAGCACATTTAAATATCCATCTAAACCATTAAATTATTGTAAAGTACCAAACATATTTTAAAATAATTGATTTATTTTTCTTGTATTGAGTTGCACCACACAAAGTGCATTTATTAAGTGACTCATAGACCTTATGAAATAATATATAATTATTGAGAGAACCATATATTATTTCAAAATATATGGAAAAAAACCATGGGATGATTTGATTTTTTGGTTATTTTAATATTTAAAGTCCAAAAACTAAATAATATATAGATCCCCATTTCTCCTATATAAACTGACCAAGATCCAATTTCTCTTCACCTAAACTCCTTTGAGAACATACATACTCTTACCTATACTATATAGAGTCCTCTTAATTTTCCCCAAATCCTTCAATAATTTCTTACCAAGCTATTGGAATCACAATCCCAAGGTATGGGACCTCTCTCATCTCTTTTCAATTCAATCGTCTTCTTCATTTTATGTCATGTTTTTCTAATTTATAATGCTGGTATTATTTCTTCCATAACACATTTACTATCCATTTTATGTATAAGTGGTTAGATACACATTTCACTCCCATTAATCCCTCCCATGGTCATTTATATACAAGTGTTACCATTCCAAAATTTAGTAAGTAATCTTCCACCCTCCTTTGTATTCAAGAACATATTTTGTGTTTTGCTTATTTATTTCCATTTTTTCATGTTTTATATGATATTCCATATCCAAAATACTTTAATTCTTAATTATACATGATTAGATACCCCTTACACTCTCATTAAGCCTCCCATGATTCTTTATGTACACCCATTACCATGTTGAAATTTCGTAGGGGATTTATCTCTTCTCATCTACATTAAAGAACTTATTCAATGTAATGTCTCTTAAATTCCATTGGATTATGTTGGAATATGTTCTCCCATATTCCCATTACTATTAATTTAATTTATAAATTATAATATCCCCTTTTCTCTCATTAAGGATCTCATGATTATTTATGTACGCATGTTACCATGCCGAAATATAGTTAGAATTTTTTTTCTCTATTCTAGTTACATCATTACCTTATGAACTCAATTCCAAATTTTTAATTTTGGGATATGATTTTCCATGCCCCTATTAAAGAAAATTTTATTTCTATGTGATTAGATACCCCTTTCTCTCTCATCAACCCATTTTTATGAATCATTATATGACGTCGTTACGCAGCAGAAATTTCATCATGATCTTTCATGCCAAAACAATTGTGTAGTGAATACCCTAACCATTTCATATAAAGGGTGTTCACATTTATTCACATATAATTTATATTGGTAATTAAATATATGTATTCAACACACCTTAATCATGGAATAAATTTTTATGATGAATGAATTCATGTTTTTTGATCTATGTGGCACACATAAGCATGAAAATGAAAGGAATATGATGGGTGCACCAAGATTTCACTCCAATGAATTGGGTAATGTTTAGTATCATGATATGTCACATTGGGATAGGTAGGGAACATGATTCCTTTATGGTACTTTTTCCACCATGATGTATTGGTGGGTTTAGTCTAGACCTATATTTATGATTTAGTGTTTTAATTTGTTTCCACATTTACCATGTTATGATTATCATGATATATCATGTCTCATTATTCATGTATATGATTTATAATATTGTTATTCCCCATTGATATGCATATTCTATAAAATTTATTATTATCTTCATGTTATTCTATGCTTAATCCCCTACTGAGCATTATATCTCACCTATTTTTCATGTTTTTTCCCAGGTTATCTCATGCATTTTTAAAAGACTAGGAATTTTAGAAGCATGTTAAAAAGTTTTAAATAATGTTGTTGTATCTCATGTTCAAGATGTTATTATATGTGTCTAATTATAAAAGACTCTAGACTTCTCAATGTTTAGGGTTGTATTAAGTGTACTTTTATGTAATAAATCATGAATCAGTGTGAAATAAATAGTAGTGTTGTTATACTATGATTAACTTTTTCTTGGAAGTGTACATAGATATTCCATTCTTAGTGATAATATGCCCTAAGAATGATACGTTATCTATCTAGAACTTACATTTATTATAATTTTCTTGTAGTTTCACCATTCAAAAATTATTTAACACAATATTCAAATACTCCCCATGTTCCTCCTTTCTTTTGGAGTATATCAGAATATCAACAATAAAAACTACGACAAATTTTTTGAGGTAATATAAAAAGAATCTATTCATTAAGTCCACAGAGCATTAGTGAGTCCGAATGTATAACTTTGAACTAATAGTTCCCATACCTCATTAAAAAGGTATTATTTTGAATATATTTCTCATTTACTATTAATTTTTGATATCTCGATCAAAGGTCCACCTTAGAGAAATACTTGTCCCCATGTAACTGATCGAACAAATCATTTATCAAATATAGGGGATACTTGTTCTTTATCGTTATTTTGTTGAGCTCGTGATAATCAATGTGTATATGCATTGATCCATCCTTATCTTTGATATAGAGGAATTGAAAACACCGAGGTGAAGCACTCTGTCATATAAAACCCATGTATAGATTCTCTTGTAACCATTTCTTTAGTTTCTAAAACTCAATGGTGTATATTCTATAAGTTTTCTTTGATATAGGTAGATATCAAGAAGTAATATCAATTGATAAATCAACCTATTGGCCAAGAGTAAGACCCTAAAATTATTAAGGGTACACGTTAGTGTAGTCCTTCACACTAGTCATGTATTCAAGCTTGATTCTATCCTTTTTCTGAGTCATTTAAGATATATGTTCTTTCTCATAAGTCAATAATATCTACTCTTGATATGATATTTATAAATAATATTCGTCCTCATACTTTGACTTATACAGAATTGAAGGACTCCTAAATATTTGAAGAGTGATCTCCCTTTCCTAATTGTCGATGTTGGATTTGTATAAAGATATCCAATCCATTCCCAAAATAGCATCAAACTTTACCAAAGTAAGTACGATAAGATCTGGTGGGAGGTTCGATCAAAAAACATTAACTCGGGAGGATTTATAAACATTTATAGAATAATTTTTCCATTCATTGTTCTCACAGATAAATCAACTTCCCTATTTTGTGGTGGTGTTTTAATAGTACAACTAAACTTGAAAGATATGAAAGAATGTGTATAACTAGAATCAAATAGTATGTTTTCTATTATTTAATGAATAACCATTAAACCATTCACCGCATAATTAGGGCAATCCACCTCATTAGTTGTGATAACATAATCCCATTCCTTGTTTCCTTGGATTTTATTATTTTTTATTGGCTCCAAAAACCCTTGGATTATGGAAATGGCTCACAAAATTCCAATGTTCCTTCCACTTGAAACAGTACACTATATCCTAAGTGTTGATATGAACCTTCTTTTGTTTCTTCACATTTTTGGTATTCTTCATATTCTTTAGAAAATTATTAGCCATATACCCCCTCTCGTACAAATTTAAAGTAACTCTCTCCCCTTATGTAGTTTCCAAGATATTTATTCTCAAAATTTTGACATGTGGGATGTTGGGTTTTTTTCTATAATGGGATTTATCTAAGGATAATCCCATATTAAATACTATTTTTTATCTTCGAGACCATTAGACCACTGGGAGTCTACGATCTCCATTTAAATCTTAAGGGAACAACAGAAAATCTCCTCATATTTATTGAAGTCTCGAATCGAAAATTATTTTTATACACTCGACTTTAGTCCGCTAAAGAAACGATCCACTTTGCTTTCAAAGTTCATGAAAAAGTGGGAGGAATATCATGAAATCCTTGTAAATTTTTTCTTGTACACCCTGATAGACCCATTCTCCATTTTTTCAGCCTGAGGAACTCCCTTTCCATCTTAAGATATAGATTTCAAGGAAAATATTTATTGTAAAATATTATCTTGAATGCATCCCAATACATGTAATCAACATACTCCATGGACTTTTAGTTTTTTATCATTTTTGACAACTAACAATATTCCCTATCAAATAATTAGATATCCATTAGGGCTTTATATTCTTCTAAGAAATATAGAAAAGAGAATATCTTCTCAATGAAGTTAATCCATTGTTCTATGATATTGGGATTGTAAGATCCACTAAATATATGAGGACATTTTCTTATAAATAATTTGACCAAAAATTTCTCTTTCTAAGGAAGAGGATGTAGTTCCACCTGATTCAAGTTATTATTCATAATTTGATACATTTTTTCTAGTACTGTCATGAATTCTTGAGTGCCTATTCCCATCAGACTTGGAATTTCATTAGGTAAATCATCACATTTCCTATCACATTGATTGTTGGAATGGGTTGTGATATTTTCCACCATTAACTAAGAAAGAGAAATTAAAAATTAGGGGTTTAAAATACATACCTAATAAGCACATAAAAATTAAACTTTGATCATATAATGATAAACTTAAAAAAGAAATGTAAATCTTAACAGTTGATTCTGTAAGTTTCAATCTTGGTTTTCCACTGTGATAGAATTATCCCTAGGGTTATCAATAATTTTTTTAAGCCCTAATATTGAAACATAACTTGTTTGTCCTCTGATACAAAATATAGTGACCATATCCCTTTAAATATATCATTACATTATTTTAAGTATAATTAACAACCAAGGACCACAAATACTGGTGTATTTGGAAGTTTAAGTTTATAATTAGAAAGCATGAAACAAAAATAAAAACATCTCTTATTTAATATCCATAATTATATCCTAAATTTATTTGAGATATTACATCTACATAAGAAAACTTTTGGAGTACATGAACAAAGGGATGAGCTAAAAAGTCCAGTTATGGAATAAACCTAGGAATAAAGCATAGAACATGCGACAGAAGGCATAAAATGATGACATGAAAAGGAATTTAACATGAATAAATATATGGAATAATAAAATATATAACATGGAATCATGTAATCATGGAAGCATAGGAATGTGGTAGTAATATAAAACATGGAATAAACATGAGTCAAGGCTAACAAAAAAGACTATATCACACGGTGTACAATGTCCCAAAAAGGAATCAGGTTTATTCTCTAACCCAAAATGACATCAAATGAGACTAGACATTTCCCAATGCATTTGAATATAATCTAGGCACACCCATAATAACATGTTCATGTATATTTGTTCCATGTGAATAATGAAACATAAGGGATAAACTAAGGTTTACCAATTGAAAAAAATGGGTACTATAATCATGACATAAGGCATAACAAAATGGTGCATCGTAAAGGTGTCCATAAAATAATGGATTTAAATCATTAATGAAAATTAATATGGTAAAATAAGAATATATCATGATAAATTACTTCCAAATTAATATAAAACACATAAAATTATTGTTTAAGAAACTCTAGATATGATCCACTTTATTTGGGTTTAGGATAAAGATATTAAAGTGTATTTAAAACCAAAAAAGGAATAATTGTTTGTATAAAACCAAAAATGAAAAAATATTGTTTTTCATGAAAAAATTAGTGAGTTTATAAAACAAATTTTTTCTTAAAACATATCATGGATTGTACATGATAATGAGTGAGAAATTTGGAAGTTCTCTTTAATTAGGCTTGCTTATCAAGAGAATTGACAAGGAAACCTTATAAAACATGCATTTCCACATCAAATAAATAATAATTGTGTTATGAAAATATTTTTGGAACATAAAAAGGGAATTTAGGAGGAATAAATTATAAGAATTGATAATTAAATTGGGGTAAATTGAAATAAAACATAACCCGACTGAAAAAATGGGGGTTTGGAGTGAATCTCTTACCTTATGTCGGGAAGTGTTCTTCACGTACAATTAATTTACTAGATAATAAAATTAAATCCATTAATTAATTAATTCATAAACTATTATACATTTATTTAAATTTTTATTTTCATTCATATCCTTTTTAATGAGTTATAAGATTCAATTTCATCATTTTGAGAGCATTTGTTTTAGTATTTTATGACTGGATCTCTTAAGTTTATTTATGGGAATTCATTTCAAATGGATGAAAAATATAGAATTTTAATTATATGATATTGATGAACCTATTTAATTTTAAATGGTCCCATATATGATTTTTTTAGATATGTGAATAATTCGTTAGATAAAATTTTAATTATGAACAATAGTTTATTTTGGTGAATTTTCGATTATCAAAAAGTAGTTTTGTTTTATTATTTGATATTATATATATATATTAGCTCCTGAACATGAAAAAATTTTAATATAAATTTTATAACCATTATTAACCATTATAATGGTTTTATGAACATCCATGACTGAGGTAATATAAAATGAAAAATCATCATCTATGAAGGTGGTGAATCGATACATCACAGATGATGATTTCATTTTTAAAATAAAAAATAGAAGAGAAGAGATTTGATGATGTATATCCCATAAAAATAATAAAATTATAGTATATTTATTTTTTAGTTATCATGCTACTTCGGATAGTGTAATAAATGATGAATTAGAAGAAAGAAATAATTATAAAGGGAAAGGTGGAGGATTTTACCTCTTGAATAATGTCTCCTTGAGAACCTACGTAAGGCACTTGGAAATGATATTTTTTATGATAATAGAAAAACCATAGTTTGGGAATGATAATTGGGATATAAAATAGGTAAAATATTAGGAGGATCCAAATATTAGAAGGTGGGAGTAGAAGTGTGGTGAGGGGTGATATTTATAGTGGGAGGAGACATGTGTTTTTTATTATTTTATTAATTAGTTTATTATATTTCCTCTAGACTATAAATAGGGTTGATTATTGTGACTAATTACAATAACTAGTTTCTTTTATTTCAAACTAATTGTTTCTTACATCATCAATGGCCCAAAAAATCTTGTATTTGGCATAAATTCTTAATTAACTTAAATTACCTTATTTCACTATTCACCAAAAAATCCACTATTTTAGAACAGTCCCGAAAATTCACCCAATTTTTTTTCAACATTTATATTTAAAATATGGAATCCATTTTATGAAAATAATTTTATAAATATGATAAATTTAATTTTTAATTAAAATCGTCATTTCTTCAATAAAAACTTATTTAAATATTATAAGTGATTTTATGACACATTGAAATATTAATTCAGGTCTCATAAAATTATCTTATAATCATGATACAACAAAATATTAATTTTTTGATCTATTTTATGAAAATAAATTTCCTCTTAAAATATTATATTAATTATAAAATTGTAAATAAAAATATATGTTTTACCAAAATACCAACACTTAATTGATAATTTATAAAAAAATTATTTACTTATACTCTGATATAAATATATCATATTTTCACTTCTAAGATACCTAAATTTTATTTATACTTTAATATTTGAGCTTACTATTCTATTGTTCATATTACAATTCATAATGGTCTTATTACTATTCCAAAATTCGGGTTACTATTCTATCGGTACAGGTTCTTTAATTTCTATAAATATCTCTTATTTAATTAATTATAAACTTATAAAGTTTGTATTGTATCATCTATGTCATTTTATGTTATTTATAATATATTAAATAATTATAAGACGAGAATTTATATTGATACAATTCTGGGTTGTTATAGTTAGTTTCCATAAATTAATCATATTAACACTCTCTTCTTCTCTAATCTCTTCTTGGGTCTCTTTTTTATTGATGTATTGATGATAGATCTATTTTAATTGAATAGTACTAAGGTTTTCTTCAATAATTGATGAATAATTCATGATCCATTCTTGATTCGACAAAAGATCCATTTAATTTAGATTATCTACATCAACATATCTCAGAACTACTTCCATTGAAGGAATTAATGAGGTATTAAATTCTAAATAAACCACCTTGATAGGGAATATCATTTTAAATCCATTTTAAACATCCTTCTGAAAAAACTAGAACCTAAAATAGGAATCCTTAACATGATATCTAGTTTTCCATGGGTGTTCTATTTGATTTAGGCTACAATTTTTTGATGAATATTGTAGTACTTCATCAACAACCTTTAGGTAGGAAATTATTTATCATTTGGGGCCCTTGTATACACTTGCTTCATGTGTATGATTATTATGTTGGAATTTATTATTATCCAATCAAGTATTTTTGTTCATGTGTATCTCATAATACCCATGTATTTTGTTTGATTCAATGATTGTGATTATGTATCTTTTTAGCCATGTTTTATTTTTATCACATGTAAATGTTTGTGTCTACTAATTCTAATGATTTCATGATAGGTTTTGTCTATTAATGACCTAACTGGTTATGTGAAGTAACCATGAGTTTGGAGGTATTGTTCTTGGTACTTGGAATAGGTGTACCATCATGATATAGTTATACCTTATTAGAGGATTGTATAGGACATTATATGATGATGAAGGTGGACTCAAACAAATAGTAGGGGCATAATACCCATAATGGTAGACCCATAGTAGTGATATTAGGGTATGATGGCCTTGTTTACTGACCCAATTCATAGAAAAGGTTCAATGGTCTTGGGGTATGACCTTTGATGAGCTGAGATATAACAGAATTATATCTAAATCTGATATTATTCCTTATAACTATTTAGATTTATGTTATCCATCATTGTGGCTATATCTTGGTCACTTCTGAATTCATTACAATTACTCTTCCAATATAGAGCCAAGGCTGGTACAGTAGAGACTCGTGGTAGCTTGGTTAGCACCCATGTTCTTAGTACATTATTGATATGCTATATTATGAATTTTTTTACTATAAAATACACCTATTATACTAGTTCATAATTATTGAGGATTTATTAGTGGTTCCCAACTGGGTTTTATTACTCACACCCTACACGATAATTCCAATGTGCTTGCTTATTTCATGTATAGAATGCAGGTAAGGGAAGGGATCCCATGGTAGATGGATCAACATATGATCATGGATCTGATAGTAGTATTGGGATATAATCTAGAGGATTTTGTAGTGTTAATTTATTTATTTACTTTTAATATATATACATTGGTTTCTCTTGGCACATTGGGAGGAAAATTATTTACTATTTCATATGTCTAACATCAATTATTACATTATGATTCCTATCTTTCCCCCTTGATTACTCTGAGTTGTTTTATATTTATTTTCATTTTTGGTCTATGGATATGAAATTAAGATTATAGTCTCCCAATTGATGGAATTCAAACCCACACTACAAGTCGGAAACCTCTTGTGTACGGTGAGGCATGCATGTGGTTTTTTGGTTGTCTAACTCAGAACCAATGGTTCAGGTGAGGGTGTTAAAAATGGTATTAGAGAACAATTTTATTCTATTATTTTCAACTAATCTATTACTTGGTATGAGGGTGATATCTTATGTGAAATGTAGGTAAGGGAGTTTCCATGTACCTAGCTAGTTCATGTGTGATAGAACTCCATGTTAACATTAATGGGATTTTTGTTACAGTTTCATGGTATTTGGGTGAATTCATGAATCATGTCTAAGAATGTCAAATCACATTCCATATATATTCTTTTAGTGTTCATCATAGTAGTTAAGTTACTTAATTCCTTTATTTGTTTTATCTTTTTGGGATATAGTTGTTTTCTTTTATTGAATGATATATATTTTTCTATGTTGTTGTGATATATTTATGCCAAAATTATTTATTTGAACCTGATAATGATATTATGTTATATATATAAATAAATAACTATGACTAATGTGTAGGTATAAATATCCTTGGATAATTATAGGAGGGATATATATGGGGTTGTGGGTATCCTCCTAGGAGAACCCTTGTGTGATGTTATAGACTGATTACGACATGTCTTAATGGATTCATACTTTCTACATTTTCCTCTGTGTTCCTAGAATATTTCACCTCTAAAGAAACTAATGTGACAACCAATTTAAATGGTTCAGGATGCTCTTTCTATGGAGGAACCCCTATTCCACCACCTGATGTGCAGGAAGGTGTAGAAAAGTGCGCTATTTCACATTCTTTGTCGATGTATGTGGTGATCCAATCTTATTTTAGAGTCCTTATACATTTTCCTACCCAATTTGGAGGATCATTTAGGTCCATGTCCAGATATCACAAAGACTTCCATCTCAAATATCCACTATCCTTTCAGTTCCTTGGAGAACTTCAGGGTATAGAGGATTACATAGACAACACTGAGGGTTTATTTAACCCTATTAAGACACCTGAGTATAAGATGGTGAAGTTGGTAGCATTCATGCTATTAAAAACTACCAGGAGATGGTGGGGCATGGTGGGACATGATGAAATACATGAGGGTCTCACCTACGTGGCCTTCAAGGACCTATTCTTTGTGAAATTATTTCTTAACATACTGAATCTGGACCAATCATAGGAGTTCATCAAGTTATAGCACGGTTCCATAACATTATATTTATACTCCACTCATTTCATCGAATTAATTCACTTTTCTCCTCTCCTAGCTAAAAATTAGTAATATAAGGCTAATAAGTTAAAGATAAATATTATTCTTTACATTATGAGGAAAGTTAAAAGTTTCAACTTAACAACTTACTTATAGGTGTTTTTCACGTCCTTGTCAATTGATAAGGTCTTGGAGGATGATTGAGTAGTTGGGATTCTCCCACTATTCAATACTCAGGTAGGTGAACCTCCCACTACTATGGTGATTATTACTTCTATAAAATGGAATGGGAAGGCCAAGGACTCATAGTGAGGTATTGGTAAGCATGTAGAACAAATAATGACTTATTGAACCCCTCTTAGTAGGTGTTTCATAGTGAATCAAATATGGGGAGATCAGACATCACCATAAGTTCTTATCATAACCTCAAAGCAATTGTTGGTAGTGTGAAAATATAGGGAATCTTTGGTAGTTATTCTCCTGATATTTGAGGGAAGTATTCTATAGGGTATCGATAAATATGAGGTTAAGAAAATAGGAATTTTCTAGGATCCTCAGCAATATTCTCAAATGATGATGACTTAGGAAAGTCGTGTACCTTAGGGGCTATGTCACAAAGAAAAGGAGGGTTGAGTATATGTAGTGGATAAAAATCTAGAATATGGTCAGGAGATATTTTCTACTATTCAAGATATGGTATTGATCACTTATACACTTTATACATCTTTATTTTATATTGGGGCTTCCTATTTATTTATTTATATATAATTTTTTTCTATACTTGGATTATTATTCAAGTTAACATCTGAGTTTATTTCACTTAATACACCATTGGGAATGAAATTGGACCATATTCAATGATTCCTAGAGTTTCCTATAGTCATTTTTGGTTATAAAAAACTTTGATACTTTATGATTTTTTATATGATTATCCTCAATGTTATTTTTTACATGGACCGGCTAACCATCATTTAATCCCACATTGACTTCTATGGGACATTGGTATCATTTATTCCACCCAAGGGAGATAAGTCTGTGATAACTAGTGAGTGGTAATTTTGAGTAGGTACCATTGGTCAAAATATGATCCATCTTGGGATGATCACAATATATATTGTAGGCCTGGATCTTTTAATAGAATCAGTGGTATCCCCCTTTTATTTTTCACTAGTTGTAGATATCTATCATAATTACCTTCAAGATGGATTTTCATACCTTCCCCCTAATAGATGAGTTAACTTCTAGATAGAGATCATGCTAGCTGCACAACCCATTTCAATACCACATTATCTTATGGAACTTGTTATTTTAACTAGTTCAAGGTATAGCTTTAGGACTTAGAATAGAAGGCCTTTATCAAGTTGATTATATCACTATGGGGAGCACCTGATTTGTTTTCCAAGAATTAGGATGGTAATATTTAACAATACATATATTACTAAAATATGAATTAGTTCAAAATAAAGAATATACATCATTTTCCCAGTATTGATGACCTATTTGATTAGTGGTGAGGATCCTAGTGTTTCTCTATGATTGATCTCTGATTGGGTTATCATTAGTGGAAACTTAGAGAGGTTTTCATCCCAAAGATGGTGTTTCAGAAAGGTTTTGGGATATGAAAGTACTTTTTGATGTTTTTTGGACTGACTAATTCTTTGGTAGTGTTCATAGATCTCATGAATAAGATCACCCACCCATTTCAGGACTCATTTTTCATTGTGTTCATTGATTATATCTTCATTTACTCACTAATTCCTAATTATTATGCTGGACACCTCAATATAGTTCTCAGTACACTTAGATCACATCAAATTCATGGAAATCTATTAAAGAGTCATTATTTTATTGAAAATGTGAAATTCAAACGGAATTTGGTTTCTAAGACTAGTATATCTATGGACCCAAATAATGTTGAGGAATTTATGTCCTAGAAATATACTCTAATCATGCTTGGGATCAAGATATTTCTTGGTTTAACAAGATACTATCAGCATTTTATCTAATACTTCTCCCATTTGTAAGGACCAATAACTATCATAATGAATAAAGGGGAGATGTTTTAGTGGTTTGGCTGGTGTGAGGAGGCTTTTTGTAAGATGAAAAGGAGGTTGAATATAGATCCAGAGATGATTCTTTACAATATTAAGATCTGATATGTAGAACATTATGATGCATCAATAATTTGTTTAGGGGCATTACTAGTGTAGATGGAGAGGTTGGTAGGTTATGATTATGGTCATCTCTAACCCCAAGAGGGGAACTATCATTCCCATGACTTAGATCTAGAAGTTTTGGTCTATAATTTGAAGTGTTTGTGACACTATCTCTTTAGTGAGAGGTGTTTTTCCCTCACAAACCACAAGATATTTCCATGTATATTCTCACCGAAGGATTTGAATTTGAGGAAGAGGCACTAGGTAGAGTTTCTAAAAACATTAAACTTTGATATGGACGGCATACTAGGTATGGGTAACATTATTTATGATTCTCTTAGTAATAAGATCTGGGTAACTAAAAAACATTTTGAATGCCCTTTGAAGGAATAATTGAACCTTATGAGATTGTTGTCCCACTGTAGGATGGATACTTTCATGGACTAGGTATCATTAATGTGTGCCCCATTAGTGGTCACATATTCTTTGATAGACTAGGTGAAGGATAGTTGGGATACTGGTCTCGAGTGTGTTGTGATATGAGAAGATCTAGCAGGTGGTGATTTGATACCATGTTGGTTATTTGATTGTAATGATGTGATCCTAGTATATAAGAGAGTTATAGTCCCTACTTCTATAATGAGAGATCTGATGATGTAATTCCATACCTCTAGGAGGGTGGTGAAACCTAGAGAAAAAAATATTTAACACTACTTTAGGAAGCTATTCTAGTGGCTAAGGATGAAGGACATTGCTGGATTTGTTTACAGATGCCTTACCTGCTAGAGGATAAAGGTCAAGCATTAGCATCATGGTGGTATGTTCTAGCTATATATTATTCACATTTTTAAGTGGTAGGATATTATGATAGACATTATGATTGGGTTCCCCAAGACCCTGATGAGTCATGTTACTGTTTGGGTTATTTTTTATCAGTTAACTAAATTTTCTCATTTATTACTGATCTTTGAGACTCACTTAGTAGATAATAAAGGTAGTATCTATATCCATGAGATATAATACTTTCATGGACATCCCTTGAGAATTATATCTAATAAATATGAAAAAAAAAATTTCAGGGTTGTAGGTTATTACAGATGGCTATATGGATTCATTTGAGTTTGAGAACAATATACAACCACCAAACATATAGGATGTCGGAGTAGAGGATTTGAATTTTATAGGATACACTATTGGATTATTCCCTATAATTTTGGGGATCATGGGAAGATCAACTATCCATGGTTGATTTTTTATACAATAATAGTTACCATACATCAATTCATATGGAATCTTTTGAATCACTTTATAGAAGTCCATTTCGTTCACCACATTGTTGACATGAGTCTAGTGAGGTAGTAGTTGTGGGGACTAGGATGGTACATGAGATATATGAGAGAGTAAAACTAATTTAAAAGGTGATTATCATATAATAGAGTAGAAAGAAGTATTATGATAAACATTTGAATATATTTTGGAGTTTACTATAGGTGGCTCGGTTTTTCTAAGAGTGACTCCAAAATTAGGCTACCAATGACTAGTGAAGTAAGTGAATCTAGAATCACATTATGTTATACCATTTTAGATCACTGAGTTAATTAGAATAATGGTGTAACATATGTATAATTATTCTCTCTATTGGGTTATAAATTATGTGTTTCATGTATCATATCTATGGAGGTAAATTTCTAATCCTATGCATGTTATCTACTTGGATAATGTTTGGATGGATCCTGATGCATCATCTATAGAATAACTTATTCAGATTATCGAAAAAAGTAATAAATACATTCAAGGTAATAATTCAACACTTATTCAGATTTTATAGAATCATAGATGGATCCAATATGATACTTGAGAGTGGAAGGCTCATTTTCAGTCTTAATGTCCTATATTGTTTGAGAAGAACCATTGAAGGAACTTCTCAAGAAAGCTAATTCATTTGAGAGGGGTGATTGTAAAATACTTGTTTTTATTCAATGTTTGATGTATTATGTTTATAAAATTCCTCATTCATATATTTATTATTCCTAGATATGGGTTATTAAGATGTTAGGTTCTATGTGAAAAAGTTTTTAGGAATTGATGGTTGGATAGTTTAGTTAAGGATTTTCCCTTTGGTTATTGTATGTTTCCATTTTTAAACAAATGGATTTTTATAGGTCTATAAAAAATGGAAGACCCAATTTTATTTATGGTGGTGTTTGGTAGATCCTATGTAATTCTACCCAACACATCATCCAGTTGGGGCCAAAACACCAGCTAGCTTGTATATACTGGATGAGAGTGCATTAAATGCACCCTATGTCTTTATAATTATACTTAGTATTGACCTTGTTTAATAAGAAATTCCAACTCTAAAATTCCAATTTTAAATTTTAGTCCTCGTAACTTGACTCTTGGCCTCTATCATTCATTTACCCTTGGTCTTCAAGGTTGGATCAACCCATTGATTCTATAATGGTGAATTTTCTCTAGATCTACACCAAATTCCACTTCCTCTTTGAGATATGTGCATGTATCTATGATGGATTTATACATTATATAAATATATAGTGATGTTCTATTCCATACTTCATATATAGTTGACATTTATAGTATTATTAAGACATATCTTGATTGAATTAGTATCTACCATCGATTAAGGATGTTTTATGTGTATGTTTTTATAGATCATCTTCATACATCTCTTCCTAAAAGATGATTTATAATAAAAAATATAATAAATTTATGACCCATTGGTATATTAGTGGTAGATTCAACATGTCAATGATATCCCTTAGATCGAAGCTTGATCCATCATGAATGGGGGATGTTTTCAGGTAACTTTCCATAAATCGATAATCATGAGACTCTCTTATTACTTAATATCATATTTGATCTGTTTTATAGTGATGGTTTGATGAATTATCTATGTTCATTGACTAAAACTATGGTTCACATATAGAATTAAAAAGGAATTCATGATCCATTCTTGAATCGACACTGTATCCAGTGAATTGATGTCCACTTCTTCGAAATATCTTAGAACTTGTTATGATGGAGGAATTCATGAGGTATGTTTTTCAATAAAAACCTTATTACATGGAATATCTTCGAGTCTCTCTTTATAAACCTCCTTATTAGTGAACTAGTACCCAAGATAGGAATCCTTTTCATGTGAGATGGTTTTCCATGGGTGTGTTACATGATTCATTCATTAATCCTTCAATGAATATTAGATAAGTTAAAAAAATTCCTTGCGGTTGTAAGTTCGTACTATTTTGGGCTCTTATATACCCATTTAACCTTTGTATGAGTCTAGTTTTTGCATTACTTTTTTTACATGCTAAATAGAGATCACATGTGTGTGTATATCATGAGACCCATATATATTATTTGATTCCATCAGTATACTTATATAACTTGTTAAACATGTTTGATTTTGACCACATATACTTGTGTGTTGCTATTTATTATCATGATGCCATTATATTTTTCTCCTATCTATTCCCTACCCAGTTATGGTAAATCACCATGCCTTTGAAGATATTTTTCTTGGTAATTATAATAGGTGGACATTGGTTATATTTCTATCCCTTGAAGGAGGAGTCCATATGACATGTGATGATGGTGATGGTGGACCCAAACACAATTTAGGGTCATGGATGCCTTCTGTCTCAGCCCATGGAAGTGAAATTTTGATATGAAGACCTTGTGTTGTTACCAAAGACATAGACAGGGTTCAATAGTCTTGAGGCCTAAGCTTTGATGGAATGGGATATGATGATATTATAAACTGATATGATATGATGTCTTCTTAACTAGTGATGGTTATGTTTTCTAGATTTATGTCTAACTCATGAACAATTTCATCATCCATATGGTTTCCCTTCTAGCATGGATTTGATGCAAGTATGGTAAGGAATTATGGTGGATTGGTTATCACATGAGTACTTGGAACATGTTTTTAATTTTTTCATATGTATTTAGTTTATCATATAATACCCCTATTATACCTATGAACACTTGTTATAGACACATTGTTGGTTTTCTTTGGGGTTTACTTACTCACACCCATCATGTAAATTTTGATGTGTATGAATATTTCAAGTATAGGGATACTAGTAAGGGAATGAGGCCTGTGGAAGATGGATATACATAGGAACATAAAGATGGTAGTGGTGCCCCGAAATACTCTATATGATTCTAAAGTGTTAAATTATTTATTTACTTGCACTTTAGACATGTTATTTTCCATGAAAAATGTATCATTTTATATAGTTTTCTTTTTATTAAAATCCTACAAAATTATTTTACTATGTCATTATTGGGATATGAAAATCCAATTAGAGTTTCTTCCTTCCTTTGGATTTCAATTTCAAGTGTTACTAAATCTCTAAGGGATCTTGATAACTTAAATATCCCTTATTGGAGTTATAACACTTCTTATTTAACTTATTTATTCTATTAATTGATTCTTATACCTTAATATTGTATTAAATTTTACTTTCTCTTCTTATATCTGGATAATTTTATTTTATTTTAAATCATTTATATTGATAAAATTATTTCTTCAATAGTTTTTCATTATTAAGAATAATTCACATCCTCTTTAATAACATGTCCACCTCCATGTCAATATTTTCCACTTTTTGAAAATGTTATCCTTAATATTTTGAAACCTAATTATGCTTTATCTCATTTCACCTTCATCTTTACCTTCTCCTATTTTCAAAATTAAATTTTATTAAACCTTTTTACGATGTGATTTTTCAACAAAGTTATTTTAAAAATATTCAAAAGGGATTCCTTTAATTAAGGGGTATTTTTTCTTCTACTCAACATTTCTATTAAAAATACTTATATACTTTTCATGGATCTATTATGTAATATCCATTTTCAATGTAAAATTTTTCAAAAAACATCACATCGCTTTTTTTAAAATAATTTTTTATGTCACATGTATCCTCATCTTTTACGAGTATAGTAAAATTATTTTATAAAAAAATTGTGGTTTATATCATTGTATGATCATTATTATTTAAGAAACTTCCTTTCATATTTTTAAATAGTTATATAAATTATTTTCAATATTTATTATTTGTAAAATAAAAGTAAATATTATTTTAATTTTCAAAAGTAACATTTTTTATTTTTAAAAGAATTATTTAATTTAAAAGGGTTTTTAATAGCTTTCATTTTTTAATAATGAATCCTTCAAATTTTTTGAATGAATATTTATTTTATAAAACTAGTCCTCTAAAATAGATTACTAGTTTTAAAGGGAAATCTTTAAAATGTTTTATCAATATAATAGTACTTCATTTTAAGGAAAACATTTTAAAGAGTTTTTAATCATTTTGAAAAGGGTTGTTTATTCCATTTTTTCAATGTGATTTATCAAATAAACTCAAAAGGTGTTTTTCATATATGTCAATATCCTTTTATATTAATTATGTAACAATGGAGATATATTTTGATGTCTCCATTAATATTATTTCTCTATATGGAGTATGTAATATTCTAGGAATGTTTTTTCATGAAACCCAGTACTTTTAAATAGGTTAATTAAGTAATGTTTTAAGTATAAATGTTTTAACATTCAAATGGAAAATATATAAATGAATTATTGTTATTTTTATGAGTTTAAGGGTTCAATATAGATCTCCAATCCAATTTTTATGGTTTTATATCACATAAGATGATGAATTTTTGTGTTAACATAATGTGATATTATTTGTTCACAGGTTTGTTGTGTGAACAAGTTGTGAGAAACATTGTTCATAAGTTTATTATATAAATATGATTTTTGAAGCCTTGATTATGATTTTTTTGTATGAACCTAATGTGGGGATATTTTTTCAAAAGTTATTCCTAAAAGTGATGTGGGTATCTTGGTTCATACGATTTTGTATGCTTATTTTTGTGTCATAATTCAATATAATGATATATTTCAATGCCATGCTATATTTTAAATATTCCTATGACTATTCCCCTTAACCCTTGTTTAATTTCTAATGATTATTCACACTTTCTCCATGGTTCTGGTTTTTTATTTAAATTACATTTCCTTTTTTGTAACCTGTGGAAAACTATTATGGTTTTATTTTATTTTAAAAATATATTTCTCCCATGATCTTGTTTTCTCCTATGATTTTAATCTAACTATTGAAGAAATGTTGATGATTTTTTCCATTACTGACTTTTTGATATCACCCCTTTATTATGTCTCCATTACCCTCATTGTTGAAATGAGTATAATTTATAATAAGTATAAAAGGGAGTATAGTGTGGTTCAATTATAGTAAAACTTTCACAAGTACCCTAAAATAAGTCACTTATATAGTTTATCCTCAAAGAAAATAAACCTTTAATTTTTGGGATATTTTATTATTTGTGTGATGTGAAGTTTATCTTCTGAAAATAATAAAAAATAAAAATGGATTTATCTCACTTTTTTTAAAATCTAATGTTTAAAGAATGTGTTTCAATACCATATTTAGGAGTGTGGGTTTGGGGCAGTATAGATGGTATCAGAGTAGTTTTTGGCTATTTTTAAGGATTAGCTTAGTCCTTTTGAGAATAGGATAATAGAAATTTAGTGAAAAAACATGGCATAATTATATGGTATAAGACTAAGTGTAGGATAAAATATTTAATTTTTCGTAAATAGATTGTGTGGTTCTCTTAGAAATTATATCTTCAACTCAATACTAGAAAGTGGATGTGGTTGTGGAAAAAATTCACCTAGGGGTAATCACCCTTGAAATGGTTGGTTGAGTATTAACTTAATATTCAATCTAGGGCATGATGAGTGGTCCTTAGACTTCACGCCTAGATCGACACTCATAAGGGATATTTTTTGGATAATCACATTCTATTTACAATCCATTATAAAATATTTAACGTGTTAAGTAATTAGTGCAATTAATTTAAGAGATAATAAACTAAAGTAACCTTGATTGAACCAAGATTCATTTAAGTTTTAATAAATATTGATGTAAAAGTTTTTATGAGCAAGATATTTTGATGATGAATTTTTTATGTAATTATATTGCAATAATTATCTTATGGTATTAATTGTTCATCACTCATTATTAACTCATTTTATTTTTAGTAATGTATAAATCCTGAAGGGACCAAGTTAATAATGGATTCCATTGAGAATGTTAAGATTTTCCCAATAAGAAAATAGGTGGGATAGAAGTTGGTGTTTAAAGTTTAATGCTTATGCTCACCCAAATATATCAATTTTTGATTAATAATATGAATCATTATAAAAATATAAAAACATTAAATAATGGAATTATGGAGTTTCATAGAATGTTATGTTATGAAGATTATGAAGGAAAAAAGATTCAACTTCTCATGTATCGAGAGTGTAGAGAAAAGAGCCCAAGGGAATGGCTTTGAGGAGTAATAAAATATTTCAATTGTGGAATGATTTTCTATGGAGTACAAGATTGTTGAGCTGGTGTGAATAATCTGATTAATGAAATGGAGTTGAAGAATTTACAATGCCTAAAATATCAGGATTTTGGGAATTATCAAAATTGATTCCCTAACCCAATGGAAAAACAGTGATAATAAACATTAGAAATATCATAAAATATGGGAGAAAGGGAAATCCTATATTTTCCTAACTACTGAAAATAGGACTTTATAAAGAAAGTTAAAAGTTACACTCCCCCTCCACTCTAGATTTTTAGATATCTGAATATAATATCTCCTATCCACCCTAGTAGGACTATGATGTTTTCTAAAATCATAAAATCCCACCCCAATGTTTTGATATAATCAATAAAAAAAATTATATTATTATTGTATATAATGTTTAGGTTTATGGAGTATATTTCAAGAAAGTCTTATTATCCCCCCTTTAGATTAATATTATGTTATTTTGGAAATGTATTGGTTATCTCCGCATGGAATCTATAATAATCAACAAAATATAAAAATAACATTTCATATTTAAAACCAAACTATGATTACCTATTAATGAAAGGATGGTTATGAGATCTCTTTTAAAACTAATTAAATTATAGTATTTATGAAAACAAATCATGTGGGATGTTTATCTCAAATTATTATACAAAAAATTAATATTATGATTGACTTATTCTTGGGGGAAAGGTATATTTCCAAAATTTGTTGATATCACTCTAGAAATTATATTAAGATTCATGTCTATATCTTAGATAAACATAGTTAGTTTCATTATTTAGTGGTAATTAAAATTTCAATGATGTAATTTATTTGGGGGGGATGTAAATCCCTAGGATTTTGGAATATGTTTTCTAAAAAAATTATAGTATATTTAATACCTTTCTTCACAAACAACAGGGAACTAAAACAAGTTGTGAAATATTTATCATTAAGAAAATTATAAGAATATTGAAAAACCCAGTAATTGAAAATATAGTAATAAATTAAAATTTATTACATTTATAGGATAAATTATTAATATGATTTAATGTAAAAAATGATTTTTCATTCTCAAATAACTATTTCAAGTTTGGATAAATTAAATGAGACACATTTGAATGATTATTAAGATAATATATAATATTAAAATATATGAACCGGTTTATTAACATTATTTAAATTAGAATTAGTTATGGAGTAATATCGAGAACACTTAATGTTCAAAAATGATATTTTTCAATAATAGCAGCTTTCATTATATTTAATATTTTTACTTTAAAAAATAAATTTAATAATTTTAGAATTTAAATTATATAAAGATATCATTTTCGAGTTTATAAATTCAAAATTATCTTAGTATGAATTTTTGGTATTTTTCAGAAAATATTGATATTTAGATTAATAATGTATAATAACATTTTCTAAAAAATTCATGACTTTTGTGACACTATAAGAATAGATTATAAATTTATTTATCTTTTTGTAGAAAAAATATTTAATTTATAAGATAAATTTCAAATTTCAAAATATTTATTTTATTTTACAATCCTATGATTGATATTTAAGAACATAGGTTAAACTATTCTAAAAACTATTTTTAGTACACATTTATTATTTTAAAAATAATTATTATCACTTTTATAAAGTAAATATAATAAAAAAATTAATTATTAATTAGAATCTGTCTATTATGTAATAAGTATGATTTCATTTTTAGGCATAGAAAATGAATTACTTAGGTGAAAACTTGTTACTACGAAAAAAGATTAAAGGGTAAAATGGGTTAACCAATGTGGTAAAACGCATTGCAAGTTAAAAAAATGTTTATAATTGAGTGGTTGAGATGTTAAATGACCCAAAATTATCACCACCCTATTATTTTCCATTTTTAAGCCTTCTTTCCATGTGAAACATGTACTAATTTTATATTATGTTCTTATATTTAAAAAATCATTCTCACCGATTATAAAAAGGTGTCTCTCACCATCCATTCAAGACCACTATAAATTTAAGTTTTCTCTTGAAATTATACCTTATTTAATTTAACAAAAAACCTATTTCACTTCCTTAATCTTATATACATAATAGGTTTTCCTAAGTCTTCCCTTTCCAAGGAATTCTTTAAGAGAGGCTCAAAGTTTTCAGCTGGTGTTCTAAATTTTCCATTATGTTGATGCATTTATATCATTCCCTTTAAAAAATTAAAAATATTATATGACAAGTTCATTTTTTATAGTACACTGATGATTTTATATTCTTTTAATAATCATTAAACACCTTTCCCCTTTTACATTAAGGGAAACATAAACAAAATTCTTACATATTGGAGAACATTGACCTCCACAAAGTATCATGTTTTATATTTCTTTACCACCTTACATATAAGGACCTAATGTGGAATTTAACACACAAATATTTTATGATGTATTTCTTGATAAGTAACCTTAGTCTCTTCGATTGCTTGGGATACACAAAACGTCGAGCCTAAATAAACTATAATATAGTATACCATTATAACCTAGACATAAAATTGGAAAGTATTAATAGGACTAAATAAATTATTAAAATTATATATTTTACATATTTATGAAATAAATTTATTTGTTAACAATCAATTATAAATGAATAGAAAAGTTTTTCTTTAAAAAACTTATACATGAAATGTGTTTTTATCTTAATGAATTAAATTAATCCATATTGGTAAATTATATTAATTAAATTTATATATTATATATTTAATAAAATATTTTAATATACATCTAATATTTTTTCTATACATGGGATAAGAATAAATCTAGTATTATGCACAAAACTGTATTTTTCTAAAAAGGCGGTTTAGTCATGTTTTTCTCAATTATTTTGAAATTATTTATTTACAGTTTTATAAAATGTTTCTGAAAAAATGAACTTAATTTTTTAAATAAAAAATCTAAAATTATCTTAAATTTATTTTTTATAATTTTCTAAAAAGGTTTATTTTTTTATGAAGAGATAAAAATAATGATTTTTATTAAAATTTATTTTTCTATATAAATAGTTTACAAAGTTCCATTTATTTAAACGTTTTTAAAAATAAAATTAGTTTAATTATATTATTTTTAATCCAATTTAGGTCATTGGAATCAATTTTATGTATAATTTTCATATTAAAACATTTTATACATAAGAAATCTTTTTCATTAGAAAATCACTATTCGTCACCTTTGTAGGTTTAATTTTAAATTAAATTATACCAATTATAAGAATTTAATTTAATAAAACATATTAAATATTTATAATTAGAATAAATAATATCATTTAACGTGTTTAACTTAATTTTTTTATTAGTAATATTAAAAACATTAAAAATTTGTTACCACGATTAATGTTAAAACGAGTTTATTGGGGGTTAATCTAAAATGATAAGGGTTAAAATGACCTAAAAACTTGATAAAACCACATGAGATAGTTTTATTTAAACAATAAATTTATCACCATATAATATCAACTCTTTTGGAGCTATTTTTCTAAGAACATTACTTAACGTTATTTTAAAACATTGAAATATTTCAAGTGTGCCACTCGCCTCAATTATAAAGGGGCTCCTCCTCCCCTCACTTATTCTAAACTCTTAATCCATTTAACTCAACCATAACCTACCAAAATACCTACCAAACATACTTATTCACATTCTAGATCTTTTTATATTCAAAAAATAACAACCCTATGATTCTTAGTTGTATATTCAAAGGGCGTTTGTCAAAGATAAGATAATTTTCTTCAACCAACTCTTTCTTTTTATTTATTGTTTTACAACCTTCAATTATGTATTAATAATTCGAATATAATAACATAATTATCTAAAATATACTAATATATTATTATTTTTATGTCACAACCTGCATTCATATCCTCTTTTATCAAATGTAAAATGAAACTTTTGATCATGTGTACGGTGGACTACAACCTCATAAACCGATGAAATTTGTTTTCCATCACTGCCTATCATGAAAGGATATAATAGTTTATTTAAATTATATATATGATATTTATAGAATAATTATATTTATTTATTTATTATATTACATATACCTTCTTACCTTATAATTCGTTGTAAAATAATAATGTCGATCATGTACACATGTGGACTACCTCATTCACGAAGCGATGTGATTCGTTTTTCATTTCTATTTTACATAGATGGTAATAAACATAGATTTAATGAAAATATAATATATATTATCATAAAATTATTATGTAAATTTGTACTAATATTTACCTTTATTTGTTTTAATCTTTAGAAAAGTGAAAATATCATTTATGAATAGATACGGATTACCATCTCCATGAACAGTGAAATTCATTTTTCTATCTATATCAATTATGGATAACTATAAATATATATAAAATGAATATATGTGAAATTTAAATAATTATTAAAATTATATAGATGATATAACCATGATCAATGTACAAGAACCAGAACTACCAAACACAAAATCCCATGATAAATGAAATAGTTAACACAGGGAAACATTGATTTTCATAAAAAGTTATTAATAAATGAATTTGGAAATATTATAAGTGGATAATTTATGATATTATAAGTGTTTAAATGATTCTATTATACAATTATAATAAATTTTAATTTATTAAATAGGGTTTTTAATTGTTTTTGAAGCATGTGGAACTCAAGATAAAGGATTTTTATCTAACTTTTACTTTTGTAAGACACAATCCATATTCACCACCTGTTTCATTTATGTGGATAATATAATTACCATGAATTTATTTTATGATTATATTCATGAAAAATATGTAGATATATATATCCATATAATATTTTATCTTTCTTATGGTTTTAATTTTAAATTTACTAAAGTGGTAAGGGTTTTATGTTCCAATATCATTGTTTATTAGGATTTTTTAGGATTAATTTTTTTATGATGAAATTTAATGATATACTATTTAATAAATTCTTTAATTTTATTCTCCAATATTTATTTCTAAATAATACATTTTTTTCTTTAATTTTACTACCTTTAATTACTCAACATACAGAACTTACTTTTTTAATAAAACCAAATTTATTTCATTCTTTGGTCGAAAAATACTTTTCTTCCATATTCATGTTTTTAAAAAATGTTATCAGGAATTTTTTTCATTATCAAATGATTTTTATATTAATGTTTAAAAATATTTTAGTTTTAAAAAAAATAGTTTAAGATTAATCCTCTTTTAATTTTCTAAACTATGTACATTTTAATTTTTACCTAAAATGTGAAATAAATCATTGTATTAACATATATTGCATGAACAGAGTTTCCCACCTTCATGTCCGCTTAATGATTTGGATATTTTGTTCAAAATTTACAGGTTTATTTTTAAATAAAATTATTTCTTAAATATTTTTGAATCTTTTATATTATAGAGTAGTAATTTCAAAGTGAAAAGGTCATTTTCATCAATAAATTTTCTATGTGGTTTTTTAAAAACATTTAAAATCTAAAACGTTATCCTTTAATGTTTTTAACATTTCTTGGGGATATGAACCAATGATAACATCATTATTATTTAACTAGATGATTTATTATTATAATTACAATATTTTTATAAAACTCATTCTATTTATATGGGTTATGATATGATGAATTGATAAAACATTTATCAAAGGCATTTATTTTATATGGGTTATGCCAGGAAGAAGTATTTATGAACCCAATTTATTTTCCACATGTTACAATATGATGAATGTTTTATGATCTTGTGGAAAACATCTGTATAATTTTCATTATGTGAAGGGTGGGAATAGAATTATATAGACCTCTAATTCATTGGATAAAGAATGTTATCTCTTGAGATAAACTAGAATAGAATGGGGTGTAAACCAATTTTAGTATGAGAATATATACACTATGTTTGTATTGGGAGTGATCCTTGATTACTAAGATGGTATGGGGAGTGAAACCATTCCATAATTATAGTCTCAAAAGTAATACTTGACTAATAAAGAAATTATTTTCTATGCCTATGTGTATACCACGAATCTATGTCTTATGTCAATGTTATGATATCATAGATTATGTTTTTTGATTCATTTATGATTCAATTATTATTTACTATCAAACTTTGTCTCATGAATCAATATTTTGATCTCTGATATGTGGGGTGTTATTTTATAATGTTATTATCATGCCCTCATTATAAGGCTCCAGCCTTAAACATTACTTATTATCGAATTAAATGAATAATTCACATTGAGGATCTTTTCATGTTTAGAGTTTTATAGAATTAGGACATAACTATTACATCTCAATGATTAAAAAGTATACACTTTACTAAGTTTCCATAAAATAAAAACTCTTAATAATAAACATGTCTAGTTCCATGTTTTAGATACCATGTCTTTCCTTGATCCCATCCCTGGCCCTATTCATCTTTAAGTCCTATGGAAAACATTTCAAAAACTTGGGATGAGCATAAAAATCCCAGTAAAGAATACTCAAAGAAGGAAAACTGTTAGTTTTTCAAAACAACAAGTAAACCATGAATACTTTATCAAATTAATACTTTTCACCTTTATGAAGTAGTAAAAAAACTCTTTACTGAATAAAAGATCATTAATTACCCCTTTTCTAACCAAAAGATTACAATAAATACCAATATAATGAACACATAACATATAAAGGTAACTTGGGACATAAACATACTTAAATGGAATAACCATACGGTCGACTTCCACACATATCACTTTATAGAATAGCCATACGGCCGACTTCCATACCCAATGCATTAGAGGTTATAACGTAACCACCCGTCCTGGTATTCACGGCACCACCCGTCATATGGTTTATCACGTAACCACCCGTAAAATGTCCATGTACCATCATTACACATAAAATATTGAAAATATAAACATTTCAATAACAACATTTCATTTGAAATCACAATAAGTAATTCTAAGATATTGAATTAATCAATCCATTTTCAAAAACCATTTAAAAGAGATTTTTGAATCAAAGTGTCCCATACCACTTTGAATCTTTTAATGGAATTATAATTTTAAAACATTAATGTCCATATAAATAAATAATGAAAACCATTTTGAAAACATGGACATTAAAGATAAATATTTAGAATAATAAATCTTTAAAACATTTAAAATGATATTTTTGTTAAAGAGTATTTAACAAAATTAGAGACTCTTGAATACAAATAATTGCGGAATAACATTTAATCCAAACGTTATAATATCATGAGAATAAAGGGATTCATGATATAATATGTCAAAGGACATTATACATACCATATAAGAGTGAATTTGTGCATAACAACAATGAAGTCTCAATGGAAATGTAAATTGAGATGAAATCCATTATGAAGATGGTATCCTTAAATTAAGGATAAATCTATCAAATAATTAGGTGTGAGCAATATAAATACACCCAATATAAGTGGATATTAAGTGTGAAACAATCATAGGTAATTCACACATATTCATAGGATGACATGTTCAAGAAGTACAAGTTGAACCCAAAGAAATCGAAATTGGGTTAAGACGTTCCCTTGTAAAAATTCGACAGCCTAACGGCGTCACTTAAAAATTCAGAAAATTAATCGATGATAGAGTGAATGGTATCTTATAACTTGAAAATAAAATTTACATCAATAAGGATATAGAAGAACATATCCCAACATAATAAGATGTAAATTAAAAGACATAACAAAAGAAGTCTTTTAAAAAGAGGAGGGTGAAAGGTTCCCTTACCGACTTGGGTAACTTTCGAAACGTACACCCCATGTAAGAAGGACTATAAAAAATTGATTTAAATACTCATAAACGAATGTATATTACACAAATTTTATAATAATGGGCATTACATACACCACTCAAATTAAATGGTGGAAAATGTAGCATAAATCTCACGGGAATAAAAGAGAGATATATATATATTTTAATTACAGAATGATATCCATAATTTAGATGTAATATATGACATATATGTCCATTATATATATGTACTTATAATAGTACATAACATTTTAAGATAATAAATGAAATGTATCGTTCAAGGAGACGGTAAGCCGTACGTACGCATGAATGTTACTTTCATTTCTTTGGAACATTAATGGAATTAAAACTAGATGAGATATATATATATATATTATAATTAAATTATAATATATATGTTATATATATCACATAAGTTCATCAATTTCATTATTTATACATTCCATGTATTGCATGAACGAGTCACATCACTTGAGGGGGCGGTAGTCCACACTTCCTCAAATGAAATTATCGCATTTGCACAACATGAAAAGCATAAAGGTATGTATTAAATATAAAATACAGAAGCATAGAGATGAAATAAATATAATATATATCATAAATAAATATATTTCCATCGTAATGGCCACCACGATAGGTGGTATGAGAAGATAGAACAATCATCGTTTTGTGAGGCAGTAATTCCCCATCCACAGAAACATTATGTTATTTAACCATTAGATTGAGGTGTGTGTTAATGTAGCTCTAATCCTCCTCATAAAATCAACCTAGTATATTTAATATACTGTTTTGTTACAAAAGAAATAAATAAAAAGAGTTTAGGGGGTTTGAGAAGCAAAATAAAGAAAAAGAACACTAGAGAAGACATTACCTTAAAAACGGGTAACTCTTTTTTATTTGATCTCAAAGGCTTCCATGGGGAGACTTCTACCCAAATTGAGGATTCTAGGAGTAAGAGAGGGATTTGGAGAGACAAAATGGGCAGGGGTTGGCCGAGCCAAAGTCTTGAGAGGTGTGGGTAAGGTAGTAGAGGTGTGGGCCTTTATAAGAGGAGAGGAGAGGCACTCTTGGAAAGTTATAAAATGTTACTTTATTATAAAATACTTTTTTCTGATTTTAAAGGTCCCAAAATTATATATTTCGAGGATAAGGTGATATTAGTTCTAAATCCACCCATACAATAGGTTTTTTACATGTTTAGGTCTTATATTTTACATTATCCTTTCATTTTATTTAAATCGTTAAATAATGAGGTAATCGCTGCATCATCATGGTGTCAAAAATAATTTATTTTATTTAATGTATAAAAATTATAAAAAATATCATGATGTAGGAAATATTTTTAGATTTCTAATGAATATTTATCGTCAAAAATATGACTTGTATAACCACATTTAAAAATTGTTTTAGTAAGACAACTCATGTTTGTGACATTTTTATTTTAGCTTTAAATAAAAAGTTATTTATGTCATTTTTCTACCAAAGTGGCTCCATGGGGTCCCCGAGTTGACCCATGGATTGTCTTGGTCAGCCATGACACATCCAATGAGCGTAGGACATGTTTCTAGGTCATTTCATATTATTAAAACATTATTTTTACCTTAAATTACACTAATTACCTCTAATCGCGATTAATAAAACTTAAAAGTTACTATTCACCAAAAAATTATTTTAATCCCATTGAACCATATTTTACTTATTAATGAAAACCACGTATGTCAGATTTTTAAAAATCAAATCACAGAAGTGGCATTTAAACGAAAAATCAGTTTCTTTAACTACCACTTATTGGTTTCACTATTCATCCAAAATTGAAGTTCTTCAGAAAAATACCAAAAATTCACTCTATGATATATTTGATATTACGAATTCAAAAATGAGGTCTATTTTAAAAAATTCAAAACATATAAGTTACATTAATTAATTTAATAATTAATTCCCGTTGTCAAAACAAATAGCGTGTTTTTAAGAAACAATATCTATTAAAAGATTGACACTAGTTTAAGTCCAATTTCAAAGTGAAATTAATTCCAATGACCACCATTGGATTAAATGGTAAAAATATATTCTAAATAAACTTTAATCTCAATTAAAAATATAATATATCAATATAAATAAATCATATTAAAAGGATGTTTGGAATTAAAATGCAACATTTTCAATAAAAATGATCTTTATCGGAAAAATAACAAAAAATTACACAAAGTAAATTTTGATGTCTAGATTCTAAAGAAAGATTTTATTTTGTCAAATACAGCATATAAAATTGTCAAAATTATATTTAAAAATGGTTCTCCATCAAAAGGCGGTTAATCGACCTTTTAAAGAATATTAGAGGATTTATGCTTAAAATTGGATTAATTTGCATTTTATGCCTCTAACATTTATTGGATAATAGTAAAAATATTTGAAAAACATATATAATCATTTTTTAGTTAGTTCCATTCATTCCTTCTATTACAACGGCTAGGCGTTAACTACCATTTAAAATAATATTATTTTATTATTAGAGTGCAACGTAAGATTTAAAAGAAACTCGTTGTTGGGTATTGGGTACGCCATCGAGCATAGCGTTCCCTTTAAAGTAATATTAATTTTTTATTCACAAATATGGGTAAATATGAAAATTTCATATTCTTTATTTACCTGGGGTGTTACATCCTTTCCCCCTTTTTGGAATTGCGCCCTCGCAATTTTAAAAAATTGGGCTTGGAAACATCATTGAAAATCCCAAATCGGAACAAGAGTCAGTAAAACTATCACTTTAAAATAAAGAAAGAGAAGTACAAAGGTCACCTGAGTTAACCCATACTAGGATTTCACGTAGGAAAACATGGACATGGAGGAGAAAACAAAGGGTTATTTTCTGAGGGAGAGTGATAGAAAACATGTTTAGGAGAAAGTTAACCACTAGAAAATCACAAACTTGTGATGGGATAAACGTTATTTGATTCCCCAGTATGAAAAATTAACAGACAACATTTTTGTTTTAAGTTACTTTTCATTGAGGAATTTATTTGTGAGCTTAACTAAAACATAAGGATACATACATACTTGTCATGTTGACTTTCAACTTTTACTATATTTCTTACACGAACTCATATTTTCTCCAAAAGACGAGTATTTAGGATGACTTGTTCACATTAAGAGAGATATAATCAACATCTAGAGAACCACCTAATCCAGAAAAGAGAACTATATAATTCCCATGTCTTTAGACCATAACCAAAACTAAAACCAAAAAGGTTAGTATGAGATCAGATAATACCCAAAAAGGATAATCGTTTATATAAAAAAAATCTATTATTAATCTCCAAAATATGTCAAACAATACCCAAAGTTAAACAAAGACCATTCAATAAACATTTATCCATAAAATTATTCAAAGTAATAAAAACTAAGACTGAAACCCAAATCTCTGAAGGATTTAATCACATAGTCTTCCAAGATAAACCTTAACATTTATCTCCAAATAACATCAATTACTCTTAAAGTCTCAAACTGAAAAGTAATTAACCTAATCACATATCCTCCATGATAGTTTAATAATTTACATAGATAACCCAAAATAAACTTACTCTTTATTACAAAAATCATCTAACTAAAAAGAATTAGTCAAACTAACCAGGGACTTCACATAGTCCAGTGGTAGGTGATAAATATCAGTCGCACTTTAGTTGTGGGTTCGATTCCCACAGCTTTGTCCGATGTGACGGGTTGTCACATGGTCTACGTGTTGTCCTTTTTCCAAAACTACATAATTCTTAAAACATTCCCCAAAACGAGATAAAATCTTCAAAAATGATCATAACATATTTTAACATCAAGTTTATCTCATGCCTTTCATTTTCCATCATATCATAGAGTAACCCATAATTACTTAAAAAGTAAGGATTATATAAACCCTAATGGTTACCTTTATAATTATTACCTGAACTTCCACGTCAAGTTGCTTCTCTCGTACAAGATGCATTAGATAACTCACCAAGGTTCAAGTGGTTAATCATGACTCCTGATAGTTGGTTTATAATAACCACAAGATTTCTCATTGAATCCCCCATTTCATCCAGTCTCTTAATCAGAGAACCGCCACAGTTTCCTTCAAACCCATTTTCACTTTGGTGCCTGCTAGATCCATCCATTTACTAAAACCAAAAATGTCAGTGTGAGTATATCAAAAAACTCATCATGTACAAATAAAAAATAAAATCACTAAGATATACTTACTCATTCACTTTATCTAAAAACTATGACTCTTTCTGAAATCCTAGCCATTATGGTAATGTCACTTATTCTTATATAATACCTTAACCTCTAAAGTTATCTAAACCGACCTCTGATACCAACTATAAGGCCCCGACCTTAAACATTACTTATTATCGAATTAAATGAATAATTCACATTGAGGATATTTTCACGTTTAGAGTTTTAGAGAATTAGGACATAACTATTACACCTCAAAGATTACAAAGTATACACTTCTACTAAGTTTCCATAAAATAAAAACTCTTAAAAAGAAATATATCTAGTTCTATGTTTTAGATAGCATGCATTTCCTTGATCCCATCCTTGACCCTATTCATCTTTAAGTCCTGTGGAAAACATTTCAAAAACTTGGAATGAGCATAAAAAGCCCAATAAAGGATACTCAAAGAAGGAAAACTGTTATTTTTTCAAAACAACAAGTAAACTAAGAATACTTTATCAAAGTAATACTTTTCACCTTTATGAAGTAGTAAAAAAACTCTTCACTGAATAAAAGATCATTACTTACCCCTTTTGTAACCAAAAGATTACCATAAAACCCCATATAATGAACACAAAACATATAAATGTAACTTAGTACATAAACATACTTAAATGGAATAACCATACGGTTGACTTCCACACATATCACTTAATGGAATAGCCATACGGCCGACTTCCATACCCAATGCATTGGAGGTTATAATGTAACCACTCGTCCTGGTATTCACGGCACCACCCGCCATATGGTTTGTCACGTAACCACCCGTAAAATGTCCAAGTACCATCATTACACATAAAATATTGAAAATATAAACATTTCAATAACAAAATTTCATTTTCAATCACAATAATTAATTCCAAGATATTTAATTAATCAATCCATTTTCAAAAACCATTTAAATGAGATTTTTGAATCAAAGTGTCTCATACCACTTTGAAGCTTTTAATGGAATTATAATTTTAAAACATTAATGTACATATAAATAAATACTTAAAACCATTTTGAAAACATGGACATTAAAGATAAATATTTAGAATAATAAATCATTAAAACATTTAAAATGATATTTTTGTTAAAGAGTTTTTAACAAAATGAGAGACTCTTGAATACAAATAATTGCGGAATAACATTTAATCTGAACTTTATAATATCATGAGAATAAAGGGATTCATGATATAATATGTCAAAGGATAGTATACACACCATATAAGAGTGAATTGGTGAATATCAACAATGAAGTCTCAATGGAAATGTAAATTGAGATGAAATCCATTATAAAGATGGTATCCTAAAATTAAGGATAAATCTACCACATAATTATGTGTGAGAAATATAAATACACCCAATATAAGTAGAAATTAAGTGTGAAACAATCAGAGTTCATTCACACATATTCATAGGATGACATGTTCAAGAAGTACAAGTTGAACACAAAGAAATCGAAATTGGGTTAAGACGTTCCCTTGTAATAATTCGACAGCCTAACGGCGTCACTTCAAAATTCAGAAAATTATTCGATGAGAGAGTGAATGGTATCTAATCAATTGGACATAAAATTTACATCAATAAGGATATATAAGAACATATCCCAACATAATAAGATGTAAATAAAAAGACATAACAAAAGAAGTCTTTTAAAAAGAGGAGGGTGAGAGGTTCCCTTACCGACTTGGGTAACTTTAGAAACGTACACCACATGAAAGAAGGACTATAAAACATTGATGTAAATACTCATAAACGAAATTATATTAAAAAAATATTATAATAATGGGCAGTACATACACCACTCAAAGGAAATGGTGGAAAATGTATCCTAAATCTCACGAGAATAAAAGTGAGATGAAAAATCCCTTACGAAAACTCGGCAGCCTAACGGCACCACTTAAAACATCCAAAAATGGATTTATGAGATAAAATAGGGTATATAGTAATATGAAAATGAAAATTACAGAATTAGGAATATAAAATAACACCCCCAAACATAATAAAGATGATCTTAAAATAAATGACATAAAAGGGAGTACTTAAAAAGAAAAAGAGAGGTAGGATCCCTTACCTCGTGTCTGACATGACTCGATCGTTCTTTAATCTCCGGAATAATAACATTTAGTAAATTTATAATTTCATAAGGACCTCCTTTAAATATTATTATTCAGTTCATATAACATATTATAATGTTATAATAATTGGTTAATAAAGTGAGTTCATATCAGACATTTTTGTCGATGTTCGGTTTGTGAGTAAAAATTGAACTTGTTAGAAAAGAATTTTCCATGTAGTTATAGGTACATCATCTACAGAATAGTATTAATGTTTTAAATATCATATATATCCAGTATATATTCATTTTGTACTAGTCCATAACATTTGGATATAAAAAATTAAAAGCACCGTTCATGGAGACGGTAGGCCATACGTACGCATGAACGCTACTGTGATTTTTTTGTCATATTAATGGAATTAAAGTTAAAAGAGAGATATATATATTATAATTCCAGAATTATATCCATAATTTATATGTAATATATGAAATATATATCCATTATATATATGTACTTATAATAGTAAATAACATTTGAAGATAAGAAATGAAATGTACCATTCATGGAGACGGTAAGTCGTACGTACGCATGAACGCTACTTTCACTTCTTTGGCACCTTAATGGAATTAAAAATAGATGAGAGATATATATATAAATTAATTACAGTATAATATATATGTTATATATATCAGATAAGGTCATCAGTTTCATTCTTTATACATTCCATGTATTGCATGAACGAGTCACATCACATGAGGGGGCGGTAGTCCACACTTCCTCAAATGGAATTATCGCATTTTCACAACATGAAAAGCATAAAGGTATGTATTAAATATAAAAAACAGAAGCATAGAGAGGAAATAAATATAATATATATCAAAAAAAAATTCCATCATAATGGCCACCATGAGAGGTGGTATGAGAATATAGAACAATCATCGTTTCGTGAGGCAGTAATTCACCATCCACAGAAACAGTGTGTTCTTTAACCATTAGACGGAGGTGTGTGTTAGTGTATCTCGAATACTACTCATAAAATCATCCTAGTATATTGAATATACTCTTGTTTTTACAAAATAAATAAATAAAAAGAGTTTAGGGGTTGGAGAAGCAAAATAAAACAAAAGAACACTAGGGAAGACATTACCTTAAAAATGGGTAACTCTTTTTGATTTGAGCTCAAAGGCTTCTTTGGTAAGACTTATACCCGAAGTGAGGCTTCTAGGAGTAAAGGAGGGACGTGGAGAGACAAAATGGGTAGGGTTTTCTGAGCTAAAGGCTTGATAGGTGTGGGTAAGGTGGTAGAGGTGGGGGCCTTTTATAAGAGGAGAGGAGAGGCACTCTTGGAAAGTTATAAAAGGTTACTTTATTATAAAATGATTTTTCGGATTTTAAAGGTCCAAAAATTATATATTTCGAGGATAAGGTGATAGGAGTTCTAAATCCACCCATAAAATAGGTTTTTTACATGTTTATGTCTTAGATTTTACATTATCTTTTAATTTTATTTAAATCATTTAATACTGAGGTAATCGCTGCATCATCACGGTGTCATAAATAATTTAATTTATTTAATGTCTAAAAATTATAAAAAATATCATGATGTAGGAAATCTTTTTATCTTTATAATGAATATTTATTGTAAAAAATATGACTTGTATAACCTCATTTAAAAATGGTTTTAGTAAAACAACTCATGTTTGTGACGTTTTTATTTTAGCTATAAATTAAAAGTTATTTATGTCATTTTCCTACCAAAGTGGTTCCATGGGCTCCCCAAGTTGACCCATGGATTTTATTGGTCGTCCATGACACATCCAATGATAGTAGGACATGTTTCTAGGTCATTTCATATTATTAAAACATTATTTTGACCTTAAATTGCACTAATTACCTCTAATTGCGATTAATAAAACTTAAAAGTTACTATTCACCAAAAAAAATTTAATCCCATTGAACCACATTTTAATTCTTAATGAAAACCATGTATGTCAGATTTTTTAAAATAAAATCACAGAAGTGGCAAAGTTTCATTTAAACAAAAAATTAGTTTCTTTAACTACCACTTAGTGGTTTCACTATTCATCAAAAATTTAAGTTTTTCAGAAAAATACCAAAAATTCACCCTAAGGTTTATTTGATATTCTGAATTCAAAAATGATGTCTATTTTAAAAAATTCAAAACATATAAGTTGAATTAGTTAATTTAATAATTAATTCCCGATTTCAAAACAAATAGCGTGTTTTTAAGAAACAATATCTATTAAAAGATTGACACTAGTTTAAGTCCAATTTCGAAGTGAAATTAATTATAATTACCGCCATTGGATTAAATGGTAAAAATATATTATAAATAAACTTTAATATCAATTAAAAATATAATCTATCCATATAAATAAATCAGATTAAAAGGAGGTTTTGAATGAAAATGCAACATTTTCAATAAAAATGATCCTTATCGGAAAAATAACAAAAATTTACACAAATTAAATTTTGATGTTAAGATTATAAAGAAAGATTTTATTTTGTCAAATAAAACATATAAAATTGTCAAAAGTATATTTAAAAATGGTTCTCCATCAAAAGGCGGTTAATCGACCTTTTAAAGAATATTTGAAAATTTATGCTTAAAATTGGATTCATTTGCATTTTAAGCCTCTAACATTTATTGGATAAAAGTAAAAATATTTGAAAAACATATATGATAATTTTGTAGTTAGTTTCGTTCATTCTTGCTATTACAACGGCTATGCGTTAACTACCATTTAAAATAATATTATTTTATTATTAGAGTGCAACGTAAGATTTCAAAGAAACTCGTTGTTGCGTATTGGGTACGCCATAGAGCATAGCATTTCCTTTAAAGTAATATTAATATTTTATTCACAAATATGGATAAATATGAAATTTTCATATTCTTTATTTACCTGGGGTGTTACACTCATACCATTAATCTCATGTTATGTTTATTTTTTCATAGATATAACACTTTTTTACCATTACTGATCATCATATCTCACCCCTTATTATGTTTTATTTCCACAGGTTATAGATAATTTTTTTATGTATGATCCTTCTAGTAGGATTTATAGTTATTAAGAACATTGTGGGGGTGATTTGGTTCAGTTATGAACATGTTTTTTTTTGTACCCAAGTTTCCAAAGTCACTATACATATATGTTTCTATAATGGATATGTATACTATTATAATGAATAATCATCTAATAATATGTAATACATGGGTCTCTATATTTTTTATAAGTGTAAGTTTTATTTAATCTTTAGAAACTAGTATGAGAAAACATTAGAGAGAACCCTTGTGATAATTCAAAATATAGAAGGAAATACTAAGTTATGGTAAATAAAGAAGTGTGGTTTTCCTAAAAAAATCTCTATCAAGATACTATATATTTTTTAGTTTGGAATAGATTCATTAAGGGGTAATAACCCTAAAAATATTTATTTTACTTTATGTCATCCATCATTCTAGTTCATGGTGAGTGTTCCTCACTAAACACTCAGTTTGACACTACATGGAGATATTCTTAAGTTAATTCACATTTTCATTATGAACCATTATGATGGATTGGAATATATTATTACTATGAATGACCAAGGTTAAACCTAAGGTGTTATATATTGAAATAAATTTTTCTTTATTTAGATATATTATAAATGAATTTTCAAGATTATGTGGTTTTCTACTATGATTAGAATTTCTCAAAATTCTTTTTTGGTTTTAGTCAATGGATGAAACCACAAGGAATCATTTTAATACCAAATGTGATAGATAATATAAAGATTGTACTCTTGAGAAGACAAATGTTATGAGAACTGGAATGAAAAATTTTGTTGGTATGCTTACACAAAACTTTCTCAAGATAGGGATCATGCTAATCTTTCAAACTATAAAAATAATATGAGCAATGTCTTATTGAGTCTTTCATGAGGAAAAATATACCTTCTTTTAATCATTCCACTATTCTATTAGTCATTGATCAATGGATTTGTACCACTAAAAATATATTTTCTATTCTACAGTATTGAAAACATGAAAAAAGTAATGTTGGTTTTCTATATTATATAAGGTGAAACAATTAAATGGTGGAAACATATCAAGAATATGAGGCAATACTAATAAATTTACTCCATTGATTGGGATTATTTTAAAAGAATATTTTTCAATAATAAATTTCCTCATATTATTCATAAGAAAATAGATAATTAATTCCTTGATCTAAATAATAAGTATGATGAATTTTTTGGTACCTATGAGTTAAATCTTACAAGTCATATGATGTACACTTCTATTATTATCAATAAACTTGAAAGGAAGGCTGATAAATTCTTCAGTGGATTAAAATCAAGTCTCTAAATAGATTTTTCTATAATAGAATTTAGTAAATATGAAGGAATAATTTGATTTGATATCAAGGTGGAAATTGATATTGGAGTTACCCATCAATATAATGTGTTTGATAAGAAAATAAAGATATAATTCTGAGAAAACTAAAAAACCCATGGATAAAAGAAGATGATCCTTCTTTTATGATTAAAGTGTAGAAGGAATCATGGAGAAAATTATCTTAAGTGGATTGGTACACGTTTTAATTATGTAATTGATGGTTATCGGTCAATTGAATGTTGAAGTGATGGAAATAAGTTATCTAATGATTCTAATAGAGATAATTCTCTACAGATTTCACCACTCATACTCCATTGTTTAAAATGTAATGATTATGGGAATTATGTTAACCAGTGTTCAAATCCAAAGATTTTTGATGATGATATACATCATTAACCTCTTAAACCAAGAGAAAAAGGGAAAACCTATGTTATCACTACTACAAATTTGGGAAATCAAGTGGTGAAAGGTACACTTACTATTCACTCTAGAACTAGTAATTTCATGTTTTTTTGTATATACCCACTCTTTTATATCTGAATAATTTGATATGGGTAACAAAATATTTTTTCAAATATTAGATGTTGAATTAGCACTGAAAACCCCTAATGGTATGGTTATTCTATCACAAGTCTTGGACTCTTCTCCAACTAAATATTATGGTAATGTACTTCCTGTAAATATTTTTATTATCCCTCTAGTTTAATTCAATTTTATTCTGGGCATGGATTAGTTTCTTTATATAAGTCTTGCATCTATTATTGAGGAAGTGAAGTAATGTTTGATATTCTGAAACAACCTATAAGAATATATTAGTGCGATGATCAATATGAAAATCTAAATGAAATTGTATCCATTTTATTGTTCTTGATTCATATTCAGAAAGGGATGTTTATCTCAAATGGTTAGATAAAAACTCAACATCAATGATATGCCTATTTTGGGAGAGTTTTTTGATGTTTTTCTAGAATAATTTTCTATTATTCCACAAAACTGTGGAGTTGAGATCTAAATATAACTTATACCTAGTGTTAAACCTATTTCAAAAACTCCATATAGAATATCCCCAATTAAGTTGATGGAATTGAAAAATTAACACCAGGATATTCTTGAAAAGGATTTATTTGTCCAAGTGTATCACCTTGGGGTGAACCTATTATTTTTGTTAATAAGAAAGATAAATCAATGTGACAATACATTCATTATTAAGAACATAAAAAAGATTTCAATAAGAATAAGTATCTTCATCCTCAAATTGATGATCTTTTTGATCAATTGTGAGTAGGTTGATACTTTTACATTATTATCCTTAACTATATTTATCATCAATTTAGGGTCATGGAGGATGATATACCCAAGAGAGAATTCCTTAAAATGTATGGATATTAGGAATATATAGTGATTCTATTTTTCTTACTAATTCCCCTACTATATTAATGGATTTAATTAGTAGTGTCTTCAGAGATTACCTAGATCTATTTGTGGTATTCCTTATAGATTATATTATTATATATTGAAATATAAATGGAGAGAATAAATACCACCTGAGGATTGTGATAAATACCCTAATAAAGGATAATCTATAGGAAAATTTTAAAAAGTGTGAATTTTGGCTAAAAAATGTTTCTTTTTTGGGTTATATAATCTCAAGAAAGTTTATGTGAGTGGATCTATCAATGACTAAAGTTATTAAATATTGTCCAAAACTAACCATTATGATTGAGATATGTAGTTTTCATGGTTTGGATTGATATTATCAACACTTTGTGGAAGCATATATCACAACTATATAATTTACTCACCAAATTAACATGGAAGGGATCCATATTCCTTTGGATGGATGAATATGAAATAAAATTTTAATGAAATAAATAGAAAGTTAGTCATCGCAGTTGTTCATATATTAAACTATAGTGGAGAAGGGTTTTTGATATCTATTAATGCATAAAATAAATTAATGGGATGTTTTCTCATGAAGGTTGGTATGGTGATAGCTTATTCCTTGTGATAATTGATGTCTCATGAGAAAAATTTCCCCAACTCATGATTTTGAGTTAGATTTGGTAATTGTTGCATTAAAGATATGGATGAATTATCATTATAAATAAGTATGTGATATATATATTGATCATAAAAGTTTAAAGTATATGTTCACTCAAAAAGATTTGAAAATATACGATAGAAGATGGTTGGAGTTCATTAAATATTATGACTACTCAATACATTACCACCTTGGGAAAGAGAACAAGGTGGGTGATGATTTGAGTTGAAAGGATAGTGATAGACTATCTATTATAAGGATCACAAAAGATCAAATATAAATGTAATTTAAAGGAATGTATATGGAAACATTGAAGTAATGTGTAAAATCTTATTTTCCTCAAATTAGGTTTCAATAATCTATCCTTGTGAGGATTAAAGAGGCATAAAAGAAAGATGTGGAACTAAAAAATAAGTTGAGAAATTTTTCTAAGTTCATCCCTTATTATGATGGAATTATAAGGATTATTAATCATGTATATTGATAGAGAAAATATTTTCAATTAATTTATATTGAATATCATTGTTTTAAACCCACAAAATTGTTCTTCTAAGATGAATTGTTTCATTTTTATGATAATGGGGTTATTTTTAGATGAATAGTAGAAATTGGCCATTTTGGATTTTTAACAGTTTAAAAATATTTCGGTAGTTTGGACATAACAATATCTACACTGATAAAAATTGAAAAATTATTTCTTTTCCAGATTCTACACATCCAGGTATTCATTTACTTTTTTGGACTAAAATCTGAATCGGCCATATGGAAGCTCAAAAGAAGCTCACAAGTTGGCTCAAGAAAACTGTTTTGAGTTCTGCCTAGTTTTGATGTGGGATCCATAACTCATCCACTGTGGGACCAAAGCTTGTGCAATTCGGTGGGTGGATGCGCAAGGAGTTTTGGAGCATCTTTTATGAAGTAATCACTGGGTCTATTGGCCGTTTATGTGGTCATTAAATCACCCTCATACAGAGGATTTCGTTTTGGAGAGTCTGACTGGACAGAATAAATTCTCATAGTAAAACGGACATAACTCTCGGAATACATGTCCAAATCCGCTGAGATTTTGAGGGGACACGTACAAGGGAATTATAAACAACATTAAAGAAGGGCTAAACTCGTTAAGATGTCATTTAATGGGGATACAACGCGTCAACATTCGGGTGAACATTCTGGATATAAAAGGAGGAGAGCTCCACCCTCTCAAAGCATCCTATTCTCCATCTCATTCCTTCTGTGACACCAAGAAGGAGAACTTTTCAGCTTTATCTTTTATTTATTTTCTTTTTAATATTTTTTTAATGCCTTCTTCTTCACCATTCAACTCGATTACCCTTACCATGGTGGGGTAAACTTTTGGAGTGATTGGGGAAGGGTTGGTTTTCTACATTGTAATGCTTGAGTTCTTGGACGCAATTGAATAAATTTATTTCTTCTTCAAAGTTGATTTCAATTTCTTATAGCTGATTTTATTATCAAGTTCGGTCATTCTTGAATATTAATTCTGTTATTTATTTTTGCCTTTGTAAAATAATCAATATCTCCCTCCACTAATTTCTGGTTTATATACGATGGAATAAAATAGGAATTAGTGGTGAAGTACTCGACGATCGTCAGTACGTGTAAAAGGTGTAGTGAATGTTCTTGATTGTTTGGGATAAACAAAACCTGATCGAGTATTTCCCATTTAAATTAATGATATTCAATACAAATATTTTACACATGGAAGGAGATTTGACCAAACCAAGATCTTGGTAAGGTTTTCTCTCACAATAATAATTTCACCAAGGAAGTGAGAGGAAACGATTGTGGAAACTCACTTTAATCAACTAATAAGAAGAGGTTTGAATTAAATTGAACAAGGATAGAATTATAATTAGGAAACTGACCCCGACCTAATCACCTTTTTAATTTCATAGTTTTTCAATCATTTGAATTTCAAATTTCCTTTCCCAACATTTTTCCCCCATTTTAAAGTGACAACCCGTTTTGTGTGCACTCCTCTTCGAGAGACATCCTAGGTCAACCACATTACTACATTTTAACTTAAGAAATAATTTTTTTTCCACTCCCTATGATAGGCGTGCATCATATATATTCCATCCACGTCATATTTAAAGGAACTATTGGTGAGGCTCATAGTTCTTTATTCTCTATTTATCAAAGAAGTGTGAGGATGTATAGAGATCAAAAAGAGTGTTTCTGGTGGGACAACATAAAGAGATATATTATTGATTATATATATTGATTCATTTTATATCATCAATTGAAGTCAAATCATTATAATTATAACAGTATTTTATAACCATTTCACATACCATAATGGAAATGGGAAAATGTCACCATCGACTTTGTCATCAGACTCCCAAAAATGTCTAAAGGGTATACTACTATTTGGGTTGTATTTGATCACCTTAATAATTCAACACACTTAATTTCTATAAGATAATATATATATATATATATTAGAATGGCATAATATAAATTAAATAAGTGTTAAGGTTTCATGCAATCCCATATTCTAATCTATCTGATCGGGAACCTAGGTTTCCCTCAAAGTTCTAGTAAAGTCATTAATATGATCTCAATTAAAAGTTCCCTTTCATCACTTATCATAATCCTTAGATTGATAGTTAGTCTAAGAGAACCATTAAAACCCTATATAATATTTTTAGATATTGTATTATGGATTTAAAAGGTGTTTGGGATCAACATCTTCTTCTAGTCATGTTTTCTTACAAAAATAGTTTTCACTTGAGCATTCAGAAATATATTTATGAAGACCACAATGGAAATAATTTTATGCCTCCAATTTGTTGGAATTAATTTAGAGAGATAAATCTATTCAGACCTAAGTTATATAATTTAATTTTATTTTAAGTTAGATCCATTCAATAGAAAATCAAGGAAGCTCATAGTTTATAGAAAAGTTATGTCGGTAATCATCAGTTTGATATGGAATTTTAAGTTTGTGAGACGATTTTTCATTCAATTTATACATGGAATAAGGTTATAAGATTTGTAAATAAGGTAAATATAATCCATATATATATATTCCCTGTAAATATTCTTGATCGAGTAGGTATGGTAGCTTATCACCTGGCAGTTCCACCGAACCTCTCTCGAGTTCTTGATGTGTTCCATTTATCCCTCCTGAAGAAGTACATGTCTGATCTATCATGTGTACTAAACTAAAATATTGTACAACTAGATCATGATCTTTCTTAAGAATAATATCAAGAATAAATCATGGATTTTATAGATAAAGAGCTATAGAAAAAGCTTACTCACCTGGTTAAAGTTCTCTAGAGGAATTAGAAATTTAAAGAAGCTACATAGGAACATAAGGATGCGATGTGGTAGAAATATTCTCATTTTTTATTGTAGGGTAATGTAATTTCAAGGGAGAAATTCATTTTAATACAGTTATAATGTATCACCATGAAATTTTATGATATATTTCTTTTTAGATAAAATTAATCTCTTTGATGGCCTGTGATACACACAACTTCGGGTCTAGATGAACAATAGAGTATAAAATTATTAACAGGACATTAAATTTGAATTTATAAATAGTAATTACTAAATTTTGAAAATTATATGTTTTACACATGTATAAAATAAATTTTTTTGATATAAATTAATTATAAATGAAAATAAAATTAAAATAAATGCTTTTCTAAAAAATGGTTTCTATAAACACAATGTGTTTTCATCTTAAAATATTAAAATAATTTATATTTTTGAATTATTTAAATGAAATTAATATATTATATATTCAATGAAATGATTTATCATTCATATTATATTTTCGTTCTAGTAATTAGATAAGGATAAATCTAGTTTTCTTCTTAAAACTGTATTTTTCAAAAAAAAAAGTGCTTTCATCGCGTTTTACGTACTTATTTTAAAATTAATTATTTCCAAATTTAGAAAAAAAAATTTGAAAAATTGATATTTATTTTTCAAATTAAAATTTAAATATTATTTTATATTCAATTTTTTATAATTTTTTCAAAAAAGGTTGATTTTTCGATGAACAGTGAAAATACTTATTTAAATTAAAAATTATCTTTTCTTTTGAAGAATTTAAAAAGTCTTATTTTTGGTTTAAATATTTTTAAAATAAAATTTGTTCAATTATATTATTAAAAATATTATATATTTCTTTTGAATCAATTTTACAATGAATTATTATATAAAAACTTTTTATACTTAAGAAAACTTCTTCTTTGGAAAACTGTTTTTCATCCCATTTACAGGTTTAATATTAAATTAAATCATGTCAATTATATGAATTTAATTTGATAAAATATATTAAATATATTGATTAAAAATAATTTATGTTAGTTAATAATATCAAGTTAATATTGTTTTCATAATGAGTAGTGAAAACGGTAAAAATATGTTTCCATTATTAAACTTAAAACAGATTTTTCGGGGGTTAATCTATAAATATAACTGTTAAAATGATGTAAAAACTTGATAAAACCCCAGTTTTTGGTTTTATTTCGACCATAATCTTATTATATTCAAATATAAACTATTTTTTATCCATTTACAATAAATTTACTTGACATTAGTTTAGAAAATTAAAAAAAATTACAAGTGTGACACTCATTCAATTATAAATGGGGACCCCCTTCCCTCGTTTATTAATGCTTATTAAGCCATATATATTTAAAGAAACCTCAAAAATATCTCCCAAACATCATTATAAATGTTTTATATCTTTTTTAATTCCCAAAATACAAACCCTATGATTCTTAATAAGGGATCCAAAAGTTGTTTTTCTAAAAGATGTTAATTCTCTTCAACGAGATCATTATTTTAACTTATTATTTTACCACCTTCAATTATTTTTTAATAATTCCAATATAATAACACCATTATATAAATTAAACATAATAATTATTATTATTATTTAATAACCTATATCCATATAAACATCCATCAAATGGAAAATGAAACAGTTGATTATGTGTATGGAGAACAACTACCCTGGGAACCGATGTAATTTTTTTTCAATAACTACCTCTCATGGATGGATATAATGATAGATTTAAAGTAAATATATGTTTATTATGACATATTTATACCTCTATAATTATAATATCACATATACCTTCTTACCTTTATAGTTTTTGGAGAATGATAATGTTGCTCGTGCATACATGTCGACTACCACCTCCACGAAGCAATGTGATTTTTTTTGTTTTTTGTTGTACATGGATGGTAATAAGGATATATTTAGTTAATATATTTGATATATTTTATATAATAATTATTATTTAAATATGAATTAATATTCACCTTTTTCTTTTCATATGTCGTAAAGTGAAAATAGTGTTCATACGTAAGTATGACTTACCATCTACAAGAATAGTGTAATTCATTATTCTATAGCTTCCCTTAATGGATTAATTTAAATATGTATATATTTAATATATAATATATTTCAATCATAATTAAAATTCTATAGATTATCTAACCATGATCAAATTTCAATAACAAGAACTATTGAATTGAAACCCTCTTGAAAAACAAAACAGTTAACACCTAAAAATATTGATTTTAATAAAAAAAATTATTAATAAATGGATGTTGGGGTATTATATGTGGATAATTTATGATATTATAAATATATAAATAATTTTTTTATATAATTATAATAAATTTAAATTTATTTTATATGAGTTTTGAGTTCTACTTAATCAAGTGGAACTCGATGTAAAGGATTTTCATCTCACTTTTACTTTTATGAGACACATGCCATATTCACCATTTATTTATATTATATTGTATATATAATTGTCATTAACATAATTTATGATTATCTTAATTAAAATAATGTGGATATATATATCCATCTATGTTTCTATCTTTCTAGAGGTTTTTATTTGAAAGTTACCAAAGTGGTAAGGGTTTTATGTCAAAATCTGGATATTTACTAGGATTGATTATGATTAAGTTTCATATATTTAAATTTGATTATATGCCTATAAAAGAAAAATTAACATTATTATAATCTTACTATTTTAGTAGAAAATATTTTTTCCTTTAATTTTTCTCTATTTAAGTTCTCAATATACCAAAATTAAATTTCTATGGAAAATCGACTTTATTTTTTTCTTCAGTAGAATAAAATCTTTCTTTGATATCCATGTTTTCTAAAAAATAAAAGAATTTATAAAATTATAAAATTATTATTTAAATTAACTTTTACCCATTTTTGAATTTAAAAATAAATCATTTAAAATTAATATTCTTTTCATTTTCTAAATGAGCTAATTTTTAAATTTTACCGCAAATGTGAAAGGAAACATTATTTTAATTTATAAGACATGAATGGAATTGTCCACTATCATGACCACTTAGTGATTTGAAGCTTTCATTACAGGTTTACAAGTTTATTTTCAAATAAAAATTTTCTTTAATATTTAGGAATTTTTAATATTTTAAATAAGTTGTTTTAAAGTGAAAAGGGTATTTTCCTCAAGAAATATTCCAAGTAATCTATTAAAATAATTATCAATCAAAGATGAAATACTTTGTTGTTTCCTAACCATTAATGGGTATATGATCTGATGATACTACCCTTATTATTTGGATATATGGTTTATGATTATGATGATAATATGTTGATGAAACTCATTCCTTTTCTATAGGTTATATTGTGATGATTTGATGAAATGTTTATGGAACCCATTTCCTTTACAAAGGTTATTCCATGATGAAATGTTTATGAAAATATTTTATTTTCATGGGTTATGATATGATGAATGTTTTATAATCTTGTTGTGCATGTCTATATGATTTTCAGTATGTAATGGGTGGACCTGAAATTATATCCCTCCAATGCATTGGGTAATGAAGGATATATCAAGAGGTAAATAAGGCTAGAATATGTAGTAAACTTGGTTCAGTAAGAGACTATGTCCACTATAATAGTCTTAGGAGTGAACCCTGACTGCTATGATGGTTTGGGAGTGAACCCAACCTACTATGGTAGTCTCATAAGTAAGCCTTTACTAATTAGGAAATGATATGATATTCTTATGTGTATACCATGAATCTATGTATTATTACAATGGTATACTCTCATTTCTTATATTCTCTGATTATTTTATGATTCATGTCTTGTGAACTACCAAGTCTTATTCCATGACTCAAGATCTTGATCTATTATATACAATGTATGATTTTCAAATGTTATTATCATGTTCTCATACTATTAGGATTATGTTATTTCTAAGTTCCCATTGATATCTCCATTATTTAAACTTATTGAGCATCAGAGATCACCCTTTCTTAGTTTCCTTTCCCCAAATTATGAATAAAATTATTATGTATGCTATGTCTAATAATGGTTTTAGTCATGACGAATGTAGTGGGAGATAGTTCAGTTCGCTTATAAACCAATTTTTTATGTACCCATGTTTCTAAAGTCACTATACCTATATTAATTGGGCATGGATCATTATGTTATTGTAAAGAATATTCATCTAATAAGATGTAATATGTAAGGAACCATCCTTAATCATTATATATTCTAGTTTCTTTAAAATTGAATTCAATTTCATAAAATCCTAAAGATATTTTTAGTTTATAGTTATATATAATTAAGAAAATATGTTACATAGTAAATCCATAAATTAAAAGTGTAAAATAATACTCATTTTTCATTTTTCCCACTAAAAAAAATCTTTTAAAATAAAATAGTGTTTATTTTCATGATAAATCTTCATAGTTTTCATATTTACCTCATTATTATCCCCACTCTTCCTTAAAGCCTATGAAAAAACATTTTTTTAAACATGGGGTGGTCATAAAAAACTTAGTATGGTACATGAAAATAAGAAATTCAATAGTCTAGTGAAAAACATTAAAACTCAGGTAATGGTGAGCTTTATCTTCAATGTTCTTTGAAATTATTAAATAAAACATTTCTATATGAAAATCACATGCCCTTTTTTCTCAAATAAAAAATTTATAATCCTTATAAAGTAAATAAAAACTATTTTCCAAACTTAGAGAATCGCATTCATAAACTATTTTAAACATGTGCCATAAATAACTGGCTCCCACTTAAATACATAGGAAAAACCTTTGATAACTCCCTTCTTCTTTCCTTAAGAGACAAGGTACATTACTCAATGCATTCGAGTACTATATGGGTGCCCCCAAATCTATAACGGGCTCAATCGATGCTATCTAATTGAACCCAATGTATAAGTTTTATTAACATCACTCGTAAGCTATAATGGGGATCAACCATTGATATAAGATATATCGATCACAGTCATTTCAAATATAATTCCCAAGTAGAATATAAAACAATTTATGATTGACACTGGTAGGAGGGGAGGTAGGCATGATACAATAAGACAGTGATGCAGGAAAGATGTAGTCATGACACTACATTGATCCTTCGGGCTAGTTTCTAGTCATTTTTTCCTTGTAATGGGCTTTATTATCACTGTTCCATCGAACCATTTACATAATAAATAACGCTTGATGGGTGAGATAACCCTTGGGGTTATAGACTACATATCTGGTGTGTGTGTGTATGGTGTGTGTGTGTGTTTAATGTAATTTTACCCACAAGCTCCTAATATATACATTTTATTTTAAAATAAATACAAAAATTTATATATGAAAATTAAAATAATTAAGTCCTCTTTAAAGTGGTAAAATCTTCTCTTTCCGTATAAGTTAAAAAATCATTTCTTCCATATTTTTTTAAAAAAGTCACAAAACACCTCATTTTAAAAATGAAAAAAAAATCATTTCTAACCATTTTATAAAATTCCAAAAATGGGATAAAAGACTTAAAACCGTCATATATGAATAAAAACCCATCTTTAATACATTTTTTGAAAATAATCATATGGATATGGAAGAAAAAGAGAGTTTTATGGGAAACTTTTAGAATAGGTTTTTCAAAAGAAAGTCTATTTACACTTTAAAAACATTTAAATCATAAGATACATGAAATAATATTATTAGAAAAACATTAAATGTCATGATAACTTAGAAAATCATGATATATCATTTCAAAGGGAATGTATATACACCTCATTAAAGAATATAGGTTCATAAAATCAAAATATTACTTAATAAAAAAGAAAATTAAGATGAAGTCACATACCTTGAGTCTAAATCATCATATACATTATTTACCTTTAAGAATAATAAAAATATTTTAATTATTTACTTGATAAATAAACTTTTTAATATTCATTATTCTATTATATCACTTACTGTAGTGTTTTGACACTCTTTTTTGTCACATGGATAAAAAATGTAAAAAGGAAATACCTTATATAGAAGGAAACAAGATAAGAGGAGAAGGTTAAAGGCCACACCCCTTTGGAAAAGTACCTCCACACAAGCATCTCCAAGAAGTGTTGACATATAGGGTACCTACACATCATCCTATGTGATGGACCTATGCACTATCCTATGTGACACACCTTCATGAGCCATCAATTTTGCCCAGGGTCCCATATTAACCTATAAATAGGACACTGAGGATCTTCATTTGCATGGTTTCAAATTCTTGAAGAACTCTCGATGCTCTACTCACCCTAATGCTTCCCCCAGTCACTCTAAAACCTTACAGGAATCCCTCCAAAACATTAATAAAAGGGAATTAATGGGGTTAGTAGAAAAAAAGTCCTCTCATGGTCAAAAATACATAACACCTGCATGAGGAACCCTTTCCCCCATGGTTGATAAACACTAGAGTGAGGTCCCATTCCATAACTAGGGACCTGAGAGAGATACTTTGGGGAAAACTAGTGTAGACCCTTGAAGCTTGAGAAAATCCTTTCCCAAGTATTGTTTCACATATAGTTCTTCACCCATGTACCTTCTTCTCATACAACCTTCCTACATGATGTACTCTCTGCTCATGTAAGCCTACCTGCGTGAAGCACTTCCATGCCACATAGGAAAACCCTATGTGAGACCCCCTTGGCTCACCCAGACCCTACCCTGCACGATGTTGTTCTTAAGACCTCTTCCAGGCCACTAATGGAACAACCTCTCTTCATTTGGATCCATTGTGTGATAGGGACCAAATCAAAACCTCCACTGAAGCCTCCATACTTAAAAAAACCATTGAAAGAGGCACACTAGCCTATCTCTCATTTTGGTATGCATTCTATTAGTCAAAAGTGTCCCTCACTTGTCTTACCTAATATGTAGGGTCCTTTGGGTGAATGTGGGTATGAATTCCCTCAATCATGTGGAACTAGAACCTGGGGGTAGTGTTAGAGAACTCTCGGTCTCAGCTACTAGGGTTAGTACCACATCCTTCCCTAATCATATCTAAGACCTGGAGCCTCTGATTCCCTATGGGGAGGTTGAGTAACATGCTTTCCTTTCCCTTTGATAAGGAATGAGATCCTACCCTAAAAACCAATTTTAGGGAATACTCTTAGAGTAATTCCATATCCTTTCTAATAGGACCTTTCCTACTTCATTTCATCCTCCTTTTCTATAGCCATGGGTCAAAATGTGGATTCAAGTTTCTCAAATCCCTTTCCCTCTCCTTTTGGGACTAGGTTACAAAAATGGGGGGAATGGGAACCATAGCCTACTTTCATTCCCTCTCCCATTGGGAATTGTTCTCATCCATCCTTAGTTAGAGAAGATTGTATGATTCCCTAGATCTACTATATCCTCTTGTTTCTCACACTGAGCATGAATCACATGGGATTATTGGTTGGTGGTGATTACGGAATCTATATGATCCCTAACCATGGACAACCTACCAAGTGTAAATCCCAACCCAACCAATAATGGGCCTCCTACTTGGTATAATTCCGAACCATGTCACCTCCAATCACTTGGGAACACTCTTTAAGATTAATCCCCAAACCAAACCTCCAATCACTATAGGCATCCACCTTAGGAGTAACCCCAAAAAAAACTCGAATAACTATGGGAATCCACCTCATGAATAATCCCTAAACCTAACCTCCAATCACTAGGTAATACTCCTTGGGAAAATGGACCAAAATCATAATCTCAATGAGCCATGATCCCCTTAGGAGACAAACTTTCAAAGGTTCTCCAAAGTCATGGGTCCTCACAACTAAACTACATGGGATTTGATTCCTGTTCAAATGGGATATATAGAAATACTCTCTAAGGTTCAATCCCAACACCCCAAATAAAACTTATTCTCTCTAGGCCACATTCTTAGTAGGGTCTTATTGAACCCTGGGAATCCATATCCCTTCCACATTCCCTAGGCCACTTCGACTAAGTCCCACACAAAAATTTTACTAGGAACCTTCTACCTATACATCCTTGATTCATGACATCAAACTATATTGTTTGGTCCTAATCACATGAACTTCAAAGATGTGATGTTTCCCATAATGCAGCGTCAAACTATGTGGGTTCTGATTCCTTTCAATAAGATATAAAGGAATCCCATCCATGGGTCTAATATGAACATCAAAATAACTTATGTGTCTCGGGATGATTAAACACTCTAGAGTTCCACATTGTGTGTTTGAAAACTAGTGTCATCATAATAAAAATTAATAATATCTAATCTGTACATAAGAGGGTACCATTGATGGAGAACCTTAGATACATACGAATATATCCATTGATGAAGAACCTCATATTCATATATATTCTTCTATGATCCATACATGATAATAATATATTGTTAATTAATGTGTGACTCATTTCATACATGGGAATTAATAAAGGATTCATGAAAATATATTAAATATATAAGATAGTCCTATATTAGGAAAAAATTTCCCTCAAAAGGGTATGATGAGACAGACCTCACATCCTCTTGACCTACATGATTTCTTAAGTATCATTGTTCAAACTCCCCAATGAGTGCATACCTTTGGAAAGAAGGCCCCTCAGAGATATAGAACTGTTGAATGTTTCTGGTTCCATGAATAAACACATTGGAAATCATCTTAAAATAGTAAACCTAATTTGAATGATTTCACAAACCTCAACCCCCTACAATCAATCATCAAGTGACTGATTTTCCATATAAAACTAAAATGTTGAACCCAATGTGAATATTTAACCAAAATAATAGTGTAACCCACCGATTTGGCCCCTTTATCTCTCAAAATGAAAGAGGTCCAAAAAAAGAATAAAATTGTGCATGTGTTCATTTAAATGAGATGATTCTTTTATTGGGCTTTCTTTTTTTTATTTTCATATATTTCCAGGAACTTATAAAATGATCTCCCTTTAATCCAAATGGACTATCACTAACTCTCACAAATGTATTCCTTAGCTACTATTTACTTAGGGTATTTTTCAAAGAAAAGGATTCTGTCACCAACCCATCATCTTCAATGCGGGGTATCAAATGAGATGTTCTAGGAGTATCTCAAAAATAGTGTAATCCCGACCCTTGAGAATTCCCAACAATCCCACCATATCACAAAACTTTATCGGTTGTCTAATCGGCAATGGTTGGTGGCCTATAAGAAGATGGTACCACCTGTATTCTTCAACCATTTCGAGATATTATCCCTGGAATGCAATAAAAAGTCCCTCCCTTATCATAGGTAGGTGAATAAAGAGGTTATTTATAGCCTCATCTAGAAGACACATGGTTCCTTCCAAGGGGGCCCTTCCAGCAATCATTTTCACTAACATTGTGTTGTAGTGAACACTCAACCTGATAAGGGTTCCATCCTTAGTAGTTTGGCCTAGTTCATCTAAACCCAGGTGCACAATAAATTCCACTGAGGGAAGAAACTAATAAATAGGGAGTATGTACACACCTATTTCCCCTCTGGAAATTCCCACCAACAAATATGGTGGCAAACTCGGAGCGGGTACTTACACATACCCGCCTTAATTCATCTAGCCAGTAGACTCGTATAGCGGCATCCAAGGAAGGACATTATTCAAATTAGTGTCACACGATGAGAAGGAATATACACCTACCCAAAATAATCAATATTTCCAGTATAATTTTCTAGAAGAACCTATAGAAGTTCACCAACCAAACTTGATGGCACACAGTGAGCAGGAAGAAACACATTCCCACACCTAGAAAGTCTAGCAATCAAATTCAGTGGAAATATATGAGCAGGGACAAATCACTAAACAAATACATTAATCCCAATAGTGTTGAAAGAATAATTCCATCCATATTTGGAAAAAAACCAAAAGTTGGCACACACACCTACCTACATTTATCAAGCCTTCCAATAGTTTCATCTAACAGTATATGTGGAGATCACCCAAACATTCAGGACGAGGAATATAGGGTAGACTCAAACCCTAATCCACAAACCTGAGTACTTTCATTATCCCATTACTATAAATAGAGGACCAGATAAGTCATATTCCCCTGATACAGATGTGTAATGGGAATATATCATTGTTCTAGACACTAAAGACACCAATAATATCATGAAAATGGTAAAACACTACTAGAAAACGGGTTTATTCCCACATTGTTTCCAAATAATATGGGTATAGACTCACCTATACCCATGGTTTTCATGAACCGTAGGTATTGGTGACATTTTATGATTTATACCCACAGTTCTTACTAAATTGTGGGTATAGGGTACATGCGTAAGGGCGTGAAGCCAAAAAAAATCGTGGGAAAACCACGGGAAAACCTATACCCACGGTTTACATTGAACCGTGGGTATAGGTGGAATATATACCCATGGTTATCATGAACCTTGGGTTTATCCTTCAGTATATAGACCCATACCCATGGTTTTCATAAACCGTGGGTATATATGGCACTTATACCCATTGTTTTTCTAAACTGCGGGTATAGCCTTTCATATTAAAGCATATACCCATGAATTTCATTAACAATGGGTATATCTCGGACCTATCCCCACGGTTTTATTGAACCATTCATATAGGGTCCCTTATTTTTTAAGTGTGAAAAAATATATATAACATAATAAATGTATATTTAATTGAAATTCCACCCAGTGTTGTGGTAAGTCGGTCCTGCCTTCTATGAGAAATGAGGGTTCAAAACTTCCGTTGGTGGTTTTATTTAATCCAGTTTTTTCAATATATATATATTATAAGATATATCTAAATATTAAAATTTCTCTATGTAGCATAGTGGTACAAGACTTCTGGTGCATCGTAGGAGCGTGGGTTCGGAACCTAGCTTTAAATTTTTTCTAAAGGCAGTTAAAATTAATATTATTAGAAAGATATTTAAATAAATAAATTTAATTAAGCAGCTGAGTTGGTGAGGACGAGTGGTTTCGGGAATAATTTCAAAGGATTTAAACTTACTGAAAGATTTTCTCCAGGCCGGATTATATATATTAATATATAAAGGAAGATGCAGACATATATGTACAAAGGTTAAGCGGCTCAATTGGTTAGGCAGTAGGATCTCAGGTTGCAGGTCATGGGATCAATATTCAACTTGTGTTTTTCACTGATATTTGATCTGTTTTTCTAATATTTTATATTCATGGTTCTTCAAACTGTGGGAATAAGAATTTTCATCATATTTATACCCACGATTTAGAACCGTTGGTATATGTCTATGACACGGTGTAAAATAGCTATATCCATAGTTTTACAAACATTGGGCATAGGTCAGGGAACTATCCCGACGCCTCAGTTTCCCACGGTTCCCAAAACCATGGGTATAGCCTATACCCATGGTTTTGGGGGCTATACCCATAGGTTAAAACCGTGGGTATAGGTCAATTTTACAGTTGTGAAAGGGTAGGTGTAAATCTATACCCACATCCTACAGACCGTTCAAAACATCATAATGGTGACAACAGTAGTAACTAAGGGATGGACACACAACTTCATCCCCACAAATGGGGCGTCTCATGAGCATGTCACCCTAGAGTAGACACACACCTCTTCTCCTGTCTAGGAGGGTCCTCGGTAAAACTCTCCCTCAGTATACAAAAAATCTAAATCGGGAACAAACCCTTATTCCAATATGATGTAATTAGACCATTCTAATGGATACTCAAAGGAAGACACAAAAACATGCCAATTTATTTTGGATCCTTTCAACAAATTCTGATAGTAGTATGAGAGGTATTCATGAAAGCTTTAATACCATAAAATCACTTCCTCTAGCACGTGGCCCTAGTCGCTTGCAAGAAGTAATCAAAAAAGAAGCCTCACCAAGGACAAATGTAAAAAAGAAAATACAATCTTCAATATTTCTATAATTAATAATATAATTTCTACATTTTCTCATATTCATATCTATAGAATCTCAAGATCCTACTCTCCCATTACCAAATTATAAGAGTAGTGGTAGTAATTACAAATGTACTCCTTGGACACTTCACCATGAAGTATTGCTTCATGAAAATAATCTAATCAGTATCTAGATCCTATATCCAAATGAGATTCATGATATCCCTCCATGTTTCTAGAATATCAAAGAAAAATAGGTTCTTCCCCTTATTGCAATCCACAATGGAAATCCTCCCCATGATGGCATTTGCTGCTAAAGTTATCTCTATAGTAGTTTTCCATTTCTTCAAAAATGTTTTCTCCATGAAAATTTAATGATGATAAATCCCTCCTACTAAGAGTAACTTGGGAAAACAAGGCCAACCATTTCTAATTACTTTACATTGATAAGTGAAACTATTTCTCAAACAGAAGATGATCCAAGGTGACAGTCATTCTCTAAACCACCCTTGGGTATTCTTCCTTACAATATGATAGTGAGAGTCCCAACAAATCTCAATGTTTATGATAATGTAATAGGAAAACGTCTAATCTATATAGACCAAGTTGAGTAACCTCTAGAAAAATATATACAACACCCTGAGAATTTGTTAAATGTTTTTTCAAATTAATTTAATATTTTCAATATTTTTCATTTCATGTAACTCAAAATATAGGTTGTGTTATATGAAATCATTATGTTTGGATTGCCTTTCACACAACACCAAGTTAATATTTCACTATAAGAAATAAATATTTTATCTTTTAGTATACACAGAACTATGTTTGGATTCTCTTATACACAATTATTATTTCCTTCAATATCTTTCATTACCCGAAAGTTTGAGTTTTACCAAACTACAGTACACTATTAATTTTGTTATTGAAATATTATTATTTTTACCACCAAGCTATTGGAATGGAAGTTATGAATAATATTAAATAAATTTTGAAAATATTATTTACACATGTATATAAAATTAATCATTTGTTTACTAATTAGTTATAAATGAATGTAATAACTATTTAAAAATAATGAAATTACTTTTCTAAGAAAACTATTTTCTATGTACAAACACAATTTTATCTCAATAAATTAAACAAAACACTTTTGATGAATGTTTTAAATGAAATATATATATTACATATTAAATCAATATTTTTTATACTCATCCAATAGATTTGATAGGTATAAGATAAGAATAAATCTAATTTTTGGAAAAAAAAAGATGCAGTTTCCAAAAAGATAATTTTACCTCCATTTAATAGAGAACCAATTTTAAAAATAAATTTTGAAACTTTTATAATTTTTATTTGAAAAAATAAAATTTATTTTTGAAATATTAATATAAAATTTTAATTTGGGTTATTTTTGGTATTTTTCTAAGAAGTTTAATTTTTATAGTGGAAAATAATTAATATTAGTTCAAAACTGATTTTTTGTATAATATATATATATATATATATATTAAATTTTAATTTTAATTTAAAGTATAATTAGTTCATTTATACATCAATTAATCCAATTTTAGGTAATTTGAATAAATTTCACATTGAAATTGGGTATAAAAGATTTTCAAACTTTTGGGTATTTTATGTTTTAAAAACCAACATTCACGACATGTCTATGATATTAATTTTTCAAATAATTTCTACAACTTATGTGTTTATAATTTAGAAAAAATTGATTCAATATTTAGAATAAAAATAATTTATAATATATTTTATGGTCAAATTAGTTTTGACCAAAAATAATAGTGAATGTAATTAAAATTAATTATAGTTATTAAGGTAAAAATGAGTTTACTTAGTGGTTAAACTTTAAATTAAGGGACCAAATACCCTATAAACATTTCCCAAATACACTTACTAGATATATTTTGAAAATATACTCCCTCGTATCAAAAATATACAATTATTTGAGGCATATTATGTAAGCGAGACTTCTCAATAGGGTTTACCTTTTTATATTTACAATAATGTCAGTTATCCTCCACTATAAAAGATCACCCAACCCCCTCACTTCATCAAAACTCTCAAGACACATTTTATCATCCAAACACTACCAAATTAAGCTCCCAAAATTCCTCCTATCAAACTATAATCATAAATTACTTCATAAATGAAACCAATTTAGTCATTTGGTGCAATCCAAAATAAATTACCCAAAGAATGGGTAATATTCATCCAGAAGTTCTCTTGTTTTATTTTCATTATCCATCCTCTAAATTATTCTTATTACAAGATTATACAATAACATAAGTATAATAAATATACTAATATTTTGTTATTTTAAGGTTTAAATATACACCTACACACACTTCCATCAAATGGGTAATGAGCTTATCATTTTTATTTACGGTGGACTACCGCTTTGAGAAATGATTTCGTTGGTTTTTAATTTACCACCTATCAAGGTTGGGAATTATGATATACAAAAAAAATTATATTATATATTTTTTATGACGTTTTTATTCTTCATGAATTATTACATAAAATATACCTTCATGATTTCATTTTTCGGTAAATATGATAACTTCATCTATGGACGTATGGACTACCACCTCTTCAAAGCAATGATATTCGTTCACACTTTGCATAGAATGTATTAAGGATGGATTTAGTAAAATTATATGATATATATGTGAAATAATAAATATAATGGAATAATATGTGTGTGTGTGTGTGTGTCATTTACTCTCTTTCTTTCAATGCGATAATAAAATGGAAATATCGTTCATGCATACGTATAGCCTACCGTCTCCATGAACAGTGTATTCCATTTAATATTTCTATATTTTATAGATTATAATAAATATTTATATAATGAATATTTAATATATTTAAATCATGTTTTACTTTCTATAAATAAGTAAATAATGATCAAAGTAAGAGGATCAATAATAAAAAGTCAAAACATATACAAAAAACAAAGCAGATATTACCTGAAACGTAATATTATAATGAAATTATTAATAAAAGTGTAATATAGAGTCATAATAAAATCATATATGGTATGATATATGATAATATGGTTATTTGGTATATTATTAATAAAAATATACTTATTATACATTATTTATGAATGTGTACAAATAAATTCAATACTTAAGTTAAGGGTTTTCTCGTCTCATTTTTATTTCTGTGAGACTTATGCCTTATTCACTACTCATTTATTTTTATTTTTTTTGTGCATATGATATCCAAGAATTTAATATATGATTATTATAATTAAACTTATGGTTATTTACACATCCATTTTATTATCTTTCTTTCATGGGGTTTATAGTTCAAAAGTAACCAAATCGGTAAAATAATTTTGGATCAATTTTCCTTCTTTAAGATACAAGCCATATTATGCACCAATATTTTTCATGGGGTGTATATACTTCCCTTTAACATGTTATATCATGTATATCCTTATTTTAATTATATTTTAAGCTTCATGTGATGTTCATATTTCATGGATATTAGGATTCTAACTTTCTAAGGTAGTAAGAGTCTATTGATAAAATCTCATCGCTTATCGGAATTATTTATGAGTATTCTTACATTGATGAAATCACAGGATCTATCTCTCAATAATTCTCATGATTTTTATTCTCCTATGTTTTTTCATGATATATTTATATATTGGTACCATTTTTCACTCTTTGGTACTTAATATAATTAACAAAGTGTTTTAAATAAAATTTTAAATTATTTCTCTCTTTGGTCAGAAATTTGTTTTATCCAAAAACCATGTTTTCTAAAAATATTTTCAAAAAGGTTATTAAGTTTTATTTTAAAATTATTTTCAATGAAAATTATTTTAATGTCTTAAAATATTATTTTATAATTTTTAAAGTCTATTTTCAATGAAAATGTTTTAAAAATGAGTTCAATATTCTTTTGTAGGTTCTCAAGGTTATTTTTTATGAAAATGGTTTTCAAAAGTTATTATGTTTCAAAAATAATTTTTAAAAGAAGAAAGGATAATTTCCTCAATAAATAATTTAAATGGTCCGATCAAATTTATTTTAAATCTAATTTTAAATCCTTTTATATAGTTTATTCCTTATTGAATATAGGATCTAAGGACATGGTTCTTAGTCTTTATTTGAATGGTTTATATTTATGATGAAAAGTTTCTTAAGAAACATGTTTCTCTTCCATAGGATATACCATGATAAAATAATTATGAAACCCACTTATTTTCATGGGTTTTTTATGATGAAATAATTTTGAATCATGTCACTTTTACACATGTTATGATAGGATAAAGTGTTTATAATATCTATTTCATTTCATGGTTTATGATATGATGTTTATGAAACCCATCTCTTTTTATGGATCGTGATATTATAAATGTTATATAATCTCATGGCACATGTGTGTATTGTTTAATTATGTGATTTTTGGAACCTATACCTCCCTCCAATGAATTGGTTAATGATAAATGAATTATGAGATCAAATGGTATATTGGAGGGCATCCCAATCCCGAAACAAGAGGGTACATGGGAGGGAATCCTAAGCCTGAAATAAGAGGGTACATGGGAGTGTATCCCAATCCCAAAACAAGAGGGTACATGGGAGAGAATCCCAACCCCAAAAGAAGAGGGTACATGAGAGGGATTCCCAATTACAAAACAATAGCGTACATGAGAGGGCATCCCATGCCCAGAATAATAGGTTACATTGGAGTTCATCCCAATCTCAAAACAAGAGGGCACACAGGAGGGCATCCTAAGCCCTAACCAGGTACATGGGTGTCTACCCTAATCCTAACATGTTATGAAGGTCTTGGTAGGTAGCCTTAATGTAATATTTTCTATGATTTTGTGTATTCCACAATTCCATGTCTTATTCCTCTATTATGATCTCATAGATTATACTCTTGATTACCTTATGATTCATGTATTATGAAATGCCAATAATTATTCCATGACTCCTGATTAAGATCTTTGATATGAAGGGTATGAAATTATAATGTTATGGTCATGTTCTTATACCCTTATTCTAATATTATGCTTACATATCTCCCTTGTTTACCCTTATTGAGAATCTGAGATCACCCATTTCTTATGTTTCTATTCCCTAGGTTATGAAGAAAGGTTTTATGTAAGAGTACTAAAAAGATAAGATCTTTATGGGAGATGTTTAATATCTTTCACCTTGTTAGAAGATTATGTTTCCAAGTTTCCAAAGACACTAAACTACTATGGTCCTCTAAAATTTATTTTTTTAATTTGGTGAATATTCATCAAAAATGATGTAATATCAATGTATATTAATCCTAGGTCATTATAGTTGGTATTAAAGGAAAGCATTAGTTAGCCTATGTAAATTGGGATGAGAAAACATTAGTTAGATCCAAATAAATATTTCTAAGGATATGTCAAGGGATGTATCTATGGATAAGACTAATTTGTCATAGATTTAATTTTAGGTGTCTTTATTTAAAAATCCAATGAGTAATTTTTCGTGATTATGTGGTTTTCTTCTTTGATAAGTGTTTCTAACCCTATGCTTTTGGGTTTTACTCAATAGATTGAACTTGAAGAAATTAGGTTAAAATTTATTGTTTCATATGTGGAAAGTATGGGCGTTATAAAAATAGATTTAATATATGTAAATCTCAGGAATATAATCAGGAAGGTAGTATGAGTATTGGTTATACAGCTAAAGATAAAGAGACTGCACGCTACATGTGAAAAGTAAGGGATGTTCTAACAGTATTATTTACATAAAATGTAAGAATGAATATTAGATTGAGTTTTAGGAACTTTAATATGTGATTCATATTTCATATTCAAGAAAATGGCTATTAAGAAACAAGATAATGAAGCTTGAGTAGTATTTTAAAAATAATGTTGGATGATTGAAGTGTATATGTTTTGGAATTTAGTGGTTATTTTATATGAATCATGAAATATTTAAGTATTTTGAGTAAAATAATTTCATTAAGGATTTAGAAGGATATGTTTAATGGTGATGATGAATTATAAAAGTGATTTAATGGAAGGTTTATATTTTGATTAAAGTAAGGTAACCCTTAATGTTTTTCTAAAGTTTTGATAATGATTTTTGGACAAAGATGTGTTAGATATGAATAAGTAAATTGGATGGTACTTATTACCTTCAAAATTATTTTTGATTTTTTGAAAAAGTGGTTTAGTCTATAATTGATGAAGTTTACAACTTTTTTGATATAAAGATTATATTCAATGAACTTTGGAATATGGAAACATGCATGATTTCAATAAGGATTTATGGTAATTTAGGTTATTACCATGTTTTTAGAGAATATATGATGAAGGTATTCACATGGTTGGTTTGTGATAAATAAGAGCTACTTTATGATATATGGGGCATCAATATTGATATATTTTTGAGAAATTTAGTGAACTTATTTATAAATTTTTGTAATTTAATATTTCGGAAGGGTTATATGGTTGAACATTCATGGAATAGTTAAAGTTAAACTTCGAATGAGGTTTTAGAGTTTAAATTATTTTCTCTCTATATGAGGATTTATGCTTATTTCATAACATGTGCTAACCCTTTTTCTATGATGATAACTAAAGATAGATAAAATGACTTATCATTTTAAATATGGAACTTATGATCTTTTAGTTCTTTAGGAATAGTAAATTCACCATCATTTTTGGAGAACTAGATGAAGTGTAAATTGATCAAGACACAACCAAAGGGTGATATTGAGCATATGAAATGGAATGAAATAAAGTAATTATATCTTCCTATGAAAAATATTAAAATTTAGAGAAAGGGTATTTAAAAAAATTACCATTATCATCATTTTTTATGATATCAATAACATTTTTTAAACCTCATTGGTTTATGGATTTATGATTGTAAACTTTCTCCTGACCATGTTCTCTATCACTCTAAATTAGAAATTGATAGCAATATTTCTCTTCAATTTCCATGTTTTCACTTTTCACATATATTATCTTATGTGGAATCCTAGTTATGAGTATCTTTGTATAACTATTATGTTTCCAATTTTTTTTAAAATAAGTTTTATTATTTATTTTTATGATGTGGATTTCTTTGAAAGGACCTTTCAAGTATTAAAAGTTTGATAGCCCGGATTAATTTTGAAATATAAACTCAATTTAAGGGGGTAAGAAGGTAACACCCCATGATTTAGTGAAATGTGATTTTAGAAATAATTTAATCTTTTAAATATTTTACATTTCACACAACACTTAATATTGCATGTGTTAAATGAAATAACAAAGTTTGGATGGCCTTTTATGTAACACCATGTAAATATTTTACTACAAAAAAACTTATATTAGCGTGCGGTACATGAAACACTATGTTTGTCTTATGTTACACACAATACCGAGTTCCTTCAATATCTTCCATTTCAAGCAAGGTAGAGTCTTTTTGAACTACTATTAACCAATAATATTATTATTAAAATATTATTATAGTTAAAACATAGTAATTGGAATGTAAATTGTGATAATGATTAACTAAATTATGAAAATATGACTTTCACATCTTTATAAAATGGATCCTTTGGTTAGAAATTATTTATATATGATTGTAATAACTATTTGAAAATAATGAAATTGCTTTTCTAAGAAAACTAATTTCTTACTTACAAACAAAATTTTAAATCAATAAATTAATCAAATAACATTTCAAAAATGTTTTAAATAAAATTTATATATTATATATTCAATTAATATTTTTTATACTCAGCTAATATATTTGATAATTATAAGATAATAATTATTCTAATTTTATGAATAACAATATGTATTTTTCTAAAAGGTAATTTCACTGCCTTTTAATACAGAACTCATTTTAAATCTAAATTTTGACACTATTATAATTTTATTTTTAAAAAATAAAATTTATTTTTTAAATTGGAATATCAAAATTTACTTTTGTTGAATTTTTGGTATTTTTCTAAGAAGTTTCATTTTTTATCATAGTGAAAAATACTGAATTTTAATTCAAAACTTCTTTTTCATATAATTTATTTGTATAGATAAATTATATATTAATTTGGTTTTAAAGTATAATTATATAACTTATACATTAATTAATCCAATTTAGGACACTGTAACCAACTTCATAATGAAATATGATATAAAAATATTTCAAACATTTGGGCTTTTTTTCTTTAAAACGCCGCTTTCGCAACACGTCTGCGGGATTAATTTAAAATTAATTTCTAACACTTCTATTTTAATAATTTGTAAAAAATGATTAAATATTTGTAATCATAGTAATTTTTAATATCTATTAAGTAAAAATTATTTTTTTATCAAAGGATTAGTGAAAGTAGTTTAAATTAATTATAGTGATTAAGGTAAAGATGAGTTTACTTAGTGGTTAAACTTTAACTTAAGGGTCCAAATACTCTAGACACATTTCTAAAATACATTTTATAGAAATATTTAGATAATATAATCCATTTAATTAAAATTTAAAATTATTTTATTAACATGATGTAAGGTAGACTTCTCAATAGTGCCTACCTTTTTATATTTACAAGGATGGCACTCTTCCACCACTATAATAGGAAACTCACCACCCTCACATTATCACACCTCTCAAGACACTTTGGATCAACCAAAACCTTCCTAAATATTCTCCCAACATACCTCATATCAACCTATAAGCATATATTTGGCCATAAATCAAGCCAAGTTAGTCCTTTGGTGCAAACCAAAAGGAATTACCCAAAGAAGAGGTAACGTCCTTCGACAAGCTCCCTTATTTTATTTTCATTATCCACCCCCTCAATTATTATTTTTAAATAATTATATAATAACGTAAGTATATAAAATATACTAAGTTTTTTCTATTTAAATCGTTTTACCAACACCTACAGACACTTCCATCAAATGGGTAACGAGCTTACCATTCATGTGTACGCCGGACTACCGCCTTACGAAATGATGTAATTCTTTTTTCCTTTATCACCCATAATGGTTAGTAATTATAATTAAAATACTATTTTTATATTATATAAATAATATTTATGATTATTTTATTCTTCTTTAATTTTTACATAAAACATAACTTCATGTTTTCCATTTTTTAAATCCGATAACTTCATTTGTGGACATGTGGACTACTACCTCGTCAAAGCGATGTGATTCATTCACAAATTACATGGAATGTATTAAGGATGGGTTTAGTGAAATTATAGGATATATATGTGTGTGAAATAATAATTATAATATAATTATAATATATATATACATATATGTCATTTAGTTTTTTCTTTTAATATGATAATAAAACAGAAACAACATTCAAGTGTAAGTATGACATATTGTATCCATGAACGGTGTCTTCAATTTTATATTTCTATATTTTATATATTATTATGAATATTTATATAATGAATATATAAGATAAATAAATCATTTTTTACATTATGTAAATAATTAAATAATTATCTAAGTTAGAGGATCAAGAATAACAAGTCAAAACATATGTGAAAAATAAAGCAGATATTACCTAAAATGTAACATTAACAATAAATTTTTAATTTAAGGGTAATATAAAGTCATAATAAAATAATATATTGGTTGGTATAAAATAATATGGTTTTTTAGGATGTATAATAAAATTATACATATTTTAAATTATGTTTTAATATGTATGAAGTAAGTAAAAACATGAGGTAAGGGTTTTCTCATCTCACTTTAATTTCTATGTGACTAATACAATATTAAACACTAATATCTTTTGTGTAGTGTATATACTTCACATGAATGTATTATATGATTATTATAATTAAATGTATGGTTATTTCCATATCCATTTTATGATATTTCTTCCATGTGTTTTATGGTTCAAAATTTACCAAATCGGTAAAATAATTTTATCTCAAATTGACTTCTTCGAGATACATGCCATGTTATGTGCCTATATTTCTCTATGAGGTGTATATACTACCGTTTGACATGTTATATCATGTATATCCTAATTTTAATGATATTTTAATCTTAATTTTATGTTAATATATCAAGTTTATTAGGATTCAAAGTTTCCAAGGTAGTAAAATTTTATTTATACAGTCTCATCGTTTATCAGGATTATTTATGATTATGTAAAGACCCGTAAAATTCAAGAAAATTTTTTTCTTGATTTTCTTTAGAATTTTACAAGAGCGCGGTTTCAGACGGCACCTGATTCCGAGGCCCGGAGTGCCCGGAATTAATTTCCGAAGTTTGGCTCGGGTACGTTCAGTGAACGAACGAGCGGGAATTCCTAACTTTTGATCCGGTGCTCGGAATTGAAAACCGAGGGCACCGATGAACTCGCAGCACCGATTTTCGCTTAATGAGACCTTTTCGGGAGTTGCGTTTGTTGCGGGTTGATAGTTACGTTTTGGGGTTTTTCAGTTAAGTTAAATAAAAATTTGTGTAAGACAAATTTTATTTTAACTTATTTAAAAACCTATCAAAGGTGGTTGGAAGTGGGACCCACACCCACTTAACCTCCCTTGGGAGGATTAAGTGTGGTGGGGCCCACACGAACCCATTTTCTTTTCAAATTCTCTCAACGTACTTAACCCCTAATTAATTGGCCTATGTTACTCTTAATTAATTTTGGGAGTTAACTCTTTTGAATTTCAAACATTTGAAATTCTTTTGAGTTATGTGTTAATAAAATAAGATGTAATCTTATTTTTTTATGGGTTGTTGGTTTATTCCCTTGAGAGCTTTGAGAGCTCCTCTTCATCTTCTCCGGCGAAGAACGTCTTCATCCTCAACGAAGAACGACAACACTTCGTCAAGGATCATCGACTCGGCAACCCGGTATCTTCGGACCTCTTCTTCCTCCTCGGACCTTCTTCGTCGGCAAACGAAGATCCGCCAACGTCGTGTCTCTTCGGGCATAACACTTCGTCAACGGATTTGACGAACGTCAACCGCGACACCCGACCTCCGCGACACCGTCTTCCGCGGAGCGTAGCCGAACCTTTGAATCTTCAACCCGAGGTAGGGGTTGTTGATTCAATTTTTATTTATTCCGTTTCTTGATCCTGGTTTTCACATGTCAAACTTGAGACTTTTAAATGTTTTAAGTTGCGTTATTATGTTTAACGAGAGGGGGCCGGACCGCACGAACACGGCCGAACCCCCCCCCCCCCCCCTCCATCGTTCTTGTTTAATTATTTTGCGGAGGAAAGCAAGTGGCGTGGTGCCGTCGCACCACGCGGATGAACGTGCGAATATCTTACGCGATGCCGTCGCACGCACCTTGGAAGTAACAACAAGAACACGACGCCGTCGCGCCGCGTTGAATAATATCAAAGCACGGCGAAGGGACGCGGTGCCGTCGCACCGCGCCGGATGACGAACGCCGCGGCCGGTTCCGGGCCGCGGCGGGACGAGAAGACCGCGGCCGGTTCCGGGCCGCGGCGGGACGAGAAGACCGCGGCCGGTTCCGGGCCGCGGCGGGACGAGAAGACCGCGGCCGGTTCCGGGCCGCGGCGGGACGAGGAGACCGCGGCCGGTTCCGGGCCGCGGCGGAAGGAAAGACCGGCGGCCGGGCCGCCGGCGTCGGAAGTCGAGGGCGGGACCGGAATTTCCGGTCCCGTTGGTAAAAACCGGCCGGCCAGCTGGCCGGCCAGCTGGCCGGCCGGATGTTTTAAAAACCGGGGAATTTAATTCCCCGACCAACCCCTTGAAAACCCCCCTCTTTAAGAGGGGGGGGGGGTTCTTTGAAGGGAAGGGGCAACCGGCCCCTCCCTTTGGTTCGGCGCCAGCAGGCCCCCCCACGTGAGGGGGGGGCGGTTCTTTAAGGAGGGGGGGGCAACAGCCCCCCGGTTTGTGACCAAGCGGCCCCCGCGTGAGGGGGCCGTCTCTTCAAAATCGGCGCGGCAAAGCCGCGCCGCTTCAAAACAGCGGGGGCAATCAAGCCCCCCGCGTGACCACCACGTGCGGCGCCAGGCGCCGCCGCCGCCACCGCGGCCCGCCGCCGCCGCCACCGCGGCCCGCCGCCGCCGCCACCGCGGCCCGCCGCCGCCGCCACCGCGGACCGCCGCCGCCGCCGCCGCCGGCCGCCGCCCAGGGGGGGTCGGGTCGGGTCGGCCCGGACCCGGACCCCCCCGTTTCGAACCAGTTTCGGTTTTTGGATCATAACTTGAGCCTCGGACCTCCGAATGACGAACCGTCTGCGGCAACGCGATCCTTGGATCGAGACGGTCGTTTCGGTATATCGCACTCAAGGTTTCGGTTTACTTTGAGTTCGGCCGGGTTGGTTCGTTCACGAAACCAACCGGGCCTTCGGAGCGGAAACGCTCATATCTTGAGCTACGGACGTCCGATTGACGCGCCGTCAGTCGCGTTGTGTTCCTCTTAGTGAGACGGATCTTTTGGCATACTCCGCCCGAGGTTTGGACGCAGGTGGAGTACGGTCGGGTTGGTTTTGCCTTAAAAACCAACCGGGCCCCGGAGACGAAAATGCCTATAACTCTCAGACCGGGCGTCCGATCGACGCGCCGTCTGTTGCGTTAAGTTCCTGTTGAGGATACGGAACTTTTGGATACATCAACTCTGGTCTTTGTGACAGTTGATGTATCAGCCTCTCGGCTCGTGGAGCGGACCCTCCGTACGAGCTTTCTGTGTGCGGGAACCCTAGTGCTGGCTGCGACTGTTCTACTGCTACGACTGCTTCTGTGACTGCGACGACAGTACAGAGATCCTGTGTGGATTTGACGACGACAGTACAGAGATCCTGTGTGGATTTGACGACGACAGTACAGAGATCCTGTGTGGATTGGACGACGACAGTACAGAGATCCTGTGTGGATTCGACGACAACGACTACAGCACTCAGCGATCCTACGTGGATCAGTGCTACAGGTTCTGTGTGAGCCCGATCCTGTGTGGGTCCTTGCGCTCAGCGGTTCTGTGTGAGCCAGCGCCTACAGGTTCTGTGTGAGCCCGATCCTGTGTGGGTCTTCTGCGTGGGTTAGTTACCTATCGATCCTTTGTGGGTCCGACGACTTAGATGGATCAGTGATCATCTTTATCGTCCTTGAAGAAGTATACCTGTGTGAGCTGAATCCTGTTGTTTTCCTGTGTGGATTGTGTTGTGCAATCCTGTGTGGATTATATTTTGCTTCCCTTTGTGGATTACGTATACTTTCCTGCGTGGACTGAGTTGTACTTGGGCTCGGAGGTTGGAGCGTATCTGAATTGATGACTTAGGTATATGTATGGGCATATACCTAAGCAGTGTCGGTTGTTACTTCGTGATTGTACTTTTCTTTGTGGTTTATCCTTTGTGGATTTGAGAGACCTTCAGGGGTCTCGGGGTCCCTACTGAGTAGCTTATACTCACCCCTGCACGGGCTTCGCCCGCACTACGTTGTGTTGGTTGCAGACGACGGACAGCGTTGACTTAGCTGAGGCTTGTAGAGCGGGACGGTACCCGGAGGTGGACCACTGGGCGGGACGTGCACGGAGCGGACGGCGGGACCCGTGGAGCAGAGGAGCTATCCGTACCCACCCTTCAGGTGGGATTTCCGGTGGACAGCTCGGAGTAGCGGCTTTTACTTTACAGTTGCTGTTTTTCCCTTTTCGAGTTGTACTTTACTTTCAGTTTGGGTTTGTATTCTGGCCCATTTACTTTTCCGCACTTTCAGTTGTACTCTGCTTGTTTAGTGTTTACTTTCCGCTTGCTTACTCTGTGGAGTTGGTTACTTTTCAAAGGCAATGCCTTCCCTTTTTACTGGGATTTACGCCTTGGTGCTAGTCGCCAGCCCCTGGCCTATGGAAGGCGGGCTTGGGGTAGTCACGGCACGGACCCCGAGGGCGGGTCGTGACAAATTGGTATCAGAGGAGTTCCGTTCTACCGCGAACTCTGATCTTTTCTATGTGAAGCAATAATGTTTAGCGTATTGAGTGTGGTTATCAGTCCAGGGAGTCCAGTGTTGGTGCGGCGGCCGACGTATCCGTACACCAGGACCCTGACTTCTGATTTCCGACTTAATGCACGAAAACATTGATTGCGTGTGTGTTTCAAGTTTTCCTTGTGATTACTTGTGCCAGCTCACCAGGTATACTGTTCTAACCGTGGGGCACCTGTTTCCTTTTCAGGATGGCCCCACGACCGCAGCCAGCTAGGGTTCCGAGAGTCGAGCGAGACGACAGCCCACCGAGCGACGAGGCTTCGGTGCAGGGCCCTTTGTCAGCAGTGGCACCGGCGGTAGCTTTACCCGCCGATCCCCCGATGCTTCCAGCAGCAGCCGCTGACGATGCACGTCGCCTCAGCGCACTGCATGAGTTTCAGCGCCAGCGACCGCCCAGGTTTCGCGGGGAGACGGATCCCCAGGCAGCAGAGGACTGGCTGGAGGCAGTGGTTCGAGTGTTTAGGCTAGTGAGGACACCAGCAGACCTCATGGTGATCCTCGCTGCGAGCCTACTACACGCAGCAGCAGGACGATGGTGGAGCTTGATGCTCCAGGTGCACGATGAGTCATCTCTTCTTTGGACGGACTTTGAGAGCATCTTCCGCTCGGAGTTCGTCCCAGCCACCCTTCGTGCGGTGCGCATCCAGGAGCTTCTATAGCTGCGGCAGGGCAGCATGACGGTCGCTCAGTACTCGGCGAGATTTACCGATCTCTCGCGCTACTCGACCGACATGGTACGGGACCCATTCTTCCGGGCCCGGACCTTCGAGCAGGGTTTGAGACACGAGATCAGGGCATCGCTGATCTCCCTCAGCATACCGACTCAGACAGGAGTACTGGAGCGGGCCCTTCTGATCGAGAGCTTCCTTGCTGAGTCTACACCAGCACAGAGACCCACCGCAGGACGGCACGTGGCAGAGTCATCTGCAGCTGGCAGTCGGCGAATGACTCAGGGGTCCAGACAGACCAAACCTCAGGGCACTGGCTCAGCAGTGCAGGGCACACAACGCGGAGCCAGTCTTTCGAGTGGAAGACAGTGCTATGCATGCGGCGGGCGAGGCCACATGGCTCGTGACTGCCCGACCCGCCATGCGGAGGAGCAGCAGACGGTTGAGGAACCACCTAGGCAGAGGTAGAGGTTCGACCGTGGCGGTCCGCATGGAGGAGGCGGACGAGGCAGAGGAGCTGGACGAGCAGCTGGTGGTGGCCGACGCTTTGAGGCTCTACCACCACCACCACCAGGAGGTCCACCCCGACCGCAGGGGAGAGCTCAGCTTCAGGCAGCCGAGGTCTTCGATCATGGAGCCCTGGGAGCCGATGGACAGGAGCAGAACTAGTGGATACATCCTTTGTACTTCTGGTTCCTTGTTGCTTTTGTGTAGCGTCTTGTATTACGAGCTGCATTAATAAAAGACGCATACCTTGTGATGTTTTCGTTCCTGTCCTCTATCGTAATGTTACTAAGAGGTTCCAGTTTTGGCTGTTGACTTGACCCTCACTTGTGAGACATCTACTGGAGGAGACCCAGTTACCACACACTGATGCCGACAGTGTGACTCAACCCTTGGAGGCGAGAGTAACGGTTGAATCTCTTAGTAGTAGCGTCGAGGCCTTACGACGTCATCCTTAGTATGGATTAGTATCATCCATGTTAGGATTGACTGTTTTAGGCAAAGAATGTGGTTCATCCAGGGGATGAGACCAGATTTCTCTTTTCGGCAAAAGAGAAATCTTGCAGCTCTGGTGGGACCGGAGATGGTCCGGGCCACGTCAGAGGAGGTCCATGTCATCCAGGAGCGGGTCCTACATGGGCGATCGATTCCTCTTGTGCGCAACAGATGGCGGCACGGGAATCTCCAGGAGAGCACATGGGAGCGGGAGGCTCAGATGCGTGCTCAGTACTCTCTTTTGGTTTCCCTAGTTTTTGATGTAGCTTTACGGGGACGTAAAGCCCTGAGTTGGGAGTAATGTAAAGACCCGTAAAATTCAAGGAAATTTTTTTCTTAATTTTCTTTAGAATTTTACAAGAGCGCGGTTTCAGACGGCACCTGATTCCGAGGCCCGGAGTGCCCGGAATTAATTTCCGAAGTTTGGCTCGGGTGCGTTCAGTGAACGAACGAGCGGGAATTCCTAACTTTTGATCCGGTGCTCGGAATTGAAAACCGAGGGCACCGATGAACTCGCAGCACCGATTTTCGCTTAATGAGACCTTTTCGGGAGTTGCGTTTGTTGCGGGTTGATAGTTACGTTTTGGGGTTTTTCAGTTAAGTTAAATAAAAATTTGTGTAAGACAAATTTTATTTTAACTTATTTAAAAACCTATCAAAGGTGGTTGGAAGTGGGACCCACACCCACTTAACCTCCCTTGGGAGGATTAAGTGTGGTGGGGCCCACACGAACCCCTTTTCTTTTCAAATTCTCTCAACGTACTTAACCATTAATTAATTGGCCTATGTTACTCTTAATTAATTTTGGGAGTTAACTCTTTTGAATTTCAAACATTTGAAATTCTTTTGAGTTATGTGTTAATAAAATAAGATGTAATCTTATTTGTTTATGGGTTGTTGGTTTATTCCCTTGAGAGCTTTGAGAGCTCCTCTTCATCTTCTCCGGCGAAGAACGTCTTCATCCTCAACGAAGAACGACAACACTTCGTCAAGGATCATCGACTCGGCAACCCGGTATCTTCGGACCTCTTCTTCCTCCTCGGACCTTCTTCGTCGGCAAACGAAGATCCGCCAACGTCGTGTCTCTTCGGGCATAACACTTCGTCAATGGATTTGACGAACGTCAACCGCGACACCCGACCTCCGCGACGCCGTCTTCCGCGGAGCGTAGCCGAACCTTTGAATCTTAAACCCGAGGTAGGGGTTGTTGATTCAATTTTTATTTATTCCGTTTCTTGATCCTGGTTTTCGCATGTCAAACTTGAGACTTTTAAATGTTTTAAGTTGCGTTATTATGTTTAAAGAGAGGGGGGCTGGACCGCACGAACACGGCCGAACCCCCCCCCCCCCCCTCCATCGTTCTTGTTTAATTATTTTGCGGAGGAAAGCAAGTGGCGTGGTGCCGTCGCACCACGCGGATGAACGTGCGAATATCTTACGCGATGTCGTCGCACGCACCTTGGAAGTAACAACAAGAACACGACGCCGTCGCGCCGCGTTGAATAATATCAAAGCACGGCGAAGGGACGCGGTGCCGTCGCACCGCACCGGATGACGAACGCCGCGGCCGGTTCCGGGCCGCGGCGGGACGAGAAAACCGCGGCCGGTTCCGGGCCGCGGCGGGACGAGAAGACCGCGGCCGGTTCCGGGCCGCGGCGGGACGAGAAGACCGCGGCCGGTTCCGGGCCGCGGCGGGACGAGGAGACCACGGCCGGTTCCGGGCTGCGGCGGAAGGAAAGACCGGCGGCCGGGCCGCCGGCGTCGGAAGTCGAGGGCGGGACCGGAATTTCCGGTCCCGTTGGTAAAAACCGGCCGGCCAGCTGGCCGGCCGGATGTTTTAAAAACCGGGGAATTTAATTCCCCGGCCAACCCCTTGAAAACCCCCCTCTTTAAGAGGGGGGGGGGTTCTTTGAAGGGAAGGGGCAACCGGCCCCTCCCTTTGGTTCGGCGCCAGCAGGCCCCCCCACGTGAGGGGGGGGCGGTTCTTTAAGGAGGGGGGGCAACAGCCCCCCGGTTTGTGACCAAGCGGCCCCCACGTGCGGGGGCCGTCTCTTCAAAATCGGCGCGGCAAAGCCGCGCCGCTTCAAAACAGCGGGGGCAATCAAGCCCCCCGCGTGACCACCACGTGCGGCGCCAGGCGCCGCCGCCGCGGCCCGCCGCCGCCGCCACCGCGGCCCGCCGCCGCCGCCACCGCGGCCCGCCGCCGCCGCCACCGCGGACCGCCGCCGCCGCCGCCGCGCCGCCGCACCGCCGCCGCCGCGCCGCCGCCCAGGGGGGGTCGGGTCGGGTCGGCCCGGACACGGACCCCCCCGTTTCGAACCAGTTTCGGTTTTTGGCTCATAACTTGAGCCTCGGACCTCCGAATGACGAACCGTCTGCGGCAACGCGATCCTTGGATCGAGACGGTCGTTTCGGTATATCGCACTCAAGGTTTCGGTTTACTTTGAGTTCGGCCGGGTTGGTTCGTTCACGAAACCAACCGGGCCTTCGGAGCGGAAACGCTCATATCTTGAGCTACGGACGTCCGATTGACGCGCCGTCAGTCGCGTTGTGTTCCTCTTAGTGAGACGGATCTTTTGGCATACTCCGCCCGAGGTTTCGACGCAGGTGGAGTACGGTCGGGTTGGTTTTGCATTAAAAACCAACCGGGCCCCGGAGACGAAAATGCCTATAACTCTCAGACCGGGCGTCCGATCGACGCGCCGTCTGTTGCATTAAGTTCCTGTTGACGATACGGAACTTTTGGATACATCAACTCTGGTCTTTGTGACAGTTGATGTATCAGCCTCTCGGCTCGTGGAGCGGACCCTCCGTACGAGCTTGCTGTGTGCGGGAACCCTAGTGCTGGCTGCGACTGTTCTACTGCTACGACTGCTACTGTGACTGCGACGACAGTACAGAGATCCTGTGTGTATTTGACGACGACAGTACAGAGATCCTGTGTGGATTTGACGACGACAGTACAGAGATCCTGTGTGGATTGGACGACGACAGTACAGAGATCCTGTGTGGATTCGACGACGACGACTACAGCACTCAGCGATCCTACGTGGATCAGTGCTACAGGTTCTGTGTGAGCCCGATCCTGTGTGGGTCCTTGCGCTCAGCGGTTCTGTGTGAGCCAGCGCCTACAGGTTCTGTGTGAGCCCGATCTTGTGTGGGTCTTCTGCGGGGGTTAGTTACCTATCGATCCTTCGTGGGTCCGACGACTTAGATGGATCAGTGATCATCTTTATCGTCCTTGAAGAAGTATACCTGTGTGAGCTGAATCCTGTTGTTTTCCTGTGTGGATTGTGTTGTGCAATCCTGTGTGGATTATATTTTGCTTCCCTTTGTGGATTACGTATACTTTCCTGTGTGGACTGAGTTGTACTTGGGCTCGGAGGTTGGAGCGTATCTGAATTGATGACTTAGGTATATGTATGGGCATATACCTAAGCAGTGTCGGTTGTTACTTCGTGATTGTACTTTTCTTTGTGGTTTATCCTTTGTGGATTTGAGAGACCTTCAGGGGTCTCGGGGTCCCTACTGAGTAGCTTATACTCACCCCTTCACGGGCTTCGCCCGCACTACGTTGTGTTGGTTGCAGACGACAGACAGCGTTTACTTAGCTGAGGCTTGTAGAGCGGGACGGTACCCGGAGGTGGACCACTGGGCGGGACGTGCACGGAGCGGACGGCGGGACCCGTGGAGCAGAGGAGCTATCCGTACCCACCCTTGAGGTGGGATTTCCGGTGGACAGCTCGGAGTAGCGGCTTTTACTTTACAGTTGCTGTTTTTCCCTTTTCGAGTTGTACTTTACTTTCAGTTTGGGTTTGTATTCTGGCCCATTTACTTTTCCGCACTTTCAGTTGTACTCTGCTTGTTTAGTGTTTACTTTCCGCTTGCTTACTCTGTGGAGTTGGTTACTTTTCAAAGGCAATGCCTTCCCTTTTTACTGGGATTTACGCCTTGGTGCTAGTCGCCAGCCCCTGGCCTATGGAAGGCGGGCTTGGGGTAGTCACGGCACGGACCCCGAGGGCGGGTCGTGACAGATTATGCTACCATTAATAAAATATTATGATATATCTCTCAACAATTCTCATGATTTTAATTCTCATATAGTTTTTCATGATATATTCATGTATTCATACCATTTTTTCGCTCTTTGGTAGTTAATATAATAAATAATTTTTTTTAATAAAATCTACCCTTATTTCACACTTCTATCGGAAATTGGTTTTATTCAAAAACCATGTTTCCTAAAAAAAATTAAAAAATGTATTTTAGTGATTTTTAAACTTATTCCCAAATAAAATTATTTTAATGTTTTCAAACCCTCTTTTATATGATTTCATATAAATTTTAAAATAAAACATTTTAATTTTTTATCAAAATTCCTTTATAATTTTTCATGGTTATTTTAAAAGAAAATGGTTTTCACAAAGTTTTTTGATTAAAAATAATTTTTCAAAGAAAAAAGGAAATTTTCCTTAAGATATATTTTAATTGATCCTTTCAAAATTATTTTCCATCTAAGATTAAAACATTTGATATAGTTTAGGCCTTATTTAGGATAGGATCCAACGACACCATTCTTATTCTTTCTATGAATGGTTTATGTTTATGAAAGAAAGTTTCTTATGGAACTCGTTTCTATTCTATGAGTTATACCAAGAAAAAATGATTAAGAAACCCAATTATTTTCTTGGTTTGTTATATGATGAAATTATTTTTAATCCTATCTATTTTTCACATGTTATGATAGGATTATTTTTTTTATAACATCCATTTCATTTCTTGTGTTATGATATGATGTTTATGAAGCACATCTCTTTTTCTGATTCATGATATAATGAATGTTTTATAATATTATTCCATATATATGTATGATTTAATTATTTTATGGGTGGGACCTATATCTCTCTATGATGCATTGTGTAATGATTTATGTTTTATGATCTCGAAGGATACATGGGTGGGAATCCCAAACCCAAAAATAGAGGGTACACCAGAGGGTATCCCAAGACAGAAACAAGATGGTACATGGGTGGTCATATAAAGCCCAAAATAAGAGGGTACATGGGAGGGAATCCCAATCCTGAAACAAGAGGGTATATGAAAGGGAATCCCTTTATTGAAAAAATAGGGTACATGGGATGGAATTCCAAGCCTGAAACAATAGGTTTCATGGGAGGGCATCCCAATCCCAAAACAAGAGGGTGCATGGGAGGGCATCACAAGCCTAAAACAGGTACATGGGTGATTATCCCAAGCCTAACATGCTCTTTATTTACTTATGATTAATGTCTTATGAACTGAAAATATTTATTTCATGACTCTTTATTATAATCTTTGATATTCATGTTATGATCTTCAAATGTTTTGATCATGTTCTCATACCCTTATGCTCATGTTATGCTTACTTATCTCCCTTGTTTACCATTATTAAGCATATGATATCACTCCTTTCCAATGTTTCCTTTCCCCATGTTATGAAGAAAGGGTTTAACTAATATTAATAAAAGAGTAATATCTATAAGGGGGATTTTTAAGATCTTTCTCCAAGTTATAATATTATGTTTTCAAGTTTCCAAAGACACTAAACAATTATAGTCCTCAAGCATGTATTTTTAAAACGTGATGAATACTCATCTAAAATGATGTAATATCCTTGTATGTTAAGAATAGTTCAATATAATAAAGATATTACATATTTTACATGAGGAAACATGTGGTTAAAGATGACATACTAGTCATGTTTTAGCCTTTAGCCAACCCTAAATACAGTATTCTAGAAGTGTTGTTTGAAGATTGTGTGCATGACATCCAGATCAATATATGGAAAAGTAATCATCACTTTAGAGGATAAGTATTACCTAATGATGAGTATTGAATTTAAATCAAGGTAATAGATGAAATGAAATTCAAAATTTACTTCACAGATCTCTTAGCTACATGACATCCAAAGTTGGAGAAACAACAAGGTTCCATTCAATGATCAAGCCTCATCATATTAAAAATATTATGTTAGCTGATCGAATATATCCCATGTGGTGTTCATATCAAAGTATGGGGTGAACAGAAGGTTTTATATTTCATATTTCTCCGTAAATAGCGAATCCTACCGAAGGCGGTATCATGAAATTTCATAGTTTCAGGCCATCTTCAAAAAATGGACATTGTTCAAAAATGATGATATCCTCATAAAAAAGAAGCCCCAAATAACTCTCACCAACATTGGTCTAGAATAGATTAGTCTATTGAGATACTTCTAAGTCAAGAATCTAAAAATATTGAGAATTCCCCCCTCTTAGGGGAAGTTACTCAACAAATAACACAAATTTATGAAATAGTACAACAATATTTGGAAGTATGTGATTTAGGTGCATACCAGATGATGCACCCAACCCATGTTCAGAAAAATCCATAAAATCATAATGGTAGTTATGGGAGTAGATTCCATGGGTGTTTAGGATCAACCCCAATCCATAGGTGTAACACCCCAAGATTTCATAGTACGTTATTCCTTCAAAGTAATTCAATAACTTGCACTACACGAAACACTGAGTTCAAGCGCATCACGACTTACCAAACTTGCTATTCAAAAGCGGTTATGAATAGTTTTAACTGAATTTTGAACTATAAATTATCCTTATAATTTTAGAATCCATATTATGAGTTTCTTAGACATAATGTAAGAACAAATACATTTTTTTCAGATAAAAGAAGTATTTTTTAAAAAATGCAATTTTACCGCCTTTTAATAGCGAACCCTTTTTAAATACAATATTTGAAACTATAATATATTTAATTTGACAAAATAAACTTCTTATTTAAAATTGGGACATAATAATTTAGTTTCAATAAATTTATTATGTATTTCTGATAACATTCATATTTGGGTGAATAGTGAAAAATAGCATATTTTAACTAAAAACAACTTTTTTATTCAAAATAATTTGTAGTGTTGAACTATACATTTTAATGGTTTGGAAATATAATTAGATTATATTATTACCATTTAATCCAATTATGATTATTGTAAGTAATTTCACTTTGAGATTAGACATAAACAAGTGTCAATCTTTTGATAGATATTGTTTCTTAAAAATATGCCTTTTGGTTTTGACAATGGAAATTAATTTTAAATTAATAAATTCAACTTATATGTTTTTAATTTGGTAAAATAGACTTTATTTTTGGATTCATAATATCAAAATTATCCTAGGGTGAATTTTTGGTATTTTTCTAAAAACGTTCAGTTTTTTATGAGTAGTGAAAAAACACTAAGTTGTCATTTAAAACCGAATATTTATTTAAATAATTATTTATTTTATTTTAGTTTATTTTAGGTCAAAATATATACATAATACCTATATAAATTCAATTTAATTCATTGGAGTCAGTTTATAATAATTTTAGATATATAAAATTATTTATAGAACTTTTCACCGTCTTTTACCCACCTCCTAGGAGAATTTTCAAATTCACATAAAAATTAATTTTACCACTTCTGTGAGTGGAATTTCGAAAATACGAGATGCACGGTTAATATCAAGGAGTAAAATGTGGTTCAATAAGATAAAAATAATATTTGGTGAATAGTGAATTTTTATTTTTATTTACCACTTTTAAAAGTAAATAAGGTAATTAAGGGTAAAATGATATTAATATTACCCTAAAACATGTCCTAATTCTATTGTAAAAGTGTATCTCGACCCAAAACAACCTTAGAAATAAAATATAATCATTTAGGTCCACTTGGATTTGATTAGGACATTTATTATTATTTAATTCAAAGAAGAGTTAAAAGAGTTAAAATCAATGTTTAATAACTATAACATTTTTAATATAGGGTTATACATAAGATAAATTCGATTATAAATATTAATTAGAAATATAAAAATTATTCCTACATAACGGTATTTTATTTATAATTTTTAGACATTAAATAATTATAGTAATTTATGACACAATGATGATGTAGTAATTATCTTATTAATAAAAGAATCAAATAAATGGTATTATAAATATTAAAATAAATATATTTTCGAAGTTTTTATGAAATACACGAATTTTCTAGGTGACTATGAAATGTTAGGTATGATTAAATGTATCTTTTTCTAAGTAATCAAGTTGTGATGATTTTCACAAAAACAAAATACCAAATAGTGTCAAAATTGACATAAATAAATATTTAAAACAAATACTATATTATTGGTTGATATAATATTCCTAAAAATATAAGTCTCAACCAAAGGACTTATATCATGATATTTTTATCATTAATGGACCACTTGGGGGTCTATTATAAGTTTATAGTATGTTTATTAACTATATAATATAAAAACACAAAGTGACATGGTAAATGTCAAACTAATTAACTAAGAGTTAAAACTAAAAGATAAGATTAATATAATGACCCAAACATGTCTAAAATCTATTGGTTGAAATTATTTCTACTGATACCCACCTTATAATTTGAAAAATTCACTTTGGATCCATTGGAAACTGAATATTAATTTATTATAAAATAATACTTTATGTTTTTCCTAAAGAGCCCCTCCTCCCCCTTATAAAAGGACACCACTTCTAACCAATTATTCACACCTTCAAAACCTTTTGGCTCAGCCAAACCCTGACAAAATACTCTCTCAACTTTCCTCAATTCATCCTATAGCCTTTAGTTTGATCATAAAGCCAACCTAAGGATCCCTTTTCATCAAATCAAAAGGAAGAACCCGAAGAAGAGGTAATGTTTTCACCACCCTTTTTCAAGTTCCTTTCTTCTTCAACTTCATCTTTCTTTGTTATTTCCTTTCTAAAATAATAACTCAATTATATTCTATATAATGTGATGTTATTATAAATATGGTACAATCATATTCATTATTCTATCCACCCTTTGAATGACATGTCACCAAACGTGCGTATGTACGGCTTACCGTCTCCACGTCGTGGTGTAATTGTTATTCAATACATTATTATTTGGATGGGTATAATAATGATGTGTATTTCATGTAAATAATAAATATAACATGATAAGGATTCTGTATATATGATATACCATCCAATTATATATTATTTTAATATCAAAAGAATGATATTTTTGTTCGTGCGTACGTACGGATTACCGTCTCCACGACGCGATGAGATTCATTTCCAAGTTCACCACTCATCGACGATTATAAAAATATATATTACTAATAAGTATGTGATATATGACCTAATAATTCTACTGGATATATATATATATATATATATATATGTATTTATGTACTTACATATATCTTATTCACTTACTTCCGTTCAATACTATATGAAAATAGAAACAACGTTTTTGCGTATGTATGGACTACCGTCTCCATAAACGGTGTTTTCCATTTCATATATACGTCTATTATACATATTTATATTCTAAATATATATGATATATAAATCATGTTTTATATTATGGATGTATTTAAATCATGATCTAAGTGATACAATCAAGAGTAACAAGTTAAAACACGTACGATAAAGAAAGTGATTATTACCCTAAATATTAATATAACATGTAAATTATTATTAAATGGGTAGTATAAAGTCATAAATGAATAATGTATGATATCATAAATATTAATATGGTTCTGGTATAACTTAATAACATACTATAGTCTTCATACAAGAGGTTAAACGTACCCTCGACTAAAGGAAACTGCAAGGTAAGGGGTTTTCATCTCACTCCTTATTCCCATGAGATTCATTCCATATTGCCACTATTACCTTTTGTGTGGTGTATGTACTGACCATAATTGTATTATTTTTGTAATAGACTTTAATTTATGTGTATTTACATATTCATTGTATGATACCTCTTTCAAGGGGTGTATGATTCATAAGTTACCAAATTTGTAAGGGTTTATTTCACACTCTCTTCATTATCCGAGGTTGTTTATACGTAATTATCTACTGGGACCTCTTTATCATCCAAATCCATGTTTCTTAAAAATGTATTTCAAAACATTTTTAATATTTACTATAAAATGGGTTAAATTCATTTATACCCTTCTTTGACATTTTATAAAATGTTTTGAAAGGAATATTTCTGTCGTTTTCCAAATAAGGTACTTTATAACCTTTTCTACAAAATTAAGGTAAGAATGGTTTTTTTAACTTATACGGAGGGTGCGGTTATTCTCCACCATTATTATACCTTTGGAGCTTCCCATACAAGATTATAAGGATATTTTCAAAATAAAGGTTTTCCATATAATTATATGACTTTTAAATGATTTCAAAATAGAAAGAGATATTTCTCTCAAATAGTTTTGATTTCATCTATGTTAACATCCTTTAATGGATTTTAAGCTTATTCAAAATTGATTTATTATGATACAAAAAATCCATATTTTATTGAAGGTTTTGTGAAATGTTTGACTATGGATGCGTTATTTTTATGTCATTCATGGTTTATGGTTAAAGTATTGACATTTCGTAAGTTAATTTTAATATGAATGTTTATGTTATATTTCAACCTTTTCTTAAGATGAATGTGTTGGAATAGTATGTTCCTGGTTGGGGTCTAGTTATAATAGAACCTCCGAGTTGGTTTCCAGTTATTAGAGGCACTCTGGGTTGGTGTCCAGTTATTAGAGGCACTCTGGGTTGGTGTCCGGTTATTAGAGGCACTTCGGGTTGGTGTCTGGTTATTAGAGGCACTCCGGGTTGGTGTCCACTTATTAGAGGCACTCTAGGTTGGTGTCCAGTTATTAGAGGAACTCCGAGTTAGTCTCCGGTTATTAAAGGCACTCCGGGTTGGTTTTTGGTTATTTGAGGCACTCCGGGTTGGTGTCCGGTTACAGAGGCTCTCCGGGATGGGTTCTGGTAACAGTTAGCCCTTAGGTCTTGGCACGAGGCCTTGACACAGAAATTAAGGTTCGGCATTATCCATTCCATCATTAAGAAAGTAGTAAGTGATATTGCATGTGATTATTCGACTAGTAGAATATCCATGTGAACAAGTAAATGGCATTACTTCATTTTATTTTTTCCATATTATTCTGAAGTTCAAGTTTAAAAGGCTTTTGTTTTAGTTATACATTGCCTTATGTGTTTATGCTTATTTGTGAAGGTTTCCACTGTATTTTTATCCTTACTGAGCATCTGATCTCACCCCTTTCTATATTTTATTTTTCCCAGGATTCCAAGAAGTGTATTTTGATTGATATGTATGGTTAATCCAAGGGAATATTGACATTAGTGAAGGATTATTTATGTTGTTTTGTTTTTTATGAAGTGTAATGTAACATTCATGTATGTAATCTATTTTCCAAGACTACTAAACTGATCGGTCCTTTGGGACTTGATTCCTTGTAATCTTACCAATGTATTAAAATAATGCACCAACTCTAGGTAACTGGGGTCGGGGTGTTACAGTTGGTATCAGCGGAAGTTTAGCAATAACCTTGGAAGCTAGATTTAGAAAAACTCTGATTAGAGCACATAGCCCTAAGATAGACTTTGAGGATTAGTATAGAAGAACTTCCTAGAATTTTGATATTGTAGAGATTTTGTGAGTTTTCAGAGCAATACATCTCTGTCTGGATACGAGAAGGTAGAGGTGGCTCTGGCACAGATGTACCTAGGGGTAAAACCCAAAAACACCGCTTTGAGCTAGACTCGAACGGGAACTGTTGCACGACAACAGGCTTTGCTGCACTCTTGGTCACGACACTCCTGGGGGATATTCTTAGGATAATTCTCATTTTCTTTACAAAACCTTATGAAGGGTTTATGAGTATATACTTTCTCAACGAAGAAATTATTATGATTATGGATTATATCCATAAACTGCTTAATTTATGTTAAGTGTTTTACAAGTTTGTAATTAGGTATTTCTATTCATAAACTAATCTAATGTATACAAATGTTTAGAAATGGCACCCAGTAGAAGGAATGAGAACTCTAGAAATACGCATGATCCAAAGACTAAGAAAGATCATATCTTTCATGGTCTTAAACTAGAATTTAGAAGGGAAATAGTATCCCATGTATTATCATCATATGAAGAAATAGTATCATGTGTTGATAAGATAAGTAAAGAATTCTCGGGGTCCTATAGCTTTGAAGGGAATCCAGAGAAGGAAAGGATGGTATAAGGAATGACAGATAAAGGGAAGAAGGTAAAGAAGGATTTTCCCATATGTGATAACTATGGAAAGAATCACCTTGGAAAATACTTGAAGGGAGTGGGAGTATGTTATAAGTGTGGAGAAAAAGGATACCAAGTACGTGACTGCAAGGGTAAGAAAATGGATTCAAATGTACAATGCTTCATCTTCCAGGAGTTTGGACACTACGCGAACCAATGTCCCAGTCATCATATTATGCCTCAAATGATGCTATTAGATAATAATCAAGTTATGATACTACCACAGATGAAGAATAATGACTAGTGTTCTTATGTTATTATAGAATTATTTCATTTGAGTGTTGTATCAACAGTATACTAGTTACATGAATTATGGAGATAAATAAGGATTGTACTGCAGTACTAATTCATTGGGAATTTGAGATTATATGGTCATGATACTAAGGTAGTAATTTTAAAATAAGTGATTGTTGATTGTGGTAATTCAGGATGTTGCGTTGTTGTAAAAGAATGCACGATGAAGGCGTTCACAATATATTACCTGGAAAAAAGGATCCTCATTATGTTTAACTTCCTTATAAACTTTGTACTGAGAGTTTGGATATAAGTGTTTTGGATAATTCTAATGGTTGGAATGGATTAGGTTTAAAATTGGATACTATTGTTAAGGTTATTTTTGGATTTCCATAAAAAGGACAACCCGGAGGTCAGGCGGCAACCCGTCCTGTCCGGCAAGGCCGCGAGACTTGAACCCGCAATCGAAGGGAGGCAAGGGTGTATCACCTATCACCGACCCACGTGATGTCCTGGATTGAATAATGTAGTTTTTTTTAAGGTTCTGATATGTGAATTATAAATTCATTATTTTTGGAACCCTATACGATTAGAATAAATAGAATATATATATATATATATATTGAAATATTATAGAGTGAAAGATGAGTTTGTGGTAGAAATTAGTTGAAGGATGAAACTCTACTTGTCAAGTATATATATATATATATATATTCCCTCTTATTTTATGGATAAATTAATTATTAAACTTTATGGAAGGGATCTTAAAAACAAAAATGTGTTATCCTAATACCTTTCATTTTGTTGAACCGATGCTATTTTAAATCATCATAGATTGGTGGCTTTGAGGCCCACAATTCAACAATTGTTTGTGATTGATGACCTCAATCAATCCCTATAAATATTTACGTTTTTCCTCCAATTATTTGTCTCTAATTTCAACCAATGTTTTCCAAATAGAGATCATAATTTTTTGGTGACTTTTTCATTCCCCTTTTCCTCTTATTAAGACTAAATTTTATTAACCCAATTTCCGATATGGGTTTTCCCACAAAGGTATTTTCTATTTGAAACCTTTTTTTTCAAAGAACAATTTCAAATTGCGAGGATTCAATTTATTGAAGGAGGGTAGAATGTAACACCCCAATATTTCAGAGTACGTTATTCCTTCAAAGCAGTGCAATAACTTGCACTACACGCAACACTGAGTTCAAGCGCATCACGACTTACCAAACTAGTTGTTCAAAAGTGGTTATGAATAGTATTAATTGAATTTTGAACTATATATTATCTTTATAATTTTAGAATCCATATTATGAGTTTCTTAGACATAATTTAAGAACAAATACATTTTTTTCAGATAAAATAAGTATTTTTCAAAAAATGCAATTTTACCGCCTTTTAATAGCAAACCCTTTTTAAATCCAATATTTGAAACTTTAATATATTAAATTTGAAAAAATAAAATTCTTATTTAAAATTGGGACATAATAATATAGTTTCAATAAATTTTTTGTGTTTTTCTGATAACTTTCATATTTTGGTGAATAGTGAAAATACTATATTTTAACTGAAAACAACTTTTTTATTAAAAAAACATCTAGTGTTGAATTATACATTTTAATGGTTTGTAAGTATAATTAGATTATATCATTACCATTTAATCCAATGATAGTCATTGTAAGTAAATTCACTTTGAGATTAGACATAAACAAGTTTCAATCTTTTGATAGATATTGTTTCTTAAAAATACGCCTTTTGGTATTGACAATAGGAATTAATTTTAAATTAATAAATGAAACTTCTATGTTTTGAATTTGGTAAAATAGACTTCATTTTTTGATTCAGAATATCAAAATTAGCCTAGGGTGAATTTTTGGTATTTTTCTGAAAACGTTCAATTTTTTATGAATAGTGAAAAAACACTCAGTTTTCATTTAAAACTGAATTTTTATTTAAATAATTATTTATTTTATTTAAATTTATTTTAGGTCAAAATATATACATAATACCTATATAAATTCAATTTAATTCATTGGATTCAATTTATAATAATTTTAGATATATAAAATTCTTTATAGAGCTTTTCACCATCTTTTACCCACCTCCTAGGAGAAATTGCAAATTCACATAAAACCTAATTTTACCACTTCTGTGAGTGGAATTTCGAAAATCCGAGAAACATGGTTAATATCATGGAGTAAAATGTGGTTCAATAAGATAAAAATAATTTTTGGTGAATAGTAACTTTTTACTTTTATTTACCACTGTTAAAAGTAAATAGGGTAATTAAGGGTAAAAATGATATTAATATTACCCTAACACATGTCCTAATTCTATTGGACAAGTGTATCTCGACCCAAAACAACCTTAGTAATAAAATATTATCATTTAGGTCTACATGGATTAGATTCCGACATTTATTATTATTTAATTCAAAGAAGAGTTAAAAGAGTTAAAATCAAAGTTTAATAAATAAATCATTTCTAATATAGGGTTATACATAAGATAAATTCGATTATAAATATTCATTAGAAAGATTAAAAATATTTCCTACATAATGGTATTTTATTTATAATTTTTAGACATTAAATAATTAAATTTATTTATGACACAATGATGATGCAGTAATTATCTTATTAATGAAAGAATCAAATAAATGGTATTATAAATATTAAAATAAATATAATTTCAACGTTTTTATGACATCCACGAATTTTCTAAGTGACTATGACATGTTAGAGATGATTCAATGTATCTTGTTCGAAGTAATCAAGTTGTGATGATTTTCACAAAAAACAAAATACCAAATAGTGTCAAAATTGACATTAATAAATATTTAAAACAAATACTATATTATTGGTTCATATAATATTCGTCAAAATATAAGGTTCGGCCAAAAGACTTATATAATGATATTTGTATCATTAATGGACCACTTGGAGGTCTATTAGTAGTTTATAGTATGTTTATTAACTATATAATATAAAAATACAAAGTGACATGGTAAAAGTCAAACAAATTAACTAAGAGTTAAAACTAAAAGATAAGATTATTATAATGACCCAAACCTGTCTAAAATCTATTGGATGAAATTATTTTGACCCATACCCACCTTAGACTTTTAATAATCCACTTTGGAGCCATTAGAAACCGAATATGAATTTATTATAAAATAATACTTTAAGTTTTTTTCTAAAGAGCCCCTCCTCCCCCTTATAAAAGGACACCACTTATAACCAATTATTCACACATTTAAAGGCTTTTGGATCAGCCAAACCCTACCCAAATACTCTCTAAACTTCCCTCACTTAAACCTATAGGCTTTAGTTTTATCATAATGCCAACCTAAGGATCCCTTTTGATCAAATCTAAAGGAAGAACGCGAAGAAGAGGTAATGTTTTCACCACCCTTTTCCAAGTTACTTTCTTCTTCAACTTATTCTTTCTTTGTTATTTCTTTTCTAAAATAATAACTCAAGTATATTATATATACTGTGATGTTATTATAAATATGGTTAAACATATTCAGTATTCTATCCACCCTTTGAATGACATGTCACCATACATGTGTATGTACGGCTTACCGTCTCCACGTCGTGGTGTAATTGTTATTCAATACAGTATTATTTGGATGGGTATAATAATGATGTGTATTTCATGTAAATAATAAATATAACATGATAATGATTCTGTATATATGATATACCATCCAATTATATATTATTTTAATATCAAAAGAATGATATTTTTTCTCATGCGTACGTACGGATTACAGTTTCCATGACGCGATGAGATTCATTTCCAAGTTCACCATTCATCGACGATTATAAAAATATATATTACTAATAAGTATGTAATATATGACATAATAATGATACTGGAGATATATATATTTATATATATAAGTATTTATGTACTTACATATATCTTATTCACTAACTTCCGTTCAATACTATATGAAAACAGAAACAACGTTTATGCATACGTACGGACTACCGTCTCCATAAACGGTGTTTTCCATTTCATATATACGTATATTATAAATATTTGTATTCTAAATATATATGATATATAAATCATGTTTTATATTTTGTAAGTATTTAAATCATGATCTAAGTGATACAATCAAGAGTAACAAGTTAAAACGCCTACGATAAAGAATGTGATTATTACCTGAAATATTAATATAACATGGAAAAAATTATTAAATGGGTAGTATAAAGTCATAAATGAATAATTTATGATATCATAAATATAAATATGGTTATGGTATAATTTAATAACATACTATAGTCTTCATACAGGAGGTTAAACGTACCCTCGACTAAAAGAAAGTGCAAGGTAATGGGTTTTCATCTGACTCCTTATTCCTGTGAGATTTATTCCATATTTCCACTATTACCCTTTGTGTGGTGTATGTACTGACCATTATTGTATTTTTTTTCTAATACACTAAAATTTATGTGTATTTACATATTCATTGTATGATACATCTTTCAAGGGGCGTATGTTTCTTAAGTTACCAAATTTGTAAGGGTTTATTTCCCAATCTCTTCACTATCTGAGGTTGTTTATACATAATTATCTACTGGGACCTCTTTATCATCCCCATCCATGTTTCTTAAAAGTGTATTTCAAAACATTTTTACTATTTACTAGATAATGTTTTAAATTTATTTATAACCTTGTTTTACTTTTTATAAAATGTTTTGAAAGAAATCTTTCTGTCGTTTTCCAAACAAGGTACTTTATAACCTTTTCGACAAAATTAAGGTAAGAATGTTTTTTTATCTTATACGGAGGGTGTGTTTATTCTCCACCATTATTAAAACATTGAAGCTTCCCTTACAAGCTTATAAAGATATTTTAAAAATAAAGGTTTTCTATATAATTATATGACTTTTAAATGATTTCAAAATAGAAAGAGATATTTCTCTCAAATAGTATTGGTTTCATCTATGTCAACATCCATTGATGGATTTTAAGATTATTTGATGTTGATTTATTATGATACAAAACTTCCATATTTTATTGAAGGTTTTGTGATATGATTTACTGTGGATGAGTTATTTTTATGTCATTCATGGTTTATGGTTAAAGTATTGACATTTTGTAAGTTAGTTTTAATATGAATGTTTATGTTATATTTCAACCTTTTCTTAAGATGAATGTGTTGGACTAGTATGTTTCGGGTTGGGGTTCGGATACAGAAAACCCTCAGGGTTGGTGTTCGGTTATTAGAGGCACTTCGGGTTGGTTTCCGATTATTAGAGGCACTCCGGGTTGGTGTCTAGTTTTTAGAGCCACTCCGGGTTGGTGTTTGGTTATTAGAGGCACTTCGGGTTGGTTCCGATTATTAGAGGCACTCTGGGTTAGTGTCCGGTTATTAGAGGTACTCCGGGTTGGTGTTCGGTTATTAGAGGCACTCCGGGTTGGAGTCCGGTTACAGAGGCTCTCCGGGATGGGTTCTGGTTATAGTTAGCCCTTAGTTCCTGGCATGAGGCCTTGACATAGAAATTAAGGTTCGGCATTATGCATTCCATCATTACGAAAGTTGTTAGTGATATTTCATGTGATTATTTTACTAGTAGAATATCCATGTGAATAAGTAAATGGCATTTATTCATTTTATTTTTTCCATATTATGTTGAAGTTCAAGTTTAAAATGATTTTGTTTTAGTTATACATTGCCTTAAATGTTTATGCTTATTTATGATGGTCTCCACTGTATTGTTGTCCTTACTGAGAAACTGAGATCACCCCTTTCTATGTTTTATTTTTTCCAGGATTTTAAGAAGTGTATTTTGATTGATATGTAGGTTTAATCCAAGGGAACAATGACGTTCGTGAAGGATTATTTATGTTGTTTTGTATGTTATGAAGTGTAATGTAACATTCATGTATGTAATGTATTTTCCAAGACTGCTAAATTGATCGGTCCTTCAGGACTTGATTCCTTGTAATAATTCCAATGTATTAAAATAATGCATAGACTTTGGGTAACTGGGTTCGGTGTGTTACAATAGGGCTGAGAGGTTTTTCAACACAACCTTCGACATCAGAAAACCAGGATTGAAGAGTTGTAAAGGTGGAATGAGAAGAGCCTCGACCCTAATGGATGGGGTATTTTCCACCTCAACAACCTCTTACTCATCAGAATTCAATATTCTCCTAATTAGATGAAATTCTACAAAATGTATCCTCCCAGTTCTTCCCATATTGTGATCTAATATCCTCATCAGGAACATGTATGATTGAACTGTCTAAAAATTCCCTTCGTATTACTATCCACTAAATGTATCTTAGAGAATTAAAAAAGAGTGTAAAAGGCCTCAAGGGGGGATATAAAATTAAACCTTGCAAAGGCACTGAAGAAATTTATGTGATGAATTATGAACCAGTGAACATCATTAACACTACCCTTGGATATCCTTCAAACACGAAGCCATTATGGATGAGGAATAGGAGTAAAATGAAGAAATTTTGGTTATTAATATGATCCATACAATAAAATGAAGGAGGTGTGTGTACTTAGAAGTAGAGTCTCACCCTAAATATGGGTGTTCCCTCAATCACTCTACCACTACATCCTCATAGAGTACCCAATAATGAAAAGGTAATAGGCAAGTTGTGCCTCGCCTACTCCCTAAAAATGTTAGACCCATCACACTTAAGAAAAGTTTTTCTCAATAAGAGGAGATAAAATAATCGGAAAGAGTCAATGTGGAACTACTCCAAGGAAGCATTCATGTCAGATATATTCTTAAAGTAAATCCTCAACTCATACTCCCATTTGAATCAGTTCAAAAAAGATAGATTTCCATCGCAACAAAAATGGATCTGGAACATCTGCTCAACATGGAATAGAAATCAAAAATATACTTGGACCCTACAGCGTAAGATAGGGAGTCCCCCCCCCCAAATTTGGCATACTACTAGAAAAGGTCTCATAAAATCCTTATAGGTCTGCACCTATAGGATACCCCTAGAAGAGACCAACAGTGCCTCCACAAATATCCCTACTGGACACTACCACTGTTCAAGATCCTACCCATCTATACATTCCCCAAGTGATCATGAATCCCATTGAGTTTATAATATATTTATTGAAATCCATGTTGGAAGGTTGCATGTTGGTGAAACTAGAGAGTAAGACTTACCCAAAATGGGTATATCCAATTCTTTACCCGTCGAACATTGGGAACCCTAAATTTCTAATTTTCAATGGCTCTAGGGACCCAAAATAGCATTTGACACATTTTGTGTCCCACTATGATCCCATGATGGGGTCCCTTGAACAAAAATATGGAGTTAAACTTAGTTTATTCAGGAAATAATTGTAGGGACTAGCATTTTTATGGTACAATAGCTTGTCGGCTCAGCCAATTAGGGGGCGGGAGGATCTCCATCAGAATTTTCTATTCTAATTCGGCTTGATATTACAAAATACAATATTCCACAACCTCTCAAACTGAAAATTATGGGATAATTAGAGGGTATTAGATTTCATTTCCTAGTGTAAGTGGTTAACATACTCCATAAACATACAACATCCTCAAAAATACTTGTTTCTTATCTATATAGTGAATCTTCATAACGATCTATGAACACAAATTATCTATATGAAATACACAAGAGGGTTTCAAGAGCCCACTGAGATTTCTCAAACAGTTGAAGAATATATTTCATAGACCAAGGCTAACAGTCGAGTAATTCCATTATCTTGGGTAAATAGAACAGGGAACCCAGAGGTCGCCACTATTACACGTAAACAGGCCCCTGTACCTGCTCTCGCTCCAAATCTATAATGACCCTACTCTTTATTTCATATTTAAACAAGATTTATTACATAAACATTTACTAAATAAAAAACATAATATTTATAGGTATAGTTTATTTGGGGTTTAGGAACATTACATAACAATATAAAACATGAAATACAACATCTTTATTGAAAACTTATTTTACATGACCACAACATTCCTTCATACTTAACATTGCATGGGATATCCTGAGGAAATACATAAGAAAGGGGTGAGAAAGAAATACCAAAAAGGGATTAAACAATGCATAACAAAAAGAATAAAATATATTCTAGGAAATAGGTATATCAATAGAGAAAAATAGACACATGAACATAATGTCATGATATAGCATGATTATCATAACATGGAAATGTGGAAACAACTTAAAACACTGCATCATAAACATAAAGGAGTAAGATAAACCCCTATCCCAAAATGGTGAAAAAATGTTCAATAAAGTAATTAGGTATACCCTTATCCCAACATGAATTATCATGATACTAAACATTACCTAATGCATTGGAGTTCTATGAGGGTGCAACCTTCATAATCATTTCAATCTCATGCTTAAGTGTTCCACATAGATCATGTAACATGGATTCAATCAACATAATCATTTATTCCATGAAAAAGGAATGTATAATACATACATGTAATTATTCCATCAAAAATTTTATGTTCATAAAGGTTAATACCCTTTATAGAGGAATTGTTATGGTGTTCACTACATGATGATTTTGGCATGGAAAATTGCGGTGCAATTTTGGCAGAATAACGACGTCATATGGAAATTAATAAAATGGTTTGATGAGAGATAAAGGTGTATCTAATAATTTATATATGAAATGGAAATTAGGTTATCATTTAAAATAATGTCCCAACATATGAAATGGAATTTAATATGCATAATATAAAATAATTTCTTTAATGGGAATGAGGAGAGAGAAATCTCTTATGGAGTTTCAGCGTGGTGATGGGTGTATATAAAGGATTATGAACGGATTGATGAGAGTAGAAGGAAGCTATAATTATTTATAAATCCAATGTATAGTAAGGAGAGTATGTATAAATATACCCCAACATATGTAAATTTAAATTAAAAGGCATATCATAATAGGAGTTATTGACAAAAGGAGAAAGTGAAAGATCCCTTACTTGGATGGGTGATCCCAAAAGCTTGGGGAGGACTCTTGGGAGCTTGGGGGCACCTTTTGAGGGCTCTAGGGAGTATTCATAAGAGGTTTTTCTAGATTTAAAGAGATTTAGCGAAAAGAAATGGGCTCTTGGGTGGGTTTATATAGGAAAGGTGGGGAATTTTTATTATTTCTGTTTTGGACACTACACACTAAGGTATTCAAAACCACAAATTATTCCATGGTTTTTTTCCAATGTTTTGTGGAAAAGGGGGTGGTATAAAATATTTTATAAAGGTAAGGTCATAATATATTAAAATATTTCCCTCGATAATGTGGAGGTGAGACATACTTCCAAAGAAATGATTTTAAAAATCTTAAAATATATTATAGGTCTTGGAGGATTCATGAAGTCTTTGTAAAATAGATAAAATAAACTAAAAATTACATTATTTTAAATTAAAAACATATATATGTATTAATATACCTTTTATAGTATTTTATTACATCACTATTGGATCATTAAGATGTCATAAAACACATTATATATTTATACAATATTTAATTTTTCCAAAAAAAACGCAATATTAAAAAATTATAAAAAATTCACCATTGGATAATTTTGATGTCCTGATTCCAAAAATAATATTAATTTTATCTAAATAATTTTATAAATATTTGAATTTTTACATTAAAAATAAAAAACCGAAATTAATTGAAAATGGATAGGTTTTGACAAAAACAGTTTTCAAACTTAATAAAAATTACACTTGACTTCATAAAAATTAAATGATTATTTATATTTAATAAAATTGATTTAATAATAATATTTTATTAAAATTTAATTTATTTAAAAAATACATTAATTCATAAAAATATATTTCTTAATTGAATTTGAATATTAACCAAAAATCCTATTTGTAATTTAAAAATATTTTACAAAGTAACAATAATAGGAAAAATATATTCATTATTCTATAAAAAAATAATTCACATATCCATAATGTTATGGTCTTGTTACATATCCCTTTATTACTCCATCATATTCCCTAAGAGTACGGTGTGTGATGGTGGGGCTTTCATGGGGTCGTTCAGTAAACATGGTTTGGGTCGTGATCTAAATGAGCTTCGAACTTCTCCCATAAATGGTTTCTCTCATGCTTAAGTTGTTGGATATCAACTTGCGCTTGGTTTAAGGAAAATCTTAGAAATTCTATATCCCTTGAAATCTATGAAAAATTGGATTCAAAGTGTACGATCCTACTGGTTGAGGTCATCACTTCCTTTGTGTGTGCCAAACGAATTTTTTAAAACCCTATATTTATACTAGTCATGTGATCTCTATTCAACAGCTATATTATCATTGGTAAGGATACATAATGGTCATTTAAATCCCATTTTATATAATAAAACAAAACAAGTGCATGTTTTTTCTATACCCATAATACATTTAATTAAAAGAAAGGTAATTTTCTACATAATTTTTTTGGGTTGTTACAAAATACTACACTATATCGTGAGACTCTACATCTGGAATGTCAAAAAAATGTCCACTTCATCAAAATGATCAAAGTGAGAAGAGGACAAAATAATTTTAGTATATGAGAAACAAGTTATATTTTTCAGATGTGACCAAGTCCCTGGCTAATTTATCTCAGCATTTGAAAAAAAATGATCAAGTTACTAAATCCCAATAATCCTAGCAAGGATGGTGAAGAATATATCCTATATTTTTTCACCTTATATAAAGTATTAGGTAAAAACATCCAAGAATTTTTTATCCAAAAATACATCCTGTAAAATATGGTGGACTCCGAGCAAGTGAAGATGGGAAGGCCACCTACTAAAGTAGAATATGTCTCTACCATCGATCCAAAGGAGGAGAATGAGTGGAAGGATATTAACAACAAGATTATAAAGAAAATAAATAATTTGATGGTTATAAATAAGACCAACCAGACTCACTCTATCCTCCAAACATAGTTACAATAGTCAACTGTTTTTTCAACCACTTCTGGTACAACATAGCTGACTCCATCGACATCTCACTCCTCTGAAATCTAGTCTTCAATAAATTATACGACCAAAAGGGAAGGAAGAAAACATATGAAGATAAAATTGTGTTAAAGTCAAAAAATTTCTTTGACTTTAGTGGACTTCATGACTATAGTCCTAGAAGCATTAGTAGCACCCTGCCAAATGGTACAGCAAGATTCAACCTTCTAGGAAGAATCTTTATCAGATAAAGAATTTATCTTTGGTTCAATTAATTTTATTCACTTAATGGATCCCTTCTAGATGGTGAGAATGATTATGAAACTGAATTACTTATAATTGATTGGGGAACTAGGGGTAGTCCATCAGAGTTGAGGATACAGTGGAATAAGTGATTGTTCCATGATTCACTACTTTAACAACATTCCTGATTGAACCATCTATGTAGCCAAAAAATATGGGAGAAATCAATAGAATACTCAAAAAGAGCAAGGAAGTTCCCTCACACATGACAGGGTCTACCCTCACATGATCAACCTGTAAAATCAGCTAGAGGATACATCATCGTCTAATCAAAATCAATGTGAAAGTAGGCCTACTTGAACTAATACACTAATAGAAGAAGTACCTTCATCTCTGGTTTTGAGGGTTTATCTATCCACATCAAGTACTTCATCTCTTAAAGCACATGAAAAAGAGAATCCCCATGTAGGGAATCATGACATTTGGAATAAAATTATGATGTTTTGAAGAAATTATCCCATGTGTTATCCAAGTTTTCAATCTTGGATGCTCTGTTTATATTAAAATACCTTTTGGAAAAATTCATAGAGGTGTTCTCAAGACCTCAAGAATTTGATGTTGAGGTTGATACTACCGAAGTGTATCATACAGAGAATCATCCTTCATAATTATATATGGTCGTCTATTTCATAGACTGGGATGAAAATTCTATCATATAGGGGCGTGTTAAACACTTTTATATATCTGATAGGATAAATGGCAATGATATCTTATGAGATTTTGTTGAAAATGACTCAGGAGTCAACATCATTCCAATATGAACACTTCATCAACTAGATTTCAATTAATCTCACTTTTCCCCCTCCACATTAAAGTTTTGGGGTTATGATAGGAATGAGGAAAAACCACTTAGAGAAATAAAACTTATGACTCAGTTTCGAGATCTCATGTCTTCCTTGTAATTCATGGTTGTTAGGAAAGATACAGCCTTCAACGTTCTATAGGGAAGATCGTGTCAACATCAGTATTTGGTTACCCCGTTGTCATACCACCAATGCATCAAATACTGTATCAATGGTATATTTGGGACATTTTATGGTGTAAAATCCAAATTAAAATCATATGAATCATATTACATTGACATAATATTTTATCAGAGGGAAGTGAAATGGTCCATGGATGATGATGTTGCTCAGATCAATGCACTGAATGGACTAGAGATGATTCCAGCTAACCCTTTCAAATAGATCAGTGCAGAATACGTGCTTCTTATCAACCAAATCGAAGAAGTTTGTCTGAATTCAATCACACATTTAGAGACTTTCATAATTTCATTCATGGAAACTAATCCCGATAGTGCTATAGAAGTTATAAACTCTCAGAGTAGTAATGATAGGCTAGATGAAAATGTCTTCATTCCATTCATCAAGCTTCATCAAATCCCAGTTCCATATTATAGGCAGTAATAAGTTGTCATAAAAACTCTAGAAGAAAAATATTCTCATTCGCAATCCTTTATCTCCCCTTAAAATATTTAAAAAGTCTTTGTGCTATCAATCGATTAGTAACTAGTAGCTTCATCTTCTAAATTTCCAAATTTTGACTCCTCCCCTAACTCCGAGAAACGTGCTTCGTCACCTACTTCCCAATAAGAGGTAGAATAGGTAAGTCATGAGAATGTTTAAGGGGAGGAAGACCATAGGTATTCCCCTTAAACATTTGATGAAGGAATATCCACCATTGTTGATAGTCTGAAGGAAATAAATTTGGGCACATAATAATATCCACAACCCACTTTGATTAGTCCGCCCATGAATTATGGAGAACAATAATAATATACCTCTTTCCTAATGTAACATTGAGACTTCTTTTCTTATAATTACATAGATATTCCATGTCTTGATCCTGAGATGGTCACCCATCACTTGGATTTTCCAGAATACCATTGGGGATACATACAGGAAGCTAGATGGAGATGCCCAACACACACCCCCAAAATTATGGCTGAAGTGGATAAGCTCTTCAAGGATAAATTCATCTGATAGGTATAGTATCTTGAATTTATAGAAAAAATATTTCTTATGAAGAATAATAATGATAAAATCATAATTCTCATAAACTTCAGTGATCTCAACCAAAATTGTTTGAAAGATGACTTATCGGTTCCAATCCCAAAACTCCTCATTGGTACGACATCTGGTTATCAATCCCTCTCCTTTATAGATAGATATTAATGGTAAAACCAAATTCTGATGGCCCCATAAATTGATGAATCCACAACCTCCCTCAGGATTATTTTCTTATCAGGTAATTCCCTTTAGCTTAGAAAATGCATGCACCACATACCAACATTCTATGCATCTCATCTTAAAACCTTTTTTGGTGAATCTTGTTGAATTATACATTAAAGATCGAGTGGTTAAGTCCTAACATAATTAAGACAACTTAGCTGACCTGGAGAACTTCTTCAACAAGCTACAAAAACATAACTTCAATATGAAACCCATAAAATTTTCTTTTTTGGTAACCTCGGTAAAGTTTTTCAACGCCATCATACAACATCACGGCATCGATGTTCTCACTGTGAAAAAAAATCCCTTATAATTTCACCTCTATGAAACCTTAAAAATCTAAGAGGAATTAAAGGAAACTTGGCATATATTAGGCATTCCATAGATAACCTTTCAAGAAAGTTTTTTCCCTTCACAAATTAATGAAAAAAGGGGGAACATATCAATGGACCAATGACTATAATAAATCACTTGACAGCCTCAATAAATACCTCTTAATCTAACCATTTTTAATGCCACCTATTTAGGGAAAGAAAATCATCTTATATGTCATGGCCCTAGATAAATCACTTGGCACCTTCCATGTGCAAAATAGTGATGTTGGGAATGAAAAAGACCTTTATTTTCTCAGTAGAACCATGATCAATGCTGAGAATTATCATTTAGATATCAAGAAGAATTGTTTGGCATTAATATTCATGATTCAGAAACTAAGGTACATCCTACAGTACCACAAGGTCCAATTGGTCTCTTATAATTACCTGCTAAAATATATCCTCAATTTTCCTATATCTATAGTACATTTAGCATGGTGGGAATTTATCCTGAAGTAGTTTAATATAAAAATCAAGCCTCAAAATGTAATGAAAGGAAAGTTCTTGTGATAAAATAACATCATATATAAATTTTTCTGTCATTTTCTTAAGGATTATCCATTTTTTTACCCAAAAATACACCAGGTATGTTTTTTTTATTGAGGGAAATAGGTTTTCAAGGTTTCCAATCAAAAATTTGGGGAAACTAACCAAAAATGACCATCACACATTGTAAACCTCCATTACACGATGTGTAGACAATTTTCACAGCATAAGGACAAATATTGAAGGAAGTAATGAAGAATTTCAAGCCATGAAGCCATTACATGACATGATTCACTAATACACGTCATGTAACCTTTGAATTAAATTGCCACTTGAAAGATAAATCCTAGAGGAAGATACACGTCGTGAGTCATAGATACACATTGTGAAAGGATTCAAAGTTTCAAGTATTCAAATAATATTTGTGTGTGATTTGAAAATATTCAAAAATCATATAGAAGAAGAATCAGATCGGAATTACATGATGTGAAACACCATTACACATCGTTTAATATCCTGATTATTTATCTACATTAGGCAAACCATAGACATAATATAGATGCAACTTATAGTTTTTCTCTCATTTTATCTTCTTTCTCTCTCGATTTTCCTTCCTCTCATTCTCTAAAAACTCAATTTGAATCAATTGTATTCATTTATTTAGGATTACTGAAGCCCTGATCATTGATTTTCCAAGTGTTATTCATCTAATTTTCATTGAAAAAACCATTATTAGAAAATTTGTGGACTCAATCACCAATCTAAATAGAACTCATACTATTCTTGTTCTATTTCTTATTCTAAAGTAAGTATTTCATTTGATTTTGATTGATTCAAAGATCATATTGCTTATTTTTAATTGCACATTGCTTGATTGGTTAATTTTAGTCATTTCATGTTTTTCAATCATTTAATTTCAATATCTACTAGAATGTGAACTATGTTTTCAATTTATATTCTATCTATAATAAATTCTCCAATGAGTAGCTAAAATACTTAGGGTATGGATTGAGAGTATGGGTGATTGAATCTACTTAATCTTTAATTATCAACTTGATAATATTACAGAATATTAATTAGGTTAAATAATAATTGTCAATATAATTTTTTTAACCGACCTTGATCATGGGAAGATTTAATGAACAACACTAATCTAATTGGAGTAGAATAGGATATGAAAATTAGTTTATGATACTTTTTACTTTTGAATCCAAGCTTAATGAATTCCCAATTTCAGCTATCTTCAAACCAAGTAATAGCTTTCTCTTGGATAGACCTAGTTTTCTTAACCATATCCAACTAGTGACCACTTCTTTCTTCACATCCTAGACCTTAGGACCATACTAAGTTATAATTATAGATCTTCTTTTCTCTTAGACCCAAAAATTTATCCTATTCATTTCCTAATCTTTGATTATTATCCATAAAACTCATAGATTTAGTCATTTTCCTAAACTCAACCATCATGAGAGGACTCCTACCCCAAAGGGTTCTAAGCATAGCTCCTACCAGCCATTCCAAGATCCTTGTTGGACCAACCCCACGCTACAACTATATTATTCCCTATTAGCAAGTGTATTTTGAGAAAAATAAATCTAATCTGGCCATAGCCCGTGTGAATTAAACAATGTGTGAGGGCACACCAAAATTTGACAATGTTGACAATGATTAAAAAGTACTATTATAAAGTACAGTAACCTATGGAAAAATAACATGGGATTATCTCTCATATTCCCTATTTCCCTTTTCTTTTCTTTCCCTTTTCTTTCAGACACCATTTTATCCTTCTTCTTCTTCTTGTAGTTTAAGTCATGAATTAGGGCACTCTAACTCATTCAAGGTGTCTTAATGCACAAGAACTTATTTCTTTTGAGCCTGAAATTGATAGGTATATATTTTCATATTTTCATTCAAAAATTTAAGACCACAACAATCTTGAAAATCTAAATCAACCTAACCCACCAAACATGAAACTCGTAATACATGGAGATAATCTTGTGCAAGAAAAAGCACACCATCATGGATTACATCTCTCTATCAATCCATGGTGTTGCATCCAGTATCATACGCCCTTCTTATATAGGTATATTATTTTTAAATAAAACCTGGACTCATTCATATAATCCAGAATACAGGCCAATTTATTGGGATTCAATGTGAATACCCCCATAATCATATTCTAAACTTCCAGGAAGTTTGTAATTCCTTTTTCAACCAAGGAGTATATTATAATTCTATAATACTTCGAGTCATCCCCTTTTACCTATGATAATGATCTATGGATTGAATCAAAAATAAATCACCCGAGTCTATCATGACTTGGGATGATCAAGCCAAGAAATTCATGCATAAGTACTTTCCCCCAATTCGAACTTTGAAATTTCATAATGACATCCAGACTTTTGTTTAAGAAGACAGAGAATTTTCATGGGAAGCATGGGACCATTTATGGAGCTTACCCAAAAGTTTCTTCATCTTGGACCTGTTATATGGATTCAAATATTGAAATTTTATGAAGGCCTCCAACTAGTTGTTCTCACTGTTATTGATGAATCCACTGACGGGGGATTAATGTTCTAAACGCCCTAGGCAGGCCAAGAAATTATAGATAAAGTGTATCATAATGACAGTTTGTGGAAAATCAATCATGGAACACCCTAGTGTGGGATCTATAAAGTTGAATAGCATACTCATATATCTACACTAGTTGATCAATAAGTTAGAATGATTAAAACTACCAATTGTATCATAAACCCTATCCAACTCTAGTCATGGAAATTTAATCATATGAAATCTGCGGTGGCTCATACCTTTATCAAGAATATATAGAAAGTGTTGATAAATAACCAAGTCATAAGTTCCATTGTCTTAATTAGAATCAATAATTAAAATTATTTCAATGGAAGTAGTAACAGTTTCCACAATGTCTGGTTCAATAGAAGCATCAAAACAATCAATGGTACTTCCAACAAAAAAGTGGTCAGGAACTATTAAAAAATCAAGGACAACTAGGATATCCATCGATGAATCCTCTACATCAACAATCATATCAAGAAACCCAACAACCCTTCCCTCTGAGAGGCCAAAAACCATTTTAACTAGTTCCATGAGGACCTTCACAACCAGTCGTGCCTCTACAATAAAATTTGGAAAATATACTCCCATCCTTAGTTAAAAAGGAGAATAAAAGGATGGACACACAATATATGTAAATCAATAACCAAATGGAATCACTGCATAACCTTGATCATAAAAATGGGTCATACTTGAAGTCATTTTCAGATAGATTTCTAGGTACTCTACCTAGTAATATAGATACATTCTTAAGTGAATAGACAAAGGAAGTAATCATAAGGTGTGGAAAAGTGCTCGATTTATAGAAACCATTAAAAGGATAAGGAAAACAAGTTGAGGAACCTAAAAATTAGACAATACTTAGAGACAAATAAAATGACAAAAAATACAATGAAACTACCCAAGTAACACCTCAAGAAGTGTCACCCTCTACAAAATCCTTGATAAGAGAGTGACCTGATAAAGAATTATATATTACGCCAGCACCCTATAATCCACCTCTCCCTTTTCTGTAAAGAGCACGGAAAGGAATAATTAATGTTCAATATTACGAATTTTTATAAATTCTTAAGAAACTGCATATCAATATTCATTTTGTTGAGAAAATCACTCAAATTCATACTTATGAAAAATTTCTTAAGAAACTGCTTTCTAGAAAAAGAAAAAATGGAAGTCTTAGGAGTAATCTCACTAAATGAAGAATGATCTTATGTTTTTGAGAAAAAAATCCATCAAATTGAGAGATTCTGGGTGTTTTTTAATCCAATGCACAATAAGAGAATGTAAATTTGGAAAAACATTGTGTGATTTAAGAACAATCATTAACCTCATGTCGATGAGTGTATTCCGCAAGGTAGGACATGAAGAACTCAAAACAACGAAAGTATTACTCCAATTAGATTATGTACTAGTAAAATATCCCAAAGTAATTATCAAGGATTTCTTAGTCAAAGTTGGAAAGTTCATTTTTCTAGCAGTCCTTCTCGTCCTGGAAAAGGAAGAGGAATTAGACATTATGATCATCTTAGACTGATCATTCCTAGCCACTGAAAAAAATTGATCGATGTAAATCAAAGAAGAATTATATTTCATGTAGGTGATGAAAAATACATGTTCAGTCTAGAAAATGCAGCATAATAATTATATGATTCTTTTGACTGGAAAGCTATATTTCTCACAAATGAAAGAGAAGGCTACTTAAACATTGAAGAAAAGAGTAATGAAATGCTCCCTGGTTAAGATGAGGAATATTTTATTGAGTAATTAAACAACATAGAAATTCTTATAAGTAAAAACATCACACCATTCATACCCTCAGTCATTCAGCTACAAAAAATGGAACTGAAACCACTCTCCAATACACTCAAGTATTATTTTCTAGAGACTACTAAAGCACTACTAGTTATCATTAAGTCTAAAATATCTCATTCATAAGAGGAAAATTTGGTTTAAGTATTTAAAATACATAAAAAATCAACTACCTAGGGATTAGAAGAAATTAAATGAACTAACCCTACTTTATGAACCCATAAAACTCTACCTGAGGAAGGTGAAAAATTCAAATGTCAACCACAGAGGTGACTCACACCACCAATGAAGGAAGTTGTTAAGAAATAAGTATTGAAACTTCTAGATGATGGAATAATATTTTAAATCTCTAATTGTGATTGGGTTATCCTACTATAGGTAATTCCTAAGAAAGGTGGACTTACTATAGAAAAGAATGATGAAGATGGATTGATCTCAACGTGCATCATAACTAGATAGAGAGTATGCATGGATTAAAAAAATCTAAATGAAAACCTGTAAATATCGTTTCCCCATACCATTTATGGATAAATGATAGATAGAATTGTAGGAAATAAAATTTATTATTTTTTTGATGGATATTTGAGATAAAATTATATTACGATCAACCCAAAAGATTATTCTAAACAAATTTCACATGTCCATTTGGTACCTTTATCTAAATGTGTATGTCATTCAGTACGTGTAATTGAACATGTTGTCATGACATGTAAAATTGATTATGATTTAAATGTGATTTTATAGTCTAGGGAAGCCCCTAGGTTATCTCTCAAAGAGTGTTGATTGGTTTAGAGTGTGTATTTCTAATAACAAGTACTAAAAGAATTAGTTTTTTTGAAAACATTTTTAAGAAAAATAACTTAATTTAAATAGTTTAATAGTGGATAAATTAAGTTTATTTTAGAAAATATGAGATTAATGTGTCATTATAATTTCACTAAAAACATTTCTAGTTCATTTTTCTTATATATTAATTATAGTTTGAAGTAATTCTTTGGTTGAAATTAATTGGAATCCTGATTAATTCCTAATCTTTTATTTCAATGATTAAAGAACCAAACCTTGATATAACAATCATATTTCCAAGGTACTTAACTTATTCCTAGAATAATATCTTCTAAATTTTATTGAACTCTCAAGAAGGTAGGTAATAAAAGGATTCATTTTTTTTCAATCAGAACAACATAAGTCACGCACTAAAAACCTCGAACTGATCAGTTATAAAATAAGATCGAATCAAATGCATCAAAAAAAGAATTCAAATAAAAAATAATGTAAGATACATGGAAGTAAATATTTTAATACCCAAATAACTACAAAAAGTATCTAATATATGTTTCAAAACTCTCTTGACATGTGTATATCTCCCTCACAAAGAACGCCCACCATTTAGGCTGACATCAAAAAGAGAAAGAAGCTTGGGAGGATCTCCTTCTTCATCCTTGACATCCCTATGAGTATAGGGAGATCTAAAACTTCATGGATGAGGAGAGGAATCCTTTGGGTCTATAAAATGGAAGATTTTTTCTTCTGTTTCTAACTTGAAAATGGGTTTCCCAAAGTATCCTTTTATATGAAAATTTAAAGGTGGTTTTGAGCCCCCATATTTTGAAAAACTAATTTTCACATGGTTTTCGACAAACAGCCAGTCTTATATCACTTTTTAGAAAGATTAAAAGTTTTATCCTTACCTATTTAATATCTCCATTTAAAATTTTTAACCATACAAATAAATACAACTCGATATGTAGGCAAAACACAAAACACTACTTTTGACTTTGTTCAAATTCGATTCACTGGACATATTGGTTCGGATGGGCCTGTTAGTAGATCAATTGGGCTTGTGTTTCTTCAAAATAATTTTATCACACAAAATTTTCTATTAGAACACAAAATTTCAGCCCATTTAGATGCATGATTTAGTATTAGTCTGCATTTGAGTCTACTGGTGTGGTTGGAATTGTGCACAGTTTGGCCCATTTTCAATCCACTTCATCCTGAGCCATCCAAATCACCTCCAAAAATAATTTAATTATCCAAAAAAGTAAAATTTACCTTTTTAATAGTGATAAAGACACATTAAATTAATCAAAAAGGAAGTGAAATTTTTTATTAAAATTTTAATTTGTGATACAAAATAAGTTTAACATAGGGGTAAAAGGGTGAAAATGAAACAGTGAATCATGGTGTGATCACACCCCCACACCTAAACATTTTCACTTCTAGAAAAAGTCACATTTACAAATATTATGCATGGATATATTCCCAAATTCATGAAAATTTAAAAAGAATTTAAAATTTAATGTTTTATAGAAATGTGGTCAAAGAAAAAAATACACCAAGGTGTTATTCTCAGTGTTTATGGAAAAAGGTGTCACATAAATTGTATCAAAATGAAATTCGAGGAGAAAAATGATAAAATTTTGAGAAAATAATTCAAAAGTTAACCATTTAATTAATTTTCCATGTTATTATGTGATATATATTTCAAGATATTCCTCCCTATTTCTATCCAGTAAATATATTTTATTTTAAAAAATATATGCTTAAATGATTCTGTCTACCAAACCTATCCTACATACTTTGTAATAAAATTTTAATACCAACTCACTTAAGAATTATTGTAAGTCAAATAATAACCTCCCAACCTATATATCCCTATATGTTTTAAATTTCATCACTCCCCTTATTTATTATTATTATAGTTTTTTTGAAAAGTTGAAATTCGAAAAAATCGCACACTCTTCTCTCAACCCTTGTATGAACTCCTCAGGCCACTAATTATAATTTTTATAACATGATAAAAAGTCTATGAAGGTTGGTTCTTAAACTAAAAAAAATACAAACCATTTTTTTGTTTGTTTTTTTATTATTTTTTTAATTTTTTATTTTGTTTTATGGCGTACAATCGTCGGATATTAGGTACACACACATAGGTCAATCCGCTACATTATTGAAAAAGATTGGATAAGGAAAAAACATATGGAAAAATAATTTTTTAATGCTGATAAATATTAACCTAAATTATATTTACCTTATATTGAGTGAGAAAAAATTACATTTCACAGTTGGGTGCAACGATGTGTGGTTAAATTTAGGGACATAATTGTTTTATAAACTACTCACACAAAAGGTACCATTCTTCTCAAAATTTTCAAAATGATACAATCATTTCTATCATCAAAACATAACTAATTTTAAATAAATTAAAACCTCGATGTTAAATTAATGCTAAAACACAAATTTCATCATTGAAAAAAAAAATATATTAAAAAAATGAAATATGGAAACTCCTCATGCATTTTCAATGAATTTCATGATTAAGTGGGAATCAGTTTCCATAACTGAGTGGGAATATTTTTCATTATTATGTGGGAATCATTAATGAACATTTTGGAACAAAAGTAAGGGGGTAAATAAAGTGTTTGGAATGTAAAAATAATATTTAGTAAGTGAACAAAAGGAAAAAATATGAGAAAAAATCCTAACTAACTCAAGAATATACCCACACACCCATGCACGAAGAGTATGCAGTGAACTCAATATAATAAATGAGAATATAAGAATTAAGTATAAAAAATGGTGGGTGGCATTCATAGATTTTTTCTTGAACATGTATTTCCTCCATCGGGGACTCTGGAATGGCCTCATGAAAGTGCTTCAGTCATTGCCCATTAACAGTGAAGGTTTGTTTTATTTCTTAATTTTGAACCTAAACAACACCAAATAAATAAAAATTAGTAAGATTTTATGGTTCAAACTACTGGTAATGAAGCTTAACTTGATGTCACTTCATCCTTGCATTGTAAAGAAGACCTTCTTCCAAATGTATAATTGACAATGAATGATGAGATGGTCATGGGTGACTTTGGTTTTCTTCTTATAAATCTATGAGTTCTCATATAAATCTATATGCATTTCCTCCATCTTCTAAATCTACATCTTCCTTTGAGAACCTACACCAAAAATATTATAATTTCATTGTTTGATGGCCCAGTAGTCCAAATTCTCTATCTTAATAGGAAGGTGACTACTCTTTCCAAAAACAAGCTGATAGAGTGACATTTCAAAGGGAATTTTGAAAGTAGTGTGGTAATCCCATAATTAATCAACTATTCTAAGTCTCTAATCTTTTATTTTGGGTTGAACCATTTTTTCAAGAATTTTTTTTACCTCTCTATTTGACATCTCACCTTTACTATTGGTTTGTGGGTGATAAAAAGTAGACACTTGATGCCTGAACACATACCCATGTAAAAGTAATTTCATTGCTCGATTGTAGAAGTGAGAAACCTGGTCACTAATGATTAACCTAGGTAATCTAAACCTATAAAAGATTTGGGTTCTCAAAAATTACACAACATTATTGGAATCATTTTTCCTCTTATCTTGTGCCTCTACCCATTTGGACATGTAATCAACTACCAAAAGAATGAACAAGTTCCCAACTAAATTGGGTAATGGTCTCATAATTTAAATACCCTAAAAAACAAAAATATCCTGAAAGATCAAGGGTTGTTGTGGAATATAATTTATTTTATAGACATTCCACATTCTTTGACAATGAGGAAAATAATTATATAAATCATGGGAATCCCAAAACAATGTTGGACAAAAGAAACAAAAATCAAGGACCTTGTGAGCAGTCTATTAGGGACCAAAGTGGCCCCCATAATAAAGAGTGTGTAAGAACCTAAGGACAGACTAAAACTCACTATCAGAAACACAAAGCCTAATGACTTGATCACTACATGTGCTCCAAAGGTAGGGTTCATCCCAAGTGTACCAACAAGACTCTTTTTTTAGATGGTCATCATGGTTTTTGTTGAAATTAGCAGGAATGCAAGATGCTACCAAATAATTTACAATTTTAGCATAATAATGAATAACATATTGCACTCAGTATAGTTTCTCATTAGGAAGCATTTCATTTATGGTAATACATTGGGATGAGTCAATGTCTGAGGATGGTAGGATCATACTGATATGGTCATCCACTACATTCTATGCTCTATTTTTATCCTTAATTTCTTGATTGTATTTTTGAAGGTTGAGAAACCATCAAATGAGACATGGTTTGGCTTCTAGTTTCTTAAGGAGATATCATAGGGATGTATGGTCTAAGAACACAATGACTTCAAACCATAAAAGGTATAACCTGAATGTATCCAAGGAAAACACAATGGCAAGGAGTTTTTTTAGTTGTGGTGTAGTTTTCTTGGGTAGGGTCCAAAGTAAATGAGGCATAATCAATGACATGTGGACCATAATTGAACCTTTGTGATAAGACTTCCCCAAATACATAGTTAGAGGCTTCACACATTATCTCGAATGGTAAATCCCAGTGAGGTGGTTGGATAACTAGGGGTGATGTGAGACTTATTTTCAATTTATTAAAATCTTCCCCATATTCATTATCAAAAAAATAACTTTTTATTTTTGGAATAAGTGGGATAGGGGATACAATCTTATTAAATTCATGAATTAAATGATGGTTTAATCTAGCATGACCTAAAAAATACCACACATCCCACACAATTTAGGGTAATGGTAGGGAAGAAATTACATCCAATTTTGATTTATCTAATTGTAACCTTCCCCAAAAATTACATGCCCTGGTACTATACCTTGTCTCACCATGAAATGGAATTTTTAATAATTTAATATGATATTCTTTTCAAAATAGAAATGTAGGACTAAACAAGTATGACTCAAGAATTTGTTAAAAAGTAGCCATAAATAGTGAAATCATCCATGAAATTATCTAGGTAATCCAAAGAAAAACTAACCATGCATCATTGGAAAGTACCCAGAGAATTGCATAGACCAAATGGCATCCTCCTGTAAGAAAATTTTCCAAAGGGGAAAGTGAAGGTCTTTTTTATTGATCCTTGGGGGTAATATGGTTTTTAAAATATCTAGAATACCCATTAAGGAAAAAATAGTGAGACTTCCCTATAAGCCTCTTTAGTATCTTGTCAATGAATGGAAATGGGAAATGGTATTTTTTAGTGTTTAGGTTTAGTTAGAGATAGTCTATGCAGACACACCAACTATTTTGCACATGAGTTGGAACCAATTCATTGTTTCTATAAGACCAGTTTATTTAGGAACTACTTGAACTAGACTAACCCATTGTCTATTAGAGATGGGGTAAATGATTTCATTAGCCAATAATTTTGTTAACTCCTTTTTAAAAACATCTATGAGGTTTGGGTTCAGTTGATGTTGTGAATTCTTTACTGGTTTATCCTCATCATTTAACAATATATAATGTGTTAAATATTATGGGATAATACTAGGAATGCCAGAAAGTTTCCATCTAAAAGCTTGTTTATACTACCTCAAAAGTTCAATTAGTCTCAATTCAAGCTCTGGAGAGAGTGAACTAGAAATGATGATAATAATCTTGTTTCCATTATTAAGATAAGAATATTTTAAATCTTGCGGCAGTTGTTTAAGTTCCAATTCAGGTAGATTTTGGATTTATGCGATTGAATGTGATAGTTAGAGTTCTATTATCTTATCTAACTTATCAATAGTGTCATACTTATATGGGTAATTATATTTTACAAGTTTATCAATATCATCTATGGTCATGAAATCCTCAGTGTTAAAGAAATCATCAATTAAAAAACATGCATGACATTTTTCTATACCGGTACACCATTCAATGCATTATTCATTACCTAAAATTTCAATCAAGGATAAAAACTCAGAAATGGGATCAAGGGATAGAAAATCAGTTTTTTTAAAGGAAGGGAGTACATAAATTAAATTAGCAAAGAGAGAGGAATGTTCTTCTGATGGGTTCCTCATGGAATCAAGGATGTTGAAGAGGAAAATATCACCACCAAACCCCATATATAATGTACCATTCTGGACATTAATTATGGTTTTCTCAGTTTTCAATAAAGTTTTACCCAATATAATTTGGGCATGTCCATTCATCATATCATCTTCCATTTTAAGCACATAAAATTCTATATGAAAAATTATGTTTTTTACCATCACAAGAACATCCTCTAACACACCAGTGGGGTGTGAAGTGCTCTGGTTTCCTAGTTGAACAACAATTCTAGTGGGATTTAGTTCTTTGACCTATAATACAGTGTAAATGTAGTGGGTCATCTTCTTTATAGAAGCACCTAAATCAAGAATAGCTTTGGAAAAGTAATACTACCCTATGTTTCATGAAATAAAGAATTTTCTAGGATCCTTAAATTTGGTAGGAATTGATGCCTCTATCAATTTTGAGACATTCTTCCCTATGTTCACCTTTTCATCACCTCATATTCTCGTTTGGTTTGTACACATCTCCTTGAGAAACTTTGTGTATTGTAGAATTTTCTTCACAACATCGATCAAGGGGATATTAACCAACACTTTTTTAAAAGTTTCTAATATTTATTTATCAACTTCTATTTCATTTTGTTTTCTTGGTTGGGTGGAAATTTTATGAAATAGAAGATTAATGGTTGGGATAGGTGTATCATCATATGAAACATTATTTCCATTAGAATGGATACTCTCAAGACAAGTTTTTTCCACATTTGGGCCATTTTTAGCGGTTAGTATGGTGGTTTCCTTATGAGTGGATGACTATAATGAAGGATTCATTTTGATTTTAAGTTGATTTCAACTCTGAAGGTTAATGTCACTAGCATTTCCCTTACCCCTTGGGTTGACTGGTGGTTAAGAGGGTAGTTTACCTGAACCATGACTTTGAATTTCCACCCACCGAGTTGAAAAGTTGGCCTAATTGGCGTTTTTAGGTCTTGTATGGCTGACAGAGTCGTTTTTATGAATTTGAGTTTATTAGTAGCCATGTGTCTCATCATTTACTATAGGCTAGGCTTGGGTTTCAGAGGGGTTGGTTGGAAAGGTTGTCATGGTGGTTAGGTATATCTAGGTGGTGGTGGTGGATGACTACTCTATCCCGATTGGTTCCAATGTTCATGAGGTTGGTTTGAATACCCACCTTGCCTATAGGCTTGGATTTCTTATCACTAATAGTTGGATGGATAGTAAGGTTCATTCTTAATGGGTTGATTAAAGGGGAGTCCTGGAAAAATTTTCTCAAAACTCTCAGAAGTTTCTCCCAGCTGTGTTCATTTCTCAGAATAGTGGGTTTTGAGAGAAAAGATACCACAATTAATGGTAGGATGAGAATGGGATTTCCCTTGGGAAATAGTGAGTTGTTAGATAAAGGTACCTACCTCTTCCAACTTCATGTTCTCCTTCTTCTCAAATTCAGTTCTTTGTACCTCATTTTCAACTTGAATGGGTACATTTGATCTTGAACTAAATTGTTGAGTGTTCAACTCTATGTTCACAATTAGGGTTTTTTAAATGAATGGGGTCTTATAAACTAGCACACAACCTATATTAGCATCAATCATATTCTGATCAATAATAATTAAACCTTCATAAAAATACTTAATTAAAAGTTGATCAGTTATTTGATGGTGTGGGAAACTTGAAAAAAGCCTTTTAAATCTTTTCCAGTATTCGTGAGGCTTTCCCCTTGATATTTCCTTAAACCACAAATTTCCTTTCTTATTATTTTCGTTCAACAGGATAGGAAATATTTTTCAAGAAAAAGGTGTTCCATGTCCACCAATCCTCTAATTGGTGAATTAATGTAGTAAAACCAATCGTTTTAGTGTCTTCTAATGAAAAAGGGAATTCCCTAAGATTTACAAGTTCTTTATCCACATGTGAAGGTTTTAATGTTGATAACAAAGTGTGAAATTTTTTTAAATGCATATGTGGATCTTCCCCCACCAGTCCATGGAATCTTGGTAATAAGTGAATTAAATTTGATTTTAGTTCAAAATTTGTGCCCCACCTTGCTTTTGAATATAAGTGGGTTGGATATCAACATCGGGTGAGGATAGTTATTTTAGTGTTCAATTATTTTCATCCATGTTATAATAGTTGTGTTCATTTTTAATGTGTGTTCTAGAAGAATAAGAAGAATCAATAATAGTTTAAATGTATTGGGTGTCCTCCTTCAAAGTGTTCTCTTGTGTGTTTTAGTGTCATAGATGTAGGATCCTCTTTGGTTCAAGTTTAAAGCATGGTAATTCTCCTAGAGTTGAACGCATCATGCATAGAACCTAGATAAGAAATAAATTATAAAAAATATATATTTAACATTGAAACATAAAACAAACAAATAGTCACAAAATTTATAAAAAAAATAATAAAACGCACTAAAAACCAAAGCACTCCCCGACAATGGATCCAAAATTTGAACGCATTGTTGTGACACATCAAATTGATTATGATTTAAAGATTATTTTATAATATAATATAGGCCATAGGTTATATATCAAGGAGATTTGATAGTTTTAGATTTTTTATTCCTAATAAGAATTACTAAAATAGGGGGTGGTTTTGAAAATAGTGTTATGAAAATAACTTATTATAAAGTGTTTAATAGTTTAGAAACCATGTGGATTTTGAAAAATATGAGATTAACGTGCTATTTTGATTTCAATACACACATTTAAATGTGATTATTATTATATATTCATTCAGGTTTGAATTAATTCTTTGGTTAAATTTAATTGGAATCCTGATTATTTCATAGGCTTTTCTTTCAATGCTTAAAGAACCAAAACTTGACATAAAAATAATATTTCCAAAGTCTAGAACATATGCATGGAATAAGAACATCTAAATAAGATATAAATATTGAGAATTTGGGTAATAAAATGATTCATTTTTTGTCCAATTATAACAACACAAGTCACATACTCAAAACCTCACACCGATTGGTTAAAATTAAGAGAAAATCCATCACAATGAACACCCATTGTTTATCCAGGCATCGAGAGGAAGAGGAATCTTGAGTGGATCTTCTTATTAATACTTGATCCTCATATGAGGATAGGATAATCCATAACTTCTTGGATAAGTAGAGGTACCCATTGGGTCTCCAAAATGGTAGATCTTTGGTCATTTTTTAGCTTACAAATGGGTTTCCAAAAGTATCATTTTATTGGCAAGTTAGAAGGTGGATTTGAGCCCCCATATTTTGAAAAACAAATTAGACCATTTTTTCCCACCATATAGTCTTATTTCACTTTGAAGAAAATTAAAAAAATTTATCCCCCCTCTTGAATATCTTCACAAAGAAATTTTCACCATTTGGACAACTACATCTTGAGATATCGACATAATAAAAAAAACCACTTTTGACATTGTGTAGATTCGATTCCCTAAAAATATTGGTTTAGATGGGCCTCTTAGTGTAATAATTGGGATTTTTTACATTATAATTATTTTATACCACTAAATTTTGGATCATCCCATAAAATTTCATCCCATTTGGATTCACGGTTTAGTAAAAGTGTGTGTTTGGGTCCACTGGTGTGATTGGAATCATACACAATTTGGCCCATTTTCCTTTTACTTCATCCTGGGCCCTCCAAATCACCTACACCAACAATGTAATTATTGAAACAAGTAACATTTACTTTTTAACAGTGACAAATAAAAAATTAATTAATCAAACATGAAGTTATATTTGTTATTAAATTTGTAATTTATGATACAAAATCAGTTTAACAGATTGGTAAAAGAGAGAAAATGAAATAGTGAATCATTGTGCAATCAGTAATGCACCAAAAAAATTTAAAATATGAATGAAACAAATATTCCACAATACGATAGATGAATTATTGGAAATTTTCCTAGATTGTTTTTTAGTATATGGAAGATATTTTGAGGTCTTCCTAAGTAATCATGAGTTACTATTGCATCACTATGAAGTGAAGTGACTAGTTTTGAATTGGGAAAAATGACACTTTATGGTTCAAGAAGGCATAGTCATTAAACAAAAAAACTCTAAGGATGGAATGGAATTTGATCCTTCTAAAATAAAATTTATCAAATATTTACCTAATCCAACAAGATTTAATGTCATAAAAATATTTCTAGGCCATGGTGTATTTTTTGGGAGATCCATGAAAATTTTGGAAAACGTTTCCCGCCCTCTAACACATTTATTATCAAAAGATACACAATTTAAATTTACTAAAAAATATTGGCAAGAATTTAACACTTTAAAGAAAATATTGGTATCTGTCCCTATAATCATTCCACTAGATTAGTAAAAGAAATTTGAATTGGTGTACGATGTCAATGACTTTGTTGTTGGTGTTATTTTAGGATAGAAAGTCTATTACATATTGTTCCTTATCTACTATGTTAGTCACACACTGAATGAATCTCATGTAACCTTCAAAACCACTGAGAATGATCTCTTAGAATTTGTTTTTACCTTCTAGAAATTATTCCCCTATCTAGTTTTATCAAAAGTGATTGTGCACACTGATTACGTTGGCTTGAAATATTTGATGAAAAAATATGATGTCAATCCAAAGATGATGTGGTGGATACTATTACTTAAAGAGTTCTAAATTTTCATCAAAGATACTAAGGAAACCAAAAATTTTGTCCCTAATAATTTATCTGTACTATTGTTTCCCCTTATAAATGATGATGATGATCTCAACATTGAAGTGGACTTCCCTTATGAAACACTTTCCATCTAAAATATTAAGGCATGACCATGAATTTGTGATATAGAAAATTATCTAGCCATGGGATATCTATACTAAGACCTATCATACCAGCAAAGGAGAATATTTTTGGATCAAAATTCATACTACTAAATTTATGAACTACTTCTTTTTAAGAAAAGTGTTGATGGTTTTTTATATCACTGCATTCTAGAGGGACAAATCCAAAATGTCTTAGAAATGTGTCATGCATCAAAAATTGGAGGACATCATGGATCATAATGCATAGTGAAAAAATTATACAAAGTGAACATTTCTGGAAATACTCCACCATGATGAATGAAATGCTTGTCAAAGTTCTGAAAAACTCCAAAGAGCTAGTAACATTGGAAAAAGGAACGAAATTCCCCAAAACCCAATCATGGAAGTTAGAATCTTCAACGTATGGGGGACAGATTTTATGGTACCATTTCCCAATTCACATGGAAAGTCTTATATCCCTGTTGGTGTTGACTACATTTCCAAATGGTTATAAGTTGAAGCTACAGCCCATGACACCGTAAAGGTGGTCATCAATTTGTTAAATAAAAATGTTTTTTTTATTCATATTTCCTAGACTAATAATTAGTGATCAAGGAACTCATTTAACTAATAGTTATTTCTAAGGATTTCTTATAAAATACAGTATTCAATACAATACAAGAACTACCTACCACCAGCAAACAAGCAAGCGTGTTGAATTTCCAAATAGGGAAATCAAACAAATCCAGGAAAATACTATCAATACAAGTGAAAATGACTGGAGTCTGAAATTAGATGATGTACATTGGGAATACCACTCTATGTACAAAACATTCATTGGTATAACACCATTCTAATCGATATATATCAAGACCTATCATTTTCTAGTAAAACTAGAGCATCACCCATATTGGGAAATTAAAAGCTCAAATTATATTGTCAAAAAGTTGTAGAAGCCCAAATTCTATAATTGAATGAATTCAAAGAGATCATAAATGATTCTTATGAAATTTCTAATATATAATATAATAAATTGCATGAATAACGCATTGAAAGATGCAAATTTGTCCTAGGGAATAATGTTTTTTTATTTAGATCAAGATTAAAATTGTTCCCTAGGAAACTCAAATCAATATGGTCAAGACCATTTATAGTCATTTACATATCTCCTTACGTAATGATTGATATTTAGAGAGACGGAACACCCCCAATAAATTTAAATGGGAAATGGTTAAAAAAATTCAAGAACCTTTCCATGAAGGGTGTGTCATTAGTTTGAAATTCATCTAAGAATTAAAGCATCATGATCTCAGTGTTAAATGAAACATTGACTCAGAGGAAGCTCATATTAGGACACCCTATGATAGAATAGGTTATAATAAGCATTAGAATAGTTTAGGGCATATTGGGAGAGAAATACCAAGGTCTAGTCTAAATCTGAGAAGAAATATAAAATTAAACATCACGTAACCATAAATCATGATGTGTATTTTTACGGTAAAAAAATTATAAAATTTTAAAATACATGGCATGAAACCCAAGTACACATCAGTTATTTCCTCAGTCCATTTTTTTAAAATAGGCCTTGAACATATGGTTCACAATCCCCCCCCCACACACACACACACCACTCAATATCTAACCCTACCACCCACTATCTTCCCTTACCTCCCTAAACCCCTCCCCCAAACCTCCATCTCCTTCATAAACCTCTTTCTAACCCTCCTTGATTTCAACCTTACTCTCATATGCCATGCACAAAGACCAAGAGCCCTTCCCCTACTGATTCTTCTTCTGAGTGGGATGAACTACCTCTGGTGAAGCTCCCACAAGGTAATGCAACTCCTGCCCCCCCACTATAACAACCCATACTTTACATACATGGTTATTACTTTAAAATTGAATCATACTTATTACAACATATAACAAAACCATGAAAGGACCGTATAGGTATAGTGTCTTTAGAAACTGGGAAACATAAACAACCGGTTCATAAATCATCTACATTGACTCTCATTTATTTCATCATATCTAGAGTTCCTTTTGGCATATCTTACATAATGACCATATTCTTGACCTAGGGAAATAAAACATACAAAAGAGTGATCTCAAATTCTCAGTAAGGGTAAACAAAAGAAATATCAAACATATCATATTCATAAGAACATAACATTTTGAAAATATTATCCTGCAAAAGAGATCATGACATGGGATAAATCATAGAAGTGAAATGTAATTCCAATAATCATAACTTAAAACATGACGCTTTGTGGAATACACACATAATCATAGAAAATCATTTCTTAGTAGTCGAGACTCATTGCCAAGACTATATTAGTGGACAAAGTCCTTTTCTGAACCGAGTTCACTCCTCGTTTCAGTCCTGTTTCACTAAACCGGTTTAACCTGTCGTTCCAGCCATGTCTATCTCATGAGATATAAATATTTACCCAATGAATTGGAGGGAGATATATGTCCCACCCATCTCATAATGATACCATTCTTATGTATGCCACAAAATCATAAACCATACATCATAGCATAACCCATGTAATAAAAATGGGATTCTTAAACATCACGTCATCATAACATAATCCATAAAAGGATATCGTAAAACTAATTCCATCATAACATAATAAAATCAATGTAAAAATAGGTATATAAACAAAACACTATATTATCTTATATGGAAAATAATTTTGATAAAACACTTGAACTCCATTCATGAGGAAAATATCCTTTCTACATCAAAAACATTTTTCCTTTCTTAACATGTCATATAATTTTGAACTAAACAAATTTGATTAAAAATAAACTTGAAAACTTGTAAAGGAAGCTTCATGGAAATAATGTTCTAAAAATCCATTCATGCTGTATAAGTTAAAAAAACATTATTCTCGTACTTTAGCCGGAAAAGTCAAAAAGTACCTTGTACGAAAAATGACATAAGATTATTTTCATATCTTTTACTAAAAACACACCGAAGGGTAAAATTGGATTTAAAAAATTGTAGGTGGGTAGAAATAATATTAAATATTGAGGAAAAATGGATGTGGATGATAAATATTCCCCAGTAAATTCTGAAGTATAAACAATCTCGGATAAAAATGAGATTGTGAGATTTTCCCTTACCTTAGGTCTGATTTGCTTCGTAAGTGTCCAAACCTCCTGTATAATGATTTAAATAATGTTATTGACTTATTCCAGAATCATAATTATTGTTATGATTTCATATATGGTCATATTCTTAGCTTTTTATTTGTAATATTTCATTCCTACTTGTTATTATGGTGTGTATTACTTTTTGTTCTTATGCGTGTTTTGTCGAATAAATTCTTATTCTTCTTTTTACGTTATAGATACCTCATTTCCAGAATTTTATTAGTGTAATATATCTCATATTAATTCATTCAATTCATTTATATAATCATTATTCAATGAATTTCATGTAGAACGAGTCGCATCACATCGTGGAGACGGTATTCTGTACGTACGCACGAGCGATGATATCGTTCCCATGATCGTGGAATTGTATTGAAGGGAATGTATACTATTTAATAATCAATATTACTTTACAATAATCATATATAGTTATTTTTTACACCATTATACCCATCCAAGTAAGGTGGTGGTGGAAAATAGATTACACCACGGCGTGGAGACGGTATTCCGTACGTACGCACGCGCGGTGATTTCGTTTTCCGTAGGATGGATAGATTGTGAAATAGGGTTGTTTCATACATATAATAACATATCAGTATATTAGTGATACTGATGTTATTACTTCATAATGAAACAAATAGATAAGAATAAGTAGAAGAAGAAATAAATTTGAAAGAATCGGTAACGGACATTACCTCTTCTTTGAAGCGCCTCTTTGAGACCTCCTCTTAGGGCACTAAAATTGGTCTTTGAAGGAGACAAAGACCTCTAGGATGTTTCTAGGTAAGTGGGTAAGTGAAATGGGCAGGGTTTGGCCGAGCTTGAAGGATCAAATTGGTGTGAGGAGGAGAGGGAGGAGGTTCCCTTTTATAAGGGAGGAGAGGGGCACCTTTGGAAATATAAGAAATATTAGTTTATATTAAATCCCAACCCCACTTAAAAACTTCCAAAATGACTCATATCCTAAGATTAGATGATATAGGGTTTTAATATCATCAAAAAAAATTTAGACATGTTAGGAATTTAGTTTAAACATTATCAACTTGATTAATCCTTATTTATCAATTTAATTTTAATTGTGGTAATAATATTCTAAATTTTAAATTATTATAAATAATTACATATGTATTGTGAATTTTCCATAATTTGACACTTTATGACATTTTAGACCATATAAATTTTAATTTATAATTTTTAAATATTTTTTTGATTTTTAAACAAATTTATAATATGATATTTTTATAAAATAACAATAGTGTCAATTTTGACATTATTCATTCATTTGAATTTAAATAAAATATATACAGATGATATGTTCGAAATAAAAGCTTTAATAGATTCATAACATGTCATATGTATCTATAAAATTAGTGGAGCACATTAAATATTTCATATAATATTTATTTTAATACTTTTAAAACCATTTATTTGATATTTTAATTAATAATATAATTTCAACATCACTATTGTGTCATAATTAATGATAATTATTTAATCCCTAAAAATTCTAAATAAATTCATATGATGTAGATAATTGTATTATATTTCTTTATACTATTCATGTTTGAAGTTTCATTAAGTTTATCACCAAATTAAAATTATTATACTTATAAGATTTAAGAAAGTGACATGTTTTCACTTTCTTTGGTTTTAATAATAATTAAATTATTTTCATGGAACAAAGTCCATTAAATGAATATAATCCAACCCTTAGGTGATATGGGTCGACTTTTAGTCATACAATAGTATTTTGGCAGGTTTTAGGGTAATTTTATAGTCTTATATTTACCCTTAATTACCTGATTTACCTTAAACTATGGTAAATAAAATTTACCGTAGTTACTATTCATAATGCCCAAAAATAAAAAGTAGACTATTAACATAATTTGGACCCACTAATTACAAATATTTAATCCATTTTTCAAAATTCAAATAACATAATTTGTAGTAATTAATTTAAAATTAATCTCATTGTTAAGAAAACGGGTTTTAGAAGTTAAAACATTGCCAAAGATTGAAATGTTTTTACCTATGAATTCAATGTGAAATTAATTGTAATGGCATAAATTATATTAAATGGTAAAAATATATTCTATTTATACTTTAAAACCATTAAATATTATAATTTAACCATATAAATTATCTCAATAAAAAAAGTTGTTTTTAATTAAAAATTAGCGTATTTTTACTCTTCATCAAAATATGAAAGTTATCAGAAAAATATCAAAAATTTATCGAAAGTAAATTTTTATATCCTGATTCAAAAGAATAATTTTATTTTGTAAAATTTAACTTATAAACATGTAAAAAACTATATTTAATGTGGGTGTGCCATCAAAAGGCGGCAAAACTGCATTTTTTCAAAAATACTTATTTTACCTGAAAAAATTATTTTGTTCTCTTACCATGTTCTAGAAAATGTGTAAGATGAATAATAATGTTATAAAATTCAAAATTTTGTTAATACTATTCATAATAGCTAGTCCATAATAATATATCATTGTTTAGTGAAACCCAGTATTGCGTACTACACCCGCTATCGAGGATGGTCGTGATTGCGTGTAATGAAAGCCAAGTCAGTATTGTGTGCTGTGAAAGATTCCTTTGGTGTTGCATATAAAATAAGACATAAAAAAATATTTCTCATAAAATCTCAGGGTGTTACATTCTACCCCCCTTAAAATGAATTTCTCCCTCAAAATTCGTCACTTCATTACAAACAGATGAGGATACCTTTCCCTCATCATATCCTCAAGTTCCCATGTAGCTTCTTCTAATTGGTGGTTCCTCCAAAAAACTTTCACCAAGCGAGTGGTCTTGTTCCGTAGGACTTTTTTGCTATGATCCAGAATCTCTATTGGTTGTTCTTCATAAGAAAGATCTTGCTCCAGCGGTACAACTTCTGAGCTGAGTACATGTGAAGGATCGGGTATGTACTTTCTTAGGAGAGATACATGGAACACATCGTGAACTTGAGATAGATTCGGTGGAAGCGCCAATAGGTAAGCTACCTTCCCAACACGATCCATAATTTCAAAAGGACCGATATATCTAGGGCTCAACTTTCCCTTCTTTCCAAATCTCATGACCCTCTTCCAGGGAGATATTCGTAAGAACACTTTATCACCCACTTCAAACTCTAGGTCTTTTCTTCGGTTGTAGGCATAACTTTTCTTTCGACTCTGAGCTACTCTTATGTGTTGTTGAATAGATCTGACCTTTTCTTCCATCTCATCAAAAAGATCAGGTCCTAATAGCTTTCTTTCCCCAACTTCATCCCAGCAAGTTGGAGTTCTGCATTTCTTTCCATAGAGAGCTTCATAAGGAGCCATCTGAATACTGGAGTGAAAGCTATTATTATAAGAAAATTCCACCAAAGATAGGTGTTGATCCCAACCACCTTTGAAATCAATAGAGAAAGATCTCAACATGTCTTCTAGAGTTTTAATTGTCCTCTCAGACTGACCATCTATCTGAGGATGGTAAGTAGTGCTGAAACTCAACTCTGTATCTAGAGCATGTTGAAGACTTCGCAAGAATTTCAAGGTAAACCTCGGATCCCGATCAGATATAATGGAAAGTGGTACTCCATGCAATCTTAACACTTCCTTTACATATATCCTGGCAAGATGATCAAGAGAAAAATCTTCTCTAATAGCAATGAAGTGTGCCGACTTTGTAGGACAATCAACTATAACCCAGATAGCATTATTGCCTTTGGATGTTTTAGGAAGTCCAGTGACAAAGACCATAGTGATGTTTTCCCATTTCAATTATGGTATGGGTAATGGTTGTAACATCCCCTTAGACTTTTGTCTCACAACTTTAACTTACTGACAAACCAAGCATCGAGAGACGTATTCAGCAACATCTCTTTTCATTCCACCCCACTAGAAGTACTCTTTCAGGTCCCTATACATCTTTGTACTTCCAGGATGAATAGAAAATGAAGAACTATGAGCCTTGTCCAGTAGATCCTTCATTAATTCTGGGATTGGAGGAACACAAACCCGATTCATGAATCTTATTATCCCATCATAATCAAGGTTGAATTCAGGAACATTTCTCACCTTCTTTTGTAACTCTAAATATTCTTTCTGTGCCGCTTTAATCTTCACATGTATAAATGGTTGAACATTCATTTGAGAAAGATAATATTTTTCCCCTTCCATTATAATTCCAAGATCCATCTTTTGTAAATCTATAAATATTGGATCTTTTACGATCCTCATCATGGATAAGCTATCATGGTCTTGTCGACTTAATGCGTCTGCTACCTTGTTTGCTTTCCCAGGGTGGTAATGAATCGAGCAGTCGTAATCCTTAATCAGCACCAACCATCTTCTTTGGCGCATATTCATCTCCTTTTGTGTGAAAATATACTTTAAACTTTTATGATCAGTATAAATATCACACCTTTCTCCATAAAGATAATTCCTCCAAATCTTTAATGCAAAGATTACCGCAGCTAACTCCAAATCATGAGTTGGGTAATTTTGCTCATGGATTTTCAACTGTCTTGAGGCATAAGCTATCACCATATCATTTTTCATGAGAACACACCCCATTCCCTTCTTGGATGCATCACTGTAGATAACAAACCTTTCTCCACTGCAAGGTAGTGTGAGCACAGGTGCACTAGCTAACCTTCTTTTTAGCTCTTTGAAATTCTCTTCACATTCCTCTGTCCAAACAAACTTAAATCCTTCCCGAGTCAACTTGGGGAGTGGGTTAGATAACCTTGAAAAATCTTTCACAAAACATCAGTAATATCCAGCCAAACCAAGAAAACTTCAGATCTCAGTTTCTGTTGTTGGTCTCGACCATCTTTCGATAAACTCTGTTTTTGCTGGATCCACAGATATCCCCTCTTTTGAGATTATGTGACCCAAAAATGAAACTTTTTGAAGCCAAAATTCACACTTGGTAAATTTGGAATAAAGCTTATCCTTTCTTAGGGTCTTTAATACAATTCTCAAGTGATCATCATGTTATTTCTTGCTCTTTGAATAGACAAGAATATCATCTATAAAGACTACCACAAACTGATCAAGATAGTCTCTAAAGACTCTATTCCTCGGATCCATGAAGATAGCAGGGGAATTAGTAAGACCAAATGGAATCACTATAAATTCATAGTGTCTATACCTTGTACGGAAAGTCGTCTTTGATATATCCTCCCTTTTGACCCTTAATTGATGATACCCTGAACGAAGATCAATCTTGGAAAAGTATTGAGCCCCGCATAGTTGGTCAAATAGGTCATCAATGCATGGGAGAGGATATTTGTTCTTGATAGTGATCTTGTTAAGTTCTCGATAATCAATGCTGAGTCTCATTGATCCATCTTTCTTCTTAACAAACAGAAAAGGTGCTCCCCAAGGTGACGCACTAGGGAGTTTGAATCCTTTATCAAGATTCTCTTGGAGTTACTTCTTCAATTCTTGCAAATCAATTGGGGCCATTTTATAAGGTGTCTTTGAAATAGGCAAAGCACCAGGTACGAGTTCTGTTGAAAACTCAACTTCACGATTTGGTGGAAGACCTGGAAATTCCTCCAGAAAGACATCATCAAATTCCCGTACAATTGGCATATTATTAATCATGAGTTTCTCGCCAACCATTTGAGATAAGTAACCGTCATTTAGTGGAATTAAGACCCATAAGATGGAAGAAATTTCCACTGGAAGGTTATGTTCATCCTTGCATCGATAGACGATCATAGATTGATCTGGAATATGAAATGTGACCTCCCTTCTTTGGAAATTGATATGAGATCCATATAAAGAAAGCCAATCCATGCCAAGAATCACATAAAATTCCACTATAGGAAGGATCACAATATTTTCAGGAATCACTTTCCCACAAACTTCAATTGGAGAAGAATTTTAAACTTTTGATGCGACTGTTGTGCCATTATGAGTTGTCACAGCCAACTCAACATCTAATTGTTGAGGTAATATGACGATACCCTTAGAAAATTCTTCAGAAATAAAAGATTGGGTGGATCCAGAATCAAATAAAACATTTTCTACTTTAGAGTGGATGGTAACTGTACCTCTCACCACTTCGTTGTCGTACTTCACATTGCTGATAGTAATTGCATGTGACTTTCCTTTGTCTTTGGTCTTAATAGTTTGTTGACGTCGATCATCATCATCAAACCTTGGATTTGGGAATTGATTGGCATAATTCCCCATCTCCTTTCACTTGAAACATTGAAGTGTAGTAGGTTCATTCTGTGTATCCCTTCCTTTGTTTGCATCATTAGACATCTTCTTTCCATTATTTCGACATTCAATTTCCCGATGACCTTCTTTTCCACACTTATAACATTATCTTGTCCCCTTAAGACAATTTCCTCCATGTTTCTTTCCAAACATTGAGCATAAGGGAAAACTCATCTTCTTTTCTGTGTGGTCTTTAGATTTTCCTTTGAATTCCATTTTCCTCTTCTTATCAAACCCATGGGACTGATGGGTTACACCAATCTCCATCTCAACCTTGAGAGCACATCGAACAATTTCCCCGTAGCTATTGAATTCCCTTATGGCTAACGCCCTTTGAAGACTTGGTTTTAAGCCACTAATGAATTGATCAATCTTACTCTCAGGTTGGATAATAATTCTGAAAGTGTAACTTGAAAGTATTGTAAAATTTGCTTCGTAGGTACCAACGGATTCATCATCCTTTTTCTTCAGTTCAAGAAACTCCTTCTCCATCTTTGTTTGAAGAATACGATGGAAATACTTATTGAAAAATATGTTCTTGAACTCGTCCCATTCCATGGAATCAATTTCATCCCTTTTCCTCGTATTATTAATAAGATTCCACCATTGATCAGCATCACCTTCCAAATGATACACGGTTAAGATGACTTTATCATGTTCAGAACATTGAAGAACTGAAAATATCTTTTCAGTGGTACCGATCCATTGTTCAGCCACTAATGGATCAGAAGACCCACTGAATGAAGGTGGACACTGCCTCATGAAGGATTCAACAGAATATTGCTCCTTCCTTTGCTCGTTTGGAAGTCCGGCATGATTCATATCTTGTGAAAGTTGTGTGAACATGGCTACAAGATTTTTCATTCCAACTCCCATAATGTTTGGTTGCTCAGGGGGACAATCATTTCATTGCCCATCGCATTCCACATTAACACGGTTCCTTCAGGTTCCAACCATTGACTAAAACCAAGAAGAATAGTGTGAGAAACGCTAATTATAATAATCAAGAATAAAATTTCACACTTAAGGTATTATCATAGGTTGTTCATGGCCATTTCTAAAACACTAAGATTGTGTTCTATGCTTAGACATATCCTAAGGTTTTTTTTACTAAGGCTTTCACATCCTAGTTTCCAAAGGTTGACTATACCTTTCCTCTGATACCAACTATGACGACCCATACTTTACATACATGGTTATTACTTCAAAATTGAAGCATGATTATTACAACATATAATAAAACCATGAAAGGACCGTATAGGTATAGTGTCTTTAGAAACTGGGAAACATAAACAACTGGTTCATAAATCATCTACGTTGTCTCCCATTTATTTCATCCTATCTAGATTCCCTTTTAGAATATCTTACTTAATAACCTTCTCCTTGACCTGGGGAAAGAAAACATACAAAAGGTTGAGATCAAATGCTCCGTAAGGGAAAAAAAGAAATATCAAACATATCATATTTATAAGAACATAACATTTTGAAAATCTTATCCTACAAAAGAGATCATAACATGGGATAAATCATAGAAGTGAAATGTAATTCAAATAATCATAACTTAAAACATGGATATTTGTGGCATACACACATAATCATAGAAAATAATTTCTTAGTAGTCAAGACTCATTTCCAAGACTATCTTAGCAGACAAAGCCCTTTTCTGAACCGATTTCACTCCTCGTTTCAGTCCTATTTCACTAAACCGGTTTAACCTTCCATTCCAGACATGTCTATCTCATGAGATATAAATCTTTACCCAATGCATTGGAGGGAAATATAGGTCTCACCCATCACATAATGTTACCATTCTTATGTGTGCCATAAAATCATAAACCATACATCATAGCATAACCCATGTAATAAAAATGGGATTCTTAAACATCACGGCATCATAATAGAATACATAAAAGGATATAGTAAAAATAATTCCATCATAACATAATCTAATCAATTTAAAAATAGGGATATAAACAGAACCCTCTATTATCGTATATGGAAAATAATTTTTATAAAACACTTGAACTCCATTCTTGAGGAAAATATCCTTTCTACTTCAAAAACATTTTTCCTTTCTTAACATGTCATATAATTTTGAACTAAACAAAGTTGATTAAAAATAAACTTGAAAACTTGTAAAGTAAGCTTAATGTAAATAATGTTCTAAAAATCCATTCATACCGTATAAGTTAAAAAAACATTCTTCCCGTACTTTGGCCGGAAAAGTCAAAGAGTACCTCGTACGAAAAACGACAAAAGATTCCATTCATATCTTTTACTAAAAACTCACTGAAGGGTAAAATTGGATTTAAACAATTGTAGTTGGATGGAAATAATATTACATATTGAGGAAACATGGATGTGGATGATAAATGTTCCCCAGTAAATTCTGAAGCATAAACAATCTCGGATAAAAATGAGATTGTGAGATTTTCCCTTACCTTAGGTCTGATTTGCTTCATAAGTGTCTGAACCTCCTATATAATGATTTAAATAATGTTATTGACTTATTCCAGAATCATACTCATTGTTATTATATCATATATGGTCATATTATTAGCTTCTTATTAGTAATATTTCATTCCTACTTGTTATTTGGGTGTTTATTACTTTTTGTTCTTATGCGTGTTTTGTCGAATAAATTCGTATTCTTCTTTTTACGTTATAGATAACTCATTTCCAGAATGGTATTAGTGTAATATATATCATATTAATTCATTAAATTCATTTATATAATCATTGTGAAATGAAGATCATGTAGAACGAGCCGCACCACATCGTGGAGATGGTATTCCATACGTACGCACGAGCGATGATATCGTTCCCATGATCGTGGAATTGTATTGGAGTGTATGTATACTATTTCAGAATAAATATCACTTTAAAATAGTCATATATAGTTATTCTTTACACCATTATACCCATCCAAGTAAGGTGGTGGTGGAAAATAGATTACACCACGGCGTGGAGATGGTATTCCGTACGTACGCACGCGCGGTGATTTCGTTTTCCGTAGGATGGATAGATGGTGAAATAGGGTTGTTTCATACTTATAATAACATATAATTATATGAGTGATACTGATGTTATTACTTCATAATGAAAAAACTAAAGAATAAGAAGAAGTAGAAGAAGAAATAAAGTTGAAAGAATTGGTAACGGACATTACCTCTTCTTTGAAGTGCCTCTTTGAGACCTCCTCTTAGGGCACTAAAATTGGTCTTTGAAGGAGACCAAGACCTCTATGATGTTTCTAGGTAAGTGGGGAAGTGAAATGGTCCGGGTTATGCTGAGCTTGAAGGCTCCAATTAGTGTGAGGAGGAGAGGGAGGAGGTTCCCTTTTATAAGGGAGGAGAGGGGCACCTTTGGAAATATAAGAAATATTAGTTTATATTAAATCCCAACCCCACGTAAAAACTCTCAAAATGACTCATATTCAAAGATTAGTGGATCACATTAAATAGTTCATATAATATTTATTTTAATACGTTTTAAACCATTTATTTGATATTTTAATTAATAAAATAATTTCAACATCACTATTGTGTCATAATTAATGATAATTATTTAATCCCTAAAAATTATAAATAAATCCATATGATGTAGATAATTGTATTATATTTCTGGATACTATTCATGTTCTAAGTTTCATTAAGTTTATCACTAAATTAAAATTATTATACTTATAAGATTTAAGTGACATGTTGTCACTTTCTTTGGTTTTAATAATAATTAAATTATTTTCATGGACAAAAGTCCATTAAATGAATCTAATCCGACCCTTAGATGATATGGGTCGACTGCTAGTCATCCAATAGGATTTTGGCAGGTGTTAGGGTAATTTTATAATCTTATATTTACCCTTAATTACCCGATTTACCTTTAACTATGGTAAATAAAATTTACCGTAGTTACTATTCATAATGCCCAAAAATAAAAAGTAGCCTATTAACATAATTTGAACCAACTGATTCCAAATATGGAATCCATTTTTCAAAATTCAAAACACATAAGTTTCAGTAATTAATTTAAAATTAATCCTTTTGTTAAGAAAATGGGTTTTGGAAGTTAAAACATTGCCAAAGATTGAAGTGTTTTTACCTATGAATTCAATGTGAAATTAATGCTAATGACATACATTATATTAAATGGTAAAAATATATTCTATTTATAATTTAAAAACATTAAATATTATAATTTAACCATATAAATTATCTCAATGAAAAAATTTGTTTTTAATTAAAAATTAGCGTATTTTTACTATTCATCAAAATATGAAAGTTATCAGAAAAATATCAAAAATTTATCCAAAGTAAATTTTTATATATTGATTCAAAGAGAAGAATTTTATTTTGGAAAATTTAACTTATAAACATGTCAAAAACTAGATTTAATGTGGGTGCGCCATCAAAAGGCGGCAAAACTGTATTTTTTAAAAATACTTATTTTACCCGAAAAAATTATTTTTTTCTCTTTCCATGTTCTAGAAAATGTGTAAGATGAATAATAATGTTATAAAATTCAAATTTTAGTTAATACTATTCATAAAATCTAGTCCATAATAATATATCGTTGTTTAGTGAAACCTAGTATTGTGTACTACACACGCTATCGAGGAAGGTCATGATTGTGTGTAATGCAAGCCAAGTCAGTATTGTATGCTGTGAAAGATTCGTTTGGTGTTGCGTATAAAATAATACATAAAAAAAATATTTCTCATAAAATCTCAGGTTGTTACACCCACCCCCACCCAAATATTACCCCTCCATTTCCACTCTAGCCCCTAATGAGATCCTTGCTCAGGAAGAGACCCAATCAACCTTCAGTGAGTCGTATGATGATGACTACCCTAAACTAAACCATATCCTCTACTTTTAAAACCCATAACAATATGTAATACTCACTTGTTTATAGGAGAAACTAATGAGGGCCAACAAAACAGTTGACATGGATTTCCCTGCTTGGTTTCATAAAATCCTGGAGGTCCTCTAGTGCCTCGAGTGCCTACATATTTCATTCATGGTTGAGGTATGTGAGGAGACATAACGAGATATATTTCTAGAGTTTCTTTCCACATTTGAGGTCCCAATTGAAAGCATCCACTACATAATAAGTGGTTATCCTCATGATCTTTCCTTTATAGAATTTTACATTAGCCTCCGGATTTATATTAAGGATTTATCCACATACCAAGTATTCCCCACACTACATCTTGAGCTCAAAAATTCCTATTCAAAGTGGATTTATTTAATGATTTCTTGGGATTCATAGACTGATAATGATCCTAGGTTCACCAAGTCCACCCATACTTGAGGTGCATCACTTTTTATACTTTATAGATCTAGGACACATTCCGGGTTCACCGAAGCTGAGTCTCACGGCTGTGTTAATCATATGGATTTCATTATACTCACAGTAGTCTTGGCTGGCCCTACCACCAACAGGGCACCTTAGTTTTAATTTTATTACATATCACATACTCAAAGGATGTGGGGGACACTGATGGGGGGATCTTTCATTTCATATATATCCCATCATTTTTGTGTTTTTGACGCAGCCCTACCACTAACCTCTCTCAGGATGATGGAGTCTATTTATTTTCACCTATTGCACAAGATGAAACTCCTGATCAAGGACAATGATACCTACCAGTGGGTAACAGGAGTAGTTGAGGCTACTGATGAAGCCCTAGAAGATCTTGTAGAAAATCTCACACCACCTACTGCCCCCACCTCCATCCCAATACACAAATATTAAATCCCCACCCCTGACCCTAACCATTTTATACCCTCCAACACCACCTACCATACAAAACCACCCACCCCATCCTATTCATTAGATATTTCAGCCATGCACCTCTTCATCCTAGAGAATCTGTGTCGGATCTCCTAGAACCTCGACATTCTTTTGGTGGAGTTCTCCCAGTTCACATCCCCTTTACATCATCACTAGCCCTTGTCTTTCCCACACCATCTAACATTCTTATCTCATCCACCACCCTATACAATTTCCCATTAGAGCTAACAGACCTTGCTTCCCAGAAGGAATATATGGTAGAGTACTCCTATAGAATAAAGGGACTAGTATCCACCCCATCCACTAAGGTACCCTTCATCGATCCTACTTCTATACCCACAACCACTCTAAGCATCAATACATCCCCACCATGCACCACTCAGATAACTGCCAGCACCATGGAACCATCATCTATAGATGACTATTCATCCCTGTTATCCATTAAAACCATTGAACAAGAATGTCAGTTACATCCACACTCTATTCGGGGGCGGACTGTCAATGATTTCATTACATGAATTGATTTTTCATAGTTTACCCCAGTCCCCTCCCCAGATTGTTTTATACTACTAGGATGATAATCATTTTTGTATTACTAGTGTTTCCTTTCATGATTGTATCATTACACTAAATCTATACATGGGATGATTCTTTTTTTCTATTTACAAGGCTTATTTTTCAATTAATTATACAGTGATATTATCCATGTCTAGATCCTCTATTTCATCTATGGTTATCGATGCAGTTGTTCCACCATCTTCCCTTGTTTGATGAGTGGCTCAGCACCTGGTCGAGGTCGAGTGCCTTCTTTAGGAGTTATCCCTTGAGATTCAAGCTCACCATCCATGAACATGAGAACAGATACCTTTATATCCACATCTTCTTTGTGTTTGGTATGCTACTTAAGTAATAAATCCTACAAAGATGCCCTGAGATCTAGAGGACACTACCATGAGTAGTTATATAATAGTGAGGAGAGCTGAGCCAAAAGATGATACTAACTGGTATTTTGATCCATCTGTCTGTATGATGATGTCGTTGTTAGATATTTATGGGAGGCAACCCATATTTCATCTATTTTATCATTTTTTGTAGTTATTCTATTCTCCTAGTCATCTATTCATAGTTTTTCTTTTTAGACATAAGTCACTTTTATCCTTATTAAATACACATACTTTCATTTATATCAAGTGTATTTCATTACTATTCACTATGTGCACCTACCTATTCTACAGCTTGAAAAATGATTAAACTATATGGACTAACATTTTATCCAGTGAAGGATTTTTATTTCTCACCTCTTTTGTTGGTATTCCAATTCCAAATTCAAAATATCACAACTTTCCCAATGAAATACCACTCTATAAAGGGAGATCTCAATTCATTATAATTTCATTTCCCAATTTCCATTTAAAGAATCTGAGATTTATCTTCCATAACCCTCCCACAGTATTTCCACGGATAATGCAGAAACTGTGTCATTCTAAGTGTTGGGGAGGTTTTCTTGATATTCACTTTCAAAACAAATGAATTTTTGTCTGTTCTTATTTATCTAGGAGGAATTTATAATTTGGAGTCATTTTTTGAACCTAAAAATCATTATCCATATTTAAATAAAAGAAAACGTAAATTTAGAAATTTTTTAAAATAAATGTTTTTACCCTATTTATATTTTTTGAATGACGGATGAGTTTATAAATTAAATTCAGATTGAAAATTTTTTCAATTGATTTTAATTGACTAATTACTTCGTTTTATACCCTTAGTGACTTCCAGTTTTCTTTATCTACTCCTTCTCCAGAGAAGATTCTAAGCCAACAATTGCATATTCTTTTATGAGCATATACCTTAAGTGACACTTGGGACATGTAAACCTATCAAAACTTGCATTGAGACCTTATTGGGCCTTTGACTAAAAAAATAAAATTATAAAATTATTTAGGAATCCTTTTTTGATCTATGTTTTTTTAGACTCTCCATAAAAATTTCTTTAATTAAGACCATAATTATAATGAATGACTTTATAGGATTCAGTTATTCTAAGCCAATTATCCCTTACTACCCTGATCTTTATGTAATGCATGAATTTAATTTGAATAATTGTGGGGGATGTTTTTCATTGAATAGACACAATGTGATTTTTACTATAGACATTTATTTGTGTTTCTCTCCAGACAGTTTGATTATGATCCATGTTTACTTTGTGGTATTTAAAATCTATCATGGTCCTTTAAAAAATACAAAAGAAAAGAAAAATATGATTGGGTTGTGTATTAGGAAGGTCCAAACTTACCATTCCCAAACCAATGAATCCTCTGAAGGATCATATGTGGTTAGCGGATGGATGTGTGATCTGGAATAAACATGAATTTCAGAGAAAAAAATAATACAAAAAGAAAAAGAAAAAGAAAAAGAAAATAATCAAATAATTTTTTCACTCACCTGATATGTGTGTGTGTGTGTGTGTTTGTATCAAACTTAAGATGCTGGGAGAATGGAAGTATATAGCTATATATGATTCATTTCATTACACTCTTTACAAAATTATTGCATTATACTTCAGATCTTACCCTCCTTTTTAAGTTTGTTTTTCACTATTTACCCACCTGCCTACAGCCTCAGATTCATTTGAACCTAATTTATAAAGCCCTCATGATCGATTTTGTATTTAAATTTATGAAGTCGATATGATAGAAACAATACAAGAACATGGTTAGGAACATGTACTCATGGTATGAGCATAACTCTAGTTTCATTTTTCCCTTAGTGATGAGAGAAAATTTGGTGTGAGGAAAATTGAAATTAGATATATATTTCAAGGAATAGTTAATAAATTGTAATTAAAAGTTTAATAATTTGTTTAAAGAACTAGGCTATGAGGAATGACTAATTTTTTATGAAATGACAATTCTAGAGACTGAATTTGTATACTTACAATTAGTTTTATTTACCTGAATAAAATAAATGTTTCTTATTTTTAAAAATTGCATACCTTTTGAAATCTATATTGATATATTTTTTCTTGTGGACAGGAAATTATTCAAGTTTGGGGGAATTTGATATTATGGAATCATATAAACATTTTTCTATCATTTTTTTATGAATTATCCATGTTTTACCCGATAATGAACCAGGTATCTGTTTTTTATTGTAGGAAATAGTTTTTCAAGGTTTCAAATCAAAAATTGGAGAAACTGACCAAAAAATACCATTATATATCGTAAAAATATATTACACAACATGTAAAAAGATTCATAACATAAGGAAAAGTCATGAAGGAAGTTATGAATCCATTACATGATATGATTCACCAATACACATCGTTTAACCTTTTAATTCAATTCCCTCTTACAAGATAATTCTCGGAGGAATATACACATCGTGAGTCCCATATACACATCATGAAAGGAGTCAATGTTCTAAATATACAAATTCAAAAATCACAGATGCAAACTCTGACTGGAATTAAAAGATGTGAAACACCATTACACGTCTACAATACACAGATTATTTACTTATAGTGGGTGAACCAAACAAAAAAGGAAAACAAAACTTTTAGTTTCTCTCTCAATTTATGTTTTTTCTCTCTTTCTTTTCATTCCTCCCTTTCCCCCAAAACTAAATTTTCATTAATTTTGTTCATTTTTTTATAATTTCCCAACCCTAAATCATTGATTTAAAAAACTTTCTTCATTCCATTATAATTAACTACACCATTCTACATGCGTTCATCGACTCGATCATCAATCTATGTCAAACACATATTGCTCTTGTTCTCATTCTTATTCACATGTAAGTATTTGATTTTCTTATGATTGATTCAAAGATCAAATTGATTATTCTCAATTTCATGTTGGATAATTGTTTAATTTTAATTATTCAATTTTTTTCAATTGTTTAATTTCAATATCATCTAGCATGTTAACTATGTTTTCAATTTCTATTCTGTCTATAATTGATTCTACCATGAGTAGCTAAACTGCTTAGGGTAGGGATCGAGAGTAGCGGCGATTGAATCTAATTAATCATCAATTATCAACCAGGCAATCTTAAGGAATATTAATGAGGTTAAATAATAATTCTCAATCCAATTATTTTTAAGAGGTATTAACCATAGAATTCTTGAATGAATGACCCTGATCTTATTGGAGTAGAATAGCATATAGCCAATATCCAATGATACATTTTTCTTTTCAATCTAGGCTTAATGAATCCCAATTGCAATTGTCTCGGGCCCAATGAATATCTATCTCTTGGATAGATCTATTTGTCTTGACCATATCCAACTAGTGACCTCTTATTGCTTCACAGCCTAGACCTTAAGACCATACCAAGTTAAAATTAAAGATCATCATATCTACTGAACCCCAAAATTGATCATCATACCTTAATTATATCTGATCTTTATCCATAAAACACCCAGCATTAGTTAGTTTACCAAACTCAACCATATTGATATGACTCCTACCCAAAAGGGTTATAAGCTTAGTTCCTTCCAGCCAATCCAAGATCTTCATGGGGTTGACCCCGCACTACCATTATACTACGTTCCAGTAGAATGTGTTGTTTGGGAAAAATAAATCTAATATGACCGCAACCTGTATGAATTAAACGAGGTGTGTGGGAATGTAACATTGGAATATTTTCATGAATAACACCCATCTATATAAAAAAATTGTTAAATACTGAATTTCTAGATGATGATATATTCTCTATTAATGGTGGCCCCCAAATATAGGAAATTTGTTATGATGGTGCATGCAGGATCACGGTAGGGAGGAGAATGGAAGATTCTCAAATCAATAAAGTTAGGTTAGGTATTGTGTTTATCTCTCTATAAAAATCATCCCTACCTTAACCTTTCATATTATCAGAAGCTTTTACTAACAATGAGCCAGATTATCAGGCCCTCATTACAAGCCTAGAACTATAACTCCCAATACTAGTGGACCCCTTATATGTGAATGGAAATTCAAATTTGGTAATAAAACATATCAACATGGATTTCTCTATAGGAAAAGAAAATAAAACCCCCCTGTATGAAAATTTTAGAGATTCAATGGAATAGTTCTCCTTAGATCCAATATTGACTCATGTCATATGATCTTAGAATGCCCAGGAAGTTGTTTTGTAAAATGAAGTTACATTTTTATCATATCTAAATAGTGATAAAATGATTATCAGCATTGTGTCTTTATAAATTATATATCCTTTTGATCTAGTCATAGTGGAAGAGATTAATGAATTCAGTCCTATCCCTGATCCATATGGTCCTACCGCTGGGTAGATGATACCAATAATGGACTACCTTTAGGATGGATTTCTCCCACTAGATAGAGCTAGGAAAGAGAAAATCTTATGGAAAGTAGCTAACTTCACTCTTTATGATGTCCCAAATCACCATAAAGTCTTATATAAATGAGGATTTGATGGATTCCTTCTTAGATGAATTGATGCATAAGATATAGATATTATCATGAATAAAGTAAACATTGGATCCTACATCACCCACTAGTCGGGGATCAAGCATTCCCATCAAATCTGAAGGCTTGGGTAATACAAGCCCATTATGACACATAATTTCATGGAATTCTCCAAGAATTTTCATCCCTTCCAATTTGTAATGTCCCAGACCCAGATGCCCCCCGAAATGGTGCCCCGAGCCCGGTTGGCCACATGGACTCAAGAGCATCTCCCCAAATTCCAGAGGCTGCTGACTAATAGTGAGGTCCTAGGTGATTCAGTAGGGAGACTATGCCCTCATTAAAAAAGTATCATAGTGGAAGGAAAACATATAATAAATAGTGTAAGTGAAATAAAAAGAAGATAACTAAAAGTAAAACAAGATAAGAATACATATCAATAACCACAAGTGTCTTGTTTAAAAAAAGTTGTAGATGGTACAAGTATCTAGAAAGCGTCTTGAATGGTACATGGAAATACAAAACGATACAAGTACCAAAAAGAAAAAATCCCAAAAACTTATCCCAACATCGCAAGCCTCAGCATGGACCTATGCTCCCCTGCTCCAAAGCCACAGTCAACAACCTATACTAGAGCGCTTTCCACTATCATCACCTGCAACCATATAATATGTTTGGGTCAACAAGAAGGCCCAAATAAGGTGTCAGATAAACATACCTGTAGGAAACCACCAAGATCTATACAGTTCTAAAAACAATCCTACAAAAGTTCTAGAAAGTGAAAACAAATAGTAAAGTAAGTGTGTATTCCCATGCCATAAGTCTATTGTAGTAAGAAAAAACATCCAATCCTCAAGGATACCTTCAAAAGAGAGTCATCTCCTAACAATGCAGCTATAACAAGTAAATAATCAAGTCATACGAAACATCATACATCCATATATATCAATAAATACACAGCCATGTTGTATAGAAAAGTCAAGTATCCCACAAAAAAGTCATATTGAAATCAAATATCCCATGACCACACCATATAGTGAAGTGTAGACCGCAAGGGCCAGATCCAAGGTGTCAACAGACCAAGGCATCCATTTAATTTATCTAGACCACAGAGGTATGGATCCAAGGAGCTGGTCCCAGGCATCCCATCGAGTCCCATGGGCATCCCTAGTGGAAACTCAGTTAAACAATGGTTGGGATACTAGGATCATGGAAATAAAAAGTCCTACGCGATCCCAAGAAAGCTGGATCCACAAAGTAGCAAGTCCTAAGACATCCCACGTAATCAAGACCCAAGGGGTAGAGTCAACCCAAGGCATCCAATACCACATTCCATATCCATGGAGAGCAGTCCAAGGTATCTATCAAACAATTCAATCAAGAATTCAATCATTCAAATTAAATATTCAATCCATGTGAGTATACCCACTCACATGAACTTGCACAAGCCATGAGAATACCCACTCATGCAAACCATTTATTAACTACAATCATATGGGCTTATCCTCCCATATAAACCATTTAACATGACATTAGTCATTTCATATAGGTATAACCACCCATATTATCTATTTAACATTCCAAACTATCAAAATAGACAAGTCATAACATGGTATTCATTAATCAAGTTGGAAGTACATCTTCTAAACTAGCTATCAAGGCATTAACTGGCTTCCTCTAACTAGAAAAGCACAAGTACACACCCCTTGGGTGGTTTAAATAGGAAAGTTATTTCCTTAAGTCACACCCCTTGGGTTACCTTGAATCATGTAATAAGTTTCAACACATCCAAATAGTACCTATGAGCATCCTCACTAGGTTCGACTACACCTACAACAAGCAACTCGCTCAAAAATGAGCCCCACTGGAATGTCTGATGGGTAGCATATTTTCCGAATGCCTAAAAATCACAAGAAAAGCCGAAAGAAAGTATATAACACATAAATTTCCATGGTGGTAGACTAATCATCCAGTATTAAGTTCTGATTTATCCTGGTTTCGAAGAAATCTGAAGAATGAACGAAGAACGGGATATTAGGGCATATGATCCTAAATCCAAATAGTACAGTCATTGTTTCGAAGAATCAAGAGTGACTAAAAATGAATTGATTAATTACTTATTTGGTTCCAATGTAATATAAGGTTCTTGAATCAGAGTTCAGATTGCTTCAGAATCAGAAAAAAAAACTAGTTTATAGGGGTTTTGGGTTCAAAAATGAGAGAAAAACATTTTGTCCATCAAAAGTTAATCTATTTCATCTTTTATAAAAAAAATAATTGGTAAAGTACACAGAATGTGCTGTCCTTTTATTTATTTCTGAGCCAAACTGGCCACATGTCATGATGGCCCAGTACATGGTGTGTAGACCAAGTACACAATGTATACCTAGCCTAAAGCCAGATTTCATCACGTTTTCCCATTTATTTTCCAAAAACAACCCAACCGGCTCATGACGTAGCTTAGGGTCTAATCCAAAAAGGAAATTAAACAACATTAACCCAAAAATAAAGATCTATACCTCAAGAAAAACCTGGTATATTACGATCTTCCCCCCTTATATCAATTCGTCCTTGAATTGCTCTCTGAAGGGTGGTCAAGATTTTTCTGAAAGAAACTCCAGCCAATGAGCACATATGTTGGATTTGCTTTCCCAAGTATCATCCTGTAAATGGCCATGATTCCATAGAACCTATACAAGATGAACTGACTGACCTCATAGAACCTTTGTGCTCTTTTCTAAGATATGAATCGGATGCTACTCAAAGGATGCATCAACGTGAAGCTCAACCTCCTCAAGCTAAAAAATGTGAGAAGGGTCTGAGTGATAGCGGCATAGCTGAGATTCATAGAAGATTTCTTTCATGGCTCAGTACATATAAGTTAAATTCAAATGATTGGAAACCGACCTGAATCTCTCTAGAATATCAAATGGCCTGACATATCTTAGTGAAATTTTACCCTACCTCCTGATCTGCCTGTGTACCAACATTAGTGAAATATGCAGGAAAACCTGATCCCAGACCTCAAACTCTAGAGATCATCTGCAGTGATTGGCATATAATTTCTGAAGAGGTTGGTAAGTATCCATCCTAGAACCTATATCGTATACTCTGATTTTCCATTAGTCTGAGGGTGATATGTTATGATCATAAGAACATGTGTACCCAGTGCTCTCTAAAAACTCTTCCAGAATCAAGATGTAAATTGGGCGTCCTTATCTAAAATGATAGTGCGTGGGACCCCATGAAGTCATACCACCTCTCGGATGTACAACTTTCCAATATCATCAACACTAATGGTCTCCTTGATCAGTAAGAATTGTGCAACCTTCATAAGTCTTTCAATAATAACCCACACATAATCATTATCTTGAGGAAAAATTGGCAAACCCATCATGAAATCCAACGCAAAATCATCCCATTTTCACTCTGGGATAGGTAAATTCTGTAAAATCCCAGGTGGTCGCTGATGTTTCACCTTCACCTACTGATAGGTGGAACACCTCATAACAAAACCATATACCTATCTACTTATTCTTGGCCACCGGTACTATCTTCATACGTCACGGTACATCATGGTGACCCCGGGATGCACTACCCATGCTGAAGCATGAAACTCCCACTTCAACTCCTCACATATGTCCACTAGAACCTAAACACTTCCATGGATATGTAGGATCTCATCATCATCTACTGTCTAACCAGGAGGTGGGTCCTCACCTACCACACCTTCCTGTATAACTAGTCCTTCTAAATTTGATTTCTGCCTCATCATAACTCTATCTAATAGGGTATAGGTAACCACTAATGATGAAATAAAATTCTTCCCATGTATATCATGCACCACCAGATGCATCTCAGAAAACAATTCTATAAACTTTCACTCACCACTGGTTTGTTCCATTGCTTGTATCTGATTCTTTCTTCTCAGTGCATTAGCCACTGCATTTCCCTTACCTGGCATGTAGGAAAGTATGAAGTCAAAGTACTGTAATTACTCCACCCACATTTCCTACCTCAAATTCAGATCATGCTGCGTAAAGATATACTTGAGGATTTTGTGGTCTGTGTACACCTCAAAATGCTTTTATAGTAAATAATACCTCCAACAGCATAAACCATGAACAACTACAACTAACTCGAGATCATGATTAGGGTAATTCATCTCATGAGGCCTCAGCTGTTGAGACTCATATGCCACAACTCGATCTCCCTAGATTAGGACTAACCCCAATCTAATACCTGAAGCATCACAGTAAACCATGTAACTCTTTCCCTACTCTGGTAGTATCAGGACTAGTGCTAATGTTAGCCTCCCTTTCAGCTCTTGAAAGTTTGTCTCACAAGATTCTGACCACACAAACTTCACACCCTTCTTAGTCAAACCTATCAAGGATAGAACACACGGTTCATTAGCGCCATGAAAATTGCTGGTGGATTTGTGTGACCAACCGGAATAACCAAATACTCATATAACCCATACCTACTACTAAAGGTTGTATGAGGTATGTTCGCAGGTTGAACATGTGCCTCGTGATATCCATACCTCAAGTGGATCTTTAAGAACAGTCGATCTCCTCGTATCTGGTCAAACAGGTCATCTATCAATGGTAAAGGATATTGGTTTTCAACTATTAACGGGTTCAATTTATGATAATCTATGCATAGCCTAATAGTTTTATTGGCATTTTCCCAAAAAGGATCAGTGAACCCCATGGAGAAGTACTGGGTCTGATAAACCCCTTTACCTCTAAATCCTCTAGCTTCCTCTAGAGATCCTACAACTTCATTATATGCATCCTGTAATGAGGAATGGATATCAGCATAGCTCTTAGAACTAGCTCGATGGAGACCTCCACCTATCTATTAGGAGGTAAACCAGAACATTCCTCAGGAATGACACCCCTGAAGTGCTCAGCCACTGTAGGAAAGTATACCTAAGTCACTTCCTAATCATCCAGAAACACAATGGAAATCTGGACTGCCATTCCTCCAAGCCCACGATGATCGTGTCCAGATCTCCTCACCTGGACATACCATCCACCCTTATGAATAAACATTTCACCCTCTAGTTATGTGAAATTCACCCTTTGGTGATTGCTGTCAACGTACGCTTGGTAAGATACTAGCCATTCTATACCAAGAATGACATAAAACTCTGTCATTTCAAGCACATAAAGATCCCAGATGAAGTGACACCCTTAGAACTCATGGGGACACTCCATACATTAGCGCACATCACCCGTTCTAACTCTCAACGGTGTGTCTTCTATCAAAATTACCTCAGAAAACAAAACCACAAGCCCAAGGATTTTTACCACTTATGCAGAGATAAAACTATGAGAGGCACTTATATTGAAAAGAGAAGATGAAATAATAGAAGAGACTAAGATTGTACTTCTCACTGTAGACGTTCCAGGAACCTACTCTTGTGGGGTCTATGGCACTATATAATCTTGGCATGTACCATAGCCCTGTGACCCTACCTGCCAACCCTGAGCTGATATGCCCTGCTGCCTTTGAGAACACGGTGTCTGGCTACCACAGCCATGACCAGCACTACCCTAAATTGACTAGCCTACACTTCTCCAACTCCCATACTAACATGGAGCTGAAGAACCTACTCTGGAACCCAATGTTAGAGCTGACCCCCTACCACTCACAGCTGGAGGTAAGGTCCTACAAAACTACTGCATGTTCCCTATCCTACAGTAAGATCGCCACTCGACTAGGATGCGGTCGCACTAATTTTTCATGTTTTCTTTGGCTACCACACTAATAGAAATACACCAAGATTTCTACACCCACAACCTGACTGGAACTCATATCACAAGAATCCTAAAAATGACGCTTCCATCCTAACGACATAGATCTACTAGGGCGAGAAACAACACTCCCTTTTTTTGTACCCCCATCTTCCCTTAGATTATGCTCTATAATTAGTTTCTGATTAACAATCTCAGTGATAGAAGGAAACCTGAACATGTTGACCTGAGATTTTATAGTATGTATTAGACCTTCCTTGAAGCACATAACCCTCAAAAACTCATCAGTAAGATACATCGATGCAAAAACACTTCAGCTCTATAAAGCATGACGAGTATTCCATAATCGTCATTGTGACCTGCTCCAGACACATGAACTCAGTATCCCGCTCTGCTCATAGAGTCACGGGGTAAAATTATTCATTAAAGGGGTTTTTGAATTCATCCCAACCCATTCTTCACAGCCCATCATCCTGGTTCAAAACGTCACACCAGCACTTTTCTGTTCCACATAGCTTGTAAGTCATGAGCATGACCCTCTACTCAAGAGGCTTCTCCAGATGCTCTAATATCGCTAACGTGGTCTCTATTCACATCTCTATATATTTTTGTCCTCCATTCCCTGAATACATAAGAGGATACTGTTATTGGAACACCCATGTTAGCTCATCCATAGTTAAGGCTGGCTGTGGTGCTCCCTAGAATATCTGCATATAGTGAAAGAAACCCTCACACAACTATGCCTCAACACCTCTATCTAGAACAGCCTCCAGTTCCATAGATGGAACTATGGGAGGATTAATAAGTAGATCATGGACCACTATCTCAGGCACACCTCAGGAAATAAAAACATCAAATCCCAAAGCTCAAAAGCGTAGGATAAGTCAAAACCCTCCTAAAAACCAATTCAAACCCACATCCAGCTCTTAAATCTAGGATTGTATAACAAATAGCCAACAAACCACCAGAAACTATGCCTCTTGCCCACTAAAATCCTAGGTCTAGGTTAAGTCTCTATTCACCATTTCAAGTTTCCATTTCCATTTCCATTTCACATTCAGTTATTCAAGAAATTACACCAAGGGTTTACCAATTCCCAAATCCATGAGGGCCCATAACACGTCATGAACCCAAAATTTTGTTCCCATTCAACCCATGCATATCAAGTTCATTTATCATTGTCATTTACTAGTGTGACATTTCCCAATTCATAAGGGCCCATAATCATTAAGAATTGAAATATTATGCCACCCCTTTACATATACTATACTCATCTAACACAACAACAAGCACAACTATCACAACATCATGCAATATCTAATTCATCCTAGATGTCATGTAATAATGCATGGCATATGATTATAACAAGTGTATATATGATGCATGAGATCCACACCCTCATCTCATCAGGTTGAAGCTGAAATAAAACCCACAATTTCATCAACAATAATAGTATAAATCAAGTGTGTCACCCAACAGTGAAATAAAATCAACTGTAATAGTCAAAATCCCGAAAATTAGAAATTAATTTGAGGAAATTTGGTTATTCCCCATACACGGGGTAGCTACTCTTGAGAAAAGTTTATCACCAAATCTCATTTCCTTCCTATCCCTATCTAGTGTTGACAAATAGTAAGTCAAACCAGAAAATAGAACTTGCCTATGATACCACTTTGAAATGTCCTAGACCTGGATGCCACCTAAAATGGTTCCCTGAGCCAAGTTGGCCATATATCCTCAAGCACATCTCCTCAAACTCCATAGCCTACCGACTAACAGCGAGGTCTTAGGTGAGTCAGTGGGGAGACTATTCCCTCATTACTAGAGTATCACAGTGGAAGAAAAACACATAATAAATATCAGAAGAAAAATAAATAGCAGAAAACTGAAATTAAGACAAGACATGAATACATATCAATAACAAGAAGTGTCTCATATACAAAATGATGTATATGGTACACGTATCTAGAAATCAACCAAAAAGTTACATGGAAATACAATACAACAGAAGTCCCAAAAAGAAAAAAAAAAGACCAAAAATGTATCCCAGCATCGAAAGCCTCATCTTGGACATATTCTCCCCTTCTCTGAATCCATAGTCAACAACCTATACTAGGGTGATTTCCCCTATAATCACTTGAAACCATATAATATGTTTGGGTCCCCTAGAAGGCCCAAACCGGGTGAGAGTTAAACATCTCTATAGGTAACCACCAAGGTCTATACTATTCTAACAATAATCCTACTAAAGTTATAGAAAGTGAAAACAACCAGTAAATTAAATGTGTATTCCCATGGCATAAGTCTACTGTAGTAAGTAAAACCAACCAGCACTCAAGGCTACTTGAAAAAGAGAGTAAATTTCTAATAAGTCCCCTATAACAAGTAAACAAGAAAATCACATGGGCATGTTGTACATCCACCTGTATCAAGAAATCCATAGCCACACTGTATAGATAAGTCAAGTATCCCACGGCCACATCGTATAGTGAAGTTAAATATCCCACGGCCATACCGTATAGTGAATTGTAGACCATAAGGGCAGGATCCAAGGTGCCAGCAAACCAAGGCATCTATGTAATATATCTAGACCACAACGGGCCAGATCCAATGATCTTTTCCAAGGCATCTCATCGAGTCCCATGTGCATCCCTAGTGAAAACATGGTTAGTCACTAGTTGGGGTCCTTGAATCATGGTAATAGAAAGTCCTATGTGAGCCCAAGCATGCTAGATCCATGGGGTAGCAAGTCCCGAGGCATCCCACATAATCAAGACCCAAGGGGGAAAGTCAACCCAAGGCATCCAATACCGCATTCCAGATCCATGGAGAGTAGTCCAAGGAATCTATAAAACCATTCAATCAATCATTCATGAATTCAAATTAAAAATTAAATCCATGTGAGTATACCCACTCACATCAACCTCCACAAGCCATGAGTATACCCACTCATGCAAACCATTTACCAACAATAATCATATGGGCCTATCCTCCCATATAAACCATTTAACATGACATTATTCATTTCAAATAGGTATTCCCACCCATATTATCTATTTAACATGCCAAACTATCAAAATAGATATGGAATAACATGATATTAATTAATCAAGGAGGTAGTACATCTCCTAAACAAGCTACTCAAGCTATAAAGGCATTAACGGGCTTCCTATAACTAAGAAAGAAGAACCACACACCCCTTGGGTTGTTTAAACAGGCATAAACAGGTTATTTCCATAAGACGCAACCCTTAGGGGACCTTGAATCATGTAACAGGTGTCAACACACCTAAACTAAACCTATGGGCATCCTCACTAGGTCTGACTATTGCTACAGCAAGCAACTCACTCAAAAACTATGCCTCTTTAGAAATTCTGATGGGAGGCATATCATTTGAACATCTGAAAAGAAAAAAAAACTGAAAGAAATTATAGACCTCCTAACTCACCTCAGTAGTAGACAACTCATCTAGTATCAAGTCTTAATTTTTCATGGTTTGGAAGAAATCTAAATAAAAGATTAAGAACTGAATATTACGGCATATGATCCTAAATCCAAATACTGAAGTCATTGTTCTGATGAATCAAGAATGACTAAAAAGGAATTGATTACTTGCCAATGTGGTTCCAACGTGATAGAAGGTACTTAAATCAGAGTCCAGAAAGCTTCAAAATCATAAAAACTAGTTTAGAGGGGTTTGGGGTTAAAAAATGATAGAAAAACATTTTATTAGTCAAAAATTAAGCTACTGCCTCTTTTATAAAAAACCCTCGTTGGGAAAATATAGGGAGTGTACCTCAAGTACATAGTGTGTATTGTCCTTAAATTTTTTTTCTAATCCAGACTGGCTACACGTCGTGATGGCCCGGTACATGGCATGTTCTGGAAGCACACGGCATGTAGACTAAGTACACAACATGTACCAGGCTTGCAGCAAGATTTCAGCTTGTTTTCCCCTTTATTTCCAAATAAAACCCAACTGGACCTTGGTCCGACTTAGGGTCTAATCTAAAAAGGAAATTAAGCAACATTTAACTGAAAAGAAAGATTTGTACCTCAAGAAAAACCCAGGATCATACACAAGTACATGACAACTTGATCCATCAACCCCAGAGCTATTACATACAGACAAATACTCATAGACATTTTTCATATGGGTAATGGATATTTCGCATCCATACACTCCAGCTATAGAAAATAAGTTCAAATACATTTTAACTTCTTTTTATTTATTCTAAAAATGGGATGAGGCAATACCCCCCAAATAATTCGGGGCCAAAATCAGTGTCTGCTTCATGAAATCCAACATCATTACCAGATTTGGTGTCCCTCATACAATACTAATAGACAATGGAACCAATTTTCGTTCCACTGAGGTGTAAAATCTATATCACGAATACAATATGAAGTCTAACCATTCATCCTGCTATATTGAAGTAGTTAATGGATAGATAGAGCCCTTCAACAAGACCCTAATAAACATTCTCTATGAGATAGTGGATAAATATAAAAAATATTAGTCTAAAAATCTCTTGAATTACTTATGGGATTACCGAACTACAACCCATAATTCCATAGGGGTAACCCCGTACTCACTGGTATACATAACAAAGAAATTCATGCCCATCAAGGTCTAGTTTCCATCACTCTATATTTCCATCTGTGACCAGCTAACCATATATGAGAAATCCTAGAAACAACTATATGATTTGGAGTGGCTTTCTAAAAAAGGCTTTCATGCCTTGAATCCCTTGGAGTTCTATCAAAATGGAATAGTACAAGCCTTTAATTAGAAGGTCTGCCTCCATTAATCCCTTCAAAAAGAACTAGTATTGGTCCTTAGGAATCCAATGACACCAGGAAAGAATCCTTCAAAGCTTCATGAACCAAATTAGGAGGTACATTACTCCATACAAAAGATCTACTCTAATGGATCTTATTCCTTAATCTCAATGGATGGAGAGATCATTACGACCCTAAACGATGATATATTCCAAAATAAATGTTACATGTAATCACATGATGCTTGTCTCAGCTACAAGATGATAAACTACATAGTTTGTATTTTTTCCATAACTTTAAAAGGCATGAAATATCATCCTAGATTCATGACGTTAAACTACACAAAACTATATATAGTCAAATCTATAGGACTCTAAACTACATAGTATATCATCCTTACTGCAAGACGTTAAACCACATGAACAACATCCTCATTTCATGATGATAAACTACATTATCATTTCAAGAACTATATGTGACTTGATTATTATACCAATGAGATACATAGTGATGTTTGGATATCCAATATTAGGTCCATCCATGAAAAAAAATAACCCACTCTATATGTATGATTCAGACCTATCCAAGGATCATTTTAATAATTTTTTGTGGCTTTATTCTCATTCTAATGAGATATATAGTGACACTCAAATCTCCAATCCTGGTTCTATCCACAATTAAGAAACAAAATTTAGTTTTTTTTGTGTATGAATCAGACCTGCATAGGGAATTTTTCAAGAACTACACTTGGTTTGATTATCATCCTAATGAGATACATTGGGATACCTATATCTTACCTCCTATCCCATCCACTATAAAACCCAAATTTTTCCATACGTCATTTTTCTTACCTTTGTGTGGATAAAGAAACCTTTACCACACCTTGTTTCTCATGCCGAGCATAGTACATGTGGGCTTATGAATTTTGGTAAAATATTTCTATGAATAAGTAAGTCATGTCAATTTGAATTTGGGTTATCATGGTCCTTGTTGTAAGAGATTAAATTTCACATAAAATGTCTTCATCGCATGACCTTAAACTATATGATTTCCTCAAGAACTACATGTGGCTTGATTATCATTACAATGAGATATGTAGTGATGTATGGATCTTCAATAATGGACCCAACTAAAGAAAGATATGATAAATTCCCCCACTCTTATATATAAAATTCATATCTACATAATAAGATTCAATATGGTGTCTCACCCCATACGTGATCTCATTTTAAAAAAAACCTTTTCTCTACACATGAATTCAATCAGTATGAGGAATCCTTATTTAGAACTATATGGGTATTTATTCTTATTTCAAAAAGATATGAAGTGATGTTCAGGCCCTATACCCTAGTTGGCTACAATATTCCATTGTTTTTCATGTCGATTCACCTTAATCCTTACCTTATGACGTTAAACTACATGGTTAATTTCCTCACCTCATGACTTTAAACTATATGGTACCTCAAGAACTATGTGTATCTTGATTATCATTCCAATGATATATTTAGTGAAACCTAGGCACCATGTCTTATCCCCAACCATGGAGTAAAAAATTAATACCCCCTCTCTTGTGTATAAACAAAGATCTATACAGGAGCTCTTAATTTGGGTCCACTCATTAAGGGGTCCACCAAGGAAACAGAGATGCCCCTTCTACATATGAGCTAGATATATGCAAGGTACTCTATTCTTCATGGATTATATTAGTCCAAACACTTCCTTTATTTTTATACATATCCCTTATATATGTCACACTTCTAATATTAAAAAATTTCAGGTCCTCGTAATCCTTTTCAAACTTTAGATGATAGAATGTATGATACTTGAGGACTCCTTTTCCTGACTATGAATCAATACACCCCATTTAGTTATGCATAAAGTATCCCACAAAATGGGTTTCTCATCTAGAGGATTCCACTTATTGACTATGCAGTATCACACCCTAGTTGTCTTTGTATAAAATATCTAACAAAACGGGTTTTTCAACTAGTGGTAACTTCTCCCTAGGGAGAAGCCTTTTCTATCCTCATAATATTTCATAAAATTATGTTGGAACCCATGATTAAAATCATTCTATGGTCATCCCTCTCATATTTATCCCATATCCTTTCTCCTAATCTAAGAACCCCCAAGGCCACGATTTACAATTTGTTCCCTCATGTTTGATGTATGCTGAAATGACCTTGGTCCAGTAGGCCACCTTTAACCTATTTTTTCCATAATTATATAGTATTATTTGTGTGACCTAAAACTATAGGCACCATATTTACCACATTTGGGTAAGACCTAATTACGAAACCTTTTTCCTCAATTATTGGGTAATTTTGACTTGAAATTATTCTCCCATATTCAGGTAATTTCCTTATATAAACCAAACTCTGTGTCCATAGATATTAAAATCTCCATAATATTCCTTCATCCATTAGAAATAGAATGTAAAAATTCCTGAGAAATACTTTTCAGTACTATGTTTTAAGATTCCCCATTGGTCTTTTCATAAGTCACCCATAAAAGGGTCTATCAGCCATAGGGTGCCACTATTTGATATGTAGTAACACGCCCCAGTTGGATTTTCATAAATTATCCCACAAAATGGATTTTTTAACCAGTAATAATTTCATCCTCATGAGAGACCTCCTCACTCATTATAAGACCTTTTTATCCATACCACTCTTTGGATCCAAAAATCCAAATATTACTACTTACAACATTCTTCTCCTCATACCTAAAAGTGATGGTGTATTCTCAGATAAATTATCATGAAATGAGAGAATTATTGACATTTTAATAAAATATAATGACCTTAAATTAGATCCCATCTAATTTCCTTTCTATATAAAATTAAACTATATATCATAATTTTCTTAATATATGACATTAAACTTCATGGACGACGTCCTAGTATCATAGCATTAAACTATATGATGCTTCATCTCTTTTTAGAAAGGGGCCTTCCACCCTGACATCAGTCATCTAAAAAATGTACCCTACTTTACACAATCCAAATTGTTGTAGGAGATATTTACCATTCATGTAAAATTCCATGACAGATTCTCTCTTCATTATCATACATTTTCCCTTGGCAAAACAACACATCGTGGTCTTGATAAATCTGAATCTCTCTAAACATCCATAAACCATCAGAAATATAATGTCATAATTCCTAATAAATCCTTTTATTAACTATGTTGTAACACACCCTAGTTTGATATCTATAAAGTTTCCCACAAAATAGGTTCATCATCCAAAGGATTCCACTATTTAAAAATACAGTAACACTTACAAGTAGGATTTGTACAAAATAATCTAAAAATAGTATTTTTAACTATGGGTAATTTCATCCTCAGGAGAGACCTACATATTCCTTAATATTATGTTTTAAATTTGGGAACCAAAAAATAATGGCTCAAAATTCCCTATCGGGTATTTAAATAATTTATAAATATTATTGGTCAAAAATAATTGTTCGGGACATCATCCCAAAACTCATGGTCAAAGTTGTTCAACCTAAAACACCATTCACACTAGTCTAGCTTACACGATTTCAAACTTACAACAAAAAGAGACATAGTACTTCCCAGAATAAAAACCCACAAAGTGAACTCTATAAAAAATTTGAGTCTCAAATCTCTAGACATATACTCCAAGTGGTTTAGTAAAAAATTGATCAATGAAAAGAAATAGGCACACAAAAATTTGGGATAAAAAACTGAAAAAGGTGGTCAAAGAAAAAACCAAGTACCACCTATTGAGTCTTCCTTGTATTAAAGATGGTAAAAAAATGTGATGAAACAAAAGATGTAAAGTTTTTAGGTTTTTCTATATGACCCTAGAAATAGTCATACTATACTTTCTAGGACCCATGTCTTAGGAAAAGAAATAGAGCATCTCCCAATTCCTTTCATTGTGGTTAAGACTAGCTTACACCAAGTTATCTTTCTATGAATATCAACTTCAATATTATATTATTATTGATTAAGGAAAATAGGGATGAATACATAGATGATAATAAACAAAATTCTTTTCATTTATGAGATAAAACAAAATTGTTGGAACATCCATTATATGGGGTCTCTCTGTCACAGTTTACAAAATACCATTAACATAAATCTTAATTTATTGAACGGCCTCCTGAGCCCCATTATCAATCTATCAAAACCCAACCAACTAATTATTTTTAGTCTCTTCATCCAAGTAGTGTTCCTATACTGTAGTTTCAATAAGAATTTTTCCCTTTTTTTGGGCTTCTTCTAGTGAATAGTGAAGTTGTATGTGCTCCCCCTGAGCGGCATCCAATTCCTTCTTAAGTTACAATATTGGAATGGTCTTATAATTAATCCATTGTCTAAATTGCACAAAATTATTAGCATGGTTGGACACCACCTAGGATAATGTATCTCAAATATCATCAGTATTGACAAGAAGCTTCTCCTTTATGAGGTTATATTGAATCTTATTCTCTCAATCCCGTTTTGAATGATCTTTTTATATCAGCATGAATTATGTGGTAATAAAATTGGATATATCCAAACATAGCAAAATAGTAATGGAATTTGATATACTCATGAAGGAGGGTATTGAAAAGTTGTCCAAGATATTATTTTCTAGATGTCCTACCAAGATGCACGACATGTGATGTGAATGGAATTATGCATCTCTATATCAATCTAAAATACACAGTTAGGGGAAAATGTATTCTGGGAGTAGTGCACTCAATGATTCACTATTCCCCCATCCTATGGGATAGTAACAAATTTTCTTTTTGACATTGGATACATTAGTGTGGAGACTCTTCCCTTTGGCTTGGTTGTAGAATTTTATGAAACAGAACATAGATAATACTTATTGTTAGCCTAAAGAGAATAACAAATGGAAGAGGTAAGGGATTATAAAATTATTTAGGGATACTCACCTAGTGATGGGTTAGTGGATTCAGTGGATTAATCCCTAATATTCTTGACCTCAGTTGATTGAGCTGGGACCTCTTGATATGGGGAACTCTCCTGAGTCTTTATAGATATTTCTAGGAGATTCCCATGAAGATTACTCACATTAGTAACCCCTTGAATTAGTTCTTCCTCAGTAATGGGACTAGGATGGACTTAGACACCTTTTTCTCACATCTTCATCACAACATTCACCACAGATGAAGATGATCTATTCAAATAGTCATGATTAAAACACCAGGAATAAAAATTGGTTTCATAAAAAATAATAACTTTCATATATTCGATTCCCTATTAAATTCTCCAAACTCTTCTAAAGATGTGGGAAAATTAATATATTCCAGGATTTCTTCAAATTTCATGTCTTGATTTCAGATGTAATGTATTAATTTCATAATCCATGTGGTAGTCTCACCCGTGAGGAGGACCGAAACATTTATCTTCGGACCCAGTACATCACCCCCTTCTGAAAACCTAAGTCCTCGAATAGATTCCTTAGAGATAGCTATAGGGTCAGCATTAGTCATCTTAGGGACTTATTGTGCATGATGTGAACTTGAAATATCATAATGAATAAAATTCAGTTTCACAAATAATCATCTCTAGTTCCCATATTTAAATCCCCACCTTAGAGGGATCATCCTAAAAATGGAGATTAGGTGTGGCTTGACCATCTCCAATTTCTGTAATTCACAGCCAAGCATGAAGAAGTGACCATAAAATTTCAGTATAAGAAGGCATATCCTTCATAAATTAGACTGACTCTATTCTCACACATTTAGAGGTGATCCCATCCTGCTGTGAAGATGATTTTTTGACCTTTGGATTCACAGGCTTCCTGAATCTCTCCATTACAAAGGAAGGATGGAAAAAATGAACACGAGTCTCCTCCTGATGATGATGGCCAGACTATTTGGGATCAACATCTATTGGAATGGCCTTTTTTACCCTAACCTATGAACTATACTCTTTGTGGGGTCATTTGGGAGAGCTCGGGAACTCTTCATCTTTATATTTTAGAGGATATAAAGCACCATCAGGAAGATAAAGAGCCTTTCTACTACCCTTTCCATATCTTACAGTTGTTACAACCCCAATTCAAGGGACATATTTTGCTAAAACTCCTTCAATATATGATTAAATCCAAGCCTTGACATACCAGGAGGTCAATCCAATGGACACACCAGCTAGAGGAATTTTGATTACTGCTTGATCTAACTCAATAATTGTAATTATCCATAGCTTCTGGGCTACCATTTTATTCTTTTCTGATCAGACATAAACTAAATGAGTTACAGTTTTTTTTACAAGCACTATAATTGGCATGAAAATATATATATAGAGTATAGGCCTCACATATAACCTCACCATCGATATGGGTCGCTATCATGAAATCCCCAAATGGAATCATGTATGATCTTATCTCTTATCTAGCCTTTCCGTCATCAGTAAATATCCCAATAGGTGGGTCTCCATATGGGAAAAAATTAAACTCTTTGAATAGGTTTAGCCTCATCAAGGTTTCCTTTGGGATTTAGGTAAAATTGATGAATACTAGAAATAGCCTGATGAAATGGCCAAAATAGGCCCCTGGGAATTGCAACCCCACTTAACATTATTTAGGATCTAAAGTGAGTTGTGAACCATCCACATGGTACCTAGAATAATCCTTTAATTCTGAAATGGGACTTCCCTACATGAATATGCAGTAGGCTTCGGTGAATCTTTTCCAGGATAGGGATTTATATCCCTACATGCTTCTTAACTACCATCTTGGATGAAATGAAAAATTCACCTGGCCTCACACCACCATTGGAATCAGAGATAGTCAGTAGGTAGATTCTCACCCACATGGCTAAAAAGCTTGTGATACATGTCTTTTTAGGTACGCTAGACTTGGGTTTGTACCCCCATTTTTTGTACTCCCCCTTTTCCAAAGTGGTCCATAATTTATTATTAGTACTCTAATTCAACATATTAGGACACCCTATAGAATTTTTTCAAGTGGGTCCTTACCCCTTAGGCTCTAGTAAATCACTCATCCATGCTTTAGGATGAATACCACCCTTGGGAATGGGTTTTCCTTTTTAATGTCTAAGGTTATATTCAACATCTCATGCACCAAAATTGATTTCCTTTTTGTTTCATTTCATTTTTATCTTGGTGGGATGAACTCATCATACATACCTCCAAGGATCAGATATTCATGCCTTAGAATATTCGGGATGAATTCATAGTTCTTATATATGTATGTCTGGGCCACCCATAAAAATTCATAGATTCCCACTTCTTCCAACTCAACTACAAATTTAGCAATAGTCTATCACACCCAGTAGGCCCACATCCACTCAGTCCTAACACCCTCTCCTAGGAGGAGATCCCATTCTTCCCTCCATCCCTTTGACTAGTCTGTCTTGGAATCATGGAATATGGGTGAGTAATAGTGTGGCTTTAATTCAGGAATTTATGGCTTAAAATCTGGAGCACATTGGATGTTATGCATGAAAAAATTTGTGGATGTTGTCCCATAATTAATGTATGCACCCATACCTAAAATGTTGGAAATAATGAAGTTCCTATAATATTGAAACTAGAAAAGGGGAGTTAAATTCGTCAAATTTAGTATGTAGACCTCCTTGTGATGACCATGGACATAAAGAGGTAGATAATTTCTCTCATGGTACTTGCAATGATACTTCTTCAAATATCCCACCATATCTTGTATAGTTGTATTGAATATGTCATAGTGGTTGGGCCCTACAACTTTTACCATCTCCACATTGCAATTTATAACTTGTTCATCAGAAACACTAGTCTTCAGAGCATCCATTGTACATATAAAAATCACCAAGTTTTTCATTAAAAATAAGCCTTCATTTTGAAAAAATTGTGAAAGTGTTGAAATATGGAAAATGTATGAGCTCGCACAGGGTACCCGCACTAGTGACCTCACGCAAGTCCCTCTCTTAAGTGACCTTGCCTAGGACCCTCACCCCAGAGGCCTTACATAGGTCATTTTCTTAGATGTTCATATCATGTAGGTTGGTGCATATCTTGTATACATGAATGGTGATTTAGTAAAGAATCTTAAGCGGAAGGTCTGTGCTGAATACTAGCGCAGTGAGACAGGAGGTCCAGGAGAGGGAGGACCATCTGTTGAAAGCAGTGGCTCTATTTACAGAAACAAGAGCCCTTGTGTGTGACCTGCATGTTCACCCCACCTATGTGTCCAACTCACATGGGAAAACTATACGGATGACCTCTATGAATCATCCACACTTTTAATCCCTTTACCATAGGATTAGACCCTCTTCTTTCAATCGGATCCAATCCTGAGATGGGGTTTCATTTTTCCCTCTATTTTGTCACATGGATGAAAATGAGTCCAAGGGGAATACTTTAAGGAGAAAAAAATAAGAGAAGAGAAAAAGTCCAAAGGCCACACCCCTTTGGTAAAGTCCCTTTGTATAGGTACTCCCAAGCAGTGTCGGTGCATAGGGTACTTGCGTATTAGCCTACACGATAGACCTGCGCATCAGCCTGCCTGACACACCTGTGCGAGTGAGCAAATTTTCCCTCAGTCCCATATTTTCTTATAAATAGGACTGCAAGCCTCTTAATTTGCATGAAAAAAGTCCTAAAGAAATCTCAATTCTCTGTTCTCCCTATTAATTTTTCTAGACCCTCTAAAACCTTTCAAATATCCCTCCAAAACCTAAAGAAGAGGGAATTGAGGGTGGTTATGGAACCAAATTCCACCTAGGGTATAAAATAAATAAAACCTGCATGAGTAACCCTTTCTTCCATGGTAAAAGAAAACTATCATGAGGTCCCCTTCCCTAGTTAGGGACTTGTGCGAGACACTTTTAGAAACACCTGCGGAGACCCTTGAATCCTTGAATAAAACCTCTCCCAAGTGTTATTTCCAAAGTTGTTAATTTCCCAAGTACTTTCAGCTCATGAAATCCTGCCTGTGTGAATTTCGCTCAGCTCACATAAGCCAACCCCTGTGAATAACTTCCTACCCATGCATGCCTACCCTGTACGAGACCCCATTGGCTCACCCATCCTCTAACCTATGTGATACACTTTTTAGGCCATATTTAAATCCCCCAATGGAATGTACCATTTAATTTGTATACCCTTTTTAATAGGGTCCAAATTTAAACCTCTACTAAATCCTCGAGACTTGAAAACCCATGGAAAGAGACACACTAGTGTGTCTCGCATTTGGGTATGCATTACATCGTTCAGAGGTGTCCTGCGCTTATCCTACCTAATGGGAAGGGTCCTCAGGGTGCATGTGAGTATGAGTTCCCTTGGTCACAAGGACTTAGGTCCTATGGACGGTGTTAGGGAACTCCCAGTATCAAGTACTAGGGTTAATAACATATCATTCCCAAGTCGTCTCTAAGACCTGGAGCCTCTAGTTCTAGGATGGGAGGGTAAGGATCATGCTTTCTTTTCCCCTCGACAGAGAATGAGATCCTCCCCTCAAAACCAATTTTAGGGTATCCTTCAGAAGTAATCCCCTATCCTTTCTTGTAGGAACTCTCATGCTTCATTCCTTCCACTTTTTCTATACCCATGGGTCAAAAAGAGGATATTAGTATCTCAAATCCCTTTATCTCTCCCTTTGAGCCCCAGGTATAACAATGGGGGAGAATAGGCATTAAATCCTACTTTCATTCCCTCTCCCTTTTGGAACCTATCTCTTTCATCAGAAGCCATATCAGATTGTGTGATTCCCAAGATCTATCATTTACACTTATTTCTCATACTAAGCATTACTCATGTGGTATTAGAGGTTGGTGGTGATAATGAAATCCATATGATCCCCAATCATGGGAGACCTTCCAAGTGAAATTCCAAACCCAACCAGACATGGGCCCCCTACTTAGTATAATCCCCAACCATGTCACATCCAATCACTTGGGAATATACCTCCGGAGTAATCGCCAAACCAATCCTCCATTCACTATATTCATCCTCCTCATGAGTAATCCCCAAACCAAACCTCCAATCAATATAGGCATACTCCTCAAAAGTAATCCCCAAACACAACCTCCATTCACCAGGGAATCCTCTATAAGAATAATCCAAAACTTAATCCTCTCAACGGTCCATACACCCCTATGAGACAAACTTTCAGAGGGCCTCCATATGAATGGGTCATTACAACCGAACTATGTGGTCTTTTATTCCCATCCAAATGGGATGTGTAGTAAGTCGCCATGCGGTTCAAACTCAATACCCCAAATAAACCCTATTTTCTCTAGGCCACATTACAATTAGGGTCTTATTAATCCTCAGAATTCATATCCCTTCCAGGTACTCTGGGATTATTTGGCATAAGTCCCACACCAAACATTTACTAGGTTCCTTATGCCTAGATGTCCTCACCACATAACATTAATCAACATAGTTTGGTCTTGATAACATGATCGTAAATGGTGTGATGTGTCCTATTAAGTATAACCAAAATATGTGGGTTCTTATTCATTTCACAATGATACATAGGAATCCCATCTATGGGTCAGACCTTGACATCAAAACAACTCCCATTTCATTGAATGATGATACACTCCATAGCACCCCACTATGTGGCTAAAAACTAGCATCATCATAATAACGGACCAAGAATCTATAATAAATGCATAAGAGGGTACCATTTATGGAGAAACTTTGATAAATATTTATATCTCAATTGATTAATAACCTCGGATACATATATATGATTATATGTTTCGTACATGTTAGTAATTTATTTCAATTCAAGAGTAACCCACGTTATACTTGGGAATTAATGAATGACTCACGAACATATCTTAAATCTAAAATAGAGTACTATAGTAGGAAACACTTCCCCTAAAAAGGGTGTGATGATCCTAACCTCCATTCCAATAAACCAATGTGAGTTCCTAATTATCATTGTCCAAACATCCAAATAAATTAATACCTTTGGAAATAAGTTCCCTTGTGGATATAGAACTATTGGTTGTTTTTTATTCTGTGAATAAACCTGTTGGAAACCATTCAAAAATAGTGAACCCAGCGTGCATGATTGCAAAAAATATAACCCTCTACAATCAATCATTGAGTGATAATTTTTCCCTTTGAACCACAATGTTATATACAATTACATAATCATTTAATTTCATATTGGATGTTTTAATGATATTCACTATATAAGTCCAAAATGACTTTGGTAGGTTGACTATGGCCAAAGGGGTAATTATTCCATCATCTATAGAATAATATTCTTTAAATTATTATATTTTTTATAAATAAATTATAATTTTAAATTCAACCATTAAATATTTTTATGAAAAATAAACTATATTACAATCATAGAGATGTTATGTTGTAGGTACGCATGAGTAACGTTTCCATTTTTCAAAGAACAATATGTAAAGAAGGTAAATATTATTTTACATTTATATAATGATAATAATATCATATATATCATATTATTTCTTTAAATATACATATATATATATCATCAATGTTATTTCATGATGAAAAATGAATCATGTCACTTTGTGGAGGTGGTAGTCCACACATATTCATGAATGATGTTATCATTTTCTAGTGCATAGAAAATTTAAAACATAAATGATATATTATATTTTAATAATGATAAATATTTCATTAATATAATATATAAATATTAATTATATCATTATAACTAGTCTTTAGAGATGGTGATGGAACACAAATTATATCAGTTCGTGAGGCGGTAGTCCTCTGTACAAATAAACGCTGATTTTTTCCCATTTGATAGAATTTGATATGGATATAAGTCATTCACATAACATAATAAAATATCATTATATGTAGGATACTATAGTTATTATATTTTCATGGTTTAAGAATTTTTTGGGGATGTGTAATAAAAACAAAACTAAAATGTATAAATAAAAACTATACTGCTTCTTTGGAAAAACTTTGTTTCTTAACAGCTTCAGACCTCTGATGTTGGTATTAGTCCTAAAAAATACCTCTATAATGTTGTTAGGGATTATAGGAAGTTAATTTGGTTTGTATTATCAAAAAATTGGTATTTAAGTTTTATGAAATGAGAATAATGGGTTCCCTTTTATAAGAGAGGGGAGGGGCACTCTTAGAATTTCTCAAAATAATAAATTAATATAAATTAATTTCAAATTTCAAATGGATAAGATGTAATTTATTCAGAAGATAATATAATCATGTGTCTAAAAACCATTATAAAATAAAAAATACATAAGTTTTGAATATATTTATACCATTATCTTTTGGTTTCAACCCCTATTTAACCCCTTTAACTCTGACCATGACAACATGGATTTTTACTCTTTGAGGGTTAATATAGATACTATAAATTAAATAATGACCTATAAATGAATCATGTTTGATATTTAAAATATTATTATAATAAATTTATGAATTTAATGTTTTTTAAGAATTTTAAAAAAGTTAATAAATTTTTATTTTCTATAAAAAATCCATAATGGCAATTTATAACTATTCATTACTTTGACTTTAATAAAATCAATATGAAACATAAAATTAGAACCAATTATTTGAAAATATTAAAACTATTGGAAAATAATCTATGAAATTATTTTATCATTTTATTTATATCATATTATATTTATTTTAATATTTTTAGAATCATTAATTTGATTTTGTTTATCAATTAAATAATTACTACATCAGTGTTGTGTATGAATTTAAGGTAATTATTTATTTTCTAAAAAATAAAAATAAATTACCATGATGAATATAAATATTTTATACTTTAAAATAATAATTATATTCAAACATAACCTCTAAAAACACCATATTTAAAATATTACACTTATTAAAAACAAGAGTGTGACATGTTTGACTTTTCATTAAATAAAATATTATAAAGGTCATAATATCATCCAAGTGGACAAAAATGGTCATAAATTAGATATTGAGATGATTGAGGTTTATATATACTCATCAAATAGTATTTATCAAAGTTTTTGGGTTCTTTTATGGTTCTTTTCATTTTATTTTTAACTTAATTTAATTGATTTATCCTTTACCATAGTAACAAAAATTATCATGTTTGCTTTTCATATTGTTCGTAATTAAAATTGAAGTATTTACTAAATTTGGATCCACTTATTACTAATATGGAATCCATATGTCAAAATTCAAATAACATAATCTTCATAGTTTACTTTAGAATTAAACCATCAAAATGCAATGAAAAATAGTTTTTCAAAAAAATGATCTTTCAAAATATAAATGTTTTTATAATAAATTCAAGTATAAAATCCATTTAAAAAAAATCATATTATTTTAAATAAAAATTAAATAATTAAAATTTAAAAAGTAATCCAAAATATAATTTGACCTTGGAAATACTTTAAAACAAAATATATTTTTCAAAAAAATCAGTATTTTTCATTATTCCTTGAAAACTAAATATTTTCATTAAAATCTAAAAAATTAATCCTAAGATATTTTTTAAATTATGAATTGAAAATTTAATTTAATTTTTTAAAATAAATTTTATAAAATTTCTAGATATTATTTATAATAATCACCCATAAAAATAAATAAAAATTATTTTTGAAGAAAACATATTTTTTGAAAAATAAAACGACTTTACTAAAAATATAGTACTTAATAAAAAATATATGAGTAGTAAAATTATATATTTCATAATTATTTTAATAAAATTTATTACATATAATTTAATGGCTATGTTATAATGGTCACATTTAAATAATAAGATTTTATTGTTTGTTTAAACTTGGTGTTTTGTATCTTGTAATCTATCAAACATAGTATTTCCTTTTTAGATCGTTGGATGTTACATTCCCCAACCTTTAATAAATTAAATCCTTGAAATTTTAACTTGTTCTTGGTAACCAGGGTTCAAATATTCAAAATACCATTATTGATAACCCACATTGTAAAAAGGGTCAATAAAACATCCACTTGAATAAAGTGAAAAAATAAGTATGGGGGTCATCTAGAGTAATACATACTAGGTTTTCAAGTAAGACAACATAATTGGGAGTTGAAAACATGGATATATAATAGAAAACAACTCCCAAGGATTGATAGAGAGTGATAAAGAACATGGTCACGAGAAATTTAATCATCACAAAATTGTAAATTTGTGATAGGTTAAAAGTACATTGATTTCTCAATAAGAAATGTAGACTGATAACTTTTTTTTCAAGATCCTTTTACTAGAGTTTAGGAATTCCATTTCTATATATACTAATAACATAGGTAAATTAACTTACTTCACAAGTAGAATTTCATCCGTTAATCATTTTATACCAAAAAATAATCATTTTTTCCAAATGATGAGTATGAATTTTTCATGCATGGAACACTATAATCAACTTCTCATGAATAAAATAATCCAAAAAAGAATAATTATCTATTCTTCTATTCATTATAAATTAACCAAAACCAAAATATTTAGTATAAGATAATGTAATTCCCCAAAATGACTAAACCTTCATACGAAGAAAAACTACATTAATCTCCAAAATACAATACTAATACTCAAAGTCCAACATAGAACATTCAAAAAATAACTATCCTTAAATTTAATTAAAAATAAATATACTAAAATTAAATCCCAAAAATCAGAAGTATTTGATCATATATTCTTACAAGATAAATTTTAACATTTATATCCAAATAACAGCAATCACTCTTAATGTATCATACCAAAATATAATTTCCTAAATCAAAAAATATCTAAGATATATGTATCATCCCCATTTTCTATTATGTAACACTTTATTTATAACTTTAAGTATATAAATTTTATGGGTGAATTTTGGAAGAGTATGGAGAAATTTGAATGATCTTTTTGGATAAAAGGGAAGGCTAACAGGTTGCACATGATTTTTCCAAACCGTGCGAACGCCTATGAGAAATCATGTGCATTGAAATTAGAGTTGGTCTTTTTGAAGAAGTTGATTCATAATATTTAGCCCATTATTATGGATACTATGCAAGGTGACCATGTTATGGTCATCCTTAAGGTAGTGGATAACTCATGGTTAGTACACAGTTTGCCTAATCGTGCGATGAACTATGTGCAGGGTCAAAGGAATATCCTAAAAAAGTGGATCTAATTTTTTTTGCGTTTAAGTGACTTGTTTTCCCACTTATGTGGCCCTAACTCCGGATTTTTCTTCCCCAAAGTTCAAGGAAGGTTCCCCCATTGATATGGAGGTGATCTGAAGGCGTTACTTGGCGATTATAAGCCCATTCTTCGAAGTAAGTGTTCATTCTTCATCATTATTGATGTTTTTATTAGATCTACTTCGCCCCTCTTCTCATTTTCTTATATCTAAACCTATTGAGGGTAGATATAAGTTTATGGATGCCAAATAAATTCATATTTGGGGTTTTTTATGATATTAGAAGAGATCTAAGGTGGGTTCGTGAAGATTTAGCCCGATTTTGATGGTGTTCTTCGTCTGTTTTTTCATTTTCATCAAAACTCTCTAGGTTGGTGGCTTCACTCTCAACCCCTCTTCTTAGAATTTATTGGATTAGTTTCAAATTTGAATATTTTATTTCAATTGGTTGTTAAATCTGGGTTCAAATCATGTCGTAAATTTTCTTTTAGGGACGATTTATGGTTTTTGATGAAATTATATAATTGTGGTGATTTAATGTGAAAAGTGATTTAGTTTTCATGATTTTAAAATGGAAGTATTAATTTATACTTTTTCTGAATTTTTGAAATGGATTATTAGAAAAATGGTTTTCAATAAAAAGGTCGTTTTATTGAAATGGTTTTGACATGTGGGTATTGACATAGTTTTGTGAATACTTGGTGTGTGTGTTCATATTGAATTTACGAGGGTTGGTTGAAATATGACCTTGTGCTCAGTGCCAAAGGTGTAATGAAACATGGAATATAATTGCCTTGTGATTACATGGTAGATCGATGAGAGACCTCTCATGAGTATGGAACTGTCATAAATAAGCATGCATAGTTGGTATTGTGGTTATGTGGAATAAATTGGTTCTGCCAAATGGAACTTGTGAAGTGGTTTGAATGCATAGTTTGGTTGTTTTCATGAAAATAACTCTTGTTGGAAGATTGGTTGATATAAAAATTGTTTATATTTAGTTATGAACTATTTTAGATGTTATTTATGTTTGGTTATAAATTTTTTCATATAAATGTTGCAAACTCTTCTATCCTAGTGGCTTGAGTAGGGAAGTCATTGGGGGAAAACCTACTGAGTTTTAGTACTCAGTCCTAGTTTGGAACCTTGGTTATTTTGTATATGTAATCTACCAGGACATGGAAAAAGTTAAATTAGCATGCGTCTTTAGCACTACATTGTGATACTTGGGTTTTTTTATGAATTGGGAGTATAAATCTTATCGATCATGGAGTCATGTGTTTGTCTTAGAGTCTTGTTGTATTGTATTTCTTAATTTACTATGGTATTGTAGTCTTCTATTGTGGTACCTGATTATAGTATGATTTTGATCTATGAAATATTTAGTCTTCTTTAATGGTTACCATGCATCATATAGTGATATGTTTGGTTATGTATTTTTAGTTAGTGGTTTTATTATTTATGGTAAAATAATCCCCCACCTATTTAATTAAGCCCTTTGGTATTTATTGTTAGCCTTTGGCACCTTGGGGATTCCTCTTATGGACAAGTTTCAATCTCCCGCCTTCTCAAGCCAATGAAAAGTTGGGGTGTTACAAATGATATCAGAGGTAGTGTCCATTTGATGTGCCAGCAAGGATGTTGGGCCCTTCTAAGGAGGGTGGATTATTGAAATCCCACATTGAAGGTGGAGGAGGATAAAGAACCCCTTTATAAGGTGGTGTGGATACCTCTCCAATCAGGAGGCCATTTCCTAGGAGATGCCTGAGGGCTAGAGACCAGGGAAAGAAAAACTGTGTAGGCTAGGCCCAAAGCAGATAATATTAGGATCGTGGTCCAGACTGGGCCATAACAAATGGAATCAGTTTAGTTCTGTCCAAAATCCTATTTAACATAAGTGGTATCATTTTATTCATTCCCTTTTGTAACAAGTAGTCATCAGTTTCTTGGACTTGTAGTTGAACTCATTCTTTTCTATTCCTTGAGTGGTGATCTTAGAAAATAGATGGATTGTCGGAACTAGAAATGTGTAGCAAAAAAATTGTATATAACCTTTTTATGATTAATTTTAAGTTACTATGGAGTTGGGAGCATAAGTGTTTTTAAGACACTTATAGGATTTTATAATCTCATGGTCATGGATTTAACCAATGAGATAAGAATGAAATGAATTGTAGGGAAATTACTTCCCATTAGAAGTGATTATTTCGTTTTGAGTAATGATATATTATTTGATGAACTATGTTGATTTTTGAAACATATTGCATTTTTTTTCAAATGAAATACTTTAAAAATAGCATAGTTGGTGTATTTTGAAAATGGTTTGATTTTCAAAAGAGACCAGAAAATTTTTCAAAGATAGTTAAATGTAGAAAATTTTGGTTTTGAAAAAACATGTTCTTATAGCTAATGTTATATAATTTTAAATTATAAGCCTTCATTTTCTAGATGGTGGGACTTATGTTGTTTTTTGTCTTCTTAGAAAATGGTACTTGGTATGGGTCATCGAAACCAACCGGAAGAAGCTGCAGAAAAAGTGGTTGAACCTAAGAGAAAATTGAACCAACAGCTGGTTCAGAGTATCATCCAAGCATTTAAAGTTGTGGACACAGGGAACCGGAGGGATGAGTCAAGAAAAGTGGATCATTCCATCCAATTCCAGAAATAGAATCCACCCATCTTTCGGGGTGATTCTAAACAATAAAAGGATGAGGTGTGGTTGAATAGAATGAATCATATCATCAATTTCATCAACACACTAGTGGATCTGAAATTAAATCTGGTTATTTATATACTTAAGGATCCTGCACACGAATGGTGGGAACTAGAGTTACAGGTAAAAGTGGATCAAAGCCTTGTTTGGGAGGATTTTGAGGAATTGTTCAACAAACAATTCTATCCCCACATGTTCAAGATTCAAAGGATGATGGAATTTTACATCCTAAAACAAGAAAATATCTCTATCATAGATTATGTGCCTAAATTCATGAATTTAGTACACTTTTCACCCAAAGTTGCTTCTAGTTCAGCCTTGATGGAATTCATATTTGAATCAAGGCTAAGGCAGATTATATGCTCGAAGATTGGTGTGCTATGTATTACTGAATATACATAGTTGGTAAATAGATCAATGGTGTCTAAATGGGACATCTTAGGATCCATGTGAGGAGGAAGTATTTTGATACCCATGAAAATGATGGGAACTATAATGCTAGAAGCAAGTATAAGAGGGACACCTACATCCAAGGGATGAGTGGGAATCACAATCAGACAGCTTGATGGGTGAATCTTCCTCTAAGACCCACGACGAAAGTGAGATGTTTCCAATGTGTTTCCTTTGACCATGGTAAGAAAGATTCTATAGCACCACCAATATCACGCCATAATTACAACAATATGGGACACCTGAAGTTATATTTTCATAGTGCTCTGAGGTAAGGTGCTCGAGACAAATCTCATGTGTCGCAAGCGTTGTACATTTTGATGGGGTGAGGACAGTAGAATCAGTCTCATCAGTAGATAATATACATCCATGGTGACTCTAGGAATACCATGACTCCTTAGCTAGGTAAATATCAACAAGGAAATAAGAAGCATAGTGCAGCGATGGAGAGATTATATGGAGATGAACAGATGATTGTATATTATCAGGCTAGACCATATATAGAGAGAGTTATAATTGTTTTAATTCTACCCTTATACAAGTATTTTTTTATACTGGTGCATCACATTACTTCATTTCTTCTCATGTTGTTGATTTTTTAAGTTTAAAACTTTATATGATTTATTCTGTGATAAAACATCAAACTCTTCAGGGTCAAATAGAATGTCGGGCCTTCGTCTGTAGAAAATGTTCTATAACTGTTGATGGAGCTGAACTGAAATGGGTTTTCTCAGTTTTGGAGATGGATGTTTATGATATAATTCTAGGTATGTATTTATTGAAAATGTTCAAGGCTCACATCGACTATTATAACAGAACATTTAGTTTCAAAACTGAAGATGGCACAGAGCATCTCTTCAAAGAATAAAGGGTTGTAAAAATAGGCGTAATGGGTTTTTTAGAACCAGTAGAGGGAAATATCTATTATCAGTTGAAAATGTTAAATTTATCATCAATGGAAGAGATTGAGGATCATAGTTTTCCAATAGTTTTGGATCAATTCCCAGATGTTTTTTCCAAGAACTTCTTTGGGTTTCCACCTATAAGGTAAGTGGATTTTACAATTGATCTTCATATGGAGACTAGTTTGATTTCCCTTATATCTTATAGGATGGCATGAACACAATTATTGGAGATAAAAGTGCAGTTGGAGAGACAGAAATTAAGGGTTTCATTTAGCTAAGAACATCTCCATGGGAAGCACCAGTCTTGTTTGTAAAGAAAGCAGATGGAACTCTTTGGATTTGTGATGATTATCATAAGCTTAAAAAATTTATGGTAAATAATAGATATTCACTTCCACACACTAATGATCTGTTTGATTAATTGAGGTTAGCTCAGTGGTTCTCTAAAATTGACTTGCGGTCAGGATATCACCAATGTTGAGTGTGGAAGGAGGATATTCTAAAAACTGTTTTCAAAAGCATTTATGGACATTATAAATACGTGGTAATGCCTTTCGATCTTGAAAATGCACTAGAAGTATTTATGGAATTTATTAGTTTCATATTTTAGTGATATATAGATTCTTTTTTTGTGGTGTTTGTGGATGACATATTGGTGTATTCTAGGACAAGGTCTGAGCATGAGCAACACATGGAAACAGTGTTCGAAATCATTAGATATATTTTTTTTATTCTAAATTATCAAAGTGTGATTTTAGGATACAAGAGGTACACTTTATTGGCCATGTAATTTCTAAAAAAGTAGTTTCTGCTAATCTAGATAAGATAGAAGCTGTTGTCCCATAGAAACCACCAAAGAATGTCTTTGAGATATGGAGTTTTCTTGGTATATCTGGTTATTACCAATGCTATTCTCTTGACTTTTCATGGATATCCTCACCAATGAAAACATTAAAAAAGAAAAATGTTTCATTCAAATGGACTATAGAATTCTAAAAAACTTTTTAAGAGATAAAATTTCACCTTACATCAACACCTATCTTGATATTGTCAGAATAAAAATAAGGGTACATGGTTTAATGTAATGATTTGGGATCTAGGTTAGGGTGTGTTCTCGATAAATGAGATCATGTTCTGGCTTATGGCTCAATGTAGTTTAGGGTGCATGAGAATAATTACCCAACACATGATTTGGATTTAGCTTCATTTTTTCATTATTTGAAGACTTGGTGTCATTACCTAATTAGTGAGAAATTTATTGTGTTCAGGGATCATAAGAGTTTGAAAAAAATTTCTCAAAATGATATTTGAATCTAAGACAAAGAAGATGTGTGGAGTATCTCTAGATGATTGACTTTTACTTGATGTATACACCAGTAAAAGACAATACAGTGGCAGATGCATTAAGAAGCAATTCATATGCTCAGTTGGAAAATGAAGCTTCATATGACTGGATTTTGATGTCTCTCCTAGATAATATGCATATAGAATGTGAAAACCAAGGAGATTTATAGTTTTTATTGTTCCTGGTTTTGTAATGATTATAAAGGAGGCATATACAACCGATGAATAATGTGTTGCAATGAGTTTAAAACTCAATGGTGGGGATACAATTGAGTGATGGAATAAGGATATGAATTTAGTGTTGTAGTTTATAAATTGGATGGAAGTATCTATGGATTTTCAAGAAAAACTTATTCATGCTTACCACCATTAAATATGGGTTGTTCCTCTGGGAATATAGAATATGTATAAGTCATTCAAGGAACAGTTCTGGTGAAACAATATAAAATAGAAGGTGGATCAGTTTGTTTGAAAGTGCATAACTTTTCAATATGTTAAGTAAGAGCATCAATGAACAGTGAGTATGTTTTAGTCTTTACCCATCCCAGTGTGGAAATGGGAGCAGATAGTTATGGATTTTGTTACAATCCTCCCAATAATGGTTCAAAAACATGATGAAATATGGGTGATTGTGGATCAGATTACCAATTCGTCTCATTTCATACATATTTGTGAAACTCATATAGTGGAGGATTTTTCCAAAACTTATATCCAAGAAGTGGTAAAGAGATGTGGCATACTAATTTTGATAGTCTCGGATAGGTAACCAAGGTTTACATATCGTTTATGGAAATCCTTACAGAATTACCTTAGGAATCAATTGATTGGGAGTATGGCATATCATCCTTAGACTGATGGGAAATCTGAAAAGAGTATACAAATATTGGAAAACATGTTGCAGGCTTGTGTAATTGATTTTGTTTTCTCATGGGAAGATCATGGTCTATTAGTGGAGTTATCATATAACAAAAACTATCAGGCCTCTATACATATGTCTCCTTTTGAATCATTTTATGGGAGTCCCTATATTTCTCTACTGTGTTGGGTGGAAATAGGTTAGAATTCACTAGTTAGGTCGAGCCTTATCTAGGAAACAATAGAAAAGATTCAGTTGATCAAAAATAGAATAGAGATGAATCAAACTCGTCAAAAATCATATGTCAATCATCATTAACAGCCATTGTCAATTGTGGTGAGTAAGAATGTGTTCTTAAGGATTTCTCCAAGGCTTGGACATCATAGTTTTTAAAAGTAGGTAAAGTTATCTCCTTGATACATAGGCCCTTTTGAGATACAATAATGGGTTAGATATGTGGAATATCAGCTAGAATTAACACCAAGGTTCAGTGTGATACCTAATGTATTCCATGTATCTCAGTTGAAAAATTATCAACCAGATATTGATCATGTGATTAGATGGGATCACGTTGACCTAGAGTCGGATGCATCATTGGTACATATTTCAGTGTGGGTTATAGATAGAAAAGAGAAAGTCTTTAATGGGAAAATCATTGGTCTAGTGTGGTTTTTTTGGAAACATGTTCAGATTCAGGAAGAGGCTTGGGAACGTGAGAAAGAAATGAAAGAAAAATGGCTGGAACTTTTTCAAGACACTAATGGTTTTCTAATTTTCATGGATGGAAAGACCAATGGTGGGGATAATGTGGTACCCCCAATTTCTAGTATGTATCCCTTTATTTATTATTTTAAGTAAATAAATTTTATGGTTGAATTTTGGAAGATTATAGATAACTTTAAATGTGATTTTGTGGACAAAGGTAAGGTGCACAGGTTGCGCACTTTTTTTTCAAACCGTAAAAAATCCTAAGAGAAACTATGTGATTTGAAAATAGATTTGTACTTTTTGAGGATGTAGCTTCAGCATGATTATGGAGACCATGAAATGTGACTATGTTAGGGTCATCCTTAATTTAGTGTGTAATTCACAGTTAGCACACATTTTACCTAATCATGTGTAGGGTCAAAGTTAGATCCTAAAAGAGTGGATCTAATTCAATTTTCCCTATAAGTGTCCCATTTTCCCTCTTATGCAGCCCTAACTCAGAATTTTTCTTCCCCAAAGGTCAATTAAGTTTCTCATGTCAATCTATAGGTGATTCGAATGATTCACTTGGTGATTATAAGTGATTCTTCATGTTAAGTGTTCATTCTTTATCGTTCCTAACATTTTTCGTAGATCTACTTCACCCCTCTTCTCAGTTTCTTAGATATCCACATATTGAGGGTAAATATAAGGTTTTGGATGAAAAAGAAGTATATATTTGGGTTTTTTATGATAGAGGAATAGATCTAAGGTGGGTTTATGAAGACTTAACCTAGTTTTATTGGTGTTCTTCATCCATTTTTCGTTTTCACTAAAACTCTCAAGGTAAGTGGATTCAATCTCAACTCCTATTACTAGAATTGATTGTCTTAGTTTAAAATTGGTCTATTTTATTCAAATTGGTTATGAAATCTTGGTGATAATCATGTTATAAATCTTCTTTAATGAAGATTTATGGTTTTCGATGAAATAGTGGAATTGTGGTGATTTATTGTTCAAAGTGATTTAGTTTTCATGATTTTAAAATGGAATTTTTAAAATATAGATTCTATGAATTTTTGAAATAGATTGTTGGAAAAACATTTTTCAATAAAAGGGTGTTTTATTGAAATGGTTCTGGCATGTGGGTATTTACATAGTTTTGGGAATACTTGGTGTGTGTGATCATATTGAATTTACGAGGCTTGGTTGAAATAAGAACTTGTACTCGGTGCCAAAGGTGTAATATCACAAAGGATATAATTGAATTTTGATGATGTGGTAGATCGAATAGAAACCACTCATGAGTACAGAACTATCATAATAAAGAAAGCATAGTTGTTATTGTGCTTATGTGGAATAAATTTGTTGTGCCAAATGGAACTTGTGAAATGGTTTGAATGAATGGTTTGGTTGTTTTCTTGAAAATATCTCTTACTGAAATATTGGTTGATATAGAAATTTTTTATATTTGGTTATGAACTATTTTTAAGTTGTTTATATTTTGTTATAAACTGTTTTATAAATTGTTTTATATAAATTATTTTATATAAATTTTGCTAACTCTTTTATCCTAGTTTCATGAGAAGGGAAGTCATTTGGGGAAAACATAATGATTTTTAGTACTCACCCCTACTTTTTCACCCTAGTGATTTTGTAGATGTCATATATGAGGATATGGTAAAAGGTAAAGTATCACACGTCTTTAGAACTAGTTCCTCATACTTGGGTTGTTTGAATAAGTGGGATCTTGGAGCTTGTGGAGCATGGAGTCTTGTGTTTGTCTTAGAGTCTTGTTATCTTTTCTTTCACTATTTTATCTAGTATTATATTGTTCCACTATGGTACTTGATTGTAGTATGATTTTGATATATAAAATTTCGAGTCGTCTTTCATGATTATCTTGAATCATATAGTGGTATGTCTGGTTATGGATTTTTAGTTGGTGGTTTTATTCTTTAAGGTTAAATTGTAACCCACCTATTTTATGAATCCCTTTGGCATTTATTTCTAGCCTTTGGCACCTTGGGGATTTCTATTAAGGCTAAGTAGCACTCTCCCTCATTCTCAAGCCAATTAAAATTTGGGGGATGTTACAATATACTAAGAATTTCCTTAAATAACCTGAATCAACATAAATTCACATTAAAATCATATATTCCACCAAAATATAATTCAACCTTTATTCCTAAAATAAAATCACATAATATTCTATTTACCTTATACCTATAATACATCCAAAGTTTTATAGTGATATTTTTCTAAAATAACATTAATCACTTAATCACTAAATTATTTTCCAATCACAATGTTTATCTATATGATAAAACATATGTTTCCAGAATCAAGTTATTATGTATCCATCATATAGTTTAAATAAATAAAAACAATTTCATAATAACTAGGACTTCACATAGGCTAGAGGTAAGCAATTACCATTTATCACCCTTCATTTTTGGGTTCAATACCCATGGCCTTATCAGACGTGATGAGTTGTTACCCATAATGTGGGTAGTCCTTTGTCAAAAGATATATTAATATAATTCTTATAAAATTTTAGAAACCTGATAACCATTCTAAAAAACAACCTTAATATATTCAACATTAAAGAAATGTTTTAACCTCAAAGTTTATCATATTCCTTTAATTTTTCACCCCAAAATATAATAACCCATAATTGCCTCAAAAATAAATGTTCTAAAAAATATCATTATTCAACATAAGATTTCATAACATAATGAATCAAAAGGGATTTTTAATAAATTAATCTTATGATAAACCTTAAAATTATAAAACCATTATGATATCCATAACTCTTAAGAAAACCTCACAAGAAAAAATCCTTATCTCAAAAGTTTTCTAAACCCTCTTTTAATACTAACAGTAAGTATTTGGCTTTAATAATTACATATTATAGTTTCTTGGAACTATAATTCACTTTCTGAAAATCCTTATGATATATTTGGTTTATATTTTTAAATAATTATGATAAAATCTTATATAGTGAACCCATACATTTAATGTGGAAACTTATACTCAGTGTCCATTTTTCTAACAAAACAATACTTTTTTTAAATAAAACATAGTTTCTTTTCATGATAAATCTTCACAATTTTTATTTTGATCTCATATTTTTCCATATTATTCATTAAACCCTGTGAAAAAAAATAAACATGGGATGAGCACAAAAATATCCATAAGGGACACAAAAATAAGAATTTTTTTGTGCATTGAAAAACATGAAAACCCATGTAATTTTTACCATTATCTTTAGAGTTCATTAACCGTATTAAATAAAACATTTTATATGAAAATCACAAGCACTTTTTTCTCAAAGAAAACCTTTAAACCCTATAGTAAGAAAATAGAAACCCTTTTTAGCAACTCAGAGCATCACATTCATAACCCTTTTAAAAACCATGTAAAAAATTACTAGATCCTAGTTAAATCTATAAGAGAAACCCTTAGGTAACTCCCTCACTATTACCTAAAAAGATAATTTATATCACCCAATTCATTGCAGTGATATCTGGGAATACACAAAGTTATAACGGGCTCACTCTACACTATCTATACATAGCCAACATATAAGTTGTATCCGGATCACCTGTGAGGTATAATCGGAATCAAACCTTCGTATAATTTGCATGTGGATCACCCATTTCACATATAATTATCAATTAGTATATAAAAAAATTCTTTCATATTTTCATCATAAATCCTTTGAAATAATCTTTAAAATAAAAACACATTTGGATATCAAAATGACCTTTTCTTTTAAAAATTACTTTTTAAAATTGAAAAAATGAAAACATCATAAAGAAAACATTATATTTAAAAAGAACTATGAACACTTATGAATAAAACTTCAAATAATTAAGGTTTCATGATAGTGGTAAAAGTTAATCATGTTGTATTAGTTGAAAAAACATTCCTTCTGTATTTTTGTCAAAAAAAGTTGCAAAGTAACTCTTTTGAAAAATGAAAAAAAAAATCCTTTAAAACAATTTTAGAAAAGATAAATATAGAAAAAATTTAATTTAAAAAATCTTAGAATAATAATAAAAAAAATTAAAATTATTTTAGAAAAAAATCATTTAGATATGGATGAAAAAAATAGTTTAAAGGGAATCATTTTAAAAATAATTTTTTAAAAATAAAGTCCCTTACTACTTTGGAAACATTTTAATCATATGACCCATGAATTAATATCATTAAAAAACATTAAATATAATGATAATAGATAAAATCATGATATAAAATGTCAAAGGGGATGTATATGCACCTCATAAAAAATATAGGTGTATAACTTCAAAATATGTGTCAATGAAATGAGACTAAGATGAAGTCCCCTACCTTGAGTTGGACTAGTCACGTACATTTTTTTCATATTGAATAATAAAAATAAGTTAATTTTTTTCATTATTAAAAACATTTTTTATGTTAATTATTCAATTTTTATCAATTATTTCAATTTTATATACAATTACATAATCATTTAAGTTCACATCTGATGTTTTGATAATATTTGCTATATAAGTCCAAAATTACTCTGGTGGGTTAACTATGGTCAAATAGATCATTATTCCATCCTATCAAGAATAATATTCATGAAATAATTTTATTTTTATATATCAATTATAAATTTAAATTAAACCATAAAATATTGTAGCTACCCTAACCTTTTACATATAACATTACATGATTTTAAGCATAATTATACATCCGATTACAAGTCAAGGATCGTAAAGTCTAGTGTCTTGGAAGACTATGGACAAAATCAAACATTATAAAAACAAATTTTTATTTAAAATCCATACATAGATCATATATTACATTGTTATCATACATCTGCATTGGATAACCTGGGGATAACATGAACAGAGGGATGAGCTAAAAGCCCAGTAAGAGAATAACCATAAGAACAAAGCATTAGCACATGGGAAAGAAGGCATGACATGATGATATAAAAAGGCATATAACATATGAAATAATAACATATAAACATGGGATAATTTATACATGGAATCATATAAATGTACTAGAAATATAAAATGTGAATTTAGTACTTGTCAAGGCTAACCGCCAAGACTGTTTCCCATAGAAGCATAATCCAAGGCTAACCACCAAGACCATTGCACATAGTAGCACTAGCCAAGGATAACCTCCAAGACCATCCCACATAACATCTCATGAGACTCAACTTTACCCAATACATTTGAGTGCTATCTGGGCACACCCATATTACATTTAATGAATACGTTTTCCATATTAATAATAATACATAATCAATCTTACATAATTGTAAGGGTTTCCCATGGAAAGAATTGGGTACCACAATCATGACATAAAGCAATACCAATAGGCGTATCATGAACGTGTCCATGAAAGAAAGGAATTAGAACATACATAAATTTTCATAAGGTAAAATAAGAATAAATCATGTTAAGTTATTTCAAATATAAGTGTAAACATTTAAGAAATGTATTTGTGAAATTTTAGCATTAAAACATTTTTTGCGCTTTTAAAACAAATACTATAGATATTTTCAAATAGAAAAAGGGAAAATATTTTATATAAAACAATAAGTGAACAAAAAAGGTTTTAATAATAAAAATGAATATTTTTTAAATACAATTGTGTTTTAAAATATAGGAAAGACTTCACTTGAAATTTGGTAAAAATTTGGTAAGTTCCCTTAAAAATATTTTTCTTATTGGGAAGTATCGAGGAGGGAATCACATAAAAGCATGTATATCCCAAAAAGAGAATAAATTATGGATCTTGAAACATGATTTTGGATCATATAAACATAATTTATAAGTTTTACATAAAAATAAAAGACAACTCTATTTGGGTAAAAATAAAGATAGAGCAACCTGAAGGAATAAAGGCAGTTCGGGTAGAATTCCTTACAGATTATCGGCATGGTATCAGTTGTACTTAAGAGGAATTAATGATAGATAAATGCGTTTATAATAACTTATAAATCATTAATTAATTATGGGGTAGGTTTTTAATCACTCCCCATCCCTATTAATTACACATAAAATGGCATGACATAGAGGACAATCTTGAATAAAAGTGAAATAAAGAGGATCCCTTACCTTAAATATAATGGTGGTATCCACTTGTTATTAATGACCTGAATAAACAAATTTGGTTTATCAATTAATAATTCAATAAAATATTATATATTTAATTTATTTAATATAACCTTTTTAATTTCATTCAATACTTTTTTTTATTTGTTATAAGGTTCAATTTCCTTGTTCGGGTCAGTGTGCTTCCCTTGTTTTAATGATTGCTTCATGTTCGAATAAACATGTATGATGAAGGTGGTTGTCCAAAATTGAAGTTATATTTTATTATTGAACATAAATAAGGTTACATGGTTGAAAACATAATTTGGTTACTTGAAGTGAAGTTTAATCATTATATAAAACTTTAGTGACGTGTTTTTGGGTTAATTGGCGGGTTTTTACCAAAAAAACACATTTTTTTTATAAACCAAAACCATGTGTACAAAAGGATTAAAAAACCATATATGAGGAATAATAAATATATTATGGTCTATTTCAACCATGAAAATGGTTTCATGACTATAATTGAATATGGTAACAAAAATTTAAAAAACCATCATCCTTGAATATTGTAAATTAATGCATCTCGGATGGTGTCCTTACTACAAAAATAAAATAAGAGCAAAAGAGGGATGATAATAAATTATTCCATTATCATAACAACATTATAGTACATGTAAGGTAATGGATTTTTCATAACATTTGGATGAGAATATGTAATGGTATAAAATAAAACAAATGAACATGAAAAGAAAAAGAAATAAAAGAAAAAAAGAATTTACCTCTTGAATCAATCTTCCTTGCGAGCCTTCTTAAGGGGAGAGGACTTGGTATTTTGAAGATACTAGGGGGTATTTTACATGGGGTAAGATATTGAGGATATATTTTGGTATAATATAGGAAAGGAACAAGTCTTGAAAGGAGTGAAGAGAAGAGGTAAGGAGGGGTTATATTTATAATGGAGGAGAGAAGGGTTTTCATATTATTATAATCATTAGTTTTTGATTTTTCCATAAGACAATCAATAGTGATGATTACATGAACAAGAATAGTAATAAATTCATGTGAGTTATATATTTTGTTTCTTACATCACTTATGATTTCAGTAATAGTGGATTTAAATTATAATGTATTTATATGGTAAATTAATGTATATTACAATTCCCAAAAAATTCAAGTATTTCAGAAAAATCCCAAAAATTCACCCTAACCATTTTTCAATGTGTAGAATACAAAAAAAATTATAATTATTATAAATTTAATATTTAATTAAAACCATAATTTATTCAAAAAATAACAATTTTAAAACATTTAATTTCTTATTCGAAGATATAGGTATATCGTACTTTCACTTGAATCTTGTTTATATACTGTCATATGTAAGGTTACTATTCATTAGGGTATGTCAATATGCATAAGGGTAACATTAATATTCATATGGGTATGTTAATATTCACCAAAAATTAATTTGGTCGTATTAGACTCTAAATAACTTATGAGTCGCAACCGTGTATATCAGATTTTCCAAATTCAAATCATAGAAGTGACAAACTTATCTTTAAAGGTCATATAGCACTTAGTAGTTTGTTGTGTTGTAATTTCATGTGATTATATGACATATTTATAATAAAGGAATTTCTATTGAAAAAAAATTTGGTTACATTCTTCCCCTCTTATAAAATTTCGCCCTCGAAATTTTGTTTTATATTTTAAGCCATAAACAGATGCATGTACTTTTCCTTCATTACCTCCTCCATTTTCCATGTTTCCTCTTAGTACTTATAGTTCCACCACAGTACTTTGATAGGGTGATTTGTCTTGATACATAGAATTTTATCTCAACGATCCAAGATCTTTTCTAGTTTTTCCTCATAAGAAAGATCGTCCTCTAATTGTACCACCTCAGAAGAGAGTACATGTGAAGGATATGGTATGTACTTCCTTAAGAGAGATACATATATGACATCATGTACGTTTTCCATGGTAGGTGGAAGTGCTAGTCGATAGCCACATCGTTAAAACAATCAAGAATCTCTAAGGGGCTGATACCTAGGACTTAACTTCCCATTATTTCCAAACCTCGTGACCTTATTACATAGTGATATGGAGAGAAATACCATGTCTCCAACTTTGAACTCAAGGTCTCGTCAATGATTGTCTGCATAACTCTTCTACCAAATTTGGTTTTCCTTGATATTTGGATGAATGGTTTTCACCTTCTCTACCATTTCCTCTAACATTTCAGGTCCTAGAAACATACACTCACCGACTTCATCCCAACACACTAGTTTTCTGCACCTTTTCCCATAAAGGGCTTCGTATGGTTCCATTTGGATGCTTGAGTGGAAACTATTGTTATGGGAGAATTCAACCAGTGTGAGATGTTGGTCACATCCTAATTTTAATTCCATAGAACATTATTTCAAAATATCTTCTTATGTATTAATAGTTCACTAAGATTGGCCATCAGTTTGAGGATGATAGACCATACTGAAGTTCAGTTCAGTGTTTTGTGCATGTTGGAGACTTTTCCAGAATTTTGAGGCGAATCTCGAATCATGATTAGATACAATAGATAGTGGTACTCTATGCATCCTTACCACATATTTGATTTAAATCCATGAAAGTTTATCCAATGATAATTCCTCTCGAATTGCAATAAAGTGAGTTGTCTTCATAAGATGATCCACAATGACCTATATAGCATTGTTTCCTCTGGATTTCCATTGAAGTCCAATGAAAAAGTCTATGGTGATGTTCTCCCACTTCCATGTTGGTATGGTTAGTGTTTTCATAATCCCCTAATACTTTTCCCTCTAATCCTCCACTTGCTTACATACCATGCACTAAGATGTATATTCAGCAATCTTCCTTTTCATATTGTCCCACAAAAAGTTTTCTCGGAGATCTCGATAGGTCTTTGTGCTCCCTAGGTGAATATAAAAGGTTGAGCTATGTGAATTATTCAAAATCTCCTCCTTTATCTTTGGATCGGATGGTATACATAATTGTGACCCAAATATTACAACTCTATCCTTTTCAATTTTGAAATCAAAGGATTTCCCATTTCTGATAGGTTCCACCCTTTTCTGAATTTTCAAATTTTTTATTTGAGAATCCCTTATTTTCTCCATGAGGTATGGTTGAGCGATTATTTGAGAAAATATTGATGATTTTCCTCCCTTAATGATCCCCATGTCCATCCTCTACAAATCTAAGAAGATTGGATCCTTTTCGATTCTCATCATTGATAAAGATGCAAGATCCTTTCTACTTAGATAATCGTCCACCTTGTTTTCCTTACCGGGATAGTAGTGGATTGAGCAGTCATAATCCTTGATGATCTCTATCCATATTTGTTGGTTAATATTAAACACTTTCTATGTGAATATATATTTTAGACACTTGTGATCAGTATATATCTCACACTACTTCTCAAAGAGATAATTCTGCCTGATTTTCAATGCAAAGATCACAGCCACCAACTCCGGATCATTCATGGGATAGTTATTTCTCATGGATTTTCAGTTGCCTTGAGGAGCAGGATATCACTTTATTATTTTTCATTAGCACATAGCCTAATCCTTTCTTTTAAACATCAATATACATCACAAATATTTCTCCACTTGTTGGGATTGTGAGTACTGGCACGGTGATAAACCTCTTTTTCAACTCCATGAAATGGTCTTCACATTCCTGAATCCAGAAAAATTTTACACCCTTTAATATCATCTTAGTAATTGGGTTTTGAAATCATGAAAAGTACTTTAAAAATAGTCGATAATAACCTACTAGAACCAAAAATCTTTGAATCTCCGTTATAGATGTTGGCTTGGGCCACTCTTAAATTTTCGTTATCTTGGAAGGGTCCAAATATATCCCTTTGTTGGTGATAACATGCCCCAATAATGATACTTCCTCCATCCAAAACTCACATTTACTATACTTTTCATATAGATTCTCCCTTCACAATGTTTTTAACATAGTATTCAAATTCTCCTCATGTTCCTCCTTACTCTTGGAGTATATTAGAATATTGTCAATAAAGACTACCACAAATTTGTTGAGGTAATCTCTAAAGAATCTATTCATTAAATCCATGAAAATTGATGGAGCATTAGTGAGTCCAAAGGGAATCACTATGAACTCATAGTGTCCATACCTCATTTGAAAGGCATCCTTGGGAATATCTTTCTTCTTCACCTTTAATTGGTGATATCCTGGCGGAAGGTCCACCTTAGAGAAATAACTGGTCCCATGAAGATGATCAAACAAGTCATCTATATATGGTAGGGGATACTTGTTCTTTATCATGATTTTATTTAGCTCCCGATAATCAATGAAGAGGCACATTTATCCATCCTTTTTTTCACGAAGAGGATTGGCGCAACCCATGGTGAATCATTCGGGTGTATAAAACCCTTCTCCATATTTTCTTGTAACTGCTTCTTCATCTCTTCCATCTCTACAGTATCCATTCTATAAGGTGTCTTTGATATAGGCATAGATCTAGGAATAAGTTCAATTGAGAACTCAACATCTCAATCAAGAGGAAGACCACGAAACTCTTCAGGGAATACATCAGTGTAATCCCTCATGATGGAAATGTCTTCAATAATTATTCTCTCATTTTTCTCAATCATTTGGGATCTATATGATTGCTCATAAGGAAGAAATATCCACACATGAGATGATAATTCTAAATGAGATTCATCTTCCTCCTTACACTTGTAAATAATTGGAGGATGCTTCGGGATATGAAGAGTGATCTCCATTTCCTGAAAGTTGATGTTGGATTTGTATAAAGATAGACAATCCATTCCTAGGATAACGTCGAACACCACTAAATGAAGTATGAAAAGATTTTCTGGGAGGTTCATTCTATGAAAATTAACTGGGGAGGAGTTATAAACCAGGGAAGCAATAATTTCCCCATTTTCTATTCTCCCATATAACTTGTCCTCCAAATTTTGAGGTGGTTTTTTAATAATTTTACTAAACTTACAAGATATGAAAGAATTCATAGAACCAGAATCAAATAGTACGTTATCTATTTTTGAATGAATAAATAGCGTAACTGTCACCACATCATTGTCTGGATCCACCTTATCAGTAGTGATAGAAAAAGCCATTCCTTATTTCCTTGGAGGTTGTTGTTGATTTCCTCTAAAAACCCTTGGCTTAAGGAAATTTTTTGCATAATTTCCATACTCCTTGTAGTTTTAACACTGCACCACTAGTTGAGTGTTGATCTAAACCTTCCTTTCTTATTCCACATTAGTAGGATTTTTCATATCCCTTTGGAAGTTCTTGGACATATGTCCCAGCTTTACAAATTTTAAGAAATTTATAGTTCCCTTTAGATAGTTCCCAGGATGCTTCTTCCTAGAACTTTTAAAAGTGGTATATTTGGGATTCTTTCCATCATGGGATTTTTTTGTTGAACCACCCATGTTGTTCTCTAATTTCTGTTTTTATTTTCACTGGGCTCACAATACTACTGATATTATCCAATCCCCACTTCAACCTTGAGAGCACAAAAAAAAATCTCTTAATAACTATTGAAATCTCGAATCGCCAATGCTTTCTATAGACTCAACTTTAGTCTGCTAAAGAAGTGATCCACCTTTCTTTTAGTTTTCATGAAAAATCCATAGGCATACCTTACAAGCCTTGTAAATTTTTCTTCATATGCCCCGATAGAATCATCTTCCTTCTTCTTGAGACCGAGGAACTCTCTTTCTATATTGAGATGGAGGGTTCAAGGAAAATATTTATTGAAAAACATCCCTGGTAATTCCTCCCAATCCATGGAATCAATTTCCTATTGGGAATTTGTATTCATGATAAGTGTCCACTACTGATGACCTTCCCTATCAAAACGATAGACCACCAGAACAACTTTCTCTTCTTCCAAGCACTGGAGGACAGAGAATATATTTTCAATGAAGTTAATCCATAGTTCCATGAGGAGGGGATCAGAAGATCTACTAAACATGGGAGGCCATTTCCACATGAAAGAAATTTATGGAAACATTCTCTTTCCTTGTAGGAGGAAGGTATTCCATATGATTCAAGTTATTATTCATAACTTGAACCGGCTGAGAAAGTACTATCATGTAGTTTTGAGCACCCATTCCCATCATATCAGGAATATAATTAGGGAAATATTCACATTTCATATCACATTGGTTGTTTTAATGTGTTCTTTTATTTCCCACCATTAACTAAGAAAAATAATGCACAATTAAATTGCTTGAATAATTAGCTATTGATCATAAAAAAGAAACTGTGAACATAAGAGGATAAACTTATAAAGGATAAGTATATCCTAACTTGTGATTCCTTAGGTTTAAATCTAGGTTATCCTAGATCTATTTCTTAACTTATATTCTTATGGGATTTTTTTATATTCCCTTAATAATGGTTTGTACTAAACACATGAATTTACTAGAGCATATCCCCTGGGAGTGTCAAACCAAGAGTGCCGCAAGGCCCGTTTTCATGGACCAAGATACCCCGAGTCAAGCCCGAAACTTATTATTGGAGTTTTCACTCCTTGGTACATATGTTCCAGAGTCATCTCTACCAGTTTGTATCCAGACAGGGATTTATTTTCTTTATAAACCATTTACTCATACTTACCAAAATTTAGGGATGTTTTCGTATACTCCGTCTCATAATTTAGGTTATTACTAATGTTATCTCTTCCTAATCTCTAAAAATAACTAGACCATCCTCTGATACCAACTATAGTGACCCTAACCTTTTACATATAACATTAAATGATTTTAATCATAATCATACATCAGAGTACAAATTAAGGATTGTAAAGTCTAGTGTCTTGGAAGATTAGGAACATAATCAAACATTATAAAAATAATTTTTTATTTAAACTCCATAATGATATCCAATATTCCATTCTGCTCATATATCTTCATAGGATAACCAGGGGATAACATGAAAAAAGGGATGATCTAAAATCCCAATAAGGGAATAACCACAAGAACAAAGCATTAGCACATTGGAAATAAGGCATGACATGTTGATATAAAAAGTCATGTAACATATGAAATCATAAAATATAAACATGGGATCATTTATACATGGAATCATATAAATGATGAAGAAACATAAAACGTGAATTTAGTATGATACAAGAATAATCTCCAAGGCCATTTCTCATAGTATCACAATCCAAGGATAACTTCCAAGACAGTTGCATATAGTAGCACCAGCCAAGGCTAACCGCCAAGACCATTTCAAATAAAGTCTCATGAGACTTAACATTACACAATGAATTAGAGGGATATCTGGTCGCACCCATCTTACATTTCATGAATATGTTTTCCACATAAATAATCATACATAATCAATCTTACATGAACATAAGGGTTACCCATGGAAAGAATTGGGTACCACAATCATGACATAAAGCGTAACTAATGGGCGTATCATGAAGGTGTCTATGAAAGAAAGGAATTAGAATATACATGGACTTTCATAAGGTAAAATTGGAATATATCATGGTAAGTTATGTCAAACAAAAGTGAAAACATGTAATAAATTTATTTGATAAATTTTAGTATTAAAACATTTTGTGTGCTTTTAAGGAAAATACAATAGATATTTTAACATATAAAAGGGGAAAATATTTTATATAAAACCAGAAGTGAACCAAGAATGTTTTCATAATGAAAAGATAGATTTCATAAAGACAATTTTTCCGTAAAATAGAGGATAGAGTGCACTTGAAATTGTGTAAAAATTTGGGTAGTTCCTTAAAACAAGTTTGATTATTGGGACGTATCGAGGAGGGAATCACTTAAAATAATGTATATCCCCGAATGAGAATGAGGGATAGATCTTGAAATATGAGTTTGGATAATATAAACAGTATTTATAAGTTTTAAATAAAAATAAAAGAAAACTCCATTTGGGTAAAAATAAAGATAGAGCAACCCGAAGGAATAAAGGCAGTTCAGGTAGAATTCCTTACGGATTATAGGCATGGTATCAGATGTACTTGATAGGAGTTAATGAGAGAGAAAAGGGTTTATCATCACTTATAAATAATCAAATTAGTATGGGGGTGTTTAATCTTACCCTATCACTTGGAATTACACATAAAATTCCATAACATAGAGGACAATCTTGAATAAAAGTGAAATGGAGAGGATCCCTTACCTTAAATCAGATGGTGTTTTCCACTTGTTATTAATGACCTGAATAAAAAATTAGGTTCATTAATTAATAATTACGTAACCTATTCTATATTTAATTGATTTATTATAACCTTTTTAAGTTCATTAAATACCTTTTTTGATAGGTTATAAGGTTCAATTTCATTGTCTGTGTCTGTTTGCTTCCTTGGTTTTAATGATTCATTCATGTTCGAATAAACATGTATGATGAAGGTGGTTATCTAGAATTGAAGTTATATTTTATTATTTAACATCCATAATTTTACATTTTTGAAAAATTAATTTGGTTACTTGAAGTTAATTCAAATCATTATATAAAACTTTAGTGGTATCCTTTTTGGCTAATTGGCGATTTTTGACCACAAAGAACACATTTTGTTTTATAAACAAAAACCATGTGTAAAAAAGGAATCCAGAACTATATATTAGGAATAATACATATATTATGGTCTTTTTCAACCATAAAAATGGTTTCATGACCATAATTGAAGATAGTAATGGAAATTGAAAACTCATTGTCGTTGAATGTGGTAAATTAACACATCATAGATGGTGTCTTTACTACTAAAATAAAAGAAGAGTAAAGGAGAGATGATAATAACTTATTCCATTATCATAAAAAAAATATATTACATGTAAGTTAATGGAGTTTTCATAACATTTGGATGAGGATAGGTAAGGATAGAAAATAAAACAAATGAACTTGAAAAGAAAAAAGAAATAAAAGAAAGGAGGAGTTTACCTCTTGAATCAATCTTCCTTGAGATCCTTCTTAAGGGGAGAATATTTGGTATTTTGAATACACTATGGGTTTTTGGATGTGGGGGAGGATCTTGAGGAGAGATTTGGGTAGAATATAGGAAAGGCACAAGGCTTGAGAGGAATAAAATGAAGAGGAAAGGAGGGGTTGTATTTATAATGGAGGAGAGGAGGGTTTTCATAATATTATAATAATTAGTTTATTATTTTTCCATAAGACAACTAATATTGATGATTTCATGACCAAGAATATTAATAAATGAATTTTATTTCTATATTTGGTTTCTTATATCACTTATGATGTTAGTAATAGTGGATTTAAATTATAATGTATTTATACATTAAATAAATGTATTTTACTATTCACTAAAAATTCAAGTATTTCATAAAAATCCCAAAAATACTCCCTAACCATTTTTCGACAAGTAGAATCCAAAAATGAAATAAATTTATAAATATGATAAATTTAATATTTAATTAAAACCTTAATTTATTCAAAAAAATAACAAATTTAAAACATTTAATTTCTTATTCCAAGATATAGGTGTACCATACTTCCACTTAAATATTATTTATATACGTTCATAGGTGAGGTTACTATTCATTAGGGTATTTCAATATTCATAAGGGTAAAATTAATATTCACAAGGGAATGTTACTATTCACAAAAATTAATCTGGTCATGTTAAACTCCAAATAACTTACTGATCGCAACTCTGTATGTCGGGTTTTTGAAACTCAAATCACAGAAGTGACAAACTTATGTTTAAAGATCGCATAGCACATATTAGTTATTTGTGTTGTGATTTAATGTGATTATATGACATATTTATAATAAATTAATTTTTATTGAAAAACATTGGGTCATTAGAAATATGGTTATCAAAAATGAATTATGTTACAATCATAGAGATGGTAGGTCGTATGTACACGTGAGTAATGATTCCATTTTTCAACGATCATTATGGAAAAATTATAAATATTATTTTATCTTTTTATAATTATAATAATATTATATATATCATATTATTTCTTTAAGTATACTTATATATATCCTCAATGTGATTTTTTGAGGAAAAAAAATCTCATCGCTTCTTGGAGGTGGCAGTCCACGCGTACGCATAAACGACGCTATCATTTTTTAGTGTATGGAAAATTTAGAACTTAAATGACATATTATATTTTAATAATGACTAATATTCAGTTATTATCATATATAAACATTAATTTCATAATTATAACCAGTATTGAGATACGGTGATGGAAAACGAATTACATCGGTTCATGAGGTGGTAGTCCTTCGTACACACGAACCATGATTTATTTTCTCATTTGATGGAATTAGATATAGATATAGGGAATTACCATAATATAATAACATCTCATTATATTTATGATACTAGATTTATTATTTTATCATTGTTGAAAAAAAATTTAGGTGTGTGAAAGATGAAACAAAACTAAAGCATGCATATAAAAATAATACCTCTTCTTTGGAAAACATTCTTTGCTTGACAATATAACACCTCTAATATTTGTATTATGGATAAAAAATACCTCTAGACTTTTTATAGGGATTTTATTAATTTTATTTTGTAGTTTTTTCATAAAAAAATTGTTTTTAAGTGTTAATTAATGAGAAAAAGTTGTGTCCTTTTATAAGAGAGGGGAGGGGCACTCTTGGAATTTTTCAAAATAATAAATTAATATAAATTAATTTTTAATTCCAAATGTCTCAAAAAGTGATTTATTTATAATATAAGATTACTATGTGTATACACACCTTCATTAAATAATAATTAGACAAGTTTTTTTTGTATTTATATCCTTATATTTTTGTTTTTACCACTATTTAACCCATTTAACTCATACCATGACAACAAGGATTTTTACTCTTTTAGTGTTAATATAATTAATATAAAATGAAAAAACGACCCATAAATGTACAATATTTTATCTTTACAACCTTATAACAATAAATTTTATGATTTTAATATTTTTAATAATTTCATGTCATTTGATAAAATATTATTTACTATAAAATTTCCATAATGTCAGTTTCTAGAACTATTCATTACTTTGACTTTAAAAAATCAAGATAACACTTAAAATTCGAATAAAATATTTAAAAAATAAATAAAATATCAAATTAATATATAATATTAGTTTATCACATTATTTATATCAACTTATATTTATTTTAATAATTTTAAAATCATTTATTTTAATTTTTTTATTAATTGAATAATTATCGCATCAGCATTGTGTTAGCATTTAAGGAAATTATTTATTCAATAAAAATTTAAAAAAATTACCATGGTGGAAATAAATATTTTATATTTAAAAATTATATTTATAGTTTAACATATCCTCTAGATAACAATATATTAAAAATATTAAACTTATTAAAAACTTGAGTGGGACATGTTTGACTTTTCATTAAATAAAATACTATAAAGGTCATAATCAAATCCAAGTGGCCCCAAAAGAAAAAAATTTGAACTTTTGATGATTATTTTTGAGATATAATCATAAAATAATATTTATTTAAGTGTTTTGGTAATTTTATGGTTCTTATCATTTTATTTTTAATCTAAATTGCCTAATTTACCCTTTACTGTTGTAACAAAAATTTCAAAGTCTACTATTCATTTTATCTAGAAATAAAAGTGACATATTTATTGAATTTTGAAATATTTATTCCTAATATTTAATCCATTTTAAAAAATTCAAACCACAAAATTTTAATAATTTAATTTAAAATTAAACCTACAAACTGTAATGAAAAAAAAATTTCGGAAAATGCTCATTTTAAATATAAAATGTTTTTATACTAAATTCAAGTATAAAATCCATTTCAAAAATAGAAATAAGATTATTTTAAATAAAAATGAACTCATTTTAATATAAAACTAATCTAAAACATTATTTTAACTTGAAAATACATTAAAATAAAATAAATTTTCCATTAAAAATAACTTTTTTCCACTATTAAATGAAGAAATCAATATTTTCAAATAATTATCAAAACTTTATCCTAAGATAATTTTGAAAATATGAATTTAAAAATGAAATTAATTTTTAAAATAAATTTTCTATAATTTATATAATTTAATTTTAATAATAACCCATAAAAATCAATAAAAATCATTTTTGAAGAAAATTTATTTTTTTAAGAATAAAATGAATATACTAATAATCTAGTACTTAATACATTAGAAATGAATAGTACCATTATATATTTCAAAATTAAGTTAATAAAATTCATTATCTCCAATTTTACATATATGTTATTATGGTCACATTTAAATAATAATATTCCTTTGTTTTTTTAAGTTTGGTGTTGTGTATCTTGTACACTGTCGACCTTAGTCTTTCCTTTTAAAATATCAGGATGTTACATAATATCAATATACAAAAATTATGGGTAACTTTATGGAATTTAATAAATAAGTATTATATTTATAACATGTTTTAGATTTTGAAATAATAAACTATATTATATATTTTTTCCATTCTATTTAAAATGAAATCATCACACATGCATACATACGGACAATCGCCTCTAATGAATGGTGTATTATATTTTTCATCACCAAATTTCATGAATGTTCATGGTAACGGGTTTAATGGATAGATATTATGTTTATGAAATTATTAGTATTATATTAAAAAAAATTGACAACCTATTAACAATATGAGTAACAAATGATTGTTGTAGACTCAACTGTCTAAAACAAGCATACTTTAAGGAAAAATAATTTATTCATACTATGTAATAGTTTTTTATAAATTATATACGCTTCTATATATATTAAAGTATAATTTATCACATTAATAAAACATAATAAAATATCATTATTCTTTTATAATAATGATATTACAACTAAATAACTTCAATACCATCCATTAATTATGATATGCTCGTGTTTGGGTAGATTTAACCACCTACTTAAACAATCCTATAAAATATTATCATAGGTGTATATTATCAACTAATTTGATAATATATGATATGAATAATTAAATAATTATTTGGTTTTGGTTTTTTAATTGTAACATTAATATTAAAATCATTAATTAAGATATTAATGTCCATTCATGGAAAATCACTATAACATGATAAGCATTGACTTCATAATTAAGTATCATAACCAAAAATTCCATAAATTGAAATTATAAAATTATAAATAATTATAAATAATCAATTCCAATACCTTGTATGATCTAGTAATGATGAAATTTGGGAGAATAATGAATAACAATATCATTATTATGAAACTAGTTCAAAATGATCAAGATTTCTCACACCCAATGTTTGAAATAGATAATAACTAAATAATATACATGTAGAGTATTATTATATATTAATATTATAAATTTTATATATATTAATATGGTTCTTAAATAGTTTATTATGATATTTATTTTTTTTATAGTAGAATCAAGTTCTTTGGTATAAGTTATGAATTAAGATAAGGGGTTTTTTGTCTCAATTTTAATCTCTTGAGACATATTTCATATTGCGCACCATGATATCATTGTTATGGTGTGATTAATTAATAATTGATTTATTTTAATATATTCATATAATTCATGGTTTTTTAATATCTATATCATGTTCTTTATTTAAATGTCCATCGATTCAATGGATACCAAGTATGTAATTTTTTTCTTGGTCTAAATCCTAACTCTTAGGACATGTTATATTCTATGAACCATGTTTCCTTTTTTATAGTGTTCTTTTGATTTTAATCCTATTAAATTATATTAATATATAATTCATGGGATACAAAAAATCCAAATATATTTCCTCCACTCAATTGTTGATTTCAAATGATACTAAAGTCATAAGTGGTCTTAATAACTCGAGTATCCCTTCTTTGAGTTATAACATCTCTTCTTGAACTACTTTATTAATTTCATAGTTTTTACATAGTAATATTTTAATTCATGGTAATTTAAATTCTTTTATAGGAATAATTCCTTTTTAATTAAAATATTTTACCTTGATAAAATTCTTTCTCAAAATGTATATTATTTTTTAGAATAATTCTCATCCTCTTTAATGGTGTTTTCTCATCCTTGTCCATATTTCCCCATTACTTCTAATATTATCCTTTATATTTGAAAACCTAATTATATGTTATCTCATGTGACCTCCATCTTTATGTTCTCTTCTATTCAAAATTATATTTTATTAACACTTTTAAGATGGGGTTTTCAACAAAGATTTTTAAAAAATATTCAAAAAGTTTTCATTTTTTGTTTTTTTGTTTATATTCCACTCTAAATTTCCTTTAAACAAATTTACATATATTTCAAGGATTTATTATTTAATATCCTTTAAAAAGTAAAAATTTTCAAAAAAAAATCACTTCACCTTTTTTAAAATGACTTTTGAATGTGACTTGTAACCTTGTCTTTTATGAGTATGGTAGAAATATTTTCTAAAAACTATTTTACAGTTTCAATAACCATATGAGCATTATTATTCATGAATATTAAATTCCATATTTTTAAATGGTTTTAAAAATTATTTTAACTCTTGGTTGTTTTTAAATGAAAAGAAAATATTCTTATATGTTTCAAAAATAAAAGTTTAATTTTTAACGGAATTTTTTATTTTTAAATGGATTTTAAAGGATATAGTTTTTAAGAATTAATTATTTAATGTTTTTTTAAGAATATCTATTTTATAAAAAAATTCCTCTCAAAACACTTTTTGGATTAAAGGGTTAATCTTTAAAAAATATCAAGATCAAAGTATTTCATTTTAAAGGAAACATTTTGATGATTTTTTATGCATTTTGAAAAGGGTTTTTCCTTCATGTTTTTCAAAGTGATTTATCTAATAACCTCATAAGTTTTTTTGCATCTATGTAAAAATACTTTGAAAATACTTATGTTAAAATGGGTATATTATTTTATGAAAACATCCATTTTCTTTTTTTGGATCGATTATGGAGTGTTCTATTAAAGTTTTTTTCATAAAGCACATCTCTTTTCCATAAGTTAATTATGTGATGTTTGATGTATGAATATTTTATTATTATAATGGAACGCATATGTATGGATGATTATTTTTATGAATTTTAGGGTCCTATATATCCCTCCAATGCCTTGGATAAGGTTTCATGTCACATTAGTTGATGAATTGTTGTTTGAATGTGATGCGGGGAGCTTTATTCACAAGTTTGTTGTGTGAACGTGATGCGGGAAGTTTTTTTTATAAGTTTTTTGTGTGAATGTGATGTGGGAAGCTTTTTCCACAAGTTATTGAATAAACATGATGCAGGTACCTTGGGTCTTAAGTTTTTTTATAGTTATGTTTTTTTATAATTCCTTGTGATTCTATGCTTCAATGTCATGTCATATTTTCTTTATGCCTAGGATTATGCCACTTGGATCATGTTTAATGTCTCATGATTCCATGCACTATTTACATGGTTTGTGTTTTTAAATTTGAGATTATATGTCCTTATATCATGAACTATAGACAACTTTTATTTTCCCATGTTCTTCTAACAATATATTTCTACCATGCTAATATTTTTTCCTATGATTATGATATAACCCTTGGAAAAATGTTGATGACTTTTTTCCATACTAAGTGTTTGATCTCAGCCATTTCTTGTGTTTTTATTTCCCAGTCTATGAAGATGATTATAACCTATGAGGAGTCTATAAGAGATTCTAGTGTGGTTTGATTATAGAGAAACAATAACAAGTATCATAAAATATTCATCTTAAGTAGTTGATCCTCAAAAACATTAAACATTACATTATTGGGATTGTGTGTAATTTTTGAGAAGTAATGTTTATCATATTAAAATTATATAAAATAATGATAGAATTTATATTACTTTATAAAAAATCCAACTTTAAAAGAAATTATTTTTTCACCAGATCTAGGAGTGTAGATCTAGGTCATTATAGGCATGAGCTATCTAGTTGGATGATAAAGGTCTTAACAAGTTTCACTTTGGAAGGAATATCACACTTATTATTTGAGGTAGTCTTTCATATTTAATATAAATTTTATGCATATTAAATTAATAACTATTTCATCTTATGAAATATTTTTCTTCTCATGTTTTATTCATTAGTGTATTCATGATTCTAACAATTTAGTTTTGAAATCCCTATTTAATCCACTAAATTAATGAGTTCACACCACATTGATGTGTAACTATTATACAACCCACATTTTCTATTACTTTCCAAAAAATAGATACCATGTATATCTATACATATGCGAATGCATCTTTTGCATAAGGTAAATTAACTTTTCATTTAAATTCATAGTCTTTTATTAGATTGGTTATCTCCCCTTATGTAATCCTATAGTACCAAATAGTTAACCTATTCACCATTATAGACAATGAATAAGCCTCCAGTCTGGTGAGCAGTTTGACCCAAAATACCTCTCCTCGGGGAGACTTTACTAAAGAAATATTCCAATACATGATAACTATAAAACATAATATACACAAACTATTCCTAATTATAAATTCAAGATAATAACTTCAATTATAAACTAAGCATAAGGTTGATGATGTAGAGGCCCAGTTTTTTCCTTGTAAGACTTTGGATTATTTCTACATATATTTCCAGAGTTAGGCGTTGAGACGACATGCGATTCCGAGGCCCGGTGTGCCCGAAATAAATTTTATAAAAATATTAAGTGTTTTTATACTATACATGTGGCGGGGTTGTGGTTTGTCCTAAATGGTAGCTCATATCAGAAATCTGAGGGCACGGTTGCGTCTGGAGCGCGTCGTTTACCCTAGGTGGGGTGTAAAAGTTACAGGTGCGGGCCTGCTGTGAGAGATGTCACCCTGGGGAAAAATCGTCATTTTGAAATAATGAATTAGTGATTTTTATCACTGGAGTTATTTTAAAATAACTTTCGAACGAAGTCTCATAATGGAAATTGGAGAGTTCTATTGAATTTGAAATGGGTTGTTTTTCCTAGGCGCGATATAAAATGAGAGGGCACGGTGAGTTTAGATTCTGCGCTGAGTGGGATCCCTATAAATAGAATTTAAGTGTTTAGGGATAAGGAAAAAACTCTAATTCACTCTCTCTCTCTCTCTATAACACCCAAGCTCTCTCTCTCTCTCTTTATCTCTCTATCCGTTATTCATCATTCTTCTTCGGATCGAGGAGTGATCTCCGCCGGAATTTTGGCGGATCGAAGTGGGAGCGTCGTGGATGCGTCACTAATGACAAATGGGCGGATCGAGGTAGGATTTCTTCTTCTTTTTTGAGTTTTGATTCATGTTTTAATTTAAAAATCCCCCGTTGCCCCTTGTTTCTTCGTTTTGGTTACATCGTTGATGTCCGCATGAACACGGCCATCAACCCATGCTGCAAATCAAGTTTTCTTTGTCATAATCTTCAACCGTCATTCGGATTCTTGGATGCTTACAATTAAGCGCGTCGAATCTTAAACGATTTGCCGATCAGAGGTAGGCGAAGCGATGATCTCGTCACAGGGATCGCAAGAATGGGTTCTGAATAATTTTCGGGTAGCCGGAGGAGTCCCGGTGGTCCGTAGAAGGGACCACCGAATCACCATCGGTAGTAGCGGCCGGTAGCGGCAGCGCGGGGCTCTGGAAGGCGGCATGAGGAGGCTGAAACGCATAGTAGTCCAGGACCAGGTGCTCAGGGCTCAAGCGAGGAGCAAGACGGGGCTTCAGTGCGGTGTAGCAAGCAGGGGCGGACAGCGTCGGGCCGATATGGAGTAGCTGCAGGGTGCTGGGGTCGACGCGGCGTACGGTGAGCTGGAAGCACCGAGGCGGCGCGGTGCAGTCTGGGTGTGGCACGACGGTGCGCTACAGGAGGTGAGGGTTCCAGCTTCGTCTTTTCACGGTCGGAGGAGGACCCTGAGGTCAGCGCCTCGGGGTGTGTCGCGGACAAGGACCCACGTTCGGTGGGTCCTGTTGTGCGGCGCAGAACAAAGATCGACCAACTAGCCGGTCGGTTGGAGGGAGCCAGACCCGAGGGGTCCAGCGGTTTTGGATGGGCAACGGAAGTGGGCCGCATCGAGCTAGACTGGACCCGCGGCTGGGTCGCGGGCCGGTGGTCTGGACCGGGCCGGCCGGGGTGCATCGGCCCAGTTCGGCCCCCTTGAGTTCAAGGGGCCGTAAATTTTAAACGGCGTGTCCGTTTGATGCGCCCTCTGTGGTTGTGGGTCTATCTCATTGAGATGGACTTTTTTATATGGTTTTTGGGGGTTTTGGGGTTCTGCGCCTGAACGCGGGTGACCCAGAACGCATTAATTTAATAATATTAAATTATTATTAAAGTTTACAACGGACGTATTCTCAAGTATGATGTCCGTTTGATGCGCCATTAGAGAAGCTATGTCCCTGGAGTTGAGAAGGTTCTTTCAAAGTTGTTTCGTAACCTTTGTGGTTTGGTTTCATTGCTCGGTGGCATGAAACAGTTAATGAAAATAATTAATTAATTACGTAATTAATTAATTATTCTTGCGTCGGACCAAACTCGGGTTTGGGATGTCTGATTGACGCGCTGTTAGCAGTAACATGACCCCAGTCCTCATATGGAATTTTTGAGATTCTTTCCGAAGCGTTTGGGTTGGAGACAAGGTGAAGGCCCCACATGGCCTAGTTCACATGTTTTACGGTGAAACGCCACTTATTCATCAGACGTCCGTTTGGGGCGTATGAATAGTCGATTTGGCATGTCTTTTTGAGAGTATCACGATGGCGCAGTTCGCCTGACCTCTTTTAGGGCCGAGGTGTGGGCCTCACAAGACTTCGTATGGGCATAAAGCGGTGTTGAATAAATTTTTCATCGGGAGTCCGTTTCAAGCGAGTAAACGGTCTATCTCGTGTGTTTTTTCATGAGGATTACAACGGTGTAATCTGTTTGGGCAAGTGGAGCCTCTTTTGAGATCTCATTAAATGTGGAAACATGAAAGGGTGTTGGTCGGAGGTTCCTTTGATGCACTCCGAACCTACGCACGGTAGCAGTGTTAGTGACACCAAGTGATGGCACGGGCAGTGCGGAGTTATCGGGCCAGTTTCAGGTTTACCCTCCAGCGGGGATGGGAAGTGAGTTACTAGTTGGCCTTAGGGTTTACCCTCCAGCAGGGCTGGGCAGTGGATTACCCATTGACCATAGGGTTTACCCTCCAGCGAGGCAGGGTAGTGGGTTACCCTATGACCTTAGGGTTTACCCTCCAAGGAGGATGGGTAGTGGGTTACCCATTGACCTTAGGGTTTAACCTCCAGTGGGACTGGGCAGTGGGTTACCCGTTGACCTTAGGGTTTACCCTCCAGCAAGGATGTGTAGTGGGTTAACCATTGACCACATAGGTTTCACCCTCCAGAGAGGTTGGGCAGTGGGTTACCCGTTCACCTTAAGGTTTACCCTCCAGCGGGGCTGGGTAGTGGGTTACCCGATGACCTCTTAGGGTTTACCCTCTATCGGGGCTGTGTAGTGGGTTACTCGTTAACCTTAGAGTTTACCCTCCTGTGGGGCTAGGCAGTGGGTTACCCGACGACTTCTTTCAGACTCATCCCTTTTTATGAGGCTAGTCAGTGACTTTTCTTCGTGATTACCAGAGCGGGACCTTGGTTTTTACGGTTCAGCGATGAGACAGCTTTGTTGTACGAGACTGTTGGGAATCAGTGATGGATATCCTTTGAACTATTGGCGACTTTTCCTGGGCTGAGCTTGGAGATAGAGATCCCCATACACACTCTTTTGGGTTTGTTGTTGACCATATATATATATATATACATATATATATATATATATATATACATATATATATATACATATATATATATATACACACACCCTACTTTTGTTCCCACTCCATGGGTTCAGTTACTCTCCTTCTAGGAGGGGCGAAGACGTGCGGGGTATGCCACGTGCTATCTGTGTCTATCTTCTCTTGGATTGGATGAGTCTACTTCTTTTCTTTCATTAGGTTGAGTTGCACTCTCTCTATTGTACTCTTACACTGTTCTTTGTTCTGTTTACTACTCACCATTTTTAGTACCTCCTTTTTTTCTCCCTTGAGATTTCAGGGCATCCTACTAAGTATCTTTGTACTCACACCTTCTTGGGCTTTGCCCGCACTTGGTGTGCCCTTGCAGACGACAGACAAGTCGATTGAGACTACGGAGGAGAATAGAGGACATATGAGCTTGGGTTGTATTCAGTGGTCATAGTAGGGTTTTCAGGTGTGAGAATCACCAACTGTTTACTTTTGTTTACCTATTGTCGAGTTGTGGCACCTTTCCAGTTGGGCGCATGTTTTTCCCTTTTCTCTTCAGTTTACTAGTTTTGTTTTAGAAGTTGATGTATGACTGAGGTTGTATTATAGTTGTTTGTACTTTCGTTTTATTTTTACTCTGAACTTATGCATTGAGTGGGTTGTGTGTGTGTGTACAGGTACATAGGAAAATGCCTCCCTGAGATTGTTACACCTTCGACTCTTGTCGCCAGCCCCTGGCCTATAGAGGTAGGCTTGGGGTAGTTGTGGCTCGAGACCGGTATTTGGGTCATGATAAATTGGTATCAAAGGTGGTTCATTACTTTGGGCGTTGTTCGGACGTCCCTAAAAAGTAATTGGTTGAGTTTTGGGGCAATAGTGTCAACGTGTCTCGAGAGCAACTCTCCAGCCAGGGAGTCCAATAATGGTGTGGTGGCAAACGTATCCATTCACCAGGACCCTGACAACCTGCTTGTCGACTTGTCACACTAAGAAACTTATTGCAGAGAATTCAGTTCGTGCATCATATAGGATTGACTCTTTGACTGTCCTTCTTGAGTCATCTCCCAATCGTTGTGGTATATATATGCTCATTTGACCTCAGTACTCCTTGATTGGATTCAGGATGTCTCCACGATGATAGCCTACCATTATACTAGCTACAGTTTGTGATGACGACTCCATGAGCAACAAAGTCTCAGTTAAATATCCATTATATGATTACCATTTCTCCAGGAGGACAGGTAGCATCATCTCCACCTGTGGAGTAGCAGATAGTACCGACAGTAAAGGCTGATGACGATCGCAGGATGGGCGTGCTATGTGAGTTCCAGCATCAGAGACCACTGAGGTTCCATGGTGAACTATACCCTCAGATTGTGAAGGGTTGGCTAGAGTCAGTGGTTCACCTCTTCAGGCTTGTTCGGGCACTGATAGGTTAGATGGTGGCTTTGACATCCAATTTTCCACCAAGCATTTTGGCGTTAGTAGAACCATTGTTAGTCAGATGCACGATGAGTCGGTACTCTCGTGGGATGACTTCTAGCAGCTGTTTCGTGAGGATTACTACCCCTCCTACTTACGCTTTTTATGGTTTCGAGAGTTGATGGATCATCAGCGGGGAGTGATGGCAGTGGATGAGTACGCGACTAAGTTCACAGACCTTGCTCAGTACTCTTTGGACGTGGTCCGTGACGGCAACTTCCAAGCACAGAAGTTTGATCAGGGTCTCTGTAGAGGAGATTCGTGGCAGCATAGTGCCCTTGTGCATCCTCACCCATCTCGGGGTGCTGGAGCAGGCACTTGTGATAGAGAAATTTCTGTCCAAGGGGCATTAATTGGTAGCGCCTAAGCACCGGAGGTCTCCCCTTGATGAGACTTAGGCACATGTTCGAGGACAACATAGAGCATCGAGACAGCCCAGGGAGTACTAGTGCTATGATTGTGATGTGAGAGGTCATGTGGCGTGAGACTACTCGACCAAATGTGCTATGTTTTTTCAAATAGTTGGTAGATGCACCACCACGACAGAGGCAGTGTCGTGATCAGAGAACTCCCAGGTGAGGATAGGGTGGTCCCCAGGGAGGCGGTGTTGGCAGAAAATTAGGAAGAACTGTGGTTGGCAGACGACATTTCGAGGTCCTTCCACCACCACTAGGTGACCCATGTCAGGCTCAGGGAGCTGACGGATGGGGCCGCAGGCGGCTGTGTGCTATGGATGTCTACAATCCTATAACGCATGAGATGATAATAGGTATGCTCTATGTTTTTTCTACTTTTCTTAGTAGAACTTGTTAGAAAATGTGTGAGGTACTCTTTTCGTCTAACTCCTTGTTCAAGGGGTTACCGAGGGTGACGTAGGGTGTCGGTGTAACCCTGTGTTGGTATTGTCTGATATAGCTTTGAATGCATGGGAAAGAGGGGTTCTTCCCCCACTAAGTCGTGTTTTTTTAATGCGGTCAAAACCATGAGGGAGAGTCAGTACCACCCAAAGTGGATAGTATTGAGGTGTGATGGATGAGTCCCTCTAACATGTGCATTCATGGTGGGTTTGTGTGGTGGAGTGTCAGAGCAGGTTCTAAATTTTCTAGAGGGGATTTTCTCCTTCACCCCCCCCCCCTTGCTTGAGGTGCCACTAGTGGGTTTGGAAGAGTGCATGTTTTGGGGATTACTCTCCTTCCAAGAGGGGCAAAGACATGTGGGGTATACCAGGTGCTTTTCATGTCTAGCCTCTGGCGGTTAGATGAGTTTTCTTGCCTTCCCTATTCGTTGGTACCTTGCATGCTCAACATCAATCTTGATATCGTTATCAAGTATAGGTCAAGGTGATGGAAACCCCATAAACAGAACTACACGCTTCACTATGTGGTGCTGCTGGTGGTGGTCCTTGTGCTGAGAATGTGGAGACGCTATCTTCTGGGAGAGCGCTTTGTGGTTTGCTCAGACCACCAGTGTCTCAGGTGTGCCCTCACCCAGAGAGACTTGAACCTGAGATGATGGTGCTGGTTGAAATTTATGCAGGACTATGATTTCGAGGTAGTCTATGTTCTAGGAAAATGGAAGTGTTGTGGTAGGTTCTCTTAGCAGAAAGTCCCAGACTCGTCAAGTGCGGGAAGTTTCATAGTAGTTAGCTTCCCTGCAGTTGACCCTATTGGACCAGGAGGGTGAAAATTTTCTTCAGTTGATGGTGTTAACTCATCCACTTTTTGAGCGTGTAAGAGATTCTTGGTTGTGATGCACCGACTGTGAAAACTTATGTGACCGGATATCCTTGGGTGTTTCATCAGATGGGTATTCTGAAGGAGAGAATCATGAGACCATGTTCCGAGAACAAATCATGATTTCGGTCACCACGTGGAAAGTAGAGGTTCGGCTGGGGAAGTCCAATGAGTTTATTTGGGCCATACAGGAATCGTGGAAGCGATTGATAGGTTGCCTACCATTTTTCCCAACCCTCTCAATAGCAGGAGTGGGCGCACGATGTCTTCCACGGGTTGCATCTGATGACGTGTCTGCGTGTTCTTACGCATTTCATCAAAAGTAGCAAGACATATGAGTATGAACCATCCATTGGTTTGCGTTTTTTTCCAGTATGGTGTTGTGTAAGTATTCTTGGGAGTGGGAGAGCTAGGTGTGAGCTCTATATCCCGAACTATTTTTCCTAGTTTTGCTTTTCAGGGACGAAAATCTTGAAGGAGGAAATGATGTAGAGACCTGGTTTTTTCCCTGTAATACATTGAAATATTTCTACATATATTTCCAGAGTTAGACGCTGAGACGATGTGTGATTCCGTGGTCCGATGTGCCCAGAATAAATTTTATCAAAATATTTAGTGTTTTTAGACTATACACATGGTGGGGTTTTGTTTTCTCCTAAACAATAGCTCGGATCGGAAATCTGAAGGCACAATTGCATCTGGAGCATGCCTTTTACCCTAGGTGGGGTGTAAAAGTTTCAGGTGCGGGCCTGCTATGAGAGATGTCACCCTGGGGAAAATCGTCATTTTGAAATAATGACTTAGTGATTTTTATCACTGGAGTTCTTTTCAAGTATCTTTTGAACGAATTCTCAAAATAGAAATCTGAGACTTTCGTTGAATTTGAAATGGGGCGTTTTTCCTAGGTGAGATATAAAATGAGAGGGCGCGGTGAATTCGGATTCTGCGCTGAGTGGGATCCCTATAAATAGAATTTAAGTGTTTAGGGTTAAGAAAAAACTATAATTCACTCTCTCTCTCTCTCTAACACCCAAACTCTCTCTCTCTTTATTTATCTAGTCGTTCTCCTCTATTCTTCGTCAGATCAAGGAGTGATATCCGCCGAAACTTTGGCGGATATAAGCGGGAGCGTCATGGACGTGTAACTAACGACAAACGGGCGGATCGAGGTAGGATTTATTCTTCTTTTTTTTTTGAGTTCCGATTCAAGGTTTAATTTAAAATCCATCTTTTCCCCTTGTTTCTTCATTTGGTTACATATTTGATTGTCTCACGAACACGGCCATCAACCCATGCTCCAAATCATGTTTTCGTCGTCATAATCTTAAACCGTTCTTCGGGTTCTTGGATGATTAAAATTAAGCGCATCGAATCTTAAACAACTTGTCAATCAGAGGCAGGCGAATCGATGATCTCGTTGCAGGGATCGCAAGAATGGGCTCGGAATAATTTTCGGGTAACTGGAGGAGTGCCGGTGGTCCACAGAAGAGACCACCGAATCACAATCGGCAGTAGCGGCCGGCAGCGGCAATGAGAGGCTCTGGCAGGCGACATGAGGAGGCCAAAATGCAGAGTAGGCTAGGACCGGGTGCTCGGGGCTTCGGCGTGGTGTAGCAAGTAGGGGTGGACAGTGTCGGGCCGGCACGGAGGAGCCGCAATGCACTGGGGTCGACGCGGCGTGCGGCGGGCTGGAAGCACTGAGGCGATGCGGTGCGGGGCGGGGGTGGCGTGGCGGTGCGCTAGAGGTGGAGAGGGAACCGGCGTCGTCCCATTGTGGTCAGAGGAGTACCCCGAGGTCAGCGCCTCGGGGTGTGCCTCGGACAAGGACCCACGATAGGTGGGTCCTGCTATGCGACGCGGAACAAAGACCAGCCAACTGGCCGTTCGGTTGGAAGGAGTCGGACCCGAGGGGTCCTACGGTTTCGGACAAGCCATGGCTAGCAGGCCGCAGCGAGCTGGACCGGACCCATGGCTGGGTCATGGGTCGGTGGTCTAGACCGGGCCGGCCGGGGTGGACCGGCCCAATTGGGCCCCCTTGAGTTCAAGGGGCCGTAAATTTTAAACAGCACGTTCGTTTGACGCGCCGTCTAAGGCTATGGGTCCGTCTCATTGAGACGGACTTTTTGAAATGGGTTTTGGGGTTTTTGGGGTTCTTCACCCAAAGGCGGGAGACCCAGAACACCTTAATTTAATAATATTAAATTATAATTAAAGTTTATGATGGATGTATTCGCAATCCGGATGTCCATTTGACGCGCCGTCATAGGCGTTGTGGCCCTGGAGTTGAGACAGTTCTTCCAAAGTTGGTTTGGAACCTTTGCAGTTTGGTTTTGTTGCTCGGTGGAATGAAACGCTTAATGCGAATAATTAATTAATTACTTAATTAATTAATTATTCATGTGTCGAACCTAACACATGTTTGGGATGTCCAATTGACGCACCGGCAGTGGCAGCGTGACCCCAGTCCACATACAGACTTTTTGAGATGCTTTCGGAAGCATTCGGGTTGGAGATAAGGTGCAGGCATCACATGGCCTAGTTCACATGTTTTACGGTGAAACGAAACTTTTTCATCAGACGTCCATTTGGGGCGTATGAATAGTCAATTTGGCGTGTTTTTTTGAGAGCATCACGATGGAGCAGTTTGCCAAACCTATTTTGGGACCGAGGTGTGGGCCCCATGATACGTTGTATGGGCATAAAGCGGTGTTGAATAACTTTTTCATCAGGAGTCTGTTTCAAGCGAGTAAACGGCCTATCTCGCCTGTTTTTTCATGAGGATTGCAACAGTGTAATCTTTTTGGGTGAGTGGTGCCTCTTTTGAGAACTCATTAAATGTGGAAACATGAAAGGGAATTGGTTGGAGGTTTTTTTTATGCACTCTGAACCAATGCACGGTAGCGGTGTTAGTGACACCCAGTGATGGCAGGGCAGTGTGGAGCTATCGGACCTGTTCCGGGTTTACCCTCCAACGGAGCTAGGACGTGGGTTACCCATTGACCTTAGGGTTTACCCTCAAGAAGGGTTAGGTCGTGGGTTACCTGTTGACCTTAGGGTTTACCCTCCAGCGAGGCTGGGTAGTGGGTTACCCAATGACCTTAGGGTTTACCCTCAAGCAAGGCTGGGTAGTGGGTTACCCATTGACCTTAGGGTTTACCCTCCAACGGGGCTGGGAAGTGGGTTACCCATTGACCTTAGGTTTTACCCTCCATCGAGGCTGGGAAGTGGGTTACACATTGACCTCTTAGGGTTCACCCTCCAGTGAGGCTGGCAGTGGGTTACTCGTTGACCTTTGGGTTTACCCTCCAGCAGGGCTGGGCAGTGGGTTACCCGATGACCTCTTAGAGTTTACCCTCAAGCGGGGATGGGAATTGGGTTACCTGTTAACCTTAGATTTTACCCTCCAGTGGGGCTAGGCAGTGGGTTACCCGATGACTTCTTTCAAACTCATCCCTTTCTATGAGGCTAGTCAGTGACTTTTCTCCGTGATTACCGAAGCAGGACCTTGGTTTTACGGTTCAGTGATGAGACAGCTTTGTCGTATTAGACTATTGGTAATCAGTGATGGATATCCTTTGAACTGTTGGTGACTTTTTCTGGGCTGATCTTGAAGATAGATATCCCCTTACACACTCGTTCGTGTTTCTTGTTGAGAATATATATATATACACCCTACTTTTGTTCCCACTCCTTGGGTACAGTTTCTCTCCTTCTAAGAGGGGTGAAGACATGCAGGGTATGCCACCTGCTTTCCGTTTCTAGATCCTCTTGTATTGGACGATTCTACTTCCTTTATTTCATTGGGTTGAGCTGCACTCTCTCTATTGTACTCTTACACCGTTCTTTGTTCTGTCTACTGCTCACCGTTTTTATTACCTCCTTTTTTTCTCCCTTGAGCTTTCGGTGCATCCTACTAAGTATCTTTATACTCACCCCTTCTTGGGATTTTCCCGCACTTGGTGTGCCCTTGCAAATGACAGACAGGTCGATCTTGACTACGGAAGAGTGTAAAGGACACAGGAGCTTGGGCTGCATTCAGTGGTCGTAGTAGGGTTTTCCGGTGTGAGACTCACCAACTATTTACTTTCATTTACTTGTTTTTGGGTTGTGACACCTTTATTTTTGGATGCATGTTTTACCCTTTTCTGTTTAGTTTACTTATTCTGTTTTATAAGTTGATGCATGACTAAGGTTTTGTTATAGTTGTTTGTACTTTGGTTTCCTTTTTACTATGTACTTCTTCATTGAGTGGGTTGTGAGTGTGTGTACAGGTACTTAGGAAAAGGCCTCCCTGATATTGTTATGCCTTCGGCGCTTGTCGCCATCCCCTGTCCTATGGAGGCAGGCTTGGGGTATTTTCGGCTCGATAATGGTAGGGTCGGGTCGTGACAGATGAGGTCAATGTTAACTAAAACTAAAATTCATGGAGTCATACCTATCATGTAATTAAGGGCTTTATCTCTTAGAAAAAAGTTATCAAATTAATGTTTCATGTGAAATATTCATAATATAAACAATTTAATATAAATTCATAATGAAATAAATAACTATCAGATAAATGAAAATTTCATAAATTTAAATATTAGAATAGTCTATGTAATTTTCATAAATAAAATACTTCAATATTCTATTTATAATTAAGGTTATCATTATGGGTATCATATAATCATAGGAATAAACACATTTATATCCAATTTCAATATGAACGCTTTAAAATTTTATTTTACTCGAAATTTCATGTTAAATATTTGATATTTTATGAGTTTTGTATTTTATAATTCAATTTATATTATGTAAATGGTTTACATAATATAAATATCATATACATTATAATATTAAAACATTTAATAAAATTAATCCTCAAAACATTTTTTATGTGGTTTAAATAATATCTTTAAATAAGGCCTTCCATTTAATTTGAACATTTAAAATTATTTAATTATGAGTAACTCATAATTTAAATAGAAACTCCTTTATATTTAAGTTGTATTTGTGTAATTTATAAAACTATTTAAAAATTATCATTATGATTTCAAATTATTTTTTTTAAAGACTACAAATATGATACAAAATTTCGGTAAAAGGTATAATACTTTTTTCTTATAATTTATAAACATTTTATAAACCACATTAATTTGAAAAAAAATATGCTTAATATTAAATTTTAAATATTTTAGTAATATTGTTAAGAAATGTTTCAAAAACATTTAATCAATTAACTAGAAACATTTTATAGTTAATTAATCTATAAAACACCTTTTTAAAATATTATAAAATTCCTTTTTATTATTTTAATACTCTTTATAAGTAATTTAATTCAATTATTAACTGAAATTTATTAAGTGATAAATAAATTTTTTATTTGTAATGAGAAACAAATATGAACAATTTCATATTTAACATAGGCTTGTAGAAAAAATTTTATAAACCCAATCACTTATAATTTTATAATTAAATTGTAAAATTATAGTCATAAATTGTATGGTTTTCATAAAAACTAACATTTAGTTTATATATATATTCTAAATATATATATTTTATATAAATGAAAGCTTTATATATATATAAATTAGATATAAACACTTTATATAACATTCAATATGAACTATTTCATATTATTAATTATACAAAATTTCACTTTAAATATAAGAAATTTTTATGAATTATAATAATTTTACAATCCAATTTCTATGATATAAACTATTTACATAATCAAAATATCACATATTTAGACATTATGTAAACCCAAAACAAATCTATCATCAAAATTATTTTTATGTGGTCAAAATAATTTCTTTTATAAGGTCCCTTTTAATTTGAAATATTCAAATAAATTAATTATGAAAATTTCAAAATTTTAAATATAATCTACTTTGTATTTTGGAATTATTTATGTATTTTATGATCTCATTATAAATTTCCTATATGATTTCTAAATAAACACTTTATTTTCCAGACCACAAGTCATGACATATAATTTGGTAAAAGGTATTTTAAATATTAGAATTTAATATTTTCAATATTTTTATTAATAAATGTTTCAAAAAAATATAATTAATTATAAACAATTTATAATTACTTAATTTATAAGATCTTTATAAATTAAAATATTAATATAATACCTTTTACTTTAATTTATAAACATTTTATAAATTCAGTAAATATTCCAAAATATCTAATTCCATTATTTATAATAAATTTATAAATAACATAAAACTCTAATCATCTATTTTCCCTCATCAATGATTCATATTAAGTTAATTTATTAATGTAATTCAGGTATTCAACTCTTTATTACGTTAACAATTTAATGTAACGCCAAGTGGTTATCCAAGAAATAAATCATAATACAACATAATGTCGAGAGGGGGGATGGGTTATAATTTTCTAAAATGTGTTGTCCATTTAACAATGTAAGAAATAGGTTGATTTGATGAGGAAGTTGTCTATGATACCACTAATGGGTTTTAAGGGTTCACCATATGAACAAAGGTAGTGGATGAAAACACATAAATATGCTCAATATGTCATCGATAGAATCAACATGTAATATAAATTAAGAGCATAAATGTACATACCTAAAATATAGAATGGTCTATCTTCAAAATTTTATGGTGTACACTTGATATCTATCAATTGGGTAGTAGATGAAATCCCCCTACCTCTGAGTGTATTAAACTGACTAAAGGATCCCTAAAAATTTATTAAGTATCCATAAATTATGAAAGGTTTTTATGGATATCACCTAGTTCTAAACTATGTCTCAAGAGGAAGAGATTATTCAAAGTCTTTCAAACAATTGGTTTTACCCAATAAGAGGGATCTCATCCCTTTATATATCCATCCTTGATGTGTTTCATTTAATGAAATGACTTCTCCATATTCAACATGTCAGAATATGTTTATTCAGATTGGAATTATTCATTGAATTAATTCAATTAATTCACTACATTTTATCCATTCATAATGGATACCAATTAATCCGTTCATAATAGATTATAGCTGATGAAACAAGTGGGAATACACATACACATAAATTTAATTCATTCAAATGAATATTTTAGTGCGAATCTGAAAAAAACATGGGTGTGTAGTCACTTTGTACTAATATTCATAATGAATGATGGTTGAGTATTGAAGTTATATTGTTTTTAATTTTTTTTTTTTTTTTTGGATTTTGTTATTCAATCATTCTTGAATATCTATTCTTTATTTGAAAAATGTGATCATTTTCATATTGACTATGGAATTTATAATTAATTCATAAACTACTTACTTAAATTCATTCTTATTCATGAAATAGGTTTAAACATCTATGTTTAAATATAGTTTTTTTATAATATATTATCAAAAAAATAAATGTCATTTAATATAAGGAAAGAGGATATTAAAATTTAGAGAGAAAACTCTATGGCCATTGATTTATTTAGATCCAATTATAAAAAACATGATAATCCATTACATATTTTAGACTCTTCTCTATTACTCAAAATTTTATTGATAAACTCTTGATATGTTTTTAATATACATATTTTATTAAAATTAGATTTATTTTTATTTCAATAATGGATGGAAGACATGAATATAATAGTTTTCACAATAGAAACCTTGGATATAGTCAAATTCTAATTGAACCCAAAGTTCAAATTAAGGTTCTATTTATCTTCTCTTGGAAAATTCCTCCTACCCCTAGGATCCAATCCTCTATTCGGTCACCCGGTTTCTAAATGGGTGGGTGAAATGAGGCATGACCCACCTGTGCTAATCAATTGTTGTGTCGAACCATCATCACCTGAGTCGCCATCCTCTAGCATGCTCTTCCATTTGGGCTATAAATGGTTCTTTCCTAGAAGGGGATCACTCTGGAGTGATCCCTTCATGGGGAGGGGGGTTTCCTGGTGTGGAGGGTTAAAAAATGCAACACCTAGGTATTCACTTTCTTAAAAATAAGAACATACTAGCACATGTCATTTGGTATTTTTAATACACAAATCACCTACTAGTGGCACTTGATGCACATATTCCATTATATAAGGATAAATTTCTAAATTTATTTATGGATTAATTATACTTGTATGTATGAATCATTTATTTATTTCTAAAAAATATTGTTATAGTTTTAGAACAGTATAAATATACATGAATTTTGATTAATTAGAAAATATTCCATTTAATGGCGGAAGATGGTATTGTGATTGGGTACCAGATATCTATGAATTTAATTATGGTTGATTCTGTAAAAATCAATATAATTTGATAATTTCAAGTCCCACTTTGGTGTGGGTGATACATAGATGTTTCGATATATGATAGTTTTTACGAGTTATGACAAATATTTCTCCCAAATTTATTACCAACTTATTGATAAAATATGTTACATTTTCTTTCAATGGTAGTTGTTTGAAATCCTTTCATATACATATATATATATATATGAAAAAACATAACATATAAAATATTTGTATATATATATAATTTGAAACAAATAATAAAATTAATCATTGGGATACCACATGCTTAGATATGAAGGACATATCCTCAAGAGGAACACACCCAACCCAAACTGATACATCAAAAAGACTCTTACATATCATAATATGATGAGAACCATATTGCATTATCCTTTCTCAAAAAAGGAGAAATAATGATATAATATCAATTATGCACACCTAATAACATCCAAAAGGATCTCCAAGTCTATAAAGGCAACTAAATGATCATTGATCAAGAATATTATAGAGAGACAATCTGATTCCAAAATAACATTAGTCCACCCTTGATACTAGATGAACCATATGAGAACACAAATAATCAATAGTTTCATCCACCTATGGGATCCATCCATCCACGAAATACCATTATAAAGAGTATAAAACATCACAAGAGAAATTAAATCCCACAACACCTACACCAACACTACCATGAGAAACATCAAGTATGGAAGCATCCTCATTAATCTTTATTACACGAGATATAGGCAATTATCATGAATCTCCATACACAATTATTGGAGTTAGTTCCCTATAACCAACTTCTATGTAATTCATGATAAATTGTACACATTTGTTTGAGAATTAATAAACATCTTACCACATAATGGTTGTTCTTCTATGTGACATGGTATGTGATAAATTCTTTAGAGTAATTTTAACACTAAAAGTTCATAGTAGTTCCCAGCTATTATGGAAACCCATAAGTTCCACGATATTATTTTTAAATATATATTCTAAAATTATATGATATAATTTTATGTGACACAAATGATACAAGATATCAATGGTGGATACTCATGGTAATTAGAGTCATTTTTTCATGGTGTATGCCCTTGGTAATTTCTAGTGTAGGAGATTATGAAAACACAACCCACTAGTAGAATATCTATATTTATATGTGTCAGTGGATGTTCTTATATTTTGATGTGTGTATTAATCCTTATACTTTAAGATTATTATTTATGGATAACCATACAACATAAAATTTTTATTAAAGGAAAGGTCAAGGAAATAGGCACCGAGAAAAAATAAACAAAAACAAGGAACACACCAAAACACCCAGAATAGCAAGAGCGCACAAGACCTAGGGAGGCCTGAAGTAATGTAAACCCAGAGAATCCCCTCTAATTAAAATAACCCCCTCAGGATTCATAAAATTGATCTATGGGAGGCAAGTGACGTTGGAGCCCAGCTGCGCCATAGAAGCAAGGTGATCCCCAAATTTGTTCCCCTCAGGACAAGTATGCATCACACTAGTATTATAAATAAAGGTGAAAAATTTCTTAACCATGTAGGCTATTGACCCAGGGACATAACCTTTACCATGAAAAGAATCATGAAGGATCAAGGAATCAGTCTCAGCCTCAAAAATAGCAATATTACTCTGCTGGCAAAGTAATAATCCGATAAGCATCGCTCTTGCATCTTCCTGAAGCGAGGTACCATACCAAAAAAGTAGTAAATGATAGCACCACTCTCCCACACTAGGACCTTTGATGGAAATTAAATAGCCAAAATAAATCTGTGTTGATGGTGGTTTATGGGAAAGTTTATTTAAAGAATGTCAAAGAAAGTGACATCATGCACATAGGTTGATGACACAAGCATGCAACCTATTTGATTAAAGAGATCTTGATAAACGTATTATTTTACATAGTAAGAATCTATATGAGATTGTATGTCACTTCAACATTAAATTATTTATTTATTAGTTCATTAGAATGTTGCTGGATGATATCCTTGGACTTTGGGTAGGTCCACCTAAATCCATAGAGAATGAGGCTTAGAGGGTCACATAGTAAGTGTATAAACAAATTCAGTTAAATATTAAATACTATTTATTATTTAAAATTTTTAATAAATATTATTCCTATACTTGTTAAATAATTATTCATGATTACCTTGATCAGATATATTCATTCACTATTTATTCAAAAGAGTATTTTGTGAGTGGAATATTTAATAAATATTTATTTTTTATTTAGAAAATATAATATTTATTTATTTGTTAAAAAATAATGTAGTGGTATTTATTTATTAAATAAATATTAATTATTAAATGAATAATAAATATTTTGGAGAAATGAGAGATCAGGTTTAAAGTTATTGTGAGAAATAATATATAATAAATTTTATTTGAAGAAATTTTAAAAAAAATATTTAAGAAATAATATTCAATTAATTCGCTGGTTTTTCATATGACAAGAATTATTATTATTTTTATTATTATTATTATTATTATTATTATTATTATTATTATTATATATGGTTTTACATAGAGATTAAGTAAATAATAATGATGCATGTGCAATTATTATTTTTCTAACCTTAGAACAATTTAAACACAATTATATTATTTCAAACCCTAATGTTGTCCATTTTTGTAAGTTGTGTACAATGACTCTGGAGAATTCTCTCAAGCCCAAGAGAACCCCTCTCCAAGAATGTTATCAAGAATGGAAATATTTACTCCTCCTCCCCCCTCATGATTCTAGAGAGATCAAGGATAATCCTTCTTGGAAGAGATTCTCAAAGAGATATATGATGAATGACACATTCATAAAGATCTACTACACATGCACTCAGAGATTCCTATGATGATGCTCAGAGGTTGATGGTACATATGTGAACCATAACTTGATGGAAGATGCACTTGATTCCTACGAAAAAACAACGGTTCAATATAGATATGTTTTTATATTCATCAAAAAATAAATAATTCATTATAAGGTAATTATTTGACTTCATAAATTAATTATACATTTATTATGTGGTGATCCTATGTTTGTTTTTTGTGTTCTCATGTCAATTAATCTTTGATTAAATTCCATTCATCACAGCATTCTTCATCGATGTACAACTCATATTAATCATTGATTATGACAAAAAATCTGAGTTGTTCATGCCCCACTTGTGCTTCCTCAATTCCCAAAACCTTTTAGTGGTATCAGAGTGTTTTTATAGTAATTTAAAAATATTTAAAGATCGTTGATTGATTTAAACATTTATTATTAGTTTTCAATTATGTTTTAATCATTATTTAATATAAATAACATTATATTATCTTATTCCTCTTTGTTCTTGTAAATATAACCTATAAATGGATTAATTTTTGAATGAACCACATTTGAAGAACTCATATGGAGGTGTTAAGGATTCTAGTCAGATAGAACAAGAGTACACAATATGTGGGCCATAGTTACACATCATATAACCATGTTTAATGAACCAACAAAACTCATGAATTAATTTTAATCATGTTTATTTATTACATATAGTGTGTATTTAATACTCTAAATATTTATTGGTCCATCCTAACACATGGTTAACTGGACCACATGGTGTGTAACATGCGTACAAGACGTGTGGTCCACTAGTCAAAGATGATATGTGTGATTTTACAAGGCATGTTTGACTGGTAATCATTTATTTTGGAGACAAAATGATGTGTATCCCTGGTATACACCATGTACTCCATTAATTTCTAGGGAAGGACCACATGCTTAGTCCCTAGGCTAGTATCATGGATAGAGGGTAAATATTTATACATGGTGTGTAACTGACTTGTAAAGACCCGAAAATTCCATGTAAATTTTTTTTAATTATATGGGAATTTTTTTACGAGTCTACGAAAATTAACGGCATGTGATTCCGAGGCCCGGTGTGCCCGAAATGAATTTTTGAACTTTTTTTCAGGTAAGTTCAGTAGCCGTAAGAGTAGGTTTTTGTAACTTTTAAACTGGTGCTAAGAATTGAAATCTGAGGGTACCGTTGAACTCGCAGTGCTGGTATTTGCTTAAGGAGACCTTCACCTCGACCGTAGTATGGCAAGGGTGAAAGATTTTTTTTTTGTGGAAATGAAAAATAAAATAAAATAAACTTTTATTTTATTTCTAGTAAAACCTCCCACATGAATGTTAAAGAGGTGGGGACCACCTGAACTAAAACCCCCATTTTGAAATTAATGTTGGGGACCACCTGAACCCTCTTTAATGGGAGAAACCCCCTTTCAACTCCCCATTTATTTGTTGGATCAAACATAAATAAATTAAATGTATCGACATTTAATTATGCCATCATAAATTAATCTAATTAATTTAATTTATATTGGCACCTCTTTTCTTTTGAGGATTGGTTGGAGAAGTGTGGAGAATTGGGAGAAAGTTTTGGAGAAATCCTACCTCTCCAACAAAGAACTTCTCCTCCAAATGAAGAACGCCATCTCCATCGAAGAATGTTCTTTAGAATCAAGGAAGAGGACAACGCACGAGCCTGACATCGGAAGCATGATTGTGGATTTGATGATTGTTGTCACCCTCTATGCCTTCACCATTTTCATCTCGCGACTCATCAAAGAACCTTTGAGGTAGGGTCTGATGTTTTAAATACCTCCCTTACCCATTCTAGAGGTTCTTCCTGATTCAAAAGTTGTTGAACCGCTTGCTACTGCTCTAACACTAAGAGTGCGGGCCAAAAGAACATGTCCCGACCTCTCTGGAATCCCTTGTGTTTTTTGGTGAATTCTTTGTGATGGAGGAAGATGGAAACTGGAGCCAGCTATTGGCACCAGTGGGGCTTGAGAACGGTGGTCGGCACCATAGTCGGCCACGAAGATGGCGGCGCCGCGTGTCTGCGCCGCCTGGCAAGCAAGGGCCGCAGCATATGCTACGGCGACGAAGGGAAGGCGGTCGGCCTTCGGCCATCCACAAAGGGGTGGCGCACTACGCACTACCAGGAGGAAAGGGGCCGGCTGAGTTAGACCGAGCAGGACCCATGCGGGTCCCGCTTGCTACTAGCGACCGAACGACCGAAGGCCAATTGGTGATTGGGGTGGGGGCACACGACTCCCCCCCCCTGCATGCGGTCAGTCCAAGCCACCTAGCGTAGGCCGGGCCTAACCCAGCGGGCCGATTCGACCCGAACCAGGTCGGGTCGGACCAGGCTAGGTCGGACCAGACCCGGACCAGTTTCAACCCTATACATCCTTTCATACATAACTTTGGCACCGAGCGTCTGTTTGATGAACCGTCTATGGAACTGATAAACTTGGAGCAAGATGTCCCTTTTTGTATACCCCACATGATATTTGGATAAAGTTGGAGTACGGTCGGGTAGGATCAAGAATGAATACAATCGGGCTCTCGAAACTAAAAGGCTAATAACTTACAGACTATGCGTCTGATTGATGCACCGTCTGTTGTGTTGAGACCCCTTTTTACATGGAGGTACTTTGGGATATTTATTTGTGAGACTTCATGGAAGTTGGAGTATCAACCAGTATCTTGAGGATCGTACTCTCTCGGAAATGAGCGAACTTAGTGTGGGAACCCTGTAGCTGGCTCTGACGATGTACTAGGATCTTGTGTGGATCTGAAGATATACTAGGATCCTGTGTGGGTCCCACGATGCACTAGGATCCTGTGTGGGTCTGACGATGTACTAGGATCCTTTTTGGTTCTAACGATGTACTAGGATCCTCTGTGGGTCTGACGATATACTAGGATCATGTGTGGGTATGAAGATGTACTAGGATTCTGTGTAGGTCTGACGATGTACTAGGATCATGTGTGGGTCTGACGATGTACTGGGATCTTATGTGGGTCTGAAGATGTACTAAGATCTTGTGTGGGTCTGATGAGGTACTAGGATTCTGTGTGGGTCTGACGATGTAATACAATCCTCTGTGGGTCTGATGATGATTTAGGATCCTACGTGGGTCTGCCACTTAACAGAGTAAGATGATTCAGGAGGTTACATCAAATCATCTCTACTATTATACCTAAGATATACCTGGTGTGATCTGATTCTATACCTGTGTGGTACTTTACTTCGTGGTAATACCTTGGTGTTATTCTTCTGTGTGGCGTACCTTTTTGGTACTACCCTTCGTGGTATTTCTTCATTTGTGGAACAGTTGAGCTTTGAGATTTTGATTTGGACCCTGTGTTTCCTCGTGATTGAGGTGGGTATTCTTGATAACTTAGGTATATGTATGTGCATATACCTAAGTAAGGTTGTCAGTTTATTTCATGCTATGTGGTTTTTCCTTTGTAGAATTTGTGAGACCTTGAGGGTCTCGGGGTCCCTACTAAGTGTCGTTATACTCTCCCCTACATGGGCTACGCCCGCACCTTGTTGTGTTTGGTGCAGACGACGGACAACGTTGACTGGGGATAAGAGTACTAGGACTGGAGGTATCTCGGAGGTGGACATTAGACGAGTCTTACTGTAGAGACGACTGTTCGAGAGCTGTACCTACCCTTCAGGTATGATCCTTGGCGGGTGATCACATGAGTTGTTTCAGTTTACTTGTACCTTTCGGATTTCTTGTTCTTTCCAGTTAGGCTTGTATTCTGACCCCTTTTACTTACTATACTCACTCTTTTTACTATTCAGTTTTCTTGTGTTCGTATCTTGTTGTGTGCTCAGTTGTGTGTTTTTACTGGTTATAAAGACAATGCCTTCCCGGATTTAGGGAATTACGCCTTCGATGCTAGTCGCCAGCCCTTGACCTATAAGAGGCAGGCTTGGGGTAGTCACGGCACATGCCTGGGGGGATGGGTTGTGACATGACTAGTACACTCTACGTATATTAACTATTTACATGGAATTTATAATTAATTTATTATATTATTTAAACCCTATCCACATGTGTTTATTGTTTCATTCCTTTGACTCATACATTCTATGTGTTGGGATTTATATATATTAAATTTATAAGTAATTTCAGGGTAATATTCAGAACTACATTTTATGAATAGTTCATGATATAGTGATTACTCTATGAACGTTAATACATAACACAATATGTAAATAATATGGGTTCCATCTGTCATTCATTTGAAATTATAGGCCATTAAATTATGTGATAATACATGTATGTTATATGTTGCATGAGTAATCAATATATGAATATCATACACACTGGGTAGTTTGGAAGGGTACTAACCATATTTCCTCCAAGGTACATTTTTGTACATATTCAATTTTAAATAAATATATTTAGTTTTAAAAAAATGGATGAGAATATAAATAATTTTTTTATGATAATTAGGATAAAATAATTGATTAATTAATGAAGATAATTAATTGATTCAAACATGATTTATCTTAAATAAGAATGTTTTTTATTGACTATTATTTTATTATATGTTTAATTTTTTTCATGTATGTGTATTATCATGAGCATAGACTAGACCTTCATATTTTATTGTATTAGTTTTAATTTATTATTAAATTAAATTGATGTCTTGTGTGTCATCTCTCCTCTCATAATGTAAGGGCCTTCTTTCTCATGGTTTTCTTTTATGTAAACTACCTAAACCAATCATTTGGTTCCCCTCACCTGTATGTGAGTAAAAGCCTATGTAATGGGTGGATATCCTCTATGATTGGAGGAAATTTATGTTTGTATTTGAGGATAAACCAATCCAAGAGATACATGGGAGGAGATGTCGAAAGCTATAACATGAATAAAGTCATGGTTCGAGGTTTTTTCCCCTAGGTAAATGGTTAATTTATCATATACTATATAAAATAACCCTTAGTAAAAAATAATCATCATACCAATATTATGATATTATTTTTTCAATTTTCATGGTTAATTTCATAATGGTTGTTTTCTTATAATCATAATAATTATTTAATTAGTACGAATAAAAGATAAAATGAAAATAAATTGTATTTTAAAATAACATTATCTAATACATGGTTAATTACTTAAGTAAATCCAATTAACATTAAAAACATATAATAAAGATAAAATGGTAAATTTATGCATAATGATAAAAATCCCCCAATTATATATATTAAGTTGGAATATCCTTCTGCTGCATAAATTAAAATCATACCATAGTTAAAAGTTATTAACTTGACAAATTTTGGGTTCTTTAAATTATTGAGGAATTAAAATTCGAGTTTTGGGTCTACATAACTTAGTTCACATCAAAGGCAGACAACCAAAGCAGGACTTGGTATAATTGAGAGGCAAGGGTCAAGGAAATAAAAATCAAGGATTCCAGAATTGGGGATTCCACTCAATAGATTAAGAAACTATAAGTTAATAGAGTTGGAAAATTTATGCATACCTTAAACCCTTTGAAAAACTTATCAGGACAAATTTTGTGTTATGATAGGGGGAATATGGGTCGTTTCCATTAGAATTTCCAAGAAACTAGATGTTCCAAAACCAATAGTGAGGTTTATTAGGTTTTGAAAAAATAGTGCAAGATTAATAAATTTTATATTTGTTTTCTAATTTTATCAGATAAATTACTTAAATTTTACTCTTCTTAATTATCAAAATGGAAATAAGCATGGATCCAAACATATCACTATGATCCATACTTGATGAGGATAATATTCCCACTAGAACTAATTTCCATGAAATTAAAATTCACTTGCACATTATTTTATTCAATTAAAAGAAATTATATGCGCTTGAAAACCCAATTTCAGAAGAATCTAGCCAAAAATCTTGTGATAAAGAATTATAATTTTATAAGAAACATTTGCATTATTCAAAAAATGTTCAATGTTTCATTATATAATTAATTTTTAATGATATTATAAAGAAACATGAAGACATGTATCCATATATCATGATGTATCGACTTCATTATCCCTATCCGGAGAAGGTGAGACAAGAGGGATATGAGATCCCCAAGGCACCATTTACATGAAAGATTATAGATTTTGTGCCTATTGGGCCTCATATAGTCAAGATTATTTGTAATATAGATAACTTAGAAATCTTGGAAATTAAATTCCCCGATGATCTATAGATAGATCTCATACTTTTCCCACAACATAAATTTCTCTAGTTTCATTCTGAATTATAACATGAGAATTTGCGATAAGACACTTTTGGAACTTCCTAATATCATTCACCAATTTTACAAGTACAATGAGAATGAAAACCCCACATTCCTAATTGTGAATAAGAAAATGAATAAAAAGGAAAAGGGGCCCAAGACCCAAACTAAGTGTAAATCTCCAAAGCACCATCCTTCGAAAAAGAATAAGATACAAAGGAATGAGAAGGAAAAAATATTTAGTATGATTTTTAAGTGGAAAGCTAGGCCACATAAATATGAAATACACCAAAAAAACAATGGGAAGCTAAAGGTTTGTTCATTATTGAGTGTAATAATTCTATATATACATATTGGGAATTAGATATAGGTTTTTCGTGCTCACATATGTATCTAAATGTAGGAACCAAGTACTTTTTTTAAGTCTACCAGAGGAGAGGTAGATTTTTGATCATTCATTGGATAAAAAATAACTGCTTTGGATATAGGATACCACCACCTTCCATTTCCAACTAGAATGATTTTAGTTTTAAATAACTATTATATTGTTTCAAGTATTACTAAGAGCATCATCTCTATTTCTTTTGTTGATATGGATGGATTTATTTTCAAATTTAGAAATACAAAATGCCTCTTTTATAAAGAAACATTTTTTTATGGTATGGAACTTCTAAATTATGGCCTTTATTTATTAAATTATGACAACAAAGTATTGGAAATTGATAATGATCCATTTACACACAATTGATATAACACCCAGTTATGGCATCACCGTCTTTGTCACATAAAGAAGAAGTGTTTGAAAAATCTATATTAATATTATTATTTATTATCTTTTTAGATAATAGAACTTGAAATTTGTTTTGATTGTTTACAAGGAAAATAAAAAAACTACCATTTTTTGTATAGGTTTAGAGAGACATAAAACTTATAATATCAATACAAACTAATGTTTTTAGACCTTTTTCAGTAGATAATTGAGAAGGATATTCTTAATTCTTAACTTTTACTTATCACTTGAGTATATTTGGCTATGTTAATTTGATGAGGAATAAGTATAAGTCCTTTGATAAATTAAAATAATTTAAGAATTAATTAAGTAATCAACTTGTTAAGAAGATAATGAATCTTAGATCTAATCGAAGTGTAGAATATCTTAACTAATAATTAATCAACGTTCTATGGGATTTTGTTATTCTATATCAAATCACTCCACCTTATACACCAAAATGGAATAGTGTTCATGAAAGGAGGAATTTTCCCATTATATACATGGTATGTTTAATGATGAGTCATGTGGATATTCAATTATACTTTTATAGATATACATTACAAAATCTGGAATACACACAAAATTTAGTTCCAAATAAAGTGGGAAATAGAATTGCTTTAGATTTATGGAGATAAAATAAACCATTTTTGTTGCATATAAGTGTATGGGGATGTGATGAATTTTCAATGGCCACCTATAGCAAAAAACTAGAACCCTATGGTATAAAGTGTATCTTTGTAGGGTATCCGAAGGAAACAAGGAGATAGTTTCTATAAAACTCCTCAAATAAGAAAGTGATTGTTGTACGATAGTCAATATTTCTTGATAGGGAGAACATCCTTGATATGGATAGTAGGAGAAATATTGACTTTTATATAGTTGATTCTTAAGTTACACAAGACTTGGTACAAGAACATAATCAATAGGACCCCACAAGGAAGTTTTTTCTGAAACACAAGTGTTTCATAGGAGCACCAGATAGGTAAGAGAACTATAATTATATGGTTTTATAGTCACTCGAGATGGTGCCTCATTATTATTTGACAATAATGAAAACATATCCTATAATGAGATAGTAAAGAGATCAGAATATGTATGATTGAAATTATATAGGAATTATGATATGGATTCCATGTATCATAACCAAGTTTTAGTTTTAATCAATCTGCCAATTTTTGAAAAGTTTGTTGGGTGTAAATGGGTATTCAATAGAAAAATTGACATTGATAGAAAAGTAAATCCCTAAAAATCACCGCTAGTGTCTGAAGGGTTTAAATATTGTCAAAGAATTGACTATGATGAAACCTTTTATATAGTTTACAATTTTAAACCCAATATAATTCTACTTTCCATAGAAACATACCATTATTATGAAATTTGGAATATGGGTATCAAAAATATCTTCCTAAATGTAAACCTTTAAGAAGATTTCTATATAACCCAACCATTATAATTTATAACCCTAACTAATTCTAAAAAGGATTAAATGTTTTAGAGATATATTTATGGATTGAATCAAGCATCCAGGTTGTGGAACATTTGATTTGATGATGTTGTAAAAGAATTTGGTTTCATTGAGAATGAATATCATACATGTGTTTACAAGAGTTTCAGTGGGAGTTTGGTCATTATACTAGTAGTATATATTGATAACATATTACATATTTTAAATGATGTACTAGTCTTATAGTCAATTAATGACTAGTAAAACAGGTGATTATCTATGAAGGGATTTATTGAAACATCATACATTCTTGGAATCAAGTTCATTCATGATAGATCTAAGAGGTTTCTTAGACTTAGTCATGGTACATACATTGACTAGATGCTAAATATATTTTGTACAAAACATTCCAATATCAGATAGGTTCCAGTGTCACATGGTATAAATATTTCTAAGAAAATGTGTCCTCGAATACAAGAGGAGATAGAGATAATGAGTAGGATCTCATATGCTTATGTGATAGGATAAATCATGTATGTCATGTTATGTTCTAAGATTGATGTTACATATGACTAGATTATTCCAGGTGGATTTCAATATGATCCAAGTGAACAATATTGGTTTGTTATTAAGGATATACTTAAGTATCTGAGAATAACTAAGGATGTGCTCTTGGTATATAGAGGATATGAGTATCTTTTCATTAGGGGTTATACTGATGCTCATTTTCAAATAGATCAAAATAATTTGAATTCACGGTCAGGATATGTCTTTATTCTCAGTAAAGGATTTTTGATCTAGAAGAGTTTAAATCATCCAATTTTCATAGATTCTATAGTATATTATAATTATATAGAGGCTTCTGATATAGCCAAATAATTTTTTTGGATACATAAATTTATTTAATATATTGATGATGTGAAAAGAAGTAAAGGTCAAATCACATTATATTGTGATAATACTACAGTTGTGGCTCTCATAAAGGATCCAATGTAACACCAACAAATACTACACACACTCTGAAAGTATCACCAATTGATAAATTTTTATTATATGGGTGAAGTTGAAGCAACCATAATTTACATGGAAGAAAACATAGTGGACCCCATGACTAAATCCTTATCTCAAAAAAATAATGAGTATCATGTGAGTACTAGTAGACTTAATATTTTTATTAGTTGGATCTTGTGTAAGTGGTATTCTGTTGGATTTGGTTCCCTAAAACCAACTTCTATATAATTTATGATAACGTGTATTTATTGTTTTGAATATTAATAAACTTATTATATCATCATGATTTTTCTTCTACATGACCTAGTTATGACAGTGTCCTAATAGTAACTGTCACACTAAAAGTTAATAGTAGTTCCCCTCTATGTTGAGAATTGAGAATTGTCATGATAGTAGTTATACATATATGTTATTTAGTTTAATTATATTATTTGATAGAATAAAAATGATATGGGATATAAGGGGTGGAGACACATAGGACTTTGAGTCACTTTCTCATGGTGTACACCCATGCTAATTTCCAATGCAAGGAATTATGAGAACATGACCAACCAATAAGAAATCCATATTTATATGTCATTGAATGTTACTATTCTTGGATATGTGTATTGATACATAGACATTATGATTATTATTAATGGATATTATTAGTCATTTACTTTGATGTATTGATTAAAAATATGATGATTTATATTCATGGAGAGGTAGGATAGATTGGGTGTGTCATAAGTAATATTACATTAATGAATAATGTGTGAAAGGATTTATACATTTTTTATTTAATTAAAGTTTATATTTTAGTCCCTTTTATTGAAATTAAATTTCCTAAATAAATCCATGTCCATGGTGTTCCTTGGGCGTGTTTATTTCTAGAAATTCAAAGGAAGAGACGTCGAGCACATAGGTTGATGAAACCAAAATGCAACCTTCTTGATTAGTGATATCATGATAAAGGGATTATATTAAATTGTAATAATTTGTATGAGGTTTCATGTCATTGTGACATGAACATTATTCTCTATAGGTTCCTGGTAAAGTTACTATATTCTATCCATAGAATTTGGGCAGGTCTGCCCAATACCCCTGAGAAAGAAGCCTAAAGTGTCACATGCCATGTGTATCCAGAACTTTAGTTAAATATTAAATATTATTTATTATTCGAAATGTTGAATAAAGGTTATTATCATAAATGGTTTAATAATTATTCATTATTATATTGATCTCATGTATTCAGTCACTAGTTATTTGAGAGAATATTTGGTTACTAGAATATTTAATAAATATTTAGTTTTTATTCAATGAATATAATTTTTTTTGGGAGAATAATGAATTGATCTTGATTTATTAAATAAATGATAATAATTTAATTTCCAATAAATATTGTGGTGGAATAAAATATCTTCTTTAAAGTTCTGGTGAGAAATAACATATATTAAACATTATTTGAATAAATTTTAAAAAAATATTCAAGAAATACTTTTTTATTAATTTTCAAGTTTTTCACATGTCAATAAATAATAATATTATTATTATTATTATTATAGACATGGGGTTCTTCATGCATGAAGGAAATATTATGGTTTCATGTGAAATTATTATTTTTCTAACCCTAGAACTATTTAAACCCTGTTATATTATTTCCTACCCTAATGTTGACCATTTTTGTTAGTTGTTCAAAATAAATTTGGAGAATTATATAAAGCCCTAGAGATCCCCTATCTAAGAATTTTGTCAAGAACGAAGATTGATATTCCTCTACCACCCCTCTTGGTTCTAGATATATCCCGGAGAATCCTTTATAGAAGTGATTCTCATAGAGATATAAGACAAATGGTGTGAGAGTTTGGATCTACCATGATGGCTCTCAAATATTCCTACAGTGATTCTCAGAGGTTTTTAGTACACATGTGGATCACTAGTGGAGGGAATCTACACTTGATTCCTATGACTTAATAATGGTATTATGTAGAGACATTTTTAGATTCTTTAATAAAGAAATAATTCATTTCAAGTTAATTATTTAACTGTTTAAATTAATTATAAATTTTATGTAATGCTCATGAATTTGGTTCTAGATTTCTCATGTAAATTAATATTTGATTCAATTCCATTGTTCACAGCATTATTTATCAATATACATCTCATATTAATCATTGATTATGATAACAAAATCCATGTTGGAAATTCCCCACTAGTACTTCCATTGTGCTCGAAACCTTCAACAATTGCAACACCACATAGCTCAATATCCATACATATAATCCAAATATCAATCATTATGAAAGATAATTTAATCCAAACCTCATTAGGAAAGTTCATGTGTTTGAATAAAAATTCATTACACTATATCCAGATAAACCAAGCAATAGAACAAAACTCTTAGAAACTCATAGAGTCCAAAGCATCAAAAAATTTGGAAAAAGCATCTGTAATAGAGGAATATTCATTCAATGTAGCTAAATTTTCTTTTCCCAAATACTCTTAAATGGGAAATACATAAGGTTAGTGAAAAATATCATGAAGAATAGTTTCAGAAAATAATGAACAGAAGGTCACAAATCCTATGTGGAAACATACCTCCTCCATAATACATCTCTAACTGTAAGTGAATTAATCACAAACCTACACCAAAAGTCATGAACCTTGGGTAATAATTAAAAAAGTCAAAATATTATACCAAACCACATAAACACATTTCTCATGCCTCTGTATATCGATTTAGTGTCTAGATTTCATAGAGTAAAAACCACTTTGAGAAAAGCTCCAAAAAACCCCCATCACCACACATTCACCTACAAACTAGAATTTTAAAGATCTAGCTCCTATCACTTTCATTAAAAATGAGTGAATTTTTTCAACACACCAACCATAAAAATAATCTTCAATAATATATCTTACTACCACACTTTCCATACCAGTAAAAGTATTTGATGATATATACCAACAGTCATCCCCCCAAAGTCAAGGGTCCTTCCATATACTCATTGATATCCTATATGAAATATTCCAGAAAATACCATACAAAATGAGTGCCTTTACTCCATAGATACTACACTAAATGAAACTTAATCATGGCCTAAGATGAAATTGGAGGAAACCAATCCATGGAAAATGTTTAACAGAGAAAACTCATGCAACTGGGGAACTAGAGGACATCAACATCCACCAACACTATTTTACAAGGAGATATATGTTAAAGGAACCCTTATTATTGGAACCCCCCCAATCATTATAAAAAATAAATAAATTCCCATGCATATATGTGATTCTTCCTCCTCCCATCATTTAAACCCCACCAAAATCAGAAAAAATAGAGTAGGGATAATAAATAAATGCATCTTTTACTTTAAAAAGGAACATAATATAATATGGAATATCATGTGTAACTGATTTTATTAAAAAAATATTCATATCCCATGAAAGACACATCCCCTTGAAACTATTAATATTCTTCCAATCCCTATCAATAATAGATGCAAACACCTCCCTCTTAGATTTTCCAAAAAAAAATTATATCTTGGGGTATTTTTTGTTCTTATAAACTTATCTAACATAAAAATATCTCATAGTTCATATCATCCTTCTTTAAGGGACCTTTTTTGAAAAATAATATCATAGATAAATTGATCTTTTATCAAGATGCATCAGAATAATAGTGAAAAAGATGAGAAATATTATAACATTCCTTAGGAGGAGATCTAAAGAGAAGAAACAAATTATCTAAAAAGAATAGATGTGAGATCATAAAGCCATTCTTGGTTGCTATAATAGCATGAATCATTCTCTATAAAGATACATTCAATATAAACATAGATAACATGCCAATAATAATTATAAAGAGATAAGGCGAGATGGGATTCCCTACCTCAAACCTCTTGAGGGAAAGAAAGATTATTTGAGATTACCATTAATCTTAATTTTATAGGTGATCATTAAACCACATATAATTATTTTCTGGATGAAAATATGATGAAACTCATAAATGAAAAGGATTTACTCAAGGGAACCAAACTAAACCCTAGTATATGACTTCATCGTATCAAAATTTAAATCTATGAAACCTTTCCATGATATATTTTTCACATTCATAGAGTGAAAAACCTCATGGAAAACAAATTCATTATCCATTATCAAACACTGGGGCATGAACACACATTGATAATAAGAAAAAATAGATGATAAAATGAGTCATAATCTATTATCCAAAACCTTTGAGAATATTTTAGAAATCAGATTAAAATTTTCAAAACTATATAACTCCACCAGCATGCAATGAATTTTATCTTTAGGGATCATGGTGATAAGATTTTCATTAAAAGGCCTTGATTCTACCACATCCTTCCAAAATTGATTAACAATATTTAAAACATCTCATCTAACAACATTACAAAATATCTTATAAATATCATGTGAAGACCATCAGCCCTAAGTGACTTAGAAGGGTGCATTATAATATTCTGATTTTTTAAAAATATAATAAAAATACTCTTTGTTAATAATTTATAATCTTTTCTATTTAAAAATGTAATATTTAATAGAAGACACATAATAAATTTTCTAAAGTCTTTTTGTAAGGGTAAAATCCCAATTAGGATCTTAAAATATTCTATGGAATATTTTTGGAGTTAGGCAATGGGTAAGTACAATATACTGAGGCCCATAGATCCTCAGCACAGGTAGAATAAAAATATTAAATATATTATATTATATGTGCATGATTTATCATTAATAACTGAATATCTCCCAAACAGTGCATCGTATAAGAAATTTGAGACTATTATTAGGTTCAAGATGTTGTTGTTACCCTATGCGGGGTAAAACGTTTGTGATCATTTGGTGTTTGGTTAGATCTCAAATAGGGATAATTTATTTTATATTTCTATTGCATTGTTTTTTTAAAATAATTTAATAACACACAAATGGTACATCGTATGAGAAATCTAAGAGCATCATTAGGTCAGAGATGCGGGATTTATCCTAGGAAGGGTATAACTTTTATGGGCATCGGACATTTGGTCAGGTCTGTCATTAATTTAAGTTATTTGATATTTATATTAAATAATTAATTTTATTAATTTTATTATTTACCTGGTTTTACCATTCATATTCCCCATTTTAACATCGGACCTCTATTGTTTTACACAACCACCTTCCTAAAACCTTGATTTCTCACTGGTTTTGACCATTTAAAATTATAAATGTCTTAAATGGGTTAAATCAATGAATCCATCATAAATATTAGAAAGAGATGGTGGATTAATTGGGTGATTTAAAATTTATCAAAATGTGCATAGATTTGGGGTTATAAAATAGATGAAACACATAATGTTTCTAGGATGGTTAATCTTATTGAGTTTAATCAACCCGGAAACTCCCTTACATGCGATTGGTGAACCTCCTTTTGGATCGACTAGTTTTCTTATCCTAAACCATGCATGTAGTTTATTCTTCTTCCCTTTAGAGATACACCCTATCTTTTTTTATTTTTTTATTATTCCGATTTTATTCCCAATTTTTTTATATATTTTTAATTTTGTAAAAAAATGGATGATTTAAAAATTCAAGCAATAATATCAAAAATTATCACGAATAATTTATAACAAAAAATTGTGAAGTATAATCTATTAGGAATTATCAAAATATTATTATGTGATATTAACATGAAAATTTCAAGTTTTTATAAATTATATATGCACAAAATTATCGACGATTATTATAAAGAATTATCAAAATATAATTTCATCAAATTATCAAAAGAAGATTATAAGAGTTATAAAATGATAATTACTTAGAATTGTGATAAATTATCAAATGATAATTTTTGTGAGATAACAAAAGGATAATTATAAATAATTATCAAACGATATGAAAGGATAATTATAAATAATTATCAAGCGATAATTATAATGAATAATCAAGATAATTGTGCACAATTATTAAAGATAATTATAAAGAATTGTAAAATTATAATTTCACAGAGTTAACGAGGATAATTACGAATGCATGAATTTAACTAAAAAAATTTAAAAATTATTCAGGAAATATAAAATATCATCGTATGTGATATTTTAAATAATAATTTTAAAATTATACAAGATAGATAAAATATCATCACATGTGATATTTTAAATAGTGATTTGAAAATTATCCAGGAGAGATAAAATATTATCACATGTGATATTTTAAATGATAATTTGAAAATTATCAAGGAGAGATAAAATATCATTACATGTGATATTTTAAATGATAATTTAAAAATTGTCCTTAAGAGAGAAAAATTATCATCAAATGTGATATTTTATTTTATTTTTGAAATAAAAAAAGTAGTTTTTGGTTCTATAAACCCTTGAAGAACCTCAAGCTTTGATGTGTTTACATTTATGATAATAAGGTTATGAAAAGGTGTTCTTGATTGTTGAGGTTTCTACTCTAGCTATCAAACCACATAGGGTTTTTTATCCTTGCCTTTGACTTTGAAAACTTTTAAGGTAGGAAGTTCGATACCTTTTTGGGATTTGTTACACATGTTACCTTAATGAGAATTTTTTTTAGACATATTTGATGAATATTCTAGATTATGATTGCATGTGGGCATGCATGTGTATGTCCCTAAGACCCTTTTATGACACTTGTTTCCATGAGTACTTTCATAGATTACAATTCATGTTCGATGTTGATCACGTGTATTGTCTGTCTTTCATTACTCATGATGATGTGTTATGCTTGGTCATGTATCCTACCATGTTAGGTGTGTTTTTGTACTATTATTCTTGGAACCCAATGCAGGTGGATCGTCATGACGTGTTTATCCACTATAGGGGTAGTGCGCATGATTTGTGAAAATGATGATGAGGGGCATTTGTGAAGGGTAGGGATGCGATGATGCTTTGGGGATGAAATTTGATGTAGTCGATGCCTAGAAGATGCCAAGGGGTATGCTCTTGATGATGATTGAATACCGAGTAGCACTCGATGCCTATAGATTTTTGAGAACATGAATTCATTTATTCCTAGTGTGTGCTGATTTTCATGATCACGTGATATTGAGAATAATGATACATTATCCTTGTGTCTAGACCTTTCTCTTTTGACACCTTGATTATCCTTCCTATCTAGAGCTGATGCAGGTATGGCTAGAGATTTTTGACGGCTTGGTTAGTGCACGGCCGCTCAGTGTGGTATTGTATGTTTTTACTTGTTATGCATTAATTATCATTATGGAATACATTGTTATACTTAAGCATTTCAGGTTAAGGATGTATTGGTGGTCTCTTGTTGATTCTTATACTCACACCCTACTTAGTAATTTTAATGCACTTATAGATTTCAGGATGGATTGGATAAGGGAAAGATTCCTATGGAAGACTGTTGAGCTAAAGAGTGTGTAAATGGTGGTGGGTTAGGATGGACCCCGGTGGGACTTAAAACTATCATTTGTTTACTTATCTTCTTTATTTAACCTAGATAGACTTTCGAATTTTAGGTAGTTGATTTTATTTACTAGTGATGTATGACATATTTACCTTTCCACATGTTTACTATAATTATTTTTTATATTAGTTATTTTTTATTATCAATCCTATGATATGATATTGAGTATATAGACTCCCCACTAATGAAATAAGACCCTCACTACTAGTTAGCAGTCTCTTGTATATGAGGAGGAAAGCATGAGGTCATGTGACCTTCCAACTCAGACGCAGTGGTTTGGGTCAGGATGTTACAAAAAGGTATCATAGGATTAGGACTCACTAACTTATTCTCCTCTTTGTCTTGGGATGGGATAGAGTAGATAGGAGATAGGATGGTTGGGACTTGGGTAGGAGAACTATGACAGTGACTGTCCAACACTATTTTGTGGACCTCAGAGTTTCTATAAAGGGGGTAAAATATTTATTGCTATTACTATTGACTAAATTCCCCTTGGGTGATTCACATGATATTTATATGTGATTTATGAGATTTTGGTGTGTTCATGCATCCTGACTTGGAACGTATATTCACATTATATATATATATTTATATACATACATGTCGTTGTACTTTATACTAGTTTATTAATTAAATTCCTTGATTTGTGATATATGTTTGGGTTAGTTTCTATTTGTGTGATATATATGAGTTTCAAGTTGTTGTGATGTATCTTTGTTGGCGATAATTAGTTGAAAAAATAATGTTGTTTATGTTAGATTATATATATAATGACTATGATTAATGTGTAGGGACATAAACTGGGGTATTACTATGAGGGTTATACCTTGTGTTAAGGGTAGACTCCTAGGAGAACCTTATGTGATCCCATAGACTGGATAAAGTCTGTTTATATTACTAATATAATTATTGTTTCATATATGTTGTCTCAGAGAAATTTGATGCGACCGCTAGCTATGGAATACTAGGATACTCCCATGACACTGCCTGTAGTACCATGGGATATACCTCAAAATGATCATATACAAGCATAGGTGATTTAGTTTATAGATCTCTTTTAATAGTGAATATTTTGGATAGTGCATTTCCAAGATGGATCCACACAATAGACCAAGACTGATCATGCATGGGATTTCCATATTAATCACCATATGGTATTCCAGGGTACCGGTGGCTCGCAAGATGGATAGGATTGGATGAACTTTATTGAGAGCATCTTTGAGATGGTCCAGTATTTCGAGGAGGGGTGCATGATCCTAGAATACTTCATGTTTCATGGACCTGCTAAGAGATGGTAGACTTACATAAGTCAGTCTAGGATATGAGAGGGTCTTACTTGGGTGACCTTAAAGGATATTTTTCTTGAGTAGTATTTTCCAGACATGATGAAGTTGGACCATGCCCATAAGTTCCTAGAATTAGGATAAGGTTCCATGAATGCCCTGCATATTCTGCCCGATTTATGGATTTTATTCACTTTGCTCGTTTTTTAGTTGGGAAATAGGCATAGAAGGCTTCGATGTTCGATATTGGCCTTTTAATAGAGATTAGACGTTAGGTTAGAGTCTTTGACCTAACGACGTATACATAAGTCTTTCTCAAGGCCCTGACCTTTGAGAAGGGATTGGATAAGGATAGGGTGGTTGGCTTACTCTCAGCCCATGGAGGGCCAGTGACTAGGTTTATTCTCACTACTATTGGATTTTCTTCTATTAGTAAGAATAGGAAGATCAGATATGTGCATCAACAAACCATCATGCAAGTAAAAATAGAGTATAGATTCATTATCCTCATCTGGAGGAGTTTTATAGTGTTTCAGTTGTTTAAAGGATAGACATTATCATAGGTTTTTTATGATACCTCAGAGCATGTGTAAACAGTGTAGAAATAAGGGACATATTTATCAATTTTTCTCCAAAAATGTATGGTTGGGTTTCTACAGAGGTAAGGGTCAGACATAGGGATCTGGTTGGGGTTCTCTACAGCAAAATTAGGATAGTCATGCACCATAGTGATAGGGAAAAGGATTTAAGGTAGGTCATATGTATGTTTTGGATCATAATTCAATAGATGATAGAGAGGGACCATCCAATATTCAAATTACAGTAATGATCACCTATAAATTATCTACTACCTTATTTAACACTGGTGATTCAAATTATTTTATATCAACACAATTAGTTGTTGTAATTTAATTTCCAGTAAAGTTACCCTCTGAGTTGGTCTCCATTGAATCACCATTGGGAACAAGAGTGGACTATCTTCACCAATTCCTAGAGTGTCCTGTCACGACCCGTCCTTGGGGCCCGTGCTGTGACTACCCCAAGCCCGCCTTCCATAGGCCAGGGGCTGCCGACTAGCACCAAGGCGTAAATCCCGGTAAAAAGGGAAGGCATTGCCTTTGTAAAGTAAACAAACACCACAGAGCAAGCAAGAAGTGGAAGTAAACACTAAGCAAAAACTGAGTACAACAGTAAGTGCAGAAAAGTAAGTGGGCCAGTATACAAACCCAAACTGAAAGTAAAGTACAACTGGAAGGGAAAACAGCAACTGAAAAGTAAAGACGCAACGTCGAGCTGTCCACTGGAAATCCCACCTAAAGGGTGGGTACAGATAGCCTCCACTGCACCTCGGGTCCAGCCGACCACTCCGAGTACGTTCTGCCCAGTGGTCCACCTCCAGGTACCGTCCTGCTCCGCAAGCCTCAACCACGATCAGCGTTGTACGTCATCTGCAACCAACACAACGTAGTGCGGGTATAGCCCATGTAGGGGTGAGTATAAGCTACTTAGTAGGGACCCCGAGACCCCCGAAGGTCTCCCAAAATCCACAAAGGATAATTCCACAAAGGAAAGATACAATCACGAAGTAACATCCGACACTGCTTAGGTATATGCCCATACATATACCTAAGTCATCAATTCTCGTTCGGCTCCAACATCCGAGCCCCAGTGCAACCCAGTCCACATAGGAAAGCAAAACAGGATTCAGCTCACACAGGAATACTTCTTGTATGATGATAGAGATTATCAGACATTGCTACTGATTTATCTAAGTTGTCGGACCCATAAAGGATCGATAGGTACTAAACCCCGCAATGACCCACAAAAGATCTATCCCATAAAGGATCGATAGGTAACTAACCCCCACAATGACCCACAAAGGATCTGACCCACAAAGGATCGATAGGTAACGAACCCCCGCAAAGACCCACACAAGATCGGACCCACACAGGATCTGTAGGAGCTGGCCCACACAGGACCGCTGAGCGCTGACCCACATAGGATCGGACCCACACAGGATCTGTAGCACTGATCCACATAGGATCGTTGAGTGATGTAGTCATCACCGCCTAATCCACTGAGGATCTCTGTACAGTCTTTGTCGTCATTGCAGTCGCAGCCAGCACTAGGGTTCCCGCACATAGCAAGCTCGTTCAGGAGGGTCTGCTCCACGAGCCGAGAGGCTGATACATCAACTGATACATAGTCCAGAGTCGATGTATCCAAAAGTTCCGTATCGTCAACAGGAACTCAACGTCGCAGACGGCGCGTCAATCGGACTCCCACTCTGAGAGTTATTGGCTTTTTCGTCCCAGGGGCCCGGTTGGTGTTTAAGTCAAAACCAACCTGACCATACTCCACATGCGTCTAAACCTCGGGTGTATTAAGCCAAAGTATCCGTCTCACTTAGAGGAATCCAACAAAGTCGACAGCACGTCAATCGGACGTCCGGAGCTCAAGATATAGGCGTTTCCATTCCGAGGGTCTGGTTGGTTTCGTGTACGAACCAACCCGGCAAAACCCAAAGTACTCTAAAACCTTGAGTGCAATATACCGAAACGACCGTCTCGATCCAAGGATCACATCTCCACTTACGGCACACCGATCGGAGGCCCGTAGCTCAAGTTATGAGCAAAAGACCAAAAAGGTCCGAAAACAGGGGGTCTGGGCCCGGACCGACCAGGCACAACCCCCCCTGGGTCAGCCCGAACCGGGTCGACCCGACCCGAGTCTGGGTCCGACCCGGCCGACGCGGCCCGGCCTGGGCGCGACCCGGCCTGGCCAGCGCGGGCGCGGCCCGGTCGCCAGGTGGGTCAGCTCGGCCAGTTACAGCCGAGCGGAGCGGGGGCGTGTTGCCCCCGCGTGAGGGAACCGCAGCCCCACGTGGGGCCACCCTTGCCAGCGGACGCGGCCTGGCCGCCGCGTCCCGTGCTCCTCCGGTCCCACGCGGTCGCGGGACCACGCTGCTGTCGCCACAGCTTCAGCCGCGGCGACTCCCTTTGGCGGCGCGCCGGCGGGCTACTCCACGGACCACCGGACAATTTCCAGTGGTCAGAAATTCACGCCGTCTTCGCCAAAGGTCCTCCTAGGGTCCGTTCTTCACTGCGAGGACCTTGCATCGCCCGTGCAGCCTGCTTTGTTGACGTCCGCCATTTCGCACACCAAGAACGAAAGGAGCGGTGGGTTTGGACTTATTCGTTAGCCCGCACCCACCGTGTTAGCAGTTTTAAAAGTCTCACAACAATTTTAATCATACGCCACGGGTATAAATCACAAAGATTTAAATAAATCAACTCCTACCTCGTCGTAGTCGTCGAACGTGAGTTATTCGCGGAATTGACCGTCGCGGAAGAAGAGGATCGTCGCGTCGCGGAAGGGGCGTCGCATCGTCGTGGTACACGGCGTCGTGTCGACGGTCTTCGAGGGTTAAAGAAAATGCACAGATTTAATTGCACGTTTAAACCCATGTTGAGGATAAAAGAATTCAAAAATAAAAAAAATTAAAGAACCGCAATCCCCTACCTCAATCAGTTGATGATCGAAGATTGTCGCGGGGAAGGATCGTCGCGGAAGAACGTCGCAAAAGGAGATTCATCGGCGTCGCGGTACACGGCATCGCGTCATCGATCTCTGAGGGTTCGGCATTCTTCGTCTCCTTCTCGTTCTTTGCGTTCTTCGCGTTCTTCGTGTTCTTCGTGTTCTTCACGTTCTTCGTGAAGGAGGATGAAGAACTTAGAGTTTCTCTAAATCCTCTCAACAAGAAACCTCAAGCAAAACGTGTGTTGATATTATTTTATTCCAAGCCAACAATTTGAAAAACTAAGTTAAGAAACGAACCATTAATTCGGTGAATTAATGGTAATGACTTAACTGCCCAATTAATAGGGGCGTTAAGAATTAAAGAAAACGCACCGGTTGACTTTCATTAAAAAAAAGGGGTTTTTGCGGGTGCGTTACTTAGAGGAAAAGAAATGGTGGGGCTCGTGCGGGCCCCACCACACAAATATCCTACCAAGAGGGTTGGATATTTTGGGTTTCACCCTATCTGCTTCAACTCAGCTTAAGTGGCTTTAAGTGGCTTAAGTGAAATAAAAATAAAGTTGTCGCACCACTTTATTTTATTTCTTAACTTAACCCCAAAAATTAAAAACCACATCCGAGCAAACACAACTACAGAAAAGGAGTTTCTAAGCAAATATCGGCGCTGCTATTTCATCGGTGCCCTCGGAATTTGATTCCGAGCAACTGTTCAAAAGTTAGGAAAACTTGCTCATTCGTTCACTGAACATACCCAAGCCAAACTTCGGAAAATGATTCTGGGCACACCGGGCCTCGGAATCAGGTTCCGTCAGAAACTGCGTTCTTGTAAAATTCCAAATAAAATTTAGAAAAAAAAATTCCCTTGAATTTTTACGGGTCTTTACATGTCCACTAGTTGTCACCAGATATGGAAATCTCTAGGAATTCATAATTCTAGATATGATAACTTTCAATGTGATTCTCATCATGGACTGGCTGACTAGCTTCTAAGACCATATTGATTACTATCATAGATGGGTATATTTTATTTCACCAAAGGGAGATAATTTCATGATGAACAAATAATGGGAGTTAGGAGTAGAAAGATTCTAACCAAACCTGAGTCAACTTAGGATGATCACAAAACAAATGGAAGGCTTGTATCTTTCAGTAAGATCAGTGGAATCCCCCTCATATTTTCATTCATTCATGGATCTCTATCATGACATATTTTCAGATTAATTCATAGGAATCTCTCCAGATATAGGAGTTGACTTTGAGTTTGATCTCATACTAGGTGTGCAACTCTTTTTGATACCCCTATATTGTATGGATCCAGCTGAGATGAAGGAGATCAAGGTGCATCTGGAAGACTTGGAGAAGAATGTTTTTATCATACCTAGTACTTCACTGTGGGGTGAACCTATTTTATTATACACGAAGGTAGACAATATTATTATTTTATGTATTGATTACCGAAAGATAAACCAAGTGATGGTGAAACCCCAATATCAATTTCATAGGATCGATGATATTTTCAATCATCTACGGTGATATTTATGGTTCTCCATGATTGATCTTTGATAGAATTATCACCAGATGTGAGTTGGAGATTAGTATATTCTAAATACAGAGTTTCAGAGGAGTTATGGACTGTATGAGTACTTGGTGATGTCATTCGGGCAGACGAACACACTGGTAGTGTTCATAGACCTCATAAACAAGATATTCCATCCTTACATGGACTCTTTTGTCATATTATTTGTTGATGATGTCCTTATCTACTCACTGACACTAGAGAAACATGCTATGAACCTAGAGATAGTCATGAGTATGCATTGATCACATAGGATTTATACTAAACTATCGAAGTGTATGTTATGGATTCTAGAGGTGAATTTCCTAGTATTTATAGTGTATAATACCATTATATATATATGCCTGTAAAAGGTTAAGGTAGTCTTGTATTAGAAACGACCCTAGAACATGCTTGATATTATGTGATATTTGGGTTTAGTATGATATTACTAACAATTTATCTAGGAATTCTCATTACTATCAACACCCATAAAAATGCTAACAAAGAAGGGAGATAAGTTTTAGTGGTCAAAACATTGTGAATAGGATTTCCTTGATCAAAATATAAGGTTTAATACAGCTCTAGTACTAACACTCCCTAATCCTGGGATTGGTTATGCAGTGTAATGTGATTCATCAGGTGTCATTATGGGAGTGGTGTTGATGAAAAGAGAACGGGTAGTATCCTATGGGTCTCTTTATCTATGCCCCCAAGAGAAAACTAAACTAAAAATGACTTAGAGCTGGTGGTCGTTGTCCAAACTTTGAAATTTTGGATACACTATCTCTTTAGTGATAGATTTATTGTTTATATGGACCAAAAGGGAATTCATTATATCTTCACACAGAGGGACCTGAACTTGAGATAGAGTCACTGGGTTGAGTATCTACAGATATTCAGATTTTATATGGAATATTCACCTAGAGAGGATAATATTGTTGTATATTATCTTATTTGTAAGACACATATTGAGCAGGAGTTTTGTGAGAGGTCCTCAGGGAAGAAATAGTGATTTATGATATTATTGGATGATTGTAGGATGGGTTTCTCAAAGGATTAGGGTTCTATGACTCATGATCCCTTGGTGGTCACATATTCACTTGTGGACCAAGTGAAGGGTGAGAAAAAGTTGGACTTAGAGTGTGTTGTAATGAGAGAACAACTAGTTGGTGATGACTCAATGCATAGATGGACGATGGATGATGATGATGTGATCTTGGTACATGGAAGAGTAGTGGTCTCTACTTCTTTTAGAGAGGATTTGAGGAGGGATTACCATAACTTTATATGGTTAGTACATCCTTGTGTGAACAAGATGTATCATGACTTTAGGTAGCAGTTTTGTTGGATAGGGATGAAGAGGGACATTGTTGGTTTTTTATTCTTATGACTTACCTTTCATAGGGTAAAGGTCGAGCACCAATGTCATGTTGGGTTGTTGTATCCAATCCTAATACATATGTGGAAGTGGGTATATTTCACCGTGGAATTTGTGGTGGGGTTACCTAAGACCCCAAGGAGTAGTGACATAGTCTGGGTGATAATTGATTGGTTAACAAAGTATGTTCACTTCTTACTGATCAAAAATACTCACTTAGTGGATGAGATGGGAAATCACTATGTCCGAGAGATCATACACCTTCATGGAGTTTCCTTGAGAATTGTTTCATATAGAGATTCACATTTTAAGTTTTACTTTTGGAAAGTATTATAGAAATACCTAGGGAATCACCTGAGATTGAGCATGGAATACCATCCTCAGACCGATAGATAGTCCGAGTAGACTATACACATATTAAAGGATATGATTCAAGCTTGTGTGATAGACTTTGTTGGAGCATGGGATGATCTCATATCCTTGATCGAGTTTTCATACAATAATAGATACCAAGATTTTATTAGGATGGAACCTTATGATTCTCTTTATGGGAGGTCGTGTCACCCACCACTCTATTGGAATGAGGCAGGTGAGACGGCAGTTGTTGGTTGAAGTATGTTTCAAGATACCTCTGAGAGATTTTAGATGATATAGAAGAGGTTTATCACTTCTCAAAGAAGAAATATATCTTATTCTAGCCATAGGAGTATACCCTTATAGTTCTCTATGGGAGATTAGGTTTTCTTAAGAGTGACTCCTCGATTAGGGCACCAACATCTGGGGAAGTAGGGAATGTTAGCACCATGTTTTTTTAGACCTTTAAGATCACTAAGAAGATAGGGGTAGTGGAATATTTTATATACCTCCCTTATTTCTATTGAGATATGCATTACATGTTCCATGTATCACATATTTTAAGGTACATAACTGACCCTACGCATGTTGTTGATTGTGAGGATGTTGATCTAGAGACATATGCATCTTATGAGGAGTGTCCTTTGTGGATCATAGATTGATGTGAGAAGGTGTTGCAAGGAAAGACAATACCACTAATCTGGATTTGGTGGTGGCATGGAAAAATCCATGAGGAGACATGGGAGCATGATTCTAATGCTTGATCTTGGTCGCTTGATTTGTTCAAACAATACCACTATAGATACTTCTCAAGGATAAAAGTTCCATAGAGGGGGGAAATTGTAATATCCTAAATTTTTTTAAAGATAATAAAAACCCAATTTGTTAATAATTTATAAGTATTTTTATTTGAAAATGTAATATTTCAATAAAAATCACTTAATAATTTTTTTAAAGGCTTTGTGTAAGGGTAAAATCCCAGTTTTCATCTTGAAATATTATATGGAATATTTTTGGAGTTAGGTGTTGAGTTAGTGAAAAATTCCAAGACCCATAGAGCCTCAGAAAAGGAAAAATAAAAATATGAAATATATTTTATTACATTGGAACAATTTAACCAAATTAATTAAATATCTCCCAAACTGTGTGTTGTACGAGAATTATGATACTGCAGTTTGGTCTTGAATGTGGTGTTTACCTTAGGAATGGTGCAATATTTTTGAACATCGGGTGTTTGTTAAGATCGCATGTGGGGATAAGTTATTTTATATTTTTATTATATTATTTTTTGAAATTAATTTAATATCTCCCAAATGGTATATCATATGAGAAATACAATACCATTGTTAGGTCTAGGATGCAGTTTTTTTCCTAGGTGGGACATAACCTTTATGCACATTATGTGTTTGGTCAGGTTGCTTGTTAATTTAAGCTATTTGATATTTATATTAAATAATTAATTTTATTAATTTAATTATTTACCATATTTTACTATTCATCTTTCCCATATTAATGTCAAGCCTCTATTTTTTATGGAAATACCTTCCTAAAACCTTGATTCTCATCGTTTTTTACCATTTAAAATTACAAACATATTAAATGGGTGGAATCAATGGCTCAATCTTAAATTTTAGATTGAAACGGTGGATTAATTGTGTTATTTAAAATTGAATGGAACATGTTCTAATAGTGGGTGAACTAGACCCAACTATGCATTACTTTTGATTACCATATCATGTATATAATTAGTTATACATGATGATCACTTACCATTATAGTTTAGATTTATCTACATCCACTATTTAATGGTAATGTTCATAGATTAATTGTCATGTCAACAGTTTATAGCAAATCTCATGACATAATGAGAGCTTCGAGATACTATGACCTTAATCTTAAATAAAGGTATTATGGTCTACATACATCTTACTGACTGGACATAGTAGATGTCCAAATATCATGTGTTGGGGTCTCATAAGCATTGAGAATTATTCTCATGAATTTCGCACTTGGTGATCTCTAGATCGAGATCTTGAGGACAGGCCTGCCAATAGGGACACCACATGTTTTGGGTTTCATTGGATGTTCCTATATATGGACATGTCTAATGGTCTCTGGACATGTGATCATTACCAATGTATGCCATTTGATCGTATAATTTGACACAAGGAAAACCCCATGATAATGAAATCATGGTGAGGTAGCATTTGTTGGGTACGTCATTGATGGAATGACATTGGCTGAATGGTCAAGAAAGGATTTTTCTCTTCCATGTTAAGGAAGTTATATATCTCATTCCACATTGATCAGTATGGTAGTACCTTTATAAGACCATGGCCATGGCAGTCAATGGTAAATTTTTCCAATCAGATCAATAAATAATAAAGCAATAAATGGTTGATGACATGGGTGTGCATCCTGCTTTAAGAGATATTAAAGAAAAAGACATTATAATACATAGTTCATGTTCATAGGATGGTTTTCGCTACTGTGACAATATTTATCTTTATAGGGTCCATGATGGGTTTCTAGATCCCGCTCTTGGTATGTGAATGGTATTCAGTGCTATTGAGATAAGGTCCTAGAGGATCATATACAATAGAGTATTCAAGAATTTGTACTATTCAGTTGAATTGGTATATTGGACATGGTGGTCCCCACCACTAGGGTCTGGGATTTGTCCAAGGAGATATGATCACCAGTGAAATAAATAATTTAATATTATTTAAGTTAATTATAATGGGAATTGAATTTATTTATTAAATTTATTTAAAAAATTTAAAGTAAATACATGTAAAATATTAATTTAATGAATATTAGTTTAATATATTCGATGTTCATTTAATATTTTTGGGAATGGTGAGTCGAGTTAATGACTAAATTATTGTCACGTAATATATTTATTATATTACAAGAAAGTTATCTTAATAATAAATGATATTTATGACTTGGTTTAGTAGTAAAATTATTATTTATATAGAGTGTTAATTATTTGGGGGTCGGGAAGGCATTACTAGGTATTTTCTTAACACCCTATAAGTAGAATAAGAGAGGAAATAACTTGTGACTATTCATGGGATCTCTCTCTATTATTGTCTCTCCTATGTTCTAGAAGGAGTCTCTGGATCTAGGATCTCGGATCGAACTCTCTATCAGGCATCGCAAGAAAGGTGATGTAGTGATCATCGGAGCGTCGAAGGAGTCTTCAGATCATTGCACTAGCACCCAAAATTCAATGATCGGTGCTCCTGATGATTTTTGAAGCACATGTGGATGATCTAGAGAAATTAGGCTTCAAATTATTCGAGCAGCAATTGCCAATAATGAGCAGATGTCGTGCGTAGCTTTGAATCTTAACCATGTATTTTTACAATTTTAATACTATTCTTAATATCTTTCACATGTGATCCTATGGAATTAATCGGACAATGAATCACCAATATCGGAAATTTCATGTCGATCGTCGGCGAAAGTTTTTAAAATCCCATTTTGGGACTACCATTGTGTGCCCAGTACCTTTAGAACATAAGCAGTTTTGGCGTTATAAAATGGCCGAACCGCATGGTCTTTCCTAGTGGTTCAATCCGGTTGAGTTCAATCAACCTCAAAACTCCCTTACATGTGATTGGTGAACCTCCATTTGGATCGACTGGTTTTCTTCTCCCAAACTAGGCATGCGGGTGATTCTTATTCCCTATAGTGTTGTACCCTAACTTTTTTTTTTGTATTTTTATTATTCCATTTTTATTCCCAATTTTTTTCTCCCTTCCTAATTTTGTAAAAAAATGATTTAAAAATTTAATTAATAACATTAAATATTATCAAGGATGATTTATAAAAAATTGTCAAGGATAATCAATTAGGAATTGTCAAAATATAATTTTGTGATATTATCAAGATAATCGCAAGTTTTTATAAATGATATTATTGAAAATTTATCAAGGATAATTTTGAATAATTATAAAATTATAATTTCACAAAATTATCAAAATATAATTATAGGAGTTATAAAATGATAATTACATGGAATTATGAGAAATTATTAAATGATAATTTTTGTGAAATTACGAAAGGATAATTATAAATAATTATAAAGTGATACAAAATGATAATTATAAATAATTATTAAGAGATAGTTACAAAATACTATCCAGGTAATTATATACAGTTATTAAATATTATTATAGATAATTAGAAAATGATAGTTTCACTGATTTATCAAGGATAATTACGAGCGCATGAGTTTACCTAAAAGTATAGTTTGAAAATTATTAATGAGAGATAAAATATCATTGCATGTGATATTTTAAATTATATTTAGAAAATTATCTAGGAGAGATAAAATATCATCACATGTAATATTTTAAATGGTAAATTGTAAATTATCTATAAGAGATAAAATATCATTGCATGTAATATTTTAAATGATAATTTTAAAATTATCTAGGAGAGATAAAATATCATCACATGTAATATTTTAAATGAAAATTTTAAAATTATCCAGCAGATATAAAATATCATCACATGTGATATTTAAAATGATAATTTTTAAATTATCCATGGGAGAGAGAATTTATCATCGCATGTGATATTTTATTTCTTTTTGAAATAAAATAATAGTCTTTTTGTTCTAGGAATCCTTGATAAACCTTGATATTTGATGTATTGATGTTTATGATAATAAGGCTATGAAAAGGTGTTCTTGACTATTGAGGCTTACACTCTAGCTATCGAACCACATGGGGTGGTTTACCCTTTCTTTTAACATCGATGAATTTTGAGGTAAGAAGTTCCTTGGATTTTTGTGATTTGTTACACATACTTCCTTAATATGATTTATTTGTAGTCATATTTGATGCATGTGCTAGATTATGATCACATGTGTCTATGTGGGTGTGGGTGTATCCATGATAACCTTTTAATACCCCTTTTTCCATGAGTACTTTCATAGATTTGTATTCATGCTCAATGTTGATCACATGTATTGTATGTGTTGCTTTACATATGATGATTTTTTATGATTTCTCATGTATCATACCTTGTTATGTGTGCTTTTGTGGTATTGTTCTTGAAACCCAAGGTAGGTGGACTGAAATGAAATGTTTATCTCCAAGAGGGGGAGTGCGCATGATTTGAGATGATGACAAAAAGGAACTTATGCATAGGGTGGGGATACGATGATGGCTTGGGGATGTTGTATGATTCACTCAATGCCTAAAATATGGAAAGAGGTATGTTCTCAGTTCCTAGAGAATGTTGAGTAGAAGTTGATACCTCAAGAATGTCAAGAACATGAATTCCTTAATGTCAAGTGTATTTTGAGCTGCACGATCACATGATTACAAGAAGCATAATACATTATCCTCATGGATAGAACATAGTTATTTGGACACCTTGATAATCCTTATGATATAGATCTGAAGTAGGTACAAAAAGGGGTTTGTGGTTGCTTGGTTAGCACAAGACTTCTAGGTTTTGGTATGTATGTTTTACTTGTTTTGAATTTATTATCATTATGGCATGCACTATTATACTTTAGCATGATAGGTTTAGGATGCATTTGTGGTGTCCTAACGAGTCTTGAAATTACACCCTACATGGTCATTTTCGGTGTGCCAATAGATTTCATAAGGGATTCGGTGAAGGGCAAGGGTCCTGTGGTGGATTTCTGAGATGAGGAGTATGGTGATGGTGGTGGGATAGGATAGAAATCAGTGGGACATGAAGCTATCATTTTTTACTTATCTTCTTTATTTAACCTGGACAGGCTTTCCACTTTTGTGAGGTTCTTTTATTTACTTTTCATGTATGTCATATTTACCTTTCTGCATGTTTACTGTGATTATTTATTATATAGGTTATTATTGATTAACAATCATATGATATGGTGTTGAGGGTATAGTCCTTTCACTAATGGACTCAAACTTTCACTGCTAGACAACAACATCTTGTGTATGGGGAGGCACGCATGAGGTCATGTAACCTTCCAGAGCAGACTCGATGGTACATGCCAGGATGTTACAATCATTCACCTTCGAACATTGACACCACCAACCTCCTATATATCACCAAGTAATTTATTATTCATCTTCTAAGATGCAACTGGTTGGAGACACTCATCTACTTCTACCATAATAAGGATCTACTCATATTTAAAAACTATCTCATAAAAATCAATGGTCTTCCTTTTAATATCATTGTAAGAATCTATCCATCTCTCCTTTTAATTATTTTTATAATGAATAAAATTATTTTACCTCCTTGAAGATTCATTTTTTTAAATAAAAAGGTATTATAGTCCCCTTCATACATGAGAATCTCTCTCGATCAATGTATCCAGTATTTCTTCTCAATTAGAAGAAATGCATCAAGCTGGTGTTCCAGAAAAATAAATCTCTCTAGTGAAACCCTACTATAATCCCTATTCTATTATATTTTAATTCATTAGATTTCATGGTCATGGTTTTGATAGATTTTATCCCCCAAGACTATAAATCAAAATCCACATCTAGGAAATTATATAGAATTCCTTTTCCCCCAAAAATCCATGCCTCCTTGATAATATGATCACAGTTTTAATCTTTCAACCATAAAGTTTAAAATTTGAATCCCCTCTAACTGGACCTAGAAATATCACCTCTACTGAAATTCAGTGCAATTGGATTATGGTCTGTGGTAACATTAAGAAGATGGGTCACTCTAAAGGAATCTATCATCCACTCAATCAATTCTAGATATCTATCCAAACATTCAAAAATACAGACATCAGGACCCTGACCCCTTGACTATGTGAAATGTTCCCCCACAAAACCCATGTCATACAAAAAAAGTATCATCTAAATCATCTTGGAAGGCCTATATAAATTAAACTTTCCTTAAACCCCACCAACCTTATCTTTATCAAAACTAATTTCATTAAAATACCCACAAATAATAATAGGGACTAAAAACTATTATTTAATCCACTTGATAGGTTTCCAGGTCCTCTAATTTTCCTTCCTAGAAAGACAACCCAAGTGATGCATCATAAGAGATGTGTCCTTACTTATTAACATGGTTTCAGATGCAAAAAAAATGTTAAGGAAAAGTATAATACTCCAGTGGTTTTGTATAAATTTATATAAAAATCAACTTACACGCACACACACATATATAGAGAGTGTGTGAGAGAGAGAGTGATATGTCCTAGATAGAGAAATAATATTTTGAAAAAGTGAACATCAGAAGGTATTAATGAAGAAAAATCCAAAAAACAGGGGAGATATCATTAAAACATAAAGAACAAGTTGGATTTGGTGCCCTATAACCAAATTATGTGTACTTTATTATAAATTTTATTCATTGTTTTGAATATTAATAAACAATTTATCACATCATGATTTTTCTTCTGCATAACATATTATGTGATAATTTCCTAAGAGTAACTATCACACTAAAAGGTCATAGTAGTTCCCCTCTATGATGAGAACCCAGAAATGTCATGACATTATTCTTAAATATATTTTCTATATCTGGTTGAAATCATTTTAGTGAAACAAATGAAACAAGTTTTTAGGGGTGGATAATCATTGTACTTTGAGGCACCTTCTCATAGTGTAATTCCTCAATAATATCCAACGTGTGATATTATGATATTAGGGCCTTCCAGTAGGAAATCCTCATTTATATGTGTCATTAGATGTTATTATCTATGGATGTGTGTATTGACACTTAGAATTTAATATTATTATTAAAGAGTTTTATAAGTAATGTACTTTGATGTATTGATGAAAATAGTGATGACATATGTTCACAGTGATGTAAAATACCTTAGGTTCATCATGAGTAGTATTTAATTAAGGAATAATGTGAGATAGGATTTTCTTTCTGTTCTTTAATGGAATCTAGTATCTCTATCCCTTTTATGGAAATGATCTAGCCTAAATAAATCCATGTACATGGTTTTCAATAGGCGAGTTTGATTTCTAGAAATTCAAGGAAAGATACATTTAGCACATAGGTTGATGGCACTAGCATACAACCTTCTTGATTATAGATATCATGATAAATGGATTATATTACATAATAAGCATCTGTATGAGGTATTATGTCATTATGGAATTAACTTCTTTATCTATGGGTTAATTGGTGTGTTTTTAGATGCTAACCTTAGTATTTAGGCTACTTTGCCTAAAGCCACTGAGAAAGAGGCCTAGAGGGTCACACACTAAGCGTATCTAGAATCTCATTTAAATAATATATTATTAATTATTATTTAAAAAGTTTAATAAATATTACTCCCACATGTGATTTAATAATTATTCACGTTTTCTTGATCGCATATATTTCATCACAAGTTATTCGAGATAATATTATGTGAGCAGAATATTTAATAAATATTAATTTTCTATTTAATGAATATAATAATTATTTATTTATTGGAGAAAAATTTAGTGATATTTATTTATTAAATAAATAGTCGTTATTCAAGGCCTAATAAATATTATGGAGGAATAGAGAACCAAATTTAATTATCTGAAGAGAAATAATATATATTGAATATTATTTAATTTAATTTGAAAGTTTAGCATATTTCAAGAAATAATAATATTTAATAATATTATTTTCATTATTATTCCCCACAATTGGTGGTGGGGTCGGTAAGGGTTTGGAGGGTGAGGACCAGTTCACAAGGTCAAGTCCCCAAGCATGCAATTTACTGTAACTTTCTTCCCTACGTTGCGTTCCACGGTGGCGGATGTAATCAACCTAGTATTATTATTATTATATACATGAGGCTCTATAGGGATTTTGAAAATTTTAAAGGTCACATCTATAATTATTATTTTCTAACCCTAGTGGTATATAAACCCAATTCAATTATGTTCTTATTAGAGCCAATTCATTTTGTGTTACGCACAATAAGATTCAGAGAGAATCCTATCAAATATATAGAGAGCTCCCTCTTTGAGAATGCTCTCGATAATGAAGATAGATCCTACTCCACCGCCACTCTCAAGTATATATATATCAAATATAACCCTTCCTTAAAGTAGTTCTTGGGGTTATCAAAGGAGAATGGTGTAAGTATTATAATCTTCCTTGCTAGAATCCAAAGATTCCTACAGCAATGATCGGAGGTTTATAGAACACATGTGGATCACCGCTCGAGGAAATCTATTCTTGATTCCTACAACACAATGATGGTATGATGTAGATATGTTTTCAGATCCATCAACAAAGATATAATTTCACACAAGGTAATTATTTAATTTCTTAAATTAATTATAAATAATATGTTATGATCATGTTCTTTGGTTATGGATTTTATCCATCATATGTATTCTTTAATTCAATTACATTGATCATGATGTTAATCTTATTATAAATCTCATATTAATCATGGATCGTTAAAAAAAAGATAATTTGGGAATTCCCCATATGATGTTTCTGTTATGATTGGAACCTACAAGTGGTATCAAAGGGGTTTCATAATTATTTATAGTTATTTAAATATTATTGATTTATTTATACATTTTTCAGTAGTTTTCAATTCCAGTTTAATCCTTATTTAATCTGGATTGTATGATTTTATTTCTTCCTCTTCATTTCTTGAAAATATAATCAAATCAATTAATATTATGAATGAAATAAATCCTAATATCTCATTTGTAGGTACCGAGGAGTTTAGACGGATAACATAAGAGTACACGCCGTGTGACCTGGAGGTACACGCCATGTACTAGTGTTTAATGAACTCTAAATTAATTCAGAATTAATTCAAGGAATTTTTATTTATTACACATGATGAATTTAATTATACACCATGTGTTGACTAGGCCAGACTAGCACACAATCAGCCGAAGTACATATCATGTCACTCCCGTACACGATGTGTAGTCCCTTAGTCATGGGCAGGTCATGTATCCCCTTGAACAACCTATATGAATGGTGACCATGTAACTCAGATACCACACATCGTGTATCCCATGTACACATTGTGTACTTCAATATTTTCATGGCATGGTTACACACTGATTCCCTGTGTGTGTTTCATGAATAGACAGTGAGAATAAGACACATTAGTAAAAGCTCATGATCATACCACTTTATTGGAGTACACAATGTGTACATGGGATATAGGTGGAAAGGTGCAACATGAACCATAAATGGTTCAAGTTATTTTTCCCCTAGGTCGGTGGTAATTTTATCATCATTTAAATAAACTAACCATTAGTAAAAGCTCACGATCATACCACTTTATTATTTTATTTATATAAAGTTTCATCATTATTTCATTATAGATGTTTTTTTCTCAATCACATGAATTAATGAATTAAAAAGTGTGAATGATGGAACTAAAATAAACTAACTTATTCTTAAATATTATCTAAGACATTGATAATCACTCAAGTAAATATACTTAATATTAAAAAGCATGTAATAAAGATAATAAATGGAAATTTATGCATAAAAGAAAAAATATCTCAATTACATATATTAAGTCGGTATAGTATTCCAATACTTCAGCTAAAATCTAACCATTGTTCAACGTGATTGACCAACCAAAGATGGGGTGCATTCAATTATAAAGGAATTATACCATAATGTTTTGGGTTAACTTAACTTAGTTCACATAAAGGGTTGAATGTCAATGCATTACTTTGTGTATCTAAGTGTAAAAGGTTGAGGAAATTCAATTTAAAGAGTTTAGGATTGAGAAGTCCACTCAACAGATCAAGGAATTGTGAGTTAATGCTGTTGGAATTTAGAATTCCTGCCTAAAACCCCTAAAATTATTTGATCGTCTGGGTGATGATAAGGGGAATATGGATCCTTAAAACTAGAATTTCTAAGAAACGAGATACTCTGATGCCAATGGAGAGGGATATTGGGTTTCAATAAAATAATGGGATATTAATAAACTTAATATTTATTTATTTTTTCTAAATTTTATCAAATAAAGTACTAAAACTCTTCTCATCTTATTTATATAAATGTAAATAAACATAAATTTAAACATATCAATGTGATCCACACTCAAGAATGATAACCTTATCACTGATAAAATTTTCTAAAAATGGAAAAGGCGCTTAAGATTTATCTTATGCCATGAAAGGAAATCATATGTGATGGAAGAACCTATTACTAGTGTTACTAGTAATGAGGCTAGTGAGTAAGAGTTATCTCTCTATGATAAACATTTGAATGATTCTATAGTTTTCCAGTGTTTCATGTTATCATCCATAACGAATGAGCTTCTGAAGAAACATGAGGACATGGATGCGCATAGCAAGATGTCTCACCATTGAGATCTCTATCAATGGAAGGTGAGACAAGAGAGATATGAGATCTCCAATGATATGTTTATAACTAATCTTGTAGATTCGATTCTAACTAAGCCTTATGTAGTTGTTCTTATAGGATACTTTTAATACTTAGATATCTTTGGGATTAAATTCCTATATGAGTTGTGCATAGATCTCATACTTTCCTTACTACCCAATTCATTTTCCAATTTTATTGTTAATAATACTATGATTAATAATGGGAAGAGTCTTTCAGAACATATTACTCTCATTATCCAAGTGGATAAGAAAGTGGGACATTAAAAACATGTGGTCCTTAAGGTGAATAAGAAAATAAAGAACAAGGTGAAGGGGCTCAAGACTCATAACAAGTCTAAATTTCCTGAGCATCATCATTCCAAGAAGAGAAAGATCCAAAGGCAGGGAAAGGAAAAGGAGTCAGTATGTTTTTCATGTGGAAAGCAAGGCCACTCAAAGAGGAACTACACTTGGAATCAAGGGGAACCTAAAGATGCATTAATTATCGAGTGTAATCTTTCAATATATACACATTGGATAATAGATATAGATTGTGGTGATCACATATATATCCAAATGAGGTAACGAAGTAGATTCTAAAATATATCTTGATGAGAGGTGGATTTGTGGGTTGTCAATGGTGTGAGTCTCGCTACTCTAGTTATTGGTGGATTCCACCTTCTATATGGTGTGAGTCCTGCTATTCTATATAATTCCTAGATACATGTGGTTTTATTTTCAAATGTGGAAATAAAATTTTTTCCCTTTATAAAGACAACATATGTTATGGTATGGGAAATTTAAATAATGTCATTTATCTATTAAATTACAAAAACAAAGTATTTGAAATAATGAATAAATTTTACATGAACCATATAGCACCAAGTTATGGAATCATTTTCTTGGTCATGTAAACGAGAAGTGTTTGAAAAAACTCTATCAAGATGGTTATTTAGACTATTTTGAGCTAAAATCACTTGAAATATGACATGCTTGTTTACAAGGAAAAATTACCAAACCACCATTTGGTGGACAGGGTGAAAGAGAAACAAAGATTTTAGTATTGGTACACACTGATGTGTGTGGACCCTTTCCAATATAAACTATAAGTGGGTATTTTTACTTCATAACTTTTACTGATGACTTGAGTATATATGTCTTTGTCTAATTTATGAGGTGTAAGTCTGATTCCTTTGAGAAATTATATAAATTCTAGAATGAAGTGGGGAATCAACTTGGAAATAATATAAATAATATTTTATCAGATCATGGTGGTGAATATATTAACCAATATTTTATCGACCTTTTACAGGAGTTTGGGATTCTATCACAACTCAATCAACCTTACAAACTACAGTGGAATGGTGTTAGTGAAAGGAGGAACCTTATATTTTTAGACACAGTAAGGTTGATGATGAGTCATGAAAATATTCCATTTTCGTTTTAGTGATATACATTACAAAATACGACATGTACATTAAAATGGGTACCAACTAAAGTAGAAAATGGAATTCCATTCGATTTATGGAGTGGAAAGAAACTCATTTTTCACCTACATGTATATGAGGTTGCATGGAATTTGTTAAGGCCTTCTTAGGAAACAAACTAACACCCTGGGGAGAAAAGTGTATCTTTATAGGATATCATAAGGAAATAAAGGGATACTGCCTATACAAACCATCAGAAAGTAAATATAATGTCACCTTATAAGATGTCTTTATTAAGAGGGAGAACATACTAAAAAATAATAGTGGGTGTAAGAATGACTTTGATGAAGTTAATGATCAGGATACACAAGATTTTGTAGAGGAATAGATTCCATAGGTCCCCGTAGAAGAAGTAGTTCCTGAAACAAAAGTACTGAGTAGGATAACTAGAGAGGCAACAGAAACCAATATTTAAGTTTTTCTAGTCATCGAAGATGGTGAATCATTATTGGTTGAAAATGATGAACCTCACTCTTACAAAGAGGAAGTAGAGAGCTCGGAAGATGCAAGATGTCAAGAAGACATGAATTCTGAAATGTATTTCATGTATCAAAACCAAGTTTTTGTTTTGGTCGATGCACCATTTGATGTAAAGATCATAGGGTGAAAATGGGTATTCAAGATAAAAATAGACATATAAGGTAAGGTAAATACATATAAAACAAGGTTAGTAGATAAATGTTTAATGCCTATAAAACAAGGTTAGTTGATAAAGGGTTTAAACAACATCAAGGAATTGACTATGATGAAACCTTTTTACCATTTTCCATGATTAAATACATTATAATTCTACTTACTATAACAACTTAGAATGATTATGAAATTTGGCATATAGATGTCAAAATAGCCTTCCTTAATGGGAACATTTGGGAATATGTCTACATAACACAACTGAAGGGTTTGTGACTCCAGGTGATCCCAAAATAATTTGTAAGTTTTAGAGATCCATTTATGTATTGAATCAACCATCCAAGTCGCGGAACATTCGATTCGATGAAGCTATAAAAGAATTTGGTTTCATTGAGAATGAATGTGAGCCATGTGTTTATAAGAGGTTTAGTGTAAAAGTTGTCGTTATCCTAGTAGTATATGTTGATGACAAATTACTTATTGGAAATTACATACCTATCAAACAGTCTTTTAAGGAATGGTTAAACAAGTGTTTCTCCATGAAGGGCTTGGGTGAAGCAGCCTATATTATAGGGATCAAGATCATTCATAATAGATCCAAGAGGCTTCTTGGACTAAGTCAAAGTAGATATATTGATTGGATAGTAAATAGATTTAGTATGGAACAATCCCATAGGGGATTGGTTCTAGTGTCACATGGTATACATCTTTCTAGGAAAATGTGTCCTTAAACACAATAGGATAAATAAATGATGATTAAGAACTCATACGCTTCAGCAATAGGGTCAATCATGTATTTCATGTTATGGACTAGACTTGATGTTTCCTATGCATTGAGCATGGTAGGAAGATATCAAGCTGATCCAGGAGAACAACATCGATCTACTGTTAAGGACTTCAGTATCTGAGATGAACTAAGGATGTGTTCATGGTGTATGGGGGAGATGGTGAGCTAGTCATCAGGGGTTATAATGATTCTAGTTTTTAAATAGATCATAATGATTTTAAGTCATATTCAAGATCTATTTTCTTTTTCTATGGAGAAGTGGTGAGCTAGAATAGTTCAAAGAAGTCGGTTTTTTGATTCTATAGTGGATTCCGAGTATATAGTAGATTTTGATACAATAAGGGAATCCATTTGGATATGAAACATTTTTCAAGAGCTTGATTTGGTTACTAGAAGTAAAGACCCTATCACAGTGTATTTTGATAATACTACAGTGGTGGATCTTAAAAAAGAGAAAAGGTCACACCAACGGAAAAAGCACATACTCTGAATGTATCCCCTCTTGAGGGATTTTTCTCATAGGTGTGAAGTTACTGTAAGAAGAGTTCCCACAAAATAAAACATGGTGGCCTCATCAATTAAAGGCATGTCTTAGAAAATGAATTACTATCATGTGAGAGCTAATGGACTAAAGGTTGTTATCAGTTGACCCTAGTGCAAGTGGGGAGTCTGTTGGAGTTAGCACTATAGAACCAACTTCTGCGTAATTTATGATAACTTGTATTCATTGTTTTAAATACTAATAAACAACTTATCGCATCATGATTGTTTTTCTATATAACATTGTATGTGCTAATGTCCTAAGAGTAGATGTCTCACTGAAAGGTCATAGTAGTTCCCCGCTATTATGAGAACCTAGATGCTCGATGATAGTTTTCTTAAATATATTTTCTATAGGTAGATGAAATAATTTGAGGGACATAAATGATACAAGCTATCATAGGTGGAGACTCATAAGACTTTGAGGCACCTTCTCATGTTGTACGCCCTTGGTAATATCTAGTGTGGGATATTATGAGAATGAGACCTACCATTAGGAAATCCACATTTATATATGTCATTTGGTTGTTCCTATCTACGAATATCTGTATTGATCCTTAGACTTTAATAATATTATTAATTAGTATTAATAGATATATACTTTTATGTATTAATGAAACCCGTGATGACATATGTTCACAGTGGGGTAGGATACGTTGGGTGTGTCACAAGTAATTTTCATTAATGAATAATGCAAGAAAGGAATTATCCCTTATTTTATTTAATGGAAGTTGATATCTCAGGCACTTTGATGTAAATGATATAGCCTAAATAATTCAATGGTCATTGTGTTCTATAAGCAGTTAGATTTCAAAAAAGTTAAAGAATGAGACATTCAGTACATAGGTTGATGACACCAGCATGAAACCTGCTTGATTAGAGATATCATGATAAAGAGATTATGTTGCACAATAAGACACGAACCTTGGAATATAGGCTACTTCATCTAATGCTACCGAGAAAGAGGCTAAGAGGGTCACATACTAAGTGTATCCATAATCTCTATTAAATAATATATTAATATTTTTTATTTAGCTAGATGAATAAACATTTTTCATGTACATGGTGTGATAATTATTAATGTTTGCTTGATCGTATATACTCCATCAACAGTTATTCGATAGAATATTATATGAGCAGAATATTTAACAAATACTAATTTTTTTATTTAGTGAATATAATCTTTATTTTTTTATTAGAGAATAATGCGGTGATATTTATTTATTAAATAAATAGTCATTATTCAAGGATCGATAAATATTGTGAATGAATGATGGACCGGGATTAATGGTTCGATGAGAAATAATATATATTAAATATTATTTAAATAAATAATATTTAATTTAATTTCTGAGTTTATAGCATGTCAAGAAATAACAATAATAATAATAACAATATTATTATTATTATTATAGACAAGGTGTTCCGTAGGGATTATGGAAATAATAAAGGGTGCATCTATAATTATTATTTTCTAATCCTAGCGGTATATAAATCCAATTATATTATCTTTTTATTAAAGCCAGTTCATTTTGTGTTGTGCACAACAAGATCTAGAGAGAATCCTCTCAAAGCGCAAGAGAACTCCCTCTCTAAGAACGCTCTCAAAAATAGAGAGCAATCTTCCTCCACCACCACTCTCAAGTCTAGAGTGATCGAAGAGAACCCTTCCTTAAAGTGGTTTCAGAGTGATCAATAGTGAACGACACAGGCGTTGCGATCTATCATGCTAGCACCTGAAGATTCATATGGCGAAGTTCGGAGGTTCGTGGAACACTTGTGGAAAACCTTTGGAGGGACTCTACTCTTGATTCTTACAACACAATGACAGTACGACGTAGAGATGTCGTCAGATCTTTCAATGACGATATAATTTCTCGCAAGGTAATTCTTTAATTACTAAAATTATTTATAAATAATATGTGATGATCATGCACTTTGGTTCTGGTAGTTATCCATTGTCTACATTCTTTGATTCAATTCTTTCGAACATAGTGTTTATCGTTGTTTAAATCTCGGATTAATCATTGATCATGACAAAAAGTTGGGTTGGGCATGCCTCATCTGACGCTTCCTCTGTACCCAGAACCTACAGAAAAATCCAAAAAATCACTAGAATATACATGAAGTAAAATTGTAGGAGATGTATATATATATGAACAAATACACACACACACACACACACAGAGCATAAATATACATAAAAATCCAAAAAACAGTCAAAAACACATCATGATCAGAGGAGATTGCATACCTTTGATTTTGGAAGTGGAATCATTCACAAAATCATGTGTGGGGGTGTGGTGAAGTACAGATTTCACAATAGTTTGAACGACATGGTCGATGGGTGGCGTGGTTAGGGTTATTTTATAAAGATAATAAAGTCTTTATTAGCACTCGAATTTTAACCATTTATAGTTTAATATTTTATCTGTTCTGCTTTTTTCCATTGATAAAGATCTGTTTTTATGAGTGCTAAATTTAGCACATATAATTCTCAGTTTAAACATACAAAGCTTTAGAAATTCAATGGTATTCTTACACAACTTTGGTTTAATCTTACGTAGAGATATTTATGAGAGCTAACATTAGTGTTGATAGACCTAAACTGAAGTTGTGTAAGGTGTTATTTTTATAAAGTTTCGATTTAATCTTATGCAAAGTTCTTTATTAGTGCTAACCTTAATATTGACATTGTTAAATTTATTGTTGCTAAAATTAATGTCGATAAAGATCTCTGTAAGATTAAACCGAAGCTACATAAGATTAACTTTGAATATACTATTTGTTATATTAAAAAGAATACCAAATTATTATTATTTAAATAAAATATATAAAATTACCTATGTAATAATAAAATATTTTTATCAACTATATAAAAAATATAAATGTATAAATGGTGTTCACGACATATTATTAATTATAAAATTGTAAAATTAAATTTATGAATTCTAATAATTATATTTAAATAGATTTACAATTATTAATATATAGATATATTATTGTTATTGTTATAAGAAACGGTCTGGGGTTAAGCCTCTTTTATTAAACAAAAAAACACTCATTTTTTAACTGGGTTGAGAGGGAACTCATTACATGGTCCATAAGTCCAGTGACCCAAAGACCGAATACATGGTTATAAACCCCGTCACCACACTGTGACTCAAAGTACCACACCTTGGTGATCCTAGGCTATGCCGCAACACCCTGGACATCGCATCTGCAACGCCCTCCTGCATCGTGGTTGGCCTACCTGTTTCGTGGAGCTCCTACTCCATACCGTATCACCCGAGCACAACGACATGGCGTTCCCCTTGGCATCCCCATGCTCAATATCATTTTGTGGCGCTCCCTGTCACATGCAATTCCCTATGTTGTGGTCCTCTATCTTGTTTCATGGCCACTGCCCTATGTCGTGGCCTTCGCTCTTGTGTTCTGTTGTTGCCTGAAAATTCCTCCAAATTAGGGGCTTTCAGAATTAGAACGTTGGTTGATGCAAGATTATATAAATGTGCAATTATATTCAAAAATAATTATATGTATACATACAAAAAGATAAATCTCAAAGATAAAAAAACAATACAAGAATAATTAAAATATGTATACATTATTAATTATATAAAAAACATTAATAGTTAATAATTATATTACAATGTTACAAATTTTATTTAAGAGAGATTATTAATTACATGAATGTGTAATTTTTTTACTATATATAAATGTATAAATAAATATTACAAATTACAAATTTCATTTAAATACAAAAGATTTACAATAAATTACAAATTATATGAATATATATAATATTTAATGAAATCAAGCTGTCCAACCAGTCCATATAAATCTCTCACACATGGGATATTGCTTAGGAGCAAAGGTGAGCTTTAAATATATAATAATGTGTGAGTAGGGTTTTTGTACGCAAAGGGTGGTGGAGTGTGTGCATGGCATGCAAGAAAACAAAAGCGTTGGATGGGATGAGGTTGCTTTAGCCGAACGTGTGCAACCCCTCGCCCGCCATTACTGTGCGCTTGTTTTAAGCGACAAACTGCGAGGGGTGGATCGCCGGCGCCCACGCGTTGCCCCCCTGGCGGACCCGAAAGCAACCACCCACCCCCCACGGCCGCGCCCCTCCCCCTACTCCATTCCATCTGCCCCGCATCTCCACACACACTGTCGGCCTCATCATCATCACTCCCATACAAAAAAACATCATTATGGCGCATTGGGGGCATTGATGAAGATGGGAATCATTCTGCGCCCTATCCCTCCCAACCTCCCTTTTCAACCAATGTAAATGGATGTTGTAGGTACTTATCCATTTTTTCATCTCAATGACACCTATATTGCTTTCAATATAGAGTACTCTATGGACCCACTCTATGACTTCATGTTAAAATCACATTTACATTTGATTTTGAAAATGTTTAACATGCTAATCCTGCACCCACCCGTATATCGCCGCCACACATTTGTTGCGCCCGGACGCCATGGGAGAGTAGCACGTGGCTGACACACATACACTACCACTACTACAGATAACACGATTTTCAACGCTAAACAATAAACGCTCATAAATGATGGACTTTTATTAGTGGTGATAAAGGTAATCTTTATCAACGTTCAAAAAATGATTATAACACCACTACGGATTGTGAGATATTGATCACCATAGACGTTTATCGTCACTCAAAGATGGCGTGTCGACGATAATGATTGAAAGCGTCGAAGATGACACGCGATGGGAGATGATGACCGTGTCACGTATCGAAAATCTTCTTGATTGCGGAGATCAAGGTGTGTGTCCTGGTTTTGATGATCTGTGGTGCATCAAAATGGTACATCCAGGAGTGTGATAGAAATATATTCGGGTGTGTTGTGAAAAATCCTCTGGGTTCGTTGTAAAAACTCTTCCGATGATGTGTAAAATTCCTTTGGGTGATAAAAGGTTTTCATCTGATAAAAGGTCTTTGAGTGAATCTTTTTTTGTGTCTTGTGCAACTGATTCCGCTGCAACATCGAGCTCCGCCTCAACAGTGCTTTCAGAGGGATTGGTTGAAGTGTTTGGTTGAAAAACACGGTGGCAGACATCTGGTGGAACGACTTGTCGAGAACTCGAATGATGTTACCGGAAGAGAACAGTGGTACCGAAGGTGTTTATGAGATATCGAAAGTCTAATTGACTAGCATGAGTCATGACGTGTAGTCCGTTGTTGGTGACAATCAAAGTTTGGTGGAAGACTACTAAAGTTCCTCAAGTTAGGTGGTCTATCAGGCAACCGGAAGAATGTCACTGAAAGATGGCGACAGTATCAGCGGTGTTGCTGGAATATCGAAAGTCTTCTTGATCGCACGTGTCATGCGGTGTATTCCCTTCATTGGGTGACATTTGGAGCTTGGTGGAGTCAACAATTATTGTGGCCTTGATAGTGGAGATGACTGTGGAGTATTTAAATTTTAAATTAAGGTGGAGATTGTTGGGATTTTTTGATTTAAAATTTAAATATTGAGGAGACAGAAAATTGTTAATTGAGAGATTTATTTCAACATTAATAGAGGAGTTTCTCCTAACATTAATGGAGAGTTAATTCTCAATATTAATAGATGAACAATTTAATGTTGACTGCATTAATTGGAGATATGAACTTGGTGTCTATATAATAGAATGTGTTAGCATATTTTGTAAGGCGTGCCAGCACGATGTAGTCGGGGAGAGAGAACTGGGAAGGGGTTGTCACGTTTTTAGTAAATAGTGTGAAGTGATGATTATGAGAATGAAGCGAAGTCAGTGATTACGTCAACGATGGTATGTCAACGACAATGATTGAAAGTATCGAAGACGACATACGATGAGATATGATGACAGTGTCATGTATCAAAAGTCATGTTGGTTGCGGAGATCAACCGGTGTGTCTTGGTTATGATGATCGACTGTACATCAAAATGATACATTCATGAGTGATAAAAATGTCTCCGAGTGTGTTGGGAAAAATCCTCTAGGTGTGTTGTAAAAACCATTCAAGTGATTTGTAAAATTCCTTCGAGTGATAAGAGGCCTTTGAGTGAATCTTCTTTTGTGTGGTATGAAACTGCTTCTGCTGCGACGTCGAGCTCCGCCCCAACATTTTATTAGCGCTAATAAAGATAACCTTTATAAGTTCTAAAAAATGTTGATAACACTACTACAGATCATGTGATATTGATCAGTGCATACTTTTATCATCGCTGAACAAGAAACACTGATAAAGAGGATAATTTTATTAGTGGTAGTCAAAAGCACTGACACCGCTAAAAAATACTGATATAATGGTACCCTTTGTCGATGCTTTTATTAGCACTAATAAATGTGCCACTTTATCGGTGCTAATAAAATCCCCAACATTAATAGTGTGAAAAAAGTGATGATAAAGGGTGCAATGAATAATTTAATTTTTATATATATATTTATATATTTTTAAATAAGATTTATATTACAATAAGTTTATATATGTATATATAATATATAAATATGATTTATATAACCTTTAATAAAAAATTATTATCAATCTTATTATCATAATTTTTTATATAAAAAATTAGCAAATTTATATTAAACAATAAAAATGTTTAATAGTATATTTATATACATTAATTAAAAAATGTATATATAATTAATAAAAATATGATATATGAATATTTTATTCGAAGAATTATATAAATATATAAATGAATATATTTTTTTAAAATATGTGACTCATATTTGAATTTATATATTTATATTCATATTAAATAACTTAAAATATACTTACATGTATTTGTACGTATATGTATGCATATATATGTATGTGGATATATGTGCATGTCTGTATGTGTATACATTTGATGTGTTTTATGTGTATGCATTTGATGTGTTGTGTGTGTGTGTGTTTTGTGTATGTGTATATTTATGTGCGTACATGTATGCATGCATGTGTGTGTATATACATGTATGTATGTATGTGTGTGTGTGTGGATGTACATGCATGTGTATATATGTGCATGTATGTACATGACATGTGCATTTGTGTATAGATGTGTACGTATTTTTATGTGACATGTGTATTTTATATAGTATATGTATGTATGCATATGTATGTATGTATGCACACATGTATGTAATTGTATATATGTGTATGTGTGTACATGTGTGTACGTGTATGTGTATGTATGTTTATGCAATGTATGCACGTGCGCGCGTGAGTGTATGTATATATATCTGTGTGGGTGTGTACACACACTACTATAGACCTATCCTTTATCAGCGCGCAAAATGCCCTTTATCAACACTAAAAAAATGTTCTTCTAAGAACCATAAAAATGAAGACCCTTTTATCAGTGCTAAAAAAGTGCTGATAAATGGCAACCCATTATCAATGCTAACATAATCACTGATAAAAGGTCCCCCTTTATCAGCACTTTTTTAGTGCTAATAAAGTTCATACTAGTGCAGTGTGATGTTCAAATTAGAGCACACAACAACAGTAAGTACATGTATATAACAAATTCATAATTTAATTGAAATAAAAATACATCACAGATACAAGAAAAAACACACTATTATAGAAATTTCAAAAAATATTTTGTACAATTACATTAGTAATTACAATTTATCACAAACATTCAGAAACATCAATGATTTCATTGTCTTTGAGACCCAAACCCCTATAAAAAAAGCATGAGCGTGGTATTAGTTGCTGAAAAACCACAAATCAAGAAAAAGAATATACCAGTATAAGAAAAAAAATTACTTTGTTTGTAATACTAAAAAGAAATAATAAATATGAAACAATACATTAGTAAAATGCCTTTTTTAAACTGAAACAACACAATTTGAGTCACACCGGTCTCACCGTGTATCAGATTGATGTGTGATGAATTGTTACACATCAAAATTGACTTATGAATTGTTTTCCCAAAGTATCAAAACATTCTAAATGTGTTTTCTTATTTTTGAGTATGCCACATGTGTTTTGACCTAAAATGTCATTTTTAAACACAAAATACACCATTTGAGTCATATCAGACACATTGTATATCATATTGTGGTGTGGTTGATTCCTACATGTCACAAATGACTTATGGATCGTTGTCCTAAAATATCAAAACAAGATGAATGTTTTTACTCGGTTTGGAGTATGTGACATGTGTTTTTAACTAAAATGTCAATTTTAAATAAAAAGAAATAGTTGGAGTCATACCAGTCACACAGTGCATCATATTGATGTTCAGTTGATTTATCCATATCAAAAATGACCTAAGGATCATTTTCCTAAAGTATGAAAATAATCTGAATGTGTTGGCTTGGTTTTGAGTACTTCACATGTCTTTTTTACTAAAATATTATTAAAAAATAAAAGCACACACTTTGAGCCATACCGGTCACATTGTGTATCAGTTTGATGTAAGATGGATTCATACATGTCACAAATGAATTGCGAATCATTTTCTTAAAGTATCAACACAATATGAACATGTTTTATTAGTTTTCAGTGAGTGACACATGTTTTGAACTAAAATATCAATTTTAAACTAATAATGGACACTTTGAGTCATACCAGGCACACTATATATCAGATTGAGGTGCGGATGATTCTACACAACACATATGACACTTGGATCATTTTATTAAAGTACCAAAACAATCTAATTATTGTTTCTCAGTTTTGAGTATGAGACTTGTGTTTTGAACTAAAATTTCAATTTTAAATAAAAAAACACTTTGTGTCATAATGCTCACATCGTGCGTCGGATTGATGTGTGGTTGATTCCTAAACAGAAAAAATGACTTATGGATTCTTGTCCTAAGGTATAAAAATGATACAAATGCATTTGATCGATTTTGAGTATGGCACATGCCTTTTTTTTATTAAAACGTCAATTTAAACTGAAAACAAGAAATTTGAGTCATACCGGTCACATCGTGTGTAATTTTTAGATGATAATAATTATTACAAGTCATAAATGAAGTATGAATCATTGTCTCATAGTATCAAGACAATCCTAACAAGTTTGCTCAATTTTTTGTGAGCAACACACTTTTTGAGCTGAAATGTCAATTTTAATCTAATAACATACACTTTGAGACATACCAGGCACACCATGTATCATATTGACATGTACTTAATTCCTACACCTCAAAAATGACTAATGGATCATTTTAATGATGTATCAAAATCAATCTGAATGTATTTTATTGGTTTTGAGTATGTGACTTGTATTTTGAACTAAAATATTGATTTTAAATAAAAACACACTTTGAGTCATACCGGTCACACCTTACATCAGGTTGATGTGAAATTGATTCCTACACATCAAAAAATTACTTATGTTTTGTTTTCCTAAAGTATAAAAACAATCCAAATGCATTTTCTCAGTTTTGAGTATGTCATGTGTCTCTTTTACTAAAATGTCAATTTAAACTGAAAGCACACACTTTGGGTCATATCGATCACATCATGTGTCAGTTTGACATGAGACCAACCCCCACTTGTCAAAAATGACATATGAATTGTTTTCCTAAAGTATCATGACAATCCGATCTCGTTTTCTATATTTTCAATGAGTGAAACACATTCTCAACTAAAATGTCAATTTTAAACTAATAATAAAAACATTGAGTGATACTGGGCACACCATATATCAGATTGAGGTGCGACTAATTCCTACACATCCAAAATGACTTGTATATTATTTTATTATAGTATCAAAACAATCCAAATTCATATTCTTGGTTTTGAGTATGTGACATGTGTTTTAAACTAAAATGTCTATTGTGAACTAAAAACACACATTTTGAGTCGTACTAGACACACCATGTACCATATTGAGGTAGAGTTGATTCCTAAACATTGAAAATGAATTATGGATAATTTTTATAAAGCATCAAAACAATATGAATTCATTTTTTTATTTTGAGTATGTGATGTATTTTATGAATTAAAATTTAAATTATAAACTAAAAGCATACACTTCGAGTCATACCGAGCACACTGTGTGTCAAATTAAGGTGTGACTAATTCCTACAACATTCAAGAGAATATTCCCAATAGATCTTTTGGGAAGTCATATTTTACATTCAACTATTGAAAAATACCTTGTTAGATGCATCCTTATGATTCAATTCACATTTTAGGGAGCATACGGTTGGATCTTTCATCTGAAAGGAACATATTCTCTCTTTTACAGCTTGTTGTATATAGTTGAAAATAAAGTATGACTTCTAAAAATATCTATGAAAAAAAACAAATTAGTATATAATAAAAATGATAAGGAAATTAATTTAAAAATAGTAGAATAAATGATGAAAAAATTAACTAAATAAGTAGAATTAATTCACATTTTCATGATACATGTATACATTATTGATCCATTTCCATATCACTGTTATCTCAATTGTATCCCCCAAGTAGAATCTCTCAAAATCATGATTAGTTTTGAACATGTTACTAGCTTTGTAATACCAATCACACCATGTGTTTGATTGAGGTTTGACTAATTCCTACATGTCACAAATGACTTCTGAATTGTTTTCCTATAGTTTCAAAATAATCTGAACACGTTTTCCTGATTTTTAGTATAAAACATGTGTTATGTACCAAGGTTTCAATTTTAAAATAAAAACATAAACTTCAAGTCATATCGGGCATACCTTGTATCAGATTGAGGTGTGGTTCATTCCTACACATCACACCATGTCTTTTTATTCAGCAATACATTAAAAATATAGTGTTATCTAACAATATTACTATTTGATAACTCAGAATGTTGAATGAATTGTATAATAAAAAGAAAATTGCATCATCATGAGTGCATCATCCTTGATGAGTTCATGATCACAATACATGGGTACATCGTCCTTATTGAAGTTTTCATCAATGATTGTTTTTTCTTTAAACATTTTGTGCTCTTAATAGAGCACAAAATTGTCAAAGAGAAAACAATTATAGAATAACTAATTTCTTCATGAACTTTGTGATTTTTTTTAAAAAAAGTGTCATATAAAAATTATAAGGATATAAACTAAAAACATAGATAAAATGATAAGAAGTTTAACTAAATAAGCATTAGGAAGTCACTTATTCATGATGTCTGTATACATTCTAACACAACATATTATGACCATCTGTTTAAAAAAAATATTTCCTCTTTTGAATACGAGGGTTGTCGATAGTCCTGGTAGTATTAGAAAAAAACAAAAAAAAACAAAGGTTTAATAAATATTTTAAATTAAATTGTAATTATCATCAGAAATACCTCTTCATAGATGTTATTTTGTTAATGTAATATAATACATTTCATAAATTTTAAAACATAATAACAAAAATATTTTCCATTAGTTTGTTTTAATCACTGTAAAAATATTGAGAAAAATTAGTAATTTTTTTATATATGTTTTGATATTGAAATATTATTATATAAACCCTATTACTTATTTAGTTGTAGAAGTTGATAGGATTTTTATTCTCATTGACTTTACTCATGCCATGATTTGGATGATATTTATTCGCCGCACTATTATAACAGAATTTTGATTAAAACATAATATAAAATGTAAAATGTGAATTTTATTTATAAAATTTTTCATGTTTTATATTAAAAATTGATAAACATCATCATGTGTGGTCGGTTTGTTGTGTATCCATGCATTGAATCTAGACAATAAATTATTGGAGTATCCATATTGATTATAATAAGCAACCAATGCTTCCTAAAAAATGAATAAGTAATAAAATGAATGAAATGAATGAAAATATATTTGATATGATTAAATTGTAGAGTTTTACCCCTACACCATGGGTATTAAGAAGAGTCTCTCATCTGTAAGTTTACTTTCAAACATTGCATCCAACTTGTCCATAATTTTTTTATATTACATTGGTTATAATGAAAATAGTTGTTCATAAGTGATGCGAGGGATAATGATTCCAAATTTTTGTTCACAGTGTTTTCCCTTCAAATAATATTGATTTATACGTCTGCAAAAAATATGAATAAAATTTAATCATAAATAACATATTAGATCAACTATTGGACAATAAAACCATGAAAAACACATCATGTATATATTTTAAATTGTGACTCCTAGCCATTTGATGATTTCATTTACATTTTCAAGACCAAGATAGTTTGTAATGGACACTCCATACTTCTGTTCTTCAAAATCAATAATGGTTATATCACAAATTTTTAACATTGTATTTTAATAAACCTTTAATGATAGTAAATGCAGAACATGAATAGGTAGGGTAAAGGTACATTATAAATATCTTTTTGATTGGTTGGTTAATCCTTTAGATCATTTTTATTTGACATTTAATTTTACCCCAATCCATTTATCCATTTTTAATAACATTCATCGGGTTAGGCCTTTTATCATTTATTATTAAAGGTTTTGAATAAAAAAATAAATTATAAGGGAATACCTCCTTATCAACATGTATTTTTACAAGATCAAACAACCATTCTACAAAAGTTCCAATAGAAATATAAATTGTATGAATATCAAAATCATCAAGTAGAACAGGTAGCTCAGTTCTCGGCTTGTGAGCTATGTGAATCCCACTCTCACATGACTTATTAGAAGTTGTTTATTGTTTGGAATATCTCCTCGTATATTGTACATGGTACCCCTCATAACAAGGTGATGGGTGAGTGTTGATATATGTAAATAAAAACAATTTTCATCCTGTAGAATATTAGTACATGAAATGTATTAGTTTCTACTTGATTCCCATTTCACGAAAAATAATTATGAAAATATTGATTACATCTAATAAGACAACCCTTTTAGGGGAATGTCTCACCTCAAAGTTAGTGGGGGTGGGGGGTAGGGGATCTTCACATAGTGGTTTCTGTTGTATTGTTTCTTATCATTGGTTCCTTCACATAATATTTTCTAAAAACTCAGATAACCAATTAAGTTTTTCTTCTAGAGAATTTAATCATGCTTGAATCTCTTATATTTTATTATCTTTAACCCTATTCATTTATTTTATCAAAATATGTTTGGGGTGACACCCCAAAACCCACACCTATTATGCATCCATACTGTTCTGACCACTTCAAGGAAACTGGTAGTATTTTCTCATTGAGTACGGGTAATAATGATTCTTATATATAATTTGGATAAAAAATATAAGAAAATAAGTAATAATTTTAATTTAATAATGATTAAAAGAATTTTTTTTATTATGTCATACTTAAATATGATTCCCGCAATTTTTATGTGTTTTCATCTATTAGTATCCCACATTTATTTACAAATTCATCGTTTCATAGAAAATTGTGTCAGATAGAAGGGGATTTTTATTCTGATTCATTAATCCTTATATAATTTAACTCTCCAAGATTTCATGGTACACTTCTCTTTGAATAATACAATAGCGTGTGTTATACACAACTTCGAGTTCTAACACACCACAACCAATCATACTAGCCGTTAAGAATAGTAATACCCAATTTTTGAAATTTTATACATTTTATCTTTCAAAATGAACTTCATTTTTGGATTCGGAATATCGAAATTAGATTAGGGTGAAATTTTGGTACTTTTTGAATAACTTTCATATTTTTGATGAATAATGAAAATTACTAAATTTTAATTAAAGACAAATTTTTAAATCGAAATAATTAAAAGTGATAAATTATGAATTTGAGTATTTTTAAAGTATATTTAGAATATATTTTTACCACTTAACACAATGTTGGTCATTGTACATAATTTCACATTTAAACTGGACATAAGTAAGTGTCAATCTTTTGATAGTTATTATTTCTTAAAAACACGCTATTTGTTTTGACAACGAGAATTAATTTAAATTAACTAATGCAACATATATATTTTGAATTTGGTAAAATAGAAATCATTTTTGAATTCATAATATCAAATATATCTTAGGCCGATTTTTTTGGTATTTTTATGAGAAACATCAATTTTTGATGAATAGTGAAAAACACTGAGTTATTGGTTAAAACAGATTTTTTTTATTTAAATAATTATTTATTTTATTTAAATTAATTTATGTCAAAATAGACACATAATACTTATATAAGATCATTGTAATTCATTGGAGTCAGTTTATAATAATTTTAGTTATATAAAAATTTTATTGAACTTTTCACCGTCTTTTACCCACCTCTTAGGGGAATTTGAAAATTCTCGTACAACTTAATTTTACCGCTTCTGTGAGTTGAATTTCGAAAATCCGAGAGACACAGTTAATATCAAATAGTAAAATGTGGTTCAATGAGATGAAAATAATTTTTGGTGAATAGTAACTTTTTACTTTTATTTACCACGGTTAAAAGTAAATAGGGTAATTAAGGGTAAAAATGATATTAATATTACCCTCACACATGTACGAATTCTATTGGACAAGTTTATCTCGACCAAAAACAACCTTAGGAATAAAATATTATCATTTAGGTCCATTGGGATTAGATTAAGACATTTATTATTATTTAATTCAAAGAAGAGTTAAAAGAGTTAAAATCAAAGTTTAATAACTAAAACATTTTTAATATAGGGTTTTACATAAGATATATTCGATTATAAATACTCATTAGAAATATAAAAATATTTCCTACATCATGGTATTTTATTTATAATTTTTAGACATTAAATAAATAATTTTATTTATGACACAATGATGATGCAGTAATTACCTTATTCATGAAACAATCAAATAAATGGTATTATAAATATTAAAATAAATATAATTTCAAATTTTTTATGACACACACGAATTTTATAGGTGAATATGACATGTTAGGATAGATTAAATGTAGTTTTTTTGAAGTAATCAAGTTGTTATTATTTTAACAAAAAAAACAAATACCAAATAGTGTCAAAATTGACATTAAATAGTTTTTAAAACAAATATTTTATTTTTAATTGATATAATGGTCCTAAATATCTAAGGTTTGGCCAAAAGACTTATATAATAATATATATGACATTAATTAACCAATTGGGGTTCGATTGGTAGTATATAGTATGTTTATTAACCATATAGTGTAAGAATACAGGAAGACACGGTAAAAGTTAAATTATTTAACTTAGAGTTAAATCTAAATGATAAGGTAAAAATGGTAACCTAAACTTGTCTAAAACCTATTGGTTGAGTTTTTTTAGACCTATCCCCACCTTAGACATTAAATAATCAACTTTGGATCCATTATAAACCGAATATGAATTTCTTATAAAATAACATTTTAAGTTTTTCCTAAGGTGCCCCTCACCCCTCTTATAAAAGGGCACCCCCCTTCTTTCTAATTCACACCTTCTAAGCCATTTTTATCGGAAAACCCCTCCCCAAATACCCTCTCAAATATCCTCCCTTTAACCTAGATGCCTTAGTTTGATCATAAAGCCAACCTATAGAGCCCTTTTGATCAAATCAAAAGGAAGAACCTGAAGAAGAGGTAATGATTTTACCACCCTCTTTCAAGTTCCTTTATTCTTCCACTTCCTTTTTATTTGTTGTTTACATTATAAAATAATAAAACCAGTATATTCTATATAATTTTATGTTATTATAATTATGGTACAACCAAATTCATTATTCTATTTACCCTTTGAATGACATGTCACCATACGTGCGTACGTATGGCTTACCGTCTCCACGTTGTGGTGTAATTGTTATTCAATACATTATTATTTGGATGGGTATAATAATGAAGTGTATTTGATAAATATAACATGATAAGGATTCTGTGTATATTATATACCATCCAATTATATATTATATTAATATCAAAATAATGATATTTTCGCTCGTGCGTACGTACAGATTACCGTCTCCACGACGCGATGAGATTAATTTCCAAGTTCACCATTCATCGAAGATTATAAAAATATATATTACTAATAAGTATGTAATATATGAAATAATAATGCTACTGAAGATATATATATATATATACTAATATATATAAGTATTTATGTACTTACATATATCTTATTCACTTACTTTCGTTCAATACTATATGAAAACGGAAACATCGTTTATGCGTACGTACGGACTACCATCTCCATAAACGGTGTTTTCCATTTCATATATATGTCTATTATAAATTTTTATATTCCAAATATATATGATAAATAAATAATTTTTTATATTCTGGAAGTATTTAAATCATGATCTAAGTGATACAATCAAGAGTAACAAGTTAAAACACGTACGATAAAGAAAGCGATTATTACCCGAAATATTAATATAACATGGAAATTATTATTAAATGGGTAGTATAAAGTCATAAATGAATATTGTATGATCTAATAAATATTAATATGGTTCTGGTATAATTTAATAATATACTATAGTCTTCATACAGGAGGCTAAACGTACCCTCGACTAAAGGAAAGTGCAAGGTAAGGGGTTTTCATCTCACTCCTTATTCTCGTGAGATTCATGCCATATTGCCACTATTACATTTTTTGTGGTGTATGTACTGCCCATAATTGTATTCCTTGTGTAATAAACATTAATTTATGTGTATTTACATATTCATTTTATGATACCTCTTTCACGGGGTGTATTTTTTTTAAGTTACCAAATTGGTAAGGGGTTTCTTATCTCACTTTTAATTCCGGGAGATTTCCATTGTTCACCACTTATTTATTGAATGTGGTGTATTGTGTACTACCATTTGGTATGTATTATCATGATCCTCTTTATATTCCTGATATTATATGATTAATTTGGTGGTTATTGACTATTTTTCATACGAATCGATTGATTACAACGAGGTAAGGGTTTATTTCACAATCTCTTTATTATCTGAGGTTGTTTTTACGTAAGTATCTACTAGGACATATTTATTATCCATGTCCATGTTTTATAAAAGAGTTTTAAAATGGATTCTTTTAAGGGAATATTTACTAAAACATCATTTCAAATGTTTTAAATATTTACTCTTCTAAATCTTTCACATTAAAGTCCATGTATTCAAAATGGTTTTAAAGGATTTATTTATATGGACATGAATGTTTTTAAAATGTTAATTCCTTTTTAAAGTTTCAAAGTGATATGGGTCACTTTGGTTCAAAAATGTATTTAAATGACTTCTTTTCCAAATTGTGTGACTTTTAAATTTTTTCATGAAAAAGGGGAATTTCTCTCAAAGAGTTTTACAAATCGTTTTTATCAACGTCAAAATCCTTTAATGGATTTTAAACTTGTTTTGAAGTTTATTTATCATGATACAAATCTTCCATATTATGTTGAAGGTTTTGTGATATTTTTGACTGTGGATGTGTTATTTTTATACCTTTCATGGTTTATGGGTAAAGTATTGATATTTCGTATGCTAGTTTTAATACGAATGTTTATGTTATGTTTAGAAATTTTCATATGAGGAATGCATTGGACTTAGTAAGTGACGGGTGGAGCCCGCTATAGCTCCTCGATGCATCGATAGGTCTCATGAGACAAACTAGTGTCTTGGCATAAGGCCTTGACAAAATCTTATTTGTAGTCTTGGCACGAGGCCTTGGCTACGTGGTTATGATAGTCTGACATTATGCATTCCATCGTTATGAAAGTGGTTATTGATATTTCATGTGATTATTTGATTAGTAGAATATCCATGTGAATAATTAAATGGAATTATTTCATTTTATTTCTTCCATATTATGCTAAAGTTCAAGTTTAAAAGGCTTTTGTTTTAGTTTTATACATTGCCTTAAATGTTTATGCTTATTTTTGAAAGTTTCTGTTATATTTCTTACCCATACTGAGTGTTTGAGCACACCCCTTTCTATGTTTTATTTTCCCTGGATTCCAAGAAGTGTATTGTGAATGATATGCAGGGTTAAGCCAGGGGAATAATGGTGTTCATAAAGGATTATTTATGTTGTTTTGTATGTTATAAAGTGTAATGTAACATTCATGTATGTAATGTATTTTCCAAGGCTGCTAAACCGATTGGTTCTTTGAGACTTGATTGCTTGTAATCATGCCAATGTATTAAAATAATGCACCGACACTGGGTAACTGAGGTCGGGGCGTTACAGTTAGTATCAGAGGAAGTTTAGAAATAACCTTGGAAACTAGATTTAGATAAACTATAATTAAATCACATCACCCTAAGATAGACTTTGAGGATTAGTATAGAAGAACTTCCTAGAATTTTAGTATTGTATATATTTTGTTAGTTTTCCGAGCAATACATCCCTGTCTGGATACGAGCAGGTAGAGGCGGCTCTGGAATAGATGTACCTAGGTGTAAAACCCGAAAACACCACTTTGAGCTAGACTCAAACAGGAACTGGTGCACAACAACAGGCCTTGCTACACTCTTGGTTACGACACTCCCAGGGGATATGCTTAGGATAATTCTCATTTTCTTTTCAAACCATTATGATGGGATTATGAGTATATACTTACTCAAAGAAAACATTTTTATGATTATGGATTATATCCATGAACTGTTTAATTTATGTTAAGTATTTTACAAGTTCGGGATTAGGTATTTCTATTCATAAACTAATCTTGTGTATGCCATTGTATAGAAATGGCACCCAATAGAAGGAATGTGAACTCTAGCAATACATATGATCCAAAGAGTAAGAAGGATCATATCTTCCACAGTATTAAGCCAACATTTAGAAGAGAAATAGTCTCTCATGTTTTATCAACATATGAAGAAATACTATCATGTGTTAATAAGATAAGTAAAGAATTCTCGGAGTCCTATGGCTTTGAAGGGAAGCAAGAGAAGAAAAGGATGAAAGAGAGAATGATGGATAAAGGGAAGAGGGAAAAGAATAATTTTCCCATATGCAATAACTATGGGAAGAAACACCCTAGAACTTTCCTGAAGGGAATGGGAGTTTGTTATAAGTGTGGAGAAAAAGGACACCAAGTACGCGACTGCAAGGGTAAAAAAAAGGTTTCAAATGTACAATGTTTCATCTGTAAGAAGTTGGGACACTGTGCAAACTAGTGTTCAAATCATTAGATTATTCCCCAAATGATGCTATTGGATAATAATCAAGTTATGATACTACCACAAATGAAGAGGAATGACTAGTGTTCTTATGTTGTTATTTTGGAATTATTTCATTGAAGTGTTGTTTCAATGATGTACTGGAAATAAATAAGGATTGTACTACAGTACTATTTCATTAAGGATTTGAGATTTTATGGTACTAAGAAAAGTGACTCTACAACGAGTTAATTGTTTTGGAAATTACATGGTTGAAGTAAATATAAACCTTAACATGGTTCTAATATAAAGGTACTGATTTCGGAATAAGATATGGTTGATTTGGGTAAATTTTATTGGATAATCTTGACTACCTTGAAACTGATTAAAGATTTGTATATTCCATCATTGTTGGAGTTTACAACATTTTTGGATGGATTAAGTATATCCAATATTCTATAAGGAATATGGGAGCATGAATGTAATCAATAAGGTTTTATGGTAATTCAGGATGTTTTAGTGTTTTAAAAGAATACATGATGAAGGTATTCACATGCTATTACAGGGTAAAAAGGATCTACATTATGTTTCCCTTTCATATAAATTTTGGACTGAGAGTTTACAGAAGTATTTTGGATAAGTCTAAAGGTTATAATGAATTAAGTTTGAAAGGTTATTTTTGGATTTTTATAAAAGGACAACACACAGACCGTGTGACGACCCGTCGCGTCGGACAAAGCTGTGGGAATCGAACCCACAACCATAGTGTAATTGGGATTTATCACTACCACTAGACTACGTGAAGTTCTTGGATGGTATAATGTAGTTTTTTAAAGTGTTTGATATGTGAATTATAAATTCATTATATTTGTAACCCTATACGATTAGGATAAATATAGTATTTTTGAGTTGTATTATGTTTTGGGGTGAAAGATGAGTTTGTGGTAGAAATTTATTAATGGATAAAACTCTAATTAAAAGTAAGTATATCTCCTTATGATCTTAGATAATCTCATCAATAAATTCCTCAACATTAAGAAAAGAAACTTAGAACAAAAATGTTGTCCTAGATGGTACCATAGATAATCACAAATTTATGGCTTTGGGATTGTTGGACTTTTCATAGCCATCTTCTCTAGCACTCTCCATCAGATATTGATGGTTATATTTCTCTTCCATATCCATATTTTCCTACATGGAACCCTAGTATGTGTTATTTTTGGTAACATTCATACTCACCACTCTTTATTTTAAATAGAGGCCTCATTAATCCATTTTTCGATGTGGGATTTCAACTATGATATTTTCAAATGTCAACCCCAAGTTTCCAATATTGAACATAAATTACGAGGATGCAATTTATTAAAGGAGGGGATAATGTAACACTCCAAGATTTCATGGTACGCTTCTCTTTGAATAATACAATAGCGTGTGTTATACACAACTTCGAGTTCTAACACACCACAACCAATCATACTAGCCGTTAAGAATAGTAATACCCACTTTTTGAAATTTTATACATTTTATCTTTCAAAATGAACTTCATTTTTGGATTCGGAATATCTAAATTAGCTTAGGGTGAAATTTTGGTACTTTTCGGATAACTTTCATATTTTTGATGAATAGTGAAAATTACAAAATTTTAATTAAAAACAACTTTTTTAATCAAAATAATTAATATTGATAAATTATGAATTTGAGTTGTTTTAAAGTATATTTAGAATATATTTTTACCATTTAACATAATGTTGGTCGTTGGACATAATTTCACATTTAAACTGGACATAAGTAAGTGTCAATCTTTTGATAATTATTATTTTATAAAAACACGCTATTTGTTTTGACAATGAGAATTAATTTAAATTAATTAATTCAACTTATATTTTTTGATTTTGGTAAAATAGACATTATTTTTGAATTCATAATATCAAATATAGCATAGGCCAAATTTTTGGTATTTTTCTGAGAAACATCAATTTTTGATGAATAGTGAAAAACACTAAGTTATTGGTTAAAACTGTTTTTTTATTTAAATAATTATTTTTTTATTTAAATTAATTTATGTCAAAATAGATACATAATACTTATATAATATCATTTTAATTCATTGGAGTCATTTTATAAAAATTTTAGATATATAAAAATTTTATTGAACTTTTCACCGTCTTTTACCCACCTCCTAGGAGAATTTGAAAATTCCCATAAAACATAATTTTACCACTTCTGTGAGTTGAATTTCGAAAATTCAAGAGACGTGGTTAATATCAAAGAGTAAAATGTGGTTTAATGAGATGAAAATAATTTTTGGTGAATAGTAACTTTTTACTTTTATTTACCACGGTTAAAAGTAAATAGGGTAATTAAGGGTAAAAATGATATTAATATTACCATCACACATGTAAGAATTCTATTGGACAAGTTTATCTCGACCAAAAAAAAACTTAGGAATAAAATATTATCATTTAGGTCCACTTGGATTAGATTAGGACATTTATTATTATTTAATTCAAAGAAGAGTTAAAAGAGTTAAAATCAAAGTTTAATAACTAAAACATTTTTAACATAGGGTTTTACATAATATAAATTTGATTATAAATATTCATTAGAAAGATAAAAATATTTCATAAATCATGGTATTTTATTTATAATTTTTAGACATTAAATAAATTAATTTATTTATGACACAATGATGATGCAATAATTACCTTATTCATGAAACAATCAAATAAATGGTATTATAAATATTAAAATAAATATAATTTCAATGTTTTTATGACATACATGAATTTTCTAGGTGAACATGACATGTTAGGATAGATTCAATGTATTTTTTTTGAAGTAATCATGTTGTTATTATTTTAACAAAAAAACAAATACCAAATAGTGTCAAAATTGACATAAAATAGTTTTTAAAACAAATATTATATTATTAATTGATATAATGGTCCTAAAAATCTATGGTTAGGCCAAAAGACTTATATAATAATATATATTAAATTAAGGAACCGATTATGATTCAATCATTAGTATATAGTATGTTTATTAACCATATAGTGTAATAATACAAGAAGACACGGTAAAAGTTAAATTATTTAACTTAGAGTTAAATCTAAATGATAAGGTTAAAATGGTAACCTAAACTTGTATAAAACCTATTGGTTGAGTTTTTTTAGACCTATCCCCACCTTATAATTTAAATAGTAAACTTTGGAGCCATTAGAAACCAAATATGAATTTATTATAAAATAATATTTTATGTTTTTCTTAAGGTGCCCCTCACCCCTCTTATAAAAGGGCACTCCCCCTTCTCTCTAATTCACACCTTCTAAGTCATTTTCCTTGACCCAACCCTTCCCAAATACTCTCTAAACTATCCTATAATCAACCAAGAATCCTTAGTTTGATCATAAAGATAACCTATGGAGCCCTTTTGATCAAATCAAAAGGAAGAACCCGAAGAAGAGGTAATGATTTCACCACCCTCTTTCAAGTTCCTTTCTTCTTACACTTCCTTTTTCTTTGTTGTTTCCATTCCAAAATAACAACTCTAGTATATTCTATATACTGTAATGTTATTATAATTATAGTACAACCAAATTCATTATTCTATCCACCCTTTGAATGACATGTCACCATACGTGCGTACGTACGACTTACCGTCTCCACGTCGTGGTGTAATTGTTATTCAATACATTATTATTTGGATGAGTATAATAATGATGTGTATTTGATAAATATAACATGATAAGGATTATGTATATACTATATACCATCCAATTATATATTATTTTAATATCAAAATAATGATATTTTCGCTCGTGCGTACGTACGGATTACCATCTCCACAACGCGATGGGATTCATTTCCAAGTTCACTATTCATCGACGATTATGAAAATATATATTACTAATAAGCATGTAATATAAGACATAATAATGCTAATAGAGATATATATATATTTTTATATATAATTATTTATGTACTTACATATATCTTATTCACTTACTTCCGTTCAATACTATATGAAAACGGAAACAATGTTTATGCATACGTACGGACTACCGTCTCCATAAACGGTGTTTTCCATTTCATATATAAATATATTATAAATTTTTATATTCTAAATATATATGATAAATAAATAATTTTTTATATTCTGGAATTATTTAAATCATGATCTAAGTGATACAATCAAGAGTAACAAGTTAAAACACGTACGATAAAAAAAGTGATTATTACACGAAATATTAATATGACATGGAAATTATTATTAAATGGGTAGTATAAAGTCATAAATGAATAATTTATGATATCATAAAAATTAATATGGTTCTGGTATAATTTAATAACATACTATAGTATTCATACAGGAGGCTAAACGTACCATCGACTAAAGGAAAGTGCAAGGTAAGGGGTTTTCATCTCACTCCTTATTTCCGTGAGATCCATGCCATATTACCACTATTACCTTTTGTGTGGTGTATGTACTGACCATAATTGTATTCTTTGTGTAATACACTTTAATTTATGTTTATTTACATATTCATTTTATGATACCTCTTTCATGGGGTGTATGTTTCGTAAGTTACCAAATTGGTAAGGGGTTTCTTATATCACTTTTAATTCCGTGAGATTTCCATTATTCACCACTTATTTATTGCATGTGGTGTATTGTGTACTGCCATTTGATATGTATTATCGTGATCCGCTTTATATTCATGATATTATATGATTCATTTGGTGGTTATTGACTATTTTTCATACGACTCGATTGTTTACAACGAGTTAAGGGTTTATTTCACAATCTCTTTATTATCTGAGGTTGTTTTTACGTAAGTATCTACTGGGACATATTTATTATCCATGTCCATGTTTTATGAAAGAGTTTTAAATGGGATTATTTTAAGTGAATATTTACTAAAACATCATTTCAAATGTTTTAAATATTTATTCTTCTAAATCTTTCTCATTAATGTCCATGTCTTCAAAATGGTTTTTAAGGATTTATTAATATGGACATGAATGTTTTTAAAATTTTAATTCCTTTAAAAAGATTCAAAGTGGTATGGGACACTTTGATTCAAAAATGTATTTAAATTACTTATTTTTCAAATTGTGTGACTTTTAAATGTTTTCATGAAAAATGGGTATTTCTCTCAAAGAGTTTTACAAATCATTTTCATCAACGTCAAAATCCTTTAATGGATTTTAAACTTGTTTTGAAGTTTATTTATCATGATACAAATCTTCTATATTGTGTTGAAGGTTTTGTGATATGTTTGACTGTGGATGTGTTATTTTTATACCATTCATGGTTTATGGGTAAAGTATTGTCATTTTGTATGCTAGTTTTAATATGAATGTTTATGTTATGTTTAGAACTTTTGATATGAGGAATGCATTTGACTTAGTAAGTGATGGGTGGAGCCCGCTATAGCTCCTTGATGCATCAGTAGGTCTCATGAGACAAACTAGTGTCTTGGAACGAGGCCTTGACAAAATCTTATTTGTAGTCTTGGCACGAGGCCTTGGCTACGTAGTTATGATAGTCTGGAATTATGCATTCCATCATTATGAAAGCGGTTATTGATATTTCAGGTGATTATTCGATTAGTAGAATATCCATGTGAATAAGTAAATGGAATTATTTTATTTTATTTCTACCATATTATGCTGAAGTTCAAGTTTAAAAGGCTTTTGTTTTAGTTTTATACATTTCCTTAAATGTTTATGCTTATTTTTGAAAGTTTCCGCTGTATTTCTTACCCTTACTGAGTGTTTGAGCTCACCCCATTCTATGTTTTATTTTCCCAGGATTCCAAGAAGTGTATTGTGAATGATATAAAGGGTTAAGCCAGGGGAATAATGGTGTTCATAAAGGATTATTTATGTTGTTTTTTATGTTATAAAGTGTAATGTAACATTCATGTATGTAATCTATTTTCCAAGACTGCTAAACCGATTGGTCCTTCGGGACTTGATTCGTTATAATCATGCCAATGTATTAAAATAATGCACCGACTCTGGGTAACTGGGGTCGGGGCATTACATATAAACAAAGGAATATAATTATATTTTTGTTTCATGTCACATAATAGTATTACTATAGAGTTAAAATACATAACATTTTTTTCAAGTGAATAATACCCCATGTAATGACTTTGATTCTTCTATTTATTAATTTATAATATTATATGGATTATTTTTGGAGATTAATGTTGAGATGATATGAGATTATGAGGCCTGGTGAGTCTAGAATTAATTTTTTTGAAATATATTAAAATCACACATGTGAAGATTTCCTAAAAAAGAAGAATAAACCCTAAACAAAGGCTTTAATTAGAAATATAATGACTCCATTGAGTTCAAAGAATTAGTTTTACCCTAGGCATGACATAATCTATATTGGTGTTAGATGTTGGGATTGAGTGCCTTCATGAGAGAACAATTAAATAAATTTAGTAGTATTTATTTAATTGTTTAATTAAAATCCTAACATAACAATTCTTTATAATTATGATTTTATGTACATTTTATAGGGTTAGCAGCATAACCCTAAAAATTAATAGTTTCCATTGGAAAGGAACATTGGAATAAATCTTGGTAGACGGCATCAGGTTAGATCGAGGTAGAGGATCATTGCGCCACTAAAGTTCATGGATATTGCCAATGATGACAACATATGACCATTCTTTATTAGTGATTGATCAAAACACTAGGTAGGATGTTTGATTCATGCGATTTAACCCCATTATTTATCCTGGTTGAACATGGATCAATTCCACAAACAAGAATTGATTCGCGCATCAACGATATATTTTATTTATGGTTGATTTTATTTGTTCGTTGGTTTACCACTATTCATTTTTTTATTCTTCAACAATGAATCAAATACAAAAATTAAAAAAAATTAGGTTCATTACTCATGTTTATGGTTTATGAATTTCTCCCCCATTTCTTTGCACATTTATCATTGGTATTTTCATTGGCCAATGGTTTTCCGAATACTCACTATTCAATCATTTCATGTCTATTCTTCAACATAACAGATCAATAATGTGGGTGTGGTTCTCGATCAAGAGTGAGAATGATATTGTTATAATGTATTATGATTAGAGATAGACTAAAATGGATCGAAAAATATTTTTTTCCAAGTTTGACATGTGAAAACGACGACATGGCCCAACGATTGTATTTAACGAGCATATTCAAGGTCCGAATCCCGATCTCCAATGAATAGAAGGTTGGATGAACTCAGATCTATGATTTTCAGTGGGTTTTTATATAGTAGTGGAGTGAAGGATGTTATAAAGAGAAAACTATGGGTTCTAAAAAATCCCAGGTTACACTACATGTAATCTGGAGTTACACGCTATGTGGGACCCCCTATGTGGCTCTAGGGTTTTCATAGAGAAGAAAAATATCACACGCCATGTTACCCATGATGGAATGTCAGTATGTATCCCATATGATACATGGTAATAGGTAGGTTGGGATACACATACATGGTTTGGTGTACATGGGCACAGTTTGGTGTAAACAGGTTGCAATACCGGTACGACTAGCAGTACATGAGCACAAACAAAGAACACAATATGGGTTCCAGAAGACGTCTTCATGATATGTAAAAATACTTACATTCCATGAATTTTAAGTTTTACATGTCGTGTGATGTAGCACCACACGAACAACCTAGGGGTTGGGTGGACACATTGTGTACTCCCAATACATGTCGTATATCCCCCTTGAGGATGGTTGGAGCCCTTTGTTTCTTCAGTTTTTGACCAGTAGTGGTTGAGTGTGTCCCCTTAATCCATCCCCTAGACGGTACAATGCATAGTTACATAAACTTCTAAAGATTATGACCCCCTTTGGAGGATGAGTCTTAGATAAAGATTTTGGTGTCCCTCCATGAAACCAAAGTGTGATCCTCTATCATTCTTTCTTATAGACTTGTTAGGGTTCATGGAATTTGCATGACCTCCATGTGTAGGGAATTGATCCTTCATCTAGAAGGCCATTTAAGTAGGCTTTGTGGTATCATTGGTATATGATACCTGCATAGTGGGTTGATCCATATTGGGTTTGTGGTTTCCCCCAACGAACCTGGCTGTGATCCCCTTTATGCGTATTGAGATCTTTAGAGACCATTGAGTCTTATTGAGAAGATCCCAATGGACATGTCCTATTAGTTGAGTTTCCATAATTATATCATGGATAATGGAGTGGTTCTCTAAGAATGAGAATTGATAAGAAGCTTTAATAAAAATCCAATGGTTTAGTTTGGTTGAGACCACCTGGAGGTGTGATTTCATTCTTGAGTATATCAGGGTTATTCATTGATTTCTATATTATGTTATGAGATGATTACTCCTAATGAATTATGTTTAGTGATTTATGGGTGTTCTATTAGGTATTGTTATATTCACCCATGCATGGGATTTTCTCACACATATCGTGTCTTATGTAGAAAACTAAACATTAGACAGAGTTCTAGAGGGACCATGAGTAGACATAGCTTAGAGAGACATAAGAACTGAGGTGTGTTTTAGTGATTTCATTAACAAAAATCCTTTCCTAATTTATTAGTTGGACTTGTTTTTAGTTTCTTTTTCTAGGATTGTATTTGGCCCTGGCTTTCATTACCTTATTATCGTACTTTGGATTCAAGATTATAGATTAATGCATGCATGGTTATCGATTGTTTTAAATTTCTATATTAGATGGTCTTGGAGATGTGTGTGTGTGCATGATAATTAAGATAAGGCCTCTTATGCATGTGATATTACTAATCAGTACTGGTCACCATCCCCTGTCATATTGGTGGAGAGTTTGGGATAGTCACAGATTGGTCCCCATTGGTCTGGGTTGTGACAGAGTGGTATTAGAGGAGTTGGTTCTATCATAGGACTAGATTATGTGAGATTATTTTGAGATTTTTGGAAATAATGTTAAGATGTTTTGAGTTTAGATTTTAGTCTAGGGGCCCTAATGTTGGTGTGACAACTGATGTATCCATTTATTAGGACTCTGATAACCTTCTTGGTGACCTGGTACATGTAGAAACTAGTAGCAGGGGAATCATTGGTACATGCATCATATAGGAATGTGTTGTGGTTTCCATGTCCTTCTTGAGTCAGTTCCGTAAATATAGTCTTTGATTGTGGTTCATCTTTTTTATTTTAGGATGCCTCTACGAAGAAAACCATCAAGAATTCCATTGCATGATGAGGAGGATGATTCACTAAGTGATGAGGCTTTAGTACATAGGCATGTACTAACGGTAGCACCTATGGGTGATTTATTAGCTATACCACCACCCATTGGGATGAAGTTAGCACTAGTAGTTCCTAATAAGGATGAACATAGGTTGAGTACATTGAACGAGTTTAAGAGGCAATGAATTCCCAAGTTTTAGGGTGATCTATACCCCTAGGTGGCTGAGTATTGACTAGAGGTAGTAAAATGACTTCCTCCTTATGTGGATACCTACATATCAGATGATGGTCCTCATGGCGAGTCTTCATCTAGGATTTTATTGGTGATGGTGGATTTTAGGGACTCTATCACATTATAAGACATATCTCTACCAATTATACTTCAATCATCTCTTCAAGGAGGAGTTATATGAAGCTACATCATGATCAGTGTCTATTGAGGAGATTCTATATATGCAGTAAGGAAGTATGACCGTGGAAGAGTATTTGGTGAGGTTTATTGATCTCCCACTGTACTTCATGGATATGGTGTGAGATCTGTTCTTTAGGGAATTAACCGTTTAGCAGGGATTAAACTAAGATATCATAGAATTAGTGATATATCCATAAATTCCCAATTATTATAGGGTTCTTGGGTGGGGTGCTTAAATGATGGATAGATTCTTTGTAGAGCAGTCACTGATAGTGGGTGCTGATAGTGGGAACCTAGGATATGAGACCTCAATAGAAAGTATCTAATGACATTCAAAGGGATATGGGTGTGTCATATGCTTTAAGAGATGATACCAGAATAGAGGATCAGTGGTGTGGTGCTATTAGGATAGCTTGATTCAGTTGAGGGATATGTGGTGCTTATATTACAATGGTCAGGGAAATCTTGCATGGGATTTTCCAACCTATCATACAACTAATCATAAGATGGTTTAGGGACTAATGTAGTAGAGAAATAGGTACAATAAGTGAGGTATACAAGGTGGAAGATGTGGAAAAGGTACCGATACAGCATGGGAAGGTGGTCTGATGTTTGACCTATTTCCACCACCACCCCGATGTGGTCCACACCAGGCTCAGGGATATGGTGGTTAGAAATGAGGACAACTACATGATATAGAGGCCTATGACGTTGAGGATCCAGGTATGATATGAGGTAGGATCCATGTCTTTTCTACCTTATATATAGTATTGATAGACATAAGTGTGATTCATTTGTTTCTTGACACTTATATGATTGAGGACTCAGATATTCTGGTTGAGCCTTTACCTCGACCCTTGCACTTAAATACTTCAAAATGAGGTGAATCAACAATTACAAACTTTTGTCAATAGTGTGATCTGACACTTAAAGGAAAGAGCTTTGTATGAGATTTTTTTTAGCGACGAGGCATTATGATGTCATTATAGGTATGAACTAACTATCCATAGTTCATGCCCAAACTGACCATCTCAAGTAAAAAAATAAGTGTGTCTACAGTGATGGGTTGATTTTTTTCCTTTGTGGGTGAAAAGAAAACCTTGGAAAAGCTAGGACGGATCAGTCATAGGAGTTTATATCCAATTACTCACTAGTTGACTAGCATGAATCTTGGAGTAGTGGATGATCTGGGATACCAGTTCCCCATGTTGGTGGTGGAGTACGATGAAGTCTTCCTTAAGGACATTCCAAACTTACATCCCCATTGAGATCTAGACTTATGTATTGAGTTAAACCCTAGTATAGCCTTGATATCTACACCATCATATTAGATGGATCTCGTAGATCTATGCAAGCTAGGGGTGCTGTTGGAGGACTTACAGGAAAGGGTTTTGTGATACCCAGTGCCCCCCTAGGCAACCCCATTGTTGTTCACCAAGAATGAGGATGGGATCATGAGGTTATATTTGGATTATAGGTTCTTTAACCAAATGATAATGATGAATTAGTATCAACAACTGATGATTGATAAACCCTTCGATTAGTTGAGATAGGTACAATAGTTCTCGAAGTTTGACCTCAGATCAGGCTATCACTATTTGTGAGTATGAGATAATGATATAACAAAGACAACATTCAGATGTCAATATAGTCACTATGAGTACTTGGTGATCCTTTTGGTCTGATGAATTCCCCTAAAGTTTTCATGGGAATCACGAACTGGATCTTTCATCCTTTCTTAAACTGGTTTGTGGTAGTCTTTATTGACGATATCCTAGTGTACTCAGTGTCTAAGGAGAAACACATGAGACACCTAAGGATAGTCTTGGACACACTCTGAGATCCCCATATTTAGGGGAATCTCTCAAAGTGTTAGTTTTGGATTTGATAGGTCTACTTACTGGGACACATCATCTTAGAGGCGAGTGTGGATGTGGTCCCGGTGAATGCTGAGGTAGTGGTATCATGGGATCCACCCAAGAGTGTTACCGAGGTGTAGAGTTTAATTGGTTTGGAAGGTTAATATCATAGGTTTGTACCCTATTTCATCATATTACAAAAATTATAATAAATATATATTTATTTATAGTTATAATTATATATACATATAAAAATAATTCTAAAATTATAAGAACTATATTTATTATAATTATAATTTTATAAATATATATAATTAATTTATTTTTTATAATTTTATAATTATTTAAATATTTCTATATTCATTTAGAATTATAATTATAAATATCAGCGCATCCGGCGTTGCGGCCAAAATTCTCTTGGATTTCATCTTGTCAGTTTCAGTGCAATTGCTACTAATCATAGATCTGGTCTTCAATGGATAGTGGAGGGTTTTTATATAAGGCCCTAACTTTAAACATTTCATAATCTTGAATTAAGTTAATAATTCACACTGAGGATATTTTCGGGTTTTTAGATTTAGAGAATTAGACTATAACTATTACATTACATCTAAAATATTACAAAGTAGACACTTCTACTAAGTATCCATTTTTTCATAAAATAAAAACTATTGAAAAAAGAGTCATATCTAGTTCCACGTTTTAGATAGCATGACTTTTCCATGATTCCATCCTTAACCCTAATCATCTTTAATTCCTGTGAAAAACATTTCAAAAACATAGGATAAACATAAAAAGCTTAGTAGAAATTATAAAATAAAGAAAGAAAAAATTAGTCCATTAATATATACCATGCTTAAGATCTTTAACATACCCCATGAAATCATAAGATTTATGAATAACACATAGAAATCATAAATCATAAAAGTAACTTGTGGAATCCATAACATACTTACGTTTTATCTTTTAAAGCTACATAGGGAGTTACGTTTGGAATACCCATCATAGTATATTCCATACATCTCTTTGGAGAAACATTAACATTTACCTCTGTCACGTTATGGAATGCATTGGAGAGCTATCTCGGGCTCACTTTCCCTAGGTTTATCACAGAACCACCTATATACATAAACAATTCCCAAGAACGATAACATATTCATAACACATAAAACAAGCATAAAGGAAAGATAACATCTCCACATTTCAATCACAATATATCATTTAAAGATATTGAAATAATCAATGCTTTCTCAAATCCATTTTCATTACCAAAATACATAAAAAAGGGTATATGGTATTTATTTTCCTTTAAAAAACACTATAGCTTGTTAAGGAATCCAAAGATCAAATAATACTCGTGGCGGAGGAAAGGTCGTTGTCACCACGTATGTTAAAAAGAAACATTCATTTTTGTTGTTTAGTAAAAAACTTCTTATAAAAATATTCCATTTTAATGAAATTAAAATTTAAAGGGGTTTATACACCGTATAAAATAAAGTTGTGTATAAATCAAAATATGCCTCAATGAAAAGAGATTGAGATGAAGTCCCTTAACTCGTGTCCGACTTGACTCATTCGTTCTTTAATCTCTTGAATAATAAACTAAAGTTAATTTATACTTACTTAATAACATTTTTCATGTTTATTATTCATTTTTTATCACTTATTACCATGTTATAAATATTACATAATCATTAATGTTAATAACGGTCATTTTATCGATATTTGGTACTTGAGTCAAAAATGATACTCTTATAACTACAAGTTATCCTTGTGGTCAAAATTCCATTATATCCAGAATGATATTTATGATTTAGATATCATATATATTCAGTATATATATTTATTTATAACAGTACATAACATTTGGAGATAAGAAATGATATGCACCGTTCATGGAGACGGTAAGTCGTACGTACGCATGAATGATACTTTCATTTTTATTTCATATTTAATGGAATGAAAACATAATGATACATAGTTATATTATAATTACAGTATAATATCATATATAATTTCATTATCTCTATCCTTTATATGTTTCACACATGGCATGAACGAGTCATATCACTTTGAGGGGGTGGTAGTCCGCACTTCCTCTAATGAAATTATCGCGCTTACCCATTATGGAAACCATAAAGGTATAATGTAAATCTAAAACAAATAAGTATAGAGACAATATAAATATAATATATATCACATATAAATATAGTTCCATCATAATGGCCACCATTAGAGGTGGTAGGAGAAAATTGAACAATCATCGTTTCGTGAGGTAGTAGTTCACCGCCCATAGAAACAATATGTTTGTATCCATTAGATAGAGGTGTGTGGAAGTGTTGTTAGAATAATTCTCATAACAAAAACCTAGTATATTGAGTATAATGGTGTTGTTATGTAAATAAAGAATAATAAGATCATAGGGAGAGAAGAAGTAAAATAAAAGAAGAGAACTTGAGGAAAGACGTTACCTTTAAATCGGGTAACTTCCATTGGTTTGAACAAAAAGGCTTTCTTAAAGTGCCTTATGTATAAGGTAAGGCTTCTTGGAGGAAGAGAGGTATGTCTGGAGCTTATTGAAGTAGAGGTTGGATGATCCAAGGGGCATGATAAGTGTGTGTAATGGGTTATATGTGGTCGCCTTTTATAAGGGGGTGGAGGGGCTCTTTAGGAAAGTCTCAAAGTATTATTTTATTATAAAATTATTCTCAGTTTCAAAAAGTACAAAACTCATTAATTTAAAAATATAAGATGCGTTTTATTCAAAATAAAATAATCCACTAATAATTGGACAGGTTTTGAATATTTTTTTTAAATTTTATAATCTCATTTATTTAAATCATTCATTAATATGGTAATCCCTACATCATCATTGTGTCAGAAATAATTTTATTTATTTCATGTCTAAAAATTATAAATAAAATACCATGATATAGGAAATATTTTTATATTTCAAATTAATATTTATATTCTAATAAAAAACTTATATAACCTCATGTAAAAATTGATTTACTAAAAGATATATGTTTATCTCATTTGTTTCTTTACTTCAAATTAATTAATATAAAGTGTCATTATCACTCCCAAGTGGCTCCATGGGGTCCCCAACTCAACCTAAGTATTAAATTAGTCAGGAATATCTGATACATTAGGGTTAGGAAAAGTTTAAGGGTAATTTAATATTATTATAATATTATTTTTTACCTTTATTTACCAGGTTTACCCTTTAACCAGGATAAATAAAATATTTACTGAAGTAAATATTCATAATGTCTAAAAATAAAAGATACCTATTTACACAATTTGGACCTCCTGATTCCAAATATGGAATCCATTTTTCCAAATTCAACACACATAAGTGTCAAAAATTAATTTAAAATTAATTTTCGTTGTCAAAATAAAAAAGCGTGTTTTTAAGAAATAATAACTATCAAAAGATTGACACTTGTTTATGTCCAATTTCAAATTTAAATTACTTAAAATGACCAAAATTGGATTAATTGGTAAAAATATAATCTAATTAAACTTTAAAAACAATTTATAAGATAATCTATCCATATAAATAATGTAGATGAAAAGGCCGTTTTGAATTAAAATGTGGTATTTACACTATTCATTACAAAATTAACTTTATCAGAAAAATACCAAAAAATTACCCAAAGTAAATTTTGATGTCCCAATTCTAAAGAATAGTTATATTTTTTCCAATAGAATATATAAAAGTGATAAAAACTATATTTAAAAAGGTTTCACCATTAAAAGGCAGTAAAACAACCTTTTAAAAAATATTAGAGTATTTATGCTTAAAATCATATTCTTTCTTATTTTAAGCTTCTAAAATTTATTGGATAAATGTAAAAAACATTTAAAAAACATGTATAATAATAATATAGTTATTATTTTTTATTCCCACCAAGAAAAAGGCTAGGCATTAACTACCATTTAAAATAATATTTTATTATTATTTTTCAGTATGACTCAGCCTTGTGTGCAACAAGAGATTTTAGAGAAACACATTGTTGTGTGTTGGGTACGCCATAGAACATAAAATCCACTTTAAAGTAAAATTAATATTTAAGTAAAAAATATTAATAAATATGAAAATATCATATTCTATATTTACCTGGGATGTTACATCCTCCCCCCCTTTTGGGATTTGTGTCCCCGCAATTCTATTCACTTATCAAATAAGTGGGGGTATTTATCCCTTATAGCATTTTCAGATTCCCACATTGCATCTTCAACCATATGGTTTTTCCAAAAAACTTTTACCTCATGGATTACCTTATTCTGCCAAACTTGCTCTCTTCGGTCAAGAATATGGACTAGTCATTCCTCATAAGAGAGATTCTCTTCCAATTGAACTACCTCTAGGCTCAAACCATGAGATATATCCAGAAAATAATTTCTCAATGTTGAAATATGAAAAAAATTGCGTACCTAGGATAAAATTGGAGGTAAAACCACTCTATAGGAAACTGATCCAACTTTCCCTAGGATTTCATAGGGCCCAGTGAACCTCGAACCTAGCTTTCCCTTCTTACCAAAACACATCACACTTTTCCATAGAGAAACTTTTAGAAAGACATGATCAACTACCTCAAAAGAAAGATCCTTCCTTTGGTTATCTGTATAACTTTTCTGCCTGCTCTGTGCTGTTCTCATGTGCTTCTGAATCAATTGAACTTTTTCTGCCATCTCTTCTACCAATTCCGGTCCCATCATTTTCCTTTCACCTACTTCATCCCAAAAAGTGGGAGTTCGACATCTCTTTCCATATAATGACTCAAAGGGATCCATCTGTATATTAGAATGAAAACTGTTATTATAAGAAAATTCAACCCAAGAAATATGTTTTTCCCAACATCCTTGGTAATCCATTAAGAAAGCACGTAGCATATCCTCTAATGTAGTAATTTTTTATTCTGACTGCCCATCTGATTGAGGATGAAAGGTTGTACTAAAATTTAATTCAATACCCAACAACCTTTGAAGGCCTTTATAAAAGTTATAAGTAAACCTGAGATCATGATCAGATATAATCGAGAGGGGAACTCCATGTAACCTGACTATCTCTTTATCATATAAATCAGAAAGTTGATCTATTGAAAAAGTATCTTGAATAGAAAGGAAATGAGTAGATTTATTCAATCATTCAACAATAACCCATATTTCATTATTACCTTGATATGTATTTGGTAATCCCACAACGAAGTCCATGGATATATTTTCCCATTTCCACTCTGGCACCGGTAAAGGCTGAATCATCCCTTTTGGTAATTGCCGCTCTACTTTAACCTGCTAACAAGTCAAACACTTCACAATAAAATCAGCATTATCTCTTTTCATTCCATCCCAACAGTAATACTCTTGAAGATCTCTATACATCTTAGTACTACAAAGATGAACTGAAAATGAAGAACTACGAGCGTCACATAATAACTCTTTCTTTAACTGTTAATCACAAGACACACATAATCTCTTTCCAAACCTCAAAACAAATTCATTATCAATGTTAAAATCATAAAACTTACCCTTCTGAACCAACTCTACCTTTTTTTGCAACTCACTATCTTCCTTCTATATTTGCTTAATTCTATCTGATAGAGATGATTTCAATGACACCTGAAACAAAAAAGAGGAATTTTCTGCACCAACAACTTCCATGCCAAAGTTCATCAAATCTTTAATCAAAGGATATTTTTCCAAATGTAACAAGGTTAATGTAGCATTAATTTTTCGACTAAAATAATCAACCACTTTATTTTCCTTTCTTGGATGCTAATGAATCATTCAATCACAATCCTTGATTAATTCTGACCATCTACTCTATCTCATGTCCAATTATTTATGAGTTAATATATAAATTAATATTTTGTGGTAAGTATATATTTCACATTTTACTCCATACAAATGATGCCTTGAAATTTTTAAAACAAAAACAATAGCAGCTAATTCCAAATCATGTTCAGGGTAATTTAACTCATGAGGTTTCAATTGACGTGAATCATAAGCAATTACCCGATCATTATTCATTAGGACACAACCAAGTCCTTTCAACAATGTATTACTGTAGATAATAAACTCACCATTTCTGGAAGGCGGTTCCAAAACTGGAGAATTCACCAATCTTCTTTTAATTTATTGAAAACAATCATCATATTCTTTTTTCCAAATGAACTTAACACCTTTTTGAGTTAACATAGTCAGTGGGAAAGATAACCGTGAAAAAGTTTCAACAAACCTCCGGTAATAAACTTCCAAACCAAGAAAACTACAGATCTTGGTAATATTTGTGTGTCTTGTCCATTCTTCAACAACTTTTTCTTTATCGAGATCAATAGTTATTCCATTTTTTGAAACAATTTGACCAAATAATGAAATTTTTTGTAACTAAAACTCACACTTGCTTTATTTCCCTTATAGTTTCTTTTCTTTTATGGTTTGCAAGACAACCCTTAAATGACTTTCATTCTCCTCTTTAATTTTATAATAAATCAAAATATAATCAATGAACATGACCACAACCTTATTCAAGAACTCACAAAAAATTCTATTCATAAGATCCATGAATACAACAGGTGCATTGGTTAACCCAAAACGTATAACTACAAATTCATAATGACTATATCTATTATGAAACACAGTCTTCGGAATGGCTGTTTCCTTTAATTTCAACTGATGGTACCCCGTCCTCAAGTCAATATCCGAAAAATATTGATCTCCCTAGAGCTTATAAAACAAATCACCAATATGAGGCGAAGGATACTTGTTCTTAATAGTGATGTTATTCAAGGATATATAATCAATGCAAATTCTCATTGAACTGTCTTTATTTTTAAAAAACAAGATAGGAGCACCCCATGGTGATGTGCTAGGTCGAATGAAACCTTTATCTAATAACTCTTGTAATTTCTTCTTTAACTCTAAAAGTTCAATTTGATCCATTCGATATGGGGGTTTTGAAATTGGATTAGCATCATGAACTAAGTCAATAGTAAATTCAACTTCTCGATCAGGTATAATACTAGGATATTCATCAAGAAAAACATCAAGATACTCCTTTACCACTAGCACATCATTAATCTGAACAGTTCCTTTATTTTCAACAATATGTGCAAGGTAACATTCATTTCCCCCTTTTACTAGTTTCTCATCTTCCTGATATGTTATCAAAAGTATGAGTTCATTCTTGTACACAAATTAAAATTCTTTATGAAAAGAAACGACTTTAGAAATGTAGTAAATCTTAGCATGATAAACGGAAATCCAATCCATACCTAAAATAACATAAAACTATACTAGAGGAAAAAAATAAGGTTTGTAGGTAGATTCTTTCTGCACACAAGGGCATCAAGGTTTTTATAATTTATTTTTTTCTCAACATTTCCTCCTAGTGTTTTTACCATAAGCTCAGGATTTATATCTTGAGATAGAATTCCCAGTTTACTAGAAAATTTATCAGAAACGAAAGAATGTTTAGACCCTGAATCAAACAACACATTGGCATAATCTAAATAAACAAACAATATACCTAATAATACTTCATTCGATGGCCCAACATCTACTGATGTAGTTGTAAAGGATTTCACCACCCATTTATGCTTATAGTCTGACTGCTTTCCCTCAGTTAAGTTCTTCGTTGGAAACTCATTTGCACAATGACCCATTTTATTACACATAAAACATTTTAATGATTGTAAATCAGTTTTTGTCTTACCATTACCTTGAACTTTTTAAGTGAAATTACGAGCCTTATGTCCAATTTTACCACATCATCCGCACTTACTAGAATTAAAAAAACATTCCCTAGAATTATTTTTACCACAATGTTCACAAACTATAAACTTAAGTTTCTTACCATTAGACTATTTTAAAGAGTTCTCCCTTTTCTTCTACCACCTCGACCTCTTATTCTATTATTTTTCAAAGAACACCTGATCATCTGCAAACTCTATTTCCACCTTCTCTACATATCAAACAAGTTTTTCAAAACTTTGAACTCACGAGAAACTAAATCCCTTCAATACTTTGGATTTAATATTGAGTAAAAATGATTGATTTTACTATCAAGATCTCATATGAAATTTAGAGCACACCTTTCCAGTCGAGTGAATTTTGATTCATAAGCAGCCACTGAGTCATCCTCCAACCTCAATTCTAGGAATAGTTTTCTATCATAAGATGAGCCACCTTAGAAAAATATTTCTCAAGAAACATACCTTTGAATTCTTTCTAATCAAGAGCATCAATCACCTCACTATCCCTGATATTTTTCACCACCGACCACCACTTATCAGCTTCAACTTCAAAATGGTAAATAGTGAGACTAACATTTTGATGTTCTGGACACCCCATGACATCAAAAATATTTTCCAATGCTTTAATCCACCCTTCAGCTAGAACATGGTCAGATGATCCTCTGAATGATGGGGGATGTTTTCTTATGAAATGCTCTACTATTGAGATGTTCTTCTGTGGTTGATCTGGATGATCTCATGCATGGATACCACCACCATTTACAGTCTGATTAAACTATTCCATCACTACAACAAACTATTCAGTTCTGATTTTGACCATCTCGAGTTGTTGGTTTGGAAGGTTGTCTTCCTCCTAATATCATCTGATCATATCTACCTTATTTACTCTACAAAATACCATTTTGAACATAAAAATATCTTATGTGAAGTAACATGGTAATCTGTAAATGCTATATCATTTAAATATTACCATAATGTGAAAATATTTTATGGATATTAATTTAACAATATCCTAATTTCTAAACTTTTCTAAACCAACCTCTAATACCAAATATAATGCCCCAACCTTAAACATTTCATAATATTGAATTAAGTTAATAATTCAAATTGAGGATCTTTTCAGTTTTAGAGTTTTAGAGAATTTTTCCATAAATATCACATTACATCTCAAATATTACAAAGTAGACATTTCTACTCAGTATCCATTTTTTCATAAAATAAAAACTCCTCAAAAAAAAGTCATGTCTAGGTCCATGTTTTAGATAGCATGAATTTTTCTATGATTCCATCCCTGACCCTATTCATATTTAAGTTCTGTGAAAAACATTTAAAAAACTTTTGATGAGCAAAAAAAGCCCAGTAAGGATTATAAAATAAAGAAACAAAACATTAGTCCATCAATACATACCAAGAAAAAGATATTTAACATACCTCATGAAATCATAAGATTTATGAATAACACATAGAAATAATAAATCATAAAGGTAACTTAAGGCATCCATAACATACTTATGTTGTAGCTTTCACAGCTACATAGGGAGTTACGTTTGGAATACCCATCATAATATATTCCCTAAATCTATTAGGAGAAACATTAACGTTTACCTTCGTTACTTTACCCAATGCATTAGAGAGCTATCTCAGGCTCACCCACACTAGGTTTATCACGGAACCACCCATATACATAAACAATTCTCACGAACTATAACATATTCATAACACATAAAACAAGCATAAATAAAGGATAACATTTCTACATTTCAATCACAATATATCATTTAAAGATATTAAAATAATAAACGATTTCTCAAAACCATTTTCAATACCAAAATAAGTAAAAAATGGTATATGGTATTTATTTTCCTTAAAAAATACTATGGATTGTTAAGGAATCCCACTATCAAATAATACTCGCAGCGGTACAAAGGTTGTTGTCACCTCACACGTTAAAAAGAAACAATCTTTTTTGTCATTTTGTAAAACGTTTTATATAAAAAGATTCCCTTTGAATGAAATGAAAAGTCAAATGGGTTTATACACTGTGTAAAACAAAGTTGTGTATAAATCAAAATATGCCTCAATGAAAGGATATTGAGATGAAATCCCTAACCTCATGTCCGACTTGACTCGTTCATTCTTTAATCACCTGAATAATAAACTAAAGTTAATTTATATTTGCTTAAGAACCTTTTTCATATTTCTTATTCCTTTTATATCACTTATTAACATGTTATAAACATTATATAATAATTTATGTTAATAACAGTCGTGTATTTGGGGTTTGTCTTAGTGGTAAGCACCCCATAATCCTACATGAAAAATGGGGTTCAAAACCCATTGGGCGCAGGTTACTTTAGCAGTACTGTAGTGATACTGCAGCAGCGGTGGTACTATAGCAGTGTGGTACTGTTGAACGAAAGGTACTATAGTGGTGGCAGGGCACTGTAGCAGCAACAGGGTACTGTAGAAGCGGTGGGTACTGTAGTAGTCGGGTTACTATTCATAGAATGGGCCTTGGGCCAAAAATTTCGGCCTACGGGATATGTAATGGAATACATGCCCACTGGGACTTTGGGCTATGTAATGGGTCTCCCTATACCCAGTTAAAAGAGGTATTTTCTTTGCTTTAATAATAAAATGAGGCTTCGAACCCAACCTTTATAAAAAATAACAATCATTTTGTCGATATTTGGTACTTGAGCCAAAAATGAACTTCTTATAATTACAAGTTGTCCCTGTGGTCAAAATTCCATAATCTTCAAAATGATATTCATGATTTATATATCATATATATTTAGTATAAATATGTATTCATAATAGTACATAACATTTGGAGATAAGAAATGAAATGCACCGTTCATGGAGACGGTAAGCCGTACGAACGCATTAATGCTACTTTCATTTCTATTTCATATTTAATGGAATGAAAATTTAATTATACATAGGTATATTATAATTTCAATATAATATCATATATATAATTTAATTAAATTTATTATTTATACATTCCACGTATCGCATGAATGAGTCATGTCACTTTGAGGGGGCGGTAGTCCGCACTTCCTCAAATGAAATTATTGCATTTAACCATTATGGAAACCATAATGGTATGATATAAATGAAAAATACAGAATTATTGAGACAATATAAATATAATATATATCACCTATAAATACTGTTTCTTCATAATGGCCACCATAAGAGGAAATATGAGATAATTGAACAATCATCGTTTCGTGAGGTAGTAGTTTGCCATCCACAGAAACTGTATGTTCGTATCCATTATATGGAGGTGTGTGGAAGTGTATTTAGAATAATTATCATAAAAATAACCTAGTATATTGATGATACTAGTGTTTTTATATAAAAAAATAATAAGAAGAGCACAAAGTGTGAAGAAGTAAAATAAAATAAGAGAACTTGAGGAAAGACGTTACCTTAAAATCGGGTAACCCCCTTAGGTTTGAACCAAAAGGATTTCTTAAAGTTCCTTCTTCCTAAAGTAAGGATTCTAGTAGAAATAGAGAGATCTTGGGAGCTTATTGGATAAGATTTTTGACAAGCCAAGAGGTATTTATAAGTGTGTTTAATGGGTTAGAGGTGGTGGCCTTTTATAAGGGGGAGGAGGGGCTCTTTAGGAAAATTTAAAAGTATTATTTAATTGTAAAATTATTATCAGTTTCAAAAGATAAAAAACTCATTAATTTATAATATAATATTAATATTGTTTTAAATAAAATCACACAATAATAACTAGACCGGTTTTGGATAATTTTTAAAATTTTATAATTTCATTTATTTAAATCATTCATTAATAAGGTAATCACTACATCATCATTGTGTCATAAACATTTTTTTATATTATGTATAAAATTTATAAATAAAATACCATGATGTAGGAAATATCTTTATCTTTCAAATTAATATTTATAGTCATGTAGATAACTTATATAACACTATATAAAAATTGATTTACTAAAATATATATGTTTATGTCATTTTTGTCTTTACTTTAAATTATTTAATATAAAGTGTTATTATCACTCCCATGTGGCTCCATGGGGTCCCAAAATATACCCAAGGATCACCTTAGTCATAAATATCTTATAAAATAGGTTTAAGACAAGTTTAAGGGTAATTTACTATTAATATAATATTATTTTTTACCCTTATTTACTAGATTTACCCTTTAACCCAGGTAAATAAAATATTTACTGAAGTAAATATTCATAATGTATACAAATAAAAGTTACCTATTTAAAAAATTTGGAACTTGTGATTTAAAATATGGAATCTATTTTTCCAAATTCAAAACACAGAAGTGACAGAAATTAATTAAAAATTAATTCTCGTTGTCAAAACAAAAAGCGTGTTTTTAAGAAATAATAACTGTCAAAATATTGACACTTTTTTATAACCAATTTCAAAGTGGAATTACTTAAAATGACCAAAATTGGATTAATTGGTAAAAATATAATCTAATTACACTTTAAAACCAATTAAAAATATAATCTAACCATATAAATAAAGTAGATGAAAAGACAGTTTTGAATTAAAATGTGGTATTTTTCACTATTCATTACAAAATTAACTTTATCATAAAAATACCAAAAATTTACCCAAATTAAATTTTGATGTCCTAATTCTAAATAATAATTTTATTTTTTCAAATAGAGCATATAAAAGTGACAAAATATAGATTTAAAAAGGGTTCACCATCAAAATGCGGTAAAACGACCTTTTAAAGAATATTAGAGTATTTATGTTTAAAATCTAATTCTATCTTATTTTAAGCCTCTAAAATTTATTGGATAAATGTAAAAAACATTTAAAAAACATGTATAATCATATTTTATTTAGTTCAATTCATTCCTACCAATACAACGACTAGGCGTTAACTACTATTTAACATAATATTATATTAGTATTTTTCTGTATGACTCATCCTTGTGTGCAACAATAGATTTCAGAGAAACCCATTGCTGCGTGTTGGGTACGCCATCAAATATAGCATCCAATTTAAAGTAAAATTAATATTTAATTCACAAATATTAATAAATATGAAAATATCATGTTATTTATTTACTTGGTATGTTACATTTTTTCATGCATAGGGTTGACTATGGGTGCTTAAGGGCGAGACTCTGTGGGCTTTGGATGGTTTTGATTCTCCTAGGGAATTTTTCTATAGGGTGGCGGATTCTTGTGCAGCCAGTGATGGTTTTAAGTGGAGGTGTGCTTCATCCAATACATGGGGAAATGATCAACGACAACTGTCAGGGGTCTTGCAAGAGTCATTTATCAATTTAGGTGTTGGTTTGAGCTGTAGGTGGTCACGATGAGCTACAACGGATGCTAACGGTGGCGATCTAGCTTCAACGACAGTTTCTACAATGATGGATGATGGTCTTGCTGTGGCGAGCATCAATAGTCGTAGCGGTGTGGTCTCCTGGTGAGGGTGTGACTCTTGTTTGGTTTTTGGACAATGTTCATTGGGCCTTTTGCTATGTGTTCTTCTTCCTAAGGTTTAGGCTCTTCAGACTTGGGACTTCAATCATTTCCTTTTTTCGTTTGGGTTTTTTGGCCTTCGAGCTATGATGAACTTTTATGTTGTTTGGTTTGGGTTCTCTGGCATGTAATGGGTTTCCTCTCAGTCAAAGGGCTTTCATTTTTATTTTCTTTATTTAGGCGTTTGACCCTGAAATATTTTGGTAAATATAAATATTTTTATTAATTTATAAATATATTTATTTAATTATATATATTTTTAATATTATAAATGTAATAAATATAGTTATTATAATTTTATAATTATTAAAATAAATATATATAAATATATAGTTATAAATATAAATAAATAAATATTTATAATTAAATATAATAAATATATAAAATAAATATATTTATTAGATATAGTCATTATATATAATCAAAATTATGTAAATATATTTATTATATATATATAAATAATAAATATATTTATTTATATTTATAATTATAAATAAATACACATATATATATATATATTATATATAATTTCATAAATATATATAATAATATTAATAAATTATAAACATTATATCTTTATCAGTGCTTTTTTAGCACAAATAATGATCGGCCTTTATCAATGCTATAATTTTAGTCTTGATAAAGACACCTTTTAACAGTGATTTTTAGCATGGATAAAGGCATGTTTTATCAATGCTTTCTATTTTAGAGTTGATAAAACACACCTTTATCATCGATTTTTAACTAGCACTGATATAAGTTTTACCTAATTTTATGAATGTACCCCAACACTCAGATTCTTCTCTCGCACGCCTCAAGCTCTTGTGGAATCCGACCTCTACTGCCATCGACCCCTCCTCTGCAACTGAACCTTCCTATTCCCCAAACCATCCTCTACATCCACAAATCCCTCCTCTTCCACCGCGAGTCCCTCCTCCACTGTGAACCACACCTTCTTCGCAAACCCCACCACTACTTCTTTCCAAACCCACCTCTACCACAAACCCCACCTTTTCCATGAACCCACCTCTATCGTGAACCCCAACCCCACCATCGAACCCCACCTCTGCTGTGAACCCTTTCTCCACTATAAACCCACCTCTACCGTGAACCCCACCTCTGTTTTGAACCCTTCACGGACTCCACTGCCGCCACCTCTACCTACCTTGACTCCACCGCCGCTAGACCCTATTGCTACGACTGAACCTCCAAATATAAGTTTTGTTTTTATATGATTTGGAATGCGTAGATAGTGAAAGATTAATTATAGGGGTTTTGTGTTTGAAACCTTTTTGATGTATGAATTATGTTTTTGGTTTGAATAGTTATTGTGAGATAATGGTTTTTTTATTGGTAAAGTGTTTAATTGGTTTTTTGGGAATATTCTATGATACTTTTGATAATTTTCTATTTATAGTTGTATAGGACTTTGGTAAAATTATTATTTATGAATTTCTATTGATCTAAATGTCAGATCATGTTTGGATGAGGTGGTTTGATGTATTTGAAACTTTATAGGGATTGTTTTTGGTGAAAATAATCATGATTGACATTATAATGGAGTTATTATAGTGATTAGTTTGGATAAAATATAATTTTTTAAATGGATAAATAAGATAAAACACTTTTGAGTTGGAAGTTATAGTGAATGTGGGATCTGTGTATGGGTTTTGATTAACATTTTGATGATTGATTTGGGATGAATCGAGGTGTTTTATATATATGGTTTTCTAATATATATTTAAAATTGTATCATATTTAATTATGGGTGTTGATGTGTAAGTGTATGCTTCAATGTATGTTATACCACGTTTACATGATATTTTTATAAATGTGTTTCATTGATTATTAGTGTTTGGATTTTAGAAAAACATCATAAGAATATTTAGGTAGAGATGTGTGAATTCTAGAGACATGAGTTATAATATTATGGTCACACATTTATAGTACCCCTATCTCAGGTCTCACACCGTTACAAGAATTTCCTTCTTGATGAGACCATTAATGGTGAGTTAATTGTGTTGCATTTGTGTTGCAACAATATTATAGTGTGATAATTCCATTAATCTTTTAACTTAGATTATCTCCTGAAGCCTTTGGTAGATACCCGTTAATGGTTTATGCTTGAAAATTTATTATTATTTTATGTTATGGTTGTATCTTGGTAAATTATATTTTATATAAAATAAAAATACATGTTTTGTTAGTTTTATTTACTCAACCCTATGTAATAAAATTATTTTCCCTAAAGCTAGATTTTTAGGTTTGTATTAAAAAATGAATGGTATAAAATCCATGAAGATATCCTACTAGGCTCTTTTCTCACACCATACATATACACATTGGTGTATACATAGACTTAGTTATCTTTGATACAGGTAAAAGGAAAGGTTCACACTTTCATAGTGGTGTTCTATAGTCACTTGTTAAAGATATAATGATAATGGGATGTAGAGATCACCATAGGGAATAAAGAGACAATATTCATTTTCTGTTATTTTAAGATATTTACTATAAAGTGCCTCTCTTGCAAATAAATTTATTTTTGGTTTAACTTTATATTTTGTATCATGTGTAAACCTTTTATAGATTTATATTTTATAAAATGATGGTTGTTTTTTATTAATGTATCTTTTATAAATTGTCTCTCATAGGATTTATGTCTTTGTGATTATTCCTAAGTGTCACTTTTAAATTTATTCAAGTGTTTTAATATATTTCTTAAAAAATTATATGTGTTCAATATACCCTTTTTTGGTTTTAAATAGCTTTAAAATTATTTAAACACTTGGCATGGACTTAGGATGCATGCCAAGTGTTTGTCAACTCACTAGAATGGCTTTGATAAAGGTATGTGAATGTTTTGAAATCGAATTTAATGATTATTTAATTTTAACAAGGATTTTTTGAAGTATTAAATGAAAATTTATAAAATATATAGAGGGTTGTCTCTCATTTTAAATGATTAAGATTGCCGGGTCATGAAGCTGCTTTGAATTCTTAAAAAAAGGAATTGTAGTTTTTTGAAAGAGTGATTGGAATTGATTAGTTTATTTTAAAAATGGTGTATTATTTTAAAGAGGAATTTGTGTAAATGGTTGATTATTTTAATGGGATTTCAGATGATATTTTATAAAATAGTTTTCAAAGGACATCTAAAATGTTGTTTTTATATAATATTTTAAGTTTATATTTTTATAGAATATGGAAAACCATTACATTATATAGGGAAGGAAAGTAGATTGATAATAACACCATGGAAAGAGCATTTCACTAACTCTATACAACCCATAAGATATCCATCATAACCTCACTCCTGAAAAAGGTGAATTAATTTTTAACCCCATTACAACTCCATAACATACTTTTCATCTAATGTCACCTGTATGGTTTAAATTAGGGGATTCCTCTATAATTACATCTTCTTTCTGGTTTGGTGTTAGATTATAAGGGGATGAGTATCAGGTAACAAAATTTAGTAATAAATATCATTCAAATGTTGAGTTCCCCTTATTTGAAATGTCCATTATGTGTATTTATTTTGTTAAAAATTAATAACACCGAATCAAATAGTAAGAATATGAATAAAGAATTGATGGATGCCAATCATATGACAAAAGAGTATAAAGATAGAGTGAACTAGTTCATCATGTTCACAAAATATCATGCATATGGATCTTCTCAAATCCCTTGTCTGTGTTTACACTATTTTTATTCAAGACTAATTAGTCTAGATAAGTTGGAAGAAAACTTGATCTGTCATAGAATAAATCAAAGTTATACATGTTGGAATAAACATGGGAAAAAAGTGAATGTAGCTAGTGGATGAGATAACACTATGTTTTATGGATCATTTGATATTATTATAAGTGTAGACAATGAAGATCACAATATCGAGGATGTGTTTTAGATATGAATGATTATGAAGAGCATATTGAGGAAATGAAAAAGGAAAGATGAAGATGAACTCCCTGGATGACCAAAATTGTTTAAGAAGTTAAAGTGTTGTGAAAAGACACTATTATATGATGGTTGCACTAAATGTACATCATTTTCAGCTATACTAAAGCTATATAATTTGAAGGAAGGCAATTAATGGAGTGACACCAGTTTTAGAAAACTATTTTCTCTCTTGAATGACATGATCCCAAAAGATAATGAGCTCCAAAGACGAACATACGATGCTAAACAAATGATATGCATGATGGTTATGATCTCTGAAAGAATACACACCTACCCTAATTATTATATACAATTTCACAAGGACCAAAAATCACTTAAATAATGCCCAAAGTTTGGTGGTTCTTGATAAAATAAAGATGAATCTAGTACTACAAAAGTTGTACGGTACTTTATAATCATTCCAAGTTTTAGGTGCCTATATGGAAGTTAAGAGACTGTGGGGAAAATGATGTGGAACACAGATATAATAAATAAAGATGGGAAACTATGTCACCCAATAGACACTCCTCAGTGGAATAAAATTGATCATGCGTGTCCTCATTTTTTAAATGAGTTGAGAACCCGTCATCGCACATTATCTACATATAGAGTGAATCTTTTTGATTTTCAAAGTAGAACTCATAGTACATGGCTGATTATGTTGGTAAATTATAAATTCCAACCATTTTTATGCATGAAATGAAAATACCTAATGTTATCTATACTTATACTAGGATCAAAACAACTGGGTAATGATATAGACATTTATTTGGCTCCATTGATCAAAGATTTGAAATCATTATGAGATTCAGGTGTTACGTTGTATGATAATTACATACATGAAGATTTCATATTGAGATCCATGTTATAAAGGATGATAAATGAATTTCCTACTTATGGAAATTTTTATATAAATAGATTTAAAGAAACTAAAGGGTGGCCCAATTGCGAAAAGGTACACAATCAATTAGGTTGAAACATTTATCGAAATCCATGTTTCTAGGTCATAACAGATTTCTATGCCGATGGAATAAGTACTAATCTTGGATAACATCATTTGATGGAAGTTCAGAAGAACGTAAAACACTATATCAAATAACTAGTGATCAACTATTTGAGAATGTAAAATATGCAGACACTGCTTTTGGTAAACCATTTTGGAAAAAACTTACAAAAACTGGTTGGAGAAAAAGATTAGTTTTCTTAAAATTACCATACAGGAATTGTCTATACTGTAAAAAATTTTCTTGATGTTATGTATGTTGAAAAAAATGTATGTGATAGTGTCATTGGCACATTGCTAAATGCACCTAGAAAAACAAAGCATGGAATTAAGGCTAGGTTGGACATGGTTAACATGAGAATATGAGAAGAGTTGGTGCCAATGAAGGGTGTAAAATTAACTTTTCTTCCTCCAGCTACTTACACTCTTTCTAGGAATGATAAATATTAGTTTTGATACTTCTTGAATGATGTAAAGTTTTTAGAGGGGTATTCATCTAATATCAATAACATCATATTAATTATCAATTAAAATTTCAAGGGTCTAAAATCACATGAATACCATGCTTTGATGCAAGATCTAATTCCTATAAATTTATGTTGAATTTTTTCCAATAATTTCCATCACACATTTACCAATCTTCATTTATTCTTCAAAGCTATATGAATCAAAGTTATAGACCTGGTAAAATTTTGGAATTTGGAAAGAGAAATTGCTGTCATATTAGGTGAATTGGAAATGTTCTTCCTGACAAAATTCTTTGATATGATGGTTCAGTTGATAGTTTATTTGGTAAGAGAGATTCAACTATCTGATCTTATACAGTATATATGGATGTACCCCATTGAACAGTATAAAAATATTTTGAAAAGGTATTTCAAAAATCAAAGTCACCTAGAGGGCTATATTACGGAGCGATATATTATTAAGGAAGCCATTGAATTATATACCGAATACCTATTTGGTGTGGAAAGCATTGGTCTACCAATATCTCATCACACTAGATGGCTTGTGGGTGAAGGAATTTCTAGAAGAGATGTTGTCAAAATCAATATTATAGATCGGGAATAGGCCCATATTTACATTTTTTATAACAATTTAGAGGTTTCCCCATATATTGAAACCCACCAATAAATTATTAGAAATTTGAATCCATCAATGGGTAAAATAAGGATATCAAATAAACATAATAAATAATTTATAGGATGGTTTCAAGACCATATTTTTAAAGAGTCAAATGAAAATTTGGATTCAATTTCTAAATGACTTTGATGGCTAGCTGGAGGACCAAGTGTGTATATATTATCTTACTATTGTTATGTAATCAATGGTTATATATTCTATACAAATGAAAATGATGGAGATAGTACCATGAAAAATAATGGAGTTACACTTATGGATGAAGCGATGATTGTTTCTCGTACTAAGGAAAGAAATCCAATTTATGTGAATATGTTATACTTTGGAATCATCAAAAAAATATGGGAGTTTAATTATACAACATTCCAAGTGCCTATTTTTGAATACAAGTGGGTTGATAACATGAGTGCTATTAAAATAAATAAATTGGGATTCATGAATGTTGATTTTAGTAAGGTAGGGTACAAATAAAAACTATTTATAATGGTATCAAAGATAGTACAAGTATTTTATTTTCCAAATCCTACAAACAAAAAGTGGTCAATTATTCTGTTATTGACTAAAACCAATGAAGGGTCAGATTAAAATTAAACTAAGGATGACCCATTCTTTGGGATTTCACAATAATTTCATAGTGGTCCCAATGTAGATTTTGTTTTGTATGTCATAGAAGAGTAGAATGAAGGGATTTGGATAGTCGATAGAGGGGTCAAATCCCTTCATCCCCTAAAAAAAGATAGTTCAATAATCAGGTTATATATTTTTTTGTAATATAAATTGTGTCACCACATGTTATTATCCATTTGTTGCTGCATTTATATACTCTAAATTAAATGTTTAACCACTTATATAGATAGTGACTTATAAACATGTTGGTTCTCCCAATCTCGATGAACAATGGGTCTCTGAACCCACTGTTGCTCGTAGTGAAAAGGAACAATGACCTTCTGCACACGCAGGTGCTCCCAATATTGAGAAATAATAGGTTTCTCAACCTATTGTTGCTCCTAGTGAAGAGGTACAACAACCATTTTCACATGACGATGCTACCATTATATAGAAATATATTGATGATGTTGAATATTAAGAAATGTTAGGCAATGAAGTACTGATGAATCAGAAAAAACAGGAGCACCGTAGTTTGATAGTGTTAGGAAAAATAATTTAGTAAAAATCAAAGGCTTTAAATACGAGATCAGATGGAATGCGCGAGGCTAGTATGTTAACCCCACAAGTCTTTGTTCAATAGTTACATTGGAATCATCACTTAGTAATGAATGATGATGGATGTAGATTTATGGAACCATATTGTGGTAAGGCTTAAGACATTGATGTGAGAAGGGATTACAGTAACATTATGATATCATTTATTTATTTTACTAAAAATAATAATGAAAAATTGACTTACTCTTCATCATACCTTATAGATTTCATTCATAGTAGATGACTCCCACAAGAAATATGCATTAGTGCTTGGTGTAAGGATTTACAATGGCTTTCACACAATTATAACAAGACATTATCTTAAATATGTTGAAGGGAAAATAAACCCAGAACCACCACTTATCTATGAACACCTGATAACCTAAGATGTGTGGGATACATTTAATATCCATCAAATATATGTTTCCTTTCTAATAAATTGTGTCTATTAATACTTTGTTTGAAGATACGTGGATTCATCACTTTAGTTGATTTTTTTTATTTATGAAACAACCACTGAGTGCTGAAAATAAGGAACAGGTAGCAAAACCAACATACCCCTACTGTAAAGAAAGGATGTGGTATGGTTCACTTGAAAAAAATTGGTATATATTTTAAATATATCGTAATATTTTTAGGTGACATGAAACAAAAACATAATTATGTTCCTCTGTTTATATGCAGATTGATGACTCCAAATACAAAGCCACTTCCATATCATGCCATGAGATATGGAAGGAGGCACATGTAAATATATATGTGATACTAATAAATAAACACACACAAAAAGTGTGGGAAACATGTGTATGTATTACATAATATTTTTTTCTTTAAATTGTTATTACATAACAATGATTAATTATTTCCCTATATTTTTTTATCTGAAATAGTTATAGTAATCAGAAACACCTATACTAGATGAAAACACACTATCGGTGGCCTTGAAGTGGATAGAACAATATGGTCATGTTAGAGGTGTGAGTTTTAGGGTGACACCCAAACATATTTTGAGAAAAAAACAAGAGGAGGATCACGGTGAAGAAATGAAATGGATGAGATAAAGACTAGATACCCTTGAAGAAAAATTATAATGGTAGAGAGAGATGCTAGAAAATTTAATGGAGGGGGGGGGAGAGAACAGAGAATAAACAATTCAATAACAACCATTTCTTGACGATACCCCCACCCTTAACCATATTTGAGGTGATCCATTCCACTCAAATATATTTATTGGTTGAGGTAATTAATGTCCTAATAATTGTTTCTGTGAAATGTGAATCAGACAGACACTAATACATTTCCTATACTGATATTATACAGGGTTATGATGACTGTTTTTTATATCTATCAACACTCACTCATCACCTTATAGAGTGGGATACAATGTTTAATATGAAAAAGGATATGTTACAAAATAGACCACTTTCAACAGGTCATCTGAGAGTCTTTATTAGCATAACCCATTAGCTCAACACTGAACTACCTGTTCTAATTGATGAGGAAGATATTCATAAGGTTTAAAAATCTATTAGAACATTCATCACATGGCTGTTATATCCTGTAATAAAACAGATTGATAATGAGGTATTCATTTCAAATTTGTTTTTCAAGATTAAACTTTACCAATTAATGAATAAAGGTCTCAACTAATGAATGTTATTATAGATGGAAAAAGGGAAGGGGTGGAATGAAAGAATGAATCAAAACCATATAAAGGATTGACCAATTGATCAAAAAGATATATATAAAGCACCTTTACCCTACTCATTCTATATCCACAATTACTATCATTGAAGTTTCATGTGGATACAGATTTAAAAAATGATCATACTCACATAGTTTATTTTGAAGAAAATATATATGAATAGGAAGTTCAAGACTTCACTGGTGTTTATAATGTAAGTGAAATACTCAAATATTATTGGCTAGGAACCTCATTTTTAAATGTATACAAGAGTTATGCTATCATGATTTTATTTTATAAAATCCGATATAATATGATAATTACGACTAAATACATTTCATATTTTTACAAAAAAAATATATCAAAAACAATTGAAGGGATTTTCCCATGACTTATTTTGGACTCGTTAGTACTCACATCTCTTCTATATAATAATCAAAAATAGATTCCAAAGAAAAGGATGAAATAGTGGTAGGCCTTGTCAAATAGTTTGGAAACAAACTTACGGATAAAATACCCTTCTTAATACTAACTATGTAGGAGTAAAACTCTACAATTTAATCATATCAAATATATTTTTATTTCTTTTATTACTTATTCATTTTTATATTTTTATTCAAAATTGGATGCTCATTATGTTCAATTATACTCTAAAGATTTATTCCTCAGTTTCAATGCATGGATATCAAAAAAACTGACCACACATGATGGAATTTTTCAATTTATAATACACTATATCTAATTTTTTAGAACCAAAGATAAATTTATATAATTTAGATTATGTTTTAATGAATATTTTATTATGTTAGGGAAGTGAATCAATATCATGAAAAACAAGGAATGAGGCCAGGGAAAAACAGAAGGACCATGAAAAGCTCTACGACTAGACAAGTATTAGGGTATATATAATAATATTTCACTATCTAAAAATATATCAAAACAATTTACTCATTCTCCTCAATATTTATGCAGTGTTTAAAAAAAATGGAAAATATTTTGGTTATTATGTTTGTAAATTTATGAGAGAGATCATATTCCATCAACAAAACTAGCATCCTTGAAGAGGTATTTTTGAAGACAATTACTATATAATTTAAAATATTTATTAATCCATTGTGTATTTATATTTTTCTAGTACTAATATGACTATCGACAAGACTCATATTCAAAAGATGATATACCCGAATGGCTTGAAGCCCTTCATTTTTTATTATTTTTGAAAATCCCCCTTTTAAGGGTTGAAGGGGAACCCTTACATGGCCTGTAGGCTTAGTGACACATTACATGAACTGAAGGCCTTAAAGGAATTCATCCCAAAAAGACTACATGGAAATATCCCTCCCCAACATATATCTTGATGTTAGATATCTGCCTATACAAGGCTGGTCGGCTATCTATCATGTTAAAATATAAAAAGGTCTGGTACCAATGAAAACTCCATACCCTCTCATTATTCTAATTCTAGTTAACTCTACTCTAGTGAATGTGCCTGCTCTAAATCCTCATCTGAAGCCTTGTTCCTTTGAAATCAATCTGGTTTCATCTGTATTTCATGTAGATCAAATTCCTTGAGGTGGACCGAAATCCTTGAGGTGGCCCGAGGGCCTTGAGGTGGCCCGAAATCCTTACTAGACCAAATGCCTTGGGTGACCCAAAGGCCTTGAAGGACCTGAGGGCCAAACCGGTGAGACAGATGACTAGTTTTGGCTACTACAGTAAAAAATAATACCTATTATATTACCTACTACAATACTGCTACAATAATGCTATAGTAACCTAGAAATATTCTTCTACCCAAATTTGATCTCAGGTCTCTTGGAAACACTTGAGGAGTCCACACCAACTGGGATGAGGCTCAAGTGATTCACAAGACGATATAGATTTTCTTAGAAACAAATGGAAAACATACCTAATGGAAGAATGCATAAACATAACATGAAGATATGACTTCTATAGAAGTAGTGTATTTTTTCATATTTATATTTAATTTAGTTATTTTTAGTATTACTCATATAAGAATTATTTTCTAATATAGGTGGATTCCTTTATTTGATTTAGGGTGGATTGTTTGAAGATTCTCATGTTCATGAGAGATGGGAATTCAAGGCTGAAAATCCTAATTTAATGAGAGGGTAATTTTTTTAATATATTATTTTTTATTCATTATATTATATGTTCCCTACTACATTAACATAATCTAAGTGCTTCTTTTTATTTAAAATTAACAATAATTTTAGTAAAAAAGTAAACTAGCATACTGAAAATGAAGAAAACAAATTTATATTGTTTTGATACTATAGGAAAATAATACATGAGTCATTTATGATGTATAGGAGTCATTTTCACCTCAATACGATGCACAATGTGACCAGTATGATTCCAAGTGTGTATTTTTATTTAAAATTGACATTAATTTTAGTAAAAAGAACAAGTGACATACTAAAAACTGATAAAACACATTTAGATTGTTTTGATACTTTTGGAAAATGATCCATGAGCCATTTGTGACATGTATGAATCAACGACACCTTAATACGATGCACAGTGTGACCCGTATGACTAAAAGTGTCTGTTATCATTTTAAAATAGACATTTTAGTTTAAAATGTGTCACTCAATGAAAAAAAAGAAAAAAATATGATTGTTTGGATAATTTATTACAGTGACTTATAAGTCATTTTGGATGTGTATGAATAATTATCACATTTAACTAAATCACGATGTGACTGATGTGACTCAAAATGCATGTTTCTAGTTTGAAATGACATTTTATTAAGAAACCCAACTTGCATACTGAAAAATGATAAAATACATTAAAATTGTTTTGATACTTTATTAAAATTATACATGATTCATTTTTGATGTATAGTAGTCAAACGAACCTCAATACGTTGCATGGTGTTACCGATATGACTCCAAATGTGTCTTTTTATCTAAAATTGACATTATTTTTTGTAAAAAGAATAAGTGACATAATGAAAACTAATAAAATACATTCAGATTGTTTTTATACTTTATGAAAATAAACTATGAGTCGTTTTTTATGTGTAGGAATCAATCCCACCTCAATCCAACACATGGTGTGACTGGTATGACTAAAACTGTCTGTTATGAGTTTAAAATTGAAATTTTAGTTCAAAACATGCCACTCACCAAAAAAAACATGCTCCAATTATCTTGATAATTTATGAAATTGATTCATAAGTCATTTTTGATATGTATTAAGTAGTCTCATGTCAAACCGACACACGATGTGACCGATACAACTCAAATTATGTATTTTCAGTTTGAAATGGAATTTTATTAAAAAAACACAACTAGTATACTAAAAATTGAGAAAATGCATTTAGGTTATTTTATTACATTAGTAAAAGTTTCTGTGAGTAATTTTTGACATGTATAAGTCTACCACACCTCGACAGGATGCACGGTGTAATTGGTATGAATCCACGTGTGTCTTTTTATTTAATACTGACCTCAATTTTAGTAAAAAGAAAAAGTGACATACTGAAAACTAATAAAACACATTTGGATTGTTTTGATACTTTAGTAAAATGATCCATGATTCAATTTTTTACATGTTGGAGTCAACCACACCTCAATCCAATTCACGGTGTGACCGACATGACTAAAAGTGTCCATCATCAGTTTAAAATTGACAATTTAGTTCAAAATGTGTCACTCACTTAAAAACAAGAAAAAAAAAACACTCTGATTGTCTTGATAATTTAGGAAAGTGATTAATAAGTCATTTTTGGAATGTGTGAAGTACTATCACATCAACCCGACACACGATGCGATCAGTATGACTCAAAATGCGTGTTTCTAGTTTGAAATGACATTTTAGTAAAAAACACAACCAGTATTATGAAAAATGAGGAAACATATTCAGATTGTTTTTATAATTTAGTAAAATGATCCATTAGTCATTTATGATGCATAGTATTAAACCTCACCTTAATACGACGCACGGTGTGACCGGTATGACTCTAAGTGTGTCTTTTTATTAAAAATTAAATTTTAATTTTAGTAAAAAGAACAAGTGACATACTAAATACCAAATAAACACATTTGGATTGCTTTTATACTTTATGAAAATTATCCATGATTTATTTTTGATGTTTAGGAATTGAACACACCTTAATCTGATGTACGATTTGACTGATATGACTAAAAGTGTCCGTTATCAGTTTAAAATTGATATTTTAGTTCAAAACATGTCACTCACTAAAAACAAAGAAAATGAACTATGATTATTTTGATAATTTGAGAAAGTGATTAATATTATATTTTTGATTTGTATGAATCAGTCTCACATCAAAACGATGCATGATGTGATCAGTATGATTCAAAATGAGTGTTTCCCTTTTAAAATGAAATTTTAGTAAAAAAACACAAATTTCATACTGAAAACTAAGAAAACGCATTCTGATTATTTTGATACTTTAGTGAAATGATACATTAGTCATTTTTGATGTTTATTAGTCAATTACACCTCAATATGAATCACAATGTTTTCATTAAGACTCCAAATGTGTCTTTTTATTTAAAATTGACATTAATTTTTGTAAAAAGAACAAGTGACCTACTAAAAACTGAGAAAACATTTTTAGATTGTTTTGATACTTTAATATAATGATCCATGAGTCATTTTAGAAGTTTAATAATCAATCCCAACTCAATCTGATGCACAGTGTGACCGATATAACTCTAAATGTGTGTTTGTTTATTAAATATTGAAATTTTATTAATATGTTCTTTCATATTGATGTTTAAATTATTTATTTATAGTATTACTAACATAATTTTTTTATTATATAGGTGGAATCTTTTACTCCGATTTAGAATATTTTTTTGGAAAATGATTCCATAGGTTGACATTTTTAAGAGGGGATCACATGCATCAAAAGATGTAACATTAATGTTTTTAAATGTTTGTTGGATAATTGTAAATGTAATTATATAAAACATTGTTAGAAATGTATATAGAAGTGTTGTTTTTGTATATACCATGGGTGTAATTTTTTGTATTAATGTTGTCACATTAAATGTATATATCATTGTTTGAAATTACAAGTTTTTTCCGGTTGTGTGGTTAATATAACAACACATTGCATCCAACCAGGCCTTTATCAGTACTATGATTAACATCGCTTTAAAAAGTGATGTTAAAATACATTTTGCAAACTGTTAAAGGTAATATGTATAGTAGTGATATATATATATGTATATATATATATATATCTTTATGTGTGTGTGTAAACAAAATACAGATCAATCATATATTAGAGTGAAAATAGGCCTTTATCAGTACTAAAAAAGTTTTTTTCTAAGCACTGTTAAAACAAGTTCCCTTTTTCAGTGTGAGAAAATCACTAATAAATGATGTACCTTTATCAATGCTAAAAAAATCACTGATAAAAGGGGCCCCTTTATCATACCTTTCTTTATCAATGATTAAGTGACCATTTTCCGCACTTTTCTAGTGATAATAAAGGTCAAACTGCTGCAATGTGCTGTTAAAATTAGAGCACACTATAGCATAAAATACAAGTATTTGAGAAATTCAAAATTTAATTGAAATAAAAATTACATCACAAGTACAAGAAGAAATAAACTATTATAGATATTTTAAGATTTTTTTACAAATTATGTTAGAAAGTACAATTTATCACGAACATTCAAAAACATCAATGGTTTCATTGTCTTTAGAACCCGACCTCCTCTAAAAAAAATCAAAATCAAGGTATTAGTTGTCAAAAAACCACCCCAACTCAACTAAAATGATATACCAGTATAAGAAAGAAATAATTATGTTAGTAATACTATATTGATATAATAACTATGAAATAGTACATTAATAAAATATCATTTTTAAACTAAAAAACAGAATTTGAGTCATACCGGTCACACACTGTATCATATTAAAGTGTGGTGGATTATTACATATCAAAATCGACTAATGGATTTTTGTCCCAAAGTATGAAAACAATATAAATGTGTTTTTTTTGTTTTTGAGAACATCACATGTGTTTTGAACTAAAATTTCAATTTTAAACTCAAAACACACCATTTGAGTCATACTGGACACACTGTGTATCACTCTATGGTGTAAATAATTCCTATATACCAAAAATTACTTATGGATCATTTTCCTAAATTATAAAAATATGTAGAATTCGTTTTCACAGTTTTTAGTATGTGATGTGTGTTTTGAAATAAAATGTCAATTTTAAACAAAAAGACATACTTGGAGTCAAATCAGTCACATAGTGCATCAGATTGATGTGTGATTGATTCATACACATCACAAATGACTTAAGGGTCATTTTACTAAAGTATCAAAACAATATGAATGTGTTTTCTTGTATTTGAGTATGTCATGTGTCTTTTTTACTAAAGTATCATTTTAAACTGAAAAAAACTTTGAGTCATATCAGTCACATCATGTGTTTATTTGATGTGATATTGATTCCTAAATATCAAAAATGACCTATGAATCATTTTATTAAGGTTTAAAGACAAAAAAATCATATTTTCTTTGTTTTCAATGAGTAACACATGTTTTGAACTAAAAGGTCAATTTTAAAATGATAATGGAAACATTGAGTCATATCGAGGACACCGTGTATCAGATTGATCTGCGTCTGATTCAACATAGCACCAATGAAACTTGGATAATTTTCATAATGTATCAAAACAATTAGATTTCATTTTATATATTTTGATTATGAGACTTCTGTTTTTAACTTAAATGTAAATTTTAAATAAAAATACACTTTCAGTCATAACGGTCACACGGTGTGTCAGATTGATGTGTGGTTGATTCCTAAATATAAAAAATTACTTATAGATCCTTTTACTAATGTATTAAAATGATACGAATGAATTTGATTAATTTTGAGTATGTCACGTGACTTTTTTTATAAAAAAGTCTATTTAAACTGAAAATGCACACATTGAGTCATACCATTCACATCATGTGTCAGTTTGACATGAGAATAATTCCTACATGTCACAAATGAATTATGAATAATTTTACCAAAGTATCAAGATAATATGAATTAATTTTATCATTTTCTAGGAGTGACACACCTTTTGAACTAAAATTTCAATTTTAAACAGATAACAAGCACTTTGAGTCATACTTGTAAAGACTCCGACTCAAGTATCCTAGAGCCGATGTCTTATTTTATTACACTGGTACTATGAACATGTTATCCCATCCTAAAGGACCAAATAGTTTATTTTATTTGGAAAATCCGATAAAAAATAAGTTTTACATTATATCTTGGTTAGAAATACAACATAAAAACTCTTTTTGAAACATCACTATTTTCATATATTATCCCAACATGTCAATCATAGTATACATCTTATAATCCTATAAAAAATAAAATATAATAAAGGGGTGAAATCAGATGCTCATTAAGGGTAAGAAATATAGAGGAAGCTATCATAAGTAAACATAAAAAATAAGGCAAGGTGAATAAATAAAAACACATTCCATTAAAACATAAACTTAATCATAATATGGTAGGAATAAAAGCAGATCAAATAATTTCATATAAATAATCACATTAGAATGAAACTTAACCATGGATATTCTAATAGTTTAATAACCACATTAATTATCAATAAATAATCTCATAATGATGGAATGTAAAATGTGGGGCATCATAAACCTTCCATCTAGTCTATATCTAATAATTTTACATAATGGGTAAGGCCTCGTCCAAAACTTGGTCTAGTTTGTCTCAAGAGACCTACCGATACATTGAGGGGCTATAACAGGACCTACCCAAAACATACTAAATCAAGTGAATTCCACATATGAAATGGGTGAAACATAATTAACATATAAATTCATATTAAAAATATTATATGAAATTTAAAAATTTCTCCAATCAGTAAACATAATCATAAACTACTTGGAGTAAAATGGTGAATGGTATTAAAATAATACATACCTAGTCAAAATAAACATAAACAAATCAATAAAATATGGTAAATGGTAACACAAGTAATCAAAATAAATTAATAATAAGATTATATAAATGGTGTTAAAATAATTGAGAAATTATTGAGGGAAATACCCTTTTTTACTTTGAATAGAAGAGTTCCTTCGAAAAAAATCATTTGTACTTATCATAAAATTAGATTGTAAACATGTATATCAGTGAAAAGAAAAGAGAAGGAAAATAAAATTATAAAATCACATTCACACTGTATTTTGGAATAAATCTTAATAAATTATGTCTAGATTATGTGAAAACATGTAAAAATAGCGATTAATAAACTTTAGAAATGAGCCACTTTGGTGCAGTTTAAGGGAAAATTATACAAGATTCTTTAAAGAGGAAAAAAGTATATTTGTTTTCATAAAACCAGAAATAAAGTAAGATAGTTTTTAATGATAAAAATTTTGATTTTAGAAAAATATTTGTGTCTTAAAACCTATTATGGAGTGTACTTGAAAATTGATAAGAAACAGGGAAGTTCCCTTTAATCAGGTTGCTTATTGAGAGGAATTAAAAAGGAAACCATATAAAACATGTATTTACACATTAAAGAAAGATGAATAGATATAGGTTTATATTTTTGGAACATAAAAATAGAATTTATTAGTATTAAATAATAATAATTAATAATTACATTGAGGTAAAGGGAGAGAAAGAGTAATCCGAAGGAAAAATGGAAGTTTAGGGAGAATCCCTTACCTTATGTATGAAAGTGTTCCACACTTTCACTTAATGACCTAGATAATGAAATTATATTCATTAATAATTTCATTTTCAACATATTTATAATTTATTTTATTTATTATAATTTTATTATGTTCATTTATGTTCTTTTTGATGAGTTATAGGATTCAATATTTTCGCTTAGGGGTGTTTGGTTCCTTGGTTTTCATGATTGGTTCACTTGTATTTATGTATTAAAGATCATGTAAAATTGAAATAGTTATCAAGAATTAAAATTATATGTTATTAATGAATTTACATAATATTAAATGGTATTATAAACTATTTTTTTATCTAGATAATAGGATGATTCATTAGATAAAACATTAAGGATAACTGTTTAGATTATTTTGGCATTTTTTCAATAATCGCGCACAAGTTTTGTTTTATCAATTAAAATTATGTATATATAGTGAATAAATAACACTAAATAAATTTTAATACACATAATGTAATATATTTTAACCATAAAAAAGGTTTTATGACCACAATTTAAGGTGATATTGAAAACAAAAAATCATCATCCATGAAGATGGTGAATCGACACCTCATGGATGATGCTTTCATTTTTAGAACAAAAGGGGAAGAAAAGAATATTTATGGTGGATATACCATAAAAATAATAAAATTACATTTTATATATGATACTAAAGTTATCATGTTACTTTGGATAGGATAGGTGAGTAAATGATAAGAAATGAAAATAAATTGAAAGAGAGAGAGGGAAGGTTTTACCTCTTGAGTGTGGACTCCTTGAGAACTTTCTTAAGGGACTTGGAAATAGTATTTTGATGATATAAGTAAGAAAAAAACGTGGTGAAGAGTTTTAGGAGAGGAATTGGGCATAATATTATCAATATTCAAGGCTTAGATGGTTTTAGAAGAAGGGGTGGTGAGAGGTGGAATTTATAGTGGAAGAGAGGGGTGTTTTTTATTATTTAATTCATTAGTTTATTATTTTGGCTCAAGACTATCAATAATGTTGATTATTGTGAATAAATTTAGTTAATATAGCACATGAGTTCGAACCAATGAGTTCTTATTTCATAACTACATCATCCATGACTCAATAATTCATTTATTTACCTATAACATTAAATACCGTAAATTACCGTGTATCACCATTCACCAAAAATTCAACTATTTTAAAAAAATAGAAAAAATTCACCATAACTATTTTTTACATTTAGAATTCAAAAATGGACTCCATTTTATGAAAATAATTTCTCTAAATAAGATAAATTTTATTTTTGTTTAAAATCATCATTTATTTGAAAAATATTGATTTTAAAATTATTATTAATTTTATAACACTTTGAAAAATTAATTAAGGTCTCATAAAATTATCTTATAATCATAATACAAAAAATTATTAATATATGAATTTATTTTTTGAAATTAAATTTCATTTCAAAACATTATATTAATTTTAAAATTGTAAATAAACATTTACGCTTTTAAAAAATAAAACCACTTAATTTATCTTATTTAAAACATTTATTTACTTATTCTATGATATAAATATATCATATTTTCATTTATAATATACCAAAATTTTAATTACACTTTCATAGGTTAGGTTACTATTCTATAAGTCGGATTATTATTCCTAATGGTCGTATTACTATTCCAATGGTCATGTTACTATTCCATTGGTATTGGTTCCTTAATTTCTAGATATACCTCTTCTTTCACTCATTATTCATTTAAAAGATTTTTAGTGTGTTCACTATGTGATTTTATGTGATTTATACAATATAAAATAATTATAAGAAGAGAAATTCCATTGGTAAAATTTTGGGTCGTTACAATACCAAGCACACCATGTATCATATCGAGGTTTAGATAATTACTGCCATCAAAAATGAATTATGGATCATTTTACTAAATTATCAAAAAAATATGATTTTTTCTTGGTTTTGAGTATGTGAGTTGTGTTTTGAACTAAAATTTCAATTTTAAATAAAAAAATGGTTTGAGTCATACCTCTCACATTGTGCATAATATTGATGTGTGATTGATTCCTACACATAAAAAATGAATTATAAATTGTTTTATTAAATTATATAAACAATAAAAATGGATTTTCTTAGTTTTGAGCATGTCATGCATCTTTTTTACTAAAATGTCAATTTAAACTGAAAGCATGTACTTTGAGTCATACCGGTCACATCATGTATTGGTTTGATGTGTGACTAATTCCTACACGTCAAAAATGACTTATGAATCATTTTACTAAAGTATCAAGACAATATGAGTGTGTTTTATTGTTTTTTAGTGAGTGAAACACGTTCTAAACTAAAATGACATTTTTTAAATTGACAATAGAAACTTTGAGTGATATTAAGTATACCATTTATTATATTGAGGTGCAGCTAATACCAACACATCATAAATTAATTATTGACTATTTTCATATAGTATCAAAACAATCCAAATGTATTTTCTTGGTTTTGAGTATGTGATATGTGTTTTGAACTAAAATGTTAATTTTAAATGGAAAAAACACACTTTGAGTCATACTGGACAGACCATGTATCAGATTGAGGTGCAGTTAACTCGTAAACATTAAAAATGACTTAAAGATCATTTTTATAAATTATAAAAACTATATTAATTCATTTTATTGATTTTAATTATATGATGTGTGTTTGGAATTAAAATATGAATTGTAATCCAAAAACATACACTTTGAGTCATACCGAGCACACTATGTATAATATTGAGGTGAGACTGATTGATGTGTGACTAATTTGTACATTTTTCAAGATAATATTCACAATATATATTTTAGGAAGTCATACTTTTCCATTAAACTATTTCAAAATTCCTTGGTAGATGCATCCTTACGATTCAAAACACATTTTATGCAGCATGCATTTTGATCTTCCATCCAAAAGAAACATGTTCTCTCTTTTTGTAGCTTTTTGGAGATAATTGAAAATAAAGTATGAATTCCCAAAAGATCTATGGAAAAAATAGGTATCTGATAAAAATGATTAGGAAATTAACTAAATAATATAAATAAAGTAATGAAAAAATTAACTAAAAAAGTAATAATAATTCTCCTTTTTATGATGTATGTATACATTCTCGACCCATTTCCATATCAAAATTGTCCTATTTTCAGGCTCGAAGTACAATCTATTACAAGCATGATCAATTTCAAACATCTTACTAGCTCTGTCATACCTGTCACACCATGTATTGGATTAAGGTGTGACTAATTCATACAAATGAAGAATGACTTATGAATCATTTTACTAAAGTATCAAAATAATTTGAATTTGTTTTCTTGATTTTGAGTATGTAACATGTGTTTTGAACTAAATTTTCAATATTAAACTAAAAAAATAATCTTTGAGTCATACTGTACATACCTTGCATCATATTGAGGCACGATTTATTCCTACACATCACACTATGTCTTTTTATTCTACAATACATTCTACATTAGAGGTTATCTAACAATATTACTATTTGATAACCTGTAATGTGGAATTCATTACATAATAAACCAAAAATTTCATCATCATGAGTGCATCATCCTTGTTGAGTGCATGATCATAGTACATGGGTGCATCCTCCTTATTGAAGTCTTCATCTATAATTTTTTTCTTTGGTCATTTTCTGCTCTTAATAGAGAAAAAATGGTTAAAGAAAAAACAATCACAGAAGAATTAATTTCTTTATGAACTTTTTGGGAATTAAAAAAAATCAGATAAAAATTATAAGGAAATAAACTACAAAAATTAGATAAAATGATAAGAAAATAACTAAATAAGCAGTATGAAGTCACCTATTGATGATGTTTATATATAGTCCTACACAAAATAGTATTCCCATTTATTTATAAATATAATTATTTTATCTTTTTAATATGAGGACTATTTATGGTTTTGATATTAATGAAAAAATATAAATAAAAAAGGTTAGATAAATATTTTAAATTAAATTGTAATTATTTTTAGAGATACCTCTTGAGGGATGCTAGTTTGTTGATGTAATATGATTTACTTGATAAATTTTAAAACATAACCATAATATTTTCCATTATTTTATTTCAAAAACTATAGAAACATTGATAAAAATAAGTAATTTGTTTTGATATATGTTTTTACATTGAAATATTATTATATAAATCCTAACACTTATCCAGTTGTAGAAGTCGATAGGCTTTTTTTCCTCATTGATTGTACTCATGCCATGATTTTGATGATATTTAAACACGAAACTATCATAAAAAAATTCATTAAAACATAATATAAAATGTAAAACTCAAAGTGTATTTGTAAATTTTTTAATTTAGTGTATTCTAATTTGCTAAACGTCATCATGTGTGGTTGATTAGTTGGGTATCCATGCATTGAATCTAGAAAATAAATAATTGGAGTACCCAAATTTATTATAATGAGTAACCAATGTTTCCTTGAAAAATAATAATGGATAAGTCATGAAATGAATGAAAATATATTTTATATGACTAAATTTTATATTTTTACCCTCACACCATGAATATTAAGAAGAGTCTGTCATTTGTAAGTTTTCTTTCAAACATTTCTACCAATGTTTCCACTATTTGTTAATATTTATTTGGTTTTAATGAGAATAGTTATGTAGAAGTGATGTGAGGAAAAATGATTCCAAATTTATTTCCAAAGGTTTTTCCATTAAAAAAATATTGATATATATTCCTGCAAAAAATATGAATAATATTTAGTCATAATTAACATATTAGATCTGCTATTGGACTAACAAACCACTAAAACACACCTCATGTATATATTAAAAACTTTTAATCCAATCCATTTGATGATTTCATTTACATTTTCAAGACCAAGATAGTCTGTAATGGCCTCTCTGTACATCTATTCTTCAAAATCAATTATGGTCATATCACCACTTTTTAACATTGTCTCTGTATGAACTTTTAATGTTATTAAATGTAAAACCTGAATAGATAGTGTAAATATACTTTTTAAAGATATTTTTGATTGGCTGGTTGATCCATTAGATAATTTTGATTCAATATTTCATTTCACCCCATTAACATTATCCATCTATAAAAACATTCATCAAATTAGGAATTTTTGTATTAATTATTAAAGGTTTTTTATAAAAAATAATTCAGAAAGGTATACCTCCTTGTTGACATGTATTTTTACAAGATAAAAAAACCATGATGTAAAAGTTTCAATATAAATCTCAATCATATAAATATCCACATCATCAAGTAGAACAAGTAGCTTGGTGATCAAATCGTGATCTATGTGAATCCCTACTCTCACATGACCTATTAGAATTTATTTTTTTTGTAGAATATATCCTTTGATATTTTACACAGTATCCCTCACAATAAGGTTATGGGTTGGTGTTTATAGATATAAATAAAAATCATTTTCACCCTATATAATATTATCACATGAAAGATATCAGTTTCTTCTTGAATAAAATTACACAAAAACAATTATGAAAATGTTGATTACCTCTTCTAAGAAAGCCCTTTAAGGAAAATGAATCACCTCAATGATGGTGGGGGTGGGGGTGGGTATATCTTCTCGTATTGGTTGTTATTATTTTGTTTCATATCATTGGTTACTTCCAATAATGTTTTATAAAAACTCAAAGAAAAAATTATGTTTTTCTTCTAGAGAAGCTAATAAAGTATTGATCTCTTCCATTTATTTATATTTATCCTCCTATTAATTTCTTTTCTCAAGATATGTTTGGGGTGACACCCCAAAACCCACATCTCTGATGCAGACATACCGTTCTAGCTACATCAAGGCCACTAACTATATTTTCTCATCAGGTATATTAAATTATGATTCTTTTTTCTAAGATAGATATAAAATATAAGAAAATAACAAATCACTGTTATATAATACCAATTAAAAGAAAAAATAAATTTTTATTATGTTATACTTACACATGCTTCCCATACTTCTTGTGTGTGTTTTATCTATTAGAATTCCATTTTTATTTACCCTTTTCTCCTTACATAGAACATGAGGTGGGATGGAAGTGGCTTGGCATTTTGATTCATCAATCTAAATATAAAAAAAGAAACATAATTATGTTATTGTTTCATGTCACATAAAAGTATTACTGTAGATTTAAAAAACATACCATTTTTTTAGTGAAGAATACCCCATGTAATGACTCTTATTTTTCCATGTATTAATTTATAATATTATATGAATTATTTTTGGAACTAGGTGATGAGATGGTGTGAGATTCTGAGGCATGGTAAGCCTATATTTTTTTGAGATATATTAAAATCATGCATGTGAATTTTTCTTAAAAAAGAAGAATAATCCTTGAAAAGAAGCTCACATTGGAAACTTAAGGTCTATGTTGAGTTTGGAGCTTGGGTTTTACCTTAGTCATGACATAATCTTTGTCAGTGATGGGTGTTGGGCTTGATCGCCTTCATGGAAGAATAATTAAATAAATTTAGTAATATTTATTTAATTATTTAATTAAAATCCTAACCTAACATTTCCTTATAAATACACTTCTATGGAAAATTTTCATGGATATCCACATAACCTATCAAATTAAGAGGAGCCATTGGAGAAGAACATTGGAAGATATCTTGGCAGAAGACACTAGGTCAGACCAATATAGCGGATTGTTGCACCATCAGAGTTTTTGGATCTCTCCAACAATGAAAACACAGGACCATTATTCATTAGTGATTGATCAAAAATCTATTTTTGATTTTTGATTTATGTGATTTAATCCCATTATTTACTCATTCAAATTTGGATCAATTCTATGAATAAGAATTGATTCATGCATCAATGTTTGATTTTATTTATAGTTGATTTTATTTTTTCACTAGTTTATCCTTATTAATTTGTCTAATTCTTTGACAATGGATCAAGTATGAAAATGAAAATGGATAATGTTCATTCATAAGGTTTATAGTTTATGAATCCGACCAATTTATTTGCACATTGATCATTGGTATTTTCTTTGGACAACAATTCTATGAATACCCGGTATTAAATCATTACACATATGTTCTTCAGAGGACCAAACCAATACTAATGGCATGGTTCTCAATCAAGGGTGTGATCGACAGTGCGAAAGTGGAAGATGATTAGAGATGGACCAAAATAGATTGAATATTTTTTTTTCTTTCTAGTTTGACATGTGACAATGTAGACATGGATTAGGGGTAGCATTTTACGAGCATAATCGAGGCTCGGATCATTATCTCTAGTGACTGGAAGGTCAGTCAGCCCTGGATCCATGATTTATAGTGTATTGCATTAGCAGTGGTGATGTGGAGAATGATAAATAGAGGAACCCACATATTTTTGGAAAATCCCAGGTTACATGGTGTGTAATTTGGAGTTACACGCCATATGGGACCCCCTGTGCGGTGCTTGTGTTTTCACAAAGAAGAAAAAGATCACACACCATGTGACCCATGCTAGCGAATCGACATGTATATAAGAGGATGCATGCGAATGGGTAGGTCGTGATATATATACACGACTAGCTGTATAGAGGCATACTCAAGTATACATGGGGTGGTATAGAGGTATAACCGGTAGTACACGATCACAGAATTAAAACACATATAGGGTTCCAATTGACCTCTTCAAGATGTATAAATATACTTACATTCCATGTATTTGGATGTTTACATGCCGTGTGGTGTAGCACCACACGGGCAGACTAGGGGTTGGCTAGACATGTTGTATACTACCAGTACATTCTATATATCCTCCTTGAGGGTGTTTGAATCAAATTATTTATTCAATTTTGGACCATTAGTTGTTGAGTGTGTCCCCTTGGTCCATAACCTTGAGGGTACAATACAACATTACATCCAAATAGATGGATTGTAATCTCCTCTAAAGGATGAGTATTAGATAGTGTTTATGCTATCCCTCATTGAGACCAGAGTGTCACCCTCTATCATTATTTTATTTACCCTAGTTGGGGTTCATGGAATCTGCATGAACTCCATGCGTGGGTCATTTTTCCTCTATCTAGAAGGACATTTTAGTATTGTTCATGATATCAAGGGTATATGATCTCCTACATAACGGGTTGATCCATATTGGGTTTGTGGTGTCCCCTAGTGGTCTTGGGTGTGACCCCTATCTATGTATCGATATATTTAAGGACCAGTGATTCATATTGGTTAGGTCCCAATGACCATGAACACTTTTTGAGTGTCTCCAATGATATCGTAGATCATGGAATGGGTTCTCCATGAATGATCATTAGTGAGAAGATTCAATTAGAATCCTATGGTGGCAATTTGGTTGAGACTTCCTAGAGGCGAGGTGTCCTTCCTATGTATATATGTGTTATTCATTGATTTCTATATTTTATTATGAGATGTTTACTCTTGAATAATTATGTTTAATGATTCTTGGGCATCCTATTGGGTATTTTTATACTCACTCCATCATAGTATTTTCTCCCACATGTTATGTCTTATGAAGAAGATCGACCATTTAATGGAGTCCTAGTGGGATCAGGAGTAGGCATAACTTAGAGATCTATAAATACTAAGGTGTGTTATAGTGGTTTCATTGAAAATCGTTCTCTCATAATTAAAGATTAAACACGTTTTTAGTTTCTTTTTCTAGTCTTGCATTTGGGCCTTACTTATAATACCTTGTTTTTATACTCTAATTTCTAGATTATAGATCTATGCATGCATGGTTATCAGTTGTTTTACATTTCAACATCACATGGGATTAGATATGCTTTCATGTTTACAAGTACATTAGGATAAGACCTTCCATGTGTGTTATATGCCTACTCATCACTGGTCTCCATCCCCTAACCTATTAGAGGTGGGTTTGAGGTAATCGCGGGCCGGGTCACGTTGGTCTAGGTCTTGAAAGGGTGGTAAAAGAGGAGTTAGCTCTTCCTTAGGACCAGATACTATAAGATTGGTTTGATATTTTGGAAAATAGTGTTAAGATGTTTTGAGTTTGGATATAAGACCGGTGACCTTAGTGTTGGTGCGATAGCCGATGTATCAATTTACTAGGACTTTGACAACCTACTTATTGACTTGGTACATGTAGAAACTGGTTGTAGGAGAATCATTGGTACATTTATAATATAGGAATGGGTTGTGGTTTTCACACACTTCTTGAGTCATCTTCCTAGATATACTCTTTGACCATGGTATATATATTTTTATTTCAGGATGCTCTTCAAATAATCCCATCCAGGATTTCACTATATGATCACAAGGATGACTCATCAAGTGATGAGGCTTCAGTGTATGGTCATGTACTAGAGATTGTACCTATGGGTGGTTTACTAGCTATACCACATCTTGCCATGAAGAAGTTAACACTGACGGTTCTAGATAAGGATGCACACAAGATGAGTGTGTTTCATGAGCTCTAGAGGTAGTGACCTCCCAGGTTTTAGGGTGAGATAGACCCCTAGGTGGCTGAGGACTGGCTAGAGGAAGTCACATGAGCTTTTCTATTTATGAGGATTCCTTAAGATCATATGGAGGCCCTCATAGAGAGTATTAATCAAAGATACACTAAGAGATGGTGGAGTTTAGTGACATAGTTACATGATGAGATATCTCTCTCCTCGTTAGACTTCAAGTATCTCTTTAAGGATGAGTTTTATCTAGCCATGTTGGGAGCAGTGTGCATCCAAGAGCTTCTATATCAACAGCAAGGCAGTATGACTGTGGAAGAGTATTTATAAAGGTTTAATGGTCTTTCATAGTAATTCATGGATATTTTATGAGATCCTTTCTTTAGGGAATATAACTTATACTAGGTATTACTCTATAATACCAAGGAATTAGTGATATCTCTCTGCATTCGCAATTAAAACGGGGTGATTGGACAAGCCTTAGCGGTGGATAGATTCCTAGAAGAGTAGGCACCGATAGTGGGTGCTAGTAGTGGGAACCTAGGAGACGAGACCTTAGAAATAGGTAACCAATGACAGTCAAAGGGATCCGGGTGTGTCACCAACTATAGGAGATGATCCCAAGATAGATAATCAATGGTGTGGGGATCTCAGGATGGCTTGAGTCATATGTGATAATATGGTGTTTCTATTTCAATGGTTAGTGATATATTGTATGGGATTTTCAGACCTATCGTATAGATGATTGGGATAATGTTGAGGGAGCACTGTGGAAGAGGTAGAGGAAGAATCATGGAGTTCCATAGGGTGATGGATGTGAAAAAGGGGATGGTATAGCAATAGTATATGGTATTGTGTTTGATCTATTACCACCACCACCCCAGGTGTTCCACGCTAGGATCAGGTATATGGTTTTCAGAGATGAGGATAACTATAGACAATAGATTCCTATAACCCAAAGTCTCCAAGAATAATATGAAGTATGATCCATGTCTTTAATACCATAGATGAATTATTGATAGAAATAGGTGTGATTCATTCCTTTCTTTCCAATTTTATAGTACATGACTTAGAGATTTTTATTGAGCCTTTGGCTTGACCCTTTTTATTAGAGACTCCGATAGGAGGTAACTTGAAAATTAAAAACTTCTCTAACAGTGTGATCTAACACTTGGTGGAAAGATATTTGTATGGCACACCTTTTTTCCTGCAATGATTCCTTATAAAGTCATCTTAGGTATGAGATATTTTTCCATAGTTCATGCCCAAATTGATAGTTTTAGGTGGAGGATGTGGTGTGTCTATAGTGATGGGACGTGGTTTGTGGGTGAAAAGGAAACTTTGGTGGAGTCTGACTGGATCTGACATAGGAGAGTACTTCCAATTACTCACCAGTTAGATAGCATGACTCTTGGAAGAGTGGATGATATGGGATACCAGTTCCCCAAGATGGTGGTAGAATATTAGGATATATTTCATGAGGGAATTCCAGGATTACATCCCCATTGAAATCCAAAAATCTATGTTGACTTACACCCTATGATGTCCCTGATATCTATACCAGCATATTATATGGCTCCCATTGAGCTATGTGATCTAAGGGTATAGTTTGGGGATTTTTAGGAGAAGGGTTTCGTAAGACCCAGTGTTTTCCTTTGGGAAATCCCAGTGTTGGTCACCAAGAAGGTGGATATGATCTTAAGGTTATGTGTAGATTATCACTTCTTGAACTAGATAACCATGGATAATAAGAATCCACTATTGTGAATTGATAAAACATTCAATTATTTGAGAGAGGAATAATGGTTCTCTAAGATTAACCTTAGACCAGGTTATCACCAGCCATGAGTACAAGATGAGGGCATACCGAATGAAACAATCAAATGTATCTACAATCACTATAAGTACTTGGTGTTTCACTTTAGTGTAATGAATTCCCCCAAAGTGTTCATGGGACTCATGGACTATATCTTTCATAATTTCTTATATTCTTTTATAGTAGTCTTCATTGACAATATCCTAGTGTACTCAGCGTCAGAGGAGTAGCACATGAGACACCAAAGGATGGTCCTATACACACTTTGAGCACACCAGATTTAGGGGAAGATCTTGAAGTGTTAGTTTTGAATTCGAGAGGTCCACTTACCAAGACACGTCATCATAGAGGCAAGAGTAGAAGTGGATCTGATGAAGGTTGGGGTAGTTCTATCTTAGGAACCACCTAATAGTGTAACTAAGATGTGGAATTTCTTTAGTTTGGTAGAGTACTATCAAATGTTTGTACTATATTTCTCCATATTGGCAGAAGCCTTGATAACTTTGACCAAAAATAGGGAGCTTTTCATGTGTTTGGAAAGGTTCCAAAAGTGTTTTTTGGAGTTATGGAAGAGTTTGAAGAGTTCCCACGTCTTGGGATTTTCAGATGAGGGTGTTGAATTTATAGTGTTTTGTGATTCCTCAAAAAATAGACTTTTTTTACTGATATAGTGGCAGACGCTGATTGACTATAGGTCAAGGCAGTTGATTCCACATGTGTAGAACTATGCAACCCATAATCTTGAGCTAGTAGCTATAGCCTTCACCTTGAATATGTGGTGACACTACCTTAAAGAATAGTGGTTTATATTCAACTATGATCACAAGAGTCTCAAGTATATATTTTCTCAGAAGGATCTTAACTTTATATAGATGTGATGAATGTAGTTCCTCTAGGAATATAAAATAAATATTGTCTATACTTCTAGGAAATAGAATATGGTGGAAGATTCCCTTAGTAGGAGATCTTATTTTTAGTTGTTGAGTGAGGAATCAAAGCAGTTACACTCTTTACAGTTTTCCTTAGTGGATGGGTATGAAGCAACTTACCTCTAATAGATGGTTTTTACCCGTACTATTTTATAGAGAGTTAGGGAGGAACAACTTGAGGATACTAACTATGAGACCCTACGTACTCTGATATCCACTATACAAACTCTTGATGGATTTCATGATGGTGGGGATACTTTTATTGTTAGAGGATGGGAAATGGTTCTAGAAGAATTGAGAGAGGAGGTACTGAGGGAGTTTCAAACTTCACTCCTAGAGGTACATACATATGTGAAGAAGATGTACCAGGACCTCTGGTGATAGTTATGGTGGCCAAGGATGAAGAGATGTGTAGAATATTTTGTCTCTCAACGCCTCACTTGTCCACAGGTGAAGGTTGAGAACCTGTTTTTAGTGGGTTTCACTAATAAAAATTTGGCCATTAGCGACCACTCAGTGACCGCCAATGGTGGTCGCTTTAGGCCCATCGTAGTAGGCCTACTACGACCGCTAAAGGTGGTCGCTGAAGGAGGCTGAAAATACAGCCTACAGTGACTGCCATATGGTCGCTGACCTATTGCTCGACCGATCAATAGAGACCACCAGTGGTGGTTGCTTTTCTGATGCTTGACCGAGCTATAGCGACCGCCAATGGCGGTCACTATCCCTGAGAATTTTTTTTAAAAAAAAATTCGCAGTTCCCAATCAACAAAAAAATGTTAAAAATCATAAAAAAACAAATTCCAAACAGCATTAAAATCAAGATCTTCATAAACAATAAATGACATACATGCTTCAACGATTCAAATCCATTTCAATCTTATGCTTCAATAAACCTACAATAAGATACAAAAAAAAACTAAACAAAACAAACATAAATTAAACATATTTATTCAGTTAATATATATATAACAAAATTACATCTAACATCATATTACATCTAACATTATATTATGGGTGCTATAATAATTTAAACCCCCAATTTAAGAAATGTTATCATATTAGGATTTTTCCCCTATTCTGGAGTCGTTGACTTTGCTCTGAATGTGACTGTTACACATTGTTTTGGTGTTTTATGACTCTGGAAATGTAGTTCCAGTCACCGTGGTAAAAAAACACCTCCGATTGACATGTTGTCTGCCTAAAAATTTCACAATTCACACCACAGTTGTCATCGTATAATTTCATAGCATTCCGAGGTTGTTCAACTAGTTTTGACCACCCAACACACCCTTTCAGAGCACGCCGAAGTGTTCAAAATAGAATATTTGGTTGTACTACACACACCACACATCTGATTGACGTTTCGTCTCCTCATACATGTCACGAATATTATTCATATTGTTTTCGTGTGATTTCAAGTCATTCTGAGCTTGTTTGCTCTGAATTCAACTGTTACACATCGTTTTGCCATTTTATGACCCCAGAAATTCATTTCCGATCACCACATTCAAATGAAACCTCCGACTGATGTGACTTCTACCCGACCATTTTATAATTCACACCACAGTTGTTTTTGTATGATTTCATGGCATTCGGAGGTCGTTCGACTGGTTTTGACCACCCAACACGCCCTTTTAGAGCGTGCCAAACTATTCAAAACAACATATTTGGTCGTACCGCACACACCACACGTCCTATTGATGTGTCGTCTCCTACTACATGTCAAGAATACTATTCTTATTGTTTTTGTGTGATTACAAGTCATTCTAAGAACATTTTCTCTAAATTTGACCGTTACACGTTGTTTTGGCATTTTATGACTCTGGAAATGCGTTTGCAGTCACCACGGTCAAAGGACACCTCTGATTGATGTGACTTCTACCCAAACATTTTAAAATTCACACCATGGTTGTTGTCGTATGATTTAATGGCATTCCGAGGTCGTTCGGCTGGTTTTGACCACCCAACACGCCCTTTTAGAGCGCGTCGAACTGTTCAAAACAGCATATTCAGTCGTACTGCACAAAACGCATGTCTGATTGATGTGTCGTCTCCTCCTAAATGTCTTGAATATTATTCATATTGTTTTCATGTGATTTCAAGTCATTCTGAGCACGTTCTCTAAATTTTACCGTTACACGTTGTTTTGGCGTTTTATGACTCCGGAAATGCATTTCTAGTCACTGCAGTCAAACAACACCTCCGATTGACATGACATCTACCCAAAAATTTCAAAATTCACACCATGGTTGTTGTAGTATGATTTCATGGAATTCTGAGGTCGTTTGGCTGGTTTGACCACCCAACACGCCCTTTTAGAGTGCGCCGAACTGTTCAAAACAGCATATTCGGTTGCACCGCGCACACTGCACGTCCGATTGATGTGCTGTCTCCTAAAACATGTTATGAATAAAATTTATATTGTTTTTGTGTGATTTCAAGTCATTCTGAACACATTTTCTCTGAATTTGACCGTTACACATCGTTTTGGCATTTTATGACTCCAGAAATGCGTTTCCGGTCACTACGGTTAAACGAACCCTCCCATTGATGTTCCTTCTACCTGAACATTTTAAAATTCACACCATGATTGTTTTTATATGATTTCATGTAATTTTGAGGTTGTTCGACTAGTTTTGACCACCCAACACGCCCTTTTAGAGCACGCCGAACTGTTCAAAACAGCATATTCGGTCGTACCGCACACACCGGATGTCCGATTGATGTGATGTCTCCTCCTACATGTCACAAATAATATTCATATTGTTTTCATGTGATTTCAAGTTATTCTAAGCATGTTTTCTCTGAATTCGGCCGTTATACGTTGTTTTGGCGTTTTATGACTTCGGAAATGAGTTTCCTGTCACTACGGTCAAATGACACCTCCGATTGACGTGCCTTCTACCTAAACATTTTAAAATTCATACCACGGTTGTTGTCATATGATTTCATGGAATTCCAGGGTCATTCGGCTGGTTTTGACCACCCAACGCGCCCTTTTAGAGCATGCTGAACTGTTCAAAACATCATATTCGGTCATACCACACACACCACACATCCGATTGATGTGTTGTCTTCTCATACATGTCATGAATATTATTCATATTCTTGTCATGTCATTTAAAGTCATTATGAGAACGTTTGCTCTGAATTCAACCATTATATGTCGTTTTGGTGTTTTATGACTCCGGAAATGCGTTTCTGGTCACCGCGGTCAAACAACACTTCTGATTGACGTGCCGTCTGCCCAACCATTTCACAATTTATACCACGGTTTTTTTCTTATTATTTAATGGAATTTTGAGGTCGTTCGGCTAGTTTTGACCACCCAACGCGCCCTTTTAGAGCACGACGAACTATTCAAAACAACATATTCGGTTGTACCACGCACACCGCACATCCGATTGGCATTCCGTCTCCTTCTACAGGTCACGAATAATATTAATATTATTTACCTGTGATTTCAAGTAATTTTGAGCACGTTTTCTCTGAATTTGGCCGTTATACATTGTTTTGGCGTTTTATGACTCCGGAAATGAGTTTCCTGTCACTGCGGTCAAACGACACCTCCGATTGATGTGCCTTCTACCTGACCATTTCAAAATTTACACCACTGTTGTTGTTGTATGATTTCATGACATTCTGAAGTCGTTCGGCTGGTTTTGACCACCCAATGCACCCTTTTAGAGCGTGCCGAACTGTTCCAAACAGCATATTCGGTCATACCGTGCACACTGCATGTCCGATTGATGTGTTGTCTCCTCCTACATGTCACGAATAATATTCATATTGTTTTTGTGTGATTTCAAGTCATTATGAATACGTTTTTTTATGAATTTGATCGTTACACGTCGTTTTGGAATTTTATGACTCTGGAAATACGTTTCTGGTCATCGCGGTCAAATGAAACCTTCAATTGACATATCATCTACCTGACCATTTTAAAATTCACACCACGATTTTTTTCGTATGATTTCATGGCATTTTGAGGTCGTTCAGCTGGTTTGGACCACCCAACACGCCTTTTTAGAGCGCGTCAAACTATTCAAAATAGCATATTCGGTCGTACCGCGCACACTGCATATCCGATTGATGTTCCTCTCCTTCTAAATGTCATGAATATTATTCATATTCTTCATCGTGTGATTTCAAGTCATTCTGAGCATGTTTGCTCTAAATTCGACCGTTACACGTCGTTTTGGCATTTTATGACTACGGAAATGCATTTTCGGTCACCGCGGTCAAACGACACCTCCGATTGGTGTTACATCTACCCTACCATTTCAAAATTTACACAATGATTTTTTTCTTATGATTTCATGGCATTCTAAGGTCGTTCGACTGGTTTTAACCACCCAACATGCCCCTTTAGAGCGCGCCAAACTATTCAAAACAGCATATTCGGTCGTACCATGCACACTGCATGTCCGATTGATGTGTCGTCTCCTCTTAAATGTCACGAATAATATTAATATTGTTTTCGTGTGATTTCAAGTCATTCTGGCATGTTTTCTTTGAATTTGACCATTACACATCATTTTGGCATTTTATAACTCCGGAAATTTGTTTCTGGTCACTATGGTTATATGACACCTCCGATTGACGTGACGTCTACCCGACTATTTTACAATTCACACCATGGTTGTTTTCGTATGATTTAATGGCATTTAGAGGTCATTTGGTTTGTTTTGACCACCGAACATGGCCTTTTAGAGCATGTCGAATTGTTCAAAACAGCACATTCGGTCGTACTGCGTACACCGCACGTCCGATTGATGTGTTATCTCCTCTTACTTGTCATGAATAATATTCATATATTTTTTGTGTGATTTCAAGTCATTATAAGAACATTTGCTCTAAATTCGACCGTTACACATTGTTTTGGCGTTTTATGACTCTAGAAATGCGTTTCCGGTCACCACGATCAAATGACACCTCCGATTAACATGCTGTCTGCCCGACCATTTCACAATTCACACCACAGTTGTTGTCGTATGATTTCATGGAATCCCTAGGTTGTTCAGCTGGTTTTGACCACCCAACATGCCTTTTTAGAGCACGCTGAATTGTTCAAAACAACATATTTGGTCGTACCACGCACACCGCACGTCCGATTGATGTGACATCTCCTCTTACATGTCACGATTATTATTTATATTTTTTTCGTGTGATTGAAAGTCATTTTGAGCACGTTTGCTCAGAATTTGACCGTTACACGTCGTTTTGGCGTTTTATGACTCTGGAAATGTGTTTCCAGACACCGTGGTCAAATGAAACATCCGATTGACATGCTGTCTACCCAAACATTTCATAATTTACAATACAATTGTTTTTGTATGATTTCAAGACATTATGAGGTTGTTCAGCTGGTTTTGACCACCCAACGCCCCCTTTTAGAGTGGGCTGAACTGTTCAAAGCAACATATTCGGTCGTACCGTGCACACCACATGTTTGATTGATGTGCCATCTCCTCTTACAAGTCACAAATAATATTTATATTGTTTTCGTGTGAGTTCAAGTGATTCTGAACACGTTTGCTCTGAATTTAACCTTTACACGTTGTTTTGGCATTTTATGACTCCAGAAATGCATTTCCGGTCACCGCAGTCAAACGACACCTCTGATTGACATGACGTCAGCCCGACCATTTTACAATTCACACCACAGTTGTTGTCAAATGATTTCATGGCATTCTGAGGTCATTCGGCTAGTTTTGGCCACCCAATGCGCCCTTTTAGAGCGCGTCGAATTGTTTAAAACAACATATTCGGTCGTACCACGCACACCGCATATCCGATTGACATTCCATCTCCTCCTACATATCCCAAATATTATTTCTATTTTTTTAGTGTGATTTCAAGTCATTCTGAGCACATTTTCTCTGAATTCGACCGTTTTATGTCGTTTTGGCGTTTTTTGACTCCATAAATTCGTTTCCGGTCACCACGATCAAGAGACACCTCCGATTGACATGCCTTCTGCCTGACCATTTCAAAATTCACACCCCGGTTATTGTAGTATGATTTCATGGCATTCCAAGGTCATTTGGCTGGTTTTGACTACCCAACGCGCCCTTTTAGAGGGCGCCGAACTGTTCAAAACAGCATATTCGGTCGTACCACACACACCGCACATTCGATTGATGTTTCGTCTCATCCTACATGTCACGAATAATATTCATACTTCTTTATTGTGATTTAAAGTCATTATGATCATGTTTTCTATGAATTCGACCGTTACATGTCGTTTTGACGTTTTATGACTCTGGAAATGCGTTTCCAGTCACTACGGTCAAGCGAAACCTCCGATTGACATTATATCTACCCGAACATTTCAAAATTCACACCACAGTTGTTTTCGTATGATTTCATGGAATTTTGAGGTCGTTCGTCTTGTTTTGACCACCCAACGCGCCTTTTTAGAGCACCCCGAACTGTTCAAAACAGCATATTCGGTTGTACCGCACACACAACATGTCCGATTGACATTCCGTATCCTTCTACATATCACAAATATTATTCATGTTATTTTCATGTGATTTCAACTAATTTTGATCACGTTTACTCTGAATTCGATCGTTACACATCGTTTTGGCATTTTATGACTTCAGAAATGTGTTTCCGGTTACCGTGGTCAAACAACACCTCCGATTGATGTGCCGTCTACCTGAACATTTCAAAATTCACACCAAATTTGTTTTCGTATGATTTATTGTCATTATATAGTCATTAAACTGGTTTTGAACACCCAACACGCCTTTTTAGAGCGCGCCGAACTGTTCAAAAGATCATATTCAGTCATACTGCACACACCGCAAGTCCGATTGATGTTCCGTATCCTTCTACATGTCACAAATAATATCCATATTTCTTTTGTGTGATTTAAAGTCATTATGAGAATGTTTTCTATGAATTCGACCATTACATGTCGTTTTGGCGTTTTATGACTCCAGAAATGCGTTTCCGGTCACCGCAGTCAAACGACACATCTGATTGACGTGTCGTCTGCCCGACCATTTCACAATTCACACTATAGTTGTTGTCGTATGATTTCATGGAATTACAAGGCTGTTCGGCTGGTTTTGACCACCCAACATTCCCTTTTTTGTTGCTCATTTGTCATCAAAATCTTTAATGTGAAATCAAAAACCATTAGCATCTATAGCTTTATAACGATGAGCCATTATAGATAGACTCTCATCCAGTTGGATAAATTCTTCAGTTAGCATGGGGTCCCCTAACTCCCTCAACTTATGAACCTACATAATTCATAAAATTCAATAATTATTTGTGCAGAAAAAAATTAGTATAATACTTCACTCATAATGAAAATCAATTTATACGTACATAATCCTCAAACCAATCATGAAATGACACATAATGAGATTGTTGAATTTGATACTCAGTTACACGATACATCTCTTCTTTTATCTCATTAATGTGTTTCTTGGAAATGATAACGCGATGTTTAAATGATCAAATTATGCAAACAAAACATATAAAGGTTAAAAAATAAAAGTGATAAGACACTTGCTATATTAATGGTGCAACTGATGGAGTATTGAACAAGATATATCGATGCGCTTGTATCCACTCGATGTTGTCCATATCAAATATGGTTCTTTATCCAACTGGACCATCATGCATCCGAGAGGGCTTATCTAATTTTGTTTCAACATCCATAAGATATTATGCACAAAAAGTGGTACACTCATCAATCAAATAACAATTGGCTATTGATGCCTCTAGACGAGCTCTGTTGCGTACAAATCATTTCAAAGTACTCAAATACCACTCAATAGGATACATCCACCTGAATTGCACTGGACCAGCAGCTATTAATTCATCAGTTAGGTGCACTGTCAAGTGGACCATAACATCAAAAAATGAGGGGGGAAATAGTTTCTCAAAGTGACAAAGCATAAGTACAATTAGGTCCTGCAAACTTTTTAAATCACTCATTCATTGATTTCTTAAACAAATATTTCTAAAAAAATTACTCATCTCAATCAACGGCTGAACAAAATTGGAGGATAAATAATTACAAATTGCGATTGGAATCAACTAATGAAGTAGTATGTTATTGTCATGACTTTTCAACCCTTGCAATGTCTTGATCGTCAGATTCACACACTTTGAAATATTAGAAGAGTAAACATCAGGCACCTTAAGTATATTAAAAATGGAATGAAATGTATATTTCTATTTTGTAGTCATCATATACTCTGCAGTAGGAATATATGCCTTATTTCCATCAACTAACTATAAATGCAACTATTTCCTTAAACCCATTTTTTCCAAATCACGATGTGCATCAACATGGTCCTTTGATTTTCCACTGACACCTAAAATTGTCCACAATATGTTATCACAGTTTTTTTTCAATGTTCATGACATCCAAATTATTCCTTAGCATGTTATTTTTCCAATACAGAATACTATAAAAAATACTTTTCTTTTTCCAATTGTGACTACGCTGCCTACCCACAACACGAATACTACATAATGGATGAGCCACCAAATCCAGAATTTCATATATCGTGCGGATGTTTTTTTCCTTAATATGCGATAACATTTCGACTCTTATCATGATCTTTGGTGCTGGGATGAACTCTCTAGAACCATAAAATGCCACTCTATCCTTTTTAAACCTATGCTGATGGGGGAGAAAATGTTTGTGACCCATGTATGCCCAGTTTTTTTTAATGTTTAAGCCATACATATTTTTTACTTTTATTGCAACATGGGCAAGAAAATTACCCTTTCATACTCCAGAGTGATAAATTTTCATAATTCAGGAAGGCATTGATTTTCCACAATAAATTAGCTTACAGTTTTAACATTTCATTCATTTCACAGTCATAAGTCATCACACCATTGCCCCAAAATTCATTCAACTCATCAATCAATGGCTAAAGGTAAACATCAATCTTATCCCCTGGACTTCTAGGTCCATCAATAAGAGTGAAAAGTAATATTAATTTTTGCTTCATACAAAGCCATGGAGGAATATTATACGGAACCAACACCACATGCCATGTGCTATGAGTTTCACCAACTATAGACTTGAATGGATTGAAACCATCTGCTTCCAACCCCAATAGAAAATTATGAACATCTTTAGCAAAGTTGGGATGTCTCTTATCAAAATACTTCCATGCATGAGAGTCTGCTAGGTGGGTTAACATATCACTTTCATGGATTCTTTCTGCATTACATCTCATTAAATTAGAAACTTTAGATTATATAAAAAATATTTTCAACCTTAGTTTAAGGGTAAAGTAACACATTTTCTTTACAACAATCAGTTTACCCTTTATCACAATTTAAATTTGATGAGTCTGATTTCCCCTGTTCTCTTTCCACCCGGAAGTGCCAAAAACCATACAAATATCCAAATGGACATTTTCCTTTCTAAACAACATATAGTTTTTTTCACATGCATCTATGGTCTCATATATAAAACCTAAGTTCTCTGTCAACATACGAGTATGGTAATACGACTCGAGAATCTTAGCATCGATAGGAAGAACCTTTTTCAATAACACCAACAACATGTCGAATGATGTGTATGACCACTGATTCAAAGTCTTAAAATGTAACAACTCCACGATAAACGATAATTTATTGTAAGAATTACATCCATGATATAATTCTATTTTTGCATCATCAAGTGCTTCATAAAACCTTCTTGAATCATGATCTGCACCAGAGCGAAGATTTATCTCACCGGTCTCAAGATTCTAGATGTCAATGCTTTTAGAATCCAACCCACGTACCATTTTAGTAAGCATTTCATGCATTGGATCATTCATCCTTACATCAACATCCATCTGAACTGCATCTGTATTTGAATGTATTTTTGTTTTGTTTTTTGGGATTAAAAGGACAAAGTGGGAGAGAGTGTAATGAATCTAATTTTTATATAAATTAATTTAGAATATTATATAAATTATTTTTAAAGCTATGCACAGAGAAGGTATGTGATTTCGAGAACCAGTGATCTTGAAATTATTATTTTTGAAATATATTAAAACAATGTGCATATGTTTTCCATGAAATGAATAGTAACTCCCTAACATAGGCTCAAATCATAAATACGAGGCCGATTTTTAGTTCAGAGCATGTGTTTTACACTAGGCATGAAATAATCTATATCAGCATCATGTATTGGGCTTGAAAGCCTTTGTGGGAGAATAATTAAATAAATTTAGTTATATTTATTTAATTGTTTAATTAAAAACCTAACCTAAATTTTTTTTATATAAAAAATTCTATGGATTTTTTTAGGGTTAGCCTCATATCCTTATAAATTGAGAGGAGCCATTAGAGAGGAAATTTGGAAGAGATCTTTAAATACCACATAAATTCTGACAAAGACCGAGGATTTTTGTGCCATTGGAGTTCGTGGATATTACCAGTGATAAAAAAAGACCTTTCTTCATCAGTGATCAATCTAAACTCTAGATAGTATATTTTATTCATGCGATTAAATCTTATTCTTTATCCCAGCAGAATAGGGATCAATTACACAAACAATAATTGTTTCGTGCATCGATGGATAATTTTATTTATGGTTGATTTTATTTATTTTTTTGGTTTAAACCTATTACATCATTTAATTATTTGAAAATGGATTGATTCTAAAAATGAAAAAAAGGATTATATTTTTTCGTCATGTTTATGGTTTATGAATTTACCCCCCATTTATTTGAATATTAATTGTTGGTATTTTATTTGGACAATGGTTCAATTAATACCCAATATCCAATCATTGTGATTTTGTTATTCAACATAATGAATCAATGATGTTGGTTTGATTATCGATCAATGGTGTGATTGAAGGTATGAAAATGGAGGATGATCAGAGGTAGACTGAAATAGATTGAAAGTTGCATTCTTTCATGTTTGACACATGGCTGTGACATTATGGCTTGACAGTAGCATTTTTTAAGAAGATTCAAGGACCATATATCTCTTGTGATGGGAAGGTAATATAACCCTAGATCCATGATTTAAAATAGGTTTTACAATGGATATGACATGGATGATGATGTATATTTAAATCTATGGGTTCTAGAAAATATAGGGTTGCATGACATAAAATCAAAAGTTACACACTATGTGGGACCCCTTGTGTGGTTCAAGGGTTTATAGAGAGAAGAAAATAAATCAAATGTCATGTGACAAAAGTGACATTCCATGTAATCTATTTTAGATTATTAGTGTGTATCTCAAAGGATACATGGTAATGGGTAGTTCGAAATACACATACACACCTAGGTGTACACGGGAATCACCAGGTGTACATGGGTTGGTACACGAGCATGACTATAAGTACTTGAGCATGGACATATAGCATGATAAGGGTGAAAAAATACCTCTACATTTCATTTATATATACTTACATGCCATGTATTTGGAGGTTTACATTCCATGTGAGGAAGCACCACATGGGCAGACTAGGTGTTGGCTAGAAACACTGTGTACTCCGAACACACACAGTGTATCCCCTTTGAGGGTGTTTATATCCCTTAATTTCTCCATTTTCGGACTTTTAGTGGTTGAGTGTGTCCCGTTGGTCCATCCTTTCAAGGATAAAATGAGAAATTATGTTTACAACTAAGGATTGTGATCCACTCTGGAGGACAATTCTTAGATAGAGTTTTTAGTGTCCCTTCATGAGATCTCAGTGTGATCCTATATCATTATTTCTTATACCCTTGGAGAGGTTCATAGAATTGGCGTGATATATATGCACTGGGTGTTGATAATCCATCTAGAAGGACGTTTCAGTAGGGTTCTTGATATCATTGGTAAACAATCCTCTATATAGTGAGTTGATCTAGATTGGATTTTTGGTGTCCCCTAGTGATCCTGGGTGCGATACCATATCTATGTATCAATATATTCTGAGACTAGTGAGTATTCTTGGGTAGGGACCTATGATCATGACATCTTGGTTGAGTGTCATTGATGATAGAATGTCTTGTGGAGTTGGTTGTACAAGAAAGATCATTACTGAGAAGCTTTGAGCAGAATCCTATGGTTGGAAGTTTAGTTGAGAATTCCTAGAGGTGTGGTGTCCTTCTTGAGTATATCTAGGTTATTCATTGATTTAAATATTATGTTATGAGATGACTACTATTGATGTATTATTTTTAGTGATTTTGGGATGTAATACTAAGTATTGTTATACTCACCCTTGCACATGATTTTCCTACAATTGTTGCATCTTTTGCAGATGACTGGCCATTTGACAAAGTCCTAGAGGGACCAGGACCAAGAAGATCTTAGAGAACTAGATAGACCGATGTGTGTTCTGGTGGTTGCATTAATAGTAGTCCTCTCCTACCTTACAAGTTAGAATTGTTTTCCATTTCTTTTTTTTGTGGGATTGTATTTAGACCTTTCTTCGAGTACCATGTTGTCATAATCTAATTTTGGGATTTTAGATGTTTTCAAGTATGGTTATCAGTATTTTAACATTTCATCATTGTATGGTCCTGGAGACGTGTGCGTGTGTATAGGTACCTAAGGTTAAGGCTTACCCTATGTGTGATATTCATACTTAGTGCTGGTCCCCAGCATCTAGCCTATTAGAGGTGGGCTTGGGGTTGTCTTGACTCAGGTCCCATTAGGATGGGCCATGACACCAACCTAGAATTATAGAAGGGGGATATTGGTTTTGATGCATGTTGATTATTTTAAGCACTGATTTTTTTTCATAAATAAAAAATTTTTAATCAAAGAGATTAATACAAATATTATCAAGAAATTTATTACAAATCACAATGTACCTGAAAATGTTTTTTCTCATGATGACCAATAAATGAATTCCACATTTTTTAGTTATTCATACGTGTATACATCTATGGTGGGTGTAGGTTTATCTTCCCTTTGGAATCTATGATATGATACTTCATGAGAATTTTTTGAAAGCTCCATGAGCCTATCTAGTGAGAATTAATATTCACCTACTATAAATGCACTCTGTAAGGGATAATGAAGAGTAAATCAATGTTTCATTATTTTTTCATAAAATAAATAATGTATATCATAATGTTACCCTAACCACTTCCCAACTTAGTGCCCTAATCCTGGGCACAACATTGTTCCATGAATCTATTTTAACTGAAAAAATCATTCAAGCAGTGGGCCCAATGTAACTACTAAACATGGACTTATTGTGGTTAACATGATGGCCATGTTCAATCTATCTAACCTCAAATTTTATGCCTTTGTTTCACACTTTAATAATTTTTTCTAACACTTTTATGTTATTATGATTCTATTTTTATAGGACATAGGTTCTTCACCATATATCATTTCCACAGGTTCAACATCATAAATATGTTGTTCCTCTTGATTGGTAGAATTTAAATATTCATAATCTTTTTGTTCCTCTGTATTGGGAGCATTAACATATTTAGAAAACTATTGTTCCTCAGGATTGGTAGCATCAACATGTGAAAAAGTTATTTTTTTAAAGAAGTGACAGAACATTTAATTTAGATTATGTAAATGAAGCAATGAACAAATAATAATATCATGCAATTCAATGAACTTTACTAAAAATATAACTTGATTATTAAATTTTTTTTAAAGGTTGAATGGATATGGACCCTCTATCAAGTATCTAAATCTCCTATAACATACAAGACCCTATCTAAATTTGGACCACTATAAAATGATTGTGAAGTCCTAGAGAATGGGTCATTATTAGTTGAATTGAAATTTGACCCTTTATTGATTTTGGTTGATAATAGAACAATTGATCACTTCCAGTTTACAGGATATGGATTATAAAATACTTTTAAAACCTATTAATCCATTATAAATTGTTCATATTTACACCCTTACTTATTGAAATACACTTTCATGCATCCAAATTCATCTTTTTTAACTTTACTCCTCTTATCAACAAAATTACACTAGAAATTAAGAACTTGTAATGTTCTGTAATCTTGCTCTCATATTTGTTTGATGATGCCAAAGTATTACATATTTATTTAAATTGTTTTTTTCCTTAGCACCAAATACATGCATCACTTCATCCACAAGTATATCTCCACTATTTTTCATGGTATTACATTTATCATTTTCATTTCAATAGAATGTATAAGCATTAATGAAATTAATATTATAAAATAACACATGCACAATTGGTCCTCTATCTAGCCATTGAATTCATTCTGAAATTAAATATGGATTTTCATTTTAATTCTAAAAAATATGGTCTAAAAAACTTCATATAAACTATTGATTATGTATATTTGATATCCATATTTCATCCCTTGATGAATTTAAATGCCTAATAATTACATTGTGGGTTTCTATATATAGAAAAACCTCTAAAACGTTATACAAAATATAAAGGTGATAATTCTCCCTATCAATAATAGTAATTGTGAAAACATATATTTGGGAAATTCCTTTAGTCACATGATTCTTGGTGTGATGAAATTTTGGTAGACCAATTCTTTCCACACCAGACAAGAAAATTTCTCTCCATAACACAACCTTATGGGTGACTTCTATTTTTAAAATAACCTTTCAAAATATTAATATACTATTCAGTGGGGTATATCCTTCTATAATTTATAGGAACAGATAGTCTAATCTCTTTTAACAAGTGAATCATCAATTAAATCATCAAGTGAACCATCATATCAAAGAATGTTGGTGGGAAGAAAATCTCCAATTCATATAAATTGATTGAAATTTCCTTTTCTATAGTGAAAAATTTCACTAGGTCTATAAGTTCACTTCATATAGATTTTAAAAATAAACAAATATTGGTTAATGTATGATAGAAATTCTTGGAAAAAAATGAAATGTAATGATACAATCATTATATATTTCATCAAAACTTGTCATTCATTTGATTTCAGACCCTTTAACTTAAAATTAGTCATTGAAATGATATTCTTGATATTTGATGAATACCCATCTAGAACATTTAAAGAATTCAAGAAGTTGAAAAATTGATATATCTCTTTCTTGGAAAGAGTGTAAGTAGCTAGATTAAGAAAGAAACATATTTCACTCTTCACTGGTGCCAACTGAACCTGTATCTCCATGTTAATCATGTCAAATCTATCCTTCATTACATTTTTTTCTAGTTTAGTTCATTAAAATGATAATGAAACTGTCACATACATTTTTTTCTACATGCATAACATTAATAAATTGCATGTATTACAAATAATTCTAGTATGGTAATTCAAAAAAAACTGATCACTTTTCCAACTATTTTTTTAAGGTTTTTTGAAAACGGTTTACCAAATTTAGTATGTATATCTTTTAAATTCTCAAATCGGTGATCACATATTAGTGGATACAATTTTTACCATCTTCTGAACTCCCATTGAATGATGTCATACAAGATCAATATTTATATCATCAAGGTAAAAATATACAATGTCCTAAAAACACAATATTCGATGAGTGTTTTAATCTAATTAAATGTGTACCTTTTTCACAAATGGAAAACCCTTTAGTTCCTTTAATTATATATCCTAAAAAACTTCCATATAAGGAAATTCACTTATTATACTGTACAATATGGATATCTATGTTAAATATTAATTTATATAAGAATCATACAATGTAACACTTGAATCCCATAATAATTTCAAATATTAGATCAATGGATCCAAATAAACATCAATATCATTACCCAGTTATTTTGGTATCAATATAAGTATATATTATATAAATTATTTTCATTTTATGAATAACCATGGTGGAGAGTTATAATTTATCAACATAACCATCCATGTACTATGAGTGCTGCTTTGAAAACTAATAAGATTCCCTCCATCTGTAGATAACGTAAGACGAAGGCTTCTTCTCTCGTTTCCAATTTAGGATACCGATGATCAATTTTATTCTACTATGGAGAGTATTCTGGGTTATGAAGTTTCCTATATTTAATATATTTATCTACATACCATGCCAATTGCCTTGTAGTCTCCCCATTTCCATATAGGCGCCTAAACCTAAGAATGATTGTAAAGTACCATACGAATTTTGTAGATTTTGATCCATATTTCTTGTATCAAGATAAAACACAAATTGGGAAATTATTAAGAGATTTATAGTCTGTGAAAAAATAGTATACAATCATTTGGACAGACATGTATTATTTTCGAGATCATACCCTTTGAACATAGAATTGGTTTATCATTTTATATTCCTCAAGGAAGATTTTTATATTCTGGGAGAATATCATTCAAGATGGTATATATTTCAGTAAAATTGGCATCAATCCATCGATTTATAGATTTTATATTATATAGCCTCGGTATGACTAAAACTTCTATATATTTAGTATAACCAGCATATAATGGAATCCTTACATGACTCTTTAAATTCTCAAATAATTATTTACAATCATGAAGTATATCTTCAACTGTCATTATCATTTCCTCAATACAATATTTATCATATTTTACACTTTTAATTACATCCTTGATACACTCTTCCCCATTGTTCATAGTTTTAATCATATCAAATGATCCATAAAACATAGTGTTATCCCATTCACTAGATACACTAACTTTTCCCCATGTTTAGTCATAAATTCATAACTTCAATCTATTCTATGATAGATCAAGTGTTCTTCCAAATCCTATGGACTAATTATTCTTTATTAACAATAGAATAAACACGAGAAAGGTATTTCAAAAGGGTCTTATTCATTATATTTTTAAAACATGATGAACACATTTAATCTATCCTTAAAATATTTTTTCATAGGATTTACATCCAACCATTTTTGATTCACATCCATCCTATTTTATTCAAAAATATAATTATTTAATAAAATAAATAAACACACAAAAATTATGAGATTAGAACCCATAAAAGGTCATTCTTAATGAAAAATTTAATCTACATGAATCCATTGTTCTAAGATAATAAAATTATAATGATGCATATTGTGGTTATTTTGTAATGGTGGAAATATTTTAAGTAAATAAATGTGTGATATATATAAATTTAAAAATAATATGATTAAATTTTTATATATTGAAAACACTAAGATCAAGGATGGTTTATGAAACATTGTTAGGCGGTATTACACCATGAGTAGGATTTTATGTTTATTCATTTCTATACATGGTACGTGGTGGGTAAGGTTGTAACATCCTGACCTGGGATCCACTAAACACATGCCCTGAGCTGGTGGGTCACATGGCCTCAGGCACACCTCCACATACATCAAAGCCTGGAAATTAACAATGAGGGTCTGATGGTGGTATGGTGGGGAGACTATACACTCTTATCAAATATTCACATCATATACAACCAGAAACATGTAGAAGTATAATCATATAATAATAAAAAATAAATAAAATAGTTAAAGAATAAACAACTGAACAATTGATAATAATACAAAATCCCATTAGCAATGTCATATACATGGATGCATGGCATGATAATATGAAATGGGGAATATGGGACAAAAATACGATCATGCTACAAAAAAATTACAAAAAGGAAAAAAACTACACCACTATAATCTTAATACAATGCTCAGTCCTCTGTTCCTATGATCCATCTATAAGTAAGTATATCAACAACCTGTAGAAGGTCACTTTCCCTTATCAATACCTAAAGATAGATAATATTCTTGGGTAGCAAAGGCAGCCTCAGTAGGGTGTGAGATAAAAATATCAACAATCCAACACCAATGGTGTATACTCATAATACAAGTAGTGCTCATAACTAAACAGTGTACAAGCATAAATAATTAATTAATAAAACTAAACAAATAAATAACCACCTGCTTAGGTTCAGAAAAGACACTTGGCGGATCTACCTACTTCAGATCATGGCTGGTAGGAATATCTGATGAGTCACTATATATATATATATTATTAATATATATATATATATATATAATATTTATATATTTCTTCCAACTATATGAACCAAGTACGTGTTGACATAAGTGACCATATACCTAGAATATTAGTGCTGGCTAAACCAGGAAGTAGCTCAGACATTCATAACCTGACTATTAAGCCTATAAGATCAAGAAAAATGGTACATTTTCTACATCTCATAATGAGTGGGAGACTTCATGCTCATCACTTGATATAGTGAGTGTGTCATCATGTCAACAATCGAACAAGGGACACGATGTGTCAAGCCCAATGTCCAAATAGTGTCAATGGTTTGAGACATCATGGTTGAAACCCAAATGTAATGGAGAATGATACCTTCATGCTCAAAAAACCCCTTACCATCACAACCCAACCTATATCAAGGAGTAATCAAATTTATAACATAATACATAAGGGAAAAAAATCTCATGTACCTCCATGGTCAAGTTCATTTATAAAAAGGAAATATAATTCACAAATAATTTTATACTGTATAATAAGAAGGCATGACCTTATCACCCTTTGAAAACCATTTCACTTAATTAATTTAGTTCCATTTTAATAAGGGAAACCATAATCAATTATCCATTCAACTTAATTCATCCATTTAATTCCTCATAATAAGGTAATTCAATCTTTAAGGATCATTTAATAAAAAATGAAATTGAGGGTGTGTATTTTCTACCCTTTATATTTCATTCATTTAATTCGCTAAATTAAACAAATCCACCATGTGAAATCCATTCCATATGATTCCATCCAATTCAATTTACCTAATAATGGAAATTTCATTTATAAGACTCATAGATCAATTTAAAAGGTGACATTTTCATTAAAGGAATTTTTTACATGGGAAATTCCAATTCTAGGTTTGCCAAACACATGGGATGTGCCCTTGGTTCAATCAATATTTCACATTTGAAGGGAAAATTAATTGAAAATCTAAGATGAAATATAAGAAAGAATTTCATGCACTTTAATAATTAACAATTTAATGTAAATGAATTTGACACAACCAAGGGGTGTCCATAAAAGTGATCAACAACCACTAAATTAATAAACAAGGATCAATGAGAGTGTATCTAGGTGAAAGGATCAAATTTATATTAATAATATAAAAGAAAATAGATGCTTGAAAAAATCCAACATGTGAAAAAAACATAGCTACAAAGAATCAAAACTCATGGGGAAAATAACGGGACCACCTACCTCAAGTTCATAAACAAATCCTCACTAGATATTGGCCTCAGATTCGGATTTGGTTGGAAGAGATCTAAGAAATGGTCAAACACCATAAAAATAGGGAAAATTATATTGCACCTAAATAGAAATATGGATACCAAGTTAACTTAGATAATAAGTGAGATGATTTGAGAGCTAACCTTAAGGAATCTAACACCTTCAATGAATCTCAATTCAAAAAATGGACAAAGACGTTATCTCAAATCCAAGATTTGGATTGAGGGTGAGATAAGAAAGGCAATGATCTTAACTTAGCCACTATCAAAGAGATGAAGAAAAATAAATAGGGTTAATAGAATTCATTAAGGGATAAATGGACTTTTCACCCTCAAAATAGGAGCACATAGTTTGGCCGCATGGTTTTTTCAAACTGTGCGCAAACTATGATCAATCCCACTACTTAAAAAATAATTGCATGGTTAAGGTGCACAATTTCCTAAACCATGTGCAAACCATGTGAAATGTCACTGCTAAAAACATGCAGTTTCTTCCATGGTCATGTGCCCAGAGTCACATGGTTTCAAATAAACTATGTGGACCCTAGGTATCCACTATCTGTAACCAAACAGTTTAGGGAAACCATATGGACTAAGATGCATAATTTATACTAACCAAGCGACCCAGTATTATCTTCATATTTTGGGGATCTGAGTTCTGAACTATCCCCTGATGCACCCAAGACCTCATTAACTTGATTAGGAATTATTATTAGGTCCATTTAAAGGAATTTTAACCAAAACAAAATGATATCTACCTTTTTGAAAAGACAGTCCATTAAAACCTCCCCTCATTTAAGAAACTCATCCCTGAGTTTGAATTCTAAGGGTAACGAGGTATCAATAGAAAATTGTTCTAGAAGATGATTTATTATATTAGATTCCCACTCCTAGGTCTCATCTTGTACCCGACTGTGTTTCCATAGTAACCATACCAAAGGAACTGACCTACCTCAAATTTTCTTCACACTCTTATCAACGATACTTGTTGGATACTCTTCTAAAGAAGTATCCATATCCAATTAATCCTCATATGGTTGAAAGACATGTGATGGGTCTAGATAGTATTGACGAAGCAGAGATACATGAAATACATCATGCATAGACCCGTATCTATAAGGAATATCCAATTTTTAATCCATTAGTCTGATCCACTTTACAACCTTGAAGGATCCAATGAACCTCGATGATGGATTACCTTTCTTATGAATACGTCTATGCCACAACCTGGGTGAGACTTAAAAGAAAACCCGATCTTCTACCTCGAACATAAGAGGCCACCAATGTCTACAGGAATATGAATGCTCTTTGGACTGATCTATCATCATGCACTTTCTAATCACCTGGACCTGCTCTATAGTCCCCTATATGAGATGTGGTCCAAGAATAGCTCAATACCCTACCTATAGCTGGCACAAATTTGAACATAAATGCCCATAAGGCTTCATAAGGTTCCATCGTGATGGTATTATAAAATATATTATTATAAGAAAACTCAAAAAGGGAAATTTGTTTTTCCCAAAAACCATCAAAATAAAGGACACATGCATGGAGCATGTCCTCTAAAACCTAAATCATACTCTATTTGTCCATCAGTATTTGGGTGATAGGAAATTCTAAGAAGAACCTATGTACCCAAGTCCTTCAGCAACCCTTGTTAGAATTATGAATTAAAATGAGAATATATATCAGAAATGATAGAAATAGGAGATCTATGAAGATGCACAACCTCCCTAACATGTATCCTTCCCAGTTAATTTACCGAGAAGGTCTCTTGCCAAGGTAAGAAATGTGTGACCTTAATCAAGTGATCAATGAAAACCCACACCATATCATTTTCATGAGGTGATCTGGGTAAAGCAGTCATAAATTCCATTGAAACGTCATCCTATTTACACTCAGTAATAGACAATAGCTAAAAAATCCCTTTAGAATGTTGGTGTTCATCCTTCATCTACTGATAGGTGGAACACTGAGTGATGAAGCTGGAAATCTTACATTTCATACTAGGCCTCCAAAATTGGATTCGTAGGTCCTGATATATTATGGTGACACCAGGCTTAATCTCCCATGCTGAGTTGTGTAACTCCCACATTAACACCACTTCGATGTATCCTAGTACCCACACATGCCCATGGAACTGTAAGGTTTCATCCCCATCCACAGTCCAACCTGAATATGTATTATTATATGAGACACTTCCCCTTAGGAAAAGTCCATTGGGATTATATAACTATTTCATTCTTACCCATTACATAAGATTAGAAGTAACATATAATTACAATAGTATAGTCTAACCATGGTCTTCATGAACCTCAATGTACATCTCTGAGAATAAGTACACGAGCTTAAATTAACCAATGGGTTCTTGAACTACTTGATTCTGAGTCTTCCTGCTTAGAGCATCGACTATATCATTTCCTTTACCAGGTATATAGGTAAGTTCAAAATAAAACAACTGTTGGTAATCAACCCACCTAAATTGCCTGATATTTATATCCTTATGTTTAAATATTTACTTGAGGATTTTATGATCTATGTATACCACAAAACACTCTCCAAGTATACAGTGTCTCCAACAATGTTGATCATGAACAACCCCAACTAGCTTGAGGTTTTTCATTGGGTACTTTTTCTCATGAGGCCTCAACTGATGCGACCCATACGTAATGAATCACTTTTCCTTCATCATAAAAGTTCTAAGAATGATATCTAATTCATCATAGTACATATTATAGCTCCCACTTAGATTTGGAATAATTAGTTTTGGCTCTGAAGTCAGTCTTCCCTTCAACTCTTGAAAGGCTGCTTCACAATCTTTTAACCATATGAATTTCACTCCTTTCTTTGTCATGCTCATAAGAGGTTCTGTAAGACATGAGAAATCCTGGATGAAACATCTATAATTTCTAGATACCCCCAAGAAACTCCATATGTGAAATATGTTCTTAGGATTCTCCTAAGAAACTACAACTCTCACTTTCTATGGGTCTACTGAATCTCCTAACTTTGAGATGATATAACCCAAGAAGTGGAATTTTTTGATCCAAAAGTGGCATTTACTGATCCTAGTATAGGGATGATTCTCTCTCAGTGTAGTCAACAGGATATTAATATGGGTTTCATGGTCGTGTCTGAAGCATGAATACACCAATATATCATAAAAAATACTATAACAAATGAATCCCAATAATGGTGGAAAAACCAATTCATGAGATAAATAAAGACTACAGGTGCATTTGTGATTCCAAATGACATGACCAGGTACTTGTATAAACCATATATTCTCCTAAATGCTATCAGATGTGTGTCCAAAGTCCTAACACACACCTGGTGATAGCATGACCTGAAGTCCATCTTTGAAAACACTCTTTCTTCTCAGAGATGATCGAAGTGGTAATCTATTCTATGTAATGGATACTGGTTCTTTATTGTGAGTTATTTCAAATGATGGTAATACACACAAAGCCTAAGGGTACCATCCAACTTCTTGTAAAAAAGGACTAGAAAACCCCAAGGAGAAGTGTTGGGGAATATAAGGCCTTTATCCTCTAGATCCTCTAACTACTTCTTGAACTTCAGGACCTCCTATTGTTCCATCATATAATGAGGAATGGTCACTGGTGTTGATCTTGGAATAATATCAATAGTAAACTCCACATCTCACATAAGAGGTAGGCTAGATAATTCATTATGAAATATTTCCCTGAATTGCTCTACTAGAAGAGGGAAAACAGTGGGTTCCAACCCTTGGTCATCTAAGAAAAGACCAGTGATCTAAGCTATTACATTTTCCAACCTATGCTACTCGGGTCCAGCTCTAGTTGGACTAACATCCCATTCTCCCTTATCCACATGTCAAATTCCCTCTGGTGATGTAAACATCACCCTCTGATGATAGAAGTCAATATGATCTCAATAGGGAACTAACATGTACATCATAATGCTTGGTCAAATCCTATCATTTTGAGGATGAAATGATTACATATAAATAGGCATCCAATTATCTACAGGGGGAATCCTTAAAATGGTGAGTTCATTCGGATCAGATACCTAACGGGATTTCTAGTATCATAACACCATAAAAGTGCTCAAACTTGAGGCCTAGACTTCCCATAACAATATTAGATATAAATGAGTGAGATTCACATGTGTCAAATAAAGTAGACATTAAAGTGGAGGCTAATAGAATAGTACCTCATACAGTAGAAGGTCCGATGTTCTTCTCCTCTTACATAGGATGGAATGCATGTAACTAGCCTATACCATGACCTTGAGTCCCTACCTAACTACCCTGAACCAACCCACTCTGCTAGCACTGAGAATCATAAGCCGGACTACCTCTGACTCGACCACCACCTTAATATAATAGACCAGTGGTGTTACAAATTTCTATTTGTCATGAAACTACTATTCCCACACATTTTCAAGGAGTACGATTATATCCCCACTTGCTAGAAATTGATGGGAAAATTCTAAAGAAGTGCTAGATATGCCCCATCCTGCGGCAACCTCTATACTCCACTAGATCACATAAGAACTGTAGCTTTTATGACCTGAATTACCACACTGGTGAAATATTAGAAATATATCAACACAAAGATCCTAACCATGGCCACCTCTATGAGAAGCCTCCAAATGTATCTTTCTCCTAGAAGAGCTACCACAAGTAGCTCTAGGTTCTAAACCACCCTGATTCACACCATCTACTTCCCTAAAGTTCACTCTATAATAAGGGCCTAGTTAAAAATCTATGATATGGTATTAAAATGAAATACATTGAACTATGACCAGATGTCATAAACCAACCCATCATTAAATTGCTTAGTGGTCATAAGATCATCACCTGATAGAGTAGGGGAGAACTGCTATAACTCAGTGAAATGATCAGAGTATTACATAACTAACATGCTCCCATACTGCAGGTTCATGAATTCCATAGCTCTATCAGCCCTTAGAGTCTGGGTAAATAAGTAATCATTGAATATTGTCTAGAAATATTCTTAGACCATATCATAATATCGATCATCCTGGGTGATAACATCCCACCACTACTTGGATGAATCACGCAATATATACGCAACAAGTTTGACCCTTTACTCTAGAGGTGTCTTCAGATTATCAAATATAAAAAGGATAGCTTTAATTCATGACTCAATCACACATGGTCTTCCATCCTCAGAAAAGGTGGGAGGCTGTTACTGCTATAATTACTGATTCAACTCTTCCATAATCAGGGAAGGTTGAGAAATTCCTTGAAAATTATAAAGCATATGTAGAAAAACCTCTCAGAAATGGACTCCAGTGCCTATATCGGGAACAAGAATAGGTTCTATAGGTGGAACTATAGGAGGGATCACTATTGGCTCAAGGACTACAACCTTCGATTCATGGTCATCATTGCCTTTAGGGAATTCATTCGAAGGATGTTGTGGTGGCATGATACTACAATGAATAAATAAAAACTTAGAAAAGATTTTAGAAATTGAAAATATTGCAGATAGAAAACTTGGATGGGTATAAATCCTTCCTATAGAAATGATCATTCCTCTCAACCTTATCAACAATCCAGGTTTAGGCTATAGAAGAGACCATAACAAGCCATTATAACATAAGTGACACCCATATACCCACTAATAAGGCTATGTTTTGGTATGCGTCTCTATTTAAAAAGTATAAGATAACTATGTTCACTTTAGAAGTCATATTCACGTTAATTGTTTTTCTTATTTAGATAATTATATCACTTTTAATGGTTGAATTAAATGAATTACTATTTCAATCCATAAGGGTCCATACTCCTTATAAACCAAAATATGGAATCTACTTAACTCACACCATAACACGACCATACCATGTGACCAATGGTCAATGGATCAACATTCCGTAGTTGATTTCTTAAGGTGTCTTCAATAACCTATTTAGGAAAACACTATTAGCTTAAGGCATGCAATTTATGTATAAATTATTTTTTCCAATTCCTGTCAGAAGTGTCAGCACAATTCAATACATATTCAAGGCACTATAAATATGCAATAGGAAAATTCATGATAAAAATAGATGTGACATGAAAAAATGAATGGAATATTTCTCTTATTTTTCCTAATAATGATGAAGATCCAATGAAAACCCCTCATTTCATTAGGCCTAGGTAGAATAAATCCTCATTTCAATCATACCAATATAAATAACACCAGAAAACATGTGGATCTCCCAATTGTGAAGTCATATCAACTATAAATGGCACAATTAGTAAATGAAATTACCCATCCATGGTAATATGGGTTTCCCATGTACATGGGTTAGCTATGTCCAAGAACAAAGTTATTTCCAAATACCTTTAAATCCTAATCTCTGGTCTAATACCAAAATAATACGACAAAGTAATATTTATCCTCTCATACTATAATAACCACTCTATTTATTTCACATTAAAACTTTTTTATTACATAATAATACACTTAATATAACCTAGGTGATCAAGAAGTCTATTTTGTTTGGTAATTTGGTACATTACCTAACAACATAAAATAAAGAATACAACATCTTTATTGAAAAATTATTTAACATGCTCAAAATACTCCTTCAAACATAAAATGCAATGGGATAACTTGGGGATATACACAAGAAAGGTGTGAGCTATAAATCCTAGTTTGGGAATAAACATGGTATAAGTTATAAATGTTAGAAAATAGGAATATCGATGAGGAATAAATGGAACATGAATAATAAGGCATGATATAACATGATAACCATAACATGGGAAATGTGAAAACAACTTAAAACACCGAATCATAAACATAGGTCAAAAATAAACCCACCAATACATCATGGTGAAAAAAGTATCATAGAGGAATATTGTTTACTCATTGTCCCAATGTGATGTATTATGATACTAAACATTATCCAATGCATCAAAGAACCATATAGGCAAACCCATCACATTCATTTCATTCTCATGCATAAGTTTTCCATATAGATCATCAAACATTGATTTATTCATCATCCAAATTTATTAAATGATTAAGAAGTATGGAATAAATATGATTATGTACCCATTAAAAATCTATATGTGAATAAATGTGAACACCCTTGATAAGAAATGGGTATGCTTTTCACTACACCATTATTTTGGCATGGAAGATTACAGTGAAATTTCGGCAGCATAAGAACGTCCCTTAAAGATTCATAAAAATAAGTTGATGAGAGATAAAGGGGTATCTCATCATATTTACATAAAATGGAAAGTAATAGGGAAATGAAAAATCATATCCCAACATTATAAATTTGGAAATATAATGCATAAGTTAATGAAGTAACTTTAATATTGAAAATAATTCTAACTATATTTTGGCATAGTAATGGGTGTACATAAATGATCATGGGAGGATTAATGAAAGGAAATGTGGCTCTCATGATTTGTAAATTAAATTAATAGTAAGGGGGATATGTAATAACATATTACAACATAAGAAAATGTAATTTAAGATATATAACATAAAATAAGTTCTTGAATGGAAATGAGAAGAGAGAAGCCCCTTATGAAATTTTGGCATGGTAATGGGTGTACATAAAGGATCATGAGAGAATTAATGAGAGTAAAAGGGGTATATAATCATGTAGAAATAAAAAATAAAGTACGTGGGATATGTAATAACATATCACAAAGTGAACAAATGGAAATTAAGATTCGTAACATAAAATAGTTCTTGAATAAAAAGGAGAGTGGAAGATCCCTTATGGAATTTTGACACAGTAAAGTCTTAGGTAAGGATAAAAATGAGAGACGATAAATGATATATCATTCATATAAAATAAATTTTATAGTAAGGTAATGATTATAAATAAACTACAACATAACAAATTAAAATTAAGAATAATAATTTCAAAGAGTGTGCTTGAATTGAAATAAGAAGAGGAAGGCGATGATCCCTTACTTGAATGCGTCACTTCAGATGATTGAGAGAGTCTTCTTGAGAGCTTTGGGTGCCTTTGGAAAACTCTAGAGAGTGGAGGGAAGATTATTCTAATTCTAAAATGAGTTTTAGTGAATAGAAATGGGATAATGGGTGGGTTTATATAGGAAAAGAGGAGGATTTATTTTTTATTTAGGTTTTGGGGTCTACATAATAAAATATCAAAAACCAAAAACCATCCAATGGTTTATAAAAAATAAGATTTTTATCCTTATTTTATAATTATAGGGGATGAAATTATTAAAATAATTACCCCTACTTATGTGGAGGTGAGTCACACCATAAAAGAAAAGATTTTAAGACCTTAAAATATATTATAACTTTTGGAAGATTCACAATGGCTTTACAAAATAATTAAAATAAACTCAAAATAACATTATTTTAAATGTAAAACATATATTTGGTCATGGATACAATTTATATTAATTATTACATCACTTTTGGGTTATTATGAAATCATAATACACAAAGTGTATATATATATATATGGTATTTAATTTTTACCCAAAAATTTGACTGTTTTAAAAAATTATGAAAAATTAACTATTAAATAATTATAAAATTTTGATTCCAAAAATAATATTAATTTTATTTAAATAATTTTCTAAATACATTAATTTTCAATTTTAAAAAATAAAAGTGATATTTATTAAGAAATATCAGGTTTTTTACAATAACATTTTTTAAACCTTATAAAAATTAAATTTGACATCAAAAAAATTTTTATGATAATTAATATTTAATAAAAATTATTAAAATATTATTTATTTCAAATATCCATTAATTCATAAATTCACAAATTGAATTTTAATATTAACCAAAAATACAATTTGTGCTTTGTTGTATCAAAATAAAAATCATTTACAAAGTAACAATAATAGGATGAAAATATATTCATTATTCTATAAAAAAGCATATATTCATATTTATAGGGTCTTAATACATATCCCTTGAAGATAAAAAAATTCCTTAAGAGTATGGTGCGCGATGGTGGGACTTTCATGGGGCGGTTCGAAGAACATGGTTTGCATTGTGACCTCGATGAGATTGAACTTCACTCATAAATAGTTTAACTCATGATAGAGTTTTTGGATCTCAGGTTTGGATTTGTCAATAGAAAATCCCAAAAAAATTTATATCCCTCAAAATCTCCAATAAATGGGATTCATAGGGTATGATCCTACTGGTTGTGGCCATCACTTTCTTTGTATGTGCCAATTGGATTTGTTAAAATCCTATATTTATAATAATCAGGTGATCACTATTCAATGACTATATTATCAACGATAATGATAATTAATGGTCTTTTAAATCCAATAGGATATAATAAAACAAAATAAGTGCATGTGTTTTCTATAACGATATTTCATGATGAGACATTTAAATAAATCAAAAAGGGTAATTATGTTTAAAACAGTTTGGATCATTACAATCTTCCCCCATTAATAAATTTCACCCTTGAAATTTTCATTTTCCACAATAAAATAGATGAGGGTAACTCTAATTCATCAAATCCTTGGGTTTCCACATTTTTTATTCAAACATGTGATTTATCCAAAACACTTTGACAAGGAGTATTTTTTTTATTTCATAGAACTTTTTCTGTACAATATAAGATCTTCACAAGTTTCTCTTCATAGGAGATATCCTTATCCAATGGTACCACCTCTGGATTGAGTACATGTGAGGGGTCTGGTATACACTTCTTCAGGAGGGATACATGGAATACATCATGTTCTTGAGATAGGTTTGGTGGGAGTGCTAGTCGGCATGACACTTCTCCAATGCGATCAATGATCTCAAAAAAATGATGTACCTTGGACTAAGATTTCCCTTCTTCAAAAATATCATAACTTAATTCCATAGAGATATTTAAAATAATACCATGTCTCTTATATTAAACTCGAGGTCTCATCAATGATTATAAACATATCTCTTTTATTGACTCTAAGAAACCTTGATGTGCTGTTGAATGGTATTAACATTTTCCACCATTTCCATGACCATTTCATGACCTAGCAGTTTTTATTCCCCAAATTCATCACAACATACATGTTTTCTTCACCTCTTCCCATAAATGGATTCATAGTTATCCATTTAGATTCTTGAGTGGAAACTATTGTTGTTTGAGAACTTGACCATTAGAAGATTTTGGTCCCTTACTCCTTTGAAGTCCACATAACATGCTCAGAACATGTCTTTTAGTGCATGAACAATCCGTTCATATTGGACATCAGTTTGAGGATGACCGAATGTACTGAAGTTCATCTTAGTGTTTAGAGCATGTTGGAGACTTTTATAGAACTTGGAGGTGAATCTAGGATCTCAATCGGATATAATAAATAGTGGTACTCAATGCAGCCTTACAACTTCTCTAATGTATATCCTTTTAAGTTAATCCAATTATAAATCCTCTATAATTGTGATAATGTGGGATGTATTTGTAAGATGATCCAGAAAAACCCATATAGTAATTTTTCCCCTAGATGTCTTCAGAAGTCCAATGAAAAATTCCATGGTGATTTTCTTTCATTTCCATTTTGGTATAGGTAATTGTTGCATCACCCCCTTAGACTTATGCCTTTCAGCCTTCGCTTACTAGCATAATTGGAACTTTGATGTATATTCAGTGATCTTCTTCTTTATATTGTCCCACCAATAGTTCACTCATAGATCTTGATACACTTTTGTACTTACCATGTGAATTAAGAAAGTTGAACTCTTTTCATCATCCAACAGTTCCATCCTTAACTCAGGATTTTATGGACCACATAGTCCTGACCCAAATCTCACAATTCCTTCTTTATAAATTTTAGACTATGAGGAATTCCTCCTTTTTATGGATTCCAACTTATTCTGAATTTCCACATCATTTATTTGAGAATACTTTAATCTTTACAAAATAGATTATTGACAAATAATTAATGATGTTACTTCCTTTATGATTCCCATGTCTGTCCTTTGTAGGTCTAAGAAGACTGAATCCTCATAATTGATAAATATGAAAGATCATTTTTACTTAGAGCATTCTAATTTATTCTCTTTACCATTATGGTAGTGGATTGAGCATTCATAGTTATTGATCAGTTCTAACCATCTTCATTGGTGTATATTCATCTCTTTCTATTTTAATATATACTTGAGGATTTTGTGATCTATATATATCTCATACTTCTCCCCATAGAGATAATTCCACCATATTTTAAATGCAAATATCACACTTGCAAACTCTATACCATGCATGGGATAGTTTTCTCATGAACATTCAACTTCCTTGAAGTATCAGCTATGCCGTTTTCGTTCTTCATTAACACACAACCCAATCCCTTCTTCGAAGCATTGTAGAATACTATGAAGAGTTCTCCACTTGTGGGTAGTGTGAACACATGTGTAGTGATGTGCCTCCATTTTAAATCCATGAAACACTATTCACATTCATCATTACAAGAAAAATTTACTCCCTTCCCAGTTATCATGGAAAAAGGTTTTGAAAATTGTGATAAATTTCTCACAAATCGGTGATAATACCCACCTAACACAAGGAAAATAAGGGTATCTATCATAGATGTTGGAATCATATATCCTTCAATTGATTTTGACTTTGACGGGTCCATAAATATCTCATTACTTAGGATGATATTACCTAAGAAATAGACTTCCTTTAACCAAAAATATCATTAACTATTCTTGGCATAAAGATTCTCCTTTTATACGGTCTTTAGTACACTGCTCAGATGCTCCTCACGATCCTCCTTTATTTTGGAGTATATTATAATTTCATCTATAAAAACTACCAATTTTTTTCCTGGTAATCTCTATTTAATATATTCATCAAGTCTTTAAATATTTATAGAGCATTAGTGAGTCTGAAAGGCATCACCATGAACTCATACTGCCTGTACCTTGTACAAAAAGTGTCCTTCGAGAAATCTTTCTTCTTTTTACCCCTAATTAAAAATATCTTGTCTAAAGATCCAACTTAGAGAATTATTTTGATCCACATATCTGATAAAACAATTCATTAATCTTAGAAAAAGGGTATTTGTTCTTTATTTTGATCTTATTGAGCTCACGATAATCGATGCAAAGGCACATTGATCCATCCTTCTTCTTGATGAAGAGGACTAGTGCACCCCATGGTGAAACACTTAGGTGTATGAAACTTTTATCTAGATTCTACTGTAGTTTTTTCTTTATCTCCTAAATTCCACAACATCCACTATATATGGAGTCTTGGATAATGGAAATTACCCAGGTATAATCTTGATTGAAAATTCAATTTCTCAGCTAGAAGAAATACCAAATTATTTCTTCAAAAACACATCAATATATTCCCTTACAATATATATGTATTTGATGATAGATACTTCCTTATAATCAATAATTTCAGCCAGATATTCTTGATCATAGTAAAATAATAAACATTCTTTAGATAATGGTGATAAATAATATTCATTATGCGCCTTTCACTTGTATAGAAAAAGGGGTCGACTCGAAATATGGATAGTTATTTCCTTATCGTGGAAATTTATATTGGCTTTATATAGGAAAATCCAATCCATGCCTGGAATTGCATAAAATTCCATGAAAACGAGTATGTAAATGTTTTATTGGAATTTCATCCTATATAATTTTAAAGGCGAGGAGTTATATACTTGGGATTCAATAAATGCCCCATTTTTCATTTTTATCGATAAATCTACTTTCATTATTTGTGGTAATTTTTGAATAGTTCTACTAAACTTTAGAGTTTTGAAGGAATGTGTAGAACTATGCATTATAAACTTATAATTCACTTTTTAATTTTGGTTCAACTTTATCTAATATAGACTTAGGGATGAGTATTTTTAAACTATTGAACACATAAATGGGAAGTCAAAGAAATTAAAGATATAACTTATAAATTACATTTATTTTCATAACTTATGAATTTCTCAGTTTCAGTCTATATTATACATGATATATTTCCTAACATATATTCTTTTGGGATTTTCTTATTCCCTTAATAGTGGTTCCTAATGAGATTATGAATTTACCAAATCACATCCCCCAGTAGTGTCAAACTGGGTGTGTGGTAAGGACCGTTGTCATGTACCAGGTTACCCTGAGATAGACCTAAGACACATTATCAGAGTTATTATCCCTAAGTACATATGTGTAAGAGACCATATCTACTTGTAGATCTAGACAAGGATTTATTTTCTTGATAATCCACATACTCTATAATTACCAAAATTTAGGGATGTTTTCCTTATACTTAGTCTTATACCTAAGACTTTTCGCTAGATTTTTCTAATACTAATCCCTAAGATAACTAAATTTTATATCTAATACCAACTATAACAAACATTCTCTTTATTTCACATTATTGATTGATTTATTACAAAATACTATAATTAATACAACCTATATGATCGATATGTATAGTGTATTTGGGAATTAGGTGCATTAAATAACAACATAAAATATAGAATATGACATATTTATTGAAAAATTCTTTAACATACTCAAAATAATCCTTCCAACTTAAATATACATGGTATAACCTTGGGACATACATAAGAAATGGGTGAGATATAAATCCTAGTAACAAAATAAAAATGAAGTAAATGATAAATTTTATACAATAGGTGTATCAATGAGTAATAAATAGAACATGAATAATAATACATGATATAAAATGATAATCATAACATGGGAAATGTGGAAACAACTTAAAACAGTAAATCATAAACATAGGTCAATGCTAAAACTACAAGGACATCATGGTGGAAAAAGTCCCATAAAGGAATCAGGATCACTCCCCATCCCAAACTTTATGTATTATGATACTAAACATTCGCCAATGCATTGGAGCACTATCGGGTCACACCCATCATATTCATTTAATTCTCATGCTTAAGTGTGACAAATAGACCATAAAACACAGATTCATTCATCATCAAAATTTATTTCATGATTAATGAGTATAGAATACATATGTGCAAATACCCAATCAAAAATTATATATTCATAAATGTGAACACCCTTGATAGGAAATGAGTATTATATTCACTACACAATTGTTTTGGCATGGAAGATCGTGGTGAAATTTTGGAAGCATAACAACATCACATAGAGATTTGTAAAAATGGGTTGATGTGATAGAAAGTGATATATAATCACATATAAATAAAATGAAATGTAATAGGGACATGTAAAATCATATCCAAACATTTTATATTTGGAAATAAAATGCATAAGGTAATGAAGAAACTTGTATAAAGAAATAATTCTAATTATATTTCTGCATGGTAATGGGTGTACATAAAGAATCCTGAGAGGATTAATAAGAGTGAAATATGATATAATAATTTATAAATTAAATGTAAATTAATGTTAATATTTTAGAACTTATTCCATCATAATAAAATGGAATTTAATAGACATAACATAAAAGATGTTCTTAAATAGAAATGAGAAGAGAGAAATCCCTTACGAAATTATGGCATGGTAATGTGTGTACATAAAGGAACATGAGAGGCTTAATGAGAGTGAAAGGGGTATCTCATAATTTATACATAAAAATGATAGTATGTTGGATATGAAAGAATATATCCCAAGATGAAAAAAATGAAATTAAGAAACATAACCTAAAACAAGTGCTTGAAAAAAAAGAGAGTGAAAGATCCCTTACGGAATTTTTACATAGTAACGACTCAGATAAGGATAAAAATGAGAGAGGGTAAATGATATATAATTAATATAAAATTAATTGGACAGTAAGGGAATTACTATAAATTAATTAAAATATAACAAATATAAATTAAAAAGACTAATTTCAAAGAATGTGATTTAATTTAAATGAGGGGAGGAAGGTTAAGATCCATTACTTGAGTCTATGACTTAGAAAGTTTGGGGATGCCATGGGAGGACTCCAAGGAGTGGATGGAAGATTATGTTCATGATATAAGGAGTTTTAGGGAAGATAAATGGGATATTGGATGAGTTTATATAACAAAAGAGGGGGATTTGGTTATTATTTAGGTTTTAGGATCTACATAATTAAATATCCAAAAACACAAACCATATCATGGTTTCTGCCCCTGGTTTCTACTAAAAGGGAGTGTTTATTATTATTTTATAAGTACAAGGGCCAAAATTATTAAAATAATTCCCTTGATTATTTTTAGGTGAGTCACACTATTAAATAAAGGACTTAAAAACCTTAAAATACTATATAACATTTTGGAAGATTCATAATGTCTTTACAAAAAAAAATAAACATTAAATAACGTTATTTTAAATAAAAAAAATATTTTTTCATGGATCACATTTATAGTAATTTTTACATCACTTTTGGGTCATTATGATTTCATAATACACAAAGTATATTTATACGATATTTAATTTTTACCAAAAATTCAACTATCTTAAAAAATTATAAAAAATTCAATTTTGGATAATTTCAATGTTCTAATTCTATAAATAATATAAATTTTATCTAAATAATTTTATAAATATGTGAATTTTCACTTTTAAAAAATAAAATTTACATTTATTTAGAAATGTGGGTTTTTTGACAATAAATCTTTTAAACCCTTATAAAAATTAAATTTGACTTCATAAAAATTATATGATCATTTATATTTCATAAACATTATTAAAATTTTATTTATTTCAAAAATAAAATAATTCATAAATTCACTAATTGAATTTTAATATTAACGAAACATATAATTTGTGCTTTATTGTATCAAAATAAAAATTATATATAAATAAAAATAATAGGATGTAAATATTTTCATTATTGTATACAATAAAGTACATATTCATATTTATAGTGTCTTGATACATATACCTTTAATATACCTGAAAATACCCTAAGAGTAAGGTTCGTAATGGTGAGACTTTCATGGGGTGGTTCAGTGAACATAGTTTGCATCATGATCTCGATGAGCTTGAAGTTATCCTATAAATAGTTTCGATCATGATTAATTTTTTTGATCTTAGATTGGGCTTGGTCAAGGGAAAATCCTAAAAATTATATCTCCCTTAAAAGATCAAATAAATGGGATTCATAGGGTATGCTCCTACTGGTTGAGACCATCACTTCCATTATCTCTATCCATTGGAATTGTTAAAACCCTATATTTATACTAATCATGTGATCCAAGTTCAATGTCTATATTATCAATGGTAATAATACTTAGCATATTGGAACCAAGGATTTTCTTCTCTAAAAATGGATTCCAGTTTGTGTTTGTTGTCAATCCTCACATGGATGATTTGGAAGTTTTCAAGGAAAGTGATCTTACCATAAAAGTTGAATACAATATTGAAGGTGGCATCGTTTCCCATTATTTTCCAAATTTTTGGGGTTAAAATGTTGAGAAATAGGCTAGCATCACAAAAGGTTATTTTCTAGAATCAAATCTTCAAAAATATGGAAAATTCATGGGTTTCATGATGACTAGGTTTTGTAAATGCGAGTTTCACAAGTTTGCGATGGGTTGATGGTGTTCTTCATAACTATGAGAATTGGAGCATCACAAATGCATGATGATTTGAAGGTGATCTCCGTGACTACAAAAAATATCACTAGAGGTTCATGAATGGAGGAGCATCACAAAGATGTTTTAAAAAAGACACAAAAATATGATAAAGGTAGTGGAACATTGTAAATGGATGAACCTATAAATATGAGGCTACCCCAAATTCATTTGACATGAAAATAATTGTAGAAAAGTCACAATCACTATGATTTTGTAAAGGCTGGGGATCTTCGTGAATCTAGTTTTCTATGCGAGATTGAGTATCGTGAAAAGACTAGATAATTCTTGACCGATGAAAATGATTCTAAGTAATGGATGATTTGTAATGATTGGGAATTCCATGATAGCTAAATGAGCTTCACAAAGACATTTTTTTTTCTGTGAAGGTAGTTTGTTTCATAGAAGTTAGGAGCTTCATAAAGGATCTCTATATATAGTAGTTCTAAACATCATGTTTAAGTGAATAGTTATTTCAAAGTGCATCAACTCAGGTCTTTGGTGCAAGAAAAGTCCTATTATAGTTAGTGAAAAATAATTTAATTCCAATCTACTAAAGCGACCATCAATTTGATAAACTATGTAAGACTTCACCTAAGGCAATGAGATAGGGGGAGTCGACAGAAGTGTTTTGAGGGATTAAATGAACTATCCCTAAAATCTTGTATAGGCAGCGTGCTTGGAACATAGTGACAATGTCTGGAATTTTTGTTTTCTATAGCTTGTTAAGATTACTGTATTTTTGTATGACTGTTACATTGTCATCATATGCTCCTTGGAATAGCCCTTAGTGGTGAACCATGTAAAACAGTTGTGTTGTCTCTATACATATGAATGTTTTATTAATATAATATTACTTCATATAGGTTTAAAAAGTTCCTACTAACGTAGGAATAAAATACATTACTTTTGAAGAAAAAGTTGGGACCCTAATTCCCCCTCCCATCTGAGGGTTCTCTGGGGTACTATAAGTGCTATGTGAGGCAAGGTTCAAGTAGGTTGAATTCACTAAAGTAAAGAAATTATATTTTAATTATTTTTGTTTCATTCATGAGACAAAAATGGAGTTCCAATTTGATAAAGATTCAGTTATATCTGAGCAGAAGTCTATGTCCACCAAGACCTTGATGAATAGGAAAAATAAAGAGAAGAGAAAGTTGAAGAAAACCCTTTTATATTACAAAGAGGCGGTATCTAGTTCTCCCTGCCCTTTTGACAACAAAGAGATACTAGGCTTGGAATGTGAAGATCAAGTGGCTCATATTTCAACCAAAGGAAGGGAAAATTTTTCAATCCCAAGTAAATAAAAATATTTATGTGATAATAAGGTATGTGTTATCACCTTTGAAAGTTATTCTCAAAATATGGATCCTAACACAAGTGATGATGATGATCAATATATAACCTCAAAATAATTTTCATTTGAAATATTAAGAAATTTCTTGCATGATATTCTTAAATAAAGATCCTTCCTTATTTGTGAACTATTTCAATGTATGCAGGTACAACTCACTCAACTGGAAGGAGAAGCTGATGCTTTGTAAAAAGGCTTATAAGGAAAAATTCTTAAATGTTTAAATCTCTCCATACTGGTTAAAACATTTGAAGCAAAAAATAGGGAAATGGAAAAAAGATCCACAAAATTACTCAAATATGTTGAAGAGAAAAAGGGATTAAAAAAGAGTCTTGAATAAAATATCCATTCACTTGAAGATAAATTGAAAAATATAACTGATGTCAAATTTGAAGAAATATCCAAGAACATCAAGGAACTTGACTATTTGATTCAGAATAAAGTTATGTTGCGTGAAGATAAAGTTGATAAAATGAATAATTCTTTTGAAGAAAAGATGATTATGTTTTTAAGATCAGAAAATCATCCTGAATATGAAATTTCAAGATTTGGAAGCTGATTTGGCTGATCTTGAGAAATCATATATCGAGACTTCACAAAAGAAGAAAACAGTTATTGTAGCTACTAAATATTCATTGGAGGATTATAAAGCTAAAGGACCTATAACATATTATAATAAGATCATGACTTCTTTTGATGATCTATCTCAAGTTACTACGAAGAAACAGGTATTATCCATACCAATTAGTATTAATGCCTATAAACCTTTTATCATGAATAGTGTAAGTTGTAAGAAAAATACTGAACAAGTATGGATGAATAAAGGTGATAATAAACTTATCACCATGACTAGGGTGGATAGGAAAAAGAGTATATAAGATAGTTTACCCCAAATAGAAAAACAATTTATGAAGAAGATCAAACAAACTTATACAGAAGATATAAGGTGATCAAGTTCTTTTGGTCAATTTTCATTCTTCAATAGATTATGTAATTTTTCATTGGATTTTTGGTACAATACAATAAATCAAATAGCATAAATAAATCCTATTTTAAGGGGGATAAATCCATAAAATAATAAGCAACATTCACAGGTACAAAAAAATCTGTATACTATTAAAATATTTGGGAAGATTCATAACATCCGTGATGTATGAAATGGAAGTGGTCACAAGGTTGGTACAGGTTTATCTCAAAATTAATTCATTTTCTACAAGAAAAGAATACTAAAAAACATATTTAAGTATTAATAGTCTACCTTGGGAATAAATCAAAATAATATTGTGAAGAAATATTCTCCCAAGAAGATCTCAGGTAAGGATATTGAGAAGACCCTGGATTCTAAGTCCAAGAAGTTGAATGATAGTCCATCCAAAAGAACTAATAAGAGGGATGCCACTCAGAATAACCCATGTGAAAGATACAAATATACTGCAATGGATCCTAATGACTTGTTAGTTATTTGGCCATAATATTTGTAATGAATGAAGAAACATGAAGATGCATAAGATTTTGGCTAGTGAAAAAGAAATAGAAAAGATTCCACATAATGAAGACAAAGTGCATGAGAGTTTTTAATTAAAAGGAAACTCTTGTGTTAATTAATTTCCATGTAAGATATTCATGAAATATGGTCACATTTCAAAAGGTTGTTTAACTTTACTACCAGAACAAGAAGTTGTCCTTAAGGGGATTAAGAAATTATCATCCATGTAGGATGTTAAAGAAGTCACTATATTTGAATAATTCATCAGTTTAGTATTCAAATACAAATATTATGGGGGATCATTTTTTATGAAGTTGAAATATTCTATTTTGGAATATAGGATAAAGAAGTTTCCATATTTTATTGATCTTATTTCTAGAATTTTGGAGAAGACATTTTCAAGAATATTATCCTTAGTGAAGTTGTGAATGTTGTCCAATGTGGACAGTCACAAGTTGAAGATCCATTCTAGTGTTTTCTCTATACTGAAATATCTTGAATTACATTCTTTATGATATCCACCATTATGATGAATGATGAAGAATCTTCTAGAATCATTATTTCAATTTTTATCAAACTTGAGTATTCTAATTGTTTTTGAAGATCATACCATTGGTAAATGACTTTTAGGTTGATTATACTTAATAGTTTATTATCTCATTTACTATATTCAAGCAATAATTAAATTGAATGACGCATGAAGACAAGTATATGTGTTCTCATATCACGAGTCATTATGATCAGTGGTAAAGTGATAGATTCAAATGATGGAATAGTGGAATTCTTGAAATACAAGAAAGTGTCATGAAAAGATGTTGATTTAAATGAAGAATCAGAAGAGGAAACCATTACTGAAGAAATATCATCAGAACCTCAAAGTAGAAATAGAATAACATGGAAATGTGATAAAAAATAAAGCAAGATTAGTATGTAAAGGCTCTGCACAGATTTAAGGAATTGATGTTGAAGAAATGTTTTCTCCAGTAGTGTGACTGAATTTAATTAGGCTTTTCCATGTGTTGGTGATTCAAAGAGGATACAAACATTATTAGATGTATTTCAAAATAAAATTCTTAAATGGAGTTATTAAATAATAATTATATAATAAAAAACTAGTGGGATTTATTATTGGAAATGATAAATCAAAAGTTTTTACATGAAAGAAGACCCTCTATGGTCTAAAGAAGGCATGACATGTATGGTATTCTCAACTAGAATCTTGTATGAATAATATAAAATTCAAAAGAGGAGGTGTCGATCATAATCTCTATGTAAATAATTAATAGGAAGATGAATTTATGGTACTAGTATACATGGATGATATTATATTTGGAGTAAATAGGAAGTGATCAGTGGATGAATTTTCTAATAACATGAAATTAGAATTTTAAATATCTATGATTTGTGAAGTTACATACTTATTAGTGATACATGTGATTCATAAAAGGTATTAATCTTTCATTTCTTAGTAAAATTATGAAAGAGGGTTGCTGAAGAAATTAAATATACATGATTCAAAACCAATGTCGACCATGTTTGGGGTTGGGAAAAAATGTAGAAATCATAAGGATGAGACTACTGTAGATCCCACCACATATAGAAGAATCATTGGAATATTATTTTACTTGACTATAACATATCCATATATCATCCTTTCAACATTCTTAGAAGCCTGATATCAAATTAATCCAAAGGAATAACATTTGATGGTGTTAAAAATAATCATGAGGTACATTTAAGGTACTCCCAATTATGGATTATTATTTACTACAGGAAAAGATAATGAACCGTTAGCATTTTATAATGCTGACTAGGATTGAGATGTGGTGGATAGACATTCCACAAGTGGTGGATCATTTTTAATTGGTAATAAATGTGTGGGATGGTTGAGTAAGAAACATGAAATCACTTATCTTAGTATTGATAAATAAAATTATGTCACAGCTACAAAGGCTTTCAATCATCTATTATGGATAAAGAAATAATTGGTTAATATTATCGACGAGGTGAAACAACTAGTGGTGATTCACTAGGATAATAAGAGTGCAATCAATCTTATAAAAAATACTGTTTATAATTATCAAATGAAACATATTGAAATCAAGTATCACTTCATCAAAGAATTTTTAAAAAAAGGATTGATTAAAATGTATCATGTTGGATATGATGACCAAGTAGTTAATATTATGACTAATCCATTAGTATAACATGTTTTCAAGAAACACCAGTTGATCCTCTATGTTCAACCACATCCTAGTGCATGAGGTGGTTACGTTTTCTCCCTTATCCCTAGTTTTATTAACTATTTTAGTCTATTTATGGAAGTGATGCAGATTTATAGGAGAAATACAATCCATGGGAGTTTAGTTTGAGTTATTCAAGTAAAAATGATGGAAATTTTGGTTTATTTCTAAAGGGTAAGAATGGAGAAATTCAATGTTATGAGGTTGGAGGAGACAAATACTGAAGAATAGAGAAATCCAATGTTATAAAAGATTTGTGGTTGAAGGTCTTTGAAAAACCATGCAATGCATCTATGACATAATCAAAGCTTAGCTTGGACTTCTTTAAGCATTACAAAACATGAGAGACCAATTCATATTTTCCCTCTTTTTTTCTATATTGAGCTTCACTTATGTAGACTTAGAGTGTTGTATGATTTGTTTCTTGTGTATCAGGTTTTGATGGTGGATGACGCTTTATTGAATTTATCTACAGAATACCAAAAAACCCATAGGGGGAGATTATTGGAACCAAGGTTTTTCTTTTGTATAAATTTATTCTATTTTATGTTTATTGTAAACATTCACTTTTATGATTAGGTAGTTTTAATGGAAATTTGTCTTACAATATAAGTTACCTATAGCATTGAAGGTGGTATCGTCTCTTAGTGTGTGCCAATTTTTTGTGGTCAAAATGTGAAGGAAGAGTATAGAATCACAAATGGCTGTTTCATGGAATCAAATATTTCTAAATATGGTAAATTCATAGGTTTCATGATGAATAGGTATCACAAAGGTGAGTTTCATGAGTTCATGATGGGTTGATGGTTTTCTTAGTAACAATGAGAAGTAAAGCATAAAAAATGTGTGATGAGTTAACAATGATCTCTATGACTACAAAAGTTATCACCAGAGATTTATAAATAGAGGATATTCACAAAGATATTTTTTAAAAAATATGAAGAATCTGGTTAAGGTGGTGGAGCATTGTGAATGGCCATGCCTATAAATATGAGGCTACCCCACTTCATTCGACATGAAAATAATTGGGGAAAAGTTGGAATCTTTCTAATTTCACTAAGGATAGAGAGCTTCATGAATAGGGTTTTATATGAGATATTTTTCATCGTGAAAATACTAGTTAATTCTTCATTGATTCAAATTATTCAATTTAATGGGTGATTTGTGATGATTGGGTACTCCATAATGGTTTAGTGAGCTTCTCAAAGATAGTTTGTTTCGCGCAAGCATTTTGCTTTGAAAAGGTTGTGATCTTTGAAAAGGATCTTCATGAATAAAAGTTATGAAAATTAGATTAAGTTAATAGTTATTTCAATATGCATTAAATCAGGTCTCCAGTGAAAGAAAATCCCCATGATAGTTAGGAAAAAATACTTTAACACCAATCTACTGAAGAGACCTTCAAGCTGATAAACCAAGTAAGAATTCACCCAAGGAAGTGAGCTATAGAAAGTCGACATAAGTGTCCTAAGGGATGTTGTAAGATATCCTTAAAATATTATAATGGTAGTTTTCCTATAATATAGTGACTATGGATTAACTTCTGTATTCCACAGCTAGTGAAGATTAGTATATTTTGGTACGATAGAAACACTATTGGCGTATGCTCCTTGGACTGACATTAGTCGCGAACCAAGTAAAACTATTTTGTTGTATATATATATTTTAATGTTTTATTACTATATAATTCCATTAGATAGGTTTAACAAGTTCTTACTAATTTTGGAACCAGATATGTTACTTTTTAAGAGAATATTGATGTAAAGACCAAAACCCCAGTTTCCCAGAGTCAGTGCCTTAGTTCATTACATTGGAATAATAATTAAAGGAGTCACATCATGGAGGGTCAGATAGTTTAGTATATTTGGAAAACTAGATAAAAACACAAGTTTTACATTGAAACTTGAAGGGAAAATACAACATAGAAACTTCATCGGTAACATCCATAACACCAAGATTATCTATGAAACTCATTCATAATATACATCTTCAGATCATAAGGAAAATAAAACATAATAAAGAGGTGATATCAGATGATTATTAAGGGTAGGTAATAAAAAAAGGTAATATAAATAATAATTAATGGTGAATGAATAATACAACATGCCATTAGAATATAAACTTGTGCATAATATGGCAATAATAAAAGCTGAAAAAATAATGCCATTAAAGTAATCACATGAGAATGAAGCTCAACCATGGATATTATAATAGTCAAATATTTACATGGATTATCAATTAATAATATCATAACTCAGGAATTCATAATTTTGGACATCTGAAACATACCATCGAGGCCTCAACCAAGAGATCTGAAAATAAACGGTTATGGTCTAATCCAAAACCATATCTGAAAATGGGAAGAGCCACGACCAATTTCTTATCTATTTTCTCTCATGAGACATACTAATGCATTGAGGTGCTATATTGGGCTCCACCCATCACTTACAGAGTTCAATTTATTCCTTATATGAATAGAGTTACACATAAATTTCATATACTTATGAAATTTAAATAACTTTCCCCAATATGTAAATATAAACACTAACTATTATAAGTAGTGTGGTGAATGGTATTAGGATAGCACATAAAAATTATAACTGATCATAAAACATAAAATATTATAGATTATAATGAAATATACAAAAATACTCTAGTAAAATCCTTAAGGAATTCTTGAGATAAATACCCTTTTTTACTTTGCAATGAAGAGTTATTTTGGAAAAATCATTTGTTTTCATCAAATTTGTTTGTATAAAACTAGAAATGAAAAATATAGTTTTTAATGAAAAAAGTAGCAATTTTATAAAAATAATAGTGTATTAAAACATATTATAGAATACACTTGAAAATGTGTAAGAATTTGAGACATTCCCTTTAATTGGGCCTGCATATCGGGAAGAACTAAGAAGGGAACCTTATAAAACATGTAATTACCATAAAATAAATATGAAATGATCTATATAAATAAGTTTTAAATTTTTAAAAAAATATAAAAATATAAAATAATTACACTATTGTATAGAGGAAAAAAGCATAACCTAAATGAAAATGGAGGATCGGGAAGAAAACCCTTACCTTATGCCTGAATGTGTTCTGCAATTGACCTTAATGTCATGGATAATCAAATTAAACCCATTAATTAATTAATTAATAACCTTTTATACATTTATTTTATTCATTACAATTTTATTAATTTCATTTAAGGCCTTATTTATGAGTTATAGAGTTTAATTTCATCATTTAGGAGCTTTCATTTTCTTGATTTTCATGACCAATTTGCTTGTTTTTAAGTAATAAAGTTCATGTAAAATGGGTATAATTATCTATAATTGGAATTATATGTTAATAATGAACATATAAAAGTTTAATTGGTTTTATATATTTTTTTTCCAATTATGAGGATGAATCATTAGATAACAAGTTAATGATAATCATTTAGATTAATTTTAGCGATTTTAGATCACAACGAACTTGTTTTTTTATCATTTAGTATTATGTAAATATGTTACTAATAGAACATAAAAAGGGTTTTAATATAAATTTTAAAATCTATTTCAACAATTAAAATGGTTTTATTAATATACTTGAAGATAGTTAAGGAAAATAAAAACTTGTCATCCTTGAAGGTAATAAAACAACACCTCATGGGAGACCTTTCCATTTTTAGAATAAAAGGGAGAGGAGACGGGGATTCATGATAGATTATTCCATTAGAATAATATAATTACCATATATATAAGTTAATTTAGTTATCATTATATTTTGATGGGGGGAGTTGAGGAGAGAATAAGAAAATAGAATTACTTGAAAAGAAATTAAAAGAAAAAGAAAGAGGTTTTTACCTCTTGATTTCCCCCCTTGAGAACCTCAAGAAAAATATTTTAGTCTTATGATGAGACTAAGTGATCTTGGAAATGTGGGAGGGTCTTGGTAAGAGTATTTGGTGGAAATTTGATAAGTCTTAAAGCTTGGAATGTGTGAGAAGAAGCGGTGGTATTTATAGTGGACGAGAGAGGTATTTTTTGAATATTTTATTCATTTGTTTATTATTTTGGCTCAAGACTAGGAATAGTTTGAGAATTATCCCCAAATATATTAAAATAATAAAATATAGTTTGATATTATTGGCTTAAATAATCCATAAATCAACTATGAATCAATAATTCAAGTATTTAACATTTACCATAAATTATCATATTTTACTATTCACAAAGAATTCAAATATTTTAGAAAAAATACCAAAATTCACCCTAACAATTTTTTGACATGTAGAATTCAAAAATTAACTCCATTTTATGAAAATAATTTTATAAATATGAGAAATTTAATTTTTATTTTAAAACTTGGTTTAGTCTAAGAATACATATTTTAAAATTATAACGGATTTTATAGCACTTTAAAAAGTTAACTAAGGTGTCATAAAATTATCTTAAAATCATAAGACTAAAATATTAATATATTAAATATTAATTAATAATTTCTAAAATATTAATTAACTTATACTATGATATAATTATATCAGAATTTCATTTATAAAATTCCCAAATTTTATTTATTCATTCATTGGTGTGGTTACTATTCATTTGGTTAGTTTACTATTCATAATGGTCATATTACTATTCCTAATGTCAAGTTACTATTTCTTCTGTATAGGTTCCTTTACATCTAGAAATATCTATTTTTTTATTAATTCTTTAATTATAAAGTTTTTATTGGGTTCTCTAAGTGATTTTTTATGATTTATACTATATGAAATAACTATAAGAAAAGAAATTTCATTGATAAAATTATAGGTCATTATAGTTGACATCCTAATCCCATCCTACACTCTCTGGGTGCTCTAGGGTCCTACATAATGGTCTTTTAAAATCCAATATGATATAATAAAACAAAATAAGTGCATTTTATTTACATAACCATATTTCATGATGAAGCATTTAAATAAATCAAAAATAGGAATTTTATTTATACCAGTTTGGGTCATTACAGATGCTGCTTTGTAATGTCCTGACCTGGGATATAATGAACCCATGCCCCAAGACACTGGGTCACATGGACTCAAGTGCACCTCTCTATATGCTAGAGGTTTCTGATTAGCAGTGAGGGTGTGATGGTCTCACGATGGGGAGACTATACTCTTATCAGTATGGCACATCAGATACAATTAGAAACATAAAAAAAATCATATAATAAAAAGATAGAATAAATAAAATAGTGGAAGAATAAACAACTAAACAACTGATAATAATACAAAATCCAATAGGTAGTGTCATATACATGGATTCATAGAATGATAATATGAAAAAGGGTAACAGGGGAAAGGAATAAAATCATGATATACAAATTGTATAAAAATGAAAAAAACTACTCCACTAGAATCTTGAGTGAATTATCAGTCCTCTTCTCCTATGCTCTATCTATATGTAAGCATATGAACAACCTATAGAATGGTTGTTTCACTTATAAATACCCAAAAAAAAATAATATTATCTGGTACCAAAGGCATCCCAAGTGGGGTGTGATATAAAAATCTCAGTAGTTCACCACCAATGGTGTATACTCACAATCCAAGTAGTGTTTTCATTAAATAGTATGCAGGAATAAATAATTAATTAAAAAAACTAAATAAATAAACAACTACCCGCTCAGGTTATGAAAAGACACATGGTAGATCTACCTGCTTCGACTCATGATCAGAAGGAATTTCTGATTGTTCAATATATATACTTATAGTAGTAATATATATATATATATATTATAGTTATATATTTCATCCACCTATGTAAACCAAGTACGTGTGAAAGTATGTTTCCTTATACCTGGAATACTAGTACTGGCTGGACTGAGGCATAAATTAGAAATTCATAACCAGTCTAATGAGGATATAAGCTCAAAAAACAGGGTAAATTACCTATATCTCATAATGGGTAGGACATTTAATGCTCATCACTTGAGATGGTGCATTTTTCATCATGTCAATACTTGAAAAAGAGATGCAGCACATCAAACCCAATGTACAAATAGTGTAAACAGTGTGAGCATCGTGATCGACACTTGATGTAAGGGTCTATGATATATCCATGCTCAACAGATACCTTACCATTATACTGTAGCCTATATCAAGGCATAATCACATATATAACTTAACACATGAGGCCAAACATGTCATATACCTCCACAGTAAAGTTAATTTATAAAGAGGTAATACAATCCACAAATAATTTTATAAAACATAAGAAAAATTCATGGCCTTACCAACCTTTGTAAACCACTTCACTTAAATAATTTAATTCATTTTAAGAAGGGAAAGAATCATGAATTATCCATTTCAATTAATTAAAGCATTCAATTCCTCATAACAAGGGAACCCAATCTTCAAGGAGAATTTAATAAAACATGAAATAGATGGTGTGGAATCACCAAAATTTATAGGTCATTGAATTTAATTCATTCAATTAAAAACAATACACCATGTAAAGTACATTCCATATGATTCCATCTAATTAAATTTACCTAATCATGTAAATTTCAATTATAAGACTAAAAGGGTATTTTAAAAGGTGACATGGTCATTAAAGAAATTTCTTACATGGATAATTCCATGTTTATGATGGACAAACACATGGGAGGTACCCCAGGTTCAATCAAGCTTTCACATTTTAGGGGAAAATCAATTTAAAAGCTAAGCTGAAATCTATGAAGGAATTTCAAGCACTTTAACAATTAACCATTCAAGTGAAATGAATTTGGCACACCCAAGGGGTGTCAATAAAAGAAATAAACAACCTATAAATTAATAAACACGGATAAAAGGTAGAGTATCTTGGTGTAATGATCAATTTGATATGAAGAACTCAAATTAAATGATATACTCAGTAAAATCTAGTATGTGGAAAAATAAAATAGTTATGAATCATAAAAACTCATGGAAATAACCATGAGACCACTTACCTCAAGGCCGTATATGACTCCTCACTAAATATCATCCTCATATTCAGAGTAGGTTGGAAGAGATCTAAGAAATGGTCTAATGTACTAAAAATAGGAAAAATGAGATTTCACCTAAATATCAAGATGGATACCAAGATAACATTCCTAGTAAGGGATAGGATTTGAGAGATCACCTTAAGGAATACAACACCTTTGATAGATATAGATTTAGACAATGGAAAAATAAGTTATCTCAAAGACTATATTTGGCTTGAGGGTGAGTTATAGGAGGAGAGGAGATCAATTCATCTATTGGCCAAGGGAAGAAGGAAATTAAATAGGGATAATAGAATTTATTAAAGGGAAAATGGACTTTTCACCCTAAAAATTGGGGGTGCATGGTTTGGCAGCATAGTTTAGCCAAATCATTCCCAAACTATGCTCAAGACCACTATATAAGGAATTATCTGCATTGTTAAAGTGAACAGTTTCCCAAACCATGTTAAATACCACTGTCAAAAACCCGATGTTTCTCACATGGTCATGCACCCCAAGTCACATGGTTTCAAAAAAACCTTCTATCCCCTAGGTCTCCACTATTTACAACCTCATAGTTTTGGGAAGTCAAGTGGGATGGGAAGCATGATTTATCTTAACCATGTGGCCCAGTATTTTCTTTCCATTTTGAGGTTCTAAGCTCCGAACGAGCCCCAGATGCACCTGATCTCTCCTTGAATTGATTAGGAATCATTATTAGGTTTGTTTAAAATAATTTTAACCAAAAAATGATCCATATCTTATTGAAAATATGGGTCATTATACAAGTGGTGTTTTAGTGACATGATGATTTGGAGCTAAATTTTATCATTTGTTAGATGATGAAAATGTTAATAACGGATAATTAAATGGTCTTGAAGACCTAATTTTTGAAGAAAATCTTTAATTTAAATCCAATAAACTATAATTCTCAGACATGTATTCTCAATAAACTTGGAAAATTGATGTAAAATCTAATTGGGGTTTCATGAATGATTCAAATTAAAACAATTCACATGGCCGAGATAAAGCCTCAAAGAACATAAATGCAAATTATTATTGGGGATATAAGGAAAAATCAACTTCAACACAAGTTATATAAGTGACCCAATGAGATCAGCAGAAATAATCATCTCACACTAATGATTAGATATAATACTAACTACCTAGGATAACTTGAAAAAAACGTAGCCTCGGTAAAACCAACAAATACTCTAGAAAAATACTAGAGTAGAAACTGGGGAAAAGAGTAAGAACACACTAAAAAGAAATACCAACTTTATAAATGGAACTGAGGTTGAAATGAAAGCATAAGGAATCCTCAATGAAATTATTAAGGGTAATACACTATTTTTGAGTGAATATTTACATAACTAGGTAACTGCGAAGGCAAAAGTAGGTGAATTGAACTACTTAAAAATTATTTGAAACTTTATATTGCATACACTCACTTTTTGTATCATTCTTACAAGAATTCATTTTTAACAGAACATTTGGTTAGTGGTTTGTGTTGCAAATTTTTTATCAAATATAATCATGGAGATGAAAATAAAAAAAGGATTGGTGTTATATTACTTGGTAATGGAAGAAAATGGGAATGATTGTTTGATTTTAATCCATTGGATCTTGAAGCTTACATGGAACTATAAGAAGATTACCATATGCACACTATAAAAACCCTGCCTACTTATCATTTGAAATCACCACCTAACATGATAAGTGGGAAAGGTTTTTACAGTGCATATATAATCATTTAATCCACATTCCCATTTAGTCATGATCTACATGCAATCAAAGTGAGAGATTTCCAAAATAATATCTCGCATTGGATTAATTTGATGATATATAATATGATTAAATAGAAAAAAATATCCAAAAAAATAAATGAGCGATTGAAATCAACAAGAGGGAGGAGGTTATGTTTTTTCATTTGTTCACTTGGTACTTGGTGGGAAATGTGGTGTTTTAGTGATATAATGATTAGGAGACAAAGTTGATCTTTTTTATATGATGAAAATGCTGATAGGGACCAATCATGTGGTCACGAGAACCCAAAATTTGAAGAAACTCAAGAATTTAAATCAAATGAACCAAAAGTCTCAATCTAGGGTTCCCATATTCCATTACCACTTAAGATAGTTCACATTTTATCAAAGGGGCCTTTCAACAACCCATTCTAGGAAATTCAATTCATTAAACACCACATGACACTTTAAAACATTACATTTATTAAATCAAATTAATTTTTATAAACAACCCATGATTCATAGAAAAACCATCACTATCATCATGATAATTATTTTAAAATTAAATCACATTTTATAAAACATTGAAGGAAAGTAAAAAAAGCTAACTGGGGTAGTTTAATTTGAAAGTACTACCAAATTTTAAAAATACCATTTAGAGAATCCCATTTTAATAATAATATTTTAAAAAAAGTTCAAGATATAGAATTTGAGTTCTTGAACCCCCCTTTTTCCTTACACATGTATGCATTTATAAATATAGATACCACTCATTCTATTGTACATATTCGCACAGAATTGTGTGAAGATATGAAATAATGTATCTATATTTATATCTATGTATATATGTATAAGTATAAAAAATATCATGAAATAATTTTTTATCAAGTGCTATAAATATAAAAAATGGAACAAATCATACAAAATAAATTAAAACCACTTCTTAATTTCATAAAAAAATAAAAACAAATCAAGTGATATTAAAATGATTTGGGTTCTTCCTGGTAATGGGAGAAAATGGTTAGAATTATTTTATTTTAATCTATTGGAGTAGGAAGGATACTTGGAACTTGGAGTGGATTACCATCCCTGCACTACAAAAACTTTTTCTATTTATTATCTATAGTCACCACCTTACATAAAATGTGTGCAGAGTTTTTTTCTCCCCATCTACGATCTCCATGTAATTAGAGTGAGAAATTATGATGAATGAGTGAAATGAATATAAGGGAGAGGGAGTGTTTGAAATAAAAATGGACTGAGGTGAGGGTGGTTGGGTGGAGAATTAAAGAGTTAGATTAAGGAAAAATAAGATCCCTCTTGTGAATAATTCAAAACCTTTAGGAAAATTAATAACACATAAAGATGTTTGAGGGGGAGCAATGAATCACAAGTAACATACTTTGGGTTTTGAAAGTTTCAATTCATTCAAGATGTTTGAAGGAGGGTGCTGAAAAAGCTTTAGTTCCATGATATTCTAAACCATGTGTTAATGGAGAACTCTATTATGGTATTATTTATAATATCTGGAAGAGTTTTATCAATGATTTTAAAAAATCACTAATAAAGAGTGGTTTTATCACTGCTAAAATAAAAATTATCAATAAAACCAGTTTTTATCATTGCCTTTTTAATGATATTATCAGTACAAAAATTTTAGCATGATAAAGATATGTTTTATCAGCACTTTATATTTAGTGTTGATGAAGACCTGCAAAGTCCTGTTTGACTTCATCCCACATAAAAATTCCTTTTTTTCTGGGAATGTCTTTATAAGTCTGGGTGTTTTTCTATTACAATGTACCATAACTACCAGGTATCAACACCTGCATACATGTTCCCACACAGTCTGTCCCCCACACATGTTAACCCACCCTTTTAGCCATTATATGTAATGTACTGGATCCAGAAGCCACTTAATTGGAGCCCCATACTTAGTTTACCACATAGCCTCAAGAGTATTTCCCCATAAGATAGAGGCTTATTACTAGAAGCACGGGACTAGGGCGTGATAGTGGGGAAAATATTCCCTCATTGGCAGAGTGTAACATATAAGAACAATTAATTACAATAGAGGAAGGAGTAAACAACATGAAACTTAAGTAAAAAATGGAAGAATGAAAGGTAAAGATAACCATGAGTCCAATAATATCAAAATGATGCAGCATGTCACATGTTCTAAGAAAACAGTGAAAACACAATACACTGTAATCAAGTAAAATACGATACCAAAGTACAATAACACAAAAAGAAACTCATTAGTATCGAAATACTTGGCTTGGTCCCTTTCTATCCTACTCCTAAGCAGCCACATGATTCTAAGGAGGTTGCCGAATCTGATTTCCCATAGTGTGGTAAGGAATTGATTGAATGTGATGAGTAGGAAAACATCATCAATAGTAATGATTATTTCTGTGATAAGGGACTTCAATTCATCACTACACAAGAAGAATTTGAATGGTTAGTGGGGAGGCGTATTCAAGTTAGTCACTCCAAGGAGCAAGGTGACCGGATCCAAAGAAATCTTGGCATACTGACATGTGTATTCAATGAGAATAATATTTTCGTAGAAGAGCTCATCCAGACATGGGACATGATAGAATAAAACATTGAGATATTTCTCAATGCTGATTTGGATGAGAAGGATTCAACTTTACAATGGAGTCTCCCTAGAGGTAAACATTCTAATAGTCTTAAATTACAATTCAGTGATTCAACTATTTCTCATCAAGTTGGGTGATGTACTTTTGTATCTTGACTGGTTTCCCACATTTACTTAAAGTGTTTTCTTCTCAATAAAAAAAAATTGATGTTCGGAACAGGGTGTGAGAAATAAATCCCAGTAGTCGACCACTTAAGGTTTGTGCCAATCTGTTAGTGATTATATGAAGCAGTATTTTACAATAGCAAAATACAGTAAAATAGGAGGTACTCAAAATTAAACAATCCCAAATATTCTAGAATTAATTTATAAAGTTAATTATGTCTATTATAAATTAAATTACCTAACATATTTATGTTTCATAATTCGGTCTAAGCCCAACATTACCCACAACAATGTAAGAAAAAAAAAGTTTTAGAAGACCTTATAAACAAGTAAGTGAAGATTGAATCCAAGACTGTGCTTTGGATTGGTAGACGTTTCACAATTAATTACATTTCATTATTTAAATTATGACCCAAGTTTGTTCTTGAGATTCCAAATCTTGAATTAAAGTATCACATTAGCTTCAATTCTAACGACATCCTACGAGTCCATTCTTAGTGGTCCTACATGGGGGCCTTAAGAGTCACTCTAGATGTTGGTATAAGTTCATCCAAGTCTTTCCCCAGTGGTCCTACATGGGTTCCCTGAGTGTTAATCTTGGTGTAGTATAAGATAATTTCAATTTAGTTTATCCTCAACAGTCCTACTAGGGAGACCAAGTGTTACTAATGACATATAAATAATAAGCCTCCTGAGTTCATCCAGGGCGTTCTATGTTGAACCCATGTGTCACCCAAGGTATGAGGTACAATAGTCATGTGAGTCCATTCACGGTGTTCTAAGATGAACCCCTGTACCACCCAATGCTAGTTACCATTTAATCATTGAAATTAAACAAAACATTCCAACCTATTTAAACAAGAAAAACCACTGCATGGGAAAAGAGGCAAACACAATCCCAAAGTATTAATCAATACACTTACAATTTTTTCACAATTGCAGTTCCATATAATAACCATGTTCATTTTAAACAACCCTAAAAGGGAAACAGAGGCATGACCATAGAAATCCCAGGCCGAAATGGCTAAACAATAATTATACAAGGGAAATGCACCCATGGGGTGGCCCTTAATCAAACAAAAAAGCCAAACATGCTTTTAATTCATTGAATTAATTACCAGAACATAATTAGGTAATAATAAGGATCAATTTCCTTTCCAGGCGACACCCTATACATGGTTTCACAATAAATTGGCGCATATAAACGTAATGACAATTAACTAGTGGAACATGACCACCTACCTCATCGTAGTATGACTATCCTCATCCAACCTTGATATCCAATTCAAGGTAGAATGATGTAGATCTAAAAAACAAGACTATTAAATCAACCTTAAATTACTTATTTGAGAAAAAAACACCCAGAACGGTTCAAGAGGAATCTAGCACTCATCGAGATAATTCCAACATATCTAATGGTGTTCAAATTGGTTTTTGAATGACGAAATGGGAGAAGAAATTAATCTTGGCGCTGCTTGTTCGTCCACTCGGCGACCCTTCTGTCCAAATGGTAAAAGAATGAGGCTATTACCCATTTTAAATGAAAAACACAAAAATAAACAGCATGTAATCTCATATACATTTCGTGCATATCATTTAATTAATCATTGGGTGGCTGAATTTCACCAAATCACTTTTCAGGACCTGCTGACATGACTACACGACAAGTACTAGCGAGTACACAATGTGTAGTTGATTTTTTCTTGCCAACATGACCACACACCATGTATTCCCATCATACAAAGCTAAACTAAACGGTGTGTACTTTGGATTACACAACATGTAACCCTAAGTCAGGCCATGTGATAGTGTGATTTTAGTAATTGTGTAGTTTTCTACTATTTTCTCAAAAACAACTCAAATGAAAAAGAAGAAAATAAGTTCGTACCTCCAAGTAAGAACCAGGTTCTTACGTTATACTTGACCCATCCACACTCTTCCCTATATATGGCTCACCTTCCAGCCAACCTAGCTGCCGAACCCATTTTTGTATATAATCTAATAAAAAGAAAATTTAAAATAAAAATAATAAAAATATTTTAAAAATTGATATAATTAAAAAAAATAAAAAGGAATAAAATACAAAAAATATTTAAAAATATATTAATTAAATAATAAATAATAAAAGAGAATAAATTTAATATATATATATATATTATAAACAGTAATCAACAATATATATCAAATATAAATATATAAAATGCATACAATTTAATAATTAAACAAAAAAAACTTAATAATGAATAAATTAAAATAACATTAAAAAATTTAGTAATGAAAGAATTATTAATAAAAATGAATATATATATTATTTATAAATAGTAAAAAATATTATATATGAAATGTATATATGGAAAATAAATAAAATGTAATAATTAATTTTAATAATATAATTAATATAATTGAATAATTTAAATGTATATAATTATAAAAATTTATAAATGTATATAGTAATAAATAAATATTTATTTAACTGTAAATATATTTAAAGAATAATAAATAAGTTTTTTAAATAAAATTATAAATAAATAAATATATATATAATTATAAACAAATAATTAGTTATATAAATAAAATATATTTAAAGAATTGTTATATATATATAATTATATATAGATATATTATTATTTAAATACATTTAATTATAAATATAATAAATAAATTTATTATTTAAATATATTTATTACAATTATATAATTATTTAAATATATAATTATTTATTTATAGTTATATAAATACATTTTATAAAAACTGATATATATTTATTATTATAAATATATAATTTCATAAATATAGTAAATATACATTTATAAATATATTTATATAAAAATATGAATATATTTATTTATGGATATTTATGTGAAAATATTTATTTATGAATATATTTTTATAAATATATTTTTAACAATATTAATGAATATATAAACCTAAATTAATGAATATTAAAAATTAGTGAAATTGAATATTTAAAAATTAAGAGATTTCAAATATATTAAAAAATGGATAAGTTTTATTAATTATAAAAAATAATTTTAAAATTTAAAAATGAATATATTAAAATGTAGATGAATACATATTTAAAATAGTAAAACTTATTAAATAAATATGAATATATTTTGAAATATGTATACATTCCAATAATATCAAAATTAATAAAGATAAAAAATGAAAAAATTAATATTAACTGAAATAAAATTAAAAATGATTAGATAAAATTAAATAAATGACAAAAATGTTAACTATTTAAATTATTAAATTATTAAATAATTTATTTAAATGGATTAAATATTATAATTTCAAACATATTAAATGTTAAAACTTAATAAACAAATAAGAGTAGATATTATTTATATAAATTACAAACATATTGAAAACATTACATGCATGATAAATAAATATATGTATAAATAAATATTACATAATGATTATATCCCAAAAAATATGAAAATAAATAAATATTAAAAATTAATAAATAATATTAAATTAAATAAATATTATAAATGAATAAATATAATTTTAAGACAAAACTATTTAAAAAAATGATTTAATATAATATTCACTACATCAATTGTAAACATGTACAGAAATAAAAGAAATATTTAAAAAATAAATTTAAATAACTTAATTATAAAAATTGCAAACATTTTAAAACATATTACAACTTAATAAATAGAATTGAATAAATACTAATCATATAAATTAAAAATAATACTCAGTAAAATATCAATATTTATAAAAAATGAATAAGTTCAAAAAATACTATACAAAAAATGAAAAAATATAAATCAAATGTGAAATAAGTACATGCCATGTTGTACATGTTCAATACACATATATGTGCATCCAACGTACACGTAAACATATATGTACACATATAACATCTATAAACACACCCACAAAACACAAACACACAACATAATACATACACACATATGCCCATAGGTATTGATAGAAATATATAAATTAAAATATTACATATTAATTATAGTGAACCTAGCCTTCTACTTATATCATTACATGATTTTAATTATAATTATACATCAGAATACAAGCCATGGATTGTGAAGTCTAGTGTCTTTAAAGACTAGGTACATAAAACTGAAAACATGGGACTAAAAAAAACTTCTTTATTTAGTCTTCATGAAGAGGTCCTATCTTCTTTGAGACCTGGAATCTGCATAGGGTACCCTAGGGATCACCTAAACAAAGGTATGAGCTAAAATTTCAGTAATAGAATAAACATAAGAATAAGGCTTTAGAAAATGGGTTAGATATCATGACATAATGATATAAAATGGCACATATAATCATAACATATAAACATGGGATCATATAAACATATAATCATAAAAATGTTGCAGCAATATAAATCATGACTTTAGCATGAGTCAAGGCTCATTGCACATAGAGGAGCACAAGTCAAGGTTAACCACTAAGACTGTTGCACATGGTTGCACAAGCTAAGGCTAACCGCCAGGACCGTTGCACATAACTTACCCTAAGACTCAACTTTACCCAATGAATTGGAGAGCTATCTGGGGGAACCCATTTTAACATGTTCATGAATATTCTCTACACAAAAACAATCATACATAATCAACCATACATAAACATATGGGTTACTCAGAGAAAGAATTGGGTATCATAATCATGACATAAAGCATAAATAATGACCGTATCATAAAAGTGTGCATGAAGGAAAGGAATTAGAGAATTCATGGACTATCATAGGGTAAAATAGGCATAAATAAAGATAATTGATGTCAAATTGAAGTAATAACATGCAAAAAGAGTTTTTTGGTAACATTAGAATTTAAACAATTTCGTGCGGTTAAAGGAAAATATCAATGGTCATTTAAAATTTAAAAGGGCATTATCACTTATATAAAACCAAAAGTGAACCTAGAAGGTTTTATTAATAAATAGTGTGGTTTTATAAAAACAAAGGTGGATTAAAAATATATTATATAGTGTACATGATGATGGTTAAGAATTTAGAAAGTTCCTTTAAAATGAGTTTGCTTATCGAGAAGTATTGAAGAGGGAATCACATAAAAGCATGTATATCCCCAAAAGAGAATGGATAATGGATATTGATACATGATTTTGGAAATATAATCAGAAATTAGGAGATTTAAATAAATATAATATAGGATTTCATGTGGGTAAAAAGATAGTAATAATAACCCAAAAGAACAATGGAGGTTTGGGTAAAATCCCTTACAGAATATAGGCATGGTACCAGGTGTTATTTGGAGGGATTAATGAGAGAGAAAGTGTGGTTATCTTCTTTTATAAATCACGAGGGAATTATGATGGAAGTTATAAATCATAATCCATCATTAGGGACTACACATAAAAGGACATAACATAGAGGATATTCTTTAATAGATGTGAGAAAGAGAGGATCCCTTACCTTAAGTCAGATGGTGTTCTTCGCTTTATCTTAATGAGATGAATAATCAAATTAAATTCATTAATTAATAATTCCAGAACCTCAAATACATGTTATTTTTTTGTTATAACTGTATTAAGTTCATCTTTGTTCTTTTTGATGAGTTAAGAGGTTCAATTTCATTGTTTGGGATCGTTTGCTTCCTTGGTTTTAATGATCGGTTCACTTATATTCATGTTTGGATAAACATTTATGATTATAATGGTTGTAAAAAATTGAATTTATATGAAATTAGTGAACATACATAATTTTACATGGTTATGAAATTTATTTTTTTATTTAGAGTGAAGGTGAATCATTATATAAAACATTAAAGATAAACGCTTGGATTATTTTGGAGATTTTTTTTCAAAATTAAATTGTTTTGTATTATTATTTTACATCATGTGTAAAAAAGGATTCCAGAACCCCACATAAGATAATATAAATATTTAATAATCTGGTTCAAAGATAAAAATAGTTTTATGACTACAATTGAAGATGGTAATAGAAATTGATAACCCGCCGTCCTTGGATGTGATAAATTAACACATCTCAGACGGTGTTTTCATTTCTTTCATATAAAAATAGTGGAACGGAGTAATGATAATAAATTATCCCATTGTCATAAAACAATTCCATGAAATATATTTTACTGGGGTTTTCATTCCATTTTTATGAGGAGAGGTTATGAAAGAAAAGAGAACAAATGAACATGAAAAGAAAATGAAAGGAAAGAAAAGAGGAATTTACCTCTTGATTTAATCTTCCTTGAGAGCCTATTAAAGAGAGAGGATTTTGTCTTTAAAATAGACCAATGGCTATTAGATGTGGGGGAGGATCATGGGGAGGTATTTGAGAATAATTTAGGAAAGGTAAAAGGCTTTAGAGGAGTGAAGAGAAGAGGGGAGTGTGGGTGGTTTTTATAGTGGAGGGGAGGAGGGTTTTCTTAATATTTTAATCATTAGTATATTATTTTTTCATAAGATAAGAAATAGTAATGATTATTGTGACAAAAAATAGTAATATGTTTATTTTAGTTCTAAACAATGGTCATTTACATCATCCATGACTCAAGCATGACGTAGAAATTAATTTATTTAGCATTTATTATAAATTATAACATTTTACTATTCACAAAATTCATGTATTTTAGAAAAAAACCAAAAATTAAACCTAACCATTTTCAGATGTTTATATTCCAAAAATTAAATCCATTTTTTAAAAATAAATTTCTAAATATTATTATTTTAATTTTTAATTAAAATCATAATTTACTTGAAAAATACGGATTTTAAAACTATAAATGATTTTATAATGCTTTCAAAAATTTCATAAGGTCTTATAAAATTATCTTAAAACCATAAGACAAAAAATTGGTAATTTATGATCACCTTTTAGGAAAATACATTTTCTTTTAAATAAATTAAATAATTGTAATTAATTATTTATGACTTACAAAAATGCCAATACTTTTACTTTGGTCATATTACCACTTATAAGATTCTTAAATTTTATTTATAAATTCATGGGTGAGTTTAAAATTATTTTGGATGAATTACTATTCATAAGGGTTATATTACTATTCATAAGGGTAGGTTACTATTCATAAGGATAGGTTATTATTCACCAAAAACTATGTTTGTTTCATCAGACCCCAAAAAACACCCTAAATGCAAACGTGTATGTCAGATTTTCAAAATTCAAATCACAGAAGTGACAATATTATGTTTATAGGCCACATAGTACTTAAAAGTTCATAGTGTTATAGTTTCATGTGATTATATAACATAATTATAAGAATGCAATTTTCATTGATAAAACATTGGGCCGTTACATTATTCTCCCATTATGAAATTTCTCCCTCGAAATATCATTTTACATTCTAAGCCATAAACAGGTGCGGGTACTTTTCCATTATTTCCTCATCGAGTTCCCATGTTGTATCTTCACACTTTGGGCTCCACCACAATACATTGACCAGGTGAGTAGTCTTTTTACATAGAACTTTATCTCTACAATCCAAGTTCCTCACAGGCTGCTCCTCGGAAGAATGATCATTCTCCAACTACACCACCTATGAAAAGAGTACAAGATAAGGATCTCATATGCACTTTCTTAAGATGGATACATGAAATACATCATGTACTTTATACATGGTAGCTGGAAGTTCCATTCGATAGGCCACAATCCCGACACAATCAAGAATATCGAAGGGACCAATGTACTTGGGACTTATATTTCCTTTCTTTTCAAACTTCACAACCTTTTTCCATGGAGATATTTGTAGAAATAACATGTCTCCAACTTTGAACTCAAGGTCTCATCGACAATTGTCTTCATAAATATTTTTTCATCTTTGTTCTGCCTTGACGTGCTACTGAATGGTTTTCACCTTATCCACCATTTCTTTGACCATTTTAGGTACTAGAAGCTTACGATCACCGAATTTATCCCAACATGTTAGTGTTATTCACCTTTTTTCATAAAGGGCTTCCTATGGATCCTTTTAGATACTCGAGTTGAAACTATTGTTGTAAGATAATTCAACCAGTGTGAGACTGTGCGCTCACACATTGTTGGGATTGAGTGAGAAATTAAAATTTATAACCCACTTATAACTTAGAATAGTGAAAAGATAGGGTTGAACCATAGGGAGGCCTAATTTTGTGCTTGGTGATCTAAAATAAATCAAAATAAACCAAAAAACATACAAAATAAAAAAATAGTTGATGGTGGTGGAGTGGAGTGACTGAAAATTTGTGTGTGAAGAAGCGAAGGTGAACTGGTGAGTGCACGGAAGGAGATAAGACAATAAGAAAGCTTATGGTGAAAACAACCAATAGATGAGTAGGGGGAAAGTCCACTGGCTGATTTCGATATTGCTTAGCCTCATTCATGCACTAAAGTTTAATAAATATGTATCCAACTTAAAGTAACTAGCCAGATTTATCGTCTGGTCAGTTTTTGATGAAATAACACTTACAGTTCCTCAACTGTAAAAATCATTCCATCCAATGGTGATAAAAGTCAGATGTCACTGGGATCAAATTTTCAGTTGAGTTCAGAATGTCTCTCTCATTTAAACATGATTCATTCATCAAGGAATTCCTCATATTAAAACAATTTTCATTTAGATTCAAACAAGATCAGTTTTCAGTCAACCTTGTTGTTTTGAAAATAAAATCGTTCCGAAAACAGTAAGAGAAACGATCCTGAAAGCGATGTGGTGCATGAATCAGAATAAAAAAAAATAACCAGCCAGTTTATTCCCCCCGAAGGGGTTTATCTAGACATAATGGTTGGCTTCAATGAAAAAAATAAAATTATGATCAATGAAGTTCATGTTGAAATAAGTTACAGAAAAATAGAGCACAAGGAAAATAAAGATGTTTGTCTCTTTGCTTTATCTCCCGAAAGCTCCAATTCCTACTGCTCAATAGGAAATGATGTGCTGGAGTGCACTCGATGTCCCACCATGGGAATCAAGGTATTAAAGGGTGATATACTGCACCAATGGTTGGACTCTGCTCTATGAATTCCATATGTTGCTCTTCTTCTACTACCCTAGTCTAGATAGATAAATGAATGTCCCTTGTCTTACCCTCTAGCGAGTAAATGATCTTTTTCCTATAATGAATGCTGATGACCCATTAATAAAAGTCTCTGGAATATCATCTGATGTGTTCCCTGGCCTCCACATGGATCTTTCACAGTTCTACTTCTTCCACACTGGTCACTAGAGTAGTTGCTTTTAACCGAATAATGGGGTGCGCATGCCAGGCCACAACCCTCCCTCTGCAAAAAACGCACATGAGTCATAAAAAAACTATTATATACCTTATATTATATCACTACATGAAATTAATGAAAATACTTATATATATACATATATAATACTATCTAATATTATTATTTATAAAATATGTAAATATGATTATTATATTTATTAATTTTTATATTATTATGATACACAAAAGCTTATATACTATTATTAATAAACCTATTATTAATACTGTATAGTATATGATATATATTATATAATATATTATGTTATATTATATATTATAATAAAATAAAATAAAAACTAAAAAATAGATGAATGAAAAACAATGGGGGGGTCTGTTTGTATGATGTAGGGAGAGGGGATGACTTAAGGGAATGGGATTGGAAGGCAGCGACACAACCTGAGAAGGGGATGTAGCGGTGGTGAGGGCTCACAGTAGCAAGGTAGTGACTACAAGGTAGTGATTGAAAGGTGGTTCAACAGAGAGATTCTATTCAACAACAACGATCTGATATGGAGCCAGTTGGATGTAAGAGAGGTGGCCGAGTACCGACACTAAACAGGGGAGAGGAAGGTTCTTGCGGGTGTTACAGTAGAACAGAGGAATATGGTGAGGGATAGAGGCAAGGCTGGGGTGTGGGTCCGATCTCAGCTTCTAGATTGGGTTTGAGGAGGTAGGGTAAGTGAGGCCATAACAAGGGCTTTCAGTTGTGGGTTTCAAAGGTGGCTGGTTCGGGTTCCGGCAGGATGGAGAAGTAGCGGTGGATGGTGCGCAGGGGGATTGGGTTCGGCTGAGAGGGTAGAGGCAACTCGGTTTCTCACAATGAGGAGTGGATAAACTCATGGTGCAGGTAAGATACTTATTTGGGTTTCTTCTGAAAAATTGCATTTCGAAACTGATTCTAGTTTGAATTGTGTTGTTCAGTTGTTTTTTTTATGGTTCGAATTTACTCTTGGATTATTGATTGTTGTAACTCTATTGTTGTTTTGAAATTATTTTTTGTTTCTAGTTTAGAGAGGCTATGAGGTGGGAGGCAGTGGGTGGTGATTTTGTGACACTGTGAGGAATGTGGCAGTGGCAGAATGGAGTGGTGAGACATGCCACTGTGAAGGAAGGGGTGGAGGCGGTGGCACCATATGATGGGTATGGAACGGTGATATAGGTTGGAGGATGGTGGGACCATGAAGGAATAGAGGAAACAATGCCACTATGAGGGGATGAAATGGTGGATGGGGGTGAAATGACACCGTGAGTGTGGGATAATAATTGTGAACTGGAGCCACTGTGATGATATGACAACAAAAGACCATGCGACCACAATAACTGAAAAAAAAACAAAAAATTAAATTAATTAAAACTTTAATACAACCAACAATGGATTAATAAATTAATCTATTAAATTAAATATAATATAATAAAAAACTAAATAAATAAAACAATCTAAAATAATAAAAGTAAGTATTCTTTATTTAAGAGAATGAATTTATATCTATTAAAAATTATAAACAAATTAATTTAAGAACAAATTAAAGTAAATACAATTACCTACTTAAATTATTTAACCAATTAATTAACAAATTAATTAATCAAAGAATTATGTAAATTAAATAATTGAATAAAAATACATTGTTAAACACCAATTTAATTATTTAAATTAATGTGTGTTATTTATTTACAAATTAAATATAAATAATTACTTAAATTAATGAATTAATAAACCAACTAGAATGAAAAATTATAAAAATAAAAGAAAAAAATAAAATTCAAAATCAAAAGAATTGATTTATTTTAAGAATTATTTAAAATGACAATAATGCAGATTAAAACACATGATTTAAAATAAAATTTATTATTTTACACAGAAAGATACACAAGCACAACAATTATCAATTATTTAATAAAAACCAACATTTTGGAATTAAAAAATTCAATAAAAATAAAAAAAATATGTGGCAAAGAGTTTGAAAACACCACCACATCAAACTCTCCACACTAAAACTTTCTTTGTCCTCAAACAAATACATGCCTTTGACTTTAAAATAGAAAGATGATTTGTGACTTTCAGTACAAAAAACTCATTATTAAACTTTAATATCCCGAGAATCAAGACCACACATTAGGTCAGGGTTTTCAAGGGGTGTTCAAAATAATGTCCTGCCTAGCTTCAAATACCCACTAGATATCAAAATCATCACATATTCATACACTGTCAAGTATTTCATGCCTCTTACATGCTTCCGTTAATTTTCCTACTTCAATTTTTAATTTATATTCTAATTCAAGGAGTGTTGGCAGGTTAGATGAAGTGGAATTCAAAACTTAACCAAGGCACCTTCCATTATCACCTTCCCCTAGGTTCCAAAAATTAAAGTCCATTAATTTGGTCAATTTATTAATTTAACTCAATTGAAAATTAACCAAGTCAATTGCTCCCTTCTTCATATGGGTTCCAAATTCCCCTCACCCTAATGAGTTCATTTTTGACAAGGGAACTTTATTTTACTTTTTTCCTTTCCATATTACATGTGCAGTGCACTGTGCATTGCACTTATTAATATTAAAATTGTCTTAATTTATTCAAAGAAATGCAGCTAGTGTGACTTGTCTCAGATACTCACTGTGGGATCCCATTTTCCCATTTTACTCCAGTTACAAAGGACTTAATTAATAATCAATCGAGTTGACTTCTTAAAGGGATTGAATATTATTATTTTACAAAAGGTGTGAGTCCTTTGGGTTACAGTGAGAGATTCTAGTTACCCTATGTCATGATCATCATCCCACAAAAAATATCCTATCACACTCTCATCCTCAGTTCCTAAACGGAGAGATCCATAGAGAAAGTGAACAATTTCACTTAGCAATTATTCATGCTTAACAATTTTTAACTAAGTGCCACTCTCAACATCCAACAAGTAGTTATACACTAATAGGACAAAATTAAAGTACTAGTGAACCTCTAATGACCATCATGTAATGAAAGAATTTTATTTTTTTGAAATATTTTGACCGATATTTGAAAAATTTTGACCATTAAAAAAAACTCAGGTTCAAGAAGGGGGAATTTTAAATGACACCAAAATTACCCCTCTCCCCCACACATAAAACCCAAAATTGTCCCCAATGTTGAATTCTAAGGTAGAAGACACTTTATGTTCAAAACAGATGGAAATTTCAGCTTAAAAAGTATATAGAGAGGGTAGAAACAAGGTTTAAAAATTAGCTTTTCCACAAAAAAACGAAAAGATAGAAGATTCAAACCCCACCAATCATCACCAGAAACAAGCTCAGTTGTATTCCTAAAATTTCGATGATTTGAATAAATATGAACAGATAAAAGATTTATTCAATGAAATTTAATCAGTAGCATTATTAACAATGATGTGGATCAACATCTCAACGAGAATGAAAATAGTGGGTGTAGAATGTTTCAAAATGTAGCTCAAAATACTTTTTCAACTAAGTAGATATTAGCAAGCTAACAGCCAAGAAAGAAACACAGTTCATTTTTCAAAGGTCAGGGGGAAGTCCCCCACACTCAATTCACAGTGAAGATTAAGTAGGTAATTAAAAGTGTAAAAGGGAAGAACAAAACTTACTTGAATTATAGGAGCTGTAACACTGACTTCCACAGATAGACCCTCATCAGTAGAACTAGGTGGTTACTCCTCTTCATTAACCTGAATGTTCAAATAAGTAAAATAATATTTCAGATTTTTATGTTCCAAATATGTAACATAAGGGAGTGATTAGAAATAAATGTTATCCATATGATGCAATGGACTGCTCCCTTGGGTTTTTAGCCAAGTTTCTGGCAGAAACCACTCTCTCTATAAAACAAAAATAGATCATGTGGCACCATCAATAAGTCAAGAGCCTAAACTAGAGAACAAGTAGTAGGGGTTAAGTTTATTTAAGAAAAAAATAAAAGTAAAACAACTAAGGAACCATGGGTTAGTTCCCATGCAACACTGAGTTTATAGTCCTCAGTTAGACTTGAAATAGTTCATTCTTCCAACAGAGATATGGCAGCCAATCCCTTTTGCTTCCCTTTAAAGAAGTGATTTATTCTTTGACCATTGACTAAGAAAGGTCTATTATATTCTCCAACTAGATAAAAATATCCATAAACTAAGACTCAAACAATGGTAAAGGTTCCTAACCACTTGGACTTAAAATTTCCTAGAAACATCTTCAATCTAGAATTGAAAAGAAGGACTGTCTCACCAACCTTGAAATTCCTATATTGAATGACTGATTCATGAAAATCCTTTGTTATCTATTTTTAAATTTCATCATTTTCACAGGACTATATTATATTCTCATCCATCTCACTGGGCTCTAACAGTCTCCTCTCACCAGCAGTCTTGACATTAAAGTTATGTGCCTTTACTGCCCAATAAGATCTTTACTGTAACTCAATAGGTAGATGAAATGTTTTTCCAAACTGTAGACTATATGGTAATATCCCTATAAGAGTCTTATAAGTAGTTATATAGGACCAAGGGGACTCATCCAACTTTTTTGACTAGTCCTTCCTAGAGCTATACACTATTTTCTCTAAAATCTGTTTGAGCTCTCTATTTAAATCTTCTTCTTTCTCATTGGATTCTGGGTGGTACGTGGTACTAGTCCTACGTGAGCACCCATACTTCTCCATTAAACCTTTGAACTTATAATTATTGAATTGAGTCCCATTATCAGTGATGAATGCTCGAGGCACAATGAACCTGTAAAATATATTTTTCTTGATGAATTTTACAACACTAGCAGCTGAATAGTCTGGAAGAGGTACTGCCTTAACCCATTTGGACACATAGTCCACAATAACCAAAATGTACCCATTTACATAAGAGGATAGGAATGGTCCCATGAAGTCCAATCCCCACACATCAAAAATTTCAACCTCAAAATTTACTTTTTGGGGCAGGACCTGCCATCTTCAAACATTTCCAAACACTTGACATTTCTCATAGGCAATAACCGGACTCCTAGTATCTTTAAACAATGTCAGCCAGTAGAAACTATCCTATACGACCTTTTTAGTAGTCCTTTCTCCTCTATGGTGGCCACCCCAAGGTGGTGAATGGTAGATCTCAAGTATGGGAAAAATCTCATCCTCAACCAAAAATCTTCTCAAAATTCTTTTAGCACATCTCTTAAAGAGAAGAGGGTCATCCAAAATATAATATTTCAGCTCAAATATAAACCTTTTCATCTGGTTGTGTGAGAAATCCTTGGGAATGATTCCAGCTGCCAAAAAGTTGGCATAGTCTACGAACCAAGCAGGCTGTTGCATAGGGGCAACAAACAATTTCTCATCAGGGAAAGGAGTGTTGATCTCTCTTGGGTCCTTACTTGAGGTATTGGGAAATCAGGATAGTTTATCATCAACTACATTCTCATCCCCTTTATTATCCTTAATCACAAAATAAAACTCCTATAACTGCAAGGTACACCTCATGAGTCTGGGTTTTTATTATTTTTTATCCAACAAGTACTTTAGGGATGAATGATCTGTGAAAATTATGATCCTTGATCCTATCAAGTACTGCATGATCTTTTCCAAATCAAACATCACAATAGACAAATTCTTTTCAGTGGTAGAACAATTCTTCTGGTAATTATCTAGATGCTTGATTTCATAGTAAATAACATGTAGTTTTCTATCCTTCCTCATCCCTAAAATAGCTCCTACTGCAATGTCACTAGCATCACACATCACCTCAAAGGGAATCTTCCAGTCAGGAGTAGTGATTATAGGTGAAGTAGTAAAATTATCCTTGAGTATATTAAAGGCCTATAGACATTTCTCATCCAAGACAAAGGGTGTTTCCTTAACTAATAGGGAGCACAAGGTTCTAGTAATCGTAGAAAAGTCCTTAATGAACCACCTATAGAACCCAACATAACCTTAGAAACATCCAACTCCTTTGACATTTTCAGTCAGGTGAAAATTTTGTATGACCTCAAATTTAGCATTATTGACCTTCATCCCCTTCTTAGAAACTTGGTGTCTGAAAAATATGCCTTTAGTGGCCATGAATTGGCACTTTTTCTAGTTTAATACAAAATTGGTATCTTGGAACCTTTCTAACACTAGTTTCAGATTTTTCTGAAAACTATCAATGTTATTTCCCACAATATAAAAATCATCCATGAACAAATCAATTATCCTTTCAATAATGTCTAAAAAAATTGCCATCATGCACCTATGGAAAGTTGAAAGAGCACCACGCAAGCTAAAAGGCATCCGTCGGTAGGCAAATGTCTCAAATGGACCGGTGAAGGTGGTTTTCTCTTGGTCCTTAGGTGAAATAGAAATTTGGTTGTAACCATAATAACCATTAAGAAAGTATAAGAATTCATTCCCGGCCAATATCTCCAACATTTGATCCAAAAAAGAATGGGAAAATGATCATTTCTTATGGCAACATTCAACTTTCTGTAGTTTATACAGACTCTCCATTTATTTACTGCTCTTGTTTGGATTTGCTCATTTTTTTATTAGTGAGCAATGTCACTCCAATATTTTTGGGTACCACTTTGACAGGACTTACCCAGGGGCTATCAAAAATGGGAAAATTTATTCCAGTATCAAGCAACCTAATCACTTCTTTAATCACAACTTCTATAATGTTTTGTTTGAGTATTATTTGGGATTCTACTCTAGTCTTACACTTAGGTTCCATGGAAATTTTATGCATGAATAAGGATAGACTTATCCCCTTGATATCAGCAATTGACCAGCCTATGATGGAATTGTACTTCTTCAAAACACTAAGAATATTTTTCTCTTGACTCACCTGGAGGTTGGATGAAATGATCAAAGGAAGGGTGGAACTATCTCCTAAAAAGGAATATTTGAGATGGGCAGGGAGGGGCTTGAGTTCAAGGGTGGGTGGTGATTTTTTTAGGGAAGACACTTGGGCCTAGGTGGCCCAAGGTCTTCATGATACCTCTTAAAGAAGATAGTAGAGAAGGCTTCTTCCTCATCACTAGAGATTCCAAATAAATCTCATCAAATAAAGAATCCTCTCTCAGAGTAAGAATGGGCTCCAAAAAAAATTCATCTAGGTACTCAAAAAATTATCCCTCATACTCATCAACAGATTATATCTCCTTACTAGCTAATCCAGATGCAAGCGGCATTGGGGATTTCAGGTTTAGTATTGATTTTTCCAATCATTCTCAGAAACTCCGCTTCCTACTTATCAACACTACTATCAGCACCTAACATCTGATATTTGATAATGATTGGGTGGGTGTGTTCTTGTATTTTCTTAAACACATTGAATTATTCTTTCTATTCACCCATATTGAAAATCAGTTTCCTCTTAGACACATCTATCACAACTCCCTCTATGGCCAAGAAGGGCCTACCAAGAAAGATACAAACCTCATGGTCCCATTATACATAACGGATAAGAAATTCAGCAGGAAAAAATAGTTTGCCTACTCCCACTAAAAAATCATCGACCCTACCCACTGGATGAGTAATGGACCTATCAGAAAGTTGTAACATAATAGTGGTGGGTTGGGGAACTCCTAATCTTAGGTGCTGAAAAATTGATAGGGGAATCAAATTAATACTAGCACCCAGATAACACAAAAATTGAACTTACCACTTATATCCCCAAAGGTGAAAGGGATGACAAAGATTCCGAGGTCCTGAATCTTACGAGGTATACTATTCTGCAAGACCCCACTACACTCGTTTGTTAATCTATAGTTGGAAAATTCTTCCAATGTATTTTTGTTTGTACAAATTTTTTTGAGTTAGTTCAGATATGACAGGTTTTGAATCAAGGATTCCAAGAATGGGATATCAATGTTCATATTTTTAACCACTTTCAAAAATTTCAACATTTTAGAATCATGGATTGGTTACTTAATTATTTGTGGGAAGGGAATTTCAGGGAAAAATTCATCACAATTGAGGGTATCTTTACATCTTCCTTTTCAAAAAATTTCTTGCCTTTATTGTCTTTTCCTTTCAATCCATTTTTATTTATTTTAGAGATGGAACAATTGGAACTGAAGGGATTCTAGTGGTGCTGTCCAATTTTCTAGATTCAGGTTTTTTCAGATTTGAGTTTCCAAGTTTATCCAGTTTCTCTTTTTCCGTATCTTGGGGTCTTTTTCTAGGATCTTGGTGAGTTTTGAGGCCACTTCTGGTGGTAACAACCATGGAACTTTCCCTAGGATTGGCTTTAGTGGGGCTGAACAGCCTACCCCTTTCTCTATTACTAGCATCCCTAGTACAATTCCCCATTTAAATTTCTAAGTTCTTAATTATCACATCCGTTTGAAATTTATCGTAATCATTTTTGGTCTTTTGTTCATCAAACCTACTTTTCAACTGATGGAACATGTCTCTCACCTGATATTTTGAGTTGGATGACTCAGCCTATGGTTGGGGTTGGAGTTGGAATTGCTACCTAGGAGGATACTGGAATCCATGAGGGGCAGTAGGTCGGAGGACTCCCTTCTCCATCCATGATAGGTTTTGATGGTTCCTATAACCATGATTATAGGTTTTGGAAAAAAGATTTTCCCTAGGCTGCATCTAAGTTCCATAGCCAGAAAATCTAGCACTCTCATGGGCCTGGACATGCAAATCAAAGTTTGTAAAAAATTTTTGAGAATGGACAAACATGCCACAATGGTGGCACTACTCCTTAAGGGTATGATGTGGGTTATCATTAAATAACTCTACAACATGGTCTTCAGCATGAGGGGTAGGGGCAATTTCCTTTCTCACAATGGTTCTCCTCCTAGAGCATTGGTACTGGGAGTTCTGAGCTATGGTTTTAAAGATTTGTTTGAGCTCTTCAGTAGTCCTATCACTAAAGCCTCATCCAGAATAATGATCCACCAAGTTTTATTGGTAAGGGTTCAGAATATTATAGAAGGTTTCCATGAGTAATTGGGGTGTACATTGATGGTTTGGACATTTCCTAAACAAACCTATAAACCTATCCCTGGCTTCATGAAACAGTTATCCTTCATCCTGAAGGAATCCAATGATTTTGTGCCTAAATTTTGATGTCAACCTCCTGGGATAGAATTTCATAGTGTATTCATTATAAACTTGATCCTAGGTGACAAATATTTATTCTTATAATTGTTGACACCAAGTCCTATAATTTCCTTTATGGTAGAAGGGGAACACTCTCAGTTTTAGATCTTCCTCAGTAAGACCCCTAAGTGGTAGCTACTGGACACTATAGTAGAAGTCTCTAATGAAGTCAAGAGAGTCTTCACTAAGAATTATATTGGTGGTAGGCAGATGAATAATCATGGATTACATGATTTCATAATTCTTTTACCTAGGATAGATTCTAATGCATGAAGGGTTACTAGAAATCGGAGGCAGCAAGAACTCTCTCAAACTGTACATCCCAACTATCTCATTTCCAGGTAGGTTTATCATTCCAGATTGGTTTAAATTTTCAAGAAGTGTATTGTTCATGTTTTCATTTATGTTATCTTCTATTTTGATCTTGTCTTTTTTCTTTTTCAATTCCTCGAGGTGCTTATCAATTTTAGGATTAATAGGTACTAAGTATTCAGACTTAGACCTTGTTTTCATGCAGCAGGTTCACAATTTTTTTTGAATGTCAATTTTCTTTATGCATGTTTTTTTAGTTTTTTTAGTTTTTTTTTATTTTTGTGAATTTTTGTTTTTTTTATATATCCCACCTAGGATCCCCAATAATGAGGCTAAAATTTTCACACTCATGCATTTTTGTGCACGAGCGACAAATTAAAATTTATAACCTAATTACAACTTAGATTAGTGGAAAGACTGGGTCAAACCACAGAGAGGCCTAATATTGTTCTTTGTGATCTAAATAAAATAAAATAAAGAAAAAAAACACACAAAAACAAACAAAAATAATTGCTGTTAGTGAAGTACAGTGAGTGAAAATTAGTGTGTGAGGAAGTGAAGGTGAACCGGTGAGTTCATGGAAGCAGATAAGACAACAAGAAAGCTTACAGTGAAAACAACAAATAGATGAGTAGGGGGAAAGTCCATTGGAGGATTTCGATATTGCTTAGCCTAATTCATGCATTGAAGTTTAAGAAATATGGATCTGACTTAAAGTAACTATCCATATTTATCATCTGGTCAGTTTACGATGAAATAACCCTTATTGTTCTTCAACTATAAAAGTCATTCCATCCAATGGTGATAAAAGTCATATGTCAATGGTATCAACTTGTTAGTTAAGTTCAACATTTCTCTCTCATTTTAAAATTATTTATTTTTCAATGAATTCCTCAGATTGAAATAGTTTTCATTTAGATTCAAACAAGAGTAGTTTTCACTCAACCATGTTGTTTTAAAAATAAAACCATTATGCAAACAGTGAGAGAGACGATCCAAAAAAAGATGTAGTGCATGAATCAGAATAAAAAAAAATCTAACCAACCATCTTATTTTCCCCGAAGGGGTTTATCCAGACATAATGGTTGACTTCAGTGAAAAAATAGAATTAAGATCAATGAAGTTCATGTTTAAATAAGCAGCAGAGAAACAAAGTACAAGGAGAATAAAGATGTTCGTATCCCTGTTTGATCTCCCAAAAGATCAAATTCCTACTTCTCAATGAGAAATGAGGTGCTAGAGTGCACTAGATGTCCCACCCTAAGAATTGAGGTATTAAATGGTGATCTGATGCACCAATGGTTGGAATCTGCTCTATGAATCTCATATGTTTCTCTTCTTCCACTCCCCCAGTCTGGAGAGATGAATGAATGTCCCCCCATCCTGCCCTCTGGTGATTAAATGATTTAGTCCCCATGATGAATGCTGATGACCCGATAATAAAAGTCTCTGGAATCTCGTCTGAAGTGTTCCCCGACCTCCACATAGAGCTTTCATAGTTCTACTTCTTCCGCACTGGTCACTAGAGCAGTTGCTCCAAACTGAATAATGGGGTGCGCGCACCGGGCCACAACCCTCCCTCTGCAAAAAACGCACGTGAGTCCTAAAAAAACTACTATATACCATATATTATATCACTACTTGAAATTAATGAGAATACTAATATATATATATATATATATATATTAATATCTAATATTATTATTACTAAAATATGTAACTATAATAATTATATTTATTAATATTAATATTATTATGATATATAAAAGAATATATACTATTATTGTTAAACCTATTATTAATAGTATATAGTATATGATATATATATGAGTTTTTTTAATACATTATTTTAATTTTTTTTCAAAAATCGGTTAGGTCAATTTTTTATTCAAAATGCATCTCAAAGGCGGCATCCGCGATGCCGCCTTTGCACTGCCAGCGCGGATCAGTGACATGGAAAAGGTGGCACCCGCAGTGCCACCTTTGGCTCCGTGCCCTATAAAAGGGCAGTGCCCCCTCCCCTTCTCCTCACTTCCAAACATCCTTTATCTTTCAATTTCTCTCTTTTATGGCAGTGTTCTACGGTTTGAAAATTTTGGAAAGCTTTTAGAGGTATGGTTTTTAATTTAATGTTTTTTATTTTGTAGAATTGTTTTTAGTTAAATATTTTTATAATTTTTGTATTTTTTATTTAGTTGAATTGTTTATAGTTAAATATTTTAAATCTTTTATAGTTTAGTTAGTTTTAAATTTTTTTGTTTATTAGATTGTTTATATATATTTTGGAACTATAATTGTCATTAGTATAAATAAATTTAGGATTCATTTAATGAAATTTTGGTAGCATAAAGACTATGTTATCTAAGCAATCAAATCCTTGTCTGGATACAATCAAGTGAATGTGGCTCTGACAAAGATGTACCTAGGGGTAAAACCAAAAAACACCGATTTGAGCTAGACTCGAATGATAACTGGTGCACGACAAAGGGCCTTGCTGCATTCTGGTTTGACACTCCCAGAGGATATTATTAAGATATGCATATTTCTTTATAAACTACTAAAATATCTAAGAAAAGAAATGATTAATTGATAATTTAGTAATGATGTTGATAGTTATTATTATAAATGATTAATTAGAAATTAATTAATAAATAACGTAGAGTTAAAATTAAAACTATAGTTCAGATGATATTCAATAACAGGAAGTTAAAAAATAATACGGAGTTAAAAAATAACATAGTTAAAAAACAACAATTTAGTAATGATATTTATAGTTATTATTAGGAAAGATTAATTAGAAATTAATTAATAAAAAACTTAGAGTTAAAAATAAAACTATAGTTCAAATGATATTAAACAACATGGAGTTAAAAAATAATATAGAGTTAAAAACATAACATAGTTAAAAAACAACAATTTAGTAGAGTTAAAAAATAAATAACATGAAGTTAAAAAATAAATAACATGGATTTAAAAAATAAATAACATGGAGTTAAAAAATAAATAACATGGAGTTAAAAAATAAATAGCATGGAGTTAAAATATAAATAACAGAATGTTTCGAGCTTATAGCCTTTCTTGCAGTGAATTGAATATCAAAATTTAATAAATCTCATGTGACAATGGGGTTTTTGAAATTTTGATATCGAATTCACTGCAAGAAATGCTATAAGCTCGAAACATGCAGTTATTTATTTTTTAACTCAATATTATTTATATTTTAACTCACTAATTATAAAGTGTACTAAGAAATATTTTAGTTAATGATATAAGATCTTTTAAAATTTAAGTATAAAAAAGATTGTATTGTTTAGAAGTAATAGTAATTATTTGAACGTGAGGTAAAATCCAACTTATTTTTAATAAGTAGTTTAATTACATCTTAAAAGTATAAAATCCAACTTATATTGGTAACCATCATTCTGAATGTCACTTAGATTATCAAAATCTTGATTAGAAAACTTTATTTACAAAGAGCGTAATGTTTTCCTGTGTGTACTGCTATGGGGAGGTTATTCAAACTGAGTAAGGAGCTTCTTACAGTACACAACCAATAACAGTGGTTAATAAAACTAATTGTGTAACCCTATGTAACCTTCAAGACAGAATTCATGGATCATTAAATCTAGGACCGGATTAGAAGATCAAGTCAATGAGTTATAGACATTTGCAGTTCCCGTCAGCATTGTGTCACCTAGCTTGTCCATTGGTTGATGATGCACAATGGATCCAAACAATTAATTTGTTTTCTCAACAGTCAGATGGTACCATGATGGAGTTATATGTTGATGTTTCTACTGTACAACAACAACATCCAATTGTTCAAAGACGTAGACTTACAAGAGTCGTTGAAGATAATCCGCCCCATGAAGTTGAGACTATTCCAAATGATGCAGAGGACAACCTACTTGATCTCCTGGATATACATGTTAACCCGACATCTGATGAGGAGTTTTGTAATAATGAAATAGATGGTGATAGTTGTGCTGATGAGGAAGGAACAACAGAAGTTTCAAGAAATGCATTAGTTGTACAACATGCTCGACCTACAATAAATCATCCACCGCTCATTGCATCATGGTCAGAAGCAATGACACGTGTGCCTGAATTTGAAGATAATGTTCTCACACCAGCAACTGAGTTTCCCAGGGTTATACGAGATAGGTTTAGTGAGATGGAAAAAACATTATATGTTGGAAGGAATTTTCCAAGTAAAGATGCATTAAAAAATATGCTAAAGAGATTTCACATTGAGAGGCACTGTATCTATTTAGTTTATGAATCAGATTGTAGAAAATATGGCATACGATGTGAGAAGTGTGGGGATGATTGTAGGTTTCGATTGAGGGCGATTCCGGACATTACATTTGGAGGTTGGAGAATCTCGAGGCTTGAGGCAACTCATACTTGCATTCAGCCAAGCCTAATATAAGATCATACTTCATTGGATGCAGAATTTGTGTCATCCATTATTGTTGAGATGATTAGAACATGTAAAGATGTTCTGATAGCCCTTGTTCAAGAGAGGATACAACATGCATTCAATTATAAGATATACTATAATAAGGCATGGAAGGCGAAACAGAAGGAAATTGTGAAGGTCTATGGTGATTGGGATGACTCATATCGGGTGTTTCCACAATTTCTAGCCATACTGAGGCATCACAACCAAGTTGTCTTCTATCTGGATTCAAACGAACATGTGTCTCATGATAACCGACTTGATCCATCTCGTGTTCAATTTCATCAGTTGTTCTGGGCATTCCTTCCCTATATCTCCACCTTTCATTTCAGAAAATAGTTTATTTAGATTGATGGAACATTTCTATATGGAAAATACAAGGGCGTATTGTTGATTGCGGCAACCCATGATGGAAACCGTTCACCTCTTCCGCTTTCCTTTTCCATTATAGAGAAAGAAAACTATGAATCATGGAGTTGGTTTTTGGCATGTATCAACACCCATTTCCCCAACATTCAGGATGTTTGTTTGATATCTGATCGGTACCAGGAAATTAATGGGGCAATAAATGCGGATCCTGATACACTGCGTTACCCAAATGCACATAATAGGTTCTTCATTAGACACATTACTAGCAATTTGCATAAAAAAGTCTACAACGAACTGATGAAGACGACAATCACCAGGCTTGGTACGCATTGTATTCGTTATTTTTTTGTATATCAACGTAAAGATAAATTCAAAATATGTGAAATATCATTTATTCTGTGTAGCATGTGAGTCCGATAAAAAATGGTTTGGAGAATGTTTCGAACAAATCCGCCAAGTTAATGAAGAAGTTTACGATTATTTGATGCAAATTCCAAAAGAAAAATGGACATTGGCAGATGATGGGGGGCAGAGGTACAGACACATGAACACCAACATTGTAGAGTGAATCAATGGTGTCTTCAAAGGGATTCACAAGCTATATATAACTGCCCTAGTTCAAGAGACATTATATCATTACGTAAAGTACTTTGTTGATAGAGAAAAACTAGCATCAGATGGAATAAATCAGGGGCTAACATACGAAAGACATTTTCAATGAGAGATTGAAAAGAATATTGAATAAGGTTCTGATTATAAAGTGAACCTATTTCGACGAGAATACTCTCGATTTGAAGTTCAAGAGAATTCGAACCCCACCAAAAATAAAATTGGTGAAAAAATGGTGGTATTACTAGAAATGAGGCAATGTCAATGTGGAAACTTTTAGGCCTTATAGTTTCTATGCTCACACACCATCACAGCATGTGCCACTGTTAACATATCATGGGAAGCATATGTTTATCTAGTGCAGTGGATGAACACCATTTCTAACTGTTACACTGCACCATGGACACCTATTGGAAAGTTTTCTTATTTCTCAATGCCGTAAGGTCAACCAATAGTGGTACCTGATATGAATCGGTTGCATCCTCGTGGGATACTGAAGGCCAGCAGCATGCAAAATGAGATGGACTGGCCTCAAGAACAAAGACAGAGTTTGAGATGCACCATATGTCATCAAAAAGGTCATAATCAGAAACGATGCCCTAACATTGTTGGGACGAGTTCACACTCTAAGACACAATGATGTATTGTAGTTATTGGGAGATTCCCATATTGTAAATTTTATGTTGTTATATCTTCATTTTACCTCTGTTTTCTAACTCCCAAAACTGAAAATCATAATAGTGATCACATAAATATATTTTTATACCGTAATCCTAACAATCTAAACCATAATTATGAAAATATTTTCTCAAATCATTAAACTAAACCTTAAACATTAAAAGAAATCCAAAAGCCTTGTTCCAAAAGGTAAAATGTGAAACCCTAATCTTTAAATCCTAAAATTGAAAACATGAACCGTAAGCCCAAAAAAATATTCCCTTTACATCGGTTTTCAAAACATTATGTGATTGAGAAAATAATCATGAAACATATTGTCACGAACCGAATCGATCTCCATGAAAAATGGCACCAAACCCAGCCCGTGACATGTCCCAAAGAGCGTTCCTGGTCCCCACGGGCTGGCACAAGTGCCCGAGTATCATAAAATTAAAATTGGGAACGATTTACCCGAGTTTATAAACATAAAACAACAAAAGAATCCAATGAATCAAATCTGGATTTTTTCAAACCAAACAATCTTTTAAAAAAATTCAGAACTGAATTACATAGCTTAAAAAAACTCAAAAGGTCTATACCAAAGGTACAAAACCAAATAAGGACAGCCCAAGAACCCTCAAGGCAAGGGGCACCGCCCTCAATCCACCTCCACAAGACTTCACCACTAAAGACCTGCTAGAAACCCGAACCACTGGAACAAAAAACTGTACCTGACATGCGACAATAAAAATAACCAAGTCTACTTACACCCGAGGGTGTAAGTAGGGTGTGAGACAATGCCCCAGTAGGATACCACCACTAATAGATTCCATGTGATAAACATTTAATGGCGAAAAGCATGCAAGTTTTCAAAGACATGAGATGCTAGTTAAAATTTATAAAAGATGCAACATTAAATAAAAACAGTTTTCAGGTGGGATAATTTAAAGAATAAAAATATTTAAAATAAATACCATAGCTACTGAATTTTCCAGCCTCTCATACCATATACCGACGATAAGAACAAAGTATCCAATGAGCACAATCATTGGGAAATAACCCCTAGGCACTAGCTAGCTGTGGGTCCCAGGTACCTCGTATCTCGGTGAGAGTAACCATCACAAATATCCATTCTCGTGCACGGGACAATAGTAGGGAACATACCCATAACCTAGTGGTCCCCAATCACCATCATCATAGTTTAGTTAGAGTTGTAAGTGTCAATATTTCTAAGTGAAACTGAGGCCAAACCCCACGGATTCACTAGCATACTAGTACACGTCCACCCACCTAGATACCTGAGTTTTCCCTTTGTGCTCAAACAAGTTCAGCAATCCAAGAAGTATAGTTTTCACATGAAAATATCACTTCCACATCACAAATTAACCAAACAGCCCCATGTACATCACGCAAGTCAAAAATTACACTTTTCATTCAAATGCATTTTGAAATCAAACTCACTCCAAATTTCTAACAACACTTTTCACATTTCTTTAACACTTCCACAAATCCATTAAACAATTTTATAAAACCATTACAAGATATTCAACTCACATAACAGACCACACACATGTCACACAATACCCTTCTCACCTTCACAATTCATTTTATAAATAAACTCACATGAAATATCCGACACCCCTGTTTCGCACACAAAACACAATTTAGTAAAACATTTCGACAATTTATAAAAAATTCTAAAAATGTTTAACATATCAAATCACCACTTTACCATTCAAAAACACACATTAGGTGAACACACTCACCCAAACAGTACATATACACCCTTTCCCAACTTTGTTTAACCGAATAAAACATTTTCAATTTTTATAAAACAAACCCGAGAGGTATAACCATTGTTTGCACACTAAACCCATTTCAAAACCCTCATTTAAAAGCAAAATCATACCAATACCAATCCAAAACATACCTTTTCAGCCCTAAAACAATTATTAAACAACCCCCAAATGTTATAAAAATACATCAAATAATACCACAAAGATACACATGAAAAACACACGTTTTCATAAATCACCTTCAAGAAGTACAACAGGTTTTTACACCTTAAACACATTAAAAAAAACCTACTTTCAAGGACAACATGAAAATAAGGAATTAAAAAACCAGAATTGGCATCCCCTTTCAAGACTAATAAATCACATTCATATGTTATAAACTAAACCCAAACATTACCCCAAGAGTCACACATGAAAAGTACCCAATTTCAAGCTATAATGCAACTAAAAATCAAATGTTTAACCAAATCCATCAAAACTGTTTTCACAGCACATAAAACAGATTATAAACATGCTAAATTAATAATTCATGCAAGCTAACTCATCATAAAATGGCTACACATGGAATCACCTACGGAATGTGTCGAAACCCTCAAATATTGGGGCGAAACATCAACCGCACGACTTCCGCACCTCAAGGAAGTTAAAAGAAACCTAAAACCTCAATATTTCACCCAAAATACAGTAATTCATAACCTAGGCATGAACCCTAACTTCTGTAATTTTTATAATTCAAGAATTAGGGTAGAAACCCTAATCAATTTGAAAGAGGAAATAAATAGACTCACATACTTGAAGTATCCTGAATTAATCACTCCAAAAACAATAGTTTCTGAAATTTAAAACAGCCAAAATCCATGGATTGTTCGAAAAATATTTATGAGGTAATTTAGGAACTGGAATAGAGGGAAATGAGTAAGAATTGGGAGTGTTAAGAATGGGTGAAGTTACCTCTTCAATTCTGGACGATTTGAGACACCCTATGCAGATCAGCCCTAATTCGCGATATCAAAGACCTCCAAGGAGGGGGGAAAGACAATGGGAGCGCGCCTGGGTTACTTAGGGTCTAGGGGGAGGTTGAATCACCGAAAAAGCGCAAATATTGAAGGAGATATAAAAAAATTAAAAATTATTTTTAATGCAGGAAATAGGCCTTCAGGCAGGCCCAATATCTTAAATAAAAACCCATATTTACCATGATTATGGATTTATAAAGGCCCCAAATTTATATTTTGGTGTTAATAGGTCAGAGGAGACCATTTAGGAATTAGAATGAGGGAAAAATATTGAAAAAATTAAAAATTTATAAAGGAAACAAAATTTATTTTTAAATCTGGAATTGGGCTCACGGCTTGGCCCAATTCATTAAAACTCATCTATTTCTCCATTAAACCTTTGGAAACCATCAAAAATAGAGAATGAAAGGAAAATAAATGAAATTTAACTTAAAAATAAGTCATGTATGTGACAATTCTACCCACCATGAAAACTTTCCGTCCCCGGAAAGCTACCGAAAGGCCAGATACGAAAGCCAAACCGAACTGATAAACCAAGATGTACTCCCTTTCCAGGTTTCGCCCCCAAAGGCCAAAACACCTCCATTGATCAATTAAGGATGGAATACTTCACAAAAAAATCATACACCACTTTCCTAAAACAATCAATCACATTCAATCTTTATCCCAAATAAAAACTCCTCAAACACTATCTGAACAAGACTCAGGCAATTCACTCAAACGAACAACAACATCGAACATGGTTACACATACCTTGCTATAACTAAACCATTGGGCACTCTCCAATCCCAAAGTTTACCCAAGGAAGATGTAATTAGTTAGATATCTCTAAATGATATTACCTACTTCCCATAAAATACCAAGGAAAAACATGAGTTACTTAAATGAAGAGACACAAATGAGCTCCCCACCATAAGAGACAACTTAAATTTTTTTTCCTGAGACAGAATCAAGACCCTAATAGGGGAAGGCCCAAACAGACTCCCTAGTACAAGGGGTATACATCCATTAAAAATTTACAAAATAATATGCATGATACCCATGGTGGGTCTTCCCACCACAAGAACCAACCATCTTAACCGACCGGCGTGGGACGACACGAAAAGACCCCAAAATTAAGGAGTTGGGACGGTCACACGGTTAGTCTGCACAGTTTGAGAAACTGTGAAATAACTATGTGGATCCTTATATCTGCATGGTTATTTTTTTTTTTCATGGTTAGAACTGACCATGTGAAAACCGTGTGCTCAACTTGTCTAGCCAAATTTCCAACCATTCTCCAAAGACTTAATGGAAACCAAAGGGGGAGGGAATAACATTGTGTGATGACATGGGTACAAGACCCTCCACCTATTTCCACCGAACGGGAACAACAGAAGAAATATGATGACACCATAGGTTTAAACTATTCCTATCTTTCATACTGAGGATAGGACTTTGTACAAGGGTTTAAACGACACTGGGGTTTCCCCTGACTACGCGCCAGCTTCTCTCCAGGACCTATGGCTGGAGCTCAAAATATTGAAGCATCTTCGGCCATGCAGTTTGGCTATTGAAACCCCTATGTGGAACTTCTTCTTTCGGTACCACAAACAACTACACCGCATACCCTGATGGGTTCATCAAGACATAACACACTCCATAACTCACTTTACCAAAACCAAACATTTCACTGAAACAAGGGATCAGAATAAGCACACACATCACACCTTGTTTCTTTGGGTGAGAAACAACAGAAGGGCAGGACACGTATAAACACCGTCCTCTAAGATAGAGGATTTGATGTTTTTCCCAAGGGATACATACTCCCAAAATAACAGAGAACCTAAGAGGATTGTGTGACCTTGACATTTACAGTCAAAAGATCACAAAACATCACAATGCGTCACCGAACATGACCCTTGTGATTGATAGAAACAATACATGGAACATGACCATATTCCAAGTCCCTAAACAACAGACAAGTCCAAAAAGTGGACACAATATCCTATCAGGACAAAAATCTCAAAATTGGGGGTTTAATAATAACTCTTGCTTCAAGGAAACTATGAAGAACCTAGAGGCCCTCTTAGACACCATCATGACACTCATCCACACTAACAACCAAAGAACACTTCCACCTTCGATGAATCATGAAACTTAAGAAACCAAGGCCTCTTTCAACCTTCCACAAGAACTATCCCACTACAAGAGGATCAACAAATCAACTAAATGAATTTTTTTAGACTCAATCAACAATGATCTATAAAATATTCCTTATATTGATCAACTGGAGGATTTTCCAATGGAGAAACAATACGGGTTGCACTTCAGTTGTGCACTAACCCTAAACGGGGGCGTACCTTATCCAACGGGAGAACCCAAGGACCCAACCAAGATGGTCCATTGGTAAAAAAACCATAAACCAGATCCAAACACATGAAGGTAACCACCATAAAGGTGTCCCGAAACATATCTTAGAGGATACTACTAACCGGTCCTTCTACCTAGCTTACCGACCAAACATAATCCCAAAACACAGTTCAAATAGGAGGGGTTATTGGACTAAAAAAAACATCCCACAAAAACAACATCTTCAAAGACCCATAATACAAACCATCCCAAAACTATTCATCAAGACATCATGCTTTTCTTTAAAACCATTTCTTTGAAAACAAGCGGTTCAGCGGTAAGAGTATCGACCAATGGTACCCCATGGGCCTCACACATGCAAGTTTTTGTGCCACACCAGACACCCTCCTCATATCCGTCCCGACACTCATCCAGTCATGCCATCAACCATCCATCATCTCATATAACCCCATTCATGTGGTCACTAATGGAAATACCAAAGGTTAAAACAAAAATTCTTTCCACTTTTCAAAACCAAAACAGTCAACCAACGCATCCTTTTTTTCCCATAACCGCTAACCATGAGATCAAAATCCCAACTCACATCTTAAATAAATTTTCAGAAAGTCAAAACCATTTAGAAAATAACTCACATTCAAGATATTCACATCAATTTCAAAACACCTCATCCCATTAAATCACACTCTCATTGTTTAGAAAACTCTATTGGAAACACTTTTCAAAACCAACTTCAATACAGTTTATGCCTTCAAAATAGGTGTAATCACACCATTTTCTATTTCAAAACAATTCTGAAAATTCAGTTCTGCCATTTCATAAACCAAACCATTCCTTCTTTATTTGAAAATCATTTCACAAAAACTATACACTTCTTAAAACCAAAGTGCCAAGATTTCAAAACCTAAGCACAAAACAGTGTGAGAGGAAACTAGTTTCAGTGGGTGACTTATAAATATGGTTGGTGGCCATATTACAATCAATTCACTGTCACAGAGAGTCTTCTAGGGAATATCCTTGGCTCCACATGGCTTTCCAGGCCCTGTGAGCTAACTAGGACCATTAACCCAACTCTCTTTTCATTTCCCTTAATCATCGTCGAACCAAGAAAACTGAAGGACTTAGATAAATCCCGACTTCTCTTGGAAACTTGAATCCCATTATGAGGTCTTGTGATCAGGCACACCACCCATAACTAGAATTACATTTCCCAACAATCCTAACTGCAGACTATCCTGACTCTTCCCCAAATAACATGACCCAAAGAGTTAACCTGAACCTCCTCTGATACCATTTTGTCACGAACCAAATCGATCGCCATGGAAAATGGCACCAAACCCAGCCCGTGACAAGTCCTGAAGGGCGTTCCCGATCCCCACGGGCTGGCAAAAGTTCCCGGGTATCATAAAATGAAAATTGGGAACGATTTACCCGAGTTTATAAACATAAAACAACAAAAGCATCCAATGAATCAAATCTGGATTTTTCAAACCAAACAATATTTTACAAAAATTCAGAACTGAATTACATTGCTTAAAACAACTCAAAAGGTCTATACCAAAGGTACAAAACCAAATAAGGATAGCCCAAGAACCCTCATGGAAAGGGGCACCGCCCTCAAGCCACCTCCACAAGACTTCACCACCAAAGACCTACTAGAAACCCGAACCACTGGAACAAAAAACTGTACCCAACCTGCGACAACAAAAATAACCAAGTCTACTTACACCCAAGGGTGAAATTAGGGTGTGAGACAATGCCCTAGTAGGATACCACCACTAATAGATTCCATGTGATAAACATTTAATGAAGAAAAGCATGCAAGTTTTCAAAGACATGAGATGCTAGTTAAAATTTCTAAAAGATGCAACATTAAATAAAAACAGTTTTCAGGTGGGATAATTTAAAGAATAAATACATTTAAAATAAATACCATAGCTACTGAATTTTCCAGCCTCTCATACCGTATACCGACGGTAAGAACAAAGTATCCAGTGAGAAAAATCAATGGGAAATAACCCCTAGGCACTATCTAGTTGTGGGTCCCAGGTACCTTGTATCTCGGTGAGAGTAACCATCACAAATATCCATTCTCGTGCACGAGCCACTAGTAGGGAACATACCCATAACCTAGTGGTCCCCAATCATCATCATCATAGTTTAGTTAGAGTTGTAAGCATCAATCTTGCTAAGTGAAACTGAGGCCAAACCCCACGGATTCACTAGCATACTAGTACACATCCACCCACCTAGATACCCGGGTTTTCCCTTTGTGCTCAAGCAAGTTCAGCAATCCAAGAAGTATAGTTTTCACATGCAAATATCACTTCCACATCACAAATTAACCAAACAGCCCCATGTACATCACGCAAGTCAAAAATTCCACTTTTCATTCAAATGCATTTTGAAATCAAACTCTCTCCAAATTGCCTACAACACATTTCACATTTATTTAACACTTCCACAAATCCATTAAACAATTTTATAAAACCATTACAAGATATTCAACTCACATAACAGCCCACACACATGTCACACAATACCCTTCTCACCTTCACAATTCATTTTATAAATAAACTCACATGAAATATCCCACACCTGTGTTTCGCACACAAAACACAATTTAGTAAAACATTTCGACAATTTATAAAAAATTATAAAAATGTTTAACATCTCAAATCACCACTTTACCATTCAAAAACCCACATTAGGTGAACACACTCACCCAAACAGTACATATACACCCTTTCCCAACTTTGTTTAACCGAATAAAATATTTGCAATTTTTATAAAACAAACCCAAGAGGTATAACCATTGTTTTCACACTAAACCCATTTCAAAACCCTCATTTAAAAGCAAAATCATACCAATACCAATCTAAAACAGAATTTTTCATCCCTAAAACAATTATTAAACCACCCCCAAATGTTATAAAAATATATCAAATAATACCACAAAGATTCACATGAAAAACACACGTTTTCATAAATCACCTTCAAGAAGTACAACAGGTTTATAAACCTTAAACTCATTAAAAAAACCTACTTTCAAGGACAAAATGAAAATAAGGAATTAACAAACCATAATTGGCATCCCCTTTCAAGACTAATAAATCACTTTCATATGTTATAAACTAAACCCAAACATTACCCCAAGATTCACACATGAAAAGTACCCAATTTCAAGCTATAATGCAACTAAAAAATAAATGTTTAACCGAATCCATCAAAACTGTTTTCACAGAACATAAAACAGATTATAAACATGCTAAATCAATAATACATTCAAGATAACTCATCATAAAATGGCTACACATGGAATCACCTACGGAATGTGTCGAAACCCTCAAATATTGGGGCGAAACATCAACCGCACGACTGCCGCACCTCAAGGAAGTTAAAAGAAACCTAAAACCTCAATATTTCACCCAAAATACAGTAATTTATAACCTAGGCACGAACCCTAACTTCTGGAATTTTTATAATTCAAGAATTAGGGTAGAAACCCTAAACAATTTGAAAGAGGAAATAAATAGACTCACCTACTTGAAGTATCCTAAATTAATCACTCCAAAAACAATAGTTTCTGAAATTTAAAACATCCAAAATTCATTTATTGTTTGAACAAGATTTATGAGGTAATTTAGGAACTGGAATGGAGGGAAAAGAGTAAGAATTGAGAGAGTTAAGAAGGGGTGAAGTTACCTCTTCAATTCTGGCCGATTTGAGACAGCCTATGGAGATCAGCCCTAATTCTCGATTTCAAAGAGCTCCAAGGAGGGGGGAAAGGAAATGGGAGCGTGCCTGATTTTCTTAGGGTCGAGGGGGAGGTTGAATCACTGAAAAAGCGCAAATAGTGAAGGAGATATGAAAAAATTAAAAATTATTTTTAATGCAGGAAATGAGCATTCAGGCAGACCCAATATCTTAAATAAAAACCCATATCCACCATGATTATGGATTTATAAAGGCTCCAAATTTATATTTTGGTGTTAATAGGTCATAGGAGACCATTTAGGAATTATAATGAGGGAAAAATATTAAAAAAATTAAAAATTTATAAAGGAAAAAAAATTTATTTTTAAATCTGGAATTGGGCTCACGGCTTTGCCCAATTCATTAAAACTCATCTATTTCTCCATAAAACCTTTGGAAACCATCCAAAACAGAGAATTAAAGGAAAATAAATGAAATTTAACTTCAAAATAAGTCATTTATGTGACACATATGGCCATATTATCTAGTACAATCATATATCAATATGGCTAATGTGCCCTACAAATCCCTATAACCCATGCATAAAGTTCCAGGGAATAAAGGAGCACCCCAAAAATTGGACCCTCCTACATTGTTAATGAAGACATAGAGACAAATGAATCTTGATCTAGTAATAGAATAATACATCAAAAAGTGAACTCTCTTACAATATCAAAATATGATCCCTAGTATTACACTTTCCACCTGTATACCCAAGGATCACATTTGAGATATACATAAAATCATTTTGAAAGGGCATTATAACATTCAAAAATAATAAAAAACCATTTCTTGATATAAAAACATTCTTTTAAAACCAATTCACAATTTATTTTACAATTATTTAAAACAAACTTCTATTTACCAAAATTATGGGAAACCATATTTTTTCAAAAACCCGTCTACGAAAATAAAAATTTTATGCCAATTATTTTATAAAACAATTTATAAAACAAAGTGAAATCATGATTCATCCAACATAGATTAGAGACAAAACCATTTATAGTATACTTTTATGTGAGTTTTTGAAATGTATAGATCAAGTAGGTCCTATAGTGTCCTTTTGAAGATGATAAAAGATATAGATTTGGTGATGAAGAGTTCAATGGGCTATGTGGAATCGTTGGTGTTTTCATCTGATCAACTGGATGTGCGGAAATGGGGTGAAAATTTTAGAAGAAATTATAATGGTTGGATGCATGGTGGTGTTGAAGGGGTTGATATTTGAAGGAATGGGAACATATGAGAATTTCATGTGGCATGTCTTTGAACATAACCTTATGCGGGCAGATGTTGATATGGATATGGACATGGCGGGTGGAAGAATGGATTTTTTGTTCCATGAAAGGAGATATAACATGTTTTCATACATCAAATATTATAGATTTATGTTATACTAGTGACATAGTGCATCATATTGATGTGGGGTTGACTCATATATGTTTAATGAATGTTTAAAGTTTTGTTTAGATTGGTCTTATGGTGTATATTTTATAGTCTTTCAAAGTCACGTACTTGAAACATTTCTAGGTTTCAAATAGGCGGTTTTGAAAGCTAATAAATTATTTTTCATGAATAGTTGTTATGAAATGATTTGGGTTTACGATAATTGGTTATATTTTTAATGAATGTTTAAGGTTTCGTTTAGATTGGTCTTATGGTTTATATTTTATAGTCTTTCAAAGTCACGTACTTGAGACATTTCTAAGTTTCAAGTAGGCAGTTTTGAAAGCTAATAAATTATTCTTCATGAACAGTTGTTATGAAATGATTTGTGTTTACGAGAATTGGTTATATGTTTAATGAATGTTTAAAGTTTCATTTATATTGGTCTTATGGTTTATCTTTTATAGTTTTTCAATGTCACGTACTTGAAACATTTTTAAGTTTCAAGTAAGCAGTTTTGAAAGATAATAAATTATTTTTCATGAATAGTTGTTATGAAATGATTTTTGTTTACAAGAATTGGTTATATTTTTAAAGAATTTTTAAAGTTTAGTTTAGATTGGTCTTATGGTTTATATTTTATAGTCTTTCAATGTCACGTACTTGAAGCATTTTTAAGTTTCAGGTAAGCAGTTTTGAAAGCTAATAAATTATTTTCTATGAACAGTTGTTATGAATTGATTTCTGTTTACAACAAGTGGTTATATGTTTAATGAATACTTAATGTTTCGTTTATATTGGTCTTATGGTTTATATTTTATAGGCTTTCAAAGTCACGTACTTGAAACGTTTCTAAGTTTCAAGTAGGCGGTTTTGAAAGCTAATAAATTATTTCTCATGAATAGTTGTTAGGAAATGATTTGTGTTTACAACAATTGGTTATATTTTTAATGAATTTATAATGTTTTGTTTAGATTGGTCTTATGGTTTATATTTTATAGTCTTTCAAAGTCACGTACTTGAAATATTTTTAACTTTCAAGTAGGCAGTTTTGAAAGAAAAATTTAAAAACTAATAATTTTTTTGTTAGGTGAAAGGCGAAATCCTCTTAATTTTTTTTTATGAATTATGTTTATAAATAAATATATAAACAAAACAAAACAAAAAAAATTCAAATTTCTTTTCTTAGGGGAAAGGCGGCATCGTGGGTGCCGCCTTTCAGCCCCAATGGAAAAGCGACATCTGTGATGCCGCCTTTGAGGGGCATTTTGAAAAAAAATTGACCTAACAGTTTTTTGATTTTTTTAAAAATGTATAAAAAACTCTATATATATTATATAATATATTATGTTATATTATATTTTATAAGAAAGTAAAATAAAAACTAAAAAATAGACGAATGAAAAACAAAGAGGGGGGGTCTATTTGTGCGGTGTAGGGAGAGGTGATGGCTTTGGGGAATGGGAGTGGAAGGTAGTGACACAACCTGGGAAGGGGATGCAGTGGTGGTACATGCTCGCGACTGCAAGGCGGTGACTGCAAGGCGGTTCAGTGGAGAGATTTTGTTCAATGACGATGATCTTCTACAAAGCCAGTCAGCTGCAAGGGAGGTGGTCGAGTATCGGTGCTGAACAGGGGAGATGAAGGTTCGTGCGAGTGTTATAGTGGAACAGAGGAATAAGGTGAGGGATAAAGGCGAGGCTAGGGTACGAGTTCGATGTCATCCTTCAAATCAGGTTTGAGTATGTAGGGGTGGTGAGGCTGCGATGAGGGCTTGCGGTTGTGGGTTTCAGCAGTGGCTAGTTCGGGTTCTGGCAGGATAGAGAAGCAGTGATGGATGGTTCGTAGGGGGCTTGGGTTCAGCCAAAAAGGTAGAGGAAACTTGGTTTCTCACAGTGAGGAGCGACTGAACTCATGGTGCGAGTAAGATACAGATTTGGGTTTCTTCTGAAAATTTGGATTTTGAAATTGTTTCTAGTTTTAATTGTGTTGTTCGGTTTTTTTTTCTGATTCATTAGTTTTTTCTGATTCATTGATTTTTTTTAGTTTGAATTTACTCCTGGATTGCATATTGTTGCAACTATGTTGCTGTTTTTTAATTCTTTGTTATTGCTAGTTTGGAGAGGCTACGGGGTGGGAGGCGGTGAGTGGTGTTGTTGTGACACTGTGAGGAAGGGTGGTTGTGGCTGAATGGAGCCGTTAGATGTGCCACCACAAAAAAAAGTGGTGGAGGTGGTGAAACCATATGATAGGTGTGGAATAGTGAGACTGGTTGGAGGAAGGTGGCACCGTGAAGGAATAGAGGAAGAAGTGCCACCATGAGGGGATGAAATGGTGGTTGGGGGTGCGATGACACTGTGAGTGTGGGACAATAATTGTGAAATGGTGCCACCATGATGGGACGACAACAGAGGACCATGCGACCACAACACCTACAAACAAAACAAAAATTAAATTAATAAAAAATTTAATAAAACCAAAAATGGATTAATAAATTAATCAATTAAATTAAAGAGAATATAATTAAAAACTAAATAAATAAAACAAGCTTAAATAATAAATATAATCATGCTTTATTTAAGTGAAAGAATTTATTTATATTAAAAATTATAAACAAAATAATTTAAGAATAAATTAAAGAAATCATAGTTACATTCTTAAATTATTTAACCAATTAATTAACCAATTAATTAATCAAATAATTAAGTAAATTAAATAATTTAATAAAATTACATTGTTAAAAACCATTTTAATTATTTAAAGTAAAGTGAATTATTTATTTACAAATTAAAAATAAATAATTAATTAAATTAATGAATTAATAAACTAACTAGAATAAAAAATTATAAAAATAAAAGAATAAAAAAATAAAAAATAAAATTCAAAATCAAAAGAATTGATTTAATTTAAGAATTATTTAAAATGACAATAATGAAGATTAAAATACATTATTTAAACTAAAATTGCTTATTTTACATAGCAAGGTACAAAATCACAACAATTATCAATTATTTAATAAAAAACAACATTTTGGTATTTAAAAAGTCAATAAAAATACAAAAAAGGATGTGGAAAAGTGTGGGAAAACACTACCACATCAGAGATATTGGTCCCATACTCTTTTGAATTCCATAGAACACACTTTCAGCATATCATATAGTGTCTGAATAATTCACTCATATTGGCCATTAGTTTAGGGATGATAGGCCGTTCTGAAGTTTAGTTCAGTGCTTAGAGCATTCTAGAGACTTTTCTAGATCTTCGAGGGGAATCTTGGATCTCTATCAGAAACAATAGATAGTGGTACTCTATGTATCCTTACCACCTCTTTGATATATATACATGAAAGTTGACCCAAGTAGAAGTCCTCTCAAATTGTAATTAAATGATCTGTCTTTATAAGAAGATCCACAATGACCCATATAGCATTGTTTCCTCTGGATTTCCTTGGAAGTATAATGATAAAGTCCATGGTAATGTTCTCCCACTTTCATATTGGTATGAGTAGTGGTTTCATTATCCCCTTATACTTATGACTTTTAGCCTTCACTTTTTGACAAACTAGGCACTTTGATGTCTATTCAAGAATCTCCTTCCTCATATTGTCCCACTAAAAGTTCTCTAGGAGATTTAGATATATCATTGTGCTCCCTATGTGTATAGAGAAGGTTGATCTATGTGAATCATTCATAATCTACTTATTTATCACTAGATCAAATGGTACAACTAATCATGAACCAAAACTTATGAATCCATCCTTGTCAATATTGAACTTAGAGGATTTTCTATTTCTGACCGCTTCCCCCATTTTCACAATTTCCAGATCATTTCATTGAGAACCCTTTATTTTCTCCATGAGGGATGGTTGAAAAATCATTTGAGAAAGGATTGATTATGTTCCCCCCTTAATGATTCCCATATCCATCCTCTAAAAATCTAAGAATATTGGATCCTTTAAAATTATCATAATTGATAAAGATGAATGATATTTTCTACTTAGAGCTTCCTCCACCTTATTTGACTTACCGTGGTGGTAGTAGATTAAGTAGTCATAATCATTGATGAGCTATATCCATATTTTTTGGTGCATATTAATCAATTTTTGTGTGAATATATATTTAAAACTCCTGTTATTAGTATATATCTCATACTTCTCCCCATAAAGATTATGTCTCCATATTTTCAATGTAATGACCACAACTGCTAACTCCAGATCATGCATAAGATATGTTTTCTCATTGATTTTCAGCTGCATTGAGGTGTAGGATATCACTTTATAATTTCTCATCAACACATATCATAACCCTTCCTATAAGCATCGCTGTACAACACAAAGAGTTCTATAATTGTTCGGAGTGTGAGTACTGGCATAGTGATAAGCCTATTTTTCAAGTCCTTAAAATAGTCTCCACATTCTTGAGTCTAGAAAAACTTTACTCCCTTACATGTCATCTTGGTCACTGGGTTTGACAATCGTGAGAAGTTCTTCAAAAATCATCGATAATATCCGTCTAATCCTAGAAAGCTATGGATCTCCATTATAAATGTTGGACTGGGCCACTCTTCAATTACCTTTGTCTTGGAAGGGTCTACAGATATACCTTTGCTGGGGATAACAGTCCCCAAGAATGATACTTCCTCCATCCATAACTCACATTTATTGTACTTTGTATCAAGATTCTCCCTTCGAAAAGTCATCATCGCAGTATTCAAATGCATCTCATGTTCCTCCTCACTCTTGGAGTATATCCGAATATCATTGATAAATACTACCAAAAATTTTTCAAGGTAATATCTATAGACTCTATTCATTATGTCCATAAATATTTCTAGGTAATTAGTGAGTTCTAAGGGAATCACTATGAATTAATAGCGTCTATATCTCGTTCGAAAGGTGGTTTTGAGAATATCTTCCTTCATCACCATTAATTGGTGATATCCCAACTAAAGGTCCACCTTTGAGTAATAACTGTCCCCACAGAGCTGATCGAAGAAGTCATCTATCCATGGTGGGGGATTATTATTATTTATCGTGATTTTATTGAGCTTAAGATAATCATTTAAGAGGAACATTGAACCATCCTTCTTCTTGATGAAGAGGACTGGCATACCACATGGTGAAGCACTTGGGCATATAAAACCATTCTTGAGATTCTCTTGTAACTACTTATTTATCTCTTATATATCTACATTGACCATTCTATAAGGTGTCTCTGATATAGGTAGGTATCTAGGAATAATCTTAATTGAGAACGCAACCTCACAATTAGGAGGAAGACCTAGATACAATTTAGGGAATATATCAATGTAATACTTTATGACAGGCATGTCTTCAAGAATGATTATCAACTTGGTCTCAATCATTTGGGCTAGACATGCTTGCTCATAAGGAATTAGTATCCACACTTGAGACACTAATTCTAAAGGAGGTTCATCTTCCTATTTACACGTGTAAAGAATTGAAGGCTTTTTTGGGATGTGATGAGTGATCTCCATTTCCTGATAGTTGATTTTGTCTTTGTATAAATATAGCCAATCCATGCTCAAAATAACATTGAACTCCCCTAAAACAAGTATGATATGATTTTTTGGGAGGTTCACTCCACAAAAATTTATCGATGAGGTGTTATAAACCTTGGACGCAATAATTTCCCCATTCACTGTTCTCATAGATAATATATTGTCTAAATTTTGATGTGGTATTGGAATAGTTCTACTAAACTTGCAAGATATAAAAGAATGCATATAACCAAAATCAAATAGTAAATTCACTATTCTAGAAGGAATAACTAGCATACTTATCTCCACATCATTGTCTGTATCCACCTCAGTAGTAGTGTTAGCATAAGACCTTCCTTGTTGCCTTGGAGGTTGTTGTTGATTGACTCTGACAATCCTCGGCTTAGGAAATTGTTCACATAATTCCCATGCTCCTTGCAATTGTAACACTACACTATAGGCTGAGTGTTGATATGGACCTTCTTTTATTGTCCCACATTAGTTTGATTTTTCATATCCCTTCAACAGTTTTTAGCCAGATGTCCCATCTTTCCATATTTTAAGAAATTCTTGGTTCCCTTTGGACAGTTCCCATGATGTTTTTCCCCACAATTTTTACACATGGTATGATCAAAATTATTTCTATCATTAAATTTATTTGTGGAATCAACAACATTGTATTCCATTTTAATATTTTTGTCAATGGGTCCATGATACCAATGAGAGTCTATGGACTCCATTTCAACCTTAAAGGCACAACGGAAAATCTCCACATAGATTTCGAAGTCTCTAATCACTAATTATTTTCTGAGACTTGGCTTTATTCTGATAAAGAAGTGACCCAACTTGCTTTCAGTGTTCATGAAAAAGCTAGAGGCATACCTTGAAAGCCTTTTTATGTTTTCTTCATACGCCTTGATTGAATCATCTTCCTTTTTCTTGAGTATGAGGAACTCTATTTCCATCTTGAGACAGAGGGTTCTGGGAAAATATTTATTGAATAACATTCTCTTAAGTTTCTCCCAATCCATGGAATCAATTTCCTCTCGAGAATTCGTATTCTTGATCATTTTCCACCACTAATTATCTTCCCCATCAAAACTATAGACTAATAGTATGACTTTCTCTTCTTCTGAGCACTAGAGGACAGAGAATATCTTTTAAAAGGAGGTAATCCACTATTCCATGAGGAGGGGATCAGAAGATCCAATAAACATGGGATGCATGTTCTATATGAAGGGTTCAATGACAACTTGATCTTTTTTTGGGAGGATGGAATTCCACATGATTCATGTTATTATTAATAACTTGATCTTGCTAAGCAAGTACTATCGTGAAGTTTTGAGCACCCACTCCCATCATATTTGGTATGTAATTAGAGAAATATTCACATTCCCTATCACATTTATTTTTGGAACATGTTGTTATATTTCCCACCATTAACTAGAAAAAATAAAATATAATTAGAGAGATTTAAAACATAGATATTTAGAATAAAAAAAAGTTTGAACATAAAAGGATAAACTTCCAATGAATAACTATATCCTAACTTTTAATTCCTTAAGTTTAAATCTAGGTTATCCTTGACCTATTTCATAACTTATATTCTTATGGGAATTTTTTATTCCCTTAAAAATGGTTTATACTAAGATCATAAATTTACCAAATCATATCACCAGGGAGTGTCAAACCAAGAGTGCAGTAAGGCCTATTGTTGTGCACCAGTTCTCTTTTGAGTCCAGCTCAAAGTGGTGTTTTCAGGTTTTACCCCTAGACACATCTATGATAGTGCCACCAATACATGTTTTTATCTACACAAGGATGAATTTTCTTGAAAAACCACTAAATCTATACTTACCAAAATTTAGGGGTGTTTTATTATACATAGTCTCATCCTTAAGGTTCTTACTAAAATGCCATATTCCTAATATCTAAAAATAACTAGACCATGCTCTGATACCCACTATAGTGACCTTATACTTTTAAATATATCATTACATGATTTTAAGCATAATTATAGAACAGAATACAAGCCATGGATCATGAACTCTAGTGTCTTTCAAGACTTGGTACATAAAACTAAAAAAATGGGACTAAAAAAAACACTTCCTTATTTAATCTTCATAAAGAGATCCTATCTTCTTTTGATCCCTTACATATGAATAGGGTACCCTAGGGATCACATGAATGAAGGGATGAGATAAAATCCCTGTAATGGAATAAACATAAGAATAAGGTTTAGTACTTGGGTTAGAGATCATGACATAATGATATAAAATGGCACATAGAATCATAACATATAAACATGGGATCATATAAAAATTGGATCATAGAAATGTGTTAGAAACATAAATCATGACTTTATCCTGATTTAAGGATTGTATCACATAGAGTAGAACAAGCTAATGTTAACCACTGAGACCGTTTCACATGGTAGCACAAGCCAAGGCTAACCACCAGGACTGTTGTACATAACGTCCCATGAGACTCAAATTTACCCAATTCATTAGAGTGATATCTGATTGCACCCATTTTAACATGTTCATGAATATTATTTCTACAAAATAAATCATACATAATCAGCCATTCATAAACATAAGGGTTACCCCGAGAAAGAATTCTGTATCATAATCATGACATAAAGCATAACAAATGAATGTATCATAAAAGTGTCCATAAAGGAAAGGAATTTGAGAATTCAGGGACCATAATAGGGTAAAATTGGCCTAAATAATGATATGTGATGTAAACATGAAGTAATAATCGGTAAAAAGAGTTTTTGGGAAACATTAGAATTTAAACATTTTTGCGCGGTTAAAGGAAAGTATCAAATGTGATTTAAATCTTAAAAGGGAATGGTCAATTATATAAAACTAGAAGTGATCTAGGAAGGTTTTCATAATAAAATGAATGGGTTAATAAAAACAAATGTGGCTTAAAAACATATTATATAGTGTACATGATGATGGGTAAGAATTCAGAAAGTTCCCTTAAAACATGTTTAATTATGAGGAAGTATTGAGGAGGGAATCATTAAAAGCCTGAATATCCACAAAATAGAATGGATAATGGATCATGATTCCAGATTTTTGAAATTTAAACATAAATTAGGAGATGTACATAAATAGAATATAGGGTTTCATTTGGTTAAAAAGAGAGTAAGAATAACCTAAAGGAATAATGGAGGTTTGGGTAAAATCCCTTACAAAATATCAGTATGGTACCAGGTGTTCTTAAGAGGGATTATTGAGAGAAAAAGAGGGTTTATATTATTTTATAAATATTTAGGGAAGTATTTGTGAGGTTAAAAATCATACCCCATAATTATGGACTACACATAAAAAGACATAACACAGTGTAGATTCTTGAATAAATGTGAGAAAGATAGGATTCCTTACCTTAAGTCTGATGGTATTATTAGATTAATATCAATGACCTGAATAATAAAATTTGGTTCATTAATTAATAATTATAAAAAATACACTACATTATATTGATTTATTATAACCTTATTAATTTCATCCATGTCATTTTTTATGAGTTAATAGGTTCGATTTCTTTGTTTGGAGTGTTTTCATCCTCGTTTTAATGATAGGTTCACTTATATTCATGTTCGGATGAACATGTATGATGAGAATGGTTGTATATAAATTATGTTATATGATATTATTTAACATATATAAGATTACATGTTTAAAAAATTCATTTGGTTATTTGGAGTGAAGGTTAATCAATATATAAAACATTAATGATAAGCACTTGGATTAATTTGGCGATTTTTCTCACAATTAACTTGTTTTGTATTATTATTTTACATCATGGGTGAAAAAGGGATACATAATATAAAATAAGATAAAATACATATTTAATAGTCTGGTTCAACCCTAAAAAATGTTTCATGTCTAGAATTAAATATGGTAATAGAAATTGATATCCTGCCGTCCTTGAATGTGACAAATTAACACATCTCAGACGATGTTTTAATTTATTTAGAATAAAAGGGGGGGAAAGGAGTGATGATAATTAATCATCACATTATCATAAAAAATTACACTAAATTTATTATACTGGAGATTTCATAAAATTATGATGAGAATAGTTTAGGAAATAATAGATAACAAAAGATCATGAAAAGAAAATGAAAGGAAAGAAAAGAGGAATTTACCACTTGATTGAATCTTTCTTGAGTGCCTCTTAATGGGAGAGGATTTGGTTTTTTGAGAAGACCAAGGGATTATGGACGTGGCGGAGGAGATTAGGAAGATATTTTATCAGAATCTAGGAAAGGAACAAGGCTTCAAAAGAGTGAAAAGAATAGGGGAGTGTGGGTGGGTTATAAAGTGGGGGGGGGAGGGTTTTCTTAATATTTTAATCATTAGTTTATTGTTTTCCCACAAGACAAGAAATAATAATGATTATATTGACCAAAAATAGTAATATGTGCCTGTGAGTTTGAACTAATGGTCATCTACATCATCCATGACTCAAGCATGATGTAGAAATTAATTTTTTAGCATTTATCGTAAAATATAATATTTTACTATTCACAAAAATTCAAGTATTTTAGAAAAATCAAAATATTAACCCTAACTATTTTTAAATGTGTAAAATCCAAAAATTAACTCCATTTTTCTAAAATAATTTGATAAATATGATTGGTTTAATTTTTAATTGAAATCACAATTTACTTGAAAAATATGGATTTTAAAAATATTACTGATTTTAGAATGCTTTCAAAAACTACATAAGGTATCATAAAATTATATTAGAACTAGAAGACATATAATATTTAATTTATGAACACATTTTAGGAAAATAAATTTTCTTTTAAATTAATTAATTAATTGTAAATAATTATTTATGACTTACAAAAATACCAATACTTTTACTATGGTCATATTATCATATATAAGATGCATAAATTTTATTTATACATTAATGGGTGAGGTTACTATTATCTTGGATGATTTACTATTCAGAAGGGTCATATTACTGTTCATAAGGGTTGGTTACTATTCATAAGGGTACGTTACTATTCACCAAAAATTAAGTTTGTTTCATCAGACCCCAAAAAACACCATGAATGCAACTGTGTATGTCATATTTTCGAAATTGATATCCTAGAAGTGAAAATATTATTTTTAAAGGTCATGTAGTACTTAATAGTCCATAATTTTATGATTTCATGTTATTATATGACCTAATTATAAGAAGAGAATATCCATTGATAAAACACTTGGTTGTTACTTTAATAATAAATCATTTATATTTATATAATTATTTATATTATTAAAAAAATATATAAATTTATCATACTTATATTAATTATATAGATGCATTTTATGATTAATGTATATAAATAAAAATTAATTTTTGAATATAAATATGATAATTTTTAATATATATTAATAATATTTTTAATTAATTTTTTTATCAGCGCTAAGAAAAGTAAAGATTAATATTCACCTTTTAAGCACTAAAAAACGTGTTATAAATAGGTATAATTTTATCACTGCTTTGTTTAGAAATGATAAATGTTACCTTTTTCTACGCTTTTCGCTTGTCCTAATAAAAGTTACCCTTTTATTAGTGCTTTATGTTTAGCGCTAATAAAAGTCAGCACTATATAAATCACAACCTTTGGTAGTGATATGTATGTGCATATATGTTTACATATGTGTGCTTATTCGTATGTATGTGTGTATGTGCATCTGTATGCATATGCATATGGGTATGCATATGTGTATGTGTATGTGTATGTGTATGTGTATGTGTATGTGTATGTGTATGTGTATGTGTATTTGTATGTGTACGTGTATGTGTATGTGTATGTGTATATGCATATGTGTATGTGCATGTATGTTTATGTACATGTCTTGTTGGATTGAAATTAATGGAAAAATAGACTGGGGGGGGGGGGTGAATAATATTTTTAAAATTCAAAGAAAAATAATCAATCAGAGTTTATTAATTTAAGAATATACAGTGAGTGCAGTTTTCATGTTATATAGTGTAGTTTAAATTAAAAGAATTATCATAGTATTTTTATAGTGGTTTAGATAATTGGGATCCTAGTAGACTCTTCAACCATGTCTACTTGGAGAGAAGGTTGGTACCCACTATGAGAATCTAACTTTTAGAGGTATGATAGCAAGTTACAAACTCTACCATTTAAACTACCCGAAGGCACAATCCACACTTTATACAGGAGTCTCAACCTAGTCTGGACCTGAATTTTTTTCTAGATTCAGAACCCAATAAATTCATTTTGGGTTGTATAATAACAAAGACACTTTTAATTTTGAATTGGAAAATCATAACCCGACTTATAGAATTATAAGCATAAGAAAGAAAAATAAAAAAATAAAAACCAGAAAAAATGAAAAACAACAAATGATCAGTTTATGAAGATGATATTGTTTGATGGTATTTGATCACTTCAGTAGTATAGGATAGAAAAAGTGAATTATATTTATGATTTAAAAAATGGAATATAAGTCATTGAGGTTCTTGATCACATGTTTAACAAGAATGTGTATTACAATTTGTATCAAAAAAATGTATGAAGGTTATTTTATCCCGTGAGAAAATGTCAATAGACTAATCCGACATCATCATTAAATCCAATATATTCTAGGCTCATTTAGTTATACAATCACTACATTTCATGAGTTAGTGAATAAATAAACTTAATATTACCATTATCTTTATCATGAAATGTTGTTCTCATTATCAAAGAGTTCGTACGCTCTTCTATTTCTACAATAAAATTATTAAAACCAATTCTAATAATATCATCAATATAAATATGTATATTAATCATTAATAAATAAATTAATATATATGAAAAATATTTTTATATATTAAAATATTAAAACAGTCCTAAAATAGAGTATCGTAAAGAATACATTGCATGTGTATATGTCTATGGAAATTTTTATTAGAATATTTAGTCAAACATGAAAGTGTTTTTTATAAGAAATAAAATAGAAATTAAAAATTTATTTCACATTCATTAAGTAAAATAAAAAAAATATAATATTAAAAAAGTAATTTAACTAGCGATAGATAAAAATACATATTGGTAGAACGATGTTGCTACCGCTGACATATTACTATTACTGGATAGAGGTAAGCTAATGTCATAGATAATGTACCATGACGCTGATCTACCATCACATTTAATCTACCATCAATAATGATATACTATTAAAAAATAACTGACATCAGATATGATCTAACATTAAATTATGATCTACCATTCAATGATGATATACCACCAGTGTAGCATAATACTACCATTATGAGGTGATCTACAATCAGTGTCGCATGGTACTATTTTGAAGAAGGTGCGTGGTGATACTGTTCCACATAGACTTTCCAATCTTATTAAATATTTATTATTTTTGACTGGTAGATGTAATGGTGCTACCATTGTTTTGTTGAAGGCCTACAAACATGATATATAATTGAGTGGTAGATTAATCTAACATTGATGAACTACAACAATTTACGGTAAATTCCATTGCTACTATTAAATTAGAATGTTACTAGGGATGAAATATTGTAAAAATTTATTATACTCTTCCATAATATTATCATTGGATTTTCACATGCATACAAGACATAGTTTCATGTATGATGTTGAGACCATTATGAAAATTTCCATGATATTGGAATGTTCTCATTAGCTTGGTTGGATCCATCAGAGTTTCTATATAAATTTTGGAATACTGGGACACTTGGAAGAAGTTCAAGTGTCGCTGGAGGAAGAAGATGATCACTACACTAATTAGACGACTCTTGTAGATCTCCTCAGATGTCCCTTGAAAGGTATGTATCTCATTAATGCAGATAAATAATGTCTACACTGGATACTATCCCACATTGAACATGTGAATATTTGATAACTTCCATATATTAAAATTAGTTATGAAACACCCTCGAGCTGGTTGTAGGGAATTATGACCCACAACACATGCACACCACGCCACGCAAGACGCATCTCCATGCGATGGCCCACCAACACCCCTGGTCTATGTGCTTTCATGGGAATGTTCTTCTTCCAGCCTATACATAACCAAACCTCATACCCACCTTCATGCTAGATCCTTGGGCAGGCTATCCCATGGGGTTGACGCTTGGGTCCCTCATGAGTGGTTAATGGCCTAGACCTTGTGCGGCTTGTAATGGTTGGCCCTTTTTTTGCTAAAGTCAACCATGAGAATTCTAAAAAATTCAACATAAAAAACCTAAAATATAAAATATAAAATAAAAGTAAAAATATTATATATGTACTAATATTTTTGAACTATGATAAAAAAAATTCATGGAATAATTTTTTTAAGAAGAATTATTAATCATTAAAAAAAATAAGTGTAATTAAAATGAAGATACATGAATTAAAATGTGAGGTAATTTGTAATTTATCAAAAACTTGTGAAATTATTAATAAAAAGTTTCAAACACTATAAATATCTCCCTTTTTATAAATTAAAAAAAATGAACATTTATTTAAATTTTCAAAAAATATTCTCCCCCTTTTTAAAATTTATTAAAAATAAAAACAAAATATTAATATTTTTCGTATTAAATAGTAATAGTATCGACTACACATTACTAACATTTTAAATAATTACACATGAAAACATATATTTGAAATAGTATCTCATTTTACAACAACCAGTAAATATAATAATCAGAAATATCAAGATTCTAACATACATAGTTCAAAATTCATTATCTTAAATTTGATATAATATAAAGGTTTAGTGAATATGCTAGCTAGTTATTTCTCAGTGGGAAAAAAATTATAAACTCATATCTTTTTTTTCACATGATCCCTTATAAAACGAAATCAAACATCTGTATGTTTTTCTCTATAGTGTTATAAAGAGTTTTTAGAAATTAAAATTGCACTATAATTTTCACATAATATTGGATCATTATAAAAAAAATATTAGTATCACAAAACCTTTATTTTATCCAAATAATCTAAGAGAAAAAATATAAGCAACAACATATTCATCCCAAGTTTTATACATTTCAAATTATAGTTTTTCCTTTAAACTATATGAAATTGACCTTTTACCCAGAAAATGACACATAGTTGTTGTGATTTTCTGATCAAGCCTATAACATCCAAATTAAAAGTCAGAGTAAGATAATAAATCAAAAATAGTTTTGATTTGACTAAAATAAATTTGTACCAAAAGGTCCTTTAATATATAAAATAACCCTCTTAATTTATTTAATATAACTTTATTTAGGGTTGGACTAAAATTTAGCACATAAATAGGCAAAAAACATTACATCAGGTCTAGATGTTGTCCAATATAGTAAGCTTCCTATCATTCCTTCATACAGTTTAATGTCAGAAATATTACCAAATTCATCCAAATACAATTTGGAATTATTACTCATTAGTTTTTTCATAGTCTTGTATGATTTAAGGCCAAATATTTTAACTAGTTCTTTCGAATGCGTATATTTATTTAAGAAAACACAATATTTTCTTTGATTAATTTTTAAAATAAGGAAAAAAATTTATTTCTTTAAATAATATCATATAAAATTCTCTTGTAATTAGATTTGAAAAATCATTACACAATAATTCATCCGTTGAACCAAATTTTATATCATTAACATAAATATGTATAATCAAAGTATCACTTTAAACTCTTTTTATAAATAAGGTTGGATCAAACCTTACTTCAAAAAAAAACATTTATTCAATAAAAATTGATATATAATTTCACACCAAGTTAGAGTATCTTACTTAAGAGAAAATAAATATTTTTCATGTTTTAAAAAATGATTTGGAAAATTTTTATTTTCAAATCTTTGGGGTTTCTTAATAGATCATTAGAAATTATTCTATTTAAAAATGTACTTTTTACATCCCTTTGAAATACTTTTATAATTTGAATATAAGAAAAATTTAATAACATTATAATTGATTCCATCATATAGAAAAGTGAAAGTTCCACAAAGTCAATTCTCTCTTTCTGGGAACAACATTGAACCACTAGTCTTCCTTTATTTTTGAATATGTTTCCAATTTCATCTAGATTATTATGAAAAATCCATTTAGTTCCAATTATTATTTTTATATGATAGTAATTTAAAAAAATTACACACTTTATTTCTTTTAAATTTATTTAGTTCATCCTTTATAACAATAATATAGTTTGAATCAATAAAATCATCATCAATGTTAATAGGCACTAAATAAACCATAAAAACAGAATCTTCATAGTAATGTAAAACATTTTTTTGGTTTGTATACTAGGTTCTAAATTTTAAACTAATTTTTAAATTGGAAGATCTTTAAGTGTTTTATACTCTTTAGGATCAGTTTGAGAGGAGATATGATCCCCATAAACTGATTCATTTTCACTACATTGATCATTATCTTAACCAAAATTTAATTCCCTGAATTTATCACAATCTTTTTTTAAATTTCAATCCTACCTGTTATCATTTTTTCATTAAATTTAACATGTAAAGACACTTAAAAAACTGAATTTATCTAATTGAAAGCCCTATAATCCTATCTAGTATTAGAATATCCAAAAAAACCTTCATCAATTTTATAATCGAATTTTTTAAATTTATATTTTGTATTTAAGATAAGGAATTTACAGCCAAAGGCAAAAAAATATCTAACTTTATGTTTGAAACCTTTAAACAGTTCATATAGGGTTTTATTTAGAAAAGGTATAATGGATAATTTATTTAAAACATGACAAGTTGTATTTATATTTTCTTCCCAAAAATATTTAGGCACATTAAAGTCCATAAGCACTAATCTATCTATTTCTTGAATGGACCTATTCTTTATTTCAAAAACACTATTTTTTTGGAGTGTCCAAGGTATAGAAAAATAGTGGGTATAACCATTATATTCAAAAAAATATCAAATTATAAATTGAAAAATTCACCACCTCTATAACATATAATAAAGATTATTGAAATATTTTTGATGTTTTCAATGAGTTTATAGAATGAAAAAAATTTAGTTAATGTTTTATTTTTACATGTGGATAAATAATTACAAATGCATCTATTTGAATCATCAAATTTTAAAAAAACATACTTATTACCTCTAAAATTAATAGGTTTTATTGGACCAAATAAGTAGAGATGAAATTGTTCTAGACATCTAGAGGTATTATCATCATTCACAGATTTAAATATTTCATTATGCTTCTTACCCTTCAAAGAGGAATCACACATATAGTATTAACCTGTATGTAACTTTGGTTATTATAGAACTTGTTAATTCTTTGAAATATTATATAGTATATTGAAATTTTTAGGACCATGTGTCCAATTCCACATAATTTCGTCTTATTCTATAGTATTTAAACAATTAAACATTTTTTGGTTATATCAGATAAAAATAGTATAAACACTTTTTTATTAACAAAAAATAATATAGATTTCATTTAAAGATATATACATTTATAATTTTAGAAAAATAAATTTAATCCATCATCACATAATTAGGATATATTTTTTATATTATGTTTTGTACATATGTAGAAAATAATTTTTAAATAACAAAATTTTTAGAAAAACCAACCTCACAAATACCTTTTTTCTAGCCTTTAGATTTGTCTCCAAATGAGACTATGCCCCCACCACTTGAATTATAAACTTTAAATTTTGAAATACCACCTTTTATGTTCCTAGAAAACCCATTGTACAAATAACATGAGTCTTCAATACATTTAAAGCATATTTCTTAAAATTAAACAATCAAGAAGAATGTTTTGGTACCAATACTAACTTGGGTTCAACTGGATTAGTAGAAGAAAATTTTAGAACCCATATAGATCTAAAAAATTTAATAGTGTGTTATTTAAAAAAACATCTTCATAAATAAATGTATTAGTATATCCAATTGACTATGTAAATCATAGAGAGAATTCACTGGAATAATTCCCTTTCATTCTACATTTAAAACATATTATGCTTGAAATATTTTGTTTTGAGCTTCTATCAAAAGTAGTATTACTTTTCATTGGTGTTAATATATTATAAAAAAAAATTATTATTATAATTTGGTTTCATCATAGATACCATTTTATCATATTTATATTTGGCTTAAACAAATATAAATAGAGTTTGTTTATGTTTAGAAACATCATTTTTCAAATTAATATTTTATTTTTGATAGATTCTAAACTGGTATTAATTTTCACATTAGTTCTAGAAGATGTAATTATAAATTTATTATTTTATTTCTTAAGTTTCTTACAATAATTTCATCATTAGTTATGTCATATAAAACGAAATTAAATATTATTTCTTGCTCTTTATCATTCATTTCTTAAATTTGTTTAAGTCAATCATTTTCCACTTTTAGTTTTTACGACTATGTATCATAATTCCTTTTAGATTTATCATTTTCGGAAACAAAAATATTAAAATGATCACATTCCTTTTTTAGTTTCTCATTCTCTACATCAAAATTATTATTATTAATTTTTTATGTTAGTGTATTTTTTAATAATCTTAACACCAGAATTTTTTAATTCTTCATTTTCTTTAAGTAGTTGTTCAACCTTAGAATTAATAAAATTAGAATCAAAACATAAATCTTTATCAGTTTCCCTTACTTCCTTAGATATAGAATTATGATCATAATCAACATGATTAATTAATTAATTGAAAATGAACGAGTTACCTCATAATTTTATCCATCAATATAAGGATTACTATATTCTATTTACTTCCTAAATCACTTCTCAGGTTTTAACTGTTTGAATAGTCCCATCCTCCAAACAATGCTTTATTTTTTTTATCCTTTTGTATTTTTGTTTATTTGGATGTTTTAGTTTGGGGAATTCTATCCTAACATGACTTTAATCACTAAAATCATAGAAGGTTAATTATGAAACATTATTATTTTTAATATTATTGCCTTTATTGTGCTCTTTTTTAAACATTCTTTTGAACTACCTCTTCCTACCTTTGTTTTTTATAAACATGAAAAAGTTTTAACTAAAATGATATATCAATTTATCAATTTCCCATAACATAGAATTAGAATAATTAGATGATTCACTAATATTAGACTTAAAATATATACATTTTCTCTTTGTAGACTACTCATCAGAAATGTTTTTTTAACTCTAACTCGTATTTTAAAAAAGAGCCTATTAGTTCATCTAAGGTATACACTATAAAATTATTACTCTCATTGATGACCACCTTACTTGCATGAAATCTTTTTTTGGAAGATCTTAGTAATCTTTAAACATGATCTATGTCGTCTAGTACTTCACTAATAGAACTCATACCATTTTAATACTTTTAAACAAATAGATTATCTAGTTCACTAACTCTTCTTCTCCCACCTTGTAATCCTAGTATTGATCTTGGAGCATACCTAGCTTGGTTATTTTAATATTTTTAGTCCCATATTGAGTAACTTGATGGATTATCCATATGTTGTGGGCTATATTACATGATGAAACATATCTAAATATATTTTTTACTTATAGAACAATAAAACATACTCTTAACTTTATAATTCAAAACATAATTAACTATATCATTACCTATAAGTTTATCTAGATAAAATTTGGGTAGCTCATATGTCTTCTCCATGATAATATAATGATCCACACTTAACTATTTTAGGTATGCTTCCATTTGGTCTTGCCAGTATCCCTAGTCACTTATATAGAAAAATGGGGGCCTTTGTTGAATCCATCCATTATTAGAATGAATACCTGTCATATTATAGGTTTAGTCTTTATTCTATAGACTTGTTAGTCTAGGATACTGAGGTTATCATAATAGTTAAAAATAAACTAGAAAACTACATTCATAAGAATTAGTATCTAATCATATACCAGCCTCTGATTCCATTTATTAGATCTAAATTAATGAAAAATAGACTATTCGGGGGGGGGGGGGGGTGAAGAGTATTTCTATAACAGAAAAAAATCAATCATATTTCATTAATTAAAGAATCAATAGTGAGTTAAATGTTTAATTTATATAGTGAAATAGAAATTAAAAGAACAAACAACATATTTTTTATATTGGTTTAGGTCACAATGATCCCAGTACACTCTTCAAACTTATCTAATTGGTGAGAATATTTGTACGCAATAAGAGAAACTCACTTTTAGAGGTGTGATAACCTACTATAGACTATATATTTTATATTACCTGGAGAAAAAACCAGACTTTTTATAGGAATCTCAACCCAGTATGGGATTTAATTTTCTTCAAGAGTCATAACCCAAGATCATACATTTGGGTGGTAGAATAACCAACATAATAAATTATTTTTATTGAGAAAATAATAAACTAACTTTTACAATTACGAACAAATGAGTTTAAAATAAAATGATGAAAAATAAAAACAATGAAAACAAGTAAATGATTAAAAGATGATGATGATTTCACATGATGATATTTTATCACTTAATTAGTAGAGTATGTAATTGATAAAGTGGATTCATGATCAAGTCAATGGAATATATGTTTCAAGGTTTCTTGATTGTATGTGTAGAGAGAATGTGTATTTTATGATGTTTTGAACAAAACGTTTGAAGATTGTTTTTCCCTTGATCACATGCCTACCGTTTAATCCTACATCATCATTATGCCCAAGATATTATAGGAAAATTTAATTATCTAATCCCTGCATGCCAAAATTTAGTGAATAAAAAAACTTAGTATTACCATTACCTGTATTTTGAAATGTCTCTCTCATTATCACAAAGTTCATACACTCTTCTATTTTTGAATGAAATTTATTAAAACCATTTCTAATAATATAATCAATATAAGTATGTATATTACATAGTAAGAAATCAATTAAAACATCTGAACAATCTTATTGTATATTAAAATATTAAAAAAATCACAAAATAGAGTGTCATAAAGAATATATTTCATGTGTATATGTGTATATAATTTTTTTATCAAAATGTTTAGTTAAACATGTAAATAATTTTTTTTCAAAAGAAAATAGAAATTAAAAATTTATTTCACATGCAATGAGTAAAATAAAAATAATTATATTTATAGATTTTTTTAACTAGTGGTAGATAAAAATAACTTATGGTAGCAAGATGTTTCTACCCCTGAAATGTTATCATTACTAGATGGAGTAAATCTTCCATCGTAGATGATCTACTATCAAATTTATTTGATTTAATATATGATCTACCATAAATAATGATATATCATATCAAAAGTAGACTATTCATGTATGATCTACTATTCAAATATGATCTACTACTGGTGTAGAATGATACTACTATAAATAGGTGATCTATCATTAGTGTCACATGATACTACTATGAGTATTGTGAAGAAGGTGAGTGGTGAAATCATCTAGCATGGACATGATACTATTTATAATGATCTACAATTGTTGAGATGTATATGTGATGGTGGTATCATGACTTCTCTAAATAAATATAAATAGGATCTACTATAAACAACTATATTAATCTACCATTACTAAAATAATATCACGGATGGTAGATGCTACTACTATCGTTATGCTGGAAAGATACTAGTGATAAAATATTGATCAACTTGATTATCCTCAGCCATAATATTTTTTTCTTCTGATTTTCACTTTCATCCAAGACATTATTGCATGCATGATGTCAAGACCATTATGAAACATCCCCACAATCTTGTAATCTTATGAATATTTTGGTTCAATAATTGGAGTTTTGGATTTAAATTTGATATACTAGAACCCTTGGATGAAGCTTAGGTGTGGCTGGAGGAAGAAGATGATTGTTTCATTGATCGAACAACTCTCATATATCACATTTAGTGGACATTGAAATGTTTGTATCACATTAAGGCAGATTAACAGTGTCCACACTGGATACTATCCCACATCAAACATGTGGCTTGTTGTGTATTGGAATATATTATAATTGGTGATTTATCACCCTTAAGAAGGTTGTGGGGGATCAACACCCACAACACACACACACACACACATACACCATTCCATAATGGTTGTGCCTACATGCATTGTCCCACCGATATCCCTGGTCCATGTGCTCTCACAGGCACTCTCTTCTACCAGCCTATACACGGACCAACACCATAGCTTCCACCGTGTGGATTCCATAGGCTTGCTCTCCGTTGGGGTTGACCCTTGAACCCCTCATGAGTGGTTGATGGAATGACCTTTAGCTGTATTGTAAGGGTTTTCCCTATTAATTACTAAATGATACCAAGAAAATTATTATCAATTATACATAAAAAAATTAACATAGAAAAATAATAATATATGTTCTAATTTTTTTGAAGTTATGATAAAAAATTCAAATCTTAATTTTTTTATAATAATTATTTATCATTAAAAAAATAAATACAATTAAAATAAGGATACTCAAATTAAAATATGAGGTAATTTTTTATTTATCAAAACAAAACTATTAAACTATTAATACATAGGTTTGAATACAAACATTTTTATGTATGTGTATGTGTGTGTGTGTGTGTTTATGTGTGCATGTATGTTTATGTTGTATGTGTATATATGTATATATATTTGTATGTATGTGCATGAAAGAGTATGTTATTGTATATATGTGTGTGTGTACAGATACATGTATGTTTATGTATATGCAAATGAATGTGCATGTGTATGTGCATGTGTATGCATATGTATATGTGCATATGCATATGCGTATGTGTACATATATATGTGTACGTCTATAAGTATATATGTGTACATATACATGTCTACGCATATGTATTTGTGTCAGTGTAGGTGTACGTGTATGTGTATGAAAATATGTGTATTTGTATGTATGTGTATATATATGTCTATGTGTATATAATCATGTATATGTATGTGTATGTATGTTTAGGTAGTATGTATATATATTCATATGTATGTGTATCTATTTGGATGCATGTTTTTTTAATTGTAAGTATGTGTATGTGTGTGTGTATGTGTATTTGTATACATATGTGTATGTGTATAAATATGTGCATGTGTATATGTGTATGTGTATGTGTGTCTTTATGTGTATGTGTATGTGTATGTGTATATGTGTGTCTGTTTAAAAGAGGATTTGTTTTTTTCTAATAAAAGGGGTCTCCTACCCAACCCGTTTAGATAAAAATTATTTATTTATTCCCTTTTATTCATTTTTTATGTCTTTAATTTGTGAAATTAATGTTAGAAATTCACCTTTTTAAATATTTTTTTTCAATTTATTCAATTTTATTTATTCATTTTTAATATTCATTCATTTAATATTATTTTTTTCATTATTAATATTTATTAATTTTTAATATTTTTAAAATTTACTCAGTTTTTAATATTTATTTATACATAATTATTTAGTATGTTTTCATATTTTTAATACGTTTTCAATTTATATGATTAATATTTATTCATTTTTATTTATTAAACTACAATATTATTAATATTGTTTTCTTTTTTTAATGTGCTTAAAATTTAAGTAATTAATCTTAAGAATTCATTTATATTTATTATCTATTAAAATTTATTTATTAAATTTTAATATTGTTTCATTTAATATGATTTATTCATTTTTTATATATATTAATTTTTATATTATTTGGAATTTGATCATTTTCTAATATTTTTTTAACATATTTATTTATAATGTTTTAATATTTTGAATATGTTTGTAATTTATATGAATATTATTTATTCATTTTTATTTTTTATGTTAACATTTTTAATTTGTTTTAAATTTATATAATTAATTCATGTAAATGAATTTTACAATAATTTCTTAAATTTAAACAGTTAATATTACTCATTTTTAATCATTTTTTATTAAAATAATTAATATTATTCATTTATTCATTTTTAAGTTTTTGTAAGTGATGTAATTAATGTTATAAAATCACTTTTTTTATTGTTTTTGTAATTTACTCAAATTTATTTGTTCTATTTTATTATTTATTCATTTAATATTATTTATTAATTTTTAATATTTTCATAATTTATTTGTTCATTAATATTTATTTATAAAAATTTATTTATTAGTTTATAATGTTTTCAGTTTGTTTCCAATTTATATAGTTAATTCATTTAAATATATTTTTTCATATTTTTGTAATTTAAATAGTTAGTATATTTCATTTTTAATAACTTTATTATTTATATAATTAATATTATTATTTATTCATTTGTATTCATTTTTTTACATTTCTATCAATGTTATTTTAAGCGCTAATAAACGTATATTTTATCTATGCTAAAACATAAGCACTGACAAATACACTCTTTGTCAGTGCTTTTTAGCACTCATAAATGTGATGATTTATCAATTCTATGGAAGCACTGATAAGAGTAGTTTTCATTAGTTCTTATGTTTTTAGCACTGATAAAATAAACATTAATTAGTGTTTTTAGTAAGCGCTAATAAAACCCTTCACCTGCTTTATAAATGAACCCTAGCATCATGTCTTCCTTGCACCACACTCATGCTCTTACGAAACCAAATATCTTCTGTAGTTGAAGATGATCATTTTGGAAAAATCAAACCTCAAAACTAAATGTATGTGGTGCATCCATTTCATACATAAATTTTTTATATTTAAATGCATAAATTTTGGATTTAAATGATTAAATATTACCCAAATATTAAATCGAATTATTAATATTTGGAAGGATGTAATATTTTATGGAAAATAAGAAAAAGGAGAGAAAATGACATTTAATTCCATCAAAAGAAGGCTTTACAGGACAAAGGATAAAAATAGAAGCTTCAAAAAACATGAAATTAAAGAAACAAAGTGAACCATATATTATTGGGATAGAAAAAAATCATTTACATCACAAATATTCAATTTATGACATAAAAAGTATGGGAAAAAAGTATTGAATATAAGACATGAGAAAGAAAAGGAACTTGGGGTGGGAAGCATACGTTTCATGGCATGAAACACCTCAAAATTTTCAGTAATTCATTTTATGTCACCAATATAGTTGCAGGATTCCAATCGATGAATAATTATGGAATAAAAATACTGTTCATGACATAAAATTATTAATACTTTCTAAAAAATAGTAGGTTTGATGATGATTTTAGTAGGGGACTCACCATTATGACCCTGTTTAACCATTGACGACCCATGACCATTTATGAGTGCATTTATGGGTGAATTTATGACAACATCAGCACCCTGAAGATCTATAAATAGAGAACTACTATATCACTACCAAAGATCATTCTGGAGACCAAAGCTTGGGGTGAGAAGCTGCATTGTGTAGGGTCATCATCAGTTTTCATATCTATCTTTTATTATGTTTTCTTTCATATTCCTCCTTACCTCTTATGCCTTCATTAATTTAATTATGGGGTAATTTCTACCTTATTCTAGGGTAATGTAGATTAAAGGGGGAGGGTGTTTCTAGATCATATTTTATTTTTCTTATTCATGTTGGGTTTCTTCAATTTATCTTTCTTAATTACAATATCTTAATTTTTAGTTTCCAACAACCATTGGGAAAACATCCAGCAAGTAAAAATTTTAATTTTGAAACTAGTTTTTTAGACTACACCATGATCATTGTGTAGTCTAACAAAACTAGGTTTAAATGTGACTTCAGGATAAAATTAGAACATTAAAACCCCAAATTACCAGACCAATGGAAATATGGTATTTTGTATTAAGAATGGGATACCCAAACCAGCAGATCCTCCTCATGTTGACTATGACACCATCAATGAATTAATTAAATCAATTTCTAAATCTAGTTGTACATAAAACCAAAAATATAAACCCCCTTTACACTTTTCCAACAAATAATAAAAACCCAATTTTCTTTCATTCTCTTCTCGTGATTTTCCAAATATGTTTCCAAAATTCAACCTTCTTTCCTTCCCTTTTATTCAACCAGTTTAATTATTTTCTTTTAAATACAAAAAATATAATTTACAGTCTCATGGGTTTAACCTCAACGCACTACTCTCTATATTTTTATTATTTAGTTTCACATGTTGAGTTTTATAAATATTGTTTTTTGGTTATCCCCATATGGAATTAACAACTCTATTTTTAGGCCTGTCAAACTGGCCCCATTTTATGAGATGATTTCATATTAATTTTTAGTTTTTTTTAATTTTAATTTTATTTTTTATTTAATTTCCATTGTTATAGTGGGTTTTTCTTATTAAAATTTTAGATTCCAAATCGTTAATGCTCAATCTCCATACCCATTATGACCTCCCGACCAGGGTGTCACATGATGGTGCCCCGAGCTAGTTCACTACGTGACCTCAGGTGTGCCTCTCCAAATACCATATTCTATTTACTAAAAGAAAGGGTATAATATACAACATAGGGAAACTATACATTCTTTAATAAATCATCCCAACAAAAAAATAAAAAAATAACAACCAAATTATATAACAATAACCATAATCAATAAAAGACAAAATATCCCATAACAATCCCAAATAAGTAAAAAATATAAAAAACTAAATCAGTAAATATTTCATTCCATATACATATCATGTGTCAAATGAAAAAACCAAAATAAAGAATCACTGACCACTATTAAGTTGGTCTCATCACCAAGTCTTGTTCCCTCATCCATTCTCCATCCAAACTCATCTATCTAACATTGGATCTTTCCCTTATCCTGATCCATAGACATGAAGTCTATATGGGTACCCATTAGGTAACCTAATTAGTATGTGATTACAACTTAGTAGGCTACCACCTAGGAAATCTAAAATAATATCCAGTCTATAATAGTGTCTATTATTGTATAAAGAATATAATAAAATACAATAATTAAATTGTTTTCAAAATTAATTATTCATTAATTAATGACATAATTTTTTGGGTTCCCGATGACACCCAAAACATCAATACATGCTTTGGCCCATGAACAATTATGAACCATATATCACAGGGAATTACAATTCATTATATCTTAGGCTTTTACCAATCATTTAATTTCAATTTCATATTATGACTACTCGGAACCATATTCAAATTCCAATATTTTGGTCCTAGAATTCCATGTCTATCACCCCTGTGATTATTTGGATCATCAGTCCCTATCTCACAACCCCATGGGTATTTGGAGCATCAGTTCCTATCCCATACATTAATATTCACAAGAATGAATTTGGGACTGGAAGATCATATCTAGAAACCCCATGAGTATTTGGAGCATCAGTCCCTATCTCACACCCCATTTATCAACCAATCACACATATATCAAATATTTACGATTCATTAAGGTTTATCATCATTAAACTTTTTATCAAACATTATCAACATGGTATAAAATTTCAATTTATTACACAATTAAGGTTTATCACTTTAATTCACATGGAATAATATAAACAATTTCTCATTAAACCATTTATCAAAATTTAATTATATAATCTATTAACCCTTTAAGGTTAAGAAAAATTCCCCTAAATTCCTATTATCAACCTATTCATAGTCACATTAATCAACCTATTTAAAAATACAATTAATTAATTATCTAATTAATTAATTCAATTCAATATTCAATTACCAAATGTATAAATTGAAATTCTACAATTACATACAAACAATTATCATTCAGACTATGGGAATTGACATATAGACCACCTACCTCAAGGTCATTGAAGGATGTTCGCCAAACCCGAAATTCCAAAATTAAAGTGGAATGATCAAAATCACAATAATGAAAATGATCTAGGACCAAACCCAAAGATCAATATCAAAAGGAACACAACCATCCAAACTTGGATCTAAACATAATTCCAGCATTGGAAAATTGATCCCTATTCATTGGGAGAATGAGGAATTGAAGGAAACCAAAGAAAAAAAGGATTACTATGTACAAAAATCAAACTATGACATTCAAAGATGAAGTAATTACTTCAAAACCATTTTGAGTAATACTAGGGTTTAGAGGATGAAGGATGCATGATGGTATCCAAAAAAATCAACCACATATGCCACTTAAAAATGATGCTCAGGATATTAAATGATTTATAATTCCTTTACACATTGTGGAATTTTTTAGCCGGGTTTTCTAAAAATCCCATCGCCTTGGGTTTGTATTTATCTCGATTAATTACTAAATTCCATGTATTATGATTAAAAGGCATGTAATATGTTCATTTCATAAAGAAATTCACCATGTTAAACCATTCATAAAACGTTTCTGGAGAAATTTTCACATCATGTATCCCATTTACACTATTTTTAAATATTCTACAGACTATATTTCATCCTAAAGAAAAGAATCATAACTATAAAAAGAACGACATATTATAATTTCCCAAAATTATAACTTGTCATCCTCGAGTTTTACTCCCAATCATCTCTAAGATTCGTAGGTAAAAGTATTCGGCCACTAAGATCTCATATCTGCTTCCCTCTCCAATGTATCTTCTTGAACATGACCATGTTTCCATAATACTCTAACTATTAGTAAGGTCTTTCCCCACAATACTTTATCACTGCGATCCATAACACAAATAAGATGATCCTCAAAGGAAGAATCAGTCTCATGATCAACATTATCAACATCAATCATATGATAAGGGTCAGAGTGATATTTTCATAGTTTTGATATATGAAAAATGTCTTGAAATCTAATCGCTACTCCACTAGCACGATTATCTCCGCAATCTTCAAACGTATAACAAACATGGACACCAAATTTAAATGCCTCAAAATCATATTGTGATCCAATCTAAGTAACTCCCGAAAGAATAAACAATCACCCACTACAAACTAAAGGGGTCATCAATATTGATCAATATAGAAATTATTCTTACTCTGATACATAGCCATATATTTTCAATTTAACTGAACCTACTATGATGACTTCTTTATGAGATTTGGTCCCAAAAAACTCAAACACACCTGAATCCATCCAACATAGAGGTGATCTGCAAAACCTAAAATAAATATCCTCATATGTTTCCATATGAATAATTTCCCAATAACTATTTTTATAGGTGAAATCAATGAGTTATAATTTTTTTCGTAAGATGTACCAAAGTCGAGAATTCATGCCTATAACATATCATTCAAAACCTATATAGTATGTTCTAACATCCCATCTATCTATGGGTGTAAATTCATACTTAGAAATACCTTCATACCAAGAACCTTCTGTAATCATTTCTATAAGCACAAATTAAAACAAGGGTCATGGTAAAACTATACTATGCAACTCTCCCTATAGTCAAACCATCTCTTGAACATACAATTCCCCCAATCGATTCATCGATAGGGTCTGTCGAATAAGAAATAAATGTTTTACCTTCCCCAATTGATCAACAATTACTTATATAGTGTAATTATTCTGGGGTGTCTTTGGAAGATGTACCAAAAAATATATATTAACGCCCTCTCACTTCAATTATGGAATGGGAAATAGTTGTAGTAAGCCACAAGGTTGTTGATTCTCGACCTTCACCTATTGTGAGGTGTAACATAGTGTCATGAATCTTGAAAACTCATTTTTTATACCTGAAAACCAATACTGTAAATGTATGTCATGGTGAATTTTGGTCAAACCCAGATGCACCACCCACTTAAAGGTATGAAACTGATGCATCAACTCCTCCCGCATACATTTAGGCACAACTACTTGTCACCAAAAATATATGATCTTATCCTTATCTATAGACCAATATAAAGGTGACTCCCCAACTTCAAGGATTTCCCTCATTGAAAAACACTCTGAATCCATATACTACCTATCGATGATCTTGCTAAAAAGTGTAGATTTTACTGACATAGAGATGAGTTTCATATACTTCTAGATCTCCTAAACCCCAATAAGAATCTCATCCAACAATCTCATCATCTTCCACTCAGAACTAGACTCATGAACCACCCAAGTATGAGTTTTCATACTCAAATTTTCATCAAAACTATTTCCCTTCCCAGGTTTATATTCCAGTTCAAAATCAAATGACTACATATACTCAATCCATCTTTTCTATCGGAGATTAAAATATTATTGTGAGAAAATAAACTTTGATATTTTTTTATTGATATACATAGTAAACTTAATGCCCAATAGATAACACCACCAAAACATCAAGGCATAAACCACTATAGCTAACTCGATGTCATGTATAGGGTATTTCTACTCATGTGGTCTCAAATTTCATGACCCATATACCACAACTCGATCAACTCTCATCAAAACTACTCTATGTCCTATCCTGAATGAATAAAAAAACATGGTTTATTCCTCACCCAACTTAAGTAGGATCAAAACTAGTTCAATATTTAGACTCTTCTTCAACTCCTAGAAATCATTCTCACATGATTTAGATAATTAAACCTTTTTCTCCTTCTTGGTCAATCCTAAATGTGGTGCTACTAAGTAGAAAAAGTCAAGGATGAACCTCTGATTGTAACCTTCCAACCCCCAAAATCTATGGGTATCATAAAATTTATTGGGATTCTCCTGAGAAACCACTTCTTTTAATTTATTTGGGTCCACAGACACACCTTCTTCTGAGATGATGTGACCATGTAAATGTACCCTGACGATCCAAAATTAAAACTTAGATAGATTAGCATAAATCTTATTCTCTATCAGTGTACTCAGGACGATGTCAAGATGCTTGGAATGATCTTCATGAGTCATGAAGTACACCAAGATTTCATCTACAAAAAAACCACAAAATTATCCAGGTATGTTTTGAAGATTGATCTCATCAAGTCCATTAACACTACCAGAGTGTTCATCATCTTTAATGGAATCATGATGAAATCATGAAGGCTATACCTACTTTTGAAATATTTTAGTGGTATATCATAAGGTAAAAATATCAAATGATTATACCCTGATATCTGGTCAATCTAGGAGAAAAAACCTCCTCTCAACTAGTTAAATAGATTATCAATACATGGAAGAGGTTATCAGTTCTTCACTTCCATTTGGTTTAACTTCTTGAAATGAACACATAAGCGCAAAGTCTTGGCATAATTATTTGAAAAAAACAATAGAATCCCAAGGAGATGTACTTGAATGGATAAATACCTTACCCATCAACTATTATAGTTGATTCATGAGCACTTGAAGCTCTATTTGTTTTATTATATAAGGTGGAATGGGAAACAATTCATCTCCTAGAATGAGCTCAATTATAAAATCCAAATTTCTTTTAGGTGGTAGACCTAATAAGTTCTTAGGAAACACATCCTTGAACTAGTCTTCTACAGGTGGAAAGGAATCATGCTTCACACTCCCATAATCTAGAAAAGTTAATGAAACCTGGGTGGTTATCTCCCCCATTTCTTGATGAATTGGCCTTGAATAGACCACCTAGATATCCCACTCTCTATGATGTACAAAAATGTCACCCTCAGGAGATGTAAAATTCACTCTCCTATGATAAAAATATACGTGGTATCAATATGATACTAACTAGTCTATATCTAAAATCAAGCCAAAGATTAACATGTTAAAGAGGTAATGATCCCATAGAAAATAATACTCTCAAACCTCAAGAGAGAACCCCTTTTACAAATATATGTCTCTCGACCGTACCCCCCAAAGGATTATCGATTGTTAGAACTCTACTCACAAACTACACTACTGGACTCATCCCATTCACATTTTTTGAAGATATATAATAATGAGAGGATCCTATATCAAATAATGAAATAGAAAGAGTAGAAGCTACCAGAATAATCTCTCTGAGTATCGATGGTTTAACTTCACTATCAACAATTTTAATCTAAACTTCATGAAACTATCCTGTACCTCTCCCCTATGTTATAGTTTTAGTCCCTTGAGCTGAACCAATCTACTGATATTAGAAATGTTTCCCAGAAATACCACATACACTACCTTGACCACCACTTCTAACAGAACTATAACATACAAAATGATATCGGGTAGAAGATATCCTACCATCACTTTGAATTTTGCTAGCTCTTTAATCATTACCCACTTGTCATGGGTTCCTGCGAAACTATTATAGATGTCCCATTTTTCCTGAATCTTGAAACTCTACCAGTGGCTAGGGGAACTGTATACATAAGTGACACAGCCTACTTCATTTATGGAAGATCACTTGAGTAATATCCTTTGTAACTTTTTCCCCCCAGCTACTCTACATTATACTAATCTAGTTAACATTCTCAAAGCAACACTTCCTCCCATTAGAAGATGTACCTCCAAGTCATCCAAGAAAAAACACCAACATCTTAATAGAAGCCTCCTTCAAGTTACCCTTAGATATGAGATTCTGATTTACCACCTTAAAAAACAATTTCAGCTAAAAGATATTAACTCAAGACTTTATCTCACATTTAATCCCATCTAAAATAATTTCACTACTATCTCCCCACCTCCTATAAATTTTGTAACAAAGCACTAAAAAATAGTAAATTGATCTACATAGTCTATAAAAAACATACTCCCCTGGGTAAATCTCATAAAATATACTTCCCTATCCTTTCTAATCATCTCATGGTAAAAGTGCCTCAAAAAATTATCTTGAAATTATTTGAACACCATATTCACCACCTATCCATCCCATGTATGGATGTCCCACCAATGATACACCTGACCACGTGACATATAAGTATCTGATTTGATTCTTTTCTCAATAGGATTCTCTAGGTGGTTAAGAATATTCTAGAGAGACTCAATCTAGAACTCAGCTATCTCAGGTCCACCCTCTCTAATAAATATTAAAGGGTGCTACAACTAGAAATCTTGTCTGAAGATGGACATACTATTCAAAACCTGTCCTGATTATATTTCAATAAAGTGAATAAAGCGGGAAAAATTTTCATGGAACTTTTCTCTCAAATCTTCACCCGACATGATTGAAGCCCTAGGTTCCACTACAGGAGGATCATTTCCACCAATGTCCTCCTATCATCCTATCAATAAGCATTATCATGAAGGCATATTACTAAAATTTCAATGACATTTATTTGGACACATAACAAAAAGTTAACACATAAACATAATAGCGATTCACATAAATCCATAACAAGTCATCCCCCATACCTTACCACATTTTCAAAACTAAGGAATTATCAATACCCTAAACCATCACTCTTATAGGTCACGTCTAACATAAGGTAAAGCACTTTAAAAAAAAAGTTTCCCATTATACACCAATTTATCTAATTAAATTACCATATTTATCACCATTTACAATTATCAGTCTCACATTATAAATTTTTCCATTTAAAGTACACAATAATAAAAAGTATTTTCTTTAAAAAACTCACCTAAAACCCCATTTTTCCATGTGTTCCTAAAATGATGCATTTCACAATAATTTTTGAGTGCCTATAATGATCCATATATTCTCAAATTCCATTCCAAACTAAGCCATGGATAAAAATCTTAGAAAAACATAATATCAAACAATAAGTGCATCACTCAAGGTGATATAACATTAAACTGTAACAAAAAACATCAACAACAACAATCCCACCCTAAGGTACTTGTGTTTTCCCCCATACATGGGCTATATAATCCCATGATTATACTCATAACCAAGGACCAACTCATCCTCGTCTCCTACTTACCTTTTCAAAAATAGTAATACAAAATAAAAGAAGAGAAAATATCCTATTGATATAACTTTGTGACTTCCCAACTCAGGTTACACATTTTGGTGCCTTGAGCTGATTCACTGTGTGACCTCAAGTGTGCCTCCGTGTATGCCAAAGGCTGGAAACTAGCAGCGAGAGTATAATATATAACACGAGGAGACTATACCATCATTATCAAAGAATAAAAATAGGTAGAATAAATAAATAATAACTAAATGATATAAAAATAAAAAGAATCTATACAAGAAAAAACATCCCATAATAATCCCAAATAGGTAGAAAATATCGAAAACTAAAGCAATTTATATTTCATAACATTTACATGTCAATTGGGAAATGAAAAACCAAAATAAAGTCACACTGACACACCCAAGCATCTCCTGACACCAATTATGGTTCCCTAATCCATTAGCTATCACAAGTCATCCATATAATATAGGGATAAATCTCTTATCCTATCCTGAAAACATGAAGTCTATTCAGGTACCAAAGAGTAAACCCAAGTAGGGTGTGAGTACAAATCAGTAGGACACCACCAATAGTGTATAAAACAATATAAATTTTATAATAGTGTATGAAGTTGTATAAATAATAAAATAAAATACAATAAGATAATATCTTTCACAATTCATTATTTTTTTAATTCACCACATAATTCCATGGGTTCATGATGATACCCAAATCATTAATAATTGATTCAGACCATTCCATAATTTGAACCATATATCATAGAGAATCAAAATTCATTATATACTCGGATTTTATCAATCATTTAATTCCAATTTTATATCAAGGCTACATGGAACAATAATCTAATGCCAACATTTTGAGTATAGAACTCCATGTCTAGCACCTCATGAGTATTTGGAGTAGCAGTCCTTATCTCACACCCCTTGGGTATTTGGATCATCAGCTTTTATCCCATACATTTATATTCAAAAGCATGAATTTGGGCCAAGAATGTTATGTCTAGAACCTTGGGGGTATTTAGAGCACCATCCCCTATCCCACACCCAATTTATCAATCAATCACACACATATCACATATATCACATTAATCAAGGTTAATGATCACTAACCTTCTTATGAAAAATTCTCATCATGGTATACCATTTCAATTTATAAAAAAATCAAGGTTTATCAATTAAATTCACATTGAAAAATATAAAAAATTCACCATTAAACAATTTATCTACATTTAATTACATATTCAATTAACCCTTTAAGGTTAATTCAAACATCTTTGAATTCCCATTATCAACCAATTCATAGTCACATTAATCAACGAATTCCATAATCCAATAAATTAATTAATCAATTTATTAACTTAATTAAATATTAAATTTAAAAATGTTTCAATTGAAATTCCATAATTACATACCTGAATTTATAATTCAAGACTATGTTAATTGAAATTTAGACCACCTACTCAAGGCTGTTGGAGGATGTTCACCAAACTGGGAATCTAAAAATTGAAGTGGAATGATCAAAATCACCACAAAAAGGAAGATCTAGGACCAGAATAAAATATTAAGATAAAATGGTACAAAACCATAAAAAACTAGATCTAAAACTAATTCCAATATAAGAAAAGTCATCCAACATAATTGAGAGAACTGGTAATAGAAAGAAACCAAAGAAAAAGGCATACAGCTTATCTAACATGAAACTATGATGTTTAGAGATGAAGTAATCTATCAAAAACCACTATGTGTCATCCTAGGGTTGAGAGGAAGAAGGTTTCACTATGGTATCCAAAAAAAAATCAACCACACATCCCAATTAAAAAAACTACTCGAGAAATTACACAGTGTGTAATTATTTTTAGTGATTTACATAGGAATTTTTTTCCTTGGGTGGGTATTTATCCAGATTAATTATTACATGTTGTGTATTCATATTACATGGAATTTAATATTGTCATGTCATAAACTATTTCACCACATAAAAATGTTCATGAAATGTGTTTGGTGAAAGTTATCATTGTGTATCCCATTTACACGTCATGAAAATGTTTTGTAAACTATTTGTAAGTCCAAAGAAAAGAAATCATAACAAAAAATGATGGTAACTTACACCCATTACATAGGAAAAGAAAATATGAAGTTTGAACCTAATACATAGAAGCATTTTAGGAATAAAAAAACTATGACCATGGAAGGCATAGAGAATAACCAAGTTGCCGGTTTACTAGCAATAGATCCTGGATTGTGAGTGCTGGTAGACTATGTTTTACCATAAAAAATTGGAGCTCAGCTGAGTATACTCATATCACTAGTGGATTCCATGCATTATAAGATTAATCCATAAATAATTCATATGGTTTCTAACATGGTACAATTTTTTGGACTCCTCTACAAAGATATAAACTCCCATCTTGGGATTTTCCTCGAGCTCTACAATACCTTCCAATTCCATAATGTTTGCAGTGATGTAGTAAGGATTTGTTTGGTTCTATTTTATTTAAGAAATCAAGATCAAGAATGGTTTTAGAGATTTTTATTCCATTCCATCACTGTAAGGGATGAGTTGGTAAGAAATTTCTTAACATGATTCTTTCTACCTTCAAAATACATGAATATGCAAGTCAGTATTTTAATCATCGATCAGTTTGAAGATGAATCCATATACTTTGGTTGGGAATGTTTTAAATAATTAATTAGAAAATGACCTAATCATGAAATAGAGACCTGGATACGAATAATTTTTTTAATAAAGTTCTTGTGCAGGGAAACACATCAATTTTAGATGCTGTAGCTGGAGGATTATTAATGAAGAAGTCTTCCAAGGAGAGCTACAATCTACTATATGAGATGGAAAGAAACATATTATTATAGAAAAATGAGGGAATATAATAAATAGGCATCCATATAATCCTAAATTATAGATTTATGATAGTGTAGATGGAATTACTAAAAAATAAGAAGGACACGATTATGGACCAGTAATAACAAACCCAAGGTACATATAGAGAAGATGTAAATTACACTAATTATAATATTGGTAATAAATTTTAAAGTTGGTGTCCACAACAACAAGTTAAAGGATATAAGTAGAGAGAACTAGAATTTCTAGTGTAGTAGGGACCATCACTATAGATCCAAGTCAACATACTAGTAGAGACTTTGGCTACTTTCATGACTTCCACAGAGGATGCCATTATAGAATTAAAAACCTATTCAAAAGATCAATGTACATAAATAAAGAGAATAAGTATGACTCAATATATCCAAGGAATGCACTCTAGAACCTCAAATGAAAAGTAATCCAAATTGCTGCACAATTTATTTAAATGACAAGAGGATAATTTACTGGATTCCCAAAAGTGTACCCACATGATTAATTGAAATTCATTTCCAGGTTGAGTAGAACAGTCAATCAGGATCATCCTTTATCTTGAAAGTTAAAAAAAGAACAAGTTGAAAAGGAAGTTAAGGATCTATATAATATTGTGGAATAAATAAATGAAGAGAAAAAATCTTAATAATAATCACCACAGTATAATTCAAAACTTCATTTTCTAGAACAACTAGAGAAAGTGAAGATTGATGCACAAAAAGGTAAATTTAGGGAAAATTTTAAAAAATTGTATATTAATATTCATTTTTTAGTGGATCTGATAAACTTGATGACCTATGAAAATTTCGTAACATAATTAGTGACCAATAAGTAGAATCTAGAGGATATTGAAACCATATCCCTCACATGGGAGTGTTCGATGGTGGTATAAAAAGAACTTCCTATGAAACAATAGGAACCTAGTAGATTTTACATCCCTATCTTTATTAGAGATAATAAAGTTGGAAAATATTAATGTGAATTAGGATTTAGTGTTAAAATCATGACATAAACAAACTTTAAGATCATAGTAATAGAGGTATTGAAGCCCATATGAGCCGTACTTGAATTAAAATATTCAACAGTGAAGTACCCCCAAGGACCGATTGAAGTCATTCTAATCAAAGTCAAAAAATTCTACTTTATGATGGATTTATTAGTGCGAGAAAGGGAGTATGAGAAGACACCACTCGTTTTGGGAAGAATATTATTTGATACTATAAGATAATTGATAGATATCCAAAGTGGAGAGCTATCTATAAGTGTTGGATGTTAACATGTGAGTTTCAACATTCACTGATCAATGATGAATTATGATGTGGCAGAAGATGATTTTATAGAGAATATTCTTCTAGATTATGAGGATACTGAGAAAATTAAATATGTACATGAGGTTTATATTGTATTAATAAAGAACATTCAATGAGGAGACGCTAAAAATAAAAAAGATAAAATTAAAGTCTCCAGAGGAGTAACTAATTCCAATATGTTTTAGAAGGTCTAATAGGTATGGTGGTACATGAAATTCTATTTAGTTTTTCATGATTAATTAATAAATGGTGGATTAACCCGATAGATATTGATAAAACGTTTCTATAAAGAAGAGTTAATATTTTAAAAGTGGAATAAAAAATGACGACCTATGTGGAATGGTCATAGATGAGGCCATTTTTTGACCTAGACCAGGTAAATCCTTTTTAGTCATTCATCACGTGAGATAAATCTAAAAGAAGTATCGTGAGGACAATTATGTTAAAAAAAATATCTTCTAAGAGGAAACATATTTTTTATTTTCTTTATTTTAATTTATGAGAATTAACACTCACCCAAAAATATTTTAAAATTCATTATTATTCACCTGCACTCTCACTTGTTTATTTTTTTCAGGTATATCATTTGAAATATGGTATCATAATTTATGGCCACAAGTGGAAAAGAACATCATTGAAAGGGGAGTATTCATTTCAATTCCATATTTTTCAACTTTATTCTCAATATTTTATTGTTTATAGAACATTAAATACCAATTGAATTCCTTTCCTTGATTTTTTTAATCAACTGAATTGGGAGTCATAATCTAGTTAAAATACATGTTATTCCATGAATTTAAATTTATTTTTCAATAAATTTGATTGTGAATAATGGGTAAAAGAATTATAAGGTATAAACATGTGGATTAGGATTTTAAAAATAATTATTTATGGGATGATGAATTTTTTTAAATATATATTTTATATGATTTGTCCATTCTTTGAATTTTTGATATTTTCATGAATTGGTTTAATTATTTGAATGAATTTTCATGGGTGATTATCCCAACCATTCATATCATTATTAAGATACCTATGAGTTAAATATTAATCATTAATTATATAATATATTCATTAAGATACATGGTAATATAATATTCTAGAAATTTATTATAATATTATCAAAAACCACGATTGAAAAAAAATCATTTTTAAGATGATTTATGAATATTTTGTTTAACTCTTTATCCTTATACCCACCTTGAATTACTCTTTTTAAGCCCATATAATCCTTGAACAACATTTTCAGGAAATGAGATGAGTTAGAAGACTATTTTATCCATTCTTAACATTCTATAAATATTTTTAATGACATTTAAAAGAATATAAACCGATAAAGGTTTTCCATGGTTGTCTAGGATATACATCATTGAAGAGTTTTTTCAGAGGGATTTTCATTCTGACTTGGGGAGAGACCATGATATTTTCATTATATTACATTATTCACCTATCTTTCTGAAAAAAGTAGGTTGCATATTTAGAGGATACAAACTAACCATTTCAATACTGATGATATTTTGATCATATGTAGTTAGGTGATGGATGTAAGATTTGTCCTAAACAAAATTTTTGAAAAAAAGAGAAAGAGAGGATAATTCATTCATTGTGTTTACTTTTATCGTTAGAATCCTTTGAGATTTTTCGGAGAGATAACATATATAAAGGGATATTTTCATCAAAATCATTTCCGATATAATTCACTATTATTTAGATTTAAACATCCTTTTAAATAATTTTTGTAATTAATTTATGCACCTTCCCAAGGATCATAGACATTTGACCCTTAAAAAGTCCTCATGATTATTTATGATTATGTATTTATGGGATAGAGATGATATAATCCTTGCAATCATATGATAAGTGGAATGTTCTTGAGGTATGTGAATAAATATATTTCCAATTTCAACCTAATTATTAGTGAAAAAATTCATGTGAGGTAGACTGAAAATGTAATGGATATTAATAATGAATTGAAAAATAAAAAAATATGAATGAAAAGGATTGGATATTTCAAAATAAGAAAAATTAAAATACTTGGTTGATTTGTTTCTTTGGTAAATGAGGCACTGATGTTTTTTTGTGTGTGATGATTGAATATTTAATTTCTCATTTAATCAATTAAATTTATTTATATTTAATTTATATCATGGTTGGGTGAGCATCCATTCCAGTATGTTGAGATTACAACATTGAGAAAAATCACGAATTCAAGAATCAGGGATTTGACATTTCCATTTCAAGCATAAATTTTTATATTAAACTGCATTAATATTGGATTTAAATTCTTAATAATTTTCCAAATATTTAATGGAATTTTTAATATTTTGAATGATGAAATATTTTATAGAAAATAAGAAAAAGGAACCAATAAAAAATGAATTCCATCAAAATATGACTTTCCATGACAAATGATACACATAGGAGATTCCCACTACTTAAAATTAAAGACTCATAATGAAATGGATATTTGGGTATGGGAAAACACAATTTAAATCATAAATATAAAATTTATGAAAAAAATGTGTGGGAAATAAGTCATGAATACAAGACATGAAGAGAAAATGCACCCAGGGTGAGAAGCATGTGTGTTATGACATAACACATATGTGTCACATTTTGAAACACCTCAAAAAATTTCTATACATAATTTTACATTGAAAATACACTTTTAGTATGAAAAACCACAAATAATTATGCTATTAAAAAACCTTCCTTGACATTAAATGGTCTAAAAGTTCTTAGAAATAGCATATTAGATGAGGGTTCTAGCAGGGGACTCATCATTATGACCCATGACTATCATTAATGACCTGAGACCATTTACTATTGAATTTATTATTGAATTTATAACAAAGGATAAACCTGATGATCTATAAATATAGATATATTGCATCACTTTCAAGGATCGATATCAAGACTAAATATTGGTATGAGAAGCTATGATGTGTTGGGTTCCCACTGTTTTTCATCACCTTTTTTTTTATTTTTTCTTCGTCGTTCCTCTTTCCCTCTCAATAACTCATTATTATAGTAGGGTTAATTACTATATTTCTATAGGGCAATGTATATTAAAGGGTTAAGGTTTTTCAAGATTTTATCTTTTTTATTTTTCATGTTGATTTTCCATAATTTATCATTCTTAATTACAATCTATTTCTTTTTATTTTTCCATAACCATTGGGAAAACATCTAGAAAGTCAAAATTTTAATTGTGAAACTAGATTCCTTAGACTAAACCATGAAAATTTAGTAATCTAATACAACTAATATTAAATACTATACTGGTATAATATTATAACATTAAAAAACTAAATTATCAAACCAAGGAAAATATGGTATTTTTATACTAAGGAGGGGATACTCATACCACTGGATCCTCATCATCCCATATTTGGTACCAATAATGAATTAATAAAATAATTTTATAAATATATTTTTATATAAAACCCTAAAATATAAAAAACCTTGACATGATTTTCCAATCAATAATCAAAACCCAGTTTTCTTTCACTCTATTATCTGCTTTTCCTAAACGATTTCCAAAACCCAACCTGATTTACCTAAAAATTTATTCAATAAATTTAACAATTTTATTTTTAAAACCTATTAAAATAATATTTTACCATCTCATGGGTTAAACCTCAACTCGATTCTATATATATTTTAATTAATTACCCTCACTTATTGAGTTTTATTATTATTTTATTTCGGTTAACCCTGCAAGTAATTAATGATATACTTTCGAGCCTGTTAGTATGATATTCAAAACTGTTTTTTATGTAATCTCAGTCAATCATTAAACCCAGGGATGAGATCAGGAGAGCATATTATTAGTGGGACATGGGAAATGGGTTGCTCATAAATTTTTTTTACAAGCAGTGATGGTGAGTTTCATATTATCAATCATGTTTTGGATTGTGAGATTTATATACATGTTGATATTCATTGAATCATTATATTTGTCATTCAACTAATTTATTATATGTTTATTAATAACCTTTTATTTCTCATCATAAAATCACCTTAAATTCCATTGGTACTTGCCTAAAAGTATTGTGAAAATCTTTTATAAGGTGAAACTGCTTAATAGTTTTGATATTTCTATCAAGAAGATTTTTGGTTTCCTAAATAAAAATTGATGACACCACGTTTTTAGTACATAAAAATAAACATGAAAACCATAAAAGTTTTTTTTATTATATAATAATATATCTTATTATTCTTTTAATGGTAATATATCATTATTGAAATGGCCTGATGTCACTATTTGATTTACAAAGAGGGCATGATGCAACATTATAATTTAAATACATCATTGAAACCCCTTAAAATTTAGGTATCTTCACCATTTGATGTTATTTATTTAATAACTAAACTCCACATTAATTTTGAAATCCAATGTGTTTTCTTTTTATGAATTATTTAATTAGATGAGTGACTTAGAATCAATTTCATCATTTTGTTTAGGATAAATTAAAAATAAGGATAGAAAACAATATAACTATTATTGTTTCATATATCTTCTTCCAATGCATAAAAATATTCTATATAAGACATATAATATATTATAAAAATCATCCCATGGGATATCTAAACCTTTAGCTTGCACTACTTCCAATAGATATTTTAAACAATTAAAAACGTAGGATAGGGGTTTCACCAAATATTCTCTATTAGAAAGAATGAGGCTGGCCATCACACACAAAACCTTTAATTTTTATCTAATACCAATTATTTCATCGGATAAAATAACTTATATAACCTTAAATCCAATTTCTTAATACAAAAAAATATTCTTCTTATAAGGATCATTATTCATATCCTTAGTGAGAATCTGTTCACTAGCATAAGTTTCTTCTTTTATTTCAATATCTATACATTATTTGCCATTATTTTTTTTCTCCATGAAAGGGAAACTTCACCAGCGTTATTCTTTTTAATTGTAGTGGTATAGACACAACCACTTAATCATGTCACTTTCTTGTCTTCCATGATTTCCATGAGAGACATGTCTTGAATATCTATTTATATTCTTGATTTTTTCAACTATTTCTAGGAAGGTTGGTGGGAATATAAAACCTTTTGTGTATGATTCACTCTTTGTTTCCTTCCTTCATTATATTATTTAAAAATAATGAATCTATTCACTAGTGAAATAGATTTATTCTGATTTCATACCATTTTAGTTATACTCTTATTTTATTCCACAATGGTTGTTAAATATATGCAATCAATTATATTTGACTAGTTATCTTTTTTTATCTCTTTATGATCATCTAACACTATGAATCAAATTTTAAGTGGAATATACTTTTCTTCCTTCCATACATGTCTATTTATTATTATATTAGTAGGGGATCAAATTTTAGACCCTGTATTCCATTTTTTATAGTATCATTCCATATGAGCATGGATATTTTAAATATATAACTACTTTATGAAATAATATCTTTGAATATATATATTTTTTCAATTAAGATGTGGTTTCTTTAGATATTCCTCATATGTTGATCTTTCTAGTTTCCATGCACACAATTATAACATTTTATAATCTTTTAAAAAATATCATATTAATGCCACCTTACTCTAAGATTCATTTACTTTGGTTTTATAATGAAATTACTTTCTTTTCCCTGAATCTGTATTTTTTTAATTTCTAATACATAATGATTTACTTACATGAGAATATTTATAATCTTAATTCTACTTCAAAATATAAATATATCCCTCTGACTAATCAATCCTAGAATTTTTCTTCTTCAGTTGACCATCTTAATTCTCTAAGAGAGAAGTATTTTCCTTATGTTCAATATTTTCGTCACACCTCAACCCCGTTTTTTGTATTTTTAAAATCCACTTTTGGTTTAGTGGGAACCTTAAAAGAATACCATAGTATGGGAAATATTTACATACTATTTACACTAATATTTTAATATAGACACTGAGGCTCCATGGAGTTTTCCATTTCCATTCTGAAATTCATACCATGAAATAGTTATTCAATTATATCATGTTATTCCATTAGTTTCTTATTAATTATTGTAATGGTATCCTTTAAATACATATATTCCTTTAATAAATTCCTCTTATATTCTTCTAGATATGAAACATATGTATAATTTCTTCAACCTTTAAACTTTGAGAATTTCACTACACTTATTAAAACTTGAATCATATCATTTTTTAGGATATATAAAAACTCATGATTTATGAAATGATGTGATTTTTTATTTTTTACCATCATCCTCTAAGTATTCAGGTAAATATAATATGTACAATAATAATTATTATTTTTGATATATATTTTAAAAGTTAACTATTATTATATATACCCTAATACTTGTCGAGTTATAAAAATCCATATGTTTGTTAGGAACATTGATAGTGACAAGGAGTGAATTATCTCCCTTGATGAATCCATATTAAAAAGAAGATAGATTTATGATATATTACCTCTTTTAATAACAATAATTTGTTTTATAATACTTTAAATTAATATAATTCTTTTTCTTTATCTGTTCTAACAAGTTTTTGATGCAATGAAAACTTATATCAAATATGATGATAATATGTGTGTATGTATAAATAATAGCCTTTTATTTTTCTAATCTCATGATTTCTTTGTATTTATTTATTTTGTTACATATGAATATTATTAAATAAAATAGGATATATATAAATAAAAATGGATAGATGTCAATTGTATGATAAAAGAGTTTGAGGATGGTGTGAAAAAGTCCATCATGTTTATAAAATATCATGTCTATGAAACTTCTCAAATACTTTTTCCATGTTTATGTTGTGGTTATTCTAGACTAATTAGTTAAGAGTAGTTATAAGAACACTTGATCTATCATGGAATAGATAAATGTTATAATTATTGGATTAAACAAAGGGAAGAACTAAATGTAACTTGTGATTGGGATGGAACTCTGCTTTATGGATCATTTTATATGATTACAAGTGTGAAAAATGATGAAGATCATATTGAGGATATGATTATAGGTTTGAATGATGATAGAGATTGTATCATGGAAATGATAATGAAATTTTAAGATGAACTTCCTTGTTTCCAAAAATTGTATTAGAAGATAAAGAGTTTTGAAATGATTCCGTTATATAATGGTTATACCACATATGAAATATTGTTATCCATACTGAAGATATATAATATTAAATCTATCAATGGACGGAGTGACACCAGATTTGTTGAACTACCTGATATCTTGAATGATATGCTACGGGAAGATAATGAGATACCTTACCAAAGATATAATGGTAAACAAATTATATATTCAATATATATAATCTATGAAATAATAAATTCCTTTTCCAAAAAACAATATATTTTTTCTCAAGGACCAAGAATAACTTAAAAAATTCCTAAAGCATGGTTCATCTAAATATAAGAAAAACTAATCATGTTTCTTGAAAAATTTATGGAACTTTAAAAACATTATAAGGTTTATCCACCTATATAGAAGTGAGAAGTCTATAAGAAAATTTACGTGGCACACATATACAAGAAATAAATATGGGGAAATTCATCACCTAGTACACTCTCCTTTGTTGAATAAATTTAATTATAAGTATATTGAATTTGGAAATGGAATGAGAGTTCTTTATCTTGCATTATCTATAAATGGAGTGAATCCTTTTGGTTTGTAAAATTTAACTATAGTACATGACCAGTCATGTTGGTAAATTATACCATTACACTATAGTTATGCATGATGCAAAAATAAATAATATTATCTTTTCTTATATTAGGTTTAAATAAATTGAGTAATGATATTGACTTAAATTTGACTCCATTGACTAAAGATTTGAAGTTAATATATGATTCAGTTGTTATGTTGTATGATACTTATAAAAATGATGTTTCTATACTGAGAGCCATTTTATGGGATAAAAAATGCGATTTTCCTACTTATTGAAAATTTCTAGGCTATATCATTAAATTAAATCAAGGGTGTACCATGTTTGAACAAGTTATACTACATAATATTTAATAATTCATTGAATAATTTGATTCTAGGATATCATAGATTCATAACCTAATGACATAAATACTGATCTTAGATGACATCATTCTTTTATAATTTAGAAGAAGGTTTAACACCATATCCACTGACAGGTGATAAATATTTTTTGTAATTAAAAGATATGGCCACTAATTTTGGTAAATATCCTTTGAAAAACCATATAAAAACCAATTTAAAAAATAAATCACTTTTTTTAAATACCATTCTAGAATTTTTTTACGCCATACATTTTCTTGATGTCATGCATGTGGAAAAAACTGATCATGATAATGTCATTGGAATTTTTCTAAATGAACAAAAAAAAATGAAATTAAGGCTAGGATGTACATGATTTACATGGGGATATGGGAAGAGTTGGTACTAGTGAAGGGTGAAACACAAAATTTTCTTCCTTTAGTTACACACACTTTTTCTAGGAAAGAGAGATATCATTTTTGCAACTTCCTGAATGATGTAAAGGTTCCAATGGGGTATTCATAAAATATCAAGAATATTATTTTAATTAATGGTTTAAAGTTAAAGGGACTAAAATCACATGACAATCATGTTTTTATGTAATATCTAATGCCTATATCTTTACATTTCATTTTTACTAAGAGTTTCCTTATTACAATACCCATGATTTGTTTTTTTTCAAATATATATATAGTAATTTTATAGAACCAATAAAATTTAAAACTATCGAAAAGGAAATTGCTATCATTTTATGTGAATTAGAGAGTTTAATATTACTATGATTATTTGATATGAGGGTTCACAAGGTCAAAGAGATCCTACTATGTGGTCCAATATATTATAGATGGATGTACCCCATTAAATGGTATATGAATATTTTGAAAGGGTATATCAAAAATAAAATTCATCTAGAAGGTTTTATTGTGGAGTGATTTATTATTTAGGATACCTTTGAATTATATACCAACTACCTATTTGATATGGAAAGAAATGGTCTACCAAAATCACATCGAAACAGGCGACTTGTGGGTGAAGTAATTTTCAGAATAGATGTTATCAAACTTACTATTATAGATTAGGAGTAAGATAAAATGTATTAAATAAATATATAAATATATCATTTATTGGTTGATCCATATTTTGAAACCCAAAAATTAATTCATAGTCATTTGAATCCATCAAAGTATAAAATATGGATTCAAATTCATATAACTGATAGTTTATTGGACGGTTTCATGAGTTGTTTTTTAAGGAGTCAATTTAAAATTAAAATTCAATTTTAGAAAGAATTCAATGGATATAATTTGGAATAAGTTTTCAAGTATTATATTATAATGGTTATGAAATCAATGGATATATTTTTTATATAATAAAACATAATAAATGTAGTACCATGAAAAATAGCGGAGTTACACTTATGGTTGGAGCAATTCATTTATCTTGTACCAAGGATATAAAGATAATTTATGTGAATAAGTCATAATTTTTCATCATAAAAAAGTATTATTTGGATTATACAACATCACAAGAGAGGATTTTTTAATTCATGTGGGTTGATAACATGAATGTAGTTAAATCAATGAATTGAGATTTGTGAAAGTAGATTTTTTTAAGGAAGGGTACAAGGAAGGACCATTCATATTGGAATTACAGGTAGCTCACTTATTTTATGTCGTAGATCATGAAAATAGAATGTAGTCAATAATTATATTATCTACCAGAACCACTAAAGTGTTAGATTTCAATTCAACTTAGGATTAATCGTTTGTTGGGACATCAGGTCCCAATATATATAGGGTCTTATATTTTAGAGGATACCATAACAACATGATTTTGATACTCGATAGAGGGGTCCCAATGCTTCAAAATTTATAAAAATGTAGAGTTCAAAATTTATATTACAATTTTTTATAATATACATTGTGTTATACCATATTATTATCTATTCACTACTACATTTATGTAATATAAATTTAATTTTCAATCAATTTTGTAGATTATGGATTCCACACATTTCATATATCCCAATCTAAAGGAATAATAGGTTTATCAATGTGTTGATGCTCTCAATTTATAGGAACAAAAAGTATCTCCACATGCTAATTATACCAACCCTGAGGAATAATATATTAATTTTGTTAAATCCAAGAATTTTCTAGAAGACGAATAACCAATGTAATAGAAAAAAATATCATCGTAGCATGACAGTATTAACAAAAAATATTAAGGTGATAAGTAGTGGGATTGAATTTAAGGTTGGATGGAGTGCATTTAATTGTATTATTAACACCAATAAGAGAATTTTCATTTGTTACGTTGGGGTTACCACTCGAATTCACATGAAGATTAATGTAAATACATGGAACAATGTTTTTACCATGGTTAAGAAACTAATTTGGGGGGATATTATGGTAACACTATGATACACTTTCTTTATTTTACTAAAAAATAAACTAATGAATCATTTATTTACAATTAATTATCCCATGAAGTGTTAATTTATAATAGATAACTACCAAATTAAATTTGTATTAATGGTCACTAGAAAGGATCATAAAGAATTTCAAACAATTTTTATGAAGCATCATCTCATGTATTCTAAAGGAAATGTAAATCTATACCCACTATATATGTATTCACACATGATAAACTAAGAATCTTGTAATGAATTTATTGGTCATCATTATGGGGAATATTTTTATGTACATTGTTATTCATAATACATTACATGAAAATACATGTATTAATTACATTGATTAATAATTTTTAATTCATTAAATAAAAATCAAGTACTAAAAATAATAATAATTCATCAAAAAAATATACCCCTACTGTAAATAAAGGGTGGGGTATGCTTCACATGAAGAAAATAGTATGTATATTAAATAAATAATTTTAATTTTATATGGAATGAAACAAAATCATAATTATGTTCCTTTGTTCATATGTAGATTTATGGATCAAAATATAGATTCACTTCCATTCCACGTCTTATGCTATATAAGGAGGGTCATGTAAATAAATATAGAATATTAATCGATGAAGACACACAAGAAGTATGGATAACATGTGTAAGTTTGAAATAATAAAAAATTATTATGATTTATGTTTCTATTACAATAAATCTATCACTTATTTTATTATATTTTTTATTTGGTTTATACTTAAGCATCATCATCGATTTTACCTAATGAATGACTACTTTTAGTGGCCTTGAAGTAGCTAGAACAGTATGGAAATGTCATAGGTGTATGTTTTAGAGTTCTTCCCTGAACATATTTTGAGAAAAGAAATGCACAAGGGGATAAATATAATAAAATAGGGGATATATAGACACGAATAACTACTTTATAATAAAAACATAATTGGAAGTCTATGTTTTTAGTGATGATTATGGGAATTCATCAAAGGGAAGAAATAACACAACAACAACCACTATATGAAGATCTATTCACATCTTTAAGTAGATCCATTCACCTCAAAGGTTTTCCTTACAAGAGGTAATTGATTTTTTTCATAATTTTTTTTTGAGAAATATGAATTATGTAGACAATTATACCTTTCCTGTTCTAATATTATATAGTGTGAAATTTATTATTATTTATATCCATAAACTCCCAATCATCACCTTACTATGAGGTGGTATAATGTAAAATATCCAAAGAGATATTCTACACCAAAAGACATAAAAAAGTCACATGATAGTGTGGATTCATATAGCTTATGAGTTGATCACTAAATTACCTACTCCCCTTGATGTTTTGGATGTTCACATGGTCAAAAATGATGTTGGATCTTTTATAACATGGTCATTTGATATTATAAAAATACATACTGACCAGAAGTTACACCTTTCAATTTATTTATGAAAATCCTTTTACAATTAACTTAAAAAGGCCTAAATTAAAAAAATGTGATTATAGATGGATAAAATGGATGAGAAATTGAAGGTCAAATAAAAATAATCTAAAGGATCAAACTATTAATTGAGAATACCATTATAAAGTACCTTAACCACGCTAGTTAAACTTCTTAATTTACTAATATTACAAGTTTATGTAGATACAACATTCAAAGATGGTGATAAAACCATCATTGATTTTCAAGATCAAATTTATGGAGAAACCATTACAAAATTTCTTAGTCTTAATAATGTTGATAAAATCCTTAAGCATTAATAGATAAGAGTCTTAGTTGCAAATGTATACCTGAGGTATGTTTTCATAACTTTTTTATCCAATAACTAATATACTTTATAATTATATTTAAATAATATTAATATTTTTTATTTGTATATATCTTTAATATTTTAATTGAAAACCCTATGTACAAAAATTTGGACTTATTAGTCGCCACGTCAATTATACAAAAAAATGTCATTTAAAGAATATGAATATTTAGTAATAGTGAATAAACTGGCTGCAATGTTTGAAAAAAAACATTCACATGACAGATGCTTCTTAATACCCACAATGTAGGGTTAAAACTATAAAATTTAATCATATAAAATGTATTTTCATTACTTTAATTCCTTATTCCCTTTTAAAATTTCATGGAGCATTTATTGCTCATTATAAAAATTTGGATACTCCAAATATTTAATTTTTGTATTCAATGAATGGATACTCAAAAATTTGACCACGCATGATGATGTTTATCAATTTTTAATATACTGTATGAAACATTTTACAAATAAATATGAAAATATAAGTTTTATTTTATTTATTAATGATTTTTTGTGATAGTGTGGTGTTTAAATATCATCAAAATAATGGAATAAGGAAAATCCATGGGCAGAAGAATCCTATGAAATTCTACAAGTGGATAAGTATTGGGGTATATATAATTTTATTTCACAATATAAACATATATCAAAACAAATTACTTATTTTTTAATGACTCTATAGAGATTTAAATAAATAATGGAAAATATTGTTGTTATTAAGTTTGAAAATTTAAAGAAGATATCATATCCCATCAAAAAAAATTAACCCCTGAATAGGTATTTATGATGATAATTACAATTTCATTTAAAATATTTATTAATACGCAGTTTATTTATATTTTTTCAGTTCATCCAGGATTATTAATATTCCATGTATTTAAAATTGTAAATAGATTTGTCTAGAAATGAACAGGAATGATACATGGTGTCAGAATGTATGTAGACATCGTGATGATGTGACATAATACTATTTATTTAGTCAATTTTATCTGAATTTTTAGTTAATTTCATTATCATTTTTATATAATACTTATTTAGAAAATTTTCACACACATCAAGAAAAAATGAATTTTCCTAGAATTGTTTTTTCTTCGACCATTTTTTTCACTATTAAGAGCATATAATTATTGGGTGAAAAATTATTCAAGAAAATGTATTCAATAAAAATGATTCACTTTTGTACTATTTTTTCTTTAGAGATATATATGATCTTTATTTAATATGTTTATGTTCAGTAGTTTGTGTTTTCGGTTTTAAAATAACTCAAAGTGTGTGTTTTTATTTTAAATTGAAATCATAGCTAAGAACTTGTACCACTCAATGGAAACCAATAAAAAACTCATATTTTCATAATACTTTAGAAAAACTATCCATAAGTCATTTGTGATGTATAAGAATTATAGGCACATTAATTCAGAACACAGTGAGGTGGATATAACTCAAAGTACATATTTTTATTTAGATTTTACATTTTTGTTCACAAAACACATCACATATTCAAAACTAATCAAATTGGATTATATTGTATTGATACTTTAGCATAGTGTTCTATAAATAATTTTTTATGTTTAAGAATCAACCACATGTCAATCTGACAGATGGTGTGGCTTATATGACTCAAAGGAAACATAACATACTCAAAACTGAGAGCACACATTCATATTATCTTGATAGTTTAAAATAACAATACATAAGTTATTTTTGATGTGTAGAAATTAGCCAAATTTCAATTTGACACACAATGTAAATGATATGACTTAAAGTTTGTGTTTTTAGTTTAAAAATGTTATTTCTGTAAAAACGTTTTTCACTCACTGAAGAATAATAAAACACACTCAAATTTTCTTTATACTTTTAAAATATGATCAATAAGTCATTTATGATGTGACGGAATCAACCACACATCCATTAGAAATGCGATTTGACCGTTATGAATAAAAGTACATGTCTTCAGTTTAAAAATTCTATTTTAGTTAAAAATGTGTTCCCCTCATGGAAAACTAAGAAAAAACTCAGATCATCTTAATACTTTTGGAAGAAAAATCCATAAATCATTTTTAACATACATGAATAATATTCACGTCAATATGATACATGGTGTGACCAGTATGACTAAAAGTGTGTATTTTTTAGTTTGAAAATAAAATTTTAGTTAAAAACATTTGTCACTCACTAGAAATTGAGAAATTATTCTTAGATTGTCTTGATTCTTTTGGAAGGCATTTCATAAGTCATTTATGATGTAAAGAAATACACTGCATATCAATCTGACACATGGTGTGGACCATATGACTAAATGTGCATGTTTTTAGTCTAAAAATGAAATTTTAGTTAAAAATGTGTGTCACCAACTAAAAAGAAAAAAAAACATTTAATTTATTGATACTTTAGGAAGAATTTCTATATGTTATTTTTGCTGTGTAAGAGTCAACTTCACATTAATCTGACACACGATGTGTCTAGTGTGACTTAAAGTTCATGAGTTTACTTAAAAATGAAATTTTAGTTCAAAACATGCATCACATACTAAAAAAAGATAACATGCACGTGGATTGTATTAATAATTTAAGAAAATGACCCATAAGTCATTTTTGACGTGTTAGAATCAATCACACATCAATCTGACACACAGTGTGGAAAATATGAATCAATTTGTGTGTTGAAATTATAGTTCAAAAGACATGTAACATAATCAAAACCCTGAAAAAACATTTTTATTATTTTGATACTTCATTATAATTATCCATAATTAATTTTTTTACAAATAATAATCAGCAAAACCTCAAGTCAACACTCGAGGTGACTCATATTAAAAGGCCCCGACCTTACAAATTAATTAATATTGAATGAAATGAATAATTTCCATTAAGGATCTTTTTAGGTTTAGAGTTTTAGAGAATTAGATCATAACTATTACATCTCAAAAGATTACACAGTGGACACTTCTACAGAGTTTCCTTTTTTTTAAAAAACATGAACTATTTAAAGAAAGAGTCATGTCTAGATCCATGTTTAAGACATCATGACTTTTCCTTGATCCCATCCTTGACCCTATTCCACATTTTGTCCTGTGAAAGTTTTTTTAAAAAAAACTTGGGATGAGTATAAAAAGCATAGTAAGGGATACACAAATAAGGAAAACTGTTAGTATTTCAAAAAAAAAGTAAACCATGAATACTTTATCAAAGTAATACCTTTCACATTTATGAAGTATTAAATACTCTTCACTGAATAAAATATCATTACTTACCCCTTTGTAACCAAAATATTACCATAAAACTCATATACAGAACACATAACATATAAAGGTAACTTGGGACATAAACATACTTAAATGGAATAACCATACGATCGACTTCCACACATATCACTTAATGGAATAACCATATGACCGACTTCCATACCCAATTAATTGGAGGTTATAAGGTAACCACCCATCCTGGTATTCACGAAACAACCCATCATATGTTTTATCACGTAACCACCCATCAAATGTCCAAGTACCATTTAAAATCATAATACATAAAACAAATATAATGGAAAGAAAACATTTACACATTTTGATCAAAATATACAACTTGAATATATTGACATAAAAAAAATACATTATAAAAACCATTTTCAAAACCAAAATACATAAAAGAGTATATGGTATTTATTTCATTTTAAAAACATTACGGCTTGTTGAGGAAGCGAAAGACCAAATAATACTTGCGGCGACGGAAAAGGTTGTTGTCATTGCGTACATTAAAATAAACATTCCTTTTTATCGTATAGTAAAACGATTTGTAGAAAAAGATTCCCTTTGAATGAAATGAATAGTCAAAGCCGTTTATACAGCTTATAAAAGAAGGCCTTGTATTAGAACAAAATATGCCTCAATGAAAGGAGATTGAGACGAAGTCCCGTTCAAAGACGATATCCTTAGATTAAGGATAAATCAATTACATAATTATGTGTGACAAATAAATACACCCAATATAAGTGGATATTAAGTGTAAAACAATCAGATTCATTCACACATATTTATAGCATGACATATTCACGGAGTATAAGTTTAACCCAAAGGATTGAAGTTGAGTTAAGAAGTTCCCTTGTAAGAATTCGACAGCCTAACGACGTTAATTTAAAATTCATAAATTAGTTAATGAGAGAGAAAATGGAATATCATCACTTGGAAATGAAATTTACATCAATAAGGATATATAAGAACATATCCCAACATAATAATATGTAAATTAAAAGATATAACATACAGTAGTCTTTTTAAAAAGAGGAGGGTGAAAGGATCCCTTACCGATTTGGGTAACTTTCAAAGCGTGATCCCTAGGAAAGAAACACCAAAAAATGCTTATGTAAATACCCATAAATGAGATTATATTACCCAAAGAGCAGAATCGTGGTCAGTACATACACCACTCAATGGATATAGTGACAAATATAGCATGAATCTCACTGAAATAAAAAGTGAGATAACATATCCCCTTACGAAAATTCGACAGCCTAACGACACCACTTAAAACTTCCAAAAAATGGATTAGAGATATCAATTAGGGTATATCATCATATGAACATAAAAATTACAGCAATAGGAATATAGAAGAACATCCCCCAACATATGAAATAGGAGCTTAAAAGAAGTGACATAAAAGAGAGTACTTAAAAAGAAAGAGAGAGGTTGGATCCCTTCCCTTAAGTCCGATTTGACTTGTTCGTTTCTTTATATTCCTGAATAATAAAATTTTTCAATTAATAATTACTTAAGGACCTCCTTTAAAGATTATTATTCTATTCATATAACATATTATAATGTTATAATAATTGGTTAATAATGTGAGTTCATATCAGAGGTTTTTGACGATGTTCGGTACATGAGTAAAAATCAAACTTGTTGGAAAATAATTTTCCATGTAGTTATAAGTAAATAATATAAAAAATAGTATTAATGATTTATATATCATATATATCCAGTATATATTCATTTTATACTATTCCATAACATTTGGAGATAAAAAGAAAAGAAATGCACCGTTCATGGAGAGGGTAGGCCGTACGTACGCATGGACACTACTTTCATTTCTTTGTCATATTAATGGAATTAAAAATAAATGATATATATATATTATAATTACTATATAATATATATGTTATATAGGTCACATAAGTTTATTAATTTCGTTATTTATACATTCCCTGAATTGCATGAACGAGTCACATCACTTGAGGGGGCGGTAGTCCACACTTCCTCGTATGAAATTTTCCCATTTGCACAACATCAAAAGTATAAAGGTATGTTTTAAATATATAATACAGAAGCATATTGAAAACATAAACACCATATATTCCATATATAAAATACAGTGACATCATATTGGCCACCATGAAAGGTGTTAAGAGAAGATTGAACAATCATCGTTTTGTGAGGCAGAAATTCGCCATCCACAGAAACAGTATGTTCTTTAACCATTAGACGGTCATGTGTAAGTGTAGCTCATATATTTCTCATAAAAAAATCCTATTATATTTAATATATTGGTGTCGTTATAAAATAAAGGAATAAAAAGAGTTCATGGGGTTGGAGAAGCAAAATAAATCAAAAGAACATTAGGGAAGACTTTACCTTTAAATCGGGTAACTCCTCTTGGTTTGAACCAAAAGGGTTTATTGAAGAGCTTTATCACTAAGGGAAGGCTTCTCGGTTGAATAGAGGGATGTGGAGAGATAAAATTAGCATAGTTTCGCTGAGACAAAGGCTTGAGAGGTGTGGGTATGGAGGTAGAGGTGGGGGCCTTTTATAAGAGGGAGGAGGGGCACTCTTGGAATGTCTTGAATAGTTACTTCATTATAAAATGATTTTAGGATTTTAAAGGTCCCATAATTATATATATAGAGGGTATGGTGATAAGGGTTCGAAATACACCCATCCAATAAGTTTTTTACTAGTGTAAGTCTTATATTTTACCTTATCTTCTCATTTTATTTAAATCGTCTATTAATGAGGTAATCACTACATCATCATGGTGTCATAAATAAATTAATTTATTTTATGTATAAAAATTATAAAATACTATTATTTAGGGAATATTTCTATATTTCCAATGAATATTTATAGTAAAAAATATGACTTTTTTAAACTCATGTAAAAATTGGTTTAGTAAAACAATACATGTTTGTGACATTTTTATTTTAACTTTAAATAAAAAGTTTTTAATGTCATTTTCCTACCAAAGTGGCTCCATGGGGTCCTCATGTTTACCCATGGATTTTATTGGTCGGCCATGACTCATCCAATAAGAGTAGGACATGTGTCAAGTTAATTTCATATTATTATAACATTATCTTTACCTTAAATTACACTAATTACCTTTAAATGCGATTAATAAAACTTAAAAGTTACTATTCACCAAAAAATTATTTTAATCCCATTGAACCACATTTTACATCCTAATTACAACCATGTATGTCAGATTTTTGAAAATCAAATCACAAAAGTGGTAAAGTTTCATTTAAATGAAAGATCAGTTTTTTAACTACCACTTAGTGGTTTCACTATTTATCAAAAATTGAAGTCTTTCAGAAAAACACCAAAAATTCACCCTAAGATATATTTGATATTCCAAATTGAAAAATGATGTATATTTTAAAAAATTAAAAACATATAAGTTGTATTAATTAATTTAATTATTAATTCCCGCTATCAAAACAAATAGCGTGTTTTTAAGAAACAATATCTATTAAAAGATTGAACCTAGTTTAAGTCCCATTTCAATGTGAAATTAATTCCAATGAACACCATTGGATTAAATGGTAAAAATATATTCTAATTACACTTTAAAACCAATAAAAATATGATCTAGTCATATAAATAAATTATATTAAAAAGAGGTTTTGAATTAAAATGCAACATTTTTCACATATTCATTAAAAATGAACTTTATCAAAAAAATAACAAAAACATACACAAAGTAAATTTTCATGTCCCGATTCTAAAGAAGGATTTTATTTCGTCCAATATAATATATGAAATTGTCAAAAAGTGTATTTAAAAAGGGTTCGCCATCAAAAAGTCGGTTAATCGACCTTTTAAAGAATATTAGAATATTTACGCTTAAAATTGGATTCTTTCGCATTTTTAATCCTCTAAAATTTATTATAAAAAGTAAAAATATTTAACAAACATATATAATCATTTTATAGTTAGTTCTGTTCATTCCTGCCATTACAACGACTAGGCATTAAGTACCATTTAAAATAATAATATTTTTTTTATTAGAGTGCAACGTAAGATTTCAAAGAAACTCGTTGTTGCGTATTGGGTACTCCATCGAGCAGACCGTTCCCTTTAAATTAATATTAAAATATTATTCACAAATATGGATAAATATAAAAATTTCATATTCATTATTTATCGGGGGTGTTACATCCTTCAACCCTTTTGGGAATTGCATCCTTGCAATTTTAAAATTGGGCTCAGAAACTTCATTAAAAGTCCCACATCGGAACAAGAGTTGGTAAAACTATCACTTTAAAAGAATGAAAGAGAAGTAAAGAGGTCACCCGAGTTAACCCATACTAGGATTCCATGTAGGAAAACATGGATGTGGAAGAAAAAACAAATGGTCAGGTTGTGAGGGAGAGTGATAGAAAACATGTTTAGGAGAAACTTAACCACCCAAAAATCACAAACTTGTGATGGGTTAAATAGTATTTGATTCCCCAGTAAGAAAAGTTAACAGACAACATTTTAGTTTTAAGTTAGTTTTCATTGAGGAATTTATTTATGAGCTTAACTAAATCATAAGGAAACATACTTACTTGTCATGTTGATTTTCAACTTTTACTAGATTTCTTACACAAACTCATATTTTCTATAAAAGAGGTGTATTTAGGAAGACTTTTTCACATTAAGAGTACTATAATAAAATTCTAGAGAATCACCTAATCCATAAAATAGAACTCTATATTTCCCATGTCTTTAGACCCTTACCAAAAGAAAAATTGTTAGAACAAGATCAGATAATCCACAAAAGGATAATCCTTTATAAAAAGAAAATCTATTCTTAATCTCCAAAATTTGTCCAACAAAACCCAAAGTTCAACGAAGACAATTCAAAAAACAATTTGTCCATAAAATTATTCAAAGTAAACCAAACTAAGATTGAAACCCAAATATTTTAAGGATTTAATCACATAGTCTTCCAAGGTACAAATTAACACTTATCTCCAAATAACATCAGTTTCTCTTAAAGTCTCATATTGAAAAGTAATTAACCTAATCATATATCCTCCATGATAGGTCAATAATTTCCTAGATAACCCAAAATCAACTTATTCTTGATTCATAAAATCATCTAACTAAAAAGAATAAGTCATACTAACGAGGGAATTCACGTAGTCCAGTGGTAGGAGATGCTCCCTTGTCTCCCTTCAGTTGTGGGTTTGATTCCTACGGCCTTACCAGATGCGACGGGTTGTAACCCATCCTATGGGTTGTCCTTTTTATAAATCTCCAAAAATAACCCTAACATGTTTTAAACTCAATGGTTTCCTTATACCTCTCATTTTCATCCAAATTCATTATGATCTCACCATCTTAATTCTTGAAGTCTTATTTCACCACCATAAGATAAAATAAAATGATTTCCAAAATGAATAACATCATACCTTGATCATGGCGTCCACTCGGTTTCATCGTCATCTTGTTCACGTTGGTAGAAGTTCCATGAATGACAACAATGATTTATAGATCCTTCAAAATCATTTTCTTCCTCCATCCAAATACACCTTGTACAACATGGGTAATATGGGTGTTCACAAAAAAACAGTTTTGGAAAATAATCATGTATGACATATAATTCCAAAACATTTGATAAAACATGATTCCTATAAAATAGTCGGACAAAATTTGAGTTAAAACTTTCAATTATTGGTCCTTTTAAAATACCATAAGTATGTGCTGAGAGACTATATTTCAAAAGAAAATATAAACAGGTTGCGCAAGGGTCTCCTTCTTCAGCACCATTTTTAAAATCATAATATGCTTCAAAATCTTGTGATAAGGTAAAATACATGAAAATACCTTGATAATATTTACCTTTCTTGAAAATATGTGAATATTGGGAAAATAGTATTTGTCTAAATACAACCCATGATCCACGATGATAACGAGGTATAGTGGAGGTTTTTGATATCTCAAACAACTACTTTCATGTGATTTGTATTCTAGAAAAAGTTTCACTATCATCCGGACATGACTTTGTAATAATTATTGCAAGCATGTAATCAGGAAGAGATATGAATTCCATTTGAGATCCTCCTCCTTCCATTTGTAATCGAATATAGTTAAACTGAAAAAAAGTTATAAAACAATGATTTAACTGAATTAATAGATATAGGGACTAACCATGTGTCTAACGAAAACTCATAATCCCTAAAGTTTTCTAAACCGGCCTTTGATACCAACTATAAGGCCCCGACCTTAAAAATTACTTAATATTAAATTAAATGAATAATTCCCATTAAGGATATTTTCAGGTTTAGAGTTTTAGAGAATTAGATCATAACTATTACTTCTCAAAAGATTACACAGTGGACACTTCTATAGAGATTCCTTTTTTTTACAAAACATGAACTCTTAAAAAAAATTCATGTCTAGTTCCATGTTTAAGATATCATGAATTTTCCTTGATCGCATCCTTTCCCCTATTCCACATTATGTCCTGTGAAAAATATTTCAAAAAAAAAACTTGGGATGAGCATAAAAAGATCAGTAAGGGATACACAAAGAAGAAAATCTGTTATTTTTTCAAAACAATAAGTAAACCATGAATACTTTATCAAAGTAATACTTTTCACCTTTATGAAGTAGTAAATACTCTTCACTGAATAAAAGATCATTACTTGACCATTTGTAACCAAAATATTACCATAAAACCCATATACAGAACACATAACATATAAAGGTAACTTGGGACAGAAACATACTTAAATGAATTAACCATACAGTCGACATCCAAACATATCACTTAATGGAATAGCCATACAGCCGACTTCCATACCCAATGCATTGGAGGTTATAACATAACCACCCGTCCTAGTATTCGCTGCACCACCCGTCATATGGTTTATCACGTAACCACACGTCAAATGTCCTAGTACCATTATAAAATCATAAGACATAAAACAAATATAATGGAAAGAAAACATTTACACATTTCAATCACAATATACCACTTGAATATATTGACATAAAAAATCCATTATAAAACCCATTTTCAAAACAAAAATACATAAAAAATTATATGGTATTTATTTCATTTTAAAAACATTATGGCTTGTTGAGGAAGCCAAAGACCAAATAATACTTGCGACAGCGGAAAATGTCATTGTCACCACGTACGTTATAATAAACATTACTTTTTGTCATATAGTAAAACACTTCATAGAAAAAGACTCCATTTAAATGAAATGAAAATTCAAAGCCGTTTATACAGTGTATAAAAGAAGGTCTTGTATTAGAACAAAATATGCCTCAATGAATGGAGATTGAGACGAAGTCCCGTTCAGTGACAGTATCCTTAGATTAAGGATAAATCAATTACATAATTATGTGTGACAAATAAATACACCCAATATAAGTGAATATTAAGTGTAAAACAATCAGATTCAATCACACATGTTTATATGATGACATATTCAAGGAGTACAAGTTTAACCCAAAGGATTGAAATTGAGTTAAGAAGTTCCCTTGCAAGAGTTCGACAGCCTAACGACGTTACATTAAAATTCATAAATGAGTTGATGAGAGAGAAAATAGTATCTCCTCACTTGGAAATAAAATTTACATCAATAAGGATATATAATAACATATCCCAACATCATAAGATGTAAATTAAGAGACATAACATAAAGAAGTCTTTTTAAAATGAGGAGGGTGAAAGGATCCCTTACCGATTTGGGTAACTTTCGAAACGTACTCCCCATGAAAGAAGGACCAAAAAATTCTGATGTAAATAACCATAAATGAGATTATATTACCAAAATAGTAGAATCATGGTCATTACATACACCAGTCAATGAATATAGTGACAAATATAGCATGAATCTCACGGAAATAACAAGTGAGATAACATATCCCCTTACGAAAATTTGGCAGCCTAACAGCGCCACTTAAAAATTCCACAAAATGGATTGAAGATATAAATTAGGGTCTCTCATCATATGAACATAAAAAGTAAAGTAAAAGTAATATAGAATAACATCCTCCAACATAAAAAAGAGGATCTTAAAAGAAGTGACATAAAAGAGAGTACTTAAAAAGAAAGAGAGAGGCTGGATCCCTTACCTTAAGTCTGACTTGTCTTATTCGTTTCTTTATATTCTTGAATAATAAACTTTGTTCAATTAATAATTTCTTAAGGACCTACTTTAAATATTATTATTCAGTTAATATCAAATATTATAATGTTATAATAATTGGTTAATAATGTGAGTTCATATCAGATGTTTTTGACGATGTTCGATACTTGAGTAAAAATCGAACTTGTTGGAAAAGAATTTTCCATGTAGTTATAAGTACATCATCTTCAGAATAGTATTAATGATTTAAATATCATATATATCCAGTATATATTCATTTTATACTATTCCATAACATTTGGAGATAAAAAGAAATGAAATTCACCGTTCATGGAGACAGTTGGCCGTACGTACGCATGAACGCTACTTTCATTTCTTTTTCATATTAATGGAATTAAAAATAAATGATATATATATATATATATATATATATATTATAATTACATTATAATATATATGTTATATAGGTCACATATTTTCTTTAATTTCATTCATTATACATTCCATGTATTGCATGAACGAGTCACATCACTCGAGGGTGTAGTAGTCTACACTTCCTCGTATGAAATTATTGCATTTGCACAACATGAAAAGCATAAAGTTATGTTTTAAATATAAAATACAGAAGCATATAGAAAACATAAATACCATATATATCATATATAAAATATAGTGACATCATAGTGGCCACCATGAAAGGTGTTAAGAGAAGATTGAACAATCATCATTTTGTGAGGCAGTAATTCTCCATCCACAGAAACAGTATGTTCTTTAACCATTAGACGGAGGTGTGTGTAAGTGAAGCTCGAATCATTCTCATAACAACATCCTAGTATATTTATGATACTAGTTTTGTTACAAAATAAAGGAATAAAAAGAGTTTAGGGGGTTGGATAAGCAATATAAAACAAAAGAACATTAGGGAAAACTTTATCTTTAAATAGGGTAACTCCTCTTAGTTTGAATCAAAAGGGTTTATTGAAGAGATTTATGCCTAAGGGAAGGATTATAGGATGAAGAGAGGGATGTGGAGAGATAAAATGAGAAGAGTTTGTCCGAGACAAAGGCTTGAGATGTGGGGGTAAGGAGATAGAGGTGAGGGCCTTTTATAAGAGGGAGGAGGGACACTCTTGGAATGTCTTGAAAAGTTATTTTATTATAAAATGATTTTCGGATATTAAAGGTCCCACAATTATATATTTCAAGGGTAAGGTGATAAGGGTTCTAAATCCACCCATCCAATAGGTTTTTTACAACTGTAATTGTTATATTTTACCTTATATTCTCATTTTATTTAAATCGTTCAATAATGAGGTAATCACTGCATCATAATGGTGTCATAAATAAATTAATTTATTTATTGTATAAAAATTATAAAAAAATACTATGATATACAAAATCTTTTTATCTTTCCAATGAATATTTATAGTAAAAAATATGACTTGTATAACCCCATGTAAAAATTGTTTTAGTAAAACAATACATGTTTGTGACATTTTTATTTTAACTTTAAATAAAAAGTTATTAATGTCATTTTCCTACCAAAGTGGCTCCATGGGGTCCCCAAGTTGACCCATGGATTTTATGGGTTGGCCATGACTCATACAATAAGGGTAGGACATGTTTCAAGGTCATTTCATATTATTATAACATTATCATTACCTTAAATTAAACTAATTACATTTAATCATGATTAATAAAACTTAAAAGTTATTATTCACCAAAAAATTATTTCAATCCCCTTTATAACGTCTCGGTTTCGGGTTCCACTCAACGGGTGCCCCGAACCCGGTTCGCCACGTGACCTCAAGCACATTTCCCCAAATGCCAGAGGCTGCCGACTAGCAGCGAGGGCCCATGTCTGATAGTGGGGAAACAATGCCCTCATTCGTCAAAGTGTAGCGCAGCGGAATACAAAATAAAACATACAACAAACAGGGAAAGCAGTAAATCATACACAACTGAAATAAAAAAAAGTAATGGATATAACCAACATTATATAAATGATGATGCTACAAGTCTCAAGTTCTATGAAAAAGCCAGAAAATGTTATACATCAATACAATACAACCAAAAGCAGAGAACAACAAAACAAAGCAAAACAGCTGGCATCGGCATCACAAGCCTAGGCTCGGTCCCATGCCCTCCTACTCCTCAGCAGCAATCATGTACCTGTATAAGGACTCTCGCACCTATCCACACCTGCAACAATGTAATTAGTTTGGTCCGAAAAGCATGACCCAAATAGGGTGTGAGAAATATATCTTAGTAGGCACTCACCAAAGGCTCATGCCCAACTGCGTGTAAGCATGAAACAACAGTGTGTAATAATAAAATGAAATAAACCAAGAAGTACTCAAAAATAACTAACTTACCAGTTATATTGTCATTTCATTATTTATTTAATCCATTTAATTTAGTATTATTCTGTGCTCAACAACACCAAGACCTCAGGCCAACCAGTATCTTGCCCTCAGGATAATATGGTGAACCACGCCCTAAGGATATACATAATCCAACCCACAGGTATTGCCCTCAGGAATAACAAAAATTTCCCTTAGGCGTAGGAAGTGTCACCCTCAGGCACAGAAGTCAAGCCCTCAGGCACGAAAGGTTTCCCTCAGGAAAAATAGTTACAACCCTCGGGCTAAATAGTACAATGCCCTCAGGCTAATCACAACAACGCCCTTAGGCTAAAAATATAAATGGGCCATTCCCAACATAGAAACAAGCAGTAATAACCAATTCCTCGCAAGGCAATTCTACAATTAGTACTTTGAAGGCATACCCTCAGGTATCCTGGCTAAACGGCTAAACAGTGGAACACACCCCCGTGGTGGTTCCAGATCCAAGCAACGATCCCAACCAGCATTGTAATATCATAATTAAATACCTAATCAATTCTAGGTGTTTAATATAGAAATGGCCTCAGCCACACGACACCCCAACATGGGTTCCTGAAAAAAAAACGCACAAAACACACAGCTGTTGGAAAACTAAACACCAAGACACCTACCTTAAACCCCAAAGAACGTTATACCCGAATGCCGACTCCAGAAAAACCCAAGAACGGCGTAGATCTGACGAAGAACAAAACTCTCTTAACCTAAAATAACTCTTGTTAGGAGAATAATTGGTAATAATAACTCTAGGAGAAGAGAGGGCTTACCCGTGCGGTTCTAACGTGATCGTCCGAAGTGGAATCGGATTCCAGATGAACACCCGGCGGATCTTCAAAAATTCAGCCTCCTCTTTTGGCTCCAAAACGGCTCAAATTACTCCCCTGCCAAATGAGGAGGCTACTGCCTGTTTTAAGCCGAAAAAACAAAGTACACGACATGTACTTCCAAGTACACAACGTGTACTCCTTTCATTTAACGGTTCCTCTGGCAGCTTCCTGCCAGCGCGACACTGCTCGCCTGCCGACAAGAGTACACGACATGTACTCCTGAATACACGACGTGTACTGCCGCCCAGCTGGCAGCTGCTCCATATCCTTACTTTTTGGCCTGCCGACTGACTACACGACGTTTAAAGGACCACTACACGGTGTGTAGTCGGTTCCTACACCCTTTGTCGCTAACATGGCTACACGCCCTGTGTACTCATCCCAACATGGCCAGAAGTACATGGCGTGTGGAAAAAGTATATGGCGTGAAGTTCCAAAATTTAGGATTTTCCCCATTGTTCATATTTTATTAAAAACACTTAAGGAAAAGAGAAAGAAGAAGCTCATACCTCAAGTGAAGAACCGGGTCCTTACAAACTTCCCCCTTTATAGCAATTCGTCACCGAATTGCTCTTCCAAGGTTGGAGAAGATATAGCTGTGAACAACTCCGGACACTGAGCACGTACGTCGGCCTCCCACTCCCAGGTCTCATCCTACACTCTGCCATGCTGCCATAGCACCCGTACGAGAGGAACTGACCGGCCTCGAAGATCCTTCGTGCTCCTGTCATAAATACGAATCAGATGCTCCTCAAAGGATGCATCTGTCTCCAGCTCAACCTCCTTGGGCTGAAAGATGTGAGACAGGTCTGAATGACAGCGAAGAAACTGAGATACGTGGAAGACGTCGTGCATGGATCGGTACCACTGCAGTAACCGCAACCGATAAGCAACCAACCCGACCCTTTCCAGAATCTCAAATGGACCCACATACCGTGGTGAAAGTTTACCCTGTCTCCTGATCTGCTTGTGTCCCAGCCTCGGCGAAACACATAGAAAAACCTGATCCCCGACCACAAACTCCAAAGGTCATCTGCGGCGTTCAAGATATGACTTCTGACGATACTGTACGGTAGCCATCCTCTTCTGAATCAACTAGACCTTCTCAAACGTCTCCTGCACAAGCTGTGGCCCCAGTAAAGCTGCCTCACCTGCCTCTATCCAGCACAAAGGTGATCAGCACGACCTCCCATATAAAGCATCGTAAGGTGCCATCACAATAGTCTCCTGAAAGCTATTGTTATAGGCAAACTCGACTAAGAGTATATGCTTCTCCCGCGAGCCCCCAAAGTCTAGGACGCATGTATGCAGTATGTCCTCAACAACCTGTATCGTAGGCTCTGACTGGCCATCTGTCTGGGGGTGGTATGCTGTGCTCAGAAGCACTTGTGTACCCAGCGCCCTCTGAAAACTCTGCCATAAACGAGATGTAAAGCTGGCGTCCCTATCTGAAATGATAGAACGAGGTACCCCATGAAGACATATGATCTCTCAGATATACATACTTCTGATCTCGTCAACACCGAAGGTCTCCTTGATTGGCAAGAAGTGAGCTACCTTCGTGAGTCTGTCTACAACAAACCAGACGGTATCATTACCTCTAGGTGACCTCGGCAACCCTGTCACGAAATCCATCATGACATCATCCCATTACACTCTAGAATGGGTAACTGCTGTAATAGCCCATCTGGTCTCTAATGCTCCACCTTCACCTGCTGACAGGTGGAACACCTCGTAACAGAACCAGCTACATCTCTTTCCATACTCGGCCACCAGTACTGACATCTCAAGTCACGATACATCTTGGTAACCCCGGGATGAACTGCCCAAGTTAAAGCATGAAACTCCCACTCATCTCCTCGCGTATATCCCCTAGAACCCATACTCGTCCATGGAAATGCAAAACCTCATCATCCCCTATCGTCCAACCAGGAGGAGGGTCCACACTTGCCATCCACTCCTGTAGAACTAGGCCTTTCGAATCAGAGAGCAGTCTCATCCTCACTTTATCCAGGAGGGTATAAGTCACAGCTAAAGAGGAAAGATAAGTCTGCCCCTAACTATGGTGCACCTCCAAATGCATCTCAGAGAACAAGGCCATGAGCTCCCAATCACCAGTGGCCTCCTGCACTGCCTGTATCTGAGTCTTCCTGCTCAGTGCATCAGCTATTGCATTACCTTTACCAGGTGTATAGGCAAGCTCAAAATCGAAGGTCTGTAGGTATTCAACCCACCTCCTCTGCCTCAGATTCAAGTCACGCGGAGTAAATATATACTTGAGGCTTTTGTGGTCGGTGAAAACCAGAAAATTCTCCCCCAATAGATAATGTCTCCAACATCGCAACACATGTACAACTGCAACTAACTCAAGATCATGCATCGGGTAATTCCTCTCATGTGGCCTCAACTGCCGAGACCCGTACGCCACAACTTGGTCGCCCTGCATCAACATTGCTCCCAGCCCAATACCTAATGCATCACAATAAACTGTATAGATCTTCCCCGGCTCTCGGAGTATCAGGATCGGTGCTGATGTCAACCTTCCCTTCAGGTCCTGAAAAGCTACCTTGCAAGCTTCCGACCAAACGAACTTCACACCCTTATTAGTAAGACCTGTCAACGGTGCTTCTAAGTGGGAGAAGTCTTGTATGAAACATCTGTAGTAACCATCCAGCCCTAAGAAACTCTGTATCTCGAACACGTTCTTAGGATTCTCCAAAAAAACTACCACTCTCACCTTCTCTGGGTCTACTGAAACTCCTGCCTCAGAGATGATATATCCCAAGAAGTGAATCTGGTCCATCCAAAAGTGGCACTTTGAGAGATTAGCATATAGATGATGCTCCGTCAGTGTACTCAATATGATATCATGATGGGTGGCATGGTCATGTCGAGTGTGAGAGTACACCAAGATGTCGTCCATGAATAATACCACAAAATAATCAAGATACGAATGGAACACACGATTCATCAAAGCCGTGAAAACCGCTGGCGTGTTCGTGAGTCCGAACAACATAACCGTATACTCATATAGACCATACCTACTCCTGAAAGCCGTGAGAGGTATATAAGATGGTCTCATGAATAGCTGATGATATCCTGGTCTAAGGTCAATCTTCGAGAACACTCGTGCTCCACGAAGCTGATAAAAAAGATCATCAATCCTTAGTAAGGGATATCAGTTCTTAATCGTCAACTGGTTCAACTTCCGATAATCCACACAGAGTCTAAGAGTACCGTCCACCTTATTCGCAAAAAGGATAGACGAAACCCAAGGAGAAGTACTTGGTCGGATAAAGCCCTTTGCCTGCAACTCCTCTAACTACCTCTTGAGCTCCTGCAACTCAGGTGTAGCCATCCTATAAGGAGGAATGGACACCGGTGCTGCTCCTGGAACAAGCTCAATGGAGAAATCCACCTCTCTCTCTAGAGGTAGACCTAAAAATTTATCCAGGAAGACATCCCTGAAACGATCAACAACAGGAGGGAAATCTGCCTAACAAGTCCCCTAGTCATCCAGATATAAGCTCATAATCTGGGCTATGGCTCCACCTCACCCACAATGCTCTGGTCTAGCTCGGCTCGCCTAAACATCCCATTCGCCCTTGTATAGAAACTCTTTGCCCTCTGGTGACGTGAAATGCAACCTACGATGATAGAAATCGACAAATGCCCGCAAGGGAACCAACCAGTCCATCCTGAGAATGATGTCATGGCTCGTCATCTCTAGGACATAGAGGTCCCAAAAGAAGTTACACCCACCAACCTCAAGGGGTCACTCCTTGCACTGACGAATACTAGCTGTCCTAGTTCCCAACGGAGTGTCTAGCATCATGATAAGAGAAGAAGTATAAACACAGAGCCCAAGGCTATCCAAAATGGGTACAGATATGAAACTATGTGTAGAACCCGTATTGAAAAGTACTGAAGATAAGACAAAAGCTACTAAAATAGTACCTCTGACTGTAGAAGGTCAGGGATCCTGCTCATGCTGGGTATGTTGCACCGCCTATGTCTGCCCAATGCCGCGGCACTACGACACAGCATGGATACCCTGAGCTGTCCCACCCTGTTGCCTCTGAGATCCTAGTGTCTGGCTACCACGGCCACAACCACAATCTCTGCCTGCACACCCTGACGTATTCTAGTTCCCTGAATGGAAAGAAGCAACTGGTCCTGCTACTGCATGTGGAGTCTGTACAGAACCACTATCACTAGACATTGGTGGATACACCCTACAAAAGCGCTGTAGATGACCCATCTTTCCGCAAGCTCGACACTCCAATGGATCACGTGGACACTGCGGTATCTTGTGCCCCTCTCTGCCACACTGGTAGCACATGATCGGGCTACCTAAAGCAACTTCCTGGCTGGTACTGCAACCCTAAGAGAAATCCATCTGTCTGTTCCTCTTGACAGTAGAAAAGTACCAGTAGCTGGTGCTGAACCTCCCTGACCCACACCTCTAGATTCTCGAAGGTTCCTCTCTATGATCAATGTCTGGTTCACAATAGCGTGTACAGTAGGCTACCTGAAGACATTCACCAGCGTTAAGATTTCATACAGAAGACCATCCTCAAAACGTCTGGCTCTCAACGTCTCATCACCCACCAGCACATGTGTAAAGCACCGAAGCTCCGTAAAACGAGCAGAATAGTCCATCACTAACATAGCGCCCTACTGTAGATTCATGAACTCTAGAACTCTATCTGCTCTCAGCGTCTCCGGGAAGAAAAAGTCATAGAAGACTACCTAAAAGTCTTCCCACGCCATGTCCCTGTGATGCTCCGACTGGGTGGTAACATCCCACCACCTCTTGGCAGAATCACGCAGCATGTATGTCACGAGGTTGACCCTCTGCCCTAGAGGCATCTCAAGATGCTCGAAAATAGTCTGAATCGACCCCAACCAAGACTCTGCTGCCTATGGTCTGCCATCACTTGAGAATGTAGGTGGATGTTGCTGTTGGAAGATACGTGTCAGCTCGGCCATAGATGTGGCAGCCTGCGGTGCTCCCTGAAAGGTCTGCATGAACTGCAATAATCCTTCACGGAACTGCGCCTCTATTCCGGTGTCCGGTATACTAGCTGGTGCCATATCTGGCTCTTCTGGAGGATCAACTGGTAGCCCATGGCCCACCATCTCCGGAGTATTCTCGTTTCCGCTCTCCTAGTGAACAACGCGAGGTTGTCTAGGCGACATGATACTACAAGGCCAAAATCATGCCTTAGATTCAATATTATCAAGGACCGAAGATGAAAAAACCAAAAAGGGAATAGGAGTAATAAGGAATTAAAAATTTTCAAAACAAGACTACACATAGTGTACACTGACTACACGACGTGTACTTGACTCCTCTTCTCCTGCTTGGGTCCTTCGACATGGCTAAGCAACACGACTCCCGTTTGAACAAACTACAAGGCGTGTATATTATCTACACGGCGTGTATGGTGTTTTTTTCCAACTGCCTGTGTCGTTTGTGACATGGCCGACTACCCGGATTAAAACTACACGGCGTGTTACACTCATACACGGTGTGTACATTACCCCGTTTCCTAGCCACACGGCTAAGTCCACACGGTCTGTCCTCAGACAAGACTACACTGCGTTTCCCCAAAGGTACACGACGTGTTAAAGGAATGGTGAAATCGACCCGTGTTGTTAGTTACATGGCCGAGTCCCCAGGCCACACTACACGGCGTGTTCATCAATGACACGATGTGTTATGTACAGGAGTTCACCGACCCGTGTTGTTAGTTACACGGCCGGACTCCGGGTCGACCCTACACGGCGTGTACATACGCTACACGGTGTGTTCGCCCTAGCACTTACCTACCCCGTGTCGTTTCCCACACGGTTTGAGACACGGGAAGAGACTACACGGTGTGTAGTCAGAGTAAACGACATGTACTTAAAAAGTACAGTTTTCTTCCCGAATAGAAGGCCATACACGGCGTGTTGAAAATACTACACGGCGTGTATACTGGGTTTCCAGAATGTATGCCTCAAAAACTTCCTCGGAACCCAGAAAATAATGAAAAACAACACCTAAGTGTCAAATTCCAACCCTTGAGGGCCCATACTCCCCACAAATCAAAGTTTGACATCTTATCTGTGTTATAAATAACAAAACTGTGTTATAACTAATAAACAATCAATGATCGACCAAATTACGGTCACAGGGGGCCCATACTCCCCAAAAACCAAAGTTTGGCTCCATTCTATGAACAACTTACCCAAAAATTACCTTATCAAATAGCAGTTATTTTATCAGTGCAGCTATCACAACATCATGCTTTTCTAGCACAACAACTATCACAACAACATGATATTTTCTAATGCACCCACATGGCATGGAAACTATGCATGGCATGTGATTATAGAATGTGCCTAAATTATGCATGAGATGGAATACCCTCATCTCATCGGGTTGAAACTAAATAGAACTCATAGATAAAATATAAACAACACAATACAAGTGTGTCACCCAACGGTGAAATCATATCAACTGTAAAATTTTCAAAATCAGAAGAATTGCAAAATATGAGGTAGACTGGATTTTCCCTGTACGCGAGTTAGCTACGCCCGACATAGCTTATTACCAACTACCGTTCATCCTATCCCTGACTACGGCTCCATATAGTCAGTAAAAGAGAAAAGAAACCCTCTGATACCACTTTGTAACGTCCCGGTTCCGGGTGCCACTCAACGGGTGCCCCGAACCCGGTTTGCCACATGACCTCAAGTGCATTTCCCCAAACGCCAGAGGCTGCCGACTAGTAGCGAGGGCCCAGGTCTGATAGTGGGGAAACTATGCCCTCATTCGTCAAAGTGTAGTGCAGGGGAATACAAAATAAAACATATAACAAACAACGGAAGCAGTAAATCATACACAACTGAAATAAACAACAACAGTGGATATAACCAACAGTATATAAATAATGATTCTACAAGTCTCAAGTTCTAAGAAAACAGCTAGAACATGTTATACATCAATACAGTACAACCAAAAGCAGATCACAACAAAACAAATCAAAACAGCTGGCAGGGGCATCATGAGCCTAGGCTCGATCCCATTCCCTCTTACTCCTCAACAATAATCATGTACCTGTATAGGGACTCTTTCCCTTTTCCACACCTGTAGCAACATAATCTGTTAGGGAAAAAAAGTGTGACCCAAACAGGGTGTGAGAAATATATCTCAGTAGGAACTCACCAAAGGCTCATGCCCAACTGCGTGTAAGCATGCAACAACAGTGTGAAATAATAAAATTAAATAAACCAAGCAGTACTCAAAAGTAACTAACTTACCAGTTATATTGTCATTTAATTATTTATTTAATCCATTTAATTTAGTATCATTCTGTGCTCAACAACACCAAGCCCTCACGCCAACCAGTATCTTGCCCTCATGCTAATATAGTGAACCACGCCCTCAGGCTATACAAAATCCAACCCGCAGGTATTTCCCTTAGGCATAACAGAAATTGCCCTTAGGTGTAGGAAGTGTCACCCTCAGGCACAAAAGTCAAGCCATCAGGCACGAAAGGTTGCCCTCAGGCGAAATAGCTACAACCATCGGGCTAAATAGTACAATGCCCTCAGGCTAATCACAATAATGCCCTTAGGCTAAACAGGTATATGGGCCATGACCAACATGGAAACAAGCAGTAACAAGCAATTCCTCTCAAGGAAATTTGACAATTACTACTTTAAAGGCATACCCTCGGGTATCCTGGCCAAATGGCTAAATAGTGGAACACACCCCCGGGGTGGTTCCGGATCCATGAAATGATCCCAAACAGCATTTTAATATCATAATTAAATACCTAATCAATTCTAGGTGTTTAATATAGAAACGTACTCAGCCACACGACACCCCAACATGGGTTTGTGGCACAAAAACGCACAAAACACACAATAGTTGGAAAACTAAACACCAAGCCACCTACCTTAAATGAAAACGAACGTTATACCCGAACGCTGACTCTAGAAATTCCCAAGAACAGTGTAGATTTGATGAAGAACAAAACTCGCTTAACCTCAAATAACTCCTGTTAGGAGAAGAATTGGTAAGAAGCACTCCAGGAGAAAAGAGGGCTTACCCGTGCAGTTCCAATGTGATCGTCCGAAGAAGAATCAGATTCCAGAAGAACACCTGGCGGATATTCAAAGGTTCAGCCTCCTACTTTGGCTCCAAAATGGCTCAAATGCTTCCTCTATCAAATGAAGAGGCTACTGCCTTTTTTAAGCTGAAAAAAGAAAGTACATGGCGTGTACTTCCAAGTACATAGCATGTACTCCTTTCATTTAATTGTTCTTCTGGTGGCTTCCCGCCAGCGCAACAATGCTCGCCTGCTGAAAAGAGTACATGACATGTAATCCTGAATACATGGCGTGTACTGCTGCCCAGCTGACGGCTGCTCCACCACCTTACTTTTTGGCCTGCTGACTGACTACACGTCATGTAAAGGACCACTACACGACGTGTAACTGGTTCCTACACCCTTTGTCGCCGACATGGCTACACTCCCTATGTACTCATCCCAACACGGCCAGAAGTACATGGAATGTGGAAAAAGTACATGGCGTGTAGTTCCAAAATTTAGTATTTTTTTCACATTTTCCATATTTTATTAAAAACACTTAAGGAAAAGAGAAAGAAGAAGCCCGTAACTCAAGAGAAGAACTGGGTTCTTACACCATTGAACCACATTTTACATCCTAATGACAACCATGTATGTTGGATTTTTTAAAATCAAATCACAGAAGTAGTAAAGTTTCATTTAAACGAAAAATCAGTTTTTAAACTACCACATAGTGGTTTCACTATTCATAAAAAAATTGATGTTTTCAGAAAAATACCAAAATTCACCCTATGATATATTTGATATTCAGAATTCAAAAATGATGTCTATTTTACAAAAATTCAAAACATATAAGTTTCATTAATTAATTTAATAATTAATTCTTGCTGTCAAAACAAATAGCGTGTTTTTAAGAAACAATATCTATTAAATGATTGACACTAGTTTAAGTCCAATTTCATTTTCAAATTAATTCAAATGATCACCATTGGATTAAATGGTAAAAATATATTCTAATTTCACTTTAAAATCAATACAAAATATGATATAATCATATAAATAAATTAGATTAAAAAGTGGTTTTGAATTAAAATACAATAGTTTTCACATATTCATTAAATATAAACTTTATTGAAAAAATAACAAAAACATACACAAAGTAAATTTTGATGTCCTGATTCTAAAGAAGGATTTTATTTGGTCCAATATAATATATTAAATTTTCAAAAAGTGGATTTAAAAAGGGTTTTCCATCAAAAGGTGGTTAATCGAACTTTTAAATAATATTAGAATTTTTACGCTTAAAATTGTATTCATTCACATTTTTAATCCTCTAACATTTATTGTAAAAAGTAAAAATATTTGAAAAACATATATAATAATTTTTTAGTTAGTTCTATTCATTTTTTCCATTACAAAGGCTATGCGTTAACTACCATTTAAAGTAATATTATTTTATTATTAGAGTACAACGTAAGATTTCAAAGAAACTCATTGTTGGGTATTGGGTACGCCATCGAGCATAACATTCCCTTTAAATTAATATTAACATCTTATTCACAAATATGGATAAATATAAAAATTTCATATTCTTTATTTACCGGGGGTGTTACACATATGACTTGAAATGGGTGTTTTCAATATAAAAATGTCATTTTAATTAAAAATCTGTGTCACTCACAAATAAAAAAGAAAACATAATAATATGGGCTTGAAAAATTATAAAAATGTCCCATTAAATTTTTGACATGTAGGAATTAGTTTCACGCCAATCCAAAACATGGTGTGGACAATATGACTCAAAGTGCTTTTTATCAGTTTAAAAATTCCATTTTTTGTAAAAAACATGTGTCACTCACTAAAAACCAATAAAATACACTCAGGTTGTCTTCATACACTTAAAAAAAATCCATATATCATTTTTATGTGTAGGAATCAACCATACATCAATATGACATAGGGTGTGACTGAAATGACCCAAAATGTGTTTTTTAGTTTAAATATGATATTTTAACTAAAAACATGTGTCACTCACTAAAAAATGTGACAAAACACACATATTGTGTTAATAATTTAGAAAAATTACCCATATTTTTTTTACTTGTAAAAATTAATAAAATGCTAATAAAATAGACAATGTGACTGGTATGAATCAAAGTGAATATTTTTTTTAAATATTGACATTTTAGTACAAAATATATTTCATATACTCAAAATTAAGGAAATATGACTAGATTTTATTTATAAAGAAGGAAAATGATCCAAAAGTCATTTGTGAGGTGTAAAAATCAACTTCACATCAATCTAACACATAGTGTGACCGATATGACTCAAAGTTTTTCTTTTTTTTTTATATTGAAATTTTAGTTCAAAAGACATAAGGATTACTCAAAATCAAGAAGATAATTTTTATATTATTTTCAAATCTTTAAAAAACCAATTCATAATTATTTTTTGACAAGTAGGAATTGTCAAAACTTCAATTTCATACAAGGTCTAACCAGTATTACTAAAAACTTGTGTTTTCATTTTAAAAAAAGAATTTAAGTTAAAAACACGTGTCACTCAATAAAAACAAAAAAACACTCTTGTATTGTCTTGATACTTTAGAAAAATGATCCTTGAGTCATTTTTTACATTTATAAACCGTCTACACATCATGTTGACACATGGTATGACCAATAGGACTCAATTTATGTGTTTGAAGTTTTAAAAAGGCATTTTAGTTAAAGACATGTTTCAATCACGGATAAACTTGAAAACACACTCATATTATCTTGATATTTTGGTAAAATGATCCATAAATCTTTTTTGATGTGTTGGAATCATTCACATGTCAATCTGATACATGGTACGACCGATATGACACAAAGTGGATATTTTCATTTAAAATTGACATTTTAGCTCAAAACAAACAACCCATAATTAAAACAAAAAAATACACTCATTTTTTCTTGATAATTTTTGTACAATGATCCATACATCCTTTTTGATGTGTAGGAATAATACACAAATTAATCCAATACAAGATGTTCCTTGTATAACTCGTAGTGAATCTTTTCAGTTTAAAAATGACATTTTATTAATTCATTATTTAATATTCATGTTTTATTTATTTCTTTATAATATTACTAACATATGTTTTTTTATATATGTACACTCTTTTTATTGAGTTGGGTAGTTTTTTTGGAAATTGGTAGAATGGTCAACCTCTTTTGAGAGGGGGTCGGTGTATAAAGACATAAAAAAGTTATTGTTTTGGATTTTTTGATGCTTTTGATAAATTATATATACCAATGCAATTACACAGACCAATGTATGAAAATTTTTCAACACATTATTTTCATTCTTGTATTTGTGATTTAAATTTAAGTGAAATTATTTTTTGTATTTTTTTATATAATGCTATAATTTTAATAGAACACTATTGCAATATGGATTTTATCATTGCTAAAAATATGGATGATAAAAAAGATAATTTATCAGTTCAAAAAACATGCTAATAATGTTTCCCATTTATCAGTGCTACAAAAACCACTGATAAATATTGACCTTTATCAGTGCTAATTTAATGAACTACCCCCAACCGTTCATCCAACGGATGCTCAACCTATCCTTCCATATACTCAAGGAGAGTTCCTAATCCCCTTGGGGTGTCAAAAAGCATCTATGAAATCAATATAACTATTAGGGATGGTTTCACCATCAATAACCCAAATAAAACATCCACACAAGGAATAATGATAAAAGAAACAAGGATACATGTTAAAATATATATCATATAAATAAACATATAATACAATGATTAGAAAGGAACAAAATAATCTAAAAGGAAAAAATGGAAGACTAAAGAGGCCAAAACAATACTCAAGATAATTACTTTTGTGAAACTGAAGGTCCGATCACCATCTCTATGTGCCTCTCAATTCACCACCATGATCTTAGAAACCATCCATTTCACAAGGAAGATAACACCAGATCCTACCCAAAATCCAAGACCTTGGGAAACATACACAATACATTAATGCTACATACCCACCATCATGAGTATGTTGGGTGTGAACCAAATCCATTAGGATATCACCATGAGTCTAATTCATTATTTTTATAAATGAAACTAAAAATTATATTTTGAACGTAATATAAGAAAACATGTCACAAAAATGACTTATTTTGAAGTTAAATTGCATTTATTTTCCATTCATGCTTTGTTTTGGAGGGTTTCCAAAGGTTTTATGGAGGAATAGATTAGTTTTTATGAATTGGGCCAAACCGTGAGCCCAATTCCAGATTTAAAAATAAATTTTGTTTCTTTTATAACTGTTTTATTTTTTAATTTTTTTCACCCATTCCAATTCCTAAATGGTCTCATATGACTTATTAACACTAAATTTAAATTTGGAGCCTTTATAAATCCATAATCATGGAGGATTTGAGTTTTTATTTAAGAATTGGGCCAACCCGGAAGCCCATTTTCCAGTTTTAAATTGTTTCTTTAATTTTTTAATATCCTATTAAATATAATGGATTTTTCAGTGATTATACCTCCCTCTCGACCCTAAGAAACCTAGGAGAGCTCCCATTGCCTTTCCATCATCCTTGGAGCTCTTCGAAATCGCGACTTAGGGCTGAACTTCATAGGGTGTCTCAAATCGTTCAGAATTGAAGAGGTAACTTCATCCCTCCATAAATCTCACAATTATTACTCTTTTCCCTCCATTCTAGTTCCCAAATTACCTCATGAATCTTGTTCTAACAACTCCTGAGTTTTTTCTATTTTTAATTTCAGAAACTATTGTTTTCGAGTGATTAATTCAGGATACTTCAAGTAAGTGAGTCCATTTCTTTCCTCTTTCGAATTGCTTAGGGTTTCTTCCCTAATTCTTGAATTATAAAAATTCCAGAAGTTAGTGTTAATGCCTAGGTTCTAAATTACTTTATTTTGGGTGAAATATTGAGGTTTTAGGTTTATTTTAACTTTTTTGAGGTGCGACGGTTGTGCAGTTGATGTTTCACCCCAATATTTGAGGGTTTCGACACATTCGGTATGTGATTCCGTGGGTAACCATTTAATGATGAGTTAGTTTGCTTGATTAAATAATTTTTCATGTTCCTTATATTCTGTTCATTATGAGAAAACCATTTTTGGTAGAAATAGTAAAGCATTTGGTATTAAAGTTACATTTTTGTTTGAAGTGTTTATTTTTTAAATGTATTTCATGTGTATCTCTTGTGGTAGTTTTGTAAAATGTGGAAGTGATTTATTAGATGTTGAACGGGGCTGCCAATTTTGGTTGGGTAATAATATAGTGCCATGTGGGCCTAAAAAGGAGGATCTTTGAATGTGTTTTATGTGTGTAACCTTGTTATACTCCTTGAAAGTGTTTTATGGATTTGTGTGTTCTCATGGGTATCTATTGCGATATTGTTCAAGGTGATTATATAACATTATAAAGTGGATTATTACATGTTTATTGGGATTCCAATTCTGTTTTGGTAGGATATTGGTGTGATTTTGGCTTAAAAATAGGTTTTTGAAATGGGTTTTGTGTGCAAGACATATTTACAACACTTGGGTTCTTTTTATGAAAATAATAAATGTTTTAGTTGGTTAAACAAAGTGGGAAAAGGGCACAGATGTACTGTTTGGTATGTTTGTTCAAGTATTATGGGGTTTTTAAAGGTGAAGTTATGTTTTAAGATGTCAAATATTTTTAGAATGCTTCGTAAATTTCTGAAATGTTTTATTAAATTGTGATGTTGGAGCGAAACTTGTTTGTAAGCTATTTCGTGTATGTTTAATGATAAAATGATTTTGAAGGTAAAAAGGGTGTTATGTAACAAATGAGTGGGCTATTATGAGAGTTGTAATATATTGTAATGGTTTTATTAAATTGTTTAATGAATTTTTGGAAGTGTTAAAGAAATGTGAAAAGTATTGTGGGCTATTTTGGTGTGAGTTGGATTTCAAAATCAATTTGAATGAAAAGTAGAATTTTGTTACTTGTGTTGTATACATGTGAGCTGTTTAGTGAATTTATGATATGGAAATAATATTTTCTTGTGAATATTATATTCATTAACTTGTTGAACTTGTTTGAGCACAAAGGGAAACCTGGGTATCTAGGTGGGTGGACGTGTACTAGTATGCTAGTGTATCCGTGGGGTTTGGCCTTAGTTTCACATAGCAAGATTGACACTTAAAACTCTAACTAAATTATGATGATGGTGATTGGGGACCACTAGGTTGTGGTTATGTACCCTACTAGTGGCTCGTGCACGAGAACATATATTTGTGATGGTTACTCTCACCGAGATACGAGGTACCTGAGACCCACAACTAGCTAGTGCCTAGGGGTTATTTCCCATTGTTTGTGCTCACTAGATATTTTGTGCTTATCTTTGGCATATGGTATGAGTGGCTGGAAAATTCAGTATCCTTGGTATTTATTTTAAAAGTGTTAATTCTTTAAATTATCCCACATGAAAACTGATTTTTTTTAAGTTGCATCTTTTAGAAATTGTAACTAGAAATTATATGTTTTTGAAAAATTACATGATTTTCATCTTTGAATGTTTATCGCATGGAATCTCTTAGTGGTGGTATCCTACTGGGAATTGGCTCACACCCTACTTACACCTTTGGGTGTAAGTAGACTTGGTTATTTTTGTTGTCGCAGGTTGGGTACAATTTTTTTTGTTCTAGTGGTTCGGGTTTCTAGCAGGTCCTTGGTGGTGAAGTCTTGTGGAGATGGGTTGAGGGTGGTGGCCCATTCCAGGAGGGTTCTTGGGATGTTTAATTTTGGTTTTGTACCTTTGGTATAGTCTTTTTGAGTTGTTTTAAGCTATGTAATTCAGTTCTGATTTTTTGTAAATGATTGTTTGGTTTGAAAATTCCAGATTTGTTTTATTGGATTCTGTTGTTGTTTTAAGTATATAAACTCGGGTAAATCATTCCCAATTCTCATTTTATGATACCCGGGCACTTGTGCCAGCCCGTGGGGATTGGGAACGCCCTTCGATCATTGTCACGGGCCATGTTCGGCACTGGTTTCGGTGGTGACCAGATTCGGTCCATGACAAAATGGTATCAGAGGGTGGTTCGCTCTCTTTGGGTCATGTTATTTGGGGAACAATCAGGATAATCTGGAGTTAGGATTTTTGGGACTTTGAATTTCAATTATGAGTAGTGTTTCTGATCACCACACCTCATTACGGGATTCACGTATCCAAGGGAATTCGGGACCTTTCAGAGTCCTTTGGTTTTCTTGGTTTAATGATGATTAGGGGAAATAAAAAGAGAGTTGGGTTAATGGTCCCAGTAAGCTCGCAGGGACTGGCAAGCCATGTGGAGCTGGGGATATTCCCATGAACACTCTTTGGGATAGTGAATTGATTGGAATATGGCTGCCAACCATATGTCCAATTCACCCACTGAAACTGGTTTCCTCTCGCATTGTCTTGTGTTCTTTAGTATTGAAATATTGGAACTTCGGTTTTAAAGTGACTTAGTTTTAAGAAGTGTAAATTTTTTGTGAAATGATTTTAAAATAAATATGGAATGGTTTGATTTATGAAATATTGGAACTAAATATTCAGAATTATTTTGAAATGGAAAATGGTGTGCTTACACCTCTTTTGAAAGCAGAAACTATACTAAAGTTGGTTTTGAAAAAGTGTTTCCAATAGAGTTTTCTAAACTATCATAGGTTGTTTCATTGGGATGTGATGTTATGAAATTGATTTGAATAACATGAAATTGAGTTCTTGTATAAATGGTTTTATCTTTATGAAAATTTTAGTAATATTTGAATTGGGATTTGGATATCTTGGTTAGTAGTTTTGAGAAAAAGGATGTGTTGGTTGACCGTTTTGGTTTTGAAGAGTGGAAAGAATATTTATTTTAACCTTTGGTATTTCTGTGAGTGACCACATGCATGGGGTTATATGGGATGATGGATGGTTGATGGAATGAATGGATGAGTTTTGGGATGGATATGAGGAGGGTGCCCGGTGTGGAACAAAAACATGCATGTGTGAGGCCCATGGGGTACCATTGGTGGATATGCTTACTGCTAAACTGTTTGTTTTCAAATAATTGGTTTTAAAGAAAAACATGATGTCTTTATGAATAGTTTTGTATGGTTTGTATTATGGGTTTTTGAAAATGTTGATGTTTTGGGATATTTTGAGTCCAAGAACCCCTTCTGTTTGAACTGTGTTTTGGGTTTGTGTTTGGTCAGTAATCTATGTTGTAGGGACGATTAGTGGTCTCTTTTGAAAAATGTTTTGGGATGCCTTTATGGTGGTTCCATTCATGTGTTTGGAGCTGGTTTATTGATTGTTTTGACTAATGGACCAGATTGGTTGGGTCCTTGGGTTCTTTAATTGGATAAGGTACACCCCCATTAAAGGTTAATGCATAACTGAAGCACAACCCAGATTGTTTCTCCATTGGAAAATCCTTGAGTTGATCAATATTAGGAATCTTTTTCTTGAACTTTTTATATTGAGTATACACCCTTTCCTTTATTGGTTTTGTGTATCCTCTTGTAGTGGGAGATTGATCATGGATGGTTGAAAGTAAACGTAGCCTCTTAAGTTTCATAATTTTTCGATGGTGGAAGTGTTCTGGGGTTGTTAGCTTGAATGAGTATTTGGATAGGGTCTAAGAGGAACTCTTGGTCCTTTATAGTCTCTTAAAAGAAGGATTTCATGTTAAACTACCAGTGTGGGAAATCTGGTCATGAGAGGATATTGTGGCCACTTTCTAGAATTGTGCGTTGTTTGAGGATGTTGTACAAGTTTCCTCTCTATGCATTGTTTATATCAGTCGCAATGGTCATGTTCGGTGACGCCTTGTGATGTCATGTGCTCGATTGACCGTAAAGGTGAAAGTTAGACAATCATCTGAGAGTCTCTATTATGTTGGGAGAATGTATCCCTTGGAAAAACATAAAAATATTCCATTTTAGAGGAAAGTGAGTATAAGTGTTCTTTACTTCTATTGTTTCTCACCCGAACAAAAAAGGTGTGATTTGTTTACATCTTCTAAGCCCTTATTTCAGTGAAGTATCGAGTTAGGGTAAAGCGAGGTTGGAATGTGTTATGTCTTTGAAAAACTTATCGGGGATTGCGGTGTAGTTTTTGTTTCCAACGAAATAAGAATTCTCATTCAGGGGGTTTCTAAAGCCTAACTACGAGGCCGAAGATGCTTCAATCATTTGAGCTCCAGCAACAGGTCTCAGAGAGAAGCTGGCTCGTAGTTAGGGGAAATCACAGGGTCATTTAAACCCTTGTGCAAAGTCCTATCCTCAGTATGAAAGATAAGAAGAGTTTAATCCTATGGTGTCATCATCATTCTTCTATTGTTCATGTTCTGTGGAAATAGGTGGAGGGCCTTGTACCCATGTCATCGCCCAATGTTATTCCCTCCCCCTTTGGTTTCCATTGAGTCTTTAGAGAAAGGTATGAAGTTTGGCTAGACAGGTTGACCACACGGTTTGCACTTAGTTAGTAGTGACCATGCCCCAAAAAACCATGTAGATAGAATAATCCCCACTATTAGTTCATGGTTTTCCAAATTGTGTAGAATAATCATGTGGTCGTCCCAACGCTTTATATTTTGGGGTCTTTCTGTACCGGCCCATGATGGTCGATTAAGATGGGTGGTTCTTATGGTGGGGAGCCTATTTTGTTCCCCCGTACCAATAACTTAGACTTATCCATGGTCATGGATTGTTGGTAGGTAGTATCTTTCGGATCTATCAAGCTACCTAAATCTTCCTTGGGTAACTATTGAGATTGGAGAGCTCCCAATGGTTTAGTTATAGCAAGGTAAGTGTAACCTTGTTCGATGTCGTTGTTCGTTTGGGTGAATTGCTTGAGTCTTGTTCGGATAGTGTTTGCGGAGTTTTCCTCTGGGACAAAGCTTGAATTTGATTGATTGTTTTAGTAAAGTGGTGCATGTTTTTTTGTGAAGTATTCCTTCCTTAATTGATCACTGGAGGTGTTTTGGCCTTTGGGGGTGAAACCTGGCAAGGGAGTACATCTTGGTTTATCAGTTGAGTTTGGTTTTCGTATCTGGACTTTCTGTAGATTTCCGGGGACGAAAAGTTTTCATGCTAGGGAGAATTTTTACATAAATGAATTACTTTGAATTTAAATTTCATTTATTTTCCATTCATGCTTTGTTTTGGAGGGTTTCCAAAGGTTTTATGGAGGAATAGATGAGTTTTTAGGAATTGGGCCAAACCGTGAGCCCAATTCCAGATTTAAAAATAAATTTTGTTTCTTTTATATCTTTTTCATTTTTTCATATTTTTCACCCATTTTAATTCCTAAATGGTCTCCATTGACCTATTAATACTAAAATTTAAATTTTGAGCCTTTATAAATCCATAATCATGGAGGATTTGGGTTTTTATATAAGAATTGGCCCAACCCGAAAGCCCATTTTCTAGTTTTAAATTGTTTCTTTAATTTTTTAATATCTTATTAAATACAATCGATTTTTTGGTGATTCCACCTCTCTATCGACCCTAAGATACCCAGGGGATCTTTCATTGCATTTCCCCCCTCCTTGGAGCTCTTTGATATCACGACATAGGGCTGAACTTCATAGGGTGTCTCAAATCGTCCATAATTGAAGAAGTAACTTCATCCCTTATTAACTCTCTAAATTCTTACTCTTTTCCATCCATTACAGTTCCTAAATTACCTCCTAAATCTTGTTCGAACAACCCCTGAATTTTGGCTGTTTTAAATTTTAGAAACTATTGTTTTTGGAGTGATTAATTCAGGATACTTCAAGTAAGTGAATCCATTTTTTTCCTCTTTCAAATTGCTTAGGGATTCTTCCCTAATTCTTGAATTATAAAAATTCTAGAAGTTAGGGTTCGTTCCTTGGTTCTAAATTACTGTATTATGGGTGAAATATTGAGGATTTAGGTTTCTTTTAACTTCCTTGAGGTGCGGCGGTCATACGGTTGATGTTTCGCCCCAATATTTGAGGGTTTCGACACATTCAGTATGTGATTCCGTGCGTAACCATTTAATGATGAGTTAGTTTTCTTGGTTAAATAATTTTTCATGTTCCTTATATGCTGTTAATTATGAGAAAACCATTTTTGGTAGAAATAGTAAAGCATTTGGTATTAAAGTTACATTTTTGTTTGAAGTGTGTATTTTCCAAATGTATTTCATGTTATATCTCTTGTGGTAGTTTTGTAAAACATGGAAGTGATTTATTAGTTGTTGAACGGGGATGTCAATTTTGTTTGGGTAATAATATAGTGTCATGTGGGTCTAGAAAGGAGGGTCTTTGAATGGGTTTTATGTGTGTAACCTTGTTATACTCCTTGAAAGTGTTTTATGGATTTGTGTGTTCTCATGGGTATCTTTTGAGATATTGTTCAAGGTGATTATATAACATTTGAAAGTGGATTATTACATGTTGATTAGGATGAAAATTATGTTTTGGAAGGATATTTGTGTGATTTTGGATTAAAAATATGTTTCTAAAATGGGTTTTGTGTGCAAGACATATTTACACCACTTGGGATCTTTTTTGAAAATAGTAAATGTTTTAGTTGGTTAAACGAAGTGGAAAAATGGTGCATATGTACTATTTGGTATGTGTGTTCACGTATTATCTGGTTTTGAAAGGTGAAGTGATGTTTTAAGATGTCAAATATTTTTTAAATATTTGGTAAATTTCTGAAATGTTTTATTAAATTGTGATGTTGCAGCAAAACTTGTTTGTGGGCTGTTTTGTGTAAGTTTAATGATAAAATGATTTTAAAGGTAAAAAGGATGTTATGTAACAAGTGAGTGGGATGTAATGAGAGTTTTAATATAATGGAATGGTTTTATAAAATTGTTTAATGAATTTCTGGAAGTGTTAAAGAAATGTGAAAAGTGTTGTGGGCTATTTTGGTGTGAGTCGGATTTCAAAATCAATTTGAATGAAAAGTGGACTTTTGTGACTTGTGTTGTATACATGTATGATTTTTGGTGAATTTATGATATGGAAATGATATTTTCTTGTGAATATTATATTCATTGACTTGTTGAACTTATATGAGCACAAAGGGAATACCCGGGTATCTAGGTGGGTGGACGTGTACTAGTATGCTAGTGAATCCATGGGGTTTGGCCTCAGTTTCACTTAGAAAGATTGATTCTTACAACTCTAACTAAATTATGATAATGATTATTGGGGACCAATAGGTTATGGGTATGTACCATACCAGTGGCTCATGCATGAGAACAAATATTTGTGATGGTTACTCTCCCCGAGATACGAGGTACCTGGGACCCACAACTAGCTAGTGCCTAGGGGTTATTTCCCATTTCTTGCGCTCAATAGATATTTTGTGCTTATTGTCGGCATACGGTATGAGTGGATGGAAAATTCAGTAGCCATGGTATTTATTTTAAAAGTTTTTATTCTTTAAATTAGCCCACTTGAAAACTAATTTTTTTAAGTTGCATCTTTTAGAAATTGTAACTAGAAATTACTTGTTTTTGAAAACATGCACGCTTTTAATCTTTGAATGTTTATCGCATGTAATATCTTAGTGGTGGTATCCTAGTGGGAATTTTCTCACAACCTAATTACACCTTTGGGTGTAATTAGACTTGGTTATTTTTATTGTTGCAGGTTGGGTACAATTTTTTTTGTTCCAGTGGTTCGGGTTTCTTGCAGGTCCTTGGTGGTGAAGTCTTGTGGTGATGGCTTGAGGGCGGTGCCCCATGACATGAAGGTTATTGCGCTATTTCATTTTGGTTTTTTACCTTTGGTATAGTCTTTTTGAGTTGTTCTAAGCTATGTAATTCAGTTCTGAATTTTTTTAAATGATTGTTTGGTTTGAAAAATCCAGATTCGTTTTATTGGATTCTTTTGTTGTTTTAAGTTTATAAACTCAGGTAAATCATTCCCAATTATCATTTTATGATACCCGGGCACTTGTTCCATCCCGTGGGGATCGGGAACGCCCTTCGGCCCTTGTCACGGGCCAGGTTTGGCACTGGTTTCAGTGATGACCAGATTTGGATCGTGACAAAAAAGGTTTTCATTTTCTATTTTAAATGATATAGAAACAAACCAAACATGAAGAACATTAATTTCTTAAAACACAACATTTATAAAATATGTAAAAAGGAGTTTTTAGTCAAACTAACCAATTCCCAATTCCAAACATATCTTTTTAAAACAACCTACTATTGAAAATAAACCCACATATGGTTTAAAAATGATTTAAAATATTTTCTAACAAAATTAAAATATTAAAACCACTTTCCCCATTTAGTTTAAAAATACTAACACACCCAAATACAAATAAAATAAAGAAATAAGTAGAAATAACCATGAATGAAAAATTCCAATAAACTAATGGAACAATGCTGGCCAAAATCATGACTAAGAACAATATAATCAATACATCAAACAATTCCATATAATATATAAGAAAAAAACCATACCAATATATATTAAAAAAGGATTAATATATGACACACAACATTAGAAAAATCCATAGGGACCAATGGGAAAACATGATATATGTTAAGTGGACTTACTGCTAAAAGGTTAACAAATACACATATGTCAACTGAATCACACTAACCTATCTCCTCGGTGACCATCCTAATAGCCATGCGTGATGTAAAACTAAGTGGGGGAAGCTAGTGTGTAAATATCATCTAGACTATTAATTTCCAACTACTTCTTACTAAGAAACCCCTAGTTCCAAATGAAATTATAAAAAAAAACGGGATATGAATAAAAAATTCCATCACACGAAAATAACAATCCCTAAGGGATAACACTACAACAAAATCCTTCCCACCTCACATAATACCCTTATAATGACCCCAAAAATATAATCAAAATATGAATCACATATTAAACATCTATCAGATGGATTAACATGACATCATCACAAAGAAGGGGGGCTCAACATGTACATAATAATCCAACCAATAAAGATCACTACACATGGTTCCAATTGGTCCCTCCACTTATTTCTTATAAAATAATAATTTGTAAATTACTTTGAAACACCATTTCAGATCAAACAAAAAAACCAAGAGAAACTACAATAAAAAATAAAATAAATCCAAATAAATTCAAAGGAATGACCATCTATTTATAAAAAACACACCCCTTTAAAAAAATTCCTTAAAATAAAAATTGGAACCCAATTTAAAAATATACTTTGGATTAAAAAAAACAAGTTCTTTTTTTTATGGAAAACCATTAATGTAATTTTATAAAATGTGTTGGATGCATAAAATACCAATTTATATCAAATTACCACTTAACCGCAAAAATTACCATGATTATGATAAATGAAACCCATGGTAAGTTATACAAAATCTTTCACATATCGCACCTAGATAACCCAAACTTTAATTATCTAGGTTAGAAATGAATTTAAAAAAACCAAATATTAATAGAACTATTAAATAAAATAAAATAAATTGGAAACACATACCTCATGTGGTGAGTTCATCTCACCTTCAATCAATGTAACAATTAATTCAAATAAAATGAATCGGAAACACCTACCTCATGTGGTGATTTCATGTCACCGTTTATGAAATACCCTAGAATAGAAATCCTAAGATGGATCAAAACCTTTATGAACAAAAATAACTAATTCTCACAAACCCTTACCAAGATAATTGTCAAAGCATAGTAACTAGGGTTAGAAGAACATGGAGAAGAAGAGGAAATTCAAGAGAGGAAGATAAGATAAGTTCATACCTCTTGATCTAGATGAAGAACCACCCAAGAACCAATCCAAATCAACTTATAAGATCTTGAAGAAGGAGGGAGGACCCTTAGAGAGGTGATTGGTTTATGGGGTAAAAAGAGGGGGGCTTGGGGTGTAATATACAATTAAAAATAATAAGAAAATATTAAAATACCATAAACTAGCCAAGACACACAATTGTCTCACTTGGTTTGTCAAACTATGCAAAGACCGTGCATATTCTATTGTCTCGCACCCCATGTGACACACAATTTTTATTCCATTGTTTAGAAAAAAGTGTGAATAAAATGTGGCCCCATTGAATACTCCTAAAAACTAAAAAATTTCAACCTGGAACACCTGAACCCTAAGGAGAAAAACAAACACAAGATTACTACCATTAAAGTGACACCTCAAAGTGTCACAAACTCCCCACCATGAAACTATAGGACCCCAGAAAGTCCTTGATAACTTAGGGAAAGAAATAATTCCAAAAAAACATTCCCTCTATCAAGGAATCAATTTCTAACAAACTTAACAAACCTCAAACAAAAAAACCAGGACATGAACATCCCAATTATTGAGAAAACCATAGATGAAATATTTTTATTTCACCAACCAATAATGCACTAGGAGCCCTAAAAGAAAGACTCCTAACTGAAAAATGTGAAGAGACTGTAAAATAGGATGTTGGTAAAATCTACTAATATGATCTGATTTAAAATTATAATTGTTAAGATATCCACAACTGCTCTTAAGAGCCGCTTAAATGTAAAATCAGATTATAGGAAAAAATAAAAACACCACCACTGGAAAATCTGAGGTTACATTATCCAAATGACAACACATCCCAATGAAAGGGATTCTAAAGTATTAAATCATAATAATGAGAAAAAATAGAGGCATAACATATTTGTTTGGTCATGATCCCTCAACTAGAGTGTCCATGTCAATATAAATTGAAAACAAAGCATTACAAAAGTCTAAAGAGAGGTTTTTAAAAACACCGCTTTTATGTTTTGGATCCAAGTACAATGGGACCTCATCAGACCTAGTGAGATCCTTATCAATACCAATATTGAAGATACCATATTCCATATAATTTTACTCCATAAATATGTGTGTGATAATGAAGTTTAGACCCATAATAATTTCCATACATTCAATCAAAAGGGTAGTGAGTCTCCATGAAAGATGCAATGTACCACTTATTACTTCTTGGACGTTAGTATTTGAATCAATTTATAACCATAAATTGTTCTAGACCTTAGATCCTGAAAAATAGACCACATTAATGATACCTTTAATTTCATCTTCAATAGAATATTTCAAACTGTATGATCTATAGAAATGCCCAAGAATTATTCCGCTTTGATCAAAAAAATAGCTTCACATCTCAAAGTATCTAAGTTACCTTTCAACACCCCATAAAACTTTACTTTTATAAAATTATAAAATGGTGGCTTCAAAGAAATTTCCATGGTTCTTTCTAGTTTTTTATAATTAAAAAAATACCAAATCTTCTCGTAATAGTGAAATCTTGAACACTATTATCATTGTTATAAATGTGAAGTGAAATAGACTCTATAGTGATGAAACCATATATAAGTACACATAAAAAGGAAGATCATCACCAAATATATAGAATTACATCATCCATGAAAACCAGATAATAAAACTAATAGAGAGAAGATCCTCAAGAACAAAGAAATGGTCACTATACCAGATCACTGAGAAATTGAACCGCAGAAAACAATATTAATACCCCAACATGCACATGCCTCAACATGTAATGGAAGGGTTCTAAACATGGGTCATTAAACTACACAAAAGGTAGATCAGATAAAAAAATCATAAAACACAACCCATTGAGATATAAAAGAAAACCATGATCTAGTAGCTCTCACAACCTACCTGAAATCCAAAATCTCATCCCCATTACCTTATCCATCACCCAAAGCTTCCCCATGACATCCATCCAATCAACCTCAACAAAATTTCCACACCATGTAAAAAATATAACAATTATCAAGGAATAACAAGTCATGAAAATCTAAAAACATATGAAAATAAATCCAAAATCCCTTTAAACCACTATATAAAAAGGAACTCACTACACAAAAATGAGGAATGTCCCAAATCAAAGAAAAATAAAAAAATACAATGATCCTAAAACAAAACTCACCATCATAATATCTAATGGAAGTATCATAAAAAAACAATAATTAGATACGAGATAGGTTCGAGACCTTTTCTTTTCGATGCCTGACCATCTCACAAAAACACTAAAAGTGGTCCGAACATCCATACATATGACAGGTCTTTGGAGTTCATAGACATAATCAACTAAAATGTCTAGGATTACCTCACTGAAAGCACACCAATGGTTTTAAGATTTACCATAATGAGGATAATAGGTTGTTAAGAGATATTTCCATCATCATCACCTTCCCAATTCCACTTCTCATTAGCTAGAAATACTATATTTTCTACAATGGAAATCAAACCCCCTTATATCATAGGTTTCCCTACTCAGATCACCTCAATGATGTGGGACTTATACAATTCTTCCATAAGGGATGTTCAGCTAGGATGAAGCACTAATGAATGATGTTATAGATGAATTATCATGGAAATAAATTGTTACATCTTTAAATATTTAGTATCCAACCCTACACAAAAAGTTCTCAGGTTATAAAAATTTTCAACATAGTATTTCTCAAATAGTTCACCCTGGAGAACACCTAATAAATTCATTTATTTCTCAACTCTCACTAATTTGGGTTAAAACTTCCAAATTAAAGATTCTATGAAAAATCCCAATATAAAGCTTGATATGGTTTGGAATGAATAGATATCTTCCACCACTTCAACCATATCATTTGAATAAAAAATTGTGCACCAAACCATAGAGGATTTAGAAGTCTATATAAAGAATAAAATATATCTAAACTTGGAAAGACACTCAATCTCCTCATGGGATCCTCAATAATCATAGAATATTGGAGTATATTGATTCAACAACACATGCATGATCCATGATCTATGAAGAATAGAACACTAGCACACTATTACGAGTATGAGAAAAGTCAATGATTGGAAAGACAACTCTTATATAACTAGGAAAACTACCTAAGTCATTCCCTTCATAAATTTTCAATTATTTTGTAGGGGAATTATTATAAAAAAATCACAAAACTAAACACCCAATCAAACTACATTAAAATTGAACACAATTAGGATAACCAAAAAATACAATCCAATCAGACATAACAAAATTATCTAAAAATCTCATGAAAGGGAAACAAATCACTAAGTGTCCAAAGGGAGATCATAAACTACCATTAAAAAAATTACCCAAATCCTTGGAAAAAATTTAATTCCATACACCTAAATAATTTTAAAACAAAAAAAAACAACCACTAAATAACTTTATTTTTCTCAAGACACATGAATTAAGGATAAAAAATCTTCATAAAATCACCCAAAACATTATTTTTTTTAAAAAAAAAACCAACCACTAAATCCTAAAATATTTATTTTTAAAAATTTATTTGACAATGTTTACAACCAAGAAACACCACTAAAAAAATTCTCAAGTAAAAAACATCAGCCAAAGAATAATACAAAAGTTTCAAATGAGAGAAACTTAAATGATTCAAAACATTCTCCACTATTAATTGGTTGAACACATGGTTTTTTAGACCATATACCAACCATGTGAGTTCTACTAGAAGTTATCTAGAATGGTATTCACAGCCTTTACATAGTTTGATAGACCATGTTCTATAACCACATATCACTTGAAACCCTTATAATTTCACTCATAAAATGAAAAATTTCCCAATAAGTCTACTAAAATATCCCTACAACTTAGAGTAATAACACTTCACACAAAAAATATATCAATAAAAATCCACCAGAACATTAATTATTAAAAAGAATTTGCTCAACCACCCATGTAAAATCAAGATCTAACACGAGGAAGAGAAGTCCAAGAACTAATCCGAACCTGCCACCTGAGTCCAAATGGCCCTATATCATTTCTACCACTAACCGCTAATTATAACAAGTTGAATCTCAGAAATATAGTCTCTTTTAAGAATCCTTGGATCTGATACCCTTTTTTAATTAAGAATCATGTTCCATACATCTAAAAGACACTGACATTGACTGACACATACATAAAGAGTGTCCTCAATAACCCCGAGTAGATAACAATAATCTAGGGTATTAATATAAACATTGGGGACAATTTTACCATCAAGACCTAAAATAAAACATCCACAAAGGTAATAATGATAAAATAAACAAGGATACATGAAAAAGGACATATTGCATAAATAAACATATAATATAAAGATTACAAAGCTAAAAAGGAAGCTAAAAGGAAAAAATGGAAGAACAAATAGGCTAAAAAAACACAACCAAACTAGTTTCATGAAACTGATGATATGATCACCATCTCTATGTGACTCTCAAGTCTCCACCACGATCCCATTAACCATTAGGTTCCCAAGGAAGATGACATCATATCCAACTGAAATCCAAGACCTTGGTAAACCTAAACAAGATATTAATACTACATATCCACCATCATGAGTTTGTTAGCTATGATTCAAATCTATAAGGATGCTACTAGGATTCCAATTCATTCCGTTTGTAAAAGAAACCAAAACTACTATTTTGAAATAAATATAATAAAATAGGTTGTCATTTTCATTTTACATGATATAGATTCAAACCAAACATTAGGAAATTTACATTCTCAAAACACATATTTTATAAAACGTTATGTAAGGATGTTTCAGTAAAAACCCTGCCATTTCTAATGAAAAAAATATCTCTTTAAAATACCCTTCTTCTGAAAAGAAACCCCTATATAGTTTAAAAACTTTTAAATATAATTTCCAATAAAACTATCATTTTCAAATCACATTCTCCCTTTCCTTTAAAAAAATTGACACATCCAACTCCAAATAAAATAAAGGAACAAGGGGAAATAATCATGAATCAAATATTCTAATAAATAGAATATACATCACTATCCAACATCTTCACTGAACACAATATAATAAATTCATAAAACAAGTCCATAAAAAAATAAATAACATATATGTAAAATATATATATATATAAAACTATAATATATGATACATATTAAGAGGAAATTATATAAGGACTAATGGGAGAGCACAAGACATAAAAAGTAGACATACTTCCAGTAGGTTAACTATCACACATCTTTAAACCAAATCACTATAAGCAGTCTCCTTAGTTAATATCCCCTTATCCAGGTGTGAAGTTTAGCTAGGAGGATATCGGGTGCATAAATATCTACTATTCAATAAATATCTCAAAACATCCCATTTATAAACCCTAGGTTCCTCATGATATTATAAGATGATGTTGTCTAGGGAAAAAATTTCTCACATGTCAATAACAATCCCTAATAGTTAAAAAAATAAAACCATTCCCACTTCAAATACTACCCTTGTAAAGACCCCCAGCACATAAAGATAACATGAATCACATATCAATCATTTATCTCATGGATTAACAAAACATCATCACACAGTGGGGGGGGGGGTCAATAAGGGAATAAAAAAACAACCAATCAAGATCACTACACAAGGTTCCAACTGAGCCTTCCACTTAGATCTTATAACAAATTCATTTGGAAATTACCTTTCAAGATTCAATACAAAACCAAGAGAAACTAAAATCTTTTTCAAAACACAACTAAATCAATTCAAAGTAATAATTATATCTTTACAAAAAACAACAAGTGCCTTGTTAAAATAAACAAATCCATTAAACCAAAATGAGAAAACCTCTTTAAAAATAAAATTTGGATTAAGAACCAAAGACCAAGTTATTTTATAATGTATAACCATTTAGGAATTTGATGAAACATCATAGATGTAAAAAATACAAATTTACATCAGGAAACCCTTTATCCAAACAATTCTGATCATTATGTAGATGAAAACCATCATAAGTTATGAAAAATATTTCAAAAATAATTATAAGATGACCCAAAAATCTAATTATCTTGGTTAAAAATTAATTTTGATAACCAATAATTAATGAAACTCTTAAATTAAAGACAATGAATCAGAATTTCCAACCTCATGTGGGGATTTTATGTTGCCTTTGTTAAAATCTACCAAAATGGAACTCCTAAGATGGACCATACCATTTAAAAACTGAAATAACTAATTCCAATAAACCATAACTAATTAAATAGGCTAATCATGGACACTAGGTTTGGAGTAACTTGAATAATAATAGAAAAATCAAGAGTGGAAGATAGGTTAAGGTCATACATCTTGATCTGGATGAAGAACCACCCAGGAATTACTCCAAATCAACATAGAGGAGTATTAAGAATGAGGTAGAACCCTTGTAGAGGTTTTTGAGTTATGAATTTAGAATGATTGAGGATTAGGATATAGTAATTAATTAAAAAGAAATTGAAAAGACAAAAATACCCATAATTGTGATGGTCACATGGTCGTCTTACATAGTTTTTTAAACTGTGCACAGAATATGCATACAAAACTATCCTACACCCCATGGTCTGGATGATTGTCTCAATAATCTACTTAAAAATGCTCAGACTATGTTCTATACACTTTCCAACACCATAAGGTCCATAAAAAATCTACTGCATTGTTTCTAAAATACTCACCTTAACCATGAACTCTTAGAAAACTCTGAAATACAGAAACATTTAAACATGAAACTGTAGAAACCCAATGAGAAAAACAAACTCAATATTACTACCCAGAATGTGAAACCTTAAGGTTTCATTGCTAAACTAACACTGATAAAGGATCCCCTTAATTATTGTTATTTAGCACTAATAAAAACCATTTAATTTTAACTATAATTATTATATAAATAATTTTTTAGTTGATGAATGGTATTTCTAGAACTATTAAATCCCATATATACATTATTATAAAAGGAAAACCTTTTTAGTGATTTTATATTAAATACCACAACCCTAGTATCCCAGATAGGAGGTTATTTTATTACATTAACACATGATAAAAGGAATAAACTCCTGAATTACCAAATAGTTCATTTGTCTTGGTAAAATAGATACACACATCAATCTCCAATTAAAATTGAAAAAATAAAATATAAACCATAGTAAAGGTAAATATTTTGAATCCTTAATCCCAATAAAATATTCTGTAGTGACCTAACCCCAGAAATCCTAAAGCCAATATGATTCTACCATTACATTGGTATAATATATAAGTAAATTGACTCCCAAAGGACCTCAAAGTGTAGTAGTGTTGGTATACTAGATACATACACGTGTATTTTTGCACAAATGAATACAGTAATTACAATAAATTTTTTTCTTTCAAGGATAAACATTCTTTTCCATCTAGCTTGTCCTTTCATATCTCTCATAGAACATTTTAGGGAATCCTGGGGAAATGAAACAAAATAAAGGTGATATAAAATTCTTAATAAGGGTAACCAAAGTGGAAGAAATAATTAATCAATGTGAATAATCATCATGTAAAGGTAAATATATAAACAAAAATTCCATGTAATCAATAAACTAAGAAGGAATTGTGAAAAAAATATGGAAAGGTAAATAACTGAAAACACATTCAATTTAAATAACTGGATACAGAAAAGTAAATATGGAGAGGTTAGAAATTGAAAACACATACCAGTAAATGAATAAACTAATAATTAAATTCATCCATAGAATTTTTCTTAGTGAAAATATCATGAATAATAAATAATAAATCAAAATGAAGGAAATGATTAATTATTGGACATCATGTCCGAGGCACATGAAAACCTATACAATCAAGTCCTTTCATAAGACAATTTAAAAGTAAAGATATAAAACAATTTAATTTTCATAACTAATTTGTCTTATAATAAACTTTTGATGCATCTAGGAAATGTATAAAGATTAGGACCCACTAGTCACTATATATCAAAATTATTCCTCATATCAAACAATCAATTAAATTAATAAAAAATCTATCCTATCAAATATCCATATTGAATAAAGGATACAAATTTATCAATATTTCCATAGAAAATCAAATAACATTCAAATTAAACATCGTGTGTAAAAATGATATATGTTTTAGATAATAAATATATCAATGATAAATTATTTGGATAATTAGGATAATTTCAATGTCTAATGATCATAGGAAATTTAATATTTAAATGGGACTAACAATGGAATCAAGGAAGTTAATTTCAATACTACCATTGACCAAATCAATCATAAAATGTCCAGAGGATAAACAAGGATGGTATCAATACAACATATCCTAAGTAGAGTAAAAATAAAGGGTTTTTTGAGGAATATAAATAATATAAAGAGATATTTCAAACACATTCTCGGGGAAAATATATTTTTTATTTTGAAAAAAAAATTGAAAAAACTTTTCTTTGAAAATAAATTTTGAAAATATTTTCTTTCAAAATCAGACTTTTAAAGTTTAAAACGATTCATCAAAGAAATGAAGTCTGGTAAATCCATACATGTCATATAATGTAAAAAGAACATTCCTTTTGCATGGTAAAAAGTATATAAAAATTCTTTGTTCATAAAGAGAGAAGAAGATTCCATTTAAAAAAATTGTAAAAGAAAAAAGGGATATAAATGAACTTAATAAATCAGTTGTAAATTGTTAATTTTTTTTAAAAAATATTTTAATAAATCATGGTTTTTATAATAAATCACGTTCTCTAACTAAAGGAAGAAATGAAGTTAGGTTTTATTATATACATTTTCTAAAACATTTTGAGTACTTAAGAGTGGAGAAATGAAACTATTACTTGAAAAAGTCCCTGAATAACCATAGAAGAATAAAAATAAAGGATTTATTAAAAAAATTATATAAACTCCTTTAATTTAATTTCAATAATTATCAATATTTATTAGAATGAGATTGTGGAATAAACCCTTAAAATGATCATGATGTTGACGTGAGAATTAATCAATGAATTGATTATGTGTATAAAATATAAATAAACATAATAGAAGTGTAAATACATAAATATATAGTAAAATTGATTATAAATATAATCATAGAATATTATCAATAATGAGGAAGTAATATAACCCAATGAAAAGGAACTGGGTTATGAGATTTCTTTACCACTAGGGTAACCTTATGTGTAAATACTCTTGGATTAAATGATTCAATTTTAAACTAAAAATATAATGTAGAGAGAATTAATTATTATATTACATGTCAAATTAGAAGTATGACCACTATATATAATAAATTAGGTTAACAACAATAAAGTATGCCTTAAATAATGGAAAATGAGATGAAGTCTCTTACTACTTGGTAACTTTTGAATTATAACCCCATGAAAGAAATAATTTCAAAATAAAATCTTAATACCATTAATATATATTTATTCATGATATAAAACAAAATATGGGCAGTATATACACCAAAAAATAATAATTAATTTGTGAAAATGGTGTATGCCTCATGGAAGGAAAAGTGAGACAAGAATCCCTTACCTTGCATTTCATTTTTGGTGAACGTCATTTAAAATACTATATAATGGTTTTAAACATGAAAATAACTTATTAAAGAACCATATTCATATTTATAATTTCATAAATTATCTTCTAATATTATCTTTTTACCAATTTGTTAACAATCATTCATTATTTTCTCTATTTTGGGTGTGAATTGCCTTGTTTTTTGAGTACGTTTTGACTTGTTGTTTGTTGTTACTATTACATAGATCACAATTTAATAATATAAATAACATAAAAAATTATTTAAATATCATATATATTCACTGTATATTTATTTATAATAATCCAAATACTTTAGAGATAGGAAATGAAATACACCCTTCATGGAGATGGTAGGTTGTACGTCTTCATGAACACTACTTCCATTTCATTGTCTTATTAAAATAAATGAAAAGTAAATAATATATATGTATATTATAATTATAGTATAATATTTATTTCACATATGTCACATATTTTTATTACAAATTCCATTAATACATTCCGTGCATAGAGTGAACGAATCACACCACTTTGAAGAGGTGGTAGTCCACACTTCCACAAAAGATGTTATTGTATTTCCACAAAATGGAGTGAATAAAGGTATGTGTTAATGAAGAATTAAAGAAGCATAAATAAATTGTAAATAGAAAATATATCATATAAAAATAGAATTTCTATCATAATATCTTCCATGATAGGTGGTTAAGGAAGAATAAATAATCATAGTTTCACGAGGCGGTAGTCCACCGTACAGATGAAAGGTATGTTCGTTACCCATTGGATGTAAGTGAATGTAAGTATAGGTCAAAAAATTTGATTAAGAACATATTTGTATATTTAGGATAATTTTTTTATTATATAATCATGGAATAATAATATTTTTGTGGGATGATAATGAAATAAAATTAAAGTGATCGTTGAAGAATGTTACCTCGTTTTCAGGCAACTCCTTTTAGTTTATACCAAAATAATTCATTGGTTTGTTTTATGCTCAAGGTAATACTTATAGGATTAGTTTAGGTATTTTTTTAGATTATTTTCTTATAGGTTGGAAGAGATAAAGATATTTAGAGTTGTTAATAAATTTTATGGGTGAGTTCCTTTTTAAAGTGGAGGAAGAGTGACGTTCTTGTAAATTTTTAAAAATGGAATTTCACCCAGAATGTTTCCATGTATATTGGCTCTAATAATGTTAAAAATTTGATAAAATGGAGTATAGCGTCAAAATATGAACAAATAATTTCTTTTAGACAATTTGTAATCAAAATATTTTTTAATTTCTAGGACATTTTGACTCTTAAGTTTAAAGTTTAGTCCTATGCTAAGCTAATTTTCCTCTTAATCACTGTAATTAATTTTAATTACTTTCACTAATATTTTTGATAAAAAACTTATTTTACCATATTATAAAATATAAATTATTCTTATTCCAAATTTTGAAACCATTTTTCTAAATTCCAATCACATAAGTGGCATAAATTAATTTAAAATTAATACCACAGAAGAGATGACAATTCGATTTTTTAAAGTAAAAATGTTCGAAGGTTTTATAAGTTTTTATATCTAATTTAAAAATGAAATTGTTTCTACTGAAATAAATTTGATTAATTTATTTAAATTTATATAATGTTTCTTTAAAACCACTTTATAATATAATTTATCCTTATACATTAATTAGACAAAAAAGTAGTTCTGAATTAATATCCAGTATTTTTCACTATTCATTAAAAAATAAAACCTCATTGAAAAATAAAACAAATTCACCATAATATAATTTGGATATTACTATTAAAAGAATTAAGTTTATACTGACATTAAAAATTTATTAATGTGCCAAAACATAGATCTAAAATAGGTTCTCTATTAAAAAGCAGTAAAATTGCCTTTAGATTAATATTGCATTTTTATGTATAAAATTGGTTTTGTTCTTATTCTATGCCTATGAAATATATTTTATGAATGTAAAAAATATTAGATTGAATATATAACATATATATTTCAATAATATAATTCAATAATATTAATTAATTTAGTTTATTTGGATAAAACACTTTTAGGTGAATAAAGATATATTTTTTATATTCATTTCGTTTTTATATTAATTTATAATTAATTAGTAACCTTGAATTCATTTTATATTTTTCTAAACCACATATTTTTTAAGTAAGTTAATAATATTTATAACTTCTAATTTAACACTGATATCTTATTATATTAAATTGCAACCTCATAATTTGAACTCGATATCGGAAAATTAGGGTTTCATATTTGAAAATTCCTTTGTTGAAATAGAAAATCATGAGAAGAGTTAACAAAATATCATTTTAATAAGTGATAATGAGAAGTCAAAAGGTCACATGGAATAAAATATAATTATATATATCAGTATAATAACATTATTGGAAAGTGGATATACATACATTGATAAAAAATATAAATATTTATAGGGAGTGATTGAGTTCATAAATTAGAAAACAAGTTAATTATCAATGGGAATTTGAGTGTATCAAAGAAATAAATCCATGATGATTTAAAAGAACATAAGTTCAACCAAAACTAAGGTATTAAGAGAATATGTTTTTTGATCACTTTTATAATGTTGAGTAATTATTTTAATTAATAAGAATATAAAGAAACATACTTACTTGATATATTTAAATTTCATATGAATAATTCTATCTTTTGTTTGTGCTTCATTCAAATTATAATTCATCCATTACTCCATGAAATGGATATCCTAGAATGAACTATATTTTTTAAACACTAAAATATTCTTATAATACCCATAAAAAGTCATTATATTTATCTCGAACTATTTTACAATACCAATATGGTTAATACATTAATCTCTAAACCTAAAAAGAGACACTACTGGTTCTTCATTAATATTTATTCCTAATTTTTTTACTAAAAATAATTTCACATTAACCAGAAAAATTTATAGGCTAGGGTAGGAATAAAAAACCTTATATTCCTTCAATAATGGGTTCAAGCTTCACTACATTATAGGATTTTATGGGTTTCCACCCAGCATGTGGTTTTTTCTTTTTTCTATACTGTAATAATATATTTTTCAAAATAAAAATGATGGATGTTCTTGAAATTTAATCATTAAATAACCTTTTAACTGTGGTTTTCAATAAAACCACAATACATAAATACTTCATCTATTTATTTTCATATATGTACTTCTTTGGTCTAAATTTTATCCTTTAGAAGAGGGAACTGACTTGAGTATTTCATAGGTTTTATATACTTAAGTAAATGAACTATAAATAGATCCTTAGAATGAGATTCATTTCGTTCCATCGTACTCTTCATTTTTACCCCATAGTTATTTTCTTTATGTAATTATTTCCCACACAAAAATAATTTCACCATTCCATTGAGACACTTTAATAGGTGTCTCCTTCCACATTTCATGCATGAAGAAAATAAAGCATTATTTTATCCTTGGTATCCACCACTTGATCTTTTAGAAAACGTCATCCTTCTCTTCTTTGGTGAGTTTAGTATTTGGTAAAGGTATACATTATTAATCATATTTTGGAAAAAATGATTAGGCATAAACACAATATCTTTCACTCCTATCAAAACCTCATTTGGTTTCTCATTATCACAACCTTTTCCTTTATGTTCAATGTTAACATGTCTCATTCGGGTTCTATCCATATACTAAAACCATAGAGCATAGTGTGAGTAAAAATAGATGTAGTGAGAAAAACATATAATCCTTTATAGGATATATAAATCATGACATCTTATTTTCAATCTAAAACATATTAGGTTTGACCTAGGTTATTTATTTTCATCATATTTTCAAATCATTCACAATGGTTTGTAAAGAAAATGTAAATTATCCTAAGCATATCCCCTAATAGTTTCAATATAGGTGAACAACAAGGCCCATTTTTGTGTACCAGGTTATGATCGAGTTAGGATCGATGCACCTTTTCAGAGTTTTTACCCCTAAGTACATCTGTGCTAGAACCAAATACACTTGTATTATCCAAAAAAGGATATATTGCAACAAAAACCATATTATCTTTATCTAAAAAAACTTTAGAATGTTCTTCTATAATTATCCTAAAATTTTATAATATATTTTTTCCTAAATTTAGTTCCCAAAGTTGAAACTAATCCTGCTCTAATATCAACTGTAGCAACCTGACCCTAGAAAGTTCAGAGTCGATGTTGTGCTACCATTACATTGGAATAATATATAAGAAAATTACCTCCAAAAGGAATGAACAATTTAGTAGTATTGGTAAACTAGATACATACTCGAGTCATGTATTATAATAAAATATACTAATTTCAACATATGTTTTCTTTTTATCATAATAAATTTATTCCATCCAATGTTTCCCTTTATATATTTCTTAGCACACTTTCCGGAATTCTAGGGAAAAGAAACATTATAAGGGTGAGTTCAAATGCTCAGTAAGGGTAAGTATAACTAAAGAAATAATAAATCAATGAGTATAATCATTATATAAAGGTAAATATCTGAACACACATTCCATGTAATTAATAAACTGAGAAGGAACTATGTAAATAATATAGTATGGTAAATAACTAAAAAAACAAAAAATTTAAAAAATGGATAAGGAAAATTTAATATTGAAAGGTAAGAAACTAAAAAACATTCTATTTTATTAGTAAACTAAGAATTAAATTCATCCATATAATTTTTTCATAGTAAAAAACTCATGAACACTAAACATTGAATCAAAATGAAGGAAGCACATAATTAATGGATGTTATGTCCGAGGCATATGAAAACTTATACCATTAAGGCGGTTTCAAAATATAGGCCAAAACCTATTTTATTTTTACAACTAATTTGTATCATTAGAATCTATCGATTCTTTGTGGGGATATATAAATTTCAGGCCCGAACTGTTATTTCATGTCCAAATAATTTCCTATATTGAATAATTGATTCAATTAACAAACAATATGCCTTATAAAATATTTGTATTAAATAAAGAATAAAGATTTATCAATATTTTCTGAAAAAATTAAATAACTATAAAAGTAAACAACATATGTAAAAATGATATACATTTTAGGTAATGAACATTTCCATGATAAATGGTATGGATAATTTTTGGAAATTCAATATTTAATGATCATGGGAAATTGAATACTTGAAGAGAACTAAAAATGGAATAAATGAAGTGAATTTTCAAACTATCATAGGATAAATCAATCATAAAATATCCAGATGAAAAATAAGGATGCTATCAATTAAATATTCCCCAAGTGTATTAAACATAATGGGTTGTTGTTATTTATGAATAAATATACTATAAAAATATATTTTGATTATATTCTTGGGGAAAATATATATTTTTTATTTTAAAAAACATTTTGAAAATCCTTTTCTTTAATAATAATTTTTTTTAAATTTTTATGTAAAAACTAACCTTTTAAACATTAAAAGGAATCTTCAATGAAATAAGGATGTGTAAATCCATACATGCTGCAAAAGGTAAAAATAACATTCCTTTTATAAGGTTAAAATGTTATAAGAATTCCTTATTCAGAAAGAGACAAGAAGATTCCTTTGAAAAAAATTGTAAAAGACAAAAGGGGTAAAACATAATTTATTAAATAATTTTTAAAAGGTTAATTTTTTTTATTTTGTTAAATAAAACATGTTTTTGAAAAGAAAATGGGTTCTCCAACTAAAGAGGGAAATGATCTTAGGTTTTCTTAAAACAAATTCTAAAACATTTTGAGTACTAAAGAGTGAAAAATGGTTCTATTACTTGAAATAGGTCATGAATAACCATATAGAAATTATATTAAAGTGTTTATTGAATTTTTTTAAATAAATTCCATTAATATAATTTCAATAACAAGAAATATCAATTAAAATGCAATTATGTAATAAACCCTTAAAATGGTCATAATGTTGAATTGATAATTAATAATTGAATTGATTATGTGTATAAAATATAAATACACAAAATAGAATTTTAAATACATTAATATATATTCAATTTCATTATACATATAATCATTTAATATTAATGACAATGATGAAGCAATATAACCCAATGAAAATGAATTGGTTCATGAAATTTCTTTACCACTTGGGGAACATTAAGTATAAATCCCCTTAGATGAAAAAATTAGAATTAAAACTCAAAATATAATTTATAATGAATTAATAATGATATTAAATATCAAAGTGTATGTATGTACACCATATATAAGAAATTAGGTGCACAATAATAAAGTACGCCTCAAAGAATGTAAATAGAGATGATGTATTTTACTACTTGGAACTTTTGAATTATAATCCTTATAAATAATAATTTCAAATTAAACTCTAAATAAAATGAATATAAATTTAGTCATGATATAATATACAATATGGTCAGTATCTAAACCTCAAAAAATAATTAAGTGGTGAAAATAATGTATGCCTCCCAGAAAGAAAAGTGAGACTAGAATCCCCTACCTTGCATTTCCTTTTAGGTGAACATCCTTCTAATTCATGTACAATGGTTTTAAACATGACAATAAATTATAATAAAAACAAAATAATATTTATAATTTCTTATATTATATTGTTATAATATCTTATTACCCATTTGTTAACAATGATTCATTATTTTCACTATTTCAGGTGTTAATTGTCTAGTTTTTTGAGTATGTTTTGAATTGTTATTTATTGTTCATATTAATTGAATAATAATTTAATAATATAAAAAATTTAAAACATGATTTAAATATCATATATATTAAGTGTATATTTATTTATAATAATTTATAAAATATAGAGATAGGAAATGAAATTCACCGTTCATGGAGACGGTTGGTCATACGTACATATGAATGATACTTCCATTTCTTTATCATAATAAAAGAATGAAAAGTAAATTATATATATGTATATTATAATTACATTATAAAATTTATGTCATATATTATATATATTTTTATTAAAAAAATAATTATTATATTCCATTTATAGTGTGAACAAAGTACATAGCTTCGAGGAGGCGGTAGTCCACATATCCACAATCAATGTTATCGTATTCTAACAAAATATAGGGAATAAAGGTATTTTTGGAAAATAATTATTTAATAATAAATAAATTATAAATATTATATATATAATATAAAAATGTTATGTCCATCATAATACCCACCATGAAAGGTGGAAAAGAAATAATGAACAATCATCATTTCGCGAGGCAGTAGTCCGCTGTACGGAAGAACGATAAGTTCATTACCCATTAGATGGAAGTGTTTGTAAGAGCAGGTTGAACAATTATAATACAAATATATCAGTATATTTAGGATAATTAGGTCATTATATAATAATAAAAAAATAATATTTTAGGGGGTGGATAAAAAAATAAAATGAAAGTGGTCCTTAAAGAATGTTACCTCATTTTCAGGTAACTCCTTTTAGTTTATACCAAAATACTTACTTGGTTGGATTTGTTACCAATGATAGGATTTTAAGATTAGTAGAGGGATTTTGGGATATTATTTTATAATATTTTTTATGATACAAATGGATTTATTTGTTTAAATAAATGGGAGGGTTGAGTTCCATTTTATAGTGGAGGAGGAGTGGCATTGTTATAAATTTTTTAAAAGGGAATTGCAACCATGTTTTTTTTCATATAAAGTTGATATAATAATGGAAAAATTTTTGTTAAAGGGAGTATAGGTTATTAAATTGTACATGAAATGGATTTTGGACAAGTTTATAGGTCATTATTCTTGTTAATTTTAAGGTTTACTCCATTATTAAGCTAATTTTTCTCTTAATCATTGAATTTTTTTTAATTATTTTCAAAAGTATATTTGGTCAAAAAATAAGTTTAAATTATTTTAATTTATAGATTATTATCATTAAAAATATGTAATAAGTTTTTTCAAATTCAAATAACATAATTAGAATAAATTAATATAAAATTAATCCCACAGACAGGACGACAATGCGGGATTTTAACGTAAAAATGTTCAAAAGTTAATCTCTAATTTAAAAGTGAAATTTATTATAATTAACAAAATTATATTAATTTATATTAAGGCTATATAATTTTACTTTAAAACTAATGTAAATTATAAATTTACCTTGCTAAGTAATTATATAAAAAACATTTTTGAATTAAAATTTAGTATTTTTACTATTCATAAAAAATGAAACCTCACAAAAAATACCAAAAATTATCCCTAAGACTAATTTGATGTCGTTCTTTAAAAATTTAAATTTATTTTGATATATAAAATTTATAAAAGTTTCAAAAGGTGGATTTATAATTGGTTCACCATTAAAAGGTGTTAAAAAAGCCTTTAGAAAAATATTGCATTTTATGCGTAAAATTGGGTTTTTTCTTATGTTATGCCTATAAAATCAATTGAATTAATATAATTTTTTTTTGATTGAATATAAAACGCATATATTTCATTAATATTATTCAATAATAGTAATTAACTTAATTTATTATGACAAAACATCACTATGATCCTAAAAACATTGCCTTTATATTCAATAGTTTTTTATATTCATTTCTAATTAATTGGTAACCTATTAATTCATTTTATATTTTTATAAATAATATATTTTAATAATATATTTAATAATATTAATAACTAGTAATTTAATGACTATCTGATATCTTATTATATTAAATAATAATATTTTAAAAATATATTTTTGTTCGGTAACACTTGGTCTTGCATGTAGCACAACCTATCGAAGAAAGTATTTGTTGCGTGCGACGCAAGGTAACTCAATATTTAATGAATTTAAAGATATGTAATATTTTAATTTTACTTAAGATATTAAATATACTATAATGTCTTGAGTTGTTATATCCCTTTCTACATTTGGTGTTGCATGTCATACATTCTATCGAAAACAATGTTCTTATATTTGAATTTCTGGGCGTTACATATTGCTTCTTCATATCCAAGGGATATAGAAAAAAATAAGGGTGATATAAAATTATATTTAAGGGTTATATAAAATTGAAAACATCCAGAGTAGATAATGAATATTCAATAAGAAATTTTATATAACTAAGAACACCTTCCATTTAGTCAATAACTTGAGCATGGAAAATAATATTAAAGGAGTAAATGAGCATCAATTAAGGCCATATAAATAATCACATGAGATTGAAACTTATCCATGAATATTATTCAAAATAATATTATGGTTATTAATAATTGATTTAAAAATTATGGAATGGATAATTTCATACATGTGAAACGTAACATTAGGGCCTTGTGACATGAAATATTATATAAATGGGTAAGTCTTAGAAAAATACCCAATCTAGTTTGTCTCATGAGACCTACAAATGCATCGAGGGGTTACATAATTACATTACCCAAAAACAACTTAATAATTCCAATTTATTCATCATACAAATAAATAATACAAATTAATCAATATGACATAAAAATCAATAACTGTCTGTATTAGAATAACTAGAATGAACATTTTCAATACTTTCCCCCATCAAACTAATAATAAAACAGCCATAAAAATATTGTGTATGGTATATTTGTATTATATCCTCTGTAATGAATAATATTAAAAAATTATTTTCAAATTGATGAAAATAATTTAAAAATATCAATAGATTTTTTTTAGGAAAATACCCTTTCCACATTGAAATCAATTATTTAAAAATTTTCAAAACAGTAAAGAAAATATTTACATTGAAAATAATCAAATAAACATATAAATGAAGCTTAAAATTATTTTTTGGTTATGAGGGAATGATATTATGTTCATGACATATATGTTAAAAAAATTTCTTTTTATAATTTTGTACAAAAGTCAAAAAGTACCTCATTTTGAAAACAAAAGAAGGATTAATTTTAGTTTTTTTTAAAAAGTCAAACATGGGTAAAAATATATTTAATAAATAATTATATAAGAGAAAAAAAATATTATTTAAAACATTTTTAAGAAAATATAGACATAGAAGAAAATGATTTTTTTATTGAGTAGAAAAAAATGTCGGGTTTCCATACAAAACTTGATTTTGGTATATTGAGTATATAAAAAGAGTAAAATGAAAGTAACAATTTACATTTATAGAAATGACTAGATTATAATAAAATATATTGGATTTAAGATATTGTTAACATAATTCTCTTATTGGAGAGTTAAATATAAACAATCTCAAATGATGATGAGATTGTGGAATAAAACCTTACCACCTTGGTATCTTTCTAATCATAACCACCAAGAAATAAATAAATTAAAATGAAATATTAAATACCACAACATAAAGATATTCATTATATAATATTATAAAGGGGAAGTATATACACTTTATAAAATAATATTTGTGTATAATATAACATATATCTTAAAGAAGACATTTTGAGATGAAGAACCCTTACCTCAGCTTTGAAATCCTTCATATGTGTTTGATCCTACTATATAATAAATATATATTTATTATAAATCAATTATATAACCATAATAATATATATCATGACATATATTATTTAATTGTTACCTTTTTATTACCACTTTATTGACAATGTTTTATTAAAAACACTATTCTAGGCAGTAACTGCTTCATTTTTCATATATGTTTTGGTTACATAGTTCTATTCCTTGTAATTTTATAATGGTTCCATAATACCCATTATTTTAATAATGATATATATATATATATATATAATATAGTCATTAAATATATCATTTTTACCACCCATGTAAAGAATATTTGAAAAACGATTCGCATCGCTTTGTGGAGGTGGAAGCCCACATGTACGCATGAACAATGTTATCATATTCCAATGGATTTGAAGGTAATAAAAAGCATATTTATTTCATGAATAACTAATATATTCTTTATTTTTGTATTTATAACCATGAATGTAATTTAATGATGAAAAATGGATTACATCTCAAGATGGATACTGTAAGCCATGAGTATGTACGAGCGATGTTTTCAATTTTAATAGGATAGAAAATAGATAAAAAATGGTTATAACCTAGTCATAATAACATATAAGTATATTAATGATACTAGATTTATTAATTTTATATGGTTATAATTTATTTAGAGGAAGTTTAAGAAGAAATAAATTCTAAATATTATGTAAATAAGATTACCACTTCTTCAAAAGTGCTCATTTAGATATTCACTTAAGGGGCTTGGGGTTGGTAATTTAGGAATTCCAGAAAAATTATAACCTCTAAAAGGATGTTTTTAAGATTTTTTTTTGGTTTTTTCAATATAATAGGCTTTAGGTGGTGTATATATATGATATTATAGGTGATTTCTTTTTTATCGTGAAAAAAGGGCACACTTGAAATTAATAAAAATATTAAAATGTAATAACTAAATTTTCATTTAAAAGTGAAACAATGTGGCCAAAATTTCAAATATAATATATGATATGGTTTCAATATCTTCAAACAATAAAATTTTGAGAGGTTTATGTTGTATTTTAGATCTTATCTTTTGGTTTCACCCTTTAATTAACTAATTTTAACATTAACCATTTTAATACCCTTTTCACTTTTAAAGGGTTATAATTTCACATTTAAGGAAAACATTTCCCCATAAATAGCCAAGGGATGAAAGTTAAGACTATATATTATCATGTGTTTCCTATTGAAATATTTTTATGATTTTTAAATAATTTAGTTATTTATTATTTTTTATAAAATATCAATAATATCATTTCAACACTATTCATTTAATTTATATTTAAAGGCATAAATAAAATTTTTATTTAAAATATATAATTTTTACACAACTATAATATGTCATATATATATATATAATTCATGGTTCACTGTTACTCTGTAAGTTCCCATACCGTAGAAACACTTTCCTTTGTGAGTTTGGGTGTTTGTTAGTGTCTTTAAAAGTTTCCAAGGAAGATGGGCGAAAAACATGTGGAGTAAATCTAAAAAAATAATATGAACATGGATTTTATGATGTGGAATTTGGTGTTGCACCATAATCATTATTTCTATGATATAGTGTGTTTGTTTGTAGTGTAGGTGGGCTCGATGGAAAAATTTGGAGGCACTTCCATATTTAAAATTATAACACCATTAAGGGTGGTTATGGTGTAGCCAAACTATATTGCTTTTCCATGTAGTAAGGATATTAAGTAGGCATTATTTATTAGTCAAGTGGTTGTGTTGTGGATAAAAACATTATGATCCAAGGGCTCTAGGGTGGAATTTCATTGGTCTAACCAATTTTAGTACCCTTGCGGCATAGAGATTGACTATGGAATAGTCTCCTTTTGGGATTTTGGGGGTATGTGTCATGGTGGTCTTAAATATAACATAGATCTTCATTGGGTATATAATATCTATTCAATGTAAGGATTCATGTTTCTTAGACATGACTTTGACTGAGTAGGCTATGGAATGGTCCTTCGTGCAACACCATAGTATGTCCCCTCTCATACCATCCAAGGGTATCTAGAGGGATCCACCATGATATGGTGTTTTATAGGGTTTATTTTAATACCCAAAACCCCATACAAAACCACTTTTCTCCCACTTAACATTTTTAAACCCTTGGTTCCCTAGATTTCTTTTCAAAGGATTTGAAGCCCCTTTTGAAAATGATTAATACCTAGATTCTTGAGATCCATCCATGGTAATATGAGGTATGTTCATCCTTAATTTATTAAAGTTTATCATCTATTTGATCTCATTTAATCCTATTTGTTATGAAAATTTTATCATGTGTTATCTTAATAATTCTAATGGAGTTTATCTTGTTATTTTGTCATTAATTTGGCATAGATTTCTTGGAGGAATTCATTTTTATTGCATGAGACGTGATCGAAGAACTTCATTCTTATTCCATTCTCATGTGTAGAATATTTAAGCTTTATGGTTGGGGATTTGTTTCTTCTCCTTTTTATTTTGGAAAAATTTTAAATTTATTATGATTTATCTCTTTGTGTGGAGGTTTAATTAACATAATTAAATATAAAAATGAATTAATGTAATAATCCATTTGTGTTTAGTGATCATAGGTTGTTGTATACAATAATGATTAAAATTTGCCTCTTGATTTTCTAGATAGTGTGTTATCTATGTAATTCTTTGTTTATCATGTTATTTTTTGTTGGATTAGTATGTTTTTCATGAATTTTCTTAAGAATGTAAAGCTATAAGTAATTTTTTGGTAGGATAAATAATTAAAGAAGAGGAATATTTAATTAATACTTAAATTATTTTAATTTGATAATAATAAAACTCATGCATGCTACATGTTAATTATATGTTCTTATTATATGTTCTAATGGAATTGGATAAGTAACATGATGTTTTAAGTCTTGTTGTGGATATTAATAAAAGTAATGTTAAATGAGTGTTTCATAGTTCCTTTAAACACGTGTTCTAGTTTTAAGAATCACTATTTTAAGGAGGTTTCTATTGGATTTATTTATGGAACTAGAAACTTCCAACAATTCTTTATCCAAAGGGGACTTTCTTTCTAAAGGCTGGTGTTTGTTATGTTTTAACTTTACGACACTTAAGAACATGCATTAGTTGAGAGGATGGGAGGTCAGACTCATCACACCCTTTTAGGGGGAATTATTATCTACTCTAGGACACTTTTTTAAATTTATGATATTTTCATGAATCCATATTAATTTACCAAGTATATCATAAGTATCCCTTGAAATTTACAATCACTTATTAACATGTGTAAAATTTAGAATCATCAATATACATTAATGGTTCTTCATTAATGGAAATACCCGTATGTATTTGAGTTTTACATCAATGGTATCCTATAATATACTTATTAGAGATTCTTTTAATCATCGTTGTGATGATACTAGTTTTTAAGCACCTCAGTGGGGCACTCTAGAATTTATTATCATCTAGGGAGAGAAAGGCTTGTTTTCGTCTTGGGATCATACCTATAAAATGGGCTAGCTATGTAACCTTGTGAAAGGAATAAAAAACCTCATAGTTTGGTGCTGCTTAATAGGACACATCATACCTTTTAAGGTAATGTGATAAGGACCTATAATAGAAATGTGCTTGATCAAAACAAAGTGTTGGACTTATGCTGAAGTAGCCCAGGGAACTTGGAAAGGATGCGGGTTTCTAAGTAGGATCAGACCCTGTTGGGAATATGGCCCAAGGAGAAAAGATTTGATTTGAAGTGTTGGGTTTCCAACTCAAGGAGGCTTCCTAAATATCCAATATGGATGATAATCAAAGCCCAAGTAGTTCGATATGTATCATAGGTGAGTATGGTTCTTTAAGAAAGATGAGTTTAGGATTATTTTCTGAAAATTATGCCTTAATGATTTGGGGTTTAATTTGGGGATTATTCTTTGGAGGATGCCCAGTGAGGTTAGTCCCTAAAAAGGATTCCTAAATATCCTAGTTTGAACAGGAATTAGAGTTATCATAGTTCATTGACTGTGGGTGTTTGTGAAACTATTGTGATCATTAAAAATCTCTAAGCCCACGTGAGTCATGCTCGGTGTGAAAAATAAGTGGATGTGAAATATACTACAAATACACTGACTTTTCCTCCTCTACTGGTGGAGGAGGGAGAACCTATAGTAGTGATGATGGATGAGGGAAAGGCGAACCGGTAAGAGGGTGATGCAACAAGCCCTCCCTATATTATCTTCACATTTGAAAAGGGTAAAATAAAAGGAAAAAGGGATGAAGATTAGGGGATTACAACAGGATGGCTGCCCTAAAATTGATCTTGGTTGGGAAAAAAGACCTATCTAATGCTTGTGTAGAAAAGTAATTGTGAACTGTACCTTCCCTAGGGCATCTCTTTCTACACTTTTGACATAAAGGAAATTGAGATATTTTATTTCATGGTCTCCACCACTCGAGCTCTCAAAAAACTCGATTCTTGTCTTCTTTGATGAGTATGATATTTATTTAAGGTGCAATTTTTTAATCATATATCATGATAAATAAATTAGTAATAACCACCATACCTTTCATTTTATTCGTCAACCAATTTGGTTTCTCAACATCACAACATTGTCCTTCACATTCAGTGTTAATGTGACCCCTCTTGGTTCCAACCATTAACTAAAACAAAAAACATAGTACAAATGAAAATAATCATACTGAGAAGCCTCATAACCTATAACATACCAAAATTTTAGGTTGTTATACTATACATAGACTTATCCTCAAAGTTAATCATAAGGTTATGTTCTCTAAAATATGTTTTTATAAATCTAGTTCCCAAGGTTTTTATTAAGCTTCCTCTAATACCATCTAGAAAGACCCAAACCATAGTAGTTTAGAGATGATGGTTACTATATTAAATCGGAACCAGATACAAGGAATCACATTCTAAAATACTGAATAGTTTAGTATTATTGGTAAAATAGACACATATTTGAATCTCACATTTCAATTGAAAACATAAAATGTAACATCCCCAACCTGGGATCCACTAAACTAGTGCCCTAAGATGGGTCAACACATAGACTCTGTCATGACTACCCATATACTAGAGGCTATTTAATAGCATTTAGGGTCTAATAGAACATATGGAGATACTATACACTCTTTATTAGATTATTTCATAGTAGGTAAAATATGAAGTAAATGAAAAATATGAAATAATAAATTAAAATTCATTACCAACATTTCCCAAAACTGGGTACAATCCTAGAACCACTTAGTAAATATGATATATCATGGAATACAATGCTATGTTCATCGAAATACCAAAATAAAGACAAAATGAAGAATCCCCAAAATGAATCCTGGCATCATGTCCAGATCTCTCATACATGCACATCCCAGGCCCCAATCAACCATCTATTATAGGTCATTTTCCTTTTTTTAACCTACAACTGTGAAATCTACTTAGGTACCCAATGATAGTCTGAGATGGGTGTGAATAAAACTCAATAGTCCACCACCAACAATTTTTACTATCCATTCTAAACAGATAGTGTTTGTAGGTACATAATGAATAATAATATACAATGAAGATAACAAGATTCCATTAATTAACCAATATCACTTTGACCATTTTATCATATGTTCCATGGGTTAAGAATTTCATTTATTATACAAAATCTTATTCTGGTCAACTAATATGCATTAAGGGATAAGTCAAGTTCCCTATCTCACTCGGGAAAATGTTTCAGAAATAATTACCACACACTTACCTTGGAGCCTCAGTCTAGGTAGTCCCATCAAATGAAAATATTAGGGGCATGAAGCATCATTCTGACTCCCTAACCCCAGAATTAAAGGTTTGGGGTTTAGAGCCTCATTCAAACTGACCTATGGTCTTTGTAACTCAAGTAAATACCCCACATACCACTAATCCACATGAACATTCTTATTTAACCATAACACATTTACCAATAAAACCATAACCATTCCTCCCATTTATCATCTACATGCCATATTCCTTTGAACAATTTTCTATTTCATATACCAACCCATTTAATACTTTCCACATTATAATTATTAATTAATTTACATATTTCCATTACAATCCATATATCATTTATTATATTCACTTTAATTCATTTAACCCATTCACATTATACAAAACACCCCCTTATTTCTTTTCAATGACTTGACACAACTACCATTAGTGAATTTTCATAATGAAAGCTAAGAAATCAATATATTTATCATGGGATCTATTCAATAACAATTCAATTATATGCTTATAATTTCAATTTTCATGTTCAAGAAGGTGGAACAACCCATTTATGGTCTTCAACTTTATCTAATCAAACTCATTGCATTCGTCTGGGATCATGAGGGGTTTAATACATTAATTAAACAACTAAAATATCTATTCTAACATGGAAAACCAAATGGATATAAAAACAAACCCAATGCACAACTATATACACATGAACAATCAACAATTATATAAGATATAAATATAGACCACCCACCTCAGTTCCATGGATAACTGCATGATTAAACATAACCTTTGATTCATATTCGAACACCCTTCAAAGCCCCAAACTATGATTCACTATAAAAAGTTGTTTTTAGGGATTTATAAGAATAATAAGAACTATAGAATAACTAATCTAGAAAAAATAGGAAAGATGAGTGTAAGACTCACCCATAGCTTTGATTCTCACCTAATGGCACTCCAAACGGCTTAGAAATGAAGGAGGTTGATCCATGGGAAGCTTGGTAGAGTTTGGGTTGTCACAATTACTGTTGGAGGAGAAATGTGGAGGAAAATAGGTTGAATAGAAATAAATAAAGATGGAATAAATGGTCAATTTCTTCATCTTTAATGAGGCACACAGTTTGGAAACATAGTTTCCGAAACCATGCACTAACAATGTGCCACCCTCTATCCAAGACGGGTCCAAGTTGCACGAATTTCTAAGAATCCTGCATAGTTTAAAAAACCGTAGAATAACCATGTTGATTGTATCTATGCAATTCCTCATGATTTCAATTACCCCTTTCATAGATTCATCAACTTTTCACCACACCTCTAGGGAATCACGATTAGGGTGCATAGTTACTACTAACCATGAACCAACTATAAAACATGTACTGGATGGCCCTCTTCTCCCTTCTTTTACGTTCCAAACCCTTATAACACCCCTTGACCTCCTCACACACCTGTGGAACATTATATTCAGTATATTAAAGGAATTTAAACTAGAATTTAAATAATAGTGTACCTCACATGTAGTTTGAGTTATTATAACCTATCGACCTTATAATGGTATGTCATCAAGACTCTCCCCCAAGCATCACTAAGTTTACAATGTAAATAGATCAGGCCACTAGGACCGCATATCTATCTCACTCTCCCAAGTCACTTCTTGAACGCTACTATACTGACCTAACACATGAACTAAAGGCACAATCTTTCCCTATAAAACTTTCTCACTATGGCCTACAATATTAACCAAATGTTCTTTAAAGGATGTATCAAAATCGAGCTCAAAAACATAAAGATAAATCACATGGGAAGGGTTGGGGTGATAATACTAAAGTTGTGACACCTGAGAAACATTTTTCATGCTACCATACTATTGTGTAAGTTCCAATCAATATGCCACTAGTCCAATACTCTCTACTATCTCAAATAGACCATTATAATTGGTTTTAACATACCCTATTTATGAATCTGATGGTGAACCAACTCTGGTGACACTCAAAGGAACACATGATCACCCACCATAAAATCAAGAGGTAATCAACATTGATCACCATGCGAATTATGCCTGATCTGAGCTATATCCATATGTTTTCGAATCAAATGAACTTGTTCTGATGTATCATACATGAGACTCAGTCCTGAACACTCTGATTCTCTAACCTCCATATAATATAATGGTGATCTATTTGGAATCCCATATAGTGTTTAATACAGTGACATTTTAATCTTCTATTGGTAACCATTTTTATAGGTGAACTCAAAAAGTTCCAAGTGCTTCTCGCATGATCCACCAAAATCTAGGAAACATGCAGAACAAAATGACCTCTACAACCTAAATAGTATGCTTTAATTTCCCATCACTAGTGGAAAAAATAGTTAACACATCGGCATTTTTCACATCAGTTCTATATAACCGATTTGCAAAGCTATAAAAATCAATTTATCATGCTGATTATTGTATAACCGACGTGATAAATCAACGTGAATCAATTTTTACATCGGTTATTTTATAACTGATGTAAAAAATATTGAAATTATCTTTATCACATAAATTATTTTATAACCGATGTGAAATATCGAATCTAGGATCTTTATCACGTCAGTTATAAAATAACCAACATGATAAATCAAATCTAGTAAATTTATCATGTCTTTTATTAAAATAACCAACATGATAAAGATCCATTTATAACGTGAGTCATAAAATAACCAGCGTGATAAATTATTTTCTACGTTAGTTATTAAATAACCGATGTTATAAACATAAAAAAATATTTTATCACAACTATTATTAAATAACTGACGTGATAAAACTTTTAAATGATTTATCGTGTCGCATATTAAGTCATTCTGTTTTCTTTGATCGGGCGAGCTACAACTCATCTCTCTCGTATGGAAAACCTAGAAAGGATTCTTTGAAGTTGTTCCCTTCATCCACATTTTTTCCAACATCATCCATCACCTTTATTATCACTTGATCTATCAGGTCGACTCACAACACTCAAGTAAGCCTCACAAGACTCAATTTTAGTTTTTTATTTTTCGCGATGCCCTAAATTTTTTTTAGATGTTATTTTTCTATCTTTGTTCTTAATATAATGGTAATTTTCATATTGTTCATTTATACCTTTCTAAATTATTTTCTGGTAAAATAAACCATGGAAGTGATATCATGCAAGTTTATGTTTTGTGTGTGTTCTATCATGTGTGTGTGTGCGTACAAGGGGTGTCTAAGGGGATGGGGGGGGGGGTGTCCAAGTGGGTGGGGGTGTCCAGGGGGTGGGGATGTCTAGGGGGTGGGTGTGTCTTGGGGGTGTCCAAGGGGGTGGGGGTGGTGTCCAGAGGGGGTGTGAGGGCTATCCAAGGGGGGTGGGGGTGTCTAGGGGGGTGTTGGGGGGGGGGGGGGTGAGGGGGTGTCCAAGGGGGAAGGGGTGTCGAGGGGGGTGGGTGGTGTGTGTGTCCAAGGGGGTGAGTGGGTTGTCCAAGGGGGTAGGGGTGTCTAGGGGTGGGGGTGTCCAGGGCAGCTATCCAGAGGGGTGGGTGTGGGGGGGGGGGGTGTCTAAGGGGTTGGTGGTGTCCAGGGTGTGTCCAAGGGGGTGGGGGCGGTGTCCAGGGGGTGAGGGGGATTTCCTATGGGGTAGGGGTGTCTAGGGGGTGGGGGTGTCTAGGGGGTGGGGGGCTGTTCAGGGGGCAGGGGTGTCCATGGGGGTTTACAAGGGGGTATGGGTGGGGGGTGGTGTCTAGGGTGTGGGGGTATCTAGGGGGTGGGGGTGGTGTCCATGGGGTGAGTGGGATTTCCAAGGGGGTAGGGGGTATCCAATAGGGTGGGGTGTCCTAAGGGGTGGGGGGGGGGGTGTTTGGGGGGATGTTTAGGTGGTGGGGGTGTCTAGGGGGTGGGGTGGTGGTGTCCAGGGGGTGAGTGGGCTGTCTAAGGGGGTCGGGGGTGTCCACGAGGATGGTGGGTGTCCATGGGGGTGGGGGATATCCAGAGGGGGGGCTATCTAGGGGGGGGGGGGTGGGGGGGTTTCCAGGTGGGTGGTGGTGTCCATGGGGTGTCCATGGTGGCGGGGGTGGTGTCTAGGGGGGGGGTGAGGGGAATTTCCAAGGGATAGGGGTGTCCAAGGGGTGGGGGTGGTGTCTAGGGGGGAGGGGGTCCAGGGGTGGTGGGGGTGTCCTAAGGGGTGGGGGGGGGGGGTGTTTAGGGGGTGGGGGCTGTTTAGAGGGTAGTGGTTTTCAGGGGGGGGGGTGTCCAGGGGGTGAGTGGGCTGTCCAAGGGGGTTGGGGGTGTCCATGGGGATGGGGGTGTCTAGGGGGTGGGGGTGGGGTGCTGTCCAGAGGGGTGGGGTGGGTGATATCCAGGTCATGAGGGGCTTTCCAAGTGGGTGGCGTTATCCAGGGGTGTCCAAGGGGGTGGGGGTGGCGTCTACGGGGGGGGGGGGGGGGTGAGGGGGCTTTCCAAGTGTGTATGAGTGTTCGGGGTGGGGGTGTCCAGGGGGTGTCCAAGGGGGTAGGGGGTTGGTGGTCATGTACAGGGGTGTGGGGTGTCTTGTGGGGTGGGGGTGGTGTCCAGGGGGTGAGTGGGCTTTCCAAGGGGGTAGGTGGTATCCAGGGGGTGGGGGTGTCCAGGGGGTGGGGGTGTCCAGAGGGGTGGGGGTGCTGTTTAGGGGGTGGGGGGGATGTCCTGTGGGATGGTGGTGTCCAGGGGGTGTCAAAGGGGGTGGGGGTGGTGTTCAATGGGGTCGGGGGTTGGACAACCCCTCACCCCCTGGACACCACTCCCCCACCCCCTCAGATAGCCCCCACCACCCCTTGACACCCCACCTCCTTGGACAACCCCTACCCCCATTGGACAAGCCACACCACCCCTTGGACAGCCTCTAACCCCCTTGGAAACCCCTTTATATATATATATATATATATCCTAACACTTTCATTGAAACTGTTGGCATATTTTAACTTTTGGTAGTCTATACCAACAGTTCCTATAGAATCGTTGGTATAGGGCTATTGCAATGACAATCATGCCAACGGTGTGTGAAACCGTTGAGGTATTCTATCCCAATGATTTCAAGGGATATCTCAACGGTTTCAAATAGTTGGGATAAGTGTCATTTTCTTAGTGAATGTAGACATATTTTAATATTTATACTTCATATTTCTTTTTTACGGAAGGGTGGATTTGGTATCCAGTTGCACCAAGATGCATTCTTTGTGTACATTAAGAAGAAATGATCCAAGATGAATTTAAAACTGTTATATCTAACTGTATTTATTTTTAAAATTATTTTCATTCATATATTTTTTAAATACGCATTGATTTTTTTTATATTTCAAAATTTTTTTACTCTCAAATTATGATATTTTTTCATATAAATATAAAATTGGATTATCTTAACAAGATGTATAATTTGATATTTTTTATAGGTAATAATGAGTCGATGTTGGATTATGTAACATCGAATGATTAATGAACATGTGGAAGGTGTTGATGCCTTTTTAGAATTTACTAAATGAAATGTTCCAAGTAGTGACATGTTTTTTCTGTCAATGGTTGAAATGTTTGAATATGAAGACGTTGAAAAGTAGATGCATCAAAGATAATCTAAATTTTCATGGTTTTAATATGAGTTACAACCCTTGTATTTGGCATGGTGAAACTAGACACAATGTCATATCTACCGATGATGATGATTTACAAGATGATAACTCTTATGAAATTAAAGAAATGATTCCTGATATTGCAGCAGAACAAATTGAGATAGAACTGACAGTTGTACCTCTATATGGTGATACTGAAAAACCATTATATCCTGGTTGTATGGTTTTATGATTTTTTTGGTGATGTTAAGATTGATTAACCTAAATGTGAAACATGTATGGAGTGAAAAAAGTTTTACAGAGCTACTTCAATTGTTGAAAGATATTCTTTCAAAAGACAACGATCTTCCAAATTCACATTATATTGCCAAGAAAATATTTGATCGATTAGATTGGGATACAAGAAAATACATGCTTTTCTTAAAGGTTGTATGATATATAGGAAAAAATATGAATTTCCATGAGAGTGTCTTAAATGTAGGGCATCAGGGTATAAGTTGAAATAAAAATCACAGGCTGATGTAGAGATTATAGAGATCCCTGCCAAGGTATTTTGGTATCTTTTTATAGTTCATCGTTTGAAACATTTATTTACTAATTCACATGATGCAAAAAGGTTAAGATGGTATGTTAATGAAAAGATTATGTGACAGAAAAATACAACATCCAGCTGATTGTCACAATGTAAGAAAATCGACGAGCAATATCTTACATTTGGAACTAAAATTAGAAATATCAGACATGGGTTGTGCATAGATGGATTGAATCCATACCTAACCATCAGTAGAACACATAGTTCATGGACTATTTTATTTTTAATTTAAAACCTCTCTCCTAATGTTTGTATGAAGTGAAAATATGTCATGTTGAGTATAATGATCTCTGGTCTGAAGCAACCCGGAAATGATAATGATGTTTTCTTGTCACCATTGATTGATGATTTGAAACTTTTATGGGAGGATGGTATTAGGGTGTATGATTCTTATAAAATGGAATAGTTTAAACAACATGAAGTTCTTATGTTCACTATAAATGACTTCCCAGTGTTTGGAAATTTGTCTGGATATAGTGTTAAGGGGCATAAAGCATGTCCAATTTGTGAACAACAGACTTCATGTTGTCAATTGAATCATGGGAGGAAAATAGTATACATTGGTCATCGAAAGTTTTTTCCTATAGATGACTCTTATAGTAGACTAAAAAAGGCATTCAATGGATCACAAGAATTTGATATTTTACAAAACATTTATCCCTAATGTGTATTTTGATAGGGTGGAAAACCTTGATGTTTCAATGGGAAAGACATATAATCTAGTAATGATAGACATATTTGGAAGAAAAGGTCAATATTTCTTGAGCTACCTTATTAGAGATAGCCTGAAGTGAGACATAATATATATGTTATACTTGTGGAGAATAATATCTATGATAATTTGATTGGAACAATGTTAGATATTAAAGGAAAGACTAAATATGGGTGAATTCATTATTAGACTTATTATTAATGGGAATTTGTTTAGGAGTTAGCTCCACTTATAATGGAAGATTAACATTTCTCCTCCTGGCTTGTCATACATTATCCAGGAAAGATAAATTAGATTTTTTTAGTGTCTTCATGATAACAAGTGCCTCAAAGGTTATTCTCCAAATGTAAATTTTTTTTTCCTCTTTGAAGGATTTGAAGTTGATAGGTATGAAATCTCATGATTGTCACATCATGATGTAACAACTTCTTCTAGTTGCATTGCATGGAATATTTCCATCAGTGTTAGAAAGACTAAAATAAAGTTGTGTTATTTTTTCAATACAATTTGTAATAAAGTTATTGATGTGAATTCTTTGAACATTTTGGAAAATGATGAAATTTCTATACTTTTTCAATTTGAAATGTATTTTCCTCCATCTTTTTTTTGATATAATGATGCATTTAATGGTTCATATGGTTTGAGAAATAATGTTTTGTGGACCAGTCTATCTTCATTGGATGTATCCATTTGAAAATTATATGAAAATATTGAAGGGGTATGTTAACAATCCATATCTAACTAAAGCCTCCATTGTTGAAAAACTATATTTCTAAGGTGGTTGTAGAGTTTTGTACGAGATACTTGGATATGGAATAGCACATAGGTTTTCCTCCATCTCGTCATGAATGAGTTAATAATGAGGGTAAGGGTATTCATGGATTGAAAGTCAAATAGTTGTCAGTTGAACCGATTAATAAGTTATAATTATACATCTTGAATAACTTAGTTAATGCTCAACTATATATCACATTTCATATTAATTAATTGAAATAATGTCATCAAAAGAGAATGAAATGCGGATTTTAAATGATCACAACAAAACATTTTTACCATGGTTTAAGAAGACATTTCTTGGTAGATCAAATTTATTAGAGGCATTAATATGGTTAGTGGTTTGTCCAAGTTTAAATGTGATAACATGGTCCAGGTATGACATTAATGGCTATACATTTCATACGAAAGCTCAGGACAACATAAGTGCAGTTCGTAATAGTGGTGTATTGGTGTTTGCAGAAGTAATGCATTTTTTGAGTTCTAAAGTCAAAAACCCAATTTCTACATCATGTGTATAATATGGGAGTCATTAAAGAAATATGGGAGGTTGATTACTTTAAATTTAAATTCCTATTTTTAACTACAAATGGTTTATCGGTAACAATAGTGCCAGACACGATGGATTTTGAATGAAAGTTGTTAATCTGAATATATTGGAAGAAACACATATTATTTTATAATGGACAAACATGAGAAATAGATTTTATATATAGTTGATCAATCATATATGCAGTGGTTTGTTGTTTTATAAGAGAAAAAAAATATATTCGTGAGGATCACCTTAACGAAGATGTTGATTTATACGAGATCCCTACTTCCATGAAAAGATTTGTAGAAAAAAATGATGATAATGTTAAAGACATGGTTTGTTCCATAAAAAACAATCACAATGAAGGAATTTGAAAAAACAATCCATTTTTACATCTTAATTTAACAGGTAACATATGTTTAATTTTTTTATACTTACCATTTTAACAAAATGTTAGATATTTTAATTTTTTCCATGATTAAAAACTGTATCAAAACAAATAAGTAGATTTTTTTTTTAATTTTTTTAGTTTAGTTTATCATGTTTAACATTATGTAACTTATATATATATTTATTTTGTTAATGAAAAACTAATTTACCATGTTTAACATGTTTATCATGTTTACCATGTTTACTATAGTTTACCATAGTTTACCATTACGTAACTTATATATTTATTGATTTTGTTGAATGAAAATTACACTACCATGTTTTCCATGTTTACCATGTTTACCATGTTTACCATATTACATTGTTTAACATGCTTACCAAATTTACCATGTTTACTATTAAGTAACTTAGTTAAGTTTTCCATTTTTTGTTTACATTAGTATTGTAATATTTGAATTTGTATATTTGTGAAATAATGTTTTCCTTTTTTGATTTGAAGGATAATGACAGATCATTCAGTTGATCAAACACATGATTATGGATATGAGAATCATGATCATACCTCTAGGGAGAAACATTTACATGCTCCTCTTGATGTTCCCCAATCTTCCTCATGTGCTCCCATAATGATAAAGAAGAGTTTATGAGTTGTTAAATGTGGCTGCACATGTTTACCAAAATTATCACTAGCCCTTAGACAGGACTAGAGGATACTAGTTGAGTTTTACGAGAATGATATTCCCAGAGGACCTAATGAAAAATATTTTAAGTGTTTTGTATCAAATCAGGGTAAAATAAAAGTAATCATTTTTTATGAAGATTAGAGAAGTCTGGACAAACCAATAATATCTCAGTTGTGGTAGATGATTTGGTAAGATAATTTTCTATTATTTGACTAATATTTAAATGTTTCTAGTATAATACGTTTTACCTCTTCTTATCAGACGAAATTTGATATTACTGATAGTAGAGGAGATAAGAAGAAATGTTTATCGATGGATTCTAGGAGATAGAGGGATTTAAAATCAACCCTCGCATCTGATTTCATTTTTGGTCATAAGAATCATGAAAATCCATGTCATATATATCCCTTTACTAGATGAAGACACATAGACATAGAGAAAAGTTGTTGAAAGTAGAAGAAAAGATTCATTTTTGGTAAGGGCAATGTAAACATTGATAATATTACTTAATATAAATGCTCTTATTAATGTTTTTTTAATGATTTATTATTCTTAATTTACAGAAAACAAGGAAATATCATCCCGGAGATCTAATATAAAAATGTATACCCTCATAGTTTATCTCGAGGATGGTATACATTATTGGAAGAAAGAATGATGGAAGAAAAATTATAAAAAACTAATAGCTAAGTCTTCAATCTCTGGAGAGGTTGCCCCTCCATAAACTCCATCTAGAAATGAAAAATGGAAGAGAGCTCAGATGAGCAAAAAGGGACAAAATCTTTCGGAAGAATTGAGAATCATAGATGAGAGGATTTTAAGATATTTATTTTATTTATTTAAGTTAATTATTTTCTTTATATAATTTGATTCATTTAAAGAAATGTTCAATTAATTAATACAAGATTCTCTAGAGGAGAATAGCTTAGAGGGGGTATTTAAAACTACTGGGAGGCAAGATATTTTATTTACAGCATTGGGAAAGCCCAAACACCCCAGTAGTGTATGAGGATATCTGATGGGTGTATCAATAAGAAAAGTGTTTCCAAGTTCTTAAAATTCTTCCATTGAGGGTGTTTATAAAAATATAGAATAATTGGAGGCTGAATTTCATAATATTAATGCGATGATGGAGGAAAATATTAGAGCATTGGTACAGTCTATGTTTGCAGACATGAAAAGACAATTTCAGACTGCAGCTCCCACTCCTCCACCTCCCCCGACAGACCCCATTATTTATCCTCCACCTCCACCAGCATCTCCCACTCCCCTAACATAGCCTGCTGACACCATTTTTTATCCTAATCCTCCACAAAAAGTTCCTACTTATTGTGAGTTATATGTTGATCATCCTCACTATCATATAGTTGCATATGTGCTAGTATATTGTATAAGAGATATAGTTCATCATCAACAGTTAGAGGTAGAGAATAATAGGGTCACTTTACATGATATTATAGATACCATCATCTCGAATACCATTACCTACAGATGAGGTGACAACAGTTGGACATAATATCAACCACTTTTATTTTTGACCATCCATATTTCTGCGACGCATTACCGTAGAGGTATGTATGTTATATCTTTTATTTTATTTTTGATTAAAATTCTAAAATTTGAATACTAATATATTTTTGAATTTATTTTTACCTGAATACTTCAAAGGTAAAGAAATAATGTATAGATAAACAACAATGAAAAATTGATATGACATCAGATACATATTCTAGTAGTCTTGACTGATTATCAAGATATTCAAATTTTTGACGAATCATTATGAGTTTCCAATGGAAGCTCATGTTCATAGAAATTCAATCAATGTGGAGACTCTAAAAAATGATATCATGGAGCTTGTTACTGGAGATAAGTTTGGCATCAACATGGTGTAGATTTTTTCTATGTAAGTATTAACACCTTTCCCTCATATTTATTAAAAATATATTCTTACGTATGTTTTGTATTAGGTATCTTTATAACATGTGTGAGAAAGAATGAGCGGAAAGATGTATATGGATTCATGGTACCCAGAATTGATTTCTCTTGAAGTACTTGCATTTGATGAGGAACAATGAACAATTTATATTGCTGAAAGTTTTTGAACCAAATATAACCACACAATGTTGGATGATGCCTTTTTTTTGAGGGGTATGAAACATATATCTGGAAAAGTGTTCATTATCGTTTAACCTAAAAAACCAGTAACCTTAAATTTTCTTTTATATCAGTGATCATTGAATGCTAGGTGTTTTTCATCCAAGGGATAAAAAAATTTATTAGATATGCTCTGTACATGGAGATGTGCAAGAAAGTTTTCAGAATATATTGGAAAAGTAAGTTTCAATTTCTTAATATATGTTTATATTATAATGAATTTTAATTTATCCCATTCATATTATTTTCTAACAGAGGATGGTTTTACTTTTGAAAAAAAAGAAATAAAAAGAGTTCTAATATCAAATATGTAAATGTAAAGGTAAATATACATTTATAATTTTTACTTTTTGATGTATTACATAAAAATGATTTTTTGAATTGACACTCATTTAAACATAATTTTCATGAACAAAAAGGCATCGTCAAATATAGATATTATATGTTAAGATTTATGTATGAAATAATTACAACTAGAACACTTGTGAAGTTTGAATGGTAATATTTCCTTATAAACATTACCATAATATTTCATTTGATTTATTCATTACACATGTTAACTACTATGCTTTTAATTTGTAGCTATTTGATGACCCTTAACCCTATAGAGATCATGAGGTCAAACACATACAAGTGGAATGGTCAAATTATTTTATAGGTTTGATTGGATTTTAGTTTGTTTGTAGTGTGGAATGTAATTTTGAATATTGTAATTATAATTATGTATTTGGTAGTTGTTTTGTTGGATTTAGTTTTTTAGTTAAAATTTCATGTTTTAAAATGTTATATATGTGAATGTTTAATTTTTCTATGGTTTTTTTGTTGTGGTCTAGTTTTGATGTTTTTCTGGTTTGGAATATGGTCTGGTTTTGGTCTGGTTTTTTCTTGTTTCGTACTTTGACAGAGAATAGTAATGGTTTCATGAGGGGTGGGGGTGTGTGTGTGTGGGGGGGGGGGGATCTTTCCAAGGGGTAAGGGGTGTCTAGGGGGTTGGGGTGTCCAAAGGGGTAGGGGCTGTCCATGGGGGGTGGGAGGGTCCAGGGGGGGATGTCCAGGGGTGGGGGTGTCCAGGGGGTGGGGGGCTATCCAAGGGGGTAGGGGGTGTCCAAGGGGGTGGGAGGGGGGGGGGGGGGGGTGGCTATCCAGTGGGTGGGAGGGTGTCCAGGGGAGGGGGGGTTTCTAGGGTTGGGGGGTGTCCAGGGGGATGGGAGGTTCTATCTAGGGGGTGAGGGTGTCTAGTGTGTTGGGGGGGGTGTCCAAGTTGGTTGGGGGTGTCTAGAGGGTGGGGGCTGTTTGGGGGGTGGGGGGGGGGGCTTTCCAGTGAGGTGGGGCGGTGTACAATGGGTTAGTGTGTGTCCATAGGGCATGGTTCAAGGGGTGGGGGTGTCTCAGGGGGGTGGGGGTGGGGGGGGGGGGGGTGGTGGGGGATGTGGAGTGTCTAGTAGGGTGTGGTGGTTTCTAGTGGGTGGGAGGGTGTGTAGTGGGTGGGAGGGTGTACAGGGGGTGGGTGGGAGGGGCTATCTAGGGGGTGTTTAGGGGGGCTGTCCAAGGGGGCCGAGGGTGTCAGGGGGGGTGGGGGATATCTGGGGGTGTCTAGGGTGTGGGAGGGGTAGTCTAGGGGGTGGGGTGTCCAGGGGGGGTGTCCAAGTGTGTCCGGGTGTCTGGGGGGAAGGGGATTTCTAGTGGGGTGGGGTGGTTTCCAGTGGGTGGGGGGATATCCAGGGGTTGGGTGGCTATCCAGGGGTAGGGGTAGTCCAATATGGTGGGGGTGGTGTCCAGTGGGTGGGAGGGTGTCCATGGGGGTGGGTGTGGGGGGGGGGGGGGGCTGTCTAGGGGTTGTCTAAGGGGGGTAGGGGGTGTCTAGGGGTGGCGTGGGGGGCTTCCTAGTGGGCGGGAGGGTGTCCAGGTAAATGGGAGGGGCTGTTCAGGGGGGTGGGGGGGGAGACTAGGGGTGGGGGAGTCTAGGGGGTGGGGGTCTCTAGTGGGGGTGGGCTGTCTAAGGGGGTCAGGGGTGTCCGGAGGGGGGGGGGTGTCTAGGGGGTGGGTGGGTGGGTGTGTGGGGGGGGGGGTTCTAGGGGTTGGGTGGGTGTCCAAGGGGTAGGGGTGTCTAGGGGGTAGGGGTTGTCTAGGGGGTGCTGGTGTCCAGGGTGGGGGTGGGGGTCTTCCTAGTTGTTTTGGTCTATTTTCTGCTTGTTTCAGGTCCATTTTGGCAGTGCATTGTAATGGTTGAACTATATTATTAAAAAAAATTGTTTTTATGTCAGTTATTTTATAACCCACATAATAAATGATTGGGGATGATTTTTTACGTCATTTATTTAATAACTGGTGTAGTATATATGTTTTTACATCGGTTATTTTTTATCCAATGTGAAAAACCGATTCGAAGACTCGTTTATCACGTCGGTTATGAAAATAACCAATGTAAAAACCTTATTTTTCAAATCGGTTATTAGAAAAACAATGTGAAAAAAACATCGATGGGGTTTTTTATTACATTGGTTATTTAATAATCGATGTAATAAATAACATATTATGGTGGTTATTTAAAACCCGATGTAACAAATCATGACTACGATCTGTTTTGAACATTGGTTTTTTAAAAATCGGCGTGAAAATGGCTTTGAATTTTTGTTTGCTACTTCATTTTTAAAAAAACTAATGTAAAAAAAATATTTATAATGTCCCTTGCAATAACGTCGGCAAAAAAAACTTAAAAAAATAACCAACATAAAAAACGTTTTTTTTTCACTGGTTCATCCATCAGTTGGTTAAAAAATGTACTAAAAAACATATAGATACTGAGAACCTTCTATAACCCTTTCAAAAATATGAAGTAAAACATGGATATTGATCCAAAAATTTAGTTTGTGGGACCCCATGCAACCGTACTACTTTAGGAACATTTAACTCACCCCAAAATTCAACAGTGAAGGTCTCTCAAATTAGTAATAAATGTAACACCTTTGTCAATCGATCCACAACTACCCATATTACATCATTCTTTTTAGGCATCATCAAAATACCAACCACAAAATCCCTCATAACATCATCCAAATTCCACTTCGTAATGAGAAAAGGCTGTAAGAAAGAACTTGGATGTTGATTCTCATCCTTAACCTACCGATAGGTGTAGCATCATATCATGAATCCTATGACCTAATTTTTCATACTTGAACACATGTATTTCCTAAAAATATCATGATACATTTTGGTCAAACTATAGTGAACCACCTACTTTGAGGGATGAAACTCATGCATCATCTCTTTGTGCATACAAGTTGTCACAACAACATAGTCAACAACATAAATGATTTCATCATAAGCAATATTCCAACATGAAGGTGACTCCCCACCTTCAAGACTTTCCCTTAGGGACAAACACTTTATATCCTCATACTGACTCTCCTTGATCTGGATCACAAGCATGGACTTAACATCAAAGGATACAAGGGTCATATTCCCTTTCCCATCCCACACCTCAAGTTGCATTTCAGAAAACAACACCATCATCCTCCACATAGAACTAGATTCCAAAACAACATGATTTTGGTTCTTCCAACTCAAGGAATTCAAAACACTATTTTCTTTTCTTGGTGTGTAAACTAGATCAAAATACGAGTACTACATATAATCAACCTATATTCATTACTTATGGTTAAAATAATACTAGGAATTTATGTACTAAAGGATATTATGATTTGAATACACAATAAACCATTCTCCCAATAAGTAATGTCGCCGACATATTAAAGAATAAACCACCACAGCTGACTCAAGATCATGCATAGGGTAATTTCATTCATGACGTATTAACTTTCAGGACTCATATGCTACAAAAGAATCATCTTACATTAAAACATCCCCAATCCCGACATTTTATGCATAAAAAACATGGTATACTCATTACTTGGATTTGATAGGGTAAAAATTGGTGTCATAGTCAACAACCCTTTTAACTTATGGAAAGAATTATCACATACCACAGACCACTAAGAAATGATTCCATTATTTTTTAAGCCTGGATGTAGTGATGGAAAATGAGAAAAGTATTTGATGAAACTCTGATAATATCCTACCAGACCCCCAAATATTATTATATAAAAAGAATTCTTGGGTTTCTCCCAAGACACAACTGCCTGTATTTCTCTATGTCCACCGATACACCTTCCACAAAGATGATGTGACCAAAAAAAATGTTACTTGTCAAACTATAAATGACACTTTAATAACATTTCATATAGCCTATTCTCTATTAGTGTTCTTAGGATGATGTCAACAGGTTTGTCATGATCGTCATGAGTCTTGGGGTACTCTAAGATGTCTTCCAAAAAAACAACTACAAACTTATCCAGATATGAGTAAAATATTTGGTTCAATAGGTCCATAAAAACTATAGGATTTTTGTCCAATTATAATGTCATCACAAAAAACTCATACAAACAAAACCTTTTCTTGAAAGCAATTTATGGTATATCAGAAGGTCTCAGCCTCATCTGATGATATCCTGAACTAAAATCAATCTTGGAGAACACTGAAGAACCTCTCAAATGTTTAAAAGGATAATCAATTGAAGGAATATGATATTTATTCCTTACTACCATCTAATTTAAGTTCCAATAATCGATACACAACAAAAATGTCCAGTCATACTTCTTCAAAAAAACTGTAGAATCCCAAGGTGATGTACTTAGATGAAAACACCCTATTTTCCAGTTCTTGCAACTAAATTTTAAGTTCCTGAATTTTTATAGGTGCTATTATATATGGTGGAATAGATATATTTTTCCTTTTGGAATCAATTCTATCATTAACTCAACATCTCTCTTAGGTGTAATACCTAATAATTCCTAAAAAAACATCATAAAACGGATCCACTATAGGAGGAAAGACAATCTTCTATACTATCTGATAATTAAGCACATGAAAATACACTTGGGCTGTGAGTTCACCCAACTGTTGAAAAACTATCCCTACACATCCTACATGGATATCCCATTCTGCACAATGAAAATAAGTATTCACCTTCAAAGATTTAAATGTTATACTATAGTGGTAATAGTTAATTTGGACTTGATACAACACCACCCAATTCATCCTTAATATTTGATCAAAACCCAACAACTATAGCACAAATAAGTCCCACAGAAAAAATTACCCACCAAACTTAATGGCACACTCCACACATTTTTAGATATTATATTCTCATACTCCAAATAGTGTATCAATCAACATAACCCCACAAAATTGTTTCACCAATAGGTCCAACATACCCCCAAAATGAGTAGATATAAATGAGTGTGAATCTCCCATATCAAATAAAGAATTAGAAAATGTGGAAGCTATAATAATTGCACCATGAACTATCAATATTTTATCCTCTCCACCTCTCGATATAGGATGGAATATATGAATCTAATTTTTCGCTCTACCCTGGGCTCCGATCTGAGTTCTTGATGATAAACTACCATGTGGATAAGGAATCCCTTTCTATGGGAGAACCACATACACTACGCTGAATGGTTTGACCAGTAGAGCTCTAATTACTTATCTAGTATGGGTTAAAGGTCCACCTTCCTCCACTCTACATCAAACTTGATCCTCTACCATTTTCAATCTGTCAAGGGTTCCTACAGATCCTCTATACATGACCCATTCTACTTCCCACTCAGCACTCAACTGGTGGTCGGGGACACTGACCTTGCATTTGTACTAACCTACTGAACTGATAGCAGAAAACCTGATCACTACCATGATAAGATGTTTATCTACTCTAAATACTCTTTCCACCACCTCCTTAATGAAAACTCTCAAATCGGTGCTTCCTACCCTCAGAAGTTGCACCACTGGATCAACCAATGGGAACCAATGTACACCTCCAAAATCCTTTGTTATGTTCCCTTAAGAAATAAGGTCCTAATCCACCACTTAAACAAAACTATTTAACAAAAGATATTAACTTTAGACTTAATATCGTGTCTAAGTCCATCATAAAAATTCCTCGCCGTAGCCGCCTCATCTCTTACCAATTTTAAAACAAATCATTGAAAATCTGTGAAACGGCCATCATAATTCATCACTAACATAGTCCCTTGGGCCAAACTAATAAAATCCATAACCATATCCTATATTAAGGTCTCTAGATAGAAATTTTACAAAAAAGTTTCCTAGAAATATTTCCACATCATACAATAAGCCTACTAGGTCTATATCAAAATATCTTACTATCACTTTACCGGTCCTCACAATATGTAATATTCTAACATAACTCCCTTCCCAAGAGGAGTTCCCAATTATTCAAGAATCATATATATGGAATATATCCATAAATTTACATCCTCAAGTCCATCCTCTCCAATAAATGTAGGGGGTGTTGAAATTAGAACTCCCTAGTCAGGTCAAACATACTCAAAGAAACCTCCCTTGGGTCCTGTTCTATCCTCTGTATAAAATGAGAAAAGTTATAATGGAAGTGATCCTCTCTTTTGTTACCCTGGATCACCAAGGTTTCTTTCTCCACATCTATAGAAGTATTATAGGTGATATCATTTTGTATCCCAAATAGAACATGTCTTTATGCTATAATTTATCTACAATTCCAAACACACATCTTAGAACACATAACATACAACTTCCACAATTTTCAAAAATTATGTGTATCTACTATCCATAAAAAACTCATTGTGCACCCACTATTATAAATAATATAGTAACATCTCTATTACTTCCCTCAACCACCCCTCCCAAGGGATATGGTCAGCCTAGGTAAACAAACTCACATAGTCACAACCATTAATTAGAAACCCTTTCTAACCACTTCCACTTTCACAATAAATATCTTTCCCTTTTTGTCATTGTTCCATCATTACAACTTATTACAACCTAATTTTTTAACTCAATTATAAGTATTCATAAGGAAAAATTATTTAACCTTTCATTCACATTCTTCCCATTTACCCATTTGCATCCTCTTTATTAGGAACTATTTCTTTCAAATTTTGATGAAAATGAAAATTATTTTATCTCTCACATCCTTAATATTTTACCATGTGTACCTATCATGATTCATGTCACATATATCCATACAAACATAAAATTATGAATGTATTCAAAACCTTGTACCATTTTAGACATGTGAAAATATCATAATGTAGTCACAACACACAACAAGTGCATCACCCAGTAGTGAAATAACATTAACCGTAACAAAAAAACATCAAGAACGATAATCCCACACCTTGGTATATGGGATTTAACTCACACAAAGTCTAGATAATCCTATGCATGATATCATTTACAATATCCCGACACATCCTATAATCTCATATACTATCCAAAAATAGTAATAAAATAAAAAATAAAATTCTTTGATACCCCTTTGTAATGTCTCCAACCTAGGAGCTACTAAACCAGTGCCTTGATCTAGGTCACCATATGACCTCAGACACACCTCCCCATATGCAAGAGGCTTCCAAATAGTAGTGAGGGTCTAATAGAACATATTAGAAGAATATTCTCTCTCTATTTGAGTATTCCAAAATAGGTAAAATATGAAGTAAAGGAAATAATAAGTAATAAGAAATAAGAAATAAACTTGAATTACCAACATTTTTCAAAACTGGGAACAAGACCACAACCAAATAGAAAATATTATATGTCATGGAATATAGTTATAAGTGAAAGGAAATCCCAAAATAAATACAAAATGAAGAATCCCCAAAATGAGTCCTGACTCAAGGTCCAAATCTATCATCCATCCACATACCATGCCCCAATCAACTATGTATAATAGGGAATTTCCCCTTATCCCAACCTAGAAACCTGAAATCTTCTCGGGTACACAATAGTGGCCCGAGTAGGGTGTTAGTACAACTAAGTAGACCACCACCAATGATGTCTAAACAATATCTTGTCTAAATAGATAGTTTATATAGGTATATAATGAATAACAATATAAACAAAAGATAATAGGATTCCATTAATTAACAATGTTCACTTTTACTATTTCATCATTTGTTCCAGGGATTAGGCATTTCATTTATTACATGATGGACTATTCCAGTCAACTACTCTGCAAAAGGGGATATGTCAAGTTCCCTATCTCAATATGGAAAACATTTAAAAAAACAGTTACATTACACTTATATTAGAGACTCGTTCAAGGTAATCTCATCAAATTGAACTATTATGGGAATAGAGCCTCATTAAAACTCCCTAATCTATTCATTTTAGGCGTAGGGTTTAAAGAATCATTCCAAACCAACATAGGGAATTGAATATGAATTTAATACCCAACATACCACCAAGCCATGTGTACATGCTTCTTTAACCATAACACATTTACTAGCACAAACCATAACCATTCATTACATTTATAATTTACATCCACATCCCTTTAACCCATTTTCAATTTCATATCCCAAACCATTTAACACATTACCCATTAACATGATTATTTCATTTACACATTTCCATTAAAACCCATAAACCATTTAACACATTCACTTTAATTCATTTAACCCATTCACATTATACAAAATTCCTTTTATGCCATATAAATAACTATAAACAACTACCATTAGTTCGTTTTAATAATTCAAGCTAACAATTTAACATATTTATCTTGCGTTCTTTTATAAAAATTCAATTATATGATTATCATTTCAATTTTCATGTTCAAGAAGGTGAAACACCCCATGGGTGTCCCTTAAACCAGTCTAATAAACCTCAATATATCCCACAAGGATCAAGATGGGTTCAATCTATCATTTTACAAACTAAAAATTCAATTCTACCATGGACAACCAAACTGAAAGCACAATGTCACCAAAGAACTAACATACACACATAAACTATCAACAAGACTATGGGATATAACTCATAAACCACCTACCTAGATTCTAATGAAAACCACACACATAAAAAAAATATAGGGTAACTATGTGAATTTTCACTTTTCATGTATTCATATTTTATCACCACCTTTCATGGTTTCATCAACGATACACCACACCTCTAGGAAAGTATGGTTAGTGTTCATAGAGACTACTGACTATAATCTAACCATGAAACATGAACTAGATTACACCATTCTCCCTTTTTTTTATGTACCAAACCCATAAAAACCTCTGATCATCCTCATTCACATGATAAAAAATCCATTCCACATCTTAATATTATTTAAACCACAATTTAAACAAGAACATATCTCACTAGAGGTTTGAGATCTTACATAAAATGAAAAACATAGTGAAAGTAATTATTTTTCATCCTTTAACTCATTAAATATTTTTTCTTCATATCCCATGGAAATGAAAAAAATAAGGGTGAGATCATATTTTCATTAATTTTTATTTATAGTAGAAACTTTCCTGAGTAAATAAGTCATAACCAATATAATGAAAACACATGTCATTTAATCAATAACATGAAAATAAAGAATAATATGGTATAATTAAATTAAGATCAAATGATTCTATATAAATAATCACATGATATTGAAACTTATCCATGGATATTATTATAAATAATCGCTTTAACATTAATAAATGATTTCATAAGGATGGAATGCATAATGAAAGAAATTTAAACCTTACCGTCAATGAATCATGCTAAAGAATATACAAAAATGGGTAAGGAATTATCATAAAATTAAATATACATTGTATAATGAGACCTAATGATGTATTTGGAGGATATTTAATTCTAGTCCCCACCCATCACTTAATAATTCAAATTCATCCATAATATGTATAAAAAACAACTTAATCAACACCCCTTAAAAATCAATAACTATTCATATTAAAATACAAGAATAAAGAATGTGAATACTCTCCCCAGCTAAACTGAATATAATATATCCATAAAAATATAATGTATTCTATATTTCAAGTATATACTGAATAAATCATAATATTCAACAAAGTACGTTGACATAGATGAAAATAATTTAAAATGATCATTGGAAAATTTCTTAAGGGAAATACCCTTTTCACATTCAAATCACTTATCTAAAAGTTTTCAAAATATTAAGAAAAAACATTTTATTTGAAAATAAAATTGTAAAATTTTAAATAAATATTCAAAGCATTGATCATTCTTAATGTAAGATAATTCTGTTCATGCTGTATAACATAAATAAACATTTCTTTTCACACTTTTGTAAAAAAGTCAAAAAGTACCTTATTTAAAAAATGATAAGAATAGTCCTCTTAAAAAATATTTGAAAATTTAAAACATGGGTAAAAATATCATTAATAAATCATTTTATAATTATAAAATTATTATTTATAATATTTTAAGTAAATATATAGACATGAAAGGAAAAGATTATCATCTGAGTTAAAAAATAAAGATAGTTTTTTCTAAAAAACCTGATATCTGTATCTTGAGTACATAAAGAGAGGGGAATGAAATGAAAAAAATTTAATTTAAATAAATAAATAGATGTGAATAAAATATATTTGGGTTGATATATAATTATTAAATAATTCTCCCAATGGATATATAAACATGGAAAATCCTGAATAATGACATGATTGTGAAATAGACCTTACCAATTTGGTAACATTAGAATCACAAGAAATTGAAATAAATAAGATATAAAGAAACATTAAATAAAATAATATAAATATATTATTGATATAATATATAAAATTAATGTACATACACTTCAAAAAATAATTTAGGTGTATAACATAATATATGTCCCGAATGAGACAATTAGAAAGGGAAAACCCTTACCTCATGTCTAACTTCCTTCATATTCATTCAAACCACCTTTGTGATAAATATAGATTTATGATAAATCTATTTCATAATGATACTCATATATATAATAAAATATATGATTCAATTATAACATTTTATCACCCCTTTATTAATAATTCTTTATTAAAATCATTGTTCTGGGTGATAACTACTTTGTTTTTTATGTATGTTTTGGGTTAATAGTTTTTGTATTTATAATGTTATCATGTTATAATAATCTAATTTTTTTAATAATGATTAAAATATCATTAATATTTATTAAATATATACATATTACCATCAATCTAATGAATATATGAAAAAAACATCACATCACTTCGTGGAGGAGGTAGTGCACACGTATGCATGAGCAACATTATTATTTTTTCCAATGGATAAGAAGGTAAGAAGGTGTATATGTTATTATAATTATATAATCATATTGTTTTCATAAATATAATATATAAATTAATTCAATTCATATTTATAACCATGTTAGTAATTTGGTGATGAAAAATGAATTACACAGCTACATGGAGATGATAAGTTGTACGTATTAACTAGTGATGTTTTAAAATTTCTTAGGATGTAAAAGAGATTTAAAATGGTTGTACCATAATAATTATAATATATCACTATATTTATAGTATTTAAGGTATTATTTTATTTTGGTCAAAATATATTTATAGTAATATTAAGAAGAGTTTTTTGAAAGGGACAGTAAAGATGATTACCTATTTTTCAAAAAAGCTACATTATATCCTCAATTAAGGGGACTAGGGTTGGTATTTTAAGAATAATAGAACTTCCATAACCTTTATAAGGATTTTGATAATTTTTTTGGTAGTAGTAATCCAATTTAAGATTCTATAGGTGGTGTATATAAGAGAGGATAGGTGATGCCTTTTTATTGTGAATGAAAGGACACACATGGAATTAATAAAAAGATTTAAATATGTGAAATTAATTTTCAAGTGAAAGTGAAAAAATGTGGCCATAATTTCATAGCTAAAATATTATATGGTTGAAATAAGTTAAACAAATAAAATTTTGATAGGTTTATGTAGTAATTTAAAGCATATCTTTGGTTTAACCCCTTAGTTAACATGTTTTAACCTAAATCATGGTAACACCTTTTTTAACTCATAAAGGGATATAATATTACTTATAAGATAAAAATATAACGATAAATGGCCAATGTATTAATTTTACAACCATATCATATCCGAATTTTCCTCTATTGAATTTTTTGATTTTTAAATAAATAAAAAATATATTAATTTTCATAAAATATCAATAATTTTTTACACTATTCATTTAATTTTTCTTTAAATACAAAAAACATATTTAATTCACATATATACTTTTAACACATATCTAATATTTCATAATATATATAAAATTATTGGATCACTATAAATGACTCAAAAAATATTACTTTTAGAGTTTTTTAAAAATTTATTATTTTTTTAATTAATTGAATAAATACTATATCGACAATTCATAATAATTTAAGTTAATTATTTAATCAATAGAAAATATAAATAAATCACCATTATGAAAAAAATAGTTTATATTTAAAATAAACATTTCTTAGGAAACTTTTCCTATATTTATCCATATAATAAAAAATTAGACTTATTAAATTCAAGAGAAGGAAACTTTGTATTTATTCTTTTCATAAATAAATATAAAGATCATAACCAAAGAAATATTGAAAAAAGTGGCCATATATTATATAATTGGATGGAATTAGCCCACTAAATAGGACAAAGGCAAGTTTTGGGTTGGTTTTTAGATTTTATCTCACGGTTTTAACCTTACTTTACTGATTTTACCCACTCCGTGGTGATAAGAATTTACCAAGGTTACTATTAATTATAAGAACAAATAGAAGGGAACTATTTAACTATTCAGGAACTGTTGATTTGAAATATGTAATCAAAATTTCAAGATTCAATTTCTGTATGTGGAAAAAATTAATTTAAGAATAAAATTCAAAATACAGTGAAAAACCATTTTCAGAAAAATAATATTTTATGTATATATATGTTTTTATACTAAATAAAAATATAACATTGAATATAATGAACTTAATTGGATTACTAATAATATAATAGAACTAATTTTATTTTGAAACCTTTTTAAAATAAAAATGAAATTTTTTAAATTCTTTAAGAAAAAATAATTTTTTTAATGAAAATCATTATTTTTCACTACTCACTAAAAAATATTTCTTTGTAGAAAAATTAAAATACTTTACCGTAATTTAATTTTTATATTATTATTTTAATAATTATGTTAATTTTATAAAATATAATTTTAAAAAGTAGAAAAAAATTAATTATAATTATCACACACAAAAATGAAAATCAAACCCATTTTTGAAGTATAAAATGATTTTACTAAAATTTAATACTTATTTCTTATAATTAAATTATATAAAACCTTTATAAAACTTTTCATAATATTTTTAACCCTATTCGTACAAAAAAATTTAAGGACTAGGTTATAATGGTCATATTTAAATAACAATATTCAACGGTTCGTTTAAGAGTGGTGTTGCATGTTATATACACTATTGAACATAGCTTTTTTAAAAAAAAAATCTAATTGTGTTACATTCCATAACAATGATAAAGGTATCCTTTAAAAAAATGATCACTCATAATGCTAATAGTTAATAATTTAATTTATATATATACATATTTATATATATTTTTAAATAATATTTATATAATAATAAGTATATATATTTAATTATAGTATATAAATATAATTTATATAACTATATAGGTAGAAAAAATATTAAAAACCTTACATTCATATATATATATATATATATAATTATCAAATTTAAATTAATCAATAAAAATATTTAATAGTACTTTTATACACATTAAGTATAAATATATACATAAATATAAATATAATATATTAATACTTTATTTAAACAATATATATATATATATGCATGTATTTTTTAAATAGATCATATTTTATTTTATATATTTATATTCATATTAAATAATTTAAAATATATGTACATATATTTATATGTGTGTGTATGCATGTGTATGTATGTGGATGTTTGCGTACATCTGTATGTGCGTGTATATATGTGTTTTATGTATATATATATGTCTTATGTTTTGTGTGTGTGTTATATGTACATGTATGTTTATGTGTACACATATGTTGGTGTGTGTGTGTGTGTATGTTCACAATAATGTGTATGTATGTATGTATGTATGTGTGAATGTGTTTTTGTATGTGTATGCATGTGGATGTACGTGCATGTATGTGTCTATATAGGTATTTTTGTATGTGCATGTGCATTTTTATGTATGTATATGACAATTGTATAATTGTATGTATGTGTATGCTTATATAGAATGTGTATTTTTCTGTAGTATATATATGTTTTCATATGTATATCTATGTATGTACATGCATGTGTATGTAATTGTATAAATGTGTATGTGTATACATGTGTGTATGTGTATGTCTTTGTATATGCATGTATGCATATGTATGTGTATGTGTATGCTCATATATGTGTACATATATGTTTATGTGTATGTATGTGTGTATGTATATGTGTATGTGTATGTGTACGTGTATATATGTTTATATAATATGTATATGTATGCATATGCATATGTATGTGTATATATTTACGTATGTGTATGTGAATGTTTATGAGTATGTGTATGTATGTTTATGTATGTGTAAATGCATCTCTATGTGTCTGTAAGTGTGTACGTATATGTTTATGTAAGTATATTAATGTAGTATGTGTATGTATGCATATTTATGTGTATGGAAGTGTAATCATGTGCATGTAATTATATGTATGTGTATGGGTATACATGTGTGTGCATGTATAGGTTTGTATATGCACGTATGGGTATGGATGTGTATGTATATTCATATGTGTATGTGTATGTGTATGTGCATGTTTATGAGTATGTGCATGTGTATGTGTATGTGTATGCATATGTGTATGTGTATGTGTATGTGTATGTGTATGTGTATATCTATGGGTATGTGTATGTGTATGTGTATGTGTATGAAAATGTGTATGTCCATCTCTATGTGTGTATGTGTATATATGTGTACATGTATGCCTATGTGTATGTACGTAATGTGTATGCATGCTAATTAATTTAATATTATTTATTCATTTTTAATATTTCTCTATTTTATCATTTTCAGCAATTTATTCATTTTTATTATTTATTAATTTAATATTTTTGTAATATATTCAATTTTGATAATTATTCACCCATTTTTAAATATTAAAAAATTTAATTAAATAATAATTTTTTAATTATTAATAAAAAATAGAAATGTAAATAATAGATTATATTTTTTACATATAGTAAATTCAATACATATATAAATAATTGGTAATAATAATATTATTTATTCATTCATTTTTATTTATTTTTATGTTTTTGTAATTAATGTAAATAATTCTATGAATTAGTTTTTATTTAAATATCATTGTAATTTTTTCAATATTAATTATTCATTTAATAATATTTTTTTTCCAATTTTGATATTTATTAATTTTTAATTTTCTTGTAATTTATTCATTTCTCAAAATTTATATGTATTTAATCATTATTTTTTAATATTTTCAATAAGTATATAATTTATATGATCGTTATTTGTTAATTTTTACTTATTAGTCTTTAATAGGGTTAAAATTTACATATTTGATTTAGTTAAATTCATTTTAATGTTAATATTTTTATGGTCAACATAAATCAATTTTAATTATTATTTTTTATTTTATTAATATTATTTATTTATTCATTTTTATGTGTTCATAATTAACGAAAATAATGTTACCAATTATCTTTTTAAAATATTTTTGCAATTTATTCAATTTTATTTAATCATTTTTAATATACTTTAATTTAATATTATTTATTCATTTTTGATATTTAGTAAATTTTAATATTTTTGAAATTTATTCATTTTTAATTATTTATTTATACATAATTGTTTACTATGTATTAATATTTTCAAAATGTTTTTTGATTTATATGATTAATATTTAATCAATTTTATTTATTAAAATTTAAAATTTTTAAAAACTATAAAATTTATATAATTAATTTATCTAAATTTATTTTTTAATTTTTTTATTTAAATTTCTAATATAATTTATTTTAAATAATTTTGTTATTTATATAATTTATATAATTTATTTATCCATTTTTTGTTATTTTTATTTGTATTTACAATTCATATAATTAATCTTTTGTATTCATTTTATCAAATAATTTTGTAATCTATTAGTTTATTTTATTCATTTTTTCTATTCTTTCACATAATATTATTTAATCATTTTTAAATTTTATTAATTAATTTTTTTTTGAATTTAATCGTTTTTAATATTTATTTATACCACATTATTTTATATGATTTATTTTTTTCAATAAATTCTTAATTTATAATACTTATTCAATTTTGTTTATTAAGTTTTAATACTTTTAATATGTTGTAAATTTATATTATTAATTTATTTAAATTAATTAATTAATATATTTTTAATTTAAATAGTTAATATTATTCAATTTTAATAATTTTATATTTTATATAATTAGTATTTTATATTAATTCATTTTTATGTCTTTTTAATTTATGTAATAAATGTTATTAATTCACTTTTTTAAATGTTTTTTATAATCTATTCAAATTTTGTTATTTTTTTTAATATTCATCAATTGAATATTTCTCATTAATTTAAAATATTATTAATTTTTAATATTTTCATAATTTATTCATTTTTTAATATTCATTTGTACATATTTATTTATTATGTTTTAATATTTTCAATATGTTTGTAATTTATATAGTTAATTTATTTAAATGAAAATTTAATTATTTGTGTGATTTAAGTAGTTATTACAGCTCAATTGTAATAATTTTTTATTTATATAATAATTATTATTAATATTTTCATTTTTATTCATTATTTTTTCTTTTTTAACAGCGATAATATAAGAACCGATAAAAGTTTATTTTATCAACGCTAAAACATAAGCATCAACAAAAGTGGTATTTTCTAGCCCTTATATTTTTATCATTGATAAAATATAGTTTTATCATCGATTTTCAATAAGTATTGATAAAACCCATCCCCCTCTTTAAAAAAGAACCTCAGTATACCTATTCCTCCTCACATCACCTTCAAGCTCCCAAGGAACTAAATCTTTAATACATCCAAAGCTGATTAATTTGGAAAAATCAAACCTTAAAACCTATGGTATGAAATTTCAAACTTGTTTTTATGGAATCTCAGTCAATCTTTCATGAATTTTTTATAAATTTTTTGACTATATCTTCTATTGGTCGACTACAGAAACAAACTGTTTTTTAGGCATGAAACTCTGATTGAAAATAATCAAATTCTTCACATTTTTTAATAGTTGTGATGCAATATTGTTAGTTATTTTGTTCTTCATGAATAAAATGACATTTACCCTATTAACTTCTTCTATAAGAATATTTTCCTAATTTGAAATTGATTATCACTTAAAGGTACATTAATTGATATGTATTAGAAAACTAAGACAAGAGTTATAAAAAAATTACGTTACTGCATTATGTTGTTTCTTATGTAGTTATGTATATGTGTTTATCCTAAAACAATTCAATATATCAACTTACATTTCAAATACTTTAAGAATTATTAACAAATTATAATTAGTGTTTTTGAATTGATATGCGATACTTAAAGTTAACCAATTCTCCTCTCCTTACAAAAATTATAAACATCTTTTTTCTCATTATCATTTATATAATTCTCCTAACATTGTTAAACTTCATTTTGAAGGTTCACATTATTTTCAATGATAGATCAATAAAAATTTGAAATTCCCAATTATTTTTAGAAATTAAGATTTTCAAAACATTTATTTTTCCAATTTTAATAACAAGGTTTATTATTTTTTGAATTCCATTACTGATTAAATTATTTTTGTGATTAAATACATCATCTCCATACATTTTTAAATTGAAAATTTAGGTTATTTTGGTTAAACATTCATTTTCCCAATCCACCCACAATCTTAACTACTATCTAAATCATTTGGCATATTATAAATTTTCTTTTTATTATTACCAAATGATGAATTTAAATATGATAACTTTCATTGATTTATAGATGTAATGACCATAATTGTTGTGATTACTTTGTTTCAAACATTGTAGAAACATTGTGAAAAATAAGTAATTTGTTTTGATATATGTTATGATAGTTAAATATTATTATATATACCCTAATAATTACGTTGTTATTAAAATCCATAGGTTTCTTGTGAACATTGATAGTGATAGGGAGTGAGTTTTATCCCTTGATGAATACATTTAAAAAAAGGTGATTTATGATATGTGACTTCTTGTAATAAAAAAATAAGTATTATAATACTTTAAATTCATATAATACTTGGTCTTTATATGTTCCAACAAGTTGTTGACACAATTTCAATTTATATCAAATAAGAGGAGAATATGTGTGTATATATAAAAAATAGAATTTAGGTTTCCTTACTCATACATTTATTTATTTATTTATTTTATAAAATTTTAATATCAATGAAACAAATAGGATAGATATCTATTCATAATGGATGGAATCCTATTATATAAAAAAAGACTTTGAGGACGGGGTGAAAGATTTCATCATTTCTGAAAAAGATCATACATATAAAACATCTCAAATCCTTTATATGTTTTTATGTTGTTTTATACAAGACTAATTTGCCTCGGGGAGTTAGAAGAACACATTATCTTACATGGAATAGATTGAAGTTGTAAATTTTGGACTGAATATGGGAAAGAATTTAATGTAGTTTGTGACTGGGATAAAATTTCATTTTATGGTTCATCTGATATGATTAAAAGTGTGAATGATGAGGAAGACTGTATCAAGGACATGATTATAAGTGTATGTGATAATGAATATCATATTGAAGAAATGAAAACGAAAATTGAAAATGAACTTAATGATTGGAAAAAACTATTTTAGGAGTCAAAAAGTTTTACAAAGACACCACTGTATGCAGGTTGTAGTAAATATTAAATATTTTCATCCATACTGAAGCTATATAATGTTAAAACGGGAAATGGATGTAGCGACACCAACTTTACTAAACTACTTTCTCTCTTGAATGATATTCTTCCATAAGATAATGATATTCCTTACCCAACATATGATTTCAAACGAATGCTACATCTAATGTGTATGATCACTGAAATAATACATGATTTTCCAAATGACTATGTACTGTTTCACAAGGATCATGAATCACTTAAAAAATTTCAAAAGTGTGGCATTTATTGATATAAGAAATATGATTCAAGTCCTTTGAACATTGTATGGAACTTTCTAAACATTCTATGTTTTTATTAATCTATATTGTAATGAGGATACTTCAAGGAAAATTACATGGAACCCAAGTAAAATAAATCCATATGGGGAACTTCATCACCCAACAAACTTTCCACAATGGAATAAAATTGATCATGATTATCCTGAATTTGGAAATGAGCTGAGAAACCTATGTTTTTCTCTATTTATAGATCAAGTGAATCATTTTTGTTTACAAAGTATCTCTCAAAGTACATGTCCAATTATATTGGTAAATTACAAAATTACACCATAGCAATGCAAGAAGAAAAGATAAATTATATTATCAATGCTTTTATTATTACCCAAACAGCTAGTTAATGATATTGGTGTTGATTTTTCTCCATTGATAAAATATTTGAAATTGATGTGGGATACAGGTGTTACACAGTTTTATGCCTACATAATTGAATATTTAACATTTAGAGACATGTTGTATGGGATGATAAATGATTTTTTCTCTTATGTAATGTTTTTAGGTTATAACATTAAAGGAACCCAAGGGTATCATGTTTGTGAACTAGATACACACTCAGATGGTTTGAAACAATCCTCCAAGTCTTTTTTTCTAAGTCATCAAAGATTTATACCCCAATGAAATAAATACCACTCTAAGATAAAATCATTTAATGGGAATTTAGAAGAAGTTACAACGCCGTCTCCTATTGCAGGTTATCAAATATTTTGATAAATTAAGGGATATAGCCGTCACTTTTGGTAGAAATTAATTGGAAAACCTTACAATAATTGATTGGAGAAAGAGATCAATTTTTTAATTACTGTAATAGAATTGTTTATACACCAGAAATTTTCTTGATGTCATTCATGTGGAAAAAAATGAAGGTGATAATGTTGTTGAAATGTTACTAAATGAACCCATAAAAACAAAAATTTATTTTTAGATAGGTTGAACACGATTGACGTGGAAATATGAGAAGAGTTGGTTCTAATGAAGGGTGAAAGACATACTTTTCTTATTCTATATAGTGACACTCTTTCTAAATAAGAGAAATATCACTTTTCAAACTTCTTGAATTATGTAATGGATTTGGGGTGGTATTCATAAAATATCAAAAATACCACATCAATGACAAATTTAATGTCAAAATCTCATAAATCAAATGGCTATTATATTTTGATGCAAGATCTAATGTTTCTAAATAACCTTGGATTTTCCCTAATAATGTCCATCTAACATTAGAAAAGTTTTTTTGTTTTTCAAAGATATATGTTGTAATGTTATAAAGTTGGTAAAATTGTTAGATATAAAAAATGAAATTGAAAACATATTATGTGAATTGAGGATGTTCTTACCACCATTAGTCTTTGATATAATGGTTCACTTGATGGTCACTTAGTTAGAGAGATTGTACTATGTGGTCCTTAATATTATAGATTTATTTATACCATTGAATAGTATATGAAGATTTAAAAAGTGTATGTAAAAAATCAATGTAATCCAAAATATTTTATTGTAGCGAGTTATATTTTTGAGGATTATATTCAATTATATACCAACTACCTATCTAATGTGGAAATAATTGGGCTACCAAAACTTCATCATAACGAGTGACTAATGGGTGAAGGAATTTTAATATATATGTTGTTACAATTATAATTACAGAGTGTGAGTAGGATCACCCTTATATTTTATATAATAGTTTAATGTTTGTGTCATATTTTGTAACCCCCAAATTAATATTTAGGAATTTTAATCCCTCATGGGATGAAATATAGATATAAAATACACGTAATTGATAGTTTATAGGATGGTTTCAAGACCACATTTTTAAGGAGTCAACTAAAAATATGAATTCTATTTCAAAATGAATTAAATGGCTATTCAAGAGACCAGATATGCATTTATTATCTTATAATGGTTATGTAATTAATGGTTATATGTTCTATATTTAGGAATGTGATGAACATAATGCAATGAAAAATAATTAAGATACACTTCTGGTAATAACCCTGACCCCAATATCCTAGAATCGATGGTTATTTTATTAAAATGACATAGATACAAGAGATCACATCACAAATGATCAATCAGTTTCGTAGTATTGATTAACTAGATACATTCATGGTTCCCTTATTACAATGGTAATTAAATATATAACATAACAAAGTAAAATAAACTTCTTCCTTGACACTTATTAAAATATTTCATCTTTATAACCTGGGAAAGGAAAATAATAAAAGGGTGAGCTCAAATTCTAAGTAAGGATTACATATATAAGAAACTTGAATAAATAATAAGTGAAGCATAATCAATAATGAATAGTCAATATGGAAAGGTAAATAACTGAAAACACATTCCATTTAATTAATAATATGAGAATGAAAATGAATCCATAGATGAAGTCATATTAAAATTATAATGGATAAGAATAACTGAATACTAAATTAATAAAAATATTAATTATTAGATTTGATGTATCTAGAACATGAATCACTACCATAAAGAATTTTCACAATACGGTTAAGTATGTGGGTAGAAACCCATTTGATTATTCTTGGAAATAAACACGAAGGGTTTGTCGCTAGCTATTTTGTCTCATGAGACCTGTGGATGCATCAAGGGGTTATATAATGTCTAGCCCTACCTATCAATAGAAGTAAAAATCATTATTCATGTATAATTTAATTAATGAGAAATATGCCTAATCAAAATATCCCTACTGAGTAGAGGATATAATTTTTTCAATGTTTCCCCAGTTAAAATAACATTCAAATAAAGCATCGTATGTAAAAATGGTATAAATATTAGACAATAATCCTACACATGATACAATAAATTTTAATATTTAATAAAATCTTCAATGACTTATGATCACAAATAAAAGGGTCAGTATATACCCTATGGAAAATAAAATAGGTGTATAATATAAAAAATATGCCTCAATGAAAGAAAATTAAGACGAACTCCCATACAAGGATAATATCATTATTCAAATGGATCAATTTTTTATATTCATTTTAAATACATATAAAACAAGTGGAAATAAAAAATAAGATAATAAAAATTCATTTTAAACATAACCTTATGATGAGATAATCAATGAAATAAAAGTTTTACCCAGTGAATGAAAATTGAGCTAACTAATCCACCACCACTTTTTAATCATTCAAACCATATGACCCATAAAATTAATAATAATCAAATGAAATCATGAATAGAATAGAGATAAATATATTCCTGGTATGAATTATTAAAGGTAATCATATACACTACATATAATAAATAAGTATTTTAATAAGGAATATGTCTCACATGAGTAAAAGTGAGACGAGAAACCCCTTACCTCATATCCGAAAGTTTTCCTCACTTATACTTAATGTACGAGATAATAAAATTAGATTAATTAATTAATTATTTAATTAATTAGATATTAAACATATATTTTATTTATTATAATTTTATTAAGTTCATTTATGGATATTCTGATGAGTTATATTGTTTAATTTTGTTGTCTATGGAGAATTCATTTCATGGTTTTATGGTCGATTACCTTGTGTATAATTATGAGAGTTATGATAAAATGGAAGAAAAAATAGATAAGGGAAATCAGTTATTTTTAATTAAATTCAAAAATTTTAAATGGTATCATATATTATTTTTTTATATGGTATGAGGATGACTCATTAGATAAAATATTCATGAAAATTATTTAATTTTTTTAGCTGTTTTACAACCATCATGAACTTGTATCAATTTATTTAATATTATGTTTATATGTATTTTATAGAACAATAAATTACACATAACATGTATATTAATTTTTTTAACCATACTAATGTTTTTATGACCATACTTGAATGTGGTAATGGAAAATAAAAACTCTTTGTCCACGAAGGTGGTGGATCTACACATCATGGATGATGTTTTCATTTTTAGAATAAAAGGAGCAGAAAATATATTTGATGATGTATATTCCATTAGAAAAATAAAATTCAAGTATATATATGATAATGGAGTTACCATTACTATTTTAATATTGTAGGTGAGGAGAGGATAAGAAAATAAATGAAATTAAAAGAAAAATAAGGAGGATTTTACCTCTTGAATATCATCTCCTTGGGAACGTTATTAAGACACTTGGAATTGGTCTTTAGGTAATACTAGTGAGTCTTGGACATGGAAAAGAGGATTTAGAAATTAATTGAGTTGAATTTATAAAATATTTAAGGATTAGAATGTGCTAGGATAAGGGGTGGAGTGGGTGGTATTTATTGGGGAGATGAGTGTTTTTTGATTCTTTTATTTAGATGTTTATTATTTTGGATTAAGACTATAAATAGTGTTTATTACCATGAATAAATATAGTAAATAGACTATGTTAGTTCTATGTATTTTGTTTTTATCCAATACATACATCATCCATGACTCCATAATTCATTTATTTACTTATAAGTCTAAATATTGTAAATTCCCATATTTTACTATTCACTAAATATTCAACTATTTTAGAAAAATTTCAAAAATTAACCCTAATTTTTTTAAACATGTAGATTTAGAAAAAAGGACTCCATTTTATGAAAATAGTTCTATAAATACGTGAAATTTATTTTCTAATTAAAACCATCATTTATTCCAAAAAACCAATTTTAATATTATAACAGATTTTGTGACCCTTGGAAAAATTACTTATGGTCTCATAATGTTATATTATAATTTTAATACAACAAAATATTAATTTATGAATATATTTAATGAAGATAAATTTTCTTTTAAATTATTATATTAATTATATAATTTTAGATAAACATTTACATTTCATAAAAGATACCTGTCATTAATTTATCATTTTTAAAACATTTATTTACTTATTCAATCATATAAACATATCATATTTTCATTTCTGAGATAAGTAAATTTTATTTATACCTTAATAGGTGAGGTTATTATTAGAATGGGTACCAACAGTCATATTACTACTCCAATGATCATGTTAATATTTAAGAGTATATCACGATTCATTTAAGCTTGGTGTTACATGCCACAAAAGCTATCAAATAAATTTAATTTATTTAAAAAGATACATAAAATAAAATCTTGGGATATTATACTTATATATGAAGAGATTCATATATATAGTACCAAGGAAAAATTGAAATTTATGCGAATATGTTATACTTTGTTATCATCAAAGAAATATAGAGTTATATTATAAAACATTCCATGTGATGATTTTTTAATGCAAGTGAGTTGATAATAGGAGTCCAGTTAAAATCAATGAATTGGGATTCATGAATGTGTATTTTAGTAAGGAAGGGTACATGGATAAACCATTCATAATTCCAACATAGAAAGTGAATGTATTTTATGTCTTGGATTCTATAAAAACAAGTGTTCAATTTTTCTGTTATTAACAAAAATAAGTGCATGGTTAAATGCCAATTTAATAAAGGATGATCATTTTATTGGGATGTTTCAATCATTTTGTAGTGGAACCAATACAGATAGGTTCTTTTATATCAGTGGATACAACAATGAGGGGATTCAAATTCTCAATAAAGAGGTCCAATCCCTTTAACCTTTAAATAAAAATGGAGTTTAATAATTAGGTTATTTTTTTAATAAACATTGTGTTATATCATATTATAACTAGTTCACTACTAAGTTTACATAATAAGAATAAAATTCTCGACCAATTATATAGATAATTTCTTCTCTACATGTTGATGATCCCAATATTGAGTAATAATTGGGTTCTCTATATGATGATTCTTTCAATGTTGAGAAACAACATATTTCTACCATTCTGATTCAACTAATCCTAATGAATGAAATATTGATGATGTTGAAACTGAGGAAATGGTATAATGTGAAAAACTTATATCCTAGAAAAATTATCATCAAAACATGACCACATTAACAAAAATTCATAAGGAAAGAAGTATAGGAATGAAATTCAAGGATTTATAAAATTCCCATAGCTAGCCTTTTAACCCCCCAAAGTCTATTTTAATTAGTTACATTAGGTTCACCACTTTAATACACTTTAAAATGATGTAGATATATAACATAATGTTTTTCTCATGATAAATCCAAAAATTTTGGAAGATATTATGTTAAAATTATGATATAATTTTTCTATATAAAAAAATAAAATAAAATTATGAAACATTGATTTAGTCATTATTATCCCTTATATATCACATTTATACTATATTATTGTCAAATTAAATCTTTATTAATGGTCATTATAAACAATAATAAAGTATTTTATTGAATTATTATAAATAATCCTCACAAAGAAAATGAATGGAAAGTAATATCACACTCACTGTAGATATATGCACAAATTGTAAACAAAGAAACATGGAATGAATTTATTGGTCATCATGAGGAGGCATAATTTCTGGTAAATTTTGATTGGCAATAATTTACTTTTTAGTACATGCATTATTCACTTTTATTAAGAATTTTTAATATTTGAAACATCAACTGAGTACTGGAAATACGTAGCGTGCATGAAAACCAATGTACCCCTACCATAAATCAAGGATGGTGTATAATTCACTTGAAAAAGTGGTATGTATTTTAAATATATAGAAATAATTTTATGTATCATGAATAAAAACATATTTATATTCCTTTTTTTATATGTATATTTATGAATCAAAATCAAAATCCACTTCCATCAAACATCATGTACTGTAGAATGAGACCCATGTAAATATAGATAAAATAATAGTAGATGAAAACTCACAAAAAGTATTAGAATCATCTGTAAGTATGCAATATTTTTTTTATTATGTCAATATTAAATAACCATGATTAATTATATTTATTTATTTTTATCTGGTTAATTCATAAGAATAATTATAATATGTACATGATGAACAACTAGTTTTAGTGTCATTAATATGTAAAAAAAATATATCCATGTTTGAGGTGTGAGTTTTGGAGTGATGCCACAAACATATTTTGATAAAATAAATTCACAATGGGATAATGTTAAAAAAATGATGGGGTTAAATCATGAATAAATATCCTATGAGTAAAAATTATTTAGTAGTTTAGGTTGTTAGATAATGTTATGGGATGGGATCAAAGAGAATAAACCACAAAAAATAAACACTATATAAATATCTATCCCCACATCTTTGAGGAAAGACTTTCCCCTTAAAAGTATAACTTACTAGAGGTAATCAATTTTTTATAGTTTTTTTTCAATAACTTTCTTTTATTTATATTATAAGGGGTAAAATTGATTGTGATTTATAACTTTTAGTACCCAACCATTTCATTGTAATGAGGGTTACAATTTATAATATCCAAGGAGATATTCCAAACTAAAAAAATACAAAAGGTCATGTGAAAGAAGGGATTTATATATCTCATGAGCCAAGAACTAAACTTCTTATTCAACTAGATGTTTTGAATATTTACATAGCTTAACATTAAATTAGAACATTCATATCAAGTACATTTGATCTTCTAAAAATACATATTGACAATGAAAAATATCCTTTCTAATTTATTTTTATGAAAAAAATTTAACAATTAAATAAATAATTATGGAACTGAGGAATGTTATTTAAAATAGGGAAAACTAAGGAGAAATGGAAGAGAAAATAAAAACAATCTAAAGGATCAATAAATCAATCAAAAAAACCTTTATAGAGTATCCTTACCTCACCAGTTGAACTTCTAAATTTAATAACATTACAAGTTTAGGCAGATACAATGTTAAATGATATTGAAATGACCAATATTGATTTTGAAGAGAAAATTTATAGAGTCCATTACAAAATTTATTATCCTTGAGAATGAAGATGAAATCCCCAATCATGGATTGATTAGAGACTCATTTGTAAATGTATACAAGAGGTGTGTTTTTATAATCTATTTTACCAGTATTTGATTTACTATGTTAATTAATGTTGAATACTATTAATATTTTTTTCATATGTATATATCATTACTTTTTTACGGAAAAACCTTCTGAATTATTTTTTGAATCAATAGTACTCACATTATTTTTACAAAAAAGGTCCTTGTAAGAATAAAAATATTATGAAATAGTGAAAAAACATTCTTCAATGTTTGAAAATAAACATAAATATGACTAACTCTTCTTCATAACCATTATTAAAGGGTAAATATATGCAATCTAATCATATAAAATATATTTTAATTTCTTTCATTAATTATAAAATTTCATTTTTAGGGTGTATTTGTTACTCATGGCTGTCAATTTAGATACTCTAAATATCTTTTTTTGGATTCAATGCATGGATTCCCAACAAACCAATCACACATTAAAAATTTTATCATTTTTTAATACACTAAATTAAACATTTAACAAAAAAACATCAATATATATGTTTTATATATTTGAAGAATTTTTTTATCAAAGGGTGGTGTTGAAAATGTCAAAACAAAAAAGGTATGAGGATGACCATTGAACATAAGAAGACTATTAAATTCCACACCTCAATAAATACTATAGTATATAGAATAATATTTCACTCTAAAAAATTATCAAAACAAATAATATATTTTCTCAATGTTTCTATAGTTTCCAAAAAAACTAATGTAAAATAATGTTGTTATTACATTTATAATTTTAAAAAGATATCATATTTCATCAAAAAACTAGAATCCCCTAAGAGGTATTTATGATGAAAAATTCATTTAAACTATTTACAATAATTTATTATATATGTATTTATAGTACTACATGATTTTCAGTAGTCCATGTTTTCAAAAGGGGAAATATATTTGTTTAGAAACAATTGGGTAGAACACATGGTGTCGGAATGTAAGCAAAAAACATGAAGAGTTGAATTCCTACTGCATATTTAGTTTTTTATATCACCATTTTATATACTTTTTAATTAATTTCCTCATCATTTTTATTGAAAGATTATGTAGTTAATATTCACCAAGATCAAGAATAAATGACTTTATCAATAAATTATTTTTCATTGACCATTTTCTACTCTATAAACAACACAAAATAATAATCTAAAATCAATTCTTGAAAAAGTTTTTGAAAAGATTGTTGCACATAGGTACTATTAGTTTTCTACATAGATCTATTATTTATTTATTTGATCTATTTAAGTTTAGTAACATGTGTTTTTAGTTTACAAATGACTCAAAGTGTGAAATTTTAGTTGAAATTTATATTTTAGTAAAAAAAAAGGTTTCACTCTCTAAAAACTAAGAAAATATGGTCATATTGTCCTTATACTTTAGGAAAATTATCCACAAGTCATTGGTCATGTATTAGAATCAATATCCTATCAATCTGATATACGGTACAGATGATATGACTCAAAGTTTATGATTTTCTTTAAAATTAAAATTTTAGATGAAAACATGAATCACTTACTCAAACCAATAAAATTTACTTGGATAGTCTTGATATTAAAATAAAATGATTGATATGTCATTATCTATATGTATAAATCAATCGAATTTCAATCTAATAGGTGGTGCATCTAGTATGAATCAAATTGAGTGTATTTATTTTAAATTTATATTTTAGTTCAAAATATTGATGACATAATCCAATATAATAAAACACATTTAGATTATTTTTATACTTTATGAAAATGATTTATAAGTCATTTTTGACGTGTAGGTGTGGCTGATATGACTCGAAATGTGTGGTTTCAATTTAAAAATTACATTTTAGTTAAAAACACATGTCACTCACTTAAAACCAAGAACAAATTCTTGTATTGTATTGATACATTAATAAAATGATCCATAAGTCATTTATGATTTGTAAGAATCATCTTCACAATAATCCAAAATATAGTGTGACCAGTATGACTCAAAGTACAAGTTTTCAATTTAAAAATGATATTTTAGTTAAAAAAATATTCCACTCAATAAAAATAGAGAAAAAAAATCATATTTCCCTGATAATTTTGTACAATTATCCATAATTCATTTATGATGTGTGGGAATCATTTATATATCAATCTAACATATAGTGCGATTGGTATGACTCAAAGTGTATATATTAAATTCAAAAATGGAATTAAAAAAATATATGTTTTACTCTCTGAAAATTAATTAAACACAATAAAATTATCTATATACATTAGTAAAATGATCCATAAGTCATTTTTGATTTGTACAAATCAACGACATCACAATCTGATAGAAAATATGACCGGATGGACTAAAAGTACATGTTTTTATTTAAAATTTACATTTTATTTCAAAACATGCATCGCATACCAATAACTAAGAAAACTCACTTGTATTTTATATATAATTTTAAAAAATAATTAATAAGTTATTTTTGATGTGTAGGAATCATCTTACATAAATATGACAAGCAGTGTAACTAATATGACTCAAAGTGTTTATTTTTATTTAAAATTGAAATATTTTCTCAAAGGACATGTGACATAATCTAAAACAAAGAAACTAGATTCATATTGTTTTAATTAAGGATAATTATCCATAAGACACACTTGACATGTAGAAATTAGACCCACACAATCCAATACACATTGTGACTTCTATGACACAAAATGTGTGGTTTCAGTTTAAAAATGATATTTTTGTTAGAAACATTTTTCCCTCACTGAAAACCAAGAAAAAAACATAATATTATCTTGATACTTTATTAAAAAAACCCATAAGTATTATTTGATGATTAGTAATCATTAAATTTTTTTTGACACACAATGTGACTGATTTGACTTATAATGCACGTTTTTAGTTTAAAAATGACATTTTTTTTATTAAAGTTCATGTCACTTTACAAAAAAATATGAAAACATGCTCAGATTTTCTTGATACTTTTGGAAAATGAGACATAAGTTTGTTGGGATGTGTAGAAATTAGTCAAACATTATTTTGACAAATTTTATGATAGGTATGAATCAAAGTTCATGTTTTTAGTTTAAAACTGGAGTTTTAGGTAAAATCACATGTCACTCGCTGAAAAATGAGAAAACAGACTCAGATATTATTGCTATGTAACGTCCTAACCCGGGTTCCATATGCTGATGCCCCGATCTAGTTCATCTTGTGACCCCAGGAATGCCTCCCCATATTCCATAGGCCTCTGACTAGAAGTGGGGGTCTAACGTATAACATGGGGAGATAATAAACTCTTCATAAAAGCACCACAATCATTGAAATAAACAAACAATATCTAAATGATAATAATATATAATCAATAAAATTAAGTAATTAAAAAATACCAAGATCACATGATAATACAAAAACATGGAAAATGACCATAAATCAAATCATCAGATATGTCATTCCATATAAGTTTCAATTTTCTATAAAAAACCCCGAAAAAAAACAATGACAATTCCAGAGAGGGTCCCAACATCATGTTCGGTTCCCTCATCCATTCTCCATCCTAAATACCAAGTCTTCCATTTAGGATAGGTCTCTTTCTTTTATCCTATCCTACAAACATGAATTCTATTCAGTTACTGACCAGGAAACCTAATTAGGGCATGGGTACAACTCAGTAGGCCACCACCGATGGTGTCTAGAACAAAAATCCAGTCTATAACATTGTATGTATTTTTATAAAGAATGAAGAAACCAAAATATAAAATAAACATGTTTCAAATTTAATTATTCTTTAACCAACCACATCATATCCACTTCGTCCCATGATTAAGTCTAAACCATATATAATAGGGTTATCATAATTCATTATAACATGGTATTTCATTATGCATCTGATCCCAATTTAATTTTCATTATCTTAGAATAGAAAGAAAAGTACCAATATTTTTGGGGCCTAGAGCATCAGTGTGGCACCTCATATGTATTTGGATCATCAGTCCCTATCCCACAATCCATGTGTATTTAGATTATTAATCCCTACCCTATAATTTATTTTTCACAATAATTCATTGGGAGCCTAGAGGATCATCATGACACCACATTGGTATTTGGAGCATGATTCCCTAACCAACACCCAATTTATCAAAAAAAATCAAAAATTACACCTTCATATCAAGGTTCAACATCATTAATCTTTATTCAATCATTATCGTCATGGAGAACCATTTCATTTATCAAGAAAAAAAAATGGTTTTTTACTTTAATCACATTGAATAATATGAAAATCACCATTAATCCATTTATCATCAATTAATCAAATATATCATTAAACCTTTACGGTTATATCAAAAAATCACTTTATTTCCCATTATCAAAGTGAAAAAAGGATTTAATTCAATTAAAACAACCCATCCTACCCATTCTTACATTCCATAATAATCATTTCAAATATATTAGCGCACTCAATGTTTTTATATTAAATACAGTTTCATAATTTACAATGGATCTAATGGGTTCCATGAAGGTTTTACTAATTTCACATAACTAAATTCATAATTTTAATTTAAATTGAAATTGAAAATAGTGGAAATGAAATGGAATAATTTCTTGCATATGAGAATAATCAAGACTATTGTAATTAGAAATTATACCACCTACATCAATATCGATGACAAATGCTTGCCAAAACATAACCCTCAATTTGATGCGGAACGATTAAAATCACAAAAACATAGAAGATCTTGGATTAATACTTAGGTCTTTAATCCTACAAAAAAGGCCAATCAAAACCTAGATCTAAACCAAATTCCAATAGAGGAAAAATCAACCCTCTTCATAAAAAAAAGAGAGACGATAGAGGGAGGAAAATAAATGGGGAAGAGATTATATACCATAGAGGAGTTGACCCTTCAAACAGATATTTGATTCATTAAGAAAGGGATTCCGTAATGACCCGAAGTTTCATTATTGGGAATCCCACTTGATCTAATTAAATGTATCTTTATGTTTATATAAAATGTCAACTTCCTTAGTTTTATTTTAAGAATTTTGACCGTTGCTAATATAGCCGTTGAATAGTGATCACATGATTAGTATAAATATAGGACTTTAACAAATCCAATTTACTCAGACAGATGAAGTAATGGCCCCATCCAGTAGAATTTCCCCATACGAAGCCCATTTTTCGGAGCTCGGAAAACAGGTGGCATCTTTGGGCATCGCCCTTGACCAAGCCCAAGCTGAGCTTCATCATGTAAAGCTCGAACATGACCGTCTACTGGAAAAGTGGAAGTTGATTGAAATTACCACTCGAGCGATGTTATCCGAGCCACCCCAAGAGTCTGTAACCATCGCACAACTTACCCTTAGGTCTTATGCGGCTATTTTAAGGGGTTATGTAACAAATAAGTAGTACTATGTTCATGTAAATTATTTTATTATATAATAATGAATATAATTTCTAGTCATTTTTTATACATTGTAAATGGGTTTTAAAGTAAAAATGGTATTTTAGTTATTATTTAATTAAGAAATATATTTTATTAAATTAAGGGATTTTTGAATTAACAATATTTTAATAAAATAATAATAATATTATTAAATTATTTTTTATTAAATATAAATGATCTTATAATTTTATGAATGCAATTAAATTTTTTATTAAGGTTTGAAAGCCATTTCTGTCAAAACCCATGAATTTTTTATAAATGTCAGTTTTTATTTTAAAAGTGAAAATTAACATATTTAGAAAATTATTTAGATAAGATAAATGTTATTTATGGAATCAGGACGTCAAAATTATCCAATGGTAAATTTTTCATAATTTTATGAGACAGTCAAATTTTTGGGTAAAAATTAAATACCGTTTAAAAATATAATATGTTTTATGACATCATAATGACCAAATAGTGATGTAATAAAATACTATAATCTTTATGTTCGGCCAATATATGTTTTACCATTAAAATAATGTGATTTTGGGTTTGTTTGACTTACTTTTCAAAGCATTAATGGGCCCCTCAAGACATATTCAACACTTTGCCTTTTTAAATTAATTTCCATGGGAGTGTGACTCACCTCCACATATGAAACCTTATTATTTTAAGATGTTCGGAATTTGGCCATATAAAATATTGTTTTCCTCATCCCTTTTCCAAAAACCATGGGCAAAAACCATGAGATGGTTTGTGGTTTGGATTAATTTAATATAAGGGCTCCCAAACCTAAATAATAAAGAATTCCCTCACCTTTCCTATATAAACCCACCCAAGCTCCCACTTCCTCCTCCCTCAAAGCTCTTTGAGTTCGTCCAACCTCTACCCTAATCTCTCTAGAATTTTCCGAAGGTGCCCCAAGCTCTCAAGAAGCCTCTCACAAGCCTCTTTCTAGCCTTTGGAAGCACACATCCAAGTAAGGGTTTTTTCTTCCTTTCTCATTTTTGTCAATTTTCTTTAAGTTGTATTACCCTTTTAATTTCCATTATGAATGTTGGGGTATGGTTTTGAACCTCCCACATACCACCATATTATTTTTTGAATGATGGGAGACCCCTTTCTCTCTCATTAAATGCCTCCCATGTACACATGTTACTATGCCGAAATTCCGAAAGGAACTTCTCTCTCTTCTTTTACATTCAAGAAATACTTTTGTATCATGAATCTAAATTCCATTACAATTGTTGGGACATGTATCTATATGAACTCCTTACTGTCCATTACATTTAAATATGATGAGGAACCCCTTTCTCTCTCATCAACATTTTTTTATGAATTCTTATGTCATGTCGTTACACTGCCAAAATCGCACCGATTTTCTAAGCCAATGTCATTGTGTAGTGAATACCATGCCCATTTCTCCATCAAGGGTATTCACCTTTATGCACATTTACTTATTGATTGTAAAGTTTCATGTATGAATTACACATTCTTTTATCGTGGAATAAATTATTATGTTTTATGAATCCATGTTTTATGATCCATGTGGCACACTTATGCATGAAATGAAATGTTTAAGAAGGGTGCTCCCTTATAGCGCTCCAATGCATTGGGTAAAGTATAGTATCATGATACCTCATGTGGAATGAGTGTTGACTCATTCTAATTCAAGTGCAATGAGGGTTTACTCGTGCTTTATGTGCAATGAGGACTTACTCATGCTCCATGTGCAATGAGCCTTAGCTCATGCTAATTTTATGTTAAGTGTTGTTGCCACATTTCCATGTTATGATTATCATGCTTTATCATGCATTTATGTTCATTCTTCTTTTATGCTCTATTGATATGCCTATTTTCTAACATGTATTTTACTCCTCATGATTACTCCCTTACTGGGCTTTATAGCTCACCCTTTTCTTATGCATGTCCTCAAGTTATCCCATGCAATGCTAAGTATTAGGAAATATAGTGGTCATGTAAAGAAAGTTTTAAATAAAGATGTTGTATTTCATGTTTTAAGTTATTATGCAGTGATCCTAATCCCCAAAGACACTAATCCTCTCGATCTTCTTATTGTATCAAGTGAAGTTTTATGTAATAAACCATGTTTAAGTTTTTAATAAAAGTAGGTTTGTCACAGTTGGTATCAGAGGATATGATTAGTTATTTTTGGGATTAGGAAACCCTAGTAAAGCCTTAGATACAATACTAAGTATAATAAAAACATCCCTATGTTTTGGTAAGTACTGAGTAAGTGGTTTATCAAAAAAATACATCCCTGTTTGGATACGAGTATGTAGAGGCGGCTATGGCATGGATGTATCCTAGGGGTAAAACCTGAAAACACCGCTTTGAGCTAGACTCAAATGGGAACTGGTGCACGACAACGGGCCTTGCTGTACTCTTAGTTACGACACTCATAGGGGATATGTTTTGATAAATTCACAAGCTTAGTATGAACCCATATAAAGGGAATTAAAAAAAATTCCCCTAAGAATATATGTTAGAAAGTAGACCATGAAAAGACTAGATTGAATCCTATAGACTCATGAGTTAAGGAAATAAAAGATTATTTATAAGTCATCAAATTTTTTCTTTGTATTACCCTTTATGTGTTACACCTAACTTTCCTTTTATTCCAGCCAATGGTCGGTAATAGGAGGACTCGGGCTAACAACTGTTGTGAAGATCAGTTTGATGACTGTACTAATGAGATCCCCAATCCAATGGGAGCGGGAATCGCAAAATTTGTCACGCTTCTCTCTCAGCTAACTCAGGTTTTGAATAGAAACATAGGTCAAGAAGAATGTTCAACCCCTCTAAGAAAGAACAAGTTGCTATCGAGAGATTCATGAGACAAAGGACTCCTACTTTTAGTGGATCATCCGATCCCATGATCGCTGAACAATGGATCAACTCAATTGAAATGATATTCTCCATCCTCCAATGTTCTGAACAAGAGAAGGTTCTCTTGGAGGCTTATCGTATGGAGGGTGAAGCTGATCAATGGTGGACATTGATCAAAATTACGAAGCCTGAGGAGTAGATCAAGGCATTGGAATGGAAGGATTTCCGGAAGATGTTTTTTGATAAATATTTTCCACGCACCCTCCGATTAAGATGTAAAGGGACTCCATTTACCTCAAGAAAAAAGATGAATAATCTGTTGGAGCGTACAAGGAAAACATCACAAGGCTTTCACGATATGCTTCCGGCTTTGTCGTTACCCCCGAATGCAAGGTTGACCGCTTCTTTGGTGGGCTGAAGCCTAGCTTGCGGAAAGCATTAGCGATCCGTGACTTCGACAGCTATGAGAAAATTGTCCGATGTGCCCTCTAGGTTGAAATGGAGATCAGGGAATCACAAGGGTATCATGGGGACAAGAAGCGTAAGGTCGACATCAATGCTGGTGGTCCGATGGATAAATCCAACGGTGCTAAGAAGATCCATCACCCCACTTGCCAAAAGTGCGGAAAGAAGAACCTTGGAAATTGCCTTAAGGGGACGAGAAAATGATTCAGGTGTGGAAGAGAAGGGAACCTAGCTATTAACTATCGGCAAGAAAGACCCACGGCTGTGACAGAGGAGAGGAACACTCTGTTCGAACCTCAACACATTGTTAAATACTACAAATGAAAAGAACCGGGTCATTACGCAAATCAGTGCCCTAATCCAAGGGTTTTCGGAGACAACCAACAACCACCAAGGCATCAAGGAAGAGCTTTTGCCATCACATCTACCAAAGTGAACCCCAACAACAAAGTGGTGATAGGTACGCTAGTTATTCATTCAAGAATTGTGAACATACTTTTTGATTTAGGTTATATGCATCCTTTTATATCTCGAATTTTTGTAGAACAATCCCACCACCACCACAAATCATGGAAGTAAATATGTGATTGAGTATGGATAATTGGGCAATAATTGCATCCCATGAATGTAAGTCCTCCCCTATTATAGTCTGTGGATTCAATTTCCCAGAGAATCTCGTCATACTCCCTCTGGTGGAATTTGATGCAATTATTGGCATGGATTGGCTTTCCTTATATAGAGCCAACAAAAATTTTCGGGAGAGGGAAATTACACTCCATATGGAGAATCAACCCCCAATTCTTTACAAGTGTTCGGAGAAAGATGAATCTCCTTTAGCTCTATCATCTCAAGAATGGATATTACTACCTTATGAGCATGCGTATCTGGCTCAGATTATTGAGTCTAATGAAGAAACCATCCTTGAAGAAATGCCTATTGTGAGGGAATTTGTTGAAGTGTTTCTCGAGGAACTGCCTGGTCTTCCTCCTAGAAGAGATGTTGAGTTCTCAATTGAACTTATACCTGGGGAGCTACAAATGTCCAAGAATCTATATAGAATGGCTGTTATAGAGCTTGAAGATCTAAAGAAACAACTATAGGAGAATCTGGATAAAGGGTTTATACGCCCAAGTGCTTCACCATGGGGTGCACCAGTCATCTTCGTCAAGAATAAGGATGGGTCAATGTGGCTTTGCATCAATTATCGTGAACTTAACAAAATCACAATAAAGAAAAAGTATCCTCTCCCAAGAATCGATGACTTTTTTGATCATTTGTGTGGAGAACAATACTTCTCCAAGGTGGAATTGCGGTCAGGATATTATCAAGTAAGGGTGAAGAAGGAAGATGACCCCAAGACTTCTTTTCATACAAGGTATGGGCACTATGAATTCATATTAATGCCTTTCAAACTCACCAATTCTCCAGAAATATTCATGGACTTGATGAATATAGTCTTTAAAGATTACTTTGAAAAATTTGTGGTAGTCTTTATAGATGATATTCTAATATACTTCAAAACCAAAGAGGATCATGAGGAGCATTTAAAAACTGTACTAGTGACTTTGCACAAGGAGAATCTCTATGAAAAGTATAGTAAGTGTGAGTTCTGGTTGAAGGATGTCCCATTATTGGGCCATATCATCACAAGAAATGGGATATCTGTGGACCCCTCCAAAATAGATGCAATTGAGGGATGGATGAGGCCAACATTGACAACGGATATCCGTAGCTTCTTGGGGTTAGCTGGATATTATCGACGATTTGTGAGAAATTTCTCACGATTGTCCAACCCTCTTACCAAGATAACTCGAAAGGGAGTAAAGTTTTCTTGGAGTGATGAATGTGAACAAAGCTTTAAGGAGTTGAAAAGGAGGCTTATCACTGCGCCCATGCTCACTTTACCCACAAGTGGGGAACTTTTTGTAGTTTTTAGTGATTCTTCAAATAAGGGATTAGGCTGTGTGCTGATGCAGAATGATAAAGTTATATCCTATGCCTCAAGGCAGTTGAAAATCCATGAGTGAAACTATCCAACGCATGATCTGGAGTTGGCAGAGATGATCTTTGCCTTGTAAATATGGCGGCATTGTCTCTATGGAGAGACATGTGAGATATATACTGACCACAAGAGTCTTAAATATATATTCACACAGAAATAGATTAATATGCGCCAGAGAAGATGGATAGAGCTCATCAAGGATTATGACTGTTCAATACATTACCACCCTGGGAAAGCGAACAAGGTGGCAGATGCCCTAAGTAGAAAGGACCCAACAATTCTATCAATGATGAGAATTGAGAAGGATCCAATCTTCTAAGAATTGATAAAGATGGACGTGGGAATCATAAAGAAGGCAACACCATCAATCCTTTCACAAATGATTGCTCAACCATCTCTTTTGGAAAGGTTAAAGGATGCTCAAAAGGATGATGTGGGAATTCAGGAAAATGAGTAAGCTATCAAAAAAGGGAAATCCTAAGAGATTAATGTTAATGAAGAAGGAATTGTGCGGTTTGGGAAAAGACTATGTGTTCCATCACGTCCAAAGCTGAAGAAGGAACTTTTGGATGATGCACATAGTTCAAATTTCTCTATTTACCCAGGGAGAAAAAAGATATGTCGAGATCTCTGAGAAAACTTTTGGTCGGATAATATGAAGAAGTAGATTGCTGAATATACATCAAAGTTCCTGGTGTGTCAGCAAGTGAAGGCATAGAGGCAGAAGTCTAAGGGGATGATGCAACCATTGCCCATACCAGAATGGAAATGGGAGAACATCAGCATGGACTTTGTCACCGAACTTTCAAGGACATCCAAAGGCAATAATGCAATCTGGGTTGTTGTGGATCATCTTACAAAGACTGCACACTTCATTTCTATTCGGGAGGATTTATCTTTGGATCAATTGGCAGAGATATATATCAGGGAAGTGGTAAGGTTTCATGGAGTACCACTATCTATTATGTCTGACCGAGATCCAAGATTAACCTCTATGTTTTGGAAGAGTATTCAACATTCTCTGAATACTAAACTGAACTTCAGTACGACCTATCATCCTCAAACTGATGACCAATCCGAGCGGACTATCCAAACACTTGAGTATATGTTGAGACCGTGCTCAATGGACTTTAAAGGAGGATGGGATCAACATCTTCCTCTGGTTGAGTTATCTTATAATAACAGTTTCCACTCGAGCATCCAAATGGCACCATATGAAGCCCTGTATGGGAAAAGGTGAAGAACACATGCATGTTGGGATGAGGTCAGTGAACGTAAGCTTCTTGGACCAGAAATGGTTAAAGAAATGGTGGAGAAGGTGAAAAACATTCACCAGCATATCAAGGTAGCCCAGAGTCGATAGAAGAGTTATGAAGATAATCGTCGATGAGACCTAGAGTTTAAAGTTGGAGACATGGTGTTTCTACGCATATCTCCGTGGAAGAAGGTCATGAGGTTTGGAAGGAACGGGAAGTTAAGTCCAAGGTACATCAGCCCCTTCGAGATTCTTGATCTTGTCAGGGCTGTGGCCTATCGACTAGAACTTCCACCTGCCATGGTCAAAGTACAAGATGTGTTTCATGTATCCCTCTTAAGGAAGTACATACCGGACCCTTCAAATGTACTCTCTTCTGAGATGGTACAATTGGAAGATGATCTTTCTTATGAGGAGCAACCAGTGAATATCTTAGATCGTAGAGAAAAAGTTCTATGAAATAAGAGAATGCCTCTCGTCAAGGTGTTGTAGAGAAACCACAAGTTTGAAGAAGTGACTTGGGAATCAGAGGAAATGATGAAGCTGAGTTACCCACATCTGTTTTAGTGTGGGAAAAGGAAAATTTCGAGGGTGAAATTTCTTAAGGGGGGAATATTGTAACGACCCAAAGTTTCATAAATGGAAATCCCTCTTAATCTAATTAAATGTCTCTTTATGTTTATATAAAATTTCAACTTCTTTGGTTTTATGTTAAGAATTTTGATTGTTGCTAATATAGCTGTTGAACAATGATAACATGATTAGTATAAATATAGGTCTTTAACAAATCCAATTTACTCAGACAAAGGAAGTGATAGCCTCATCCAGTAGAATTTCCTCATATGAAGCCCATTTGTCAGAGCTCAGAAAAGAGGTGGAATCTTTGGGATTCACCCTTAACCAAGCCCATGCTGAGCTTCATCATGTCAAGCTCGAACATAACTGTCTACGGGAAAGTGGAAGTTGATTGAAATTACCACTCGAGCGATGTTATCCGAGCCAACCCAAGAGTCTGTTACCATCACACACCTTACCCTTAGGTCTTATGTGGCTATTTTAAGTGGTTATGTAACAAATAAGTAGTACTATGTTCATGTACTTTATTTTTTTATATAATAATGAATATAATTTCTAGTCATTTTTGATACATTGTGAATAGTTTTTAAAGTACAAATGGTGTTTTTAGTTATTATTTAATTAAGAAATCTATTTTATTAAATTAAGGGATTTTTTAATTAAATAATATTTTCATAAAATAATATTATTACTATTAAATTATTTTTTATTAAATATAAATGATCTTATAATTTTATGAATGCAATTAAAATTTTTATTAAGGTTTGAAAGCCATTTTTGTCAAAACCCGTGAATTTTCGATAAATGTCGGTTTTTATTTTAATAGTGAAAATTAAAATATTTATAAAATTATTTAGATAAAATAAATGTTATTTATGGAATCATGACGTCAAAATTATCCAACAATGAATTTTTCATAATTTTCTGAGATAGTCAAATATTTGGGTAAAAATTAAATACCGTTTAAATATATAATGTGTTTTATGACATCATAATGTCCCAATAGTGATGTAAAAAAATACTATAATCTTTATGTTCGGCAAATATATGTTTTACCATTAAAATAATGTGATTTTGGGTTTGTTTGACTTACTTTTCAAAGAATTAATGGGCCCCTCAAGACATATTCAACAGTTTGCCTTTTTAAATTAATTTCCATGGGAGTGTGACTCACCTCCACATAATCAAACTTATTATTTTAAGAAGTTAAGACTTTGGCCTCATAAAATATTGTTTTACTCTCCCCTTTTTCAAAAACCATGGTCAAAAACCATGGGATGGTTTGTGGTTTGCATTAATTTAATATAAGGGGACCCAAACCTAAATAATAAAGAATTCCCTCACCTTTCCTATATAAACCCACCCAAGCTCCCACTTCCTCCTCACTCAAGGATCATGGGGTTCTCCCAACCTCTGAACTACTCTCTCAAGAATCCTCCCAAGGTTCCCCAAGCTCCCAACAAGCCTCTCCCTAGCCTTTGGAATCACACTTCCAAGTAAGGGTTTTTTCTTCCTTTCTCATTTTTGTCAATTTACATTAAGTTATATTGCCCTTTTAATTTCAATTATGAATGTTGGGGGTATGGTTTCACTCCTCTCCCATACTTCCATATTATTGTTTGAATGATGTGAGACCCCTTTCTCTCTCATTAAATGCCTCCCATGTACACCCGTTACTATGCCGAAATTCCGAAAGGAACTTTTCTCTCTTCTTTTACATTCAAGCAATACTTTTGTATCATGAATCTAAATTCCATTACAATTGTTGGGAAAAGTATCTATATAACCTGATTACATTCCATTACATGTAAGTATGAAGAGGAACCCCTTTATCTCTCATCAACCTTTTTTTATGAATTCTTATGTCATGCCGTTACGCTGCCGAAATCGCACCGATTTTCTAAGCCAATGTCATTGTGTAGTGAATACCATGCCCATTTCTCCATCAATGGTATTCAACTTTATGCACATTTACTTATTGATTGTAAAGTTTCATGTATTAATTCCACATTCTTCTATCGTGGAATAAATGATTATGTTTTATGAATCCATGTTTTATTATCCATGTGGCACACTTATGCATGAAATGAAATGTTTAAGAAGGGTGCGCCCTTATAGCGCTCCAATGCATTGGGTAAAGTATAATATCATGATACGTCATGTGCAGTGAGTGTTGACTCATGCTAATTCAAGCGCAACGAGGGTTTACTCGTGCTTTATGATCAATGAGGATTTACTCATGCTCCATATGCAATGAGCCTTGGCTCATGCTAATTCCATGTTAAGTGTTGTTGCCACATTTCCATGTTATGATTATCATGATTTATCATGCATTTATGTTCATGCTTCATTATTATCTATTGATATGACTATTGTCTAACATTTATTGTACTCCTCATGATTACTCCCTTACAGGGCTTTATAGATCACCCTTTTCTTATGCATGTTCTCAGGTTATCCCATGCAATGCTAAATACGAGGAAATGTAGTGGTCATGTAAAGGGAGTTTTCAATAAAGATGTTGCATTTCATGCTTTATGTTTTTATGTAATGATCCTAAGCCCCAAAGACACTAAACCTCTCGATATTCTTGTTGTATCAAGTGATGTTTTATGTAATAAACCATGTTTAAATTTGTTATAAAAGAAGGGTTGTCACAGGTTCGAGGAGCCTTAGAATCCTCCAAAGAACCTCTGAAATTAAAATAAATTGAGTTAGGATAAAATAGGCTATTTAGGGTTAATAACTTGGGGTTTGAGATTTTTTAAATAAAAATTCAAATGGAAATAATTTCTCGCATGAAGAGTTTCTTAGGCAGAGGCACAATTTTCAAAACAATGCACATTAATCATGCACCCTTACTTAGGGGGTGCATGATTACTCATAGGTGGGAACATAATTAGAAAAACCATATGCCAATCATGAAATTCTCCTCTATCTGAGGCATCAGAGTCTGGTGGGGGAGCCTGCATTGTTTTTTCAAACATTATTCCACCTCATGTGGCTCTAAAAATGGGCCCATAGTTTCTTCGGGGCAAGCCACACAATTTTCCCAAGCCGTGCGCCAACCACAGACAACCCCATGGTCTTCCAAATTTCTCCAAGTTCACTTGAAAAAACACCAAATTAAAACACAATGAATATATACTCAAAATAAGGGTAAAATAATACTTTAAAAAATTGCATGATACATATCTAGAAGGGTCAATATCTTATAATCTCCCAAACTTATAACAGATCATCCTCAAGTTTTACTCCCAAGCATCTCTAAGATTCTGTGGTAAAAATATCATGAAACTGAATCTGAATATCTATTTATTTCTACTATATTTATATTTAAGACCTGAATTTTACCATAGAATAAGAACCAATGACATAGTCTTTCCCTAAAACACGTTATCACTGCGATCCAAAATAAAAATCAGATACTTCTCAATGGACTCATCAGCCATAAGATCAAATTCATCGACATCGATCACATGGGCAGGGTTAGGGTGATACTTCCAAAGCCATAACATTTGGAAAAAATATTTCATATAAATATACCTTTTTGGAAGTGATAATCAAAATACCACTGATCTGATTCTCTCAATAATCTTAAAAGGTCAAAAAAATCTCACCGCCTAATTACCCTAACTCTAAATCCTATGGTGACCCAATATCAGTGACAACTGAATGAACACACGATCACCTACTATAAAATAAAGCGGCCTTTAATGTCAATCAACATATGACTTCTTCTCACTCTGGTCTATAACCATAGGTTTCCAAATCAACTAAACATACTATGATGTATCCTACATGAGACTTGGTCCCAAAAACTTAGATTCAACTGCCTCTATCTAACACAACAATGATCATCATGGCCTCCCACCAAGTGCCTCATTTTTTTCATTTGAATAGTATCGTGATAACTGTTGTTATAAGTGAACTCAATAAGTGTTAAGTTCTTATCCCAAGACCCACAAATGTTTAGGATAAATGTTCCCAACATGTACACTAGCACCTGAATAGTATGTTCCAAATATCTGTCTATCTATGGGTGGAAATATGTACTCAGAAATACTTGGTTACCCCATGAATTCTATAAGCCCATCTAGAAGCACAATGTAAATAACGAGTCATGGTCTAAAACTACACCCCTTTGCACCCCATGCAAATGGACTATCTCCCAAACATACATCTAACTCAACTGATCCATGGTAAAATTATCCCATATAGGAAAGTAAATGGTTACCATTTTAAACCGGTCCACAATCACCCAAATCACATCATTCTTCTAAGGTATCCTCAGAATAATCACTTTAAAGTCCATAATAAAATCATCCCACTTAAATTATTAAATGGGAAACTACTTTAGAAAACCACACAATCATTAGTGATCAAACTTAACATATTGACAAGTGTATCATCATGTCATAAAACCTACAATCATATTTTTTATGCTTGAATACGAATACTGTCAATGTAGTTCGCATTAAATTCCTGTCCAACCAAAATGTACCATCCACTTTAAGGCATGAAACTCAATCATCATCTACTCTTTCATACTCATAATAACAAAAAAATGATTCATAACATAGATGATATCATCCCCATATATAGTCTAATATGAAGGTGACACCCCACCTTCAAGGCATTCTCTCATGGAAAAAACATTGGATCCTCATACAACCTCTCCCAGATCCAGTTCATAAGTGTGGACCTAACATATAAGAACACAAGAGTCGTTTTCTCTTATTCTTTATGAGAATCAACATGAATATCATCTAGAAAGGTCATTATCATCTACTCAGAACTAGACTCCTGTAATTCATGATTCTATGCTTTCCTGCTCAATGTATTAGAAACAATGTTACCATTTCTAGGTGTATATGATAGATCAAAGTCAAAATATTTCATATAATAAACCCAAATTCATTGTTTAAAATTCAAATCTCAATATGAGAAGATGTACTTTAAGATATTATGATTAGAATATGCTGTAAACTCTTCTACTAACAGGTAATGTCATCAAAAATTTAATGAATAAACCATCATATCTTACTCAAGATCATGTGTAGGATAATTCCATTCATGTAGACACAACTGTCATGATCCACACTCCACAACTCGATCTCCCTGCATCAACACTTCTCCATATCCGATCTTGAATGCATAACAAAATGTAGTATACTCCTCACCCAAATCAGGTATGATCAAGATTGGTGTAGTAGTAAAACACTTCTTCAACTTCTAGAAACCATTCTCACCTGCTTAAAACCACTATAACATGATCCTATTATTTGTAAAAACTAAAATTGGTTCTTCAAAATGGTAAAATTCATGGATAAACTATTGATAATAACTTTCTAACCCCAAAAATATTCAGATATCAAAAACATTATTTTGATGCTCCAAAGAAACCACTACCTACACCTTCTCTAGGTCCACTAAAACACCTTCCTCTAAGATTATGTGTCCCAAGAAATGTACCATATCAATCAAAAATTGACACTTAGATAGCATAGAATATAGATGATGCTATCATATTGTAATCATGATGAATTCAAGAAGTTATACCCTTCATGATTTTTGGAGAACACCAATATATCATCCACAAAAAGAACTAAAAACTGATCTAGGTATAGGTGATTGATTTGATTCATCAAGGCCATAAACATAGCTAGTACATTCATCAACCCAAAATGAATCACAAAAAACTCATATAGGATATACCACCTTCTTAAATAATTCCATGGCATTTCAGATGTTCTAAATATCAAATGATAATACCCTGATATCATGTAAATATTAGAGAAAAAAAATAACCTCTCAACTAGTCAAAGAGATCATTGATACATAGAAAAGGATAAATTTTATTAATTTTCATCTTGTTCAACTTCTAGAAATAAAAACATAAATGAAATGCCCTGTCAACCTTGTTAGAATAAAAAACCAGTGAACTCCAAGGCCACATTCTCAGATAGATAAATCCTTTATCCATTAATTTTTATATCTAAGTCTTAATCTCCCAATTATTGGTTTATTCCATTAAATATGGTAAAATATAAACTTCTCTGAATATTGGAATGAGATCAATTATAAACTCAACATCTCTCTCAGGTGGAATACTTAACAAGTCTTTAGGAAACACATTATAAAATCCATCAACTATTGGTTGAAGGACACCGAGATTTACACCCCCATCATCTAGAAAAATATTGACAACCTTGGTTGTAATCTCCCCTAGTTTTTGATAAACTGGACCTACACAACCTTCTTAGATATCCCATTATATATGATGAACATAACTATCACCCTAAAATAAATGTACATCCTGGTCATCCAATTGATACCACCTATACTCTATTATAATCCTCCTTCATATTTACCTTGTAAATGAGAGCTTAATTCACCACCTCAACAAAATTCATTAGTCAAAATATATTAACCTAGGGGTTAATATTACATTTAAGTATATCTTGGAAATATTTCATCACAATTACCTCATATCCTACAAACACTGTAGAAAATAACTTCAAGTTAGTAAAGATCCCAACATAGCTTATTAAATACGCCCTACCCCGGGTCAACCACATACACTCTACTTCCATATTCTACCTTATCATCTTGGGGTAAAATTGTTCCATGAACTTTTCCTAAAATTATTTCCAAACCATGATCTCCATTCTCTCATCCTGATTCTGAATATTCCACCAACACTTCATTGATCTTCAAAAACATATAATTATCCAATTGGACTATCCTTTCTATAGAAGTCTCTAAATAGTTAAGGATAATCTGAATAAACTCAATATAGAACTCATCTTACTCAGGCCCACCCTCTTCGATAAATTTTGGAGGTAGTTTTAATTAAAAATTCTATGTTAGGTCAGTCATATTCCACACAACCCGCCTTGGGTCTATATCAATGAATTAAATAAAGCGAGAAAGGTTCTCATAAAACTTCTCTCCATATCCTTTACCCAGAATTATAGTGGATGCTAGTTCTATTTTTAGAGGATCATTTCAAGCCATGTCCTCCCGTCATCCTATCAAAAAACATTATCGCTGAGGTATGTCTATAAAATTAAAAACAGACATTTTTAGGATACATAACAATTCATCCCCCATAATCTTCCACACAAAAATAACTAAAAAACTATCACTACCCTCAAGCGTCTCTCAACTGGGTCCTAGATAATATAAGGTAAAACACTTTCACAATTCAATTTTCTCATTACACACCCATTTTTCCATTTAAAAACTAAACAATTTAGCATCATTTTCACTTATCAATTTCTTCTTTTAAACCATTTTATTTTAAATTAATCAATTAAAGAATATCATTTTCAATTAGAAAACTAACATATAACCTTCATTTCAATGCATTCCTAAAATTATGCATGTCACAAAAAAATTTGAGTTCTATGAATGATTCATGTATACTCAACTTCCATGCCAAGATAGGTCATGAGGGAACTCTTCAAAAAAAAAATTCACACAACAAGTGTATCACAAAATGTGAACTATTATTAAATTTTAATAAAAAAATGACTAACATCAATCCCACCCTAAGTACATGGGTTTTTCCCTACACATGGGTTAACTATTCTCATGAACGAGTTCCTGACCAAGGAAAAACTTATCTTAGCCTCCTATTTACCATTCCCAATATAATAATACAACTAAAAAGAAAGGAAAAAAATCCTTTGATACCACATTGTAATGTCTTGTCCTAAGTGTCACATGTCAGTGCCTAAATCCAGTTCATGACATGACCTTAGGCACTCCTCTCCGTGTGCCAGAGTCTGTCAACTAGTAGTGTGGATCTAATATGTAACATGGGAAGACTATTCCCTATTTATCAATGTAAAACACTGGTGGAAATCAATAAAAAATATCCATTGGGTAATAATCACTAGTCAAGATAATTATATAATCAATAAAGACCAACATTTCATGATGATTCCAAAACATTGAAAAGGACCATAAACCAAAGTGGTAGATATTTGATGCCATATATGTGTCAAGTTTATAATAAATAACCAAAAATAAAGACACCCTAAGAACTCTAAAGTGGGTATTGCCATCATGTATGGTTCCTCATCCATGGTCCATCTTGAATCCCAACTCATCCATCTAACATAGGGTTCTTTCCCTTATTCTATCATGTAAACATGATGTGTACTCAAGTACCGATCAGGAAACCCAAGTAGGGTGTGAGTAAAACATAGAAGACCACCACCGATGGTGTATAAAACAAAATCTAGTTTATAATATCATATACATTTTTATAAATAATGAATGAACCAAAAGATAAAATAAACATGTTTTACATTTAATTATTCTTTAACCAACAATATCATACCTGCTTCATCCCCTACCGATGTGTGAACTATAAATCACAGTGTTATCACAAATCAATATATCATGGGATTTCATTATCCATTTACTTCCAATTTCATTTCTTGTATATTGGAAAATCAATCCATGTACCAATATATTGGGGTCCTAGAGCATTAGTCTAGAACCCCTTGGGTATTTTGAGCACTAGTACTTATTTCACACCCCTTGGGTATTTGGATCATCAATCCCTATCCCATAAATTATTATTCACATAAATTTATTTGGGGCCTAAAGAATCAATCTAACACCCATGGGTATTTGGATCATTAGTCCCTGACCCACACCCCATTTACCAATACAACACAAATTTCAAAAATAACACATTCACATCAAGGTTCAATATCATTAATCTTTATTAAGTTATTCTTATCATGGATCACCATTTAATTTATCAATAACAACTATGGGTCTTTACTTTTATCCCAAGTAATAATATGAAAATTCACCATTAATCAATTTATCATCAATTAGTTACATATTTCATTAAACACTTATGGTTATATGAACAAAACCATTTAATTCCCATTATAAATGTGTAAAAGGATTTAATTAAAATCCAATAACCCATCCTTTCACTTTTTTTACAATTGATAATAATTATTTCAAATATATTGGAACACCTAAGGGTTTCCATTAAATATGGTTTCCTAATTTCCAATGGGTCCAATAGGACCCGTGTAGGGTTTCCCAATTTCACATAATGAAATTCATCATTTTAATTTAAATTGAAAATTCACAATGTGTCAAAGAAATGAAAAAAACTTAATTCACATGATAATAATGAATACTATAGGAATTAGATATTCTACAACCTAACTCAAGATCATTGGTGAAAACTCACAAAAATTTAACATTACATTTGATGCAGAACGATTGAAATCACAATGACACATAAGATCTAGTATCAATACATAGGACCAAGATACTAAGAAACAAGACCCATCAAAACCTAGATCTAAACCAATATTCAATAGAGTAAAAATTATCCCTCTTAATATAATAATAGAGATAAAATATAGTGTAAAAAAATGGGGATGATATTACATACCATAGAGGAGTCAATCCTTAAAATAGATATTTGATTCACTAAGAAAGAGGTTTAATGTGACTTATAATCTTTCCAAGTGCCTCAAAATTAGTTATAAATTAGGTTATTCCAAAATTGGGTGTTTAGGTTTAATAATTGATGGTTCTTGAATTTTAAAACAAAAATTCAGGGCCTTAATTTCCCATATGCAAGGTTTCTTAGGTAGGACACTTGGTTTTCCAAAATGTGTACCTTAACTACATGTCCTTACCTAGGGGGTTCATCATTACTCCTTGGTGGGCACACTGTTTGACAAACCGTGAACCAACCATGAAAAATCCATCTATCCAAGGGTTCACAGTTTGGGGATGGAGGCTTTACAGTTTGTTCAAACCACGTGCCACCTCCTGTGGCTCCAAAAAAGGGCACATAGTTTCATGGGGAAAACTATATAGTTTTCCCTAATCATGCTTCAACTATGAAAAACCTCACGGGCTTCCAAATTTATCTAAATTCACCCGAAAAACCCCAAAATATAACCCAACCAGTATATACTCAAAATAGGGTTAAATAATCCCTGAAAATGAGCATGATACATCTCTAGAAAGGTTATCATATTACATACCGCTTTAGTAAAAAAATACTTAAGTCATTTCTGACAAGTAAGAATCAACCGCACTTTCAATTGGGCACACAATGTGGCCAATATAACACAAAGTGATTTTTTATATTTAAAATTACCTTTTAATTTCAAAACACACTTTAGGTAATCAAAACTAGTAAAGTGGACTTGGATTTTCTTGATACTGTAGGATACTTATACATAAGTCTTTTTTGATGTGTAGGAATTAATTGTACATCGGTATGACATATGGTTTTACTGGTATGACTCAAAGCATGTTTTTATTTAAAATCAACATTTTACTTCAAAAGATGTGTGACATAATCAAAACCCATAACAACATTTTTATTGTTTTTATACTTATAAAAATGATCCATAAGGCATATATGATGTGTAGGAATCATATATACTTTAATTTGATACATGATGTGACTAGTATGACTCAAAATGAATGTTTTTAGTTTAAAAAGTTCATTTTATATAAAAATATGTGTCACTGACTAAAAAAATGAGAAAAAAACATTTGGATTTTATTGATACGTTAATAAAATATCTATAAGTCACTTTTTTTAGTAATAAACATCACATAAATCTGACAAATAGTGTGAAATGTATGACTCAAAGTGCATGTTTTCAGTTTAAAAATGACACTTTTATTAAAGAAATTTATCACTCACTAAAAACCTAGAATATAGACTAAACTTTTCTTGATAATTTATTAAAACTACCATTAAGTCATTTTTTAATATATAAGAATCAAACTAATATCAATAAGATACAAGGTGTGGCTATTATGAATCAAAGTGTCTATATTTTTTAGAATTGACATTTTAGTTCCAAACATGCGTCGCATACTCAAAAATATGTACATTTTCTTAGATTGTCTTGCTATTTTCAAAAAATTATCATAAGTCATTTTCTATATTTAGGAATCAACCACACATCAATCTGACACACATTGTGATTGATATGATTTAATGTTTATTTTTTTATTTAAAATTTACATTTAATTCAATAGAAGTGTGACATACTCAAAAACTAATAAAATAAATTCATATTGTTTTGATACTTTAGTACAGTGATTCAAAAGTAATTTTTGACATGTGGGAATATTTTGTTCCTTAATCAGATACATGGTGTGACCTGTATGACTCAAAATATATGTATTCAGTTTAAACATTACATTTTTGTTAAAAAATGTGTAACTCAATGAAAAAAATAAATAAAGGTTTTCTTTATATTTTAGAAAAAAGATCCCTAATTTATCTTTGTTGTGTAATAATTAGTCACACATAAATCGAAAACATGGTGTGACCCATATGACTCAAAGTGCATGTTTTCAATTTAAAAATGACATTTTAGTTAAAATGTATTTCACTCACCAAAAACATATAAAAACACTCTAATTGTCTTCATATATTATAAAAATTATCCCTATATCATTTTTGAATTGTATGATTCAACCTCACATCAATCGGACACATAGTGTGGCCGATATGACACAATGGTCATTTTTTTTATTTAAAAATTACATTTTTGTTCTAAACACATGTCACATACTATTAATAAAATTCACTAATATTTTATTTATAAATTATAATAATGATTCATAAAAAAATTGTGAATTATTTTAATAAAACACACATTAATATGATATGTGGTGTGCTCTATATGACTCAATGTGTATGTTTTAATTTTAAAGTTAAATTTTATTAATGAATTGTTTCATATTTAAGATTAAATTATTTCTTTATATAATTACTAACATAAGAATTTTTATTATATAGGAACACTATTTTTCTTCATGTGAGTTTTTTTATTTAGTATCTAGTACCATGATCTAGTTCTTTTGATTGGGGATTTGGGTCCAAAGACAACAAAACAATAATGTTTTAATTTTTTTAATGTCTGTAATAAATTATACAAGCCAATATTATTTTACATACCAATTATTTATTTTTTTAATCATTAAATAATATATTTTTTTATTTTGTGATGTAAATTTAATTGAAATTAAATTTTATATTTTCAATTGGAGTGTAATATAATTTTAGAAACTTGCTGTTGGATCTTGGATTTTATCAGTGATAGAAATGACACAATAAAATATCCCTTTATCATTGCTAAAAAATCCCTAAAAAAGGGATCCATTTATCAATACATTTTTATCATGGATAAAGGTCCCCTTTATGAGCACTATTTTTAGTGATGATAAAATCCATAGTCTTTTAAAGGCAACTAAAACATCCACACTTTTTTAGCAATGATGAAGGCTGTTTCTACCATTGTTAAATCCCATATATAAGTGGTGAATTTTATCAAAACTAAAAGAAATCATTGATAAATGAATAACATTTATCAATACTAAACAATTATTATGAGAGTTTACTTTCATCACATCTAAAAAATCACTAATAAAATGTAAATATTTAGCACCATTTTATAGTATGGATAAAAATTGATTTTTATCACAAATATTTTAGTGTTGATAAAATTGTATCCAATATCAATGATACAAATAAATGATAAAGGGTCTCAATAACATATTTTTATACACATATTTATATGTTATTAAATAAGACTTCTATAATAATAAATATATATTTTCATAAATACAATTAATTTATATTCTTAATATTTTAAAATTATTTAGAACTATTTATATAATTATAATTACATATATATATATTATAAAATATTCTATGAAATATATCAAGAAATATGAAAATACATTAAATATAGTTCGTATTAAAATTTATTATATATTTATATTAATATTATACAATTTATAATATATATATTTACCATATACATATATTTATAATTATATATATATGTTTTCATTTATATATATAATCATATATAAATGAATAAATAAATAAATAAATAAATTAAAATAGAAATATAAATATAAAATGTATATGAAAAAAATAAAATTCATATTAAACTAAAGAAAATTATATATAAAATAGTATCAAATTTGTATTAATAAAAAAATTAACAATTTATTTAAATAAATTAAAAATGTATAAGTAAATGTAATATAATAAAATTCAGTTTAAATAATTATATGAATATATAAATGAATATATATACTTATTTCAATATATGTATCTACAATATAAATATATCTAAATTTTAATATTTATATAATCATTGGTATTGTGACATGATTATTTTATATGCCTTTAAAAGATCATGGTGAGATAAAAGAAAAAATTGAGAAACAATGGTTGGGGAGGTCAATACATGTATGTATGTGGGTGTGTGTTTGTGTGTGTATATGTTTGTGTGCATGCGTTTTGTGTGTGTGTGTGTTTATTTTTGAGTGTGTGTGTGTGTCTATACATACGTATATATTGATACGTGTGTGTTGTTGACTTGGTGAGAGTTACACAAAAACTCAAGAGAGGGGTGAGAGTTAATTTCATTTTTGAAATTTTAACACCAATTAAAATTAGCCCTCAAACCGTTATTTACTATTTTATTAGATATTTAGTTGAATAAAAAGAAAAAAAAATCATAGCCCAAAAAACATAAAGTGGTTCAGGGTACAAAGATCCCCTAGTCCACTCTACCATTACACTCTCCTCAAGCATGGAACATTTCATTATGCAGGTCATTTTTTTAGGGACCTTGATATTTGAGTTCAAGAAAAAAAGATTATTAAAAAAAGTTCTAAGATGTTTTATTGGGATCTTGCATTTTTAGTTGACCTCTATACTATTTTTTGACACTCAGAAAAAGAAGTTTTAACTTTAAGTACAATAAAAGTTTCTAAAAATTGATTCAGATTCATCTCACAGTTTCAAGAGCTAACTTGTAAAAAGATTATAGGTTCTTCCAGAAAATGAATAAGGCTTCAAGGAATAGTTCTAGATAATCTATTGACTATATTTCATAGGATCTTGGAAAAATAAGAGTATAATGTTTTTCTTCTTTATAAAAAATAAATAAAATCATGTATATACAGAATAGTTGACTATCGTTTACATTAATTATACAATGCTCTATTACTCAAATTTTCTTTCTATCTTATTATTCATTTTTAATTTTAATTCCGATATATAATCTAATTTAATATATCATATAGAATAATACAAAAGGACAACCTCTCTTCTTATATGTAACACTCATTTCTGAAAAATGAAAACACAGAGATCATTGTTAATTATAACCATAGAATTTATTAGAACATCATGAGTTCTGGGAAATATATGTATTATTTAATTTATCCTTCCTTATCTAGTTACCAAAATTTCCCAAAAAAATAATTGTATTTAAGGACTTTATTCGACTCCTGTATTTGAAAGAAGTTCCTCTAAAGAGTAGGTAAATACTCTTAAAAAATATTTTCTTCAAATAGCTACAATTTTAAAAGGGAATTGTCTTCCTCATGTGCCATCTCTATCTAAAAAAATTTATAACAATTAAATAAATAATTAAGTTGTCATTTCAAATAATATTTTTTTTTACTTTGAGGGAAATATTTAACTTAATGAGATTGCTTATTTTATGTGTTATTTCATATATTAAAAAGATAATGCTATAAACATTAGATAATTGAACTAAAAATACAATTCAATAAGATAATTTTAGGGTTTTAATGATTATTTTGATATGTGTATACTAATTCAAAAACTCTTACAATATTTTAATTTGTTGAATATCAGTACTTTTACTTTCTTAGATCGTAGGAAAAATTGATGCTTCATATGATAATTTTACATTTTTATGATAAATGGCTTGACCAAAATTCACAACTTGTATGAATTTATTCTTCCTCATATGATGATTCTCATACACAAGAATTTCATAGGATTATTTACTTTTTTTGAAATCTCAAATCTAATGCAATGATTTTTTTTATTCATAAGATCATTTCCTTGATAGAAAATATATTTCTATGTAGTGTATCAAAATTTATAGTTCAAATGACAAATTATCATCTTTTATGATAATTAATTATCCCATATGATATTTTACTTAAAAATTTTATTCAAACTTGAAAAACCCATATTTTTCCAAAAAATATCCCAAAATGAAATATTACTTAAAAAAATCATAATTGTTTAAAAATAATTAAAAAAAGTTTATTAGTAAACCAAAGGATGATTTTTTTATCAAAAAAAGATAGAAAATACTGGGATATGTTGTAACAAAATTAGTATATCCAACAATTCCCATTTTTTCCTGATAAAAAATCTTAATTGTCTAAAAACCTAAACCAAAGAAAAATATATTAGTCTTATTTCATAGGGTGAGGTATTGGAAAGGCATGGCCAAGATAAAAGTTCAATATCACACTCGGGTTTTTGAATTCACCTTCATCTTGATTTGGGTCAGGTTATCAATTATTTTATTAGGAACTATGTGTGACGAGATTGAATTTTTGGGGTATTATTTCTTTATATTTTTTGTTCTAGATTTTCCCTTGGGTTTTTTTGAGGTTTTGGATAAAAATTTGATCTTTTGGGTAGAGAGGCCATGGTGCATGGTTGGTGCACGGTTAGTAGTAACCATGCGCTCCAACCAAGTAATAGTGCAGTAGGTGTCTAGGTAGGAAAAAACTTATTGTTTAACCAGTGCATGGCCGAGTAACCGTGTAGTATTTATCCTCATAGATAATGGCGACCACACCGTCTCTACATGGTTTGAAAACCCGTGTGGACTATAAAACTCATTAAAATTGGTTTCCCACATTTTTTTCTCTATTTGATTTAAACCCCATTATCCCCCTTGCTCGACCCTCTCAGAATGCCCACCCCTAGTCGCGCCTCCATCCATCTTCCACTCTCCTTGGGATCCAATTTTTTGGGAATTTTTTTGGTATGGATTCTTCGTGGAAACATCATGTAAGTATATTCTATCTTTTTCCCTCTCTATTCTATGGTTTCCTCCATATTTATTTGGGGTTCCTCTTCTACAATAGGTAGGGTTTCAATTATTACATTATATCCTAATTATTTGGGTTCAATATTGATTTTTAGTGTTTGATCTTACATATTTTAGGTGTGGTTGATGAGTGATCGATGTTTCGTACCAGATTCAAAAAATATCTTCACCCAAGGTAGTTGGTTCCATACTATATCATTTTTAAATTTTTATAATAGGCTTGTTACACATATATTATTGTTCCATAGATAAATTGTGGGGCGTGAAATGAACTTTTGAAATGCTTTGGCCATTATATGTGGTGAAAATTGATTTTACAGGGGAAAGTGGTTATATTCTTTCTATTTTCTATGGATATGTTTCTTGAATGGGGCTTTGTTTCTTATGTGGAGGGTGTGAAAAAATGTTTTTAGAGTAACTTGAAGTGTGAATGGGTTTGGGAGTAGGTTTTTAAAGGTAAATCCAATATTTTTTCATGTTTGTATTATTGTACATTTTTTTAAATATGAGTATTAAATTTTTTAAATTATGAAAAGAATGTTTTGAAAATGATTTTAGTTTATGTGTGGATTTATAAAAAGGGGCTTGGACCAAGTAATTAATTTATTAATTGTATGGTTTTTTTATTTTTATAAAATGGTAATTTTTGAATTGTGGGAGTGATGAAAAATGTGTTGATAAAGTGTTTTGGTGTGAGTAAAATAGAAAATGGTTTGTTTTATGGAAAATTAAAAATTCATTGAAATTATTGGCATTGGTTTATAAAATTAGTGGTATATGTGATATGTGTACATGAAATCAAGAAAAAGGGAATCTTAGGTATCTAGGTGGTCTGACTAGTTCTAGTACTCTAGATTATATGGAAGTGCTTCAACCCAATTTCAACTAACTAGATTGATGATTAAAACACTAACTAAACATTTTGAGGATGGGATAACACTAGGAAATTGGGGACGTCCCCTCCTAGTGGCACATGCATGAGAAATATGTGATTGGGGTTTTTAAATCACCCTACACTGATGTATGTGGTTCTAGTGTCCCACTCAAGCAAGATTGACCATATGGATTTACCCATAGTGATATACCTTATAAGATATGGTTCCATATATTTACATATTGTGGACTTCATGTTTACATTTTTATAAGTTATATTTTTCTTTTTGAGAAAGTGTTTGTGAATGTATTTCCTTGGAAGTGTTTATTTTTAAAATGTTTACACAATAAATGGTTTTCGTAGAATTTTTTTAAATAGTTTTACTTAAAATGAAAATGTTATATTATCTTTTAAATGTTTTGACATGGAATCTATTTACTTGGGTGTAATACTACTTGTCTTTGTCTCACACCCTACATAAACATATGGGTTTATATAGAGATTTCTATGTGTTTGACTCAGGTAAAGGCTCAGTGTGTTGGGATGGCGATTTGGGGTTCTAGTGACCTCTCTTGTGGATCTTGGTGGTGGTGGCTTGAGTATGTTTCCACTATTATTACATGGTGGTTTGGGTTGGATTTATAGTTACATTTTTGTTGTAGCCTCTTGTGGTTTTTCTTCAATGTTTCAAACATCAACCTGGTAAGGGTTTTATCCCTGTTAGTTTTTATGTTTATGTAATCGGGTTAAATTATTCCCAATTTTCATTATTGATTCTCAAGAACCTTTTTAGATCACTTGGGGATCTAGAATTCCTTTTGGGCCATGCCACAGACCGGGTCAGGTTCCATTTTAGATGATGTTCTAAATTGGTTCATGAGAAATGGTATTAGAGGAGGTTACACTCTTTTGGGTTATTCTATTTTGGGAAGATTCAAGGTAGACAAGAGCTAGTATTTTTGGGACTCGATGTTTCAATTATGAGTAAGGTTCCTAACCAACACAAATCATGATGGAACTTGAGTTTCCATGGGAAGTCTTGTTTTATTCAAGTCATTGGGTTCTTTTGGTTTGTTTGATGTTTGGGAAATGAAAAAAAGGTTGGGCTAATGGTCTCAGTGATTTCTTAGGGCCTAACATGACATGTTAAGGTGGGGAAATATCCCTACAATACTCCCTATGATGATGGTGTGACTGGTGTATGGACTCTAAACATATTTCTGATTCACCCATCGACACTAGTTTCCCCCTAATAAAGAACCCTTTGTACCTTTGGGTTTTGGAAATCATTTTGAAAACCCTATTTTAAAAATTATGAAAACAATATTTTAAGATGGAAATCGTTTGTTTTGAAAAGATAATAATTTTTTTCCAACAATTATTTTTAAGGGAAATTTAGAAAATATGATTTTCATGAAACATTCTTTGTATAGAATTAGAATGATTTCAATGATATTTCATTATTATAATCAAACTTACGGTTTATCAAAAATTGGTTGTTCAGAAAATAGGACTTTATATTCATAAATGGGTATTGGAAACTTATTTTAAATGGGAATAAATGATTTATCAATTAAATGGGTATTGATGAAATGGGGTTTTTATGAAATTGGATGTTTTTTAAAAGGGTAAAATGACTTGGAATTGATGTATAGAGTTTGAGAATGTGTGTTAGTTGAAATTATTTTTGATTTGGTGGTTAGTGAGTTTTGGAAGGCATTAAATTTTTTTTAAGTGAGAATTTAATTGGGGAGTTAAAATGGTGGTTTGAATGTTTATTTTGGAAAATGGAAAGGTTTTTTTATCTTTGGTTTTCTCATGGGTGACCACATGCATGGTTTTTGTGTGAAAAAGTGGATCGGTGCTCAGTATGGAATGAGAGATGCATGTGTGAGACCCCATGTGATACTATTGGTGAATGTGAAACCCACCAATCCCATTTTGATTTTAAATAATGGCTTTAAGGGAGAATGTGGTGTCTTGGAAACCAGTGGTTGTGTGGTGTGTCTCTTTGTGTTTTGGTAATGATGGTTGTAGGATATATTGAGTCTGATAGTCCTTCATGTCTAAATGGTTTTTATGAGTAGAGTTATTGATGTTGAGTTAGTTTTGGGATAATGGTTAGTGGTTTATTTTGAAATATGTTTTGGGGAGCCTTTGAAGTGGTTCCATTTTAGGTTTTCCATTTGTTTGTGGTAGTTTAGGACCAATAGACCTTTATTATTGGGTACTTGGTGTTCCTATATTGGATAGTGTACACCCCCATAAACAATTAATTCAAATTTGAAGTTCTATCATGGGTAATCATAGTTGGTAGACCATATAGTTGATCAACATAATGACTTTATTATTGAACTTTATGAATTGAATCCACATCTTATTTTTTAGTTAAGAATATCTTCTCACAGTGGGAGAGATTATGTGAGAGGATTTTGAAGAATATATAGTTTTTTGAATTGTATTGGTTGTCAGAGGTGAAGTTTGACACCTGTAATCCCGAATGTCCTATCTGGAATTGGTGAAGGGAATTATAGTGAGGGAAGTGGAAAATAGTCTGAATTTTTTGGTGCTGACTACTATCTTAAAAGGCATTTATATATTTCATTGGTTTATTATAAGAAAATGATCATTGTATTCCAAAAGTGTGGAAAATCTAGTCATAAGAGGATATTATGGCCTCTTTCAAAAATCATGTATTTGTTGAGACCCAGTTTAGTGTACCACTCCCCATAGGGCTTATTTTTTTTGGTAATGGTCATATTCAATGGAATCTTTAAGTGTTTTGTACTCTTTCTAATGAAAATGTTGATGTTGTGGAACCTTTTATGAGCCTCAATTTTAACATAAGCCTACCATTATTTCAAGAAATTATGAATTCCTCAATAATGAGTGAAATAAAATTTCTTGTGTATAATCTTTCATTATTTATTGTTCAGGGTGAAAGGAGAGACACATGTTCATTTTAAGACCCTATCTTGGTAAAAGTGTCATGTTGAAGTAAAGTGGGTCTTGGGGTATGTTGTGTCCATTGGTACAGTATGGATCGCAGTGTGGTTATATCTGGCACTAATAAGAGAAGTTTTGTTTGGGGGTATTCATTGGATGAATATAAGGCTAGAGATTCTTCAATAAATAGAGATCCAACAATAGGCCACAAAGTTGACCTGTCGTGTAGTCAGGATCCCCTTGGGGTGCAAGGGACCTTGTTCTAATGACTATATTTAGTGTGGAAAATAGAGACAGTTTAAACATCTTGGTAGATATTTCACTCTGAATGGACTTGTTTTATGGAAAGGTACTTGGGACCCTATTTCTTCATTAAGAACCACGGGGGTGGAAAAGTTCATCCTTGGTTATATATAGGAATTGTTTTCTCATTTTCATGAAACTCAGTGCCTGTACCCTTATAGATGTGAACCTTTTTTGGTTCTCCATGTATGTTAAGCCTTGGGAATTGCCCCTAGTTTTAGTTTGAGATCATCTGGGGATAATAATTACTAACAGAAGTAGTGAAACACCTAGATTTTTCAATTTCAGTTAGAGTCTTTTTCATTGGACCCCTTATGGTGGGGGATTAATCTTGGTCGAGTTTCCTGTATCAGTTTACACTAGTAGATGGAATTGGTTGTTTATAACACTGGAGAGGCCCACCATGGGTATCTTTGAAATTATTCTATAATTAATTAATGTTATCCTGTTCCTTATGGTGGGGAGTCCATTCGGGAATCCCCATTCATGTATTCTAGTCTCATATCAAGTGTTGGTTTGTTTTTAATGGTGGGGAGTCTGTCTGGTCCTACCCATGTCAGTATTTTGATTTAATTCTTTGGTGTTTTTTAGATGTAGCTAGTCTCATTTGGAGCTATCTAAACCCAACATTATTCCTTGAGTAAACATTGGAATTGGTGTGCACCTAACGGGTTCATTGAGGTAAGGATATGGGAGTATTCATCGAGATGTAGTTTGATCTTGTTTTCTTGTTTCAGGTAAGTGGTGTGGGTTTCATTTGGTAATGTCTATGGTGTTTCGGTATAAGAGGTAAGATTTTAGGTTTGAGGAGTTCCTTTCCTTGTGATCAATAAACGGGGGGTGTTCTATCTTTTTTGGGGTGGGTGGCACATATCAGGGAGTCCATTTTGGCCTCTCGATTTCAACTTGTAAACTTGTTTTCTTGCTTATAGTGTTCTTGCCTTCATCTCTTTATCGTTCATCAGGATTCTCCTTGAGCTAAGAAGGAGTACCAGTTATTATTTTCAAATCAAAATGTGGGATAACTTTCCAGGGGTGGAATGCATTACTGTGGGGAGAATTTTCACACTTGGGTTTTTGAATTAACCTTCACTCCAATTCGAGTCGGATTCTTAGTTATTTTCTCATGAACTGGGTGCGACCGTTTTTTATTTTTTGGATATTATTTCCTACTATTTAGTTTTTAGATTTAGACTTTTCCCTAGGGTTTATATTGAGGTTTTGGAAAACAATGGGTGCTTTGGGGTAGATAGACTGTGGCGCACAGTTCGTGCATAACTAGTAGTGAACATTCACCCTCCCAGGTAACCATACAGTAGGATTCTAGGTGTGACAAAACCTATAACACGAACAACGAATGACTATGCACATGATCCCAATAACCATGTGGTAGGTTCCATCTTTGGAATAGGTGGTCACATGATCATGGAACAGTTTGAAAAACTATGAAGAATAATTGTGCAACTTATCCATATCATAAAAATTGGTTTCCCTATTTTTTTTCTCTCCCCAATCATAACACTTCTTCCCCCTTACTCAACCCACTTAGATTCCCCAACCCTAAGAGTACCTCCCTCCATATTTTCCCCTCTTTGGGATCCAATTTTTTGGAATATTTGGTGCATTTTATTCAAGGAAACTCTATGTATGTGTGTTATCTATAGTTTTCCATCTATATTCTAGGGGTTCCTCCATATTTCTTTGGTGTTACTCTTATCCAATGGGTAGAGTTATAATTTTTGGGTAAGATCCTAATTATTTGGGTTAAATATTTATGTCTAGGGTATGATCGTGCTTCTTTGAGGTGCGTTGGAGGTATGATCAGGGATTTTCACCAGATTTCGAAAATATCTTCACCAATGGTAGGTGGTTCCAGGATTTAGTATTTTTATATGTTTCTAATATGCTTGTTGGGTATTTATTATTGTTACATAGATAAATTGTTTGGTGATAAATGTACTTTTTAAATGATTTGGCCTTTATATGTGGTGAAAAAGGATTTTATGAGGGAAAATCGTAATATTTGTTGTGTGTTCTAGGTTTATGTTTCTTGAAATGGTCTTTGTACCTTGTATGGAAGGTTAGAATCTTTTTATTGAAGGCACTTAAGGTGTGAATGGGGTTGGGTGTGGGTTTTCAAAGGTAAATGTAATACTTTGGAATATTTGGATTATTGTGTATTTTTTAAATATGAGTCCTAAATTGTTTAAATGATGAAAGACATATTTTGGAAATATTTTTGGTTAATGTTTATATTTATAAAAAAGGGAATTGACCTGTGTAATTAGTTGATTAATTTTATGATTTATTTATGTTTATAAAAACATAATTTTTTTATTGTTAAAGTGATGCGCAATGTGTTGAAATGGGGCTTAGTGTGAGTAAAATAGAAAATGGTTTGTTTTATTGAAAATGGTGATTTCCTTGAAATGGTTGGAATTGTTTTATGAAAGTGGAGGTATATGTGATATTTGAACATGAACTCAAGAACAAGGGAATTCGAGGTATCTAGTGGGTGGGCTAATTCCAGTACGCTAGATGATATGGAAGTGGTTCATTTAGGTATCATCTAGATGGTTCGATGCTTACAACACTTACTAATCATTATGATGAGTGGAGACCACTAGGCCATTAGGGTGTCCTTTCCTAGTGTCTCGTGAATGAGAAAGCTATGATTAAGGTTTCTATGCCACCTTACACCAAGGTACGAGGTTCTAGTGTCCCACTCGAGATGGATTGACCCTAGGGATTTTCCCATAGTGCTCTACCTTACATGATATGGTTCCATCTGTCAGCATATGGTGGAACTTATGTGTGTTTTTTTTATAAATTATAAGTGGTTATGAATATATTTCCTTAGAAGTGATTCTTTTTAAAATGTATATGCAATAATTTTTTTCCTAGAAATGGTTTAAATGATTTTACTTAAATAATCATGTCAGATTATCTTTTAAATATTCTATAATGGAATCTATTTACTTGGGTGGCATATTACGAGGATTTATTCACACCCTATTTACACCTTTGGGAGTATTTAGGCCTTCCTATGTGTTTGACTCAGGTAAAGGCTCCATGTTTTGGGATAACGGTTTGGGGTTTATAGTGGTATCTCTTTTTTATCATGGAAGTGATGTCTTGGGGATATTTCCCCTCTCATTATATGGAGATCTAGGTTTGATTTATAGTTCCTTTTATTGCTATAGTCTCTAAAGGTTTTTGTTCAAAGTTGTAAACTTTATCTTGTTAAGTGTTTTATCCCTGTTGGTTGTTATGTTTATGTAAATGGGTGAGATAATTACCAAATCATATTATTGATACCCAAACACTTATATCCAACACATAAGGATCTAGATTGTCATTAGATCCATGCCATTGATTAGGTCAGGCACCAGTTTAGATGACATCGTGGCTTGGTTCATGAAATTATTAATGTTAGGGATAAACAAGGAAAGAATTGACCCATCTAAACCAGGACCCATAGTATCATTTGGATATTTTATAAGCACATAAAAATATCATCATGTATATTTTAAGATTAGTGATGGTCAAATTTATCAACAACATATAAATGAATGATGAATATGGTGAAAGGGATCCATAGAGTAGATAAAGATTCTTCTTTCTGAATTACTGCATCCACAACAGCATTATCCCTTGAAAATGTAGGAGGAGGATGAAACAAATTATGAATCCTCTCATTTATATTATAAAAAATAAGATAATTATATACCAGTAACCTCTTTAATCTAATGTGAAATAAGGTTTTTCTACACATTCTCAACCTTATGATTAAATAATATTGATAGAAATATAAAACTACTAGAATTATATGTACTTGTGACGGGCAGCTTCCCCGTCCCAAATAAGTCTCTAATTATATAATTTTTATATAATTTTTTTTGCGATGGGCCCGTCGCCAAAAGTATTTGCGACAGGCCCATAATCCCGTCACAAATAATTTTATTTAAAAAATTTATTTAGACTATTTGTGACGGGCCCCTTGCAAATAATTTTTGCGACGAGTCCCTAATCCAATCGCAAAAACATTAAAAAAAATTTATTTAGACTATTTGCAACGGGAACCCATCCCAACAGATCCCACCACAAATAATAAATAAATTTTAGAAAATATAAATTTAATAAAATTATGATTATTGAAAAATTAATTTTAATATTATTAAAATAATAAAAATCTAAATATATTAAAATTCTCAATATTCACAAGAAATATAAAAAAATCATAAAATATTATTATTATTATAATTAATACTAGTAAAATAAACAAACATTAAAAAATATAATACTGAAAAATATATTTAATTAAATTAGGATTAATGAAATAATAATAATATTATTATTAAAATAAAAAAATTAAAATTATAAAAATTATAAAAATTATTTAAATTCTCAATATTCACAAAAAATTCATAAAATATTAAAAATTAAATTATCTAATATTCACACTGATATAAAAGACAGAAATTGTAAATAGTTCATATTACAACAAATGTTAAATTCAAATGTGTTTAACATAAAAAAATCATTTTGGGTCGTCTTCTGGAGGAGGTGGAGGAGTTGGAGGAGATGATAGAGGAAACTCCATCCCAAAATACGATTCAGACGATGCATGTACTCAATATACTCCTGATGCTGCTGCTGCCATCGACACATCTCCTCTTCGTGCTGCTGCTTCTGCTGCTACTACTGCTGATGCATCTCTTCTTGCTACTTATGAAAACTCTCTATACGGTCATTCTGAGCTCGTAACTGCTCCTAATATTATGAGACAGAAGATAATGCCTCTCCACGAGCTCTTCTCGAGCTGGATGCCGACATTGTAGTAGTACCAAAATAAGTACCAAGAGTCACATGAGAGCCAATACCAACTACTCAACCCTTCTAAAAGCCATACTGAGTCACCTGCATCCATGCCGCGTAGTCCAAATGGTGTGTACTGGTCTGATCAGTCGCCTCGTCCTGTCCCTCTGCCTGTGTCTGAGAGGTCACAACCTTATATGACTCATTCAATTCCAATTTGAAATTAAAATTTTGAAAATATTATATGTAGTTAATTGTGAAAATGAAAAATTAATACTAACCACAACCTGACGCTGGTGATCACCTCTAATCTCTCCAGTGGCTAGATCACTATACATCCTCCGATAAACGTCGAACTCCGTAATATCGGGATGCTCGAATGCCTACCAAAATATAAAATAAAATGTTTATTTTTAATGTTATATAATTTTTTAAAAAAATATACTTACCATATGATCTCTATGCGTATTGAATGTATGACTACCAGCTTGATGCGTCACCTCCCGTCTCCCCCGGTTTTTCCGACCCAGTGAAAACCTCCTCTGAAATCCACCACCCAACTAGTGTGCACATAATCCATCCCAAACCTTAGATGAAATGTACTCTGGCCAATGGGCTCTACATGACTCATCAAATATCTCCACGCATGCTATCATCGGTGAGATACCATAAAACCTAAAAATAATTTATAATATCATGTTATTAATAAAATAAATTAAAAAATAAATATTTTTTATTGACGTACCAGCCAATGATTGTAGATGGAGAGCTGCACATTAATGGGAATCTGTTCCAATGTGATCCATGGCTGAGAGAAATAATTGCGCAACATAGCGCTCTCTTTCCCAACAACTACATGCACAAAACTATGAAAAATGAATAAATAATCAAACAATTAGTTAATATATAAATAAATTAATGAAAAAGATAACTAAAATATACAAGTTATCAAACCTCCGTGTGAGTCGATTGAAGCTGAGATGTGGACGTCACTCGGGGATAGGGTCAGGAATCAACAGTCGTGCAAGACCGTGTCCCCTCCACGTACCTCCTGAACCACCAGTAGGCTGAGAGTCAGATGATCCCACATCCCCCTCATCTAAATGTAGATCAGCCTCCTGCAACTTGACAAATAGACTAGGATCCAACTGAAACATAAAATGATTGTTCTTAGAAGATAGTTGAAAATAACTATTAAATATAGATATATATTAGTTATGATCATAACTAGCATTTAACTATGTCAATGTTCACCTTCATCATCATCTTCATATCTGATGATGTCAATGTCTTCATATTCCTCCTCAGCATCATCAATATCCATATGAGTTACACTCTCACCATCCCTTGACATTTCAAATTCATTTGTAACATCATTAACATCATCATCACCATCGACCCTTAATTGTGGGGTGTCATCATCGATATTCACGTTTCTTTGTGAAAAAGATGGATTTTGAGTAGTCTCTCAAAAAATTTCAATTCCTTCCACTTCATTAGACCGACATTCAGTTTGAGTAATTTGATTTTCATGAGATTTTATTTTTATTATGCTCCACCAATCACTCAGGTCTCTTGAAGTAGAACAATACTTTGCGTAATAAATTTGATGTGCCTGTTGAGCCTGTAAAAATGGTTCACTTACTACAAAAATACTTCTATTTTTAATATCTACAATTCCATGAGTTAGATGAACACGCAAGCCTCTATTAGTATCCAACCACTGACATTTAAACATCCTTATGTAATTCTATCCAAGATAACATTGCTCAATAATTTCATCCAGAATTCCGTAAAAGTCAACATCAGTTTTTCTATGATACGATAATCTCAAACAAACTCCACAATTCATTGTTCTTTTGATTCCCCATATGCACATGTATGAAATCAAAAACCATTCACCACATATGCATTATAAGATTTCCCCATTTTGGATTGTGGGTTATTCAATGTACATAGTCGCTTATCAATTTTATCAGCATGTTCAGACACCTGGAAATTTTTAAAACTATTATCAATATAATAAATAGTAAACTGAATTGATATTAAACCATCAACAATTTAAATTACCAGTTTTTAAAACCATTGAGAAATTTTTTTTGTCTACGTTCTTCAAGATTAGCAGCTATAATTTGTGGAAGTTGTTTCTTGATATGATTATCATATAACCTACAAATAAAATAGGTTTATATACTATAACAGAAATTATAAAATAAGTGATAGAAGCACTCATAGTACAAATGGTGTCATTTCTTCACAGTTGAGCAGAACATATGTATGAGCTCTGTGATGTTCATCGTCTGAAAGCCATCATTCTTGAACTCCACTGAATCCAAGATTCGGATGATTAAAAACTGATAATTGATTGTCCATTTCATCATTAACTTTTCCCTTGTTCCATCCCATGCAGTTTTGTTTTGAGATATATTCAGATTCAAAATAGTGAGAGAAGAAAAAAGTAATTTCATCTTACAAATAAGCTTCAGCAATTGAGCCTTCAACTGATGCTTTGTTATGTATTGTTTTCTTCAATTTCAGTATGCATCTCTCGAATGGGTACATCCATCAAAACTGTATTGGACCTCCGCATTTAGCTTTATGTTGCAAATGTAATATCAGATGTTCTACTGAGTCAAATAAAGCAGGCATAAATATTTTTTCCAATTATCATATAATTACAACATCTTCTTCCAACTTTCTTAGCGCATCATAGTCTATTGTCACTGCACAAATGTCTTGAAAAAAATATGATATGTCTGTTATCGAATCCCAAATCATTGAATTCAACAAACCTTTGAATCCAATTGGCATAATTCTTTCCATTATAACATGACAATGATGACCTTTTAATCTGGTAATATGACCATTATTAACACATCTTCACAAATTGAAAGCATAACCATCTGGAAGTCTCAAATATACAATCCAATAACAAAATACTAAGTGAATCTATTTGGACAATGTATAATATACTTTTAGCTTCATTAACCTCTGTGATCTGCCATTTTCAAATAGTTCAAGTTTAGGTCACCTGCAAATTTGGGCAGGATCTAATCATGCTTTTATAGTATCTTTAGTCTTACCTGGTGTATCCAAAACTGTATGAAATAAATTATCAAAACACTTCTTCTCAATATGCATGACATCCAACATTTGGCTGACCAACAAATTAGACCAATATGAGAGATCCCAAAAAATGTTTTGTTTTATCCAATTATGTTCTTTCCCAAAGCCCTGAATTTTTTTTGGATTACTACTGGCCCAAATGTGATGGGAGGTAATGAAAATACAACATATTTTAACTCTGTACCTGAGATCATTTTTAGAGGTTCATCCCTTTCAATTGTGCCTTTTATGAAATGAGATTTTTTTCTTTGAAAAGGATGATCGGTTGGAAGAAATTTGCGATGAAAGTCAAAATAGAAAGGTTTTTTTCCATTGACGAGCATAAAAAACCTATTGTATTTCATACAGTAAGGACATGATTATACACCATGTTTACTCCAGCCAGATAACATGCTATATGCCGGAAAGTCACTAATCGTCCACATCAATGCAACTTTTAATGTGAAATTTTTTTTCGTAGCAACATCATATGTACTAACACCATTACTCCATAATGAATTTAACTCATCAATCAATGGTTTCAAATAAACATCAATATTCTTATTCAGATGTCCTGGGATTAATAAGGACAAAAAGATAAAGGGCTCCTTCATCAACATCCATGGAGGTATATTATACAAAGTTATAAAGACAAACCAACATGAATACTGACTACCATAATAAGTAAATAGACAGAAACCATCAGTAGAAAGACCCAATCGCATGTTTCGGGCTTCTAATGAAAAAGATGGATGCAGACGATCAAAATTTTTCCATGAATCACCATCATATGGATGATTCAAGCTTTAACCGGTTGAAACATTGGTTTTGTGCCATGACATCACTGTGGTTGTGTTATGAGACATAAATAAACATTACAGCCTCGGTGTTAGAGGGAAATATCTCAACTGTTTTACAAGAATCAATCCAGACTTCCCTAGTTGAGCTTCTTTATACCTCTATTGTACACATGTGGGACAACTAACCAATGACTCATTTTCACCAGAATATAAGATGCAATCATTTTAAAAAGAATTAATCTTCTGATAACTAAGTCCCAGATTACGAACCAGCCTCTTGCCCTCATAGTAATTTGCAGGCAAGACATTTCCTTCAGGTAACAGTGTTTTAACCAAAGAAAATATCTGATCAAAATAGTTATTTGACATTGAACTATCTAATTTAATAGCAATAAATTTTGAAACTGCTTCTAATTTTCTTATCATACAACTACGATATAATGCATCCTCCACAGACCTCAAAAACTAATAAAATTCGGATGGTGCCAACTCAGAAGTTAACTCGATATCATCATGAGTTTCAGTTTGTTGAAGAGATGGACCTCCAACATCATGTACTAAATGTTGGAACCGTGATGGATCCAGAATCAAGTTATTAGTATCTTCCCTAGAACTGCTTTCACCGTGTTGATACCAAAAAACAAAATCTGGTTGAAAACCAAACAGCAAGAGATGTCCCCCAACCTTGTCAAATGTGTCAAACGTTCTTAGAGAACAATTTTTACCAGGACACTTAATTGTGCCTTCTGAAACATATTCTGGTTTTGATGATGAAAATGCTAAGAAAGCTTCAACACCCCCAATATATACATGATTTAAACCAGAACCATTTGGATTTCTATGCTGATTTGTCCAAGTGAAATCATCTAATAATGACTGATGTCAACTTCCTTGTTCCATATTTTTCTACAAAATATAAAATCATCACTTCTTTTGAATAAATTGAAATTATAAAAACACTATCTGAAAAAATATAACTAATTACTACTACTTCTTAATAATTACCATTAATTAAGGGTGACACAATTTCCAGTGGATTGACGACTACTCTTTTTTCTGATGCCTCATTTACTTGCATCTTTCTCACACTGAAATCACAATGAAGAATCTGGTCGGAGGTATTCACATTCATTATCCTATGCACGAGAATGAATATGCATAACTTCGACCAGATTCTTCATTGTGATTTCAATGTGAGAAAGATGTATGTTAATGAGCAGTCGGATAAAAGAGCCCCCTTTTTTTTAATGAATCGTCTTCTTCCAACTGTCCCCACCTGGAAACATTATAAAAAATGTGATCCTACAAATGCATATCCAATCTCGTGCTTACGAGATTGAATATCCCTATGTAGTAGCATATTTTTCATAATGTTTTGAGTCAGTGAGAGTTGAAATGAGAAAAGTCATCGAGCAAAAGGTGTGCCGACAATCCATTGAAAATTGTTCCAAGTTCTTAAAATTTATTAAAATTTCTTTCTAACTATTCCTAACTATTCATAACTAATTATTACTATTTATTACTAATTATTCCTATTTATTACAAAATATTCCGATTTATTACTAACTATATTTATTTATTACTAACTATTCCAATTTATTACAGACTATTCCTATTTATTACAGACTATACCTATTTATTACTAACTATTCCTAGTTATTACTAACTATTTCTATTTATTACTGACTATTCCTATTTATTACTAACTATTACTATTTATTACTAACTATTACTATTTATTACAAACTATTACTATTTATTACTAACTATTACTATTTATTACTAACTATTACTATTTATTACTTACTATTTTTATTTATTCCTATTTATTACTAATTATTACTAATCATTAATAATTATTACTAATTATTAATAATTATGTCTATTTATTCCTAATTATTCATATTTATTACTAATTATTCCTATTTATTACTAATTATTCCTATTTATTACTAATTATTCCTATTTATTGCTAATTATTTCTAATTATTGCTAAGTATTCTGAATTATTAGTATTTATTCTCTATTATTAGTAATTATTAGTATTTATTACCAATTATTACAATTTATTACTAATTATTACAATTTATAAATAATTATTAAAATTTATTACTAATTATTAAAATTTATTACTAATTAATACAATTTAATACTAATTATTACAATTTATTACTAATTAATATAATTTATTACAATTCATTACAAATTATTACAATTTCTTACTAATTAATACAATTTATTACAATTTATTAATAATTATTACAATTTATTACTAATTATTAGAATTTATTACTAATTATTACAATTTATTACTAATTATTACACTTTATTACTAATTATTACAATGTCTTCCTAATTATTCATATTTATTGGTAATTATTCCAACTTATTCCAAATTATTGAAAACTATTCCAAATTATTACAATATATTAATAATTACTACAATTTATTATTAATTATTACAATTTATTAAAAATTATTGCTAATTATTACTAATTATTAATAATTATTACTATTTATTACTATTTATTACTAATTATTACAAACTGTTACTAATTGTTAGTATTTATTATTAAATATTACTAATTATTGGTAATTATTAGTATTCATTAATAAATATTACAATTTATTACTTATTAATACAATTTATTACAATTTATTACTAATTATTACAATTTATTACTTATTATTACAATTTATTACTAATTATTAGAATTTATTATTAATATTACAATCTATACTAATTATTATAATTTATTACTAATTATTACAATTTATTACAATTTATTACTAATTATTATAATTTATTCTTAAGTATTCATATTTATTGCTAATTATTGCTAATTATTCCTATTTATTGCTAATTATTCCTAATTATTACAATTTATTAATAATTATTACTAATTATTAGTATTTATTAATAATTATTACAATTTGTTACTAATTATTACAATTGATTAGTAATTAATAAATTTTTTTAGTAATTATTATAGATTATTACTAATGATTACAATTTATTACTAATTATTACAATTTGTTACTAATTAATACAATTTATTACAATTTATTACTAATTATTACAATTTATTACAATTTATTACTAATTATTACAATTTATTACAATTTATTACTAATTATTACAATTTATTACAATTTATTACTAATTAATAGAATTTATTACAATTTATTACTAATTATTACAATTTATTACTAATTATTACAATTTATTACTAATTAATACAATTTATTACAACTTATTACAATTTATTATAATTTATTACTAATCATTAAAATTTATTACAATTTATTACTAATTAATACAATTTATTACTATTTATTACTAATTATTACAATTTATTACTAATTATTACAATTTATTACTAATTATTACAATTTATTACTAATTATTACAAATTATTAATAATTATTACAATTTATTACAATTTATTACAATTTATTACTAATTATGACAAATTATTACAAATTATTACAAATTATTACAAATTATTACTAATTATTAAAATTTATTACTAATTATTACAATTTATTACTAATTATTACAATTTATTACTAATTATTACAATTTATTACTAATTCTTATAATTTATTACTATTTATTACTCATTATTACCATTAATTACTATTTATTAATAATTATTAATATTTATTACTAATTTTAAGTATTTAATTTTATTTGTTACCAATTATTATCAATTACTACAAATTAATTATATACATTACTAATTATCTTTAATAATTACTAATTACTACTAATTATTGAAAATTAATAATAAAAATTTCAATTAGTTAGTACAAATAAATAGTCATGACAAAACAATTTAAATTCAACTTAATTACAAATAATCAACAATAATAAAAGTTAACATAAAAATTGAAATAAATGATAAATTAAATAAAACATAAATACCTTTAAACATGATTTTCTATTGATGTAGATGGCTTCACAACTTCTTCGTGACCAAAAAATTAACTTAGAAAAATTTTCCCTCTGAAATCAGAGTTTAGAGAGAAACAAGATCTAAAAATTGGGAGGAATGAGAAAAAAAACGAATGGGGGTATATATAAGTTAGATTATTTGAGACGAGACTATTTGCGATAGGTATCCCATTGCAAATAGTATCTTCTGCGATGAGACCCGTCGCAAATACCTACGCCTGCATTAATTACTGTCGGTGGTTAAAAAGTTATTTGTGACGGGTCCCATCACAAATAATCCCTACAGACACACCTTTTACGACGGGAGGGCATCCCGTCGCAAAAAGCTATTAACCGACGACGGGTATTTGCGACTGGCCCCGTCGGAAATAACCTTCACGTGGTTTGGCGCGCTACTCGCTCCAATCCTTTTATGACGGGAGACGAAATCTCGTCGCAAATAATTGGTTATTTGCGACGGGTCGTTACCCCCGTTAAAAATAACATCTTCGACGGACTTTTTGCGACGAGATTTATTCCCATCGCAAAAAGTGGTTTTTCCCGTAGTGTAATATGTAAAAGAAACTTTTCTTAATCACATACCCAAAGTATTCTTTGTGAATAAAGAGGTCATCCTTGGAAGCTCATGAATACCATTCATGTTATTATTCAACACTTCAATTCTTTACTAGTGAAAACCAGTTGCTCAACTAAACCTTTAAGCACCTAAAGGACAAAGCTGAAATGTCTAGTTGAGTGACAACTTACTTTCCCTTGGAAATAACTATCCCAACCTTTATAGCCATATTTGACTTCCTTCATGGTGAAACTACACTTTCAAACTATGTAGAGTTAGAACCAGAAGAATTGAATTTGTGAATTTGCTTTAATATATGTTGTAAGGAGTCTTTCATAGAAGGTAGGTTGGTGTTTATAGTAGATTCCAATTTAAAAACTAATCTGGTAACCATCCTAGTTGTTAAATTGGTTTTCATTGATGATTTATTTAGAGGGTCTTTTTTAATAACTAACTATATCTCTTATCTATTTATAGAGTCCCTCTCCACCTTTTTGAGAATAGATCTTCACCGGATGAATTTTAGATGTGATGACTTTTTTATTTTCTTGAATAGATTCCAAAGACACCATATCACATCTAATCACTTGACCTATTCCATTTTACACAACCAAATTAGAGTATAAAATTTTCAAATGTCCATAAGCAACAATTGATTCCTTTTCAATTGTGTATGATGAAGAAATAGGTAGAATCTTCTTCATGAACTCAAATTGGGACTCCATGATCTTCTTTATATTTTTATTTTATGTTCTGATAGACATAGTTTCCTCCCAAACTAAGTTAGACAAATCTAATTATACAATTTGAATATTTTAAATAATCATTAATTGTACTATTAAGATAAATTTAGTTCATTATAATTTTAATTTCAAATATAATTCTCTCTTAGATATACTAGTTTGGTCTTTAATCCATCAATATCAGACTTCATAGAATTAAATTTCTGAATAACCATGTTAGTAATGTTTTGCGTATCTCCACCATCTTCATAAATTTTAGGTTCTTCCAATATAAGGTATGAAATCCTCCTATTCAAAACAAGTGGATAAGGTTCCTTTAGAGTTATTCTTATCCCATCTTTCATAATGAATAACAGTTACTATGTTTCTTCTTATTTCAAACCAATATGTTTAGATATAATAATATTTCTTCCATTTTCAAATTTCAAAACATGAGGAGATTTATTAATTTAAAATACTTAATAAATTTTGGGATATGATTTAAAACTTCATCCAAATATGGAGGATGAATACTGTATTAAAATTTTACATGAAGTAAAAGAGTATTTGACTCAAAAACTTTCACAAACACTAAAATTTTAAGATCATCATAGAGGGATACTTTATCTTGGGTCCTTATCAACTCATTTTCATTAATATATCCCTAATTATAATTTTACTAAGGTTAATAAACCTCAATTTTTTTCTAAAATCTTATCTGGAGAATAAATATCTTTAACTTCCTGACCAACCTCAACTTCCCTATAAAATCTTATATTATCACTATGTTGGTTCTAAATTCTTACTCGTGCAAAAATAGAAGAAATAATATATTTAGATAAAAATATTATTCCTTCTTTAATACATATTTAGTATCATAATCTATTGAGTCCTCTATTTCACCTTCAATAATAGCATAAGAAATAGATTCAATAGGATTCCCATCCTTAATTCAAATAGATATTTTATCTATATCTTTATCCCCAATGGGAAGTAATTTACTTAGGGAGTGACTATTAAAGTAGGAAATATTTTTTGACATCCCATATATAAGAGTATTTAACCCATGACACAAATTTTCCATAACTTCATGTAGCTTTATTCCAACCTCAAACAAAAAAGTGAGAATTCTTCTAAAGGGATCAAATATCCAAGATTTATGGAATGAATGGTATATATATCTAAAAATATACATCGGTAGATTTAATTTATTTTCAACCAATAAAATATAAAGGATATGAATATCCAACTATATTACTTTATCAAATTAACCATTTCTCTTTAAAATCCCAGTTTGGATAAATTTAACAAGAAGATTTTTTTTAGACTTTAAATTCTTAACTTACTTTTTCTCTATGATGGGAGATCCAAAGAGAGATAAAATAATTTCTTATATCTGTACACTATCGATGATTACTAGATATGACTTAAAATCAAATCTTCCTTTATGTGGGAAATGAATAAATTCTAAAAACTAAAATAATGATATTGAAAATATCATCCCATTTAATTTTGACAGAAATAAATCTTTCATATCCTCAAATATGAACTCATTATTATAATAAAACTCTATGAATTTATTGTTGTTTTAGAACTTAGTTCTCCTTTCTTCAAAGAAATATTTTTATACTTAGATATGTAAAACCTATCCAGCAAGAATTCTATTTAACCTATCAAGGTGAAATCTATATTTCTTCCACTTAGAAATATTCACAATATTTTTGGCTTCTTCAAACTTTTTGAGATGCTCTCTTTGTCTCATTTTGAATTTTCTATTTTTTGTGAGAGTAATGTGGCTTGAGGTTTGAGAGGATTAGTTAATTAATGAAGGGTTGGATTTGGTAGAGTAGGAGTTAATTGGTTTTCTAAGGCTCAAGGTTTTCATAAAAAAAATTGAACATTTTATATGGAATAAATAGACTATTCATAAAAGGAGACATGAAAAATAATAAATAAAATAAAAAAATAATATAGGTCCACATGTCACATTATTAAAATATAGAAAAATTAAGAACATTAGATTTAAATTTGGAAATAAAGAACATCTGATAAATAATTTTAATGTAAAAAATAAAATTAATTGAAATTAAAATTAAAAATAAAAATAAAATGAAATAATTTAAAATCAACTAAACCTAATTAAATTTTAATAAAATAAAATCTATAAGTAGATAATGATTGAGTAAAAATGTATCTTAATTTATTTTTAGTGAAAATAAATTAAAGTTAAAAAACTCCATTTTGATTATGATGTCTTATATCTAAATGCTTGGTCCTTGAATAGTTTATTAGATTTTCAAAAAATTTAGTAGCTTACGTTATCATATTTTATTGAGACATGATTAAATTTAAATATGATGTATATTAAGGAATATTTCATCCACAAAACATAATAACAACAAAAAACAACTGCAATGTACCTAGCTTTAACAGTTCATAATGTAATAAAATTTTTCTTTTTTACTTGAATAAGAATCTAGATATTTTACTAAAAATTTAATGTTTCTAGAAATATTTTTTATATATATCCTACAACCACCAAAATCGTATTTAGAATATAAAATTTAATATATTTTTTAGAATAATTAATGATAGAGAAATTTATCCTTTTAAATTCCATAAAATTATTTTGGAAGATGTTAAATGATATTCCTTTATATTTTCTTGAAATCTTGTACATAATTAAACTAAAAACATAATATCTGGTCTACTTGTAGTTAGATATAGAAAAATACAAATTATTCCTCTATACATCTTGTTTTCAATTGCCTTCCTAGATTCATCCATGTCAATATTAATATTCAAAATCATAGGAGTTCATAGATTGTCACAAATTTTCAATCAAAACCTTTTTAAGAAATAATTCATGTATTTAATTTGGTTAGAAAACATTCAAAATAATTTTAGTAAATATAAAATATAAAGGAAAAGTTTAACTCCCACATCATGATTATTTGAAATTAATTTTTTTATGATTTTTGAAAAATAATTACAAATTTTTTGATATGTGGAACCAAAAATAACATCATCAACATATTTTTGAACAAGTAAAATATATTTTGAAGAATTTTTAATAAATAAATTGGGGTTTTTCTATCCAACTAAAAATCCATTTGACAAAATAAATAAACCTAGTCTTCTATACTAAACACTAGGTTCTTGTTTGAGAATATACAAAGCTTTGATATGTTTGAAAAAATTATTTGTAAAATGAGTTTCTAAAAAACACATAGGATATTGAACATAAACATCATCCACTAAAAAAACATTTAAAATAAAATATTTATCATCTACCAGGTATAATTTAATGTTCATAAATAATAAAAAATAAAGTAATTATAATTAATTTTAACCTTCAAACCATGGAAATAGTGTCTTTATAATCTACTCATTTATCTTAATCAATGTTCACATGATTAGATTCTTCAAATATCAATTAATTTTCTTTAAAACTATATATTTATTAAGAATTAGTAGAATAACCTAGGATGATTCATTCACGAGCCATTGGATAGAACATACCAAGATTATCCTTGGTATTTAAGATATACACTTTTCATCCAAAACGTATAAATATCTAACTTTTTATTTTCTATTATTACATATATAATTGGGAGTTTTATTCAAGATAACAATTTTAAAAATTTTTCTGATGTTATAGCATGTTGTATTAATAGTTTTATCCAAAACAAGATGGGGCATGATATATTCATACAATATAGTCTGAATAATTTCTTAAAAGGAATTATTTTTGTATTCAATAACATGATTATGTTTATGTGTTTTAGGGGCCTAAAAGGTATATTTAATTCCATTTATTGATTAAAATAAAATAAATTATTGATTCTAAAATTCACCCACATAACCACTCCTCAATGAAACTATTTTAGAATATTTTTTAAACAAGCTTACAGAAAATTAATAACCAAATCACAAGTTCCACTTTTAAGTCTCAATAAATAAATCGAAAAAATATTGAAAAATAATCAACAAAAAACATAAAATGTTTATTTACCAATAATAATTTATATTATAGAAAGCAAAAATAGATCCATATGAATAATTTAAAGTCGTATAGAGGAGGAAAATTCTTTAATTAGTTTAAAAAATGAATTTTGTTGTCTTCGAGTTTGACATGCATCACATAATTTTTTTTTCCAATTTGAGTTAGGAAAAATAAGAAATTATATTTTTTAAGAATATTAATAAGTGTATGAATATAGAAATATAAAAACCTTCTATCGAAAATCCATAATTCATTAATTTTAGAAATCAAACAGTTCAATTTTTTTACACAAGGAATGAATATATAGGGTTTAAATATTTTCAGTTCTTATGCACTGAATTTAACAAAATTATCCTCAAGAATTAAAAATAAATTATTGGAAAAAGGAAAAAATATCTATCATCACAAATTTGAGAAATAATTATCAGTTTATTTTTTAATATTATATCATAAAGTACTTTCATGATGGGAATTAAATGTGTATATTTATAATATCCAACTCCAACAATTTTTCCTTTGACATTTTCACAAAATGTTTCATGTCCTACATCAATTTTAAATATCGAGATAAATTTGAAAAAATATTCACTCATATGTATGGAATAATAATTATCCATAAAATTTTTGGAATTTCTTTTTTTGTGGCTCTTTTTAGAAGAACATTAATCAAGAAGATGTTTTAGTGCCCAAATTATTATGAATCTAGCAACTAAAGTTATAAAAAATTCAAGAACAAAAATTTGCTTTTACATTCTAGAATGTCCAAATCTTTTTGAATAAAAATTTGACAAATTTTAAAAATAAATTAATTATTTATTCTAAATATCTATATATATATTAGGTAACAATAATATTTGATATGACCATTTATTTCACAGTTTAAACAAGTGATATTATTCTTATTTTTATTTTTATAACATTGAAAAAATAATTATTATATAGTTTGGGTTTTCTCTCTTACCACCTAAACCATATTTTTTATGTGATTTGGTCCTTAAAAGGATTTGATTTATATAATTCCCCCTTAGAAAAAATAGTAGAATCATCTATTAAATCTTTGGATTTATCAATTAATGTTTTACCTAACATTGTTATAAATGATCAAAACATAATATTATTGTTCTAATTATTTGGATTCAATTTATTTTAGTGTTTATGATGGAGTATAAATATAGGGAACTTATAGATCAAATAAATGAATCAAAAATATTTTATAGGTATTCTTTGAAGGCCCTCACCATCCAGCACCAATGGTTAGCCATATGAGAGCTACTAGCCTTCTGGTGGAATCATCAGTAACACCAGGCCATTGTAAGGACCAATAGCTACCCAGTGAAGGATAAATGACCATCCAATGGATAAAAAATGTTATATAACACTAATAAGATCAATTTACATCTATGTTCCTAATGGATATCCAATGGAGTCATCCATACATCCAAAAAATCCAATCTAGAATGTAAAAATCATCCATTAAAAGTGGTCCCCGCCACTTTAAATCGACTTCCAATGACTCTATTAACCTATTTATAACCTAAAGACCCCAAATATAGTTTTAAAGATAATATATATATATTCTTGAGGGAGGTTTGGAAATGTATAATAATCTATGATCAATCAGAAGATTAAAATTTCACAACATTATTTCTTCCCAATAGATATTCTTTGTGATAAACCATTATTATCTTTTACCTTACACTCAATTTCACTTATATTTTTTATTATTTATTGTGAATTTAGAGTGTTATAAAAATGTATTTTTCCAATCCAACCATCCTTAATATTATTATTTTTAGGGGTTACCACTACCACTAAAGTGAGGGACTTGAGTTTCACGCTAAAATCATCTAAAAAGCAAGTGTCTCGTTTTTGTATTGGGATCATGTGTACTGCAGTTTAAAAAAATGTTTATTCCTTCTCGAGTGACTTATCTTCCATTAAATCTATGTGAATTTATTCTCTAGTTATTTTAATGTTGTTACTATCAATGAAATTAATAAAAAAACCTCTCATAACATTGAATGGAGAGACTTAGGGACTCATATTGAGTTTTTGCATAATTACTTAATTAAATTGTATTTCTATTACTTTTAATTTCCGATGATCATAATATTTTAATTAATATATAATATTTATTTTATTTTAATTTATTTCTTAATTTCATAAATTTATTCCTTTATTTAGATTTAAATTTTAAATGGAAATTTGCCCTATATTTCTATCTAACAATGAGTAATAATTGGTATCAAAGGAGGCCTTGATTTTAAAATTATATTTTTAATATCATAATTAGTTTTAAGTAATGATATTTTAAAGGTTTATTCTATATTTTAAATTCAAGGAGATCATGGAGGGAACTAAATTTTATGAACCCTTTTATTTTATAGAATGAACAATAGTTATAGGAAAACCCACAGTCTACTTATCTTAAAGTATTAGCTATCCTATTTGGAAGCTTTTCATGCATGGTTATAGAACCACTAAATAAATAGAGGAAAAATGGGATCCCAATGATATTTTAACATTTGATCTTGAGGGAAAAGTCATAAATTATCTCCATTATGGATTTGATCATAATTAATTTAATCATGTATTCATATATAAAATTACTCAAAAAATTGGAAATTACCTGATGTTACTCATGAAGTATATAATAATTTCAAAGAAAATATACTTGATTTGTATCCTCAAGATTTTTGAAAGTTTTATCAAGAATTTCAATGAATTAATTTCATATATTTTTACTCAATTTATTAATATTTCAATGGTAGAAAATATTTAGTGATGATGTATCTATATAGAATATTTTGAAAAAGACATATTTAGTTTTTCCAGGTTCATATACAGCCAAGGTAACTGTGACACAAGTAAAATACATCATAAAAAAGACAGTTGAATAAATTATTGGATCTCTCATGAACAATTAGATTACCACAAAAGGGTAATCCAAAAATGAAACCAAGGAAGTAAATGAAAGGAATACTATTTAATTTAGGCAAGTCAATGATGATTCTTCCTACTAGGATAAAAATATTGAAATCCTTTCCAAGAATATTAAAAAATTCATGATAAGAAATAAATATTTTCACCATACCAAAAAGTAAAATGAATGAGAAAATGTGGAGGTAACTTGAATCGAATATGAAAATAAGGGACAAATCAAACTGATGTTCCCCAAATTCAAAAGGAGGATGAAGGAGAGAAAATAAATCTTTGAATTCATCGAGGTTTCTACATGGAGTGAAAGTGATTATTACCAAACCTCAATCAAATTAAAGGATGATGATACAAAATGTATCATGGATGAAAGTGTGGTAAGTAAATAGTTAAATTGTTTTCTTCCTCTTGTTATTAAAATTCCTATAATTCCTCAAAATATCTTACTTATGAGAATATTAAATACAATATAGATTAATTAGTTGAAGGATTTTGTCAAATCACCTCAAAATTCAAAATAAAATAAAATAATCAAAAGTAAAAACAATCAAGTAGTTTTAAAGGGATAAACTATCAAAAGAGAAGGACAAGTTATCCTTAATATTAAAGAATGACCTAATGTTTAAAAGTTAAAATATACAATTAGGGATCCTAAAAATTTTATTGAAAAGTTTAAACAATTTTAATAAAATTTAAATAAAATTTAAATAAAAAATTTAGGTTCCCAACATTATGTAAAAAATAATTTCGGTTTTTCAAATCAAGAACACCTCTCTAAAATGTACAAATTCAATAAAAGGGTTCTCACAATATAAAATTGGTAATTATTTTTGTAAAAAATGGAATCATATTTATGAAAATTACTCTAAAAATTCTCATTATTTAAGACTCAAAAGTTTTCATCTCTCATATATTAATTTTTTAAGAAAATATTATTCAAAATAAATACGGGTTATAAATTCTATTTTATCTTGCACATGTGGACCGATAATTTATGTACAAAGTATTCAGTTTCATGATTATTTTTCTAGAAGAATTTATACACACTTTATCCAAAGAGGTACATGGTATATGAATAGTAGGTGGTCAAGACACTTGTGCAATGTCTACTTTGAGTTCAAGCATCTTGAAAATATCGATCGAGTCTATGTGACTTTTGGTGATAAATCAAGGACTAAGATCATTGATATATATACTACTGGTTTTTCATATTCTACCACTAAAAAGAAGTTTTATTTGTTAATGTTTTTAATAAAATTTCTATGTATTTTCAATTATGTGACTTTGGTTTTGAAGTCCAATTTTATTTTTTTAATGTTTTTTTATTCCAAATGAAGTCTATTATTTTCATCTTCAATATCTCAAAATGTATATTTTATTTATTTAATTATCTATCTAGTAAATAATTTTATATTTTTTTAGTGAAATATAAAGTGATTCTTGGGTTTGGAAAATGCACCTTAGTTATTTTATAACACACAAAGTTTTCCAACAAAACTAAAATTATCTACAATGAGATTTACGTAAATTTCATTTCAAAAACAACATTTTTTTTACTTTTATAACTCAATAAGAAACAAAAAACTTACTTTAAATATAATAAAGAAGTATACAACTGAAAATACCTTTATACTATTCATTTTCATATTTTTGGACCAACCCATATTACTAGTAATGGAGGATAATCTTATACATTTATAATATTGACTATTATACACGATTTTCAAGGTTTAATTCCATGCCTCATAAAAATGAGGTCTGTAATGACTATTTAATATTAAAGGATGGTTGAAAATTCAAAGGTATATGAGATCATATCCATTTTAAGAGATCATTGTGTAGAGTTTGATAATAATGTTTTTGATGAACTTTATACTTCACAATGTAATGATCATTTTCCCCTCTAAGGACCCCACAACAAAATGGGGATGCTAAAAGAGAAAATTAAACTCCTCAAGAGATTGTAAGGACTATATTAAAATAATTTTAACGGTAAATATGTTTAAGACAAGAAGTTCAATACTACTTTTTATAACTTAAACCGTGTTATTCTAATACCCTTCTTTAAAAAGATCTACTATGAACTTTGTAAATAAGTTTTTTAATGTTGTCTTTTTTAATGTGCTTGGATGTAAATGATATAATCTTAACAATAAATACAATGTATAAATGTTTGTACCAAAATATTATGGTGTTATTTTTATTGGGTACACTAACTCAAGTAATGAATACCAATTCATTAATAAAATAAACAATAACTTATATTATTCATTTCACATCAAATTTGATGATGATTTTCTAAAATCTATTTTACAAATAGATGATGATGAGGTTAAACTAGATATCTTAAAATTAAATAATATATAAAATTATAAATTAATTGTTGCTAAATAATAAAAATTATCTATAAATTTACACAATTCATTGATAAAATATAAATACCGACCCTTATAAAATATTATCAGTGATTTTCAAGTTGATACTCATAGTAGAAGATTAGTTTTAAACATGTTTGAAAATAATAATTTTGTTTCACAACTAGAGCCCAAAAATATTGATGATTCCAATAGTGATTATATTTTTGTGCTTGAAATAAAATAGGAAATGAACCAATTCACAAGGAGCAATGTTTTCACTCTATTTGAAAGAACTTATGGTCATCCAATTATTCATACTAAATGGGTTTTAGAAATATATTATATGAGAAAGGTGACATGACTTGTAGAAAATCTCACCTCATAACTAATGTATATAATAAATAATAAGGTACTAATTGTGGTGATACCATTTCAACCATATCTAGGATTGAATCCATTATAATTGCATTGTCATTCACTAGTCATTTCAATTTTAGTCGTTCTAAAATTGATTTTAAAAGTTATTTTTTAATGTTTTTAATTATAAGAAGGTTTTTTTGAACAAATTATGGGTTATTAAGATTAAAAATTTTCAAATCATGTTTTTAAGTTAATAATAGATATGAATTATTCAAAATAATCTCCTTGTTCCTGGCAGTTATAGTTAATTAAATTTATTTTAAAAAGAGAAAAACTGCTTCATTTTTTTGATATATATAAATATAATGATTTATTAATTATTCTAATTTATATTTATCATTTAATTATTGGTTTTATAAAATAATATATTTATAATGATTTTTAGTATTTGATGATAAAATTATTTTAAATGTGTTTTATGAGTGAGTTAACATATTTTATTGGTTTTTAATTTTCTCAAAACAAGATGGTATTCTTCTAAACCAGTGAAAATAAATATATCAAATTTTAAATTATTTTGGAATGGATAAATATAATAAGGTATGTACACCTATTATCTCGTATTTTAAGTTAATTTTGGATGATTCTATTAAACTAAATAATAATAATATTTAAAGATATATGATTATCATCCTTATTTACCTTACTAATACCTAACTGGACATCATGTTTAGTGTTTTTATTTGTGATATTTTTCAATTCAATCATAAATAATCACATTTGAAGAATCATAAAATTGGTTTTATCTATTAAAATGGTTCTAAAAAATTTGGTTTATTTTACCAAAAAAACACCACTTCTAAAATTACATGTTTTTATAATACTTATTTTTGAGGATTCCATATTGATAAAAAAACTACATGTTCAAATTTTCACCTAATTATAAAATCCATAATTTCTTGGAGTAGTTAAAAAGAAAAATATTGTTTCAATTTCTATGACCAAAGTAGAATATATAAAAGTAGGGAGTTTTGTGCCCAAATTATAAAGATGAAACACACTCTCTTAGATTATGGGATAAATTATGATAATGTTCATATTAATTGTGATAATACTCATGATATTAGTATTTATTAAAATATAATTCAATAGTGACACACTAAGAATGTTGATCATATTCACCACTTTCTGAGAGTCCACATTAAAAATGGTGATATATTGTTTGAATTTATAAGAACAAATATTAAATTAGATAATATTTTCACAAAATCCATCAGTCTAGAATGTTTTGATTTTATTAAGGGGTTGTTAGGTATATTTTTCTCATAAAAATTTAATTAAGAATATTTTTTTTCATGTACTTTATTTAATTTATAAATATTACTATTTCAAATTGTATAAATTATATTTCATTCTTTGATTTTTTTAGATCTTTTTTAAAAAGGTATTTATTTGATTTGTTTTAAATTAATTTCATGTTTATGAGTAGTTTTTTGATAATCAAATTAGGGGGATTTATCATTTTTTATCTATTTTAATATCACATGGGTGAAATGTAACACCCCAAGCTTCCACGATACGCTTCTCTTTCAATAATGCAATAGTTTTCATTGTACACAAGTTCGAGATTCTAACACACCGCGACCAATCAAAATATTCATTATGAATAGTAATACCCAAATTTTGAAATTATATAAAATTTATATTTCATAATGGAATTCATTTTTGGATTCGAAATATCGAAATTAGCCTATGTTGAATTTTTGTTATTTTTTTGAGAACCTCCAATTTTCGATGAATAGAGAAAAATACTTTAAAATAACATTTTTAATCAAAATATTTTATATTGATAAATTATAATATTGAGTTGTTTTAAAGTATAATTAGAATAAAATTTTCCCATTTTATCCAATGATGGACATTATAATTAATTTCACTTTAAAATTGGACATAAACAATTGTCAATCTTTTTATTGATATTGTTTCTTAAAAACACGGAATTTGTTGTGACAACGGGAATTAATTATAAAATTAATTAATGAAACTTATATTTTTGGAATTTTTTAAAGTAGAAAATTTTTTTGAATTCAGAATATCAATTATAGCTTAGGGTGGATTTTTGGTATTATTCTAAGAAACTTCAATTTTTGATGAATAGTAAAACAACTAAGTGGTAGTTAAAAAACTAATCTTTCGTTTAAATGAAATTTTACCACCTCTATAATTTGAATTTCAAACATCCAATATACATCATTATCATTAGAAAGTAAAATTTGGTTCAATGGGATTAAAATAATTTTTGGTGAATAGTAACTTTTAAGTTCTATTAAGCACGATTAAAGGTAATTAGTGTAATTTAAGGTAAATATAATGTTATAATAATATGAAATTACCTTTACACTTCTCCTACCCTTATTGGATGAGTCATGTTCTACCATTTCAATCCATGGGTCAACTTGGGGACCCCATGGATCCACTTGGGTAATAAAATGACATTAATAACTTTTTATTTAAAGTAAAAATAAAATTGTCACAAACATGTGTTGTTTTACTAAAACAATTATTACATGGGGTTATATAAGTTAAATTTCAGAATATAAATATTAATTGGAAATAAAAAAATATTTCCTACATCAAGGTAAATTTTTTATAATTTTTAGGCATTAAATAAATAAATTTATTTATGACACCATGATGATGTAGCGATTACCTCATTAATGGACAATTTAAATAAAATAAAAAGATAAGGTAAAATCTAATACTTAAACTTGTCTAAATCCTATTTTATGGGTATATTTCGAACTCTTATCACTTTATCATTGAAATATATCATTGTGGGACCTTAAAAATTTGAAAATCATCTCATAATAATGTAACATTTCATGACTTTCCAAAAGTGCCCCTCCTCTCCTCTTATAAAAGGTCCCCACCTCTACCACCTTATTCACACATTCAAAGCCATTTTGATCGGCCAAAATCTGCCCAAATAATCTCTCAACTTACCTATCTTACTCCTAGAAGCCTCACTTTGGGCAGAAGTCTTCCCAAGGAAGCCTTTGGCTCAAATCAAAACGAGTTACCCGATTTTAAGGTAATGCATTCTCTTATGTTCTTTTGTTTTATTTTGATTCTCCAACCCAATAAACTCTTTTTATTCCTTTATTTTTTAACAACATCAGTATATTAAATATACTAGGATGTTTTCATGAGAATTATTTGATTTACACTTATACACACCTTCTTCTAATGGTTAAAGAACATATTGTTTCTGTGGGTGGTGAATTACTGCCTCACGAAACGATGATTGTTCAATCTTCTTTTAACACCTCTCATGGAAACCATTATGATGAAAGTATTTTTATATATGATATATATAATTTTTATGTTTTCATTATGCTTCTTTATTTTTCATTTATGGCATACCGTTATGATTTCCATTATGGTTAAACGCGATAAATTCATTTTAGGAAGTGCGGACTACCGCCCCCTCAAAGTGATTTGAATCGTTAATTCCATATGTGGGATGTATAAAGGATGAAGTAAATAATATTATATGTGATATTATACTAGAATTATAATATACATTTTTATCCGTATGATTTCATTCCATTAAATATGAAATAGAAATGAAAGTAGTGTTCATGCATACGTACGACTTACCATCTCTATGAACGGTGCATTTCATTTCTTACCTCTAAATGTTATGTAATATTATAAATGCATGAATATACTGGATATATATGATATATATTATATTTAGATCTTGAATATAATTCTCGAGATAATGGATATTTTACCACATGAACAACTTGTAATTATTAGATGTTTATTGTCGACTTAAGTACCAAAGATTGACAAAACGACCGTTATTAACTTAAATGACTACATAATGTTCATAAAATAGTAATAAGTGATATAAAAGGAATCATGAAATTGAAAAAGGTTCTTAAGAAAGTAGTAACTAACTCAATTTTATTATTCAGGAGATTAAAGAATGATCGAGTCAAGTTGGACACGAGGTACGGGACTTCGTCTCAATCTCCTTTCATTGAGGCATATTTTGTTTTAGACAAAACTTTGTTTTATACGGTGTATAACCCCTTTTAATTTTAAATTTATTCAAAATGAATCTTTTTATATGAATAATTTTACTAAATGACAAAAGGGAATGTTTTTTTGTCGTACGTATACGGCGACAATGACTTCTCCGCCGCCCTGACCATTATTTGAGTTTCGGCTTCCACTAGAAGCCATAACTTTATTTAAATGAAAAATAAATACCAAGTTTTTTTATATTTTATTTTGGTATTGAAGATGGTTTTATTATATCAATGTGTTGTAATGATATCTTTTGATTGAAATGTAGAATTGTTATGTTTCCTTTATGAATGTTTTATGTGATACGATTATGTTATGGTTTATGATATGTTTAAACCTTTTCATAAAAGGAATGAATTGGACTTAGTATGTGAAGGGTGGAGCCCACTATAGCTCCTCGATGCATTGGTAGGTCTCATGAGACAAAATAGTGTCTTGGTACAAGGCCTTGACAAAATCTTATTTTCAGTCTTGTCACAAGGCCTTGACTATATGGGTATGATAGTCTGACATTATACATTCTGTCATTATAAAAGTGGTTATTGATATTTAATGTGATTATTCGACTAGTAGAATATCCATGTGAATAAATAAATGGCATTATTTAATTTTATTTTCACCATATTATGCTGAAGTTAATGTTTAAAAGGCTTTTGTTTTGGTTATACATTTCCTTAAATGTTTATGTTTATTTATGAATGTTTCCGCTATATTGTTATCCTTACTAAGAATCTGAGCTCACCCATTTCTATGTTTTATTTTCCCAGGATGTGAAGAAATATTTTATGACTGACCTACAGGGATAGTCTGAAGGGGATAGGAGTGTGGACTATGGAGACTATGTTATTGTGATTTTTCACTTTATGATGTAATGTAACATTTATGAATGTATCTAGTGTTTCCAAGGCTACTAAACTAATCGGTCTTTCGAGACTTGATCTTGTGTGATCATGCCAATGTTACGTAATAATGCACCATCTATGGGTAACTAGGGTCGGGGCGTTACTGTTGGTATCAGAGGTAGTATAGTACTAACCTTGGAAGCTAGATTTAGATAAACTCTGATTTGAGCACATAGCCCTAAGATAGACTTTGAGGATTAGAATAGAAGAACATCCTAGAATTTTGGTAAAGTATAGATTTTTTGTATTTTCTGAGCAATAAATTCCTATATGGATACAAGAAGGTAGAGGTGGCTCTGGCACATAAGTATCTATGGGTAAAACCCAAAAACACCGCTTTGAGCTAGACTCGAACGGGAACTAGTGCACGAGAACGGGCCTTGCTGCACTCTTGGTTACGACACTCCCGGGGGATATGCTTAGGATAATTCTCATTTTCTTTACAAACCATTATGAAGGTTTTATGAGTATATACTTCCTCAAAGAAATCATTTTTATGATTATGGATTATATCCATAAACTGTTCAATTTATGTTAAGTGTTTTACAAGAATGGAATTATGTATTTTGATTCATAAACTGATCTAGTTTATGCCATTGTTTAGAAATGGTTTCTAGTGGAAGGAATGGAAACTGTATCAATGAATGCAATCCATGTAGGTATTTCCCTCTTGTTCAAGATAATTATAGTGGAGCTGGTGATAGAACTGGCACTGATCAACTTATCAACATACTAGGACAACGTACTCAGGTTATGAATAATAATTTTACTTGTATGGAGCACCCTGATCCGCAACGTGGAGGATCAATGTTAGATCGCTTCATGAGGCAAAAACCACCAACATTCAATGGGAGTACAAATCCCTTAGTAGCTGAGAAATGGATAAATTCCTATAGAAAATATTCCATGCCTTAGGGAGTAGTGAAAGAGAAAAGGTTATCATGGAAATTTACCGCCTCACAGGAGATGTTGATCAATGGTGGTCATTGATTCAAAACACAAAGGAAGATGTTGAAGTGTCAAATATGGAATGTAGGGAGTTCAAAGATATTTTCATAGAAAAATACCTTCCTCCTGACCATCGAACAGATATGGAAAGACAATTTCTGAGTCTGAGGCAAAAGGAGGATGGGAATGTCGCAAAGTATGAGTCTAACTTTACAAGGTTAGCAAGTTATACTACAGATTATATATGTAATCCAAGAAGTAAGATTGATATTTTCTTTGATGGGTTAAAGCCATTTCTCCGTTGAGCTTTAGTATCACAATCTTTCTCAACGTACGAAGATATAGTCTTGTGTTCTATCAAGACAGAAAAGGAATTATCCAAATCTTATGACAATAAAGTAAAGCAAGATAAGAAGTTAACGGTGGAATGAGAGACAGATAAAGGGGAAAAGGGAAAGAACGATTTTACATTATGAGATAATTGTGGGAAGAATCACCCCGATACTTGCCTAAAAGGAATGGGAGTTTGTTATAAATGTGGAGAAAAAGGTCACCATGCTCGTGATTGTAAGGGAAAGAAAGAGGCTGTCAATGTTGAATGCTATAATTGTAGAGAAATGGGGCATTATAAAAAATTAATTCCCTAAGAACCAAGGAAACTTACCTCAGAAAAGGCCAAGGGAGAAAGGCCAATCATATTCTGTTACAACAGTTGAAGAGAAATAATTATTGTATTTGTGTTTTTGGACTCAAGAACTATATTATGGTTAAACGAATAATGTGATATATATAAGTACCAGGAAAGTATGGACAAAGGTATTTTAGATTACTATAAAGGTTGGAATAGATTAAGTTTAACTTTGGATAGTATTGTTTAAGGTTAAAACATTTATGAAGATTATTTTTGGAATATTATAATACTCTGGTTTTAGGAAAAGGACAACCTGCAGGTCGAGGGATACCCCTTCGCATCGGAAAAAGTTACAGGAATCCAAACCACAACTATAGAGCGACATGATTTTATTACCTACCACTAGCCTACAGGAAGACCCTGGTTATTAAAAAATAGTTTTCCTAATCTAAATGGTATGTGTTAATAGTTGGAACCTTATACAATTAGGATAAATAGAATATTTTTGAGTTCTATTACATTTTGGAGTGAAAGATTGGTTTATGGTAAAAATTTATTAAAGAATGAAAGTATACATGACAAGTAAGTATATTTCCTTATGTTCTTAGTAAATATCCTAAATTAATTCCTCAACTTTATGAAAGGTAACTTAAAACAAAAACATTGTCGGTTAACTTTTCCTACTGGGGATTCAATGATAGTTTAACCAATCACAAGTTTGTGATTTTGTTGTAGTTAACTTTCTCCTAATCCTGTTTTCTACAACTCTCCATCAGACCTTGATGGTTTGTTTCTCCTCCATATCCATGTTTTCATATAATCCTAGTATGGGCTATCTCGGGTGACCTTTGTACTTCTCTTTCTTTATTTTAAAGTTATATTTTTATTAAACCTATTTCCGATATGGGTTTTTCAAAAAGGTATTTTCTACTTTGAACCTTTTATTTTAGAAGAACAATTTCAAATTACGAGGATGCAATTTATTGAAGGAGGGGAGAATGTAACACCCCAAGCTTCCACGATACACTTCTATTTCAATAATGCAATAGCTTGCATTGTACGCAAGTTCGAGATTCTAACACACCACGACGAATCAAAATAGCCCTTTTGAATAGTAATACCCACTTTTTGAAATTATATAAATTTTATATTTCATAATGGACTTCATTTTTGGATTTGGAATATCGAAATTAGCCTATGTTGAATTTTTGGTATTTTTCCGAGAACATCCAATTTTCGATGAATAACGAAAAATACTTAAAAACAACATTTTTAATGAAAACAATTTATAGTGATAAACTATACTATTGAGTGGTTTTAATTTATAATTAGAATATAATTTTACCATTTTATCCAATATTGGACATTAGAATTAATTTCACTTTGAAATTGGACATAAATATTTGTTAAATTTTTGAGTGATATTGTTTCTTAAAAACATGCTATTTGTTTTGACAACGGGAATTAATTATAAAATTAATTAATAAACTTATATTTTTGGATTTTTTGTAAAATAGACATCATTTTTTATTTGGAATATCAATTATATCTTAGGGTGGATTTTTGGTATTGTTCTGAGAAACTTCAATTTTTGATGAATAGTGAAACCACTAAGTGGTAGTTAAAAAAATAATTTTTCGTTTAAATGAAATTTTACCACTTATGTGATTTGAATTTCAAAAAATACAACATAAATAATTTTAATTAGGAAGTAAAATGTGGTTCAATGGGATAAAAATAATTTTTGGTTAATTGTAACTTTTATGTTCTATTAATCGTGATTAAAGGTAATTAGTGTAATTTAAGGTAAATATAATGTTATAATATTATGAAATTACCTTTACACTTGTCCTACACTTATTGGATGAATCATGGCCGACCAAGAAAATACATGGGTCAACTTGGGGATCCTATGAAGCCACTTGGGTAAGAAAATGACATTAATAACTTTTTATTTAAAGTAAAAATAAAATTATCACAAACATGTGTTGTTTTACTAAAACAATTATTACATGGGGTTATATAAGTTAAATTTTCGAATATAAATATTAATTGGAAATCTAAAAATATTTACTACAACATGGTAATTTCTTTTATTATTTTTAGGCATTAAATAAATAAATTTATTTATGACATCATGATGATGTAGCGATTACCTCATTAATGAACAATTTAAATAAAATGAAAAGATAAGGTAACATCTAAGACTTACACTTGTCTAAAAGCCAGTGGATGGTTTTATTTAGAATCCTTATCACCTTATCCACTAAATATATCATTGTGGGACTTTTAAAATACGAAAATCATTTCATAATAAAGTAACATTCCATGACGTTCCAAAAGTGCCCCTCCTCTCCTCTTATAAAAGGCCCCCACCTCTACCACCTTATTAAAACGTTCAAAGCCATTTGGATTGGCCAAACTCGGCCCAAATACTATCTAAACCTCTTCCTATTACTCATATAATCCTCACTTTGGGAATAATTCTTCCCAGGGAAGCCTTTGGCTCAAATAAAAAAGAGTTACCCGATTTTAAGGTAATGTCTTCTCTTATGTTCTTTTGTTTTATTTTGCTTCTCCAACCCCTTAAACACTTTTTATTCCTTTCTTATGTAAAAAAACTGTATAATAAATATACTATAATGTTGTTATGAGAAGGATTTTATTTACACTTACACACACCTTCGTCTAACGGTTAAAGAACATACTGTTTCTGTGGGTGGCAAATTACTGCCTCACAAAACGATGATTGTTCAATATTCTTTTAACACCTATCATGGTGGAAATTATGATAAAGCTATTTTTATATATGATATATATAATGTTTATGTTTTCATTAGGCTTCTGTATTTTTTGATTATGTCATACCTTTATGATTTCTATTATGGGTAAATGCGATAATTTTATTTTAGGAAGTGCGGACTACCGCCCCCTCAAAGTGATTTGAATCGTTAATTCCATATGTGGGAAGCATAAAGGATGGAGTAAATAATATTATATATGATATTATACATGAATTATAATATAACTTTATATCATTATGATTTAATTCCATTAAATATGAAATAGAAATGAAAGTAGTGTTCATGCGTACGTACGACTTACCATCTCCATGAACGGTGCATTTCATTTCTTACCTCTAAATGTTTTGTAATATTATAAATGCATGAATATACTATATATATATGATATATATGATATCTAGATCATGAATATAATTCTGGAGATAATATATATTTTACCACATGAACAACTTGTAATTATAATACGTTTATTATTGACTCAAGTACCAAAGATCGACAAAATGACCGTTATTAACAGAAGTGACTACATAATGTTCATAACAAGGTAATAAGTGATATAAAAGGAATAATGAACTTGAAAAAGGTTCTTAGTAAAGTATAAATTAACTCTACTTTATTATTCAGGATATTAAATAACGACCGAGTCATGTTAGACATGAGGTAAGGGACTTTGTCTCAATCTCTTTTCATTGAGGCATATTTTGTTTTATACACAACTTTCTTTTATACGGTTTATAAACCCCTTTGACTTTTAATTTTATTCAAAAGGAATGTTTTTATATGAATCATTTTACTAAACAAAAAAAGGGAATGTTTTTTTGTTGTACATATGCGGCAACAATGGCTTCTCCGCCCAAGTGACCATTATTTGAGTTTCGGCTTCCTCTACAAGCCATAAATTTTTTTAAATGAAAAATAAATACCAAGTTTTAATTTACTTTTATTTTGGAATTGAAAATGGATTTATTATATCAATGTTTTGTATTTATATATTGTGATTGAAATGTGGAAATGTTATGTTTACTTTATGCATGTTTTATGTGATACGATTATGTTATGGTTTATGATATGTTTAAACCTTTTCATATAAGGAATGCATTGGACTTAATATGTGACGGGTGGAGCCGTCTATAGCTCTTTAATGAATCTATAGGTCTCATGAGACAAAATAGTGCCTTGGCACAAGGCCTTGACAAAATCTTATTTTCAGTCTTGGCACAAGGCCTTGACTATGTGGTTATGATATTCTGGAATTATGAATTACATCATTATTAAAGTGGTTATTGATATTTTATGTGATTATTCAACTAGTAGAATATCCATATGAATAAGTAAATTTCATTATTTCATTTTATTTTTTTCCATATTATGCTGATTTTCATATTTAAAAGGCTTATTTTTAGTTATACATTTCCTTAAATGTTTTGTTTATTTTTGAAAGTTCCCGCTGTATTGTTATCCTTACTAAGCATCTGAGCTCACCCCTTTCTATGTTTTATTTTCCCAGGATGTGAATAAATATTTTATGACTGACCTATAGGGATAGTATTAAGGGGATAAGAGTGTGGACTATGGAGACTATGTTATTGTGATTTTTCACTTTATGATGTAATGTAACATTTATAAATGTATCTAGTGTTTCCAATGCTACTAAACTAATCGTTCTTTCGAGACATGATCTTTTGTGATCATGCCAATGTTATGTAATAATGAACTGACTCTGGGTAACTTGGGTCGGGGTGTTACGTGAAATGTATCAAAATATTAAATATATCTTCATATATTAGGAAATTAAATTATGTTTGAATTATCTAGAAAACACATCCTTGTTTTGATACAAACATGTTGATGTGGTTCTGGTGAATATTCACCTAGAAGTATTAACATCAAAAGGTTTGGTTGGGTATTAACCTTATATTCACCCTAGACATGAGTAGTGACCCTTTATTGGACACCTAATATGAAACTTTTAGGGGATATTTTATAGAATAATTCACATTATCTTTTGAAATAATCAACCCTCTTGTAAAATAAATAGATTTATTTATTTTCACTTTGTTAAAATTTAATTTAAATTTAAATATTATATTTAATCATGATATTGAAAGTATTTTGGAAATTAATTTGGAATTATTTTTTATGAAAAAATTCATATGCCTTTATATACTAATTTTATACTTTATTCTTAGTGTTTTTTATCATCAAAAGGGGGAGATTTTTATACCTAACTTTTTTTAAATGATAATAAATCCCTATTATTGTTTTAATTATTTCAATTGACTGTGTTAATTATTTATGATTTAGTATGAATATAGGGATTGAATGGATGAACTAAAGGAATCAGAAGGAGTTATTAGGGATTCCTTGAATACCCTCATTATCCATCACTAATAACTATCTTGGTTGGAGTCATCGGCTAACCGGTGGTGGACTAATGACACCAAATGACTGCTAGGTACACCATTTACCCGATGGAGTAGTAGCGACTAGACGTTGAATATAATAGATAAAATGAAACACCATCATGCCCACTATTTAGACGGTGACTACCCATCATCATGCTTGTGGTCCTAGTTTCTAGGCGGTGGAGTCATCTAACCAACTAGTATATAAGATCCATAAAGTAAAAATCATACATGAAAAGTGTACCCTCCCTACCTGACTTGACTTCTAAAGGATGTTTTCACTCATTTACACTACGATGACCACTAAGAGAGATACAAAGACTATAAATAGACCAACATACGACATAAAAATTAACAATAAACTATGATTGATCACTAAATTCAAATATTCCAATATTACATCGTCCTGAGAGATATTGTTTGTGCTAAACCTTTGCTCTCATTTTCATTTCTCTCACATTATCTCATATTTTATATTATTTCCAGATAATTGAGAGTGTTTTGAAAATTGTTTTATCCTAACAAACCACCATCCATCTCATTTTTATCTTGGGTTCTTACTACCACTAATGTGAGGGATTTGGGTTTCATTTAAATAATCATTTTGGTTGTAGACACATCATAAATATGAGAATTTGTAATTTCTTACTCACTATTGGATAGATAAAAGTGGGTTAGATCAATAAGAAAGGAAGGTGACTTGTTCTAATGGATTATTAAGTGTCTTGAAATAATTAAAATGTGGACTTGAATGATGAAATATCTGTGTGAAAATGATAAAAGAAGTTAAAATAAAGAGTTAACAGAGTTAGAGATAACCAAAATTAAAAAGAAATTGAATTCTTAGAAGAGTATATGGGAAATTAAATTGATTAATATTGATTAAATAATGATGTTACTAGAAGATTAAATCAATAGAACATGAAATAAAGGTCATCCACTAAATGATATATCATCATTAGTTAACACTTTCACAATTAATCCAAAAAACAAAACCTATCAATTTATTACCATAGGAAATAGTACTTTTTTTAAAGTTTTCTTTACCACTCGATCCTTTGAGACAAATCAAGAATAGATTTAGAAGAATGAAGGATAGTAATATTGAGTTAAAGGATTAAATGAAGAAAAATACAAATGAACGTGAATTGATTTATCAAACTAATCCTGAAAGAACCCCTTGGAAATTATTTAACATGAATGTTCAAATAATTTGAAAACACACTATAAACATTAAAAAACAAAGATTCAAAGTAAGGTAATGATAAAAGACATATTATATCTTATCAGTTAAGTTAAATTCTATATCCCTCTACTTATTCTTAAATTCAAACTTTCAATGATTCTCTAGATCATGCTTCTAGAGAGTATCCTCTAGCTTTTAGATCTCCTATAGAATTATGATGTTAGATATGTTATTGAGATCTCTGAATGTGTCACCATATTTGAATGAATTCTTCCTCTTAATTGAGTGAAAAATATATATTTTTATTCTTTTTCTATGTCACTTAGAGTATATGACAACCTTGTTTCTTCATGTGTACTATCCCATTTGGATGGCATAATTTGTTTTTCTAACAATAAAATAACAAAAAATTCCCACTTCAAGAAAAAAAATCATGAGCGCATCCATCAATCTCATCACCAAGCGATCAAACTTATCTCAATATCAATATTCTTCCACACTGACATATGACTACCAAAAAATTCAATACCTTCCTTAATTAATATCCATGGAAGTATATAGGACCAATCTACTAAAAAACATCACATTACATACATTTCCAAAATATTCAAAAAATCTCAGGATCAAACAAGAATGTTTTTTTGGGTTTCCTTAGAGAATTTGATTGAACAGGTAGTGCACGATAAAAAAAAACCTTGTAGTTCTAGAATTATAATACTATAATGTTCCCTCCTTGGCCCTTATTATAGAAGAAAACTCACAAACAATGGAGAAATTATAAAGGTTCTGGGAACTATAGAAGTGTGGTTGGGACGGTGCCCAACATTAATTTTTACCCTGATCAATGATTATTCTAGGATCAATACAACAATGAACACCAGTCTCTTTGGAATAGAATCAATGATTTTTAAAAGCAAGGAAGTGGACCAAAACCTTTAGATAGGATCTTCCACATCATGTTTATAATTAATTTAATTAATTTCATAAAGAAAAGAATAATTGCATATTAGATATTTTATTTATTGATGATGTTTATCATCCGGAATGACCCTTTTGGATTGTCTCATTGTGCTAGCGAGGATCCAAACCAAAAACCTTTTAGTGGTGATCCACACATGCTTGGATAGCCTCTGATCAACAACTTTCATTCTTTGAGTGATAGCACGGTGAAACGAGTGTCCTGTGTCTATCATTCTTGATCTATTGTTCTTCCTTCTTGAAGAATGTCTCTCATTCTTGAGAGGGGCGGGAAGAGGATTCAAAAGAGATATTGTTTAGCTCAACAATTCTTAATTCACCAAGCGTTCAGTTCACTGCATGGTACAATAGACTTATATGTTTATTAATTGACCCGGGGATTCAATTACAATATTTAATTGAGTAACATCAATTAAATAAATTCATAACCTTAGAGAAAACACTTGATTTTAATAATGATACTGCATCATTATTTCTGGTGCTCAAACTTGTTCCAAACAGAATAAATAAAATTCCGCGTCACAAAATAATAGTAGTGTTATTATTATTTTAATTTGTGCCAACAAGTTGAATAATTATCTATCATATTGAAAAGAATTATTTTACTATAGAACCATCCTTGGTCCACTCAAATTCTACTTCAATTTATTGAACACCATAATAAATAAATAAATAATGTATTTTCTTAAATAAATATTTTTTTACAAATAAGAAAATAAATATTTATTATATTTTCCATAAGATAAATATATTTTACTTACAATATGATGAATAAATATTTATTTAATTTAGAAATAATTTTAACTTGAATAAAATTATACCACTACCAGGAGAATAATATTTATTCCATTAATTAAACCCAAATAGAATTTAACCGAGACCAAAGAAAAAACATAGTGCGTGACCCTCTGGGATTACTTCTCATTGGCATTAGGTGGGCCTGCATAAACTCCAAGAGTACTTTCTAGAAATGGGTGAAGAAACCTGAGAGAAATAACTTAAAGTTACAATAATGACTTCCACATAAGAACAATAACTATGTAATATAATCCTTTTATCTCAATATCTAATCAAGATGGTCTCATGATAGCGTCATCAACCTTTATGCTTGATACGTCATTCTTTGAATACCTGAAATAAATTTGTTGTTACACCATTGCCATGGAATTTTACGTGACGATTCATTTTGAATCAAAGGGATGAGATATCAACTTCCATAAATGGAAGGGATAAATCCTTCCTCGACTCATCCAATAATAACATGCCACTCATGATGCAGCAAACATACCCTATATCCCACTGGTATTTTGTTTAACAGTTTTCATTAGTAAATACAAGTGTGAAAGTCATGACGTGTATTAATGATAATCTTAAAGTCTAATTGTCATTACACATGCTCACAGATAGGAATATCTAATGACACCAAAACATGCAGAATTCCTACTTGTGGGTCTGTTATCATAATCTTCTGTCTTAGAGATTACCAAGTATGAACTTCACGAGAGGAGGTCTAATCTTATTATGAGTACTCGCACTTGACGGTCTGTATACTATGTTTCCAATTATAGTTTTTCATAAAACCATATAACTATATTTAGGAATATGGGTATATAATTTCATGGTTCTCATTATAGTGGGAAACTACCACGACCTTATTAATTCAAAAAATACTCTAGAACATTATCACATCATAGTCATGAAAAACAATGGAAAATATGTAATAAGATGTTTGATATTATAATACATTAAATATCCATGTAATCTAAGTACAACCAGCTAGTTCTAGGACACCAAATATGACAAACTCCCACTTGGACTAGAGCCTACTACCTATGACTTTCAGTCTGCTAGACGCCACATGATGATCATGTTTCTGCTGAGTCAAGGATTTAGTCATGGGGTCACCCAAGTTGCCTTCTGTGGAAATACTACTCACTGAAACTTTAAAAATCACTAGTAGAAAAATACCCTATACTAATGGTTTGGAGAACCATGGCCAATTAAGTCGTGAAGATAGGTCTATACCAACAGTTTTCCCAAAACTATTGGTATAGACCTATACCAATGGTTTTCAAAACCATTTGTATAAGTAATATGAAAAATCTATACCAACGGTTCCATAAAACAGTTGGTATATGTATTTGATAAAAGAATCATTCAGTGGGTTTTGATCCCAGTACTTGTAGTTTATGATTGAATTACCTAAACACTAACCTAACTTGACTTTTGTGAACATAATTTCATAAATATATATATGTATTATCATAAAAAATTTAAATTTTGATTTATTTAATGTTCATTGTAATAAGATTCCATAAAAAATACATATAACTATACCAACGGTTCTCAAAACCGTTGGTATAGACCTATACAAATAGTTTTGAGAACCATTGGTGTAGATTTTTTGATTTTTTGGGACCTTTAACAATGGTTTTGGACAAACCATTGGTATGGGGAGGGACCTATACCAATAGTTTGGGGAAAACCGTTGGAATAAGGTCTCTATTATGGACCTATACCAATAGTTTGGCCAAAACCGTTGGAATAGGTCCATATAAGTGACCAATACCAACGGTTTTCCCGAAGCCGTTGGTATAGGTCCCCCATATACCAATGGTTTGTACAAAAATGTTGGTATAGGGGGAACAATACCAACAGTTTGGGAAAACCCATTGGTATAGGTCCCCCCTACACCAACAGTTTGTCCAAAAATGTTGGTATACATCCAAATTAGTGACCTATACCAACGGTTTTGGCCAAAATTTTGGTATAGGTCCATATAAGCGAATAATACCAACAATTTTCCCAAAACCTTTGGTATAGATCTTATTTCAAGTAGTAAATCTGAGAAAAATACCTCAAGATATGATAGTTATGGAGTTTGTGTTTCGTTTGCTGATGTAACCTTAGCTCTTTTGAGAGATCCACAACTGTATTGTTATCACTGTACAATGTGTTGGGGTCTTTATTGCAAGGTATCATATCCAGCTCTTGGATGAAGCTTCACACCCAAACTTCTTGTTTACCTGCCTTAGAAGCTGTGAAATACTCAGACTCTGCTGTAGAATCTACGAAACACTCTTCTTTGAGGTCTTCCATCTCACTACACCTTTATTGGAAGTGAATATGTATCCTGTTTGCGACTTCATGTTATCTTGAGCAGTCTAGCATCTAGTGTCTACATATCCTCTGATGACTAGTTCCTCATCTCCTACATAAACTAAGAACACATCCTTAGTATGCCTTAGATACTTTAGGATAGTCTTGACTGCCATCCAATGACGGTCACCTGGGTTAACTTGATATCTTCCTAACACACTCAATGTGTAGGCGACATTTATCCTAGTACATAGCATGACATTCAAGACTGACCCAATCGCTGATGCGTTTGTAGTATTTTCCATTATCTTTCTTTCCTCATGTGTTTGAGGACACATTTTCTTGGAAAGATAAATGCAATGTGATGCTGGAAAAATCCCATCTTGGATTGTTCCATACTAAATCTCTTCAGTATATTATCAATGTATGTACATTGACATAGTCCCAAAAATCTCTTGGTTCTTTCATGATGGATCTTGATCCCAATAATATATGCTTCCTCCCCCAAGTTATTCATGGAGAAGCACTGATTCAACCATTCCTTAAGAGACTTTATGACTGGTATCTCATTTACAATAAGTAATTTGTCATCAAAATATACTATTAGGAAAATTAATACACTCCCACTAAACCATTTGTAGTCACAAGGCTCAAATTCATTCATGATAAAACCAAATTTCAGTATGGCTTCATCAAAATGAATGTTCTATGACCTGGATGCTTGGTTTAATTCATAAATGGATTTTTTCAACTTGAATACCTTATTGGAATCCATTGGATTCATAAAACCATCAATTTGTGTCATGTATAAATCTTTTTGAAGGTTCCCTGTAAGGAAGGATGTTTTGAAAATCATTTTCCAAATCTCATAGTCATGTTAAGAGGCAATGGCCAATTGAATTTTGATGGATTTTAACATTTCAACTAGTGAAAGGGTTTCGTCGTAGTCAATGACTGAATACTTCTTGAACCCTTTTACAACCATTCATGCCTTATAGGTACTAAACATTCCTTCCATTTCCAGTTTCTTCTTGAATACCCAATTGCAACAAACAAGATTTATATCAACTAGAGGATCTACCAAAATCCGGACTTGAATTTGGTACATGGAATCCATTTTAGAATTCATAGATTCTTGACACTTGGAAACATCTTTTCCACTTAGTACTTCCTTTCAGGTTAGAGGATCATTATTATCAACTAATAATGAGTCCCCATACTTGGTAACTAGAAAAGCACACCATTCCAGTTCTCAAACCTCTCTCGTACTCTTACATAGTTCTTTTGTCTGTGGAACAGTTCTTTCTACCACGGGGATTTGTGGAATCTATTCCAGTACCAACTCTTATGTTCCTTGATTCTCGACTTCATCGAAGTCTGTCTTTCTCCAACTATTTATTTTTTAGATGTGATCCCTTTCATGTAATATGGCATGTCTTTCCTCTATAACCTTTTTATCTGAGGTGTTGTATAGGTAATATCCCCTTGTTTCCTTGGGTTATCCAATAAAGGTAAAATTTGTGCCTTGGGGTGAAAGTTTGTTACTTGAAGAAGATTTAACAAACACATTGCTTCGCAACACTTGTAAATTTTATATCATGGTTCTTTTTCCACTCCAAAATTCATATGGAACACCATTTATCGATTTAGTTGGTACTAGGTTTAGTATGTGCACTGCTGTTTGTAACGCATATCCCCAAAAGGATAATAAAAAACTCGCATGACTCATCATTGAGCCCACCATGTATAATCAGGTTCGGTTACTCTTTTAGATCCCACCATACCACTAGGGAGTGTAAGGAGGAGTGCATTGGGATATGATCCCATACTCATATAAGTACTCAATGATGTTTTGATTAAGATATTGTCCAACTCGGTCTGAGAAGAGTTTCTTAATCTTCTTACCATACTGGTTCTCAACATCATTATTTTATTCTTTGAACTTATCAAAAGAATCCAACTTATACCTCATTAAATAGATATATCCATATATACTGAAATATTCAGTAAAATTTATGATGTATTAGTAGCCTCTCTTTGCTTTAACTGGAAATGGTCCACAAACCTCGATATGAACTAATTCAAGAATCTATTTAGCCATTTCACCTTTCCCACTAAATGGGAATTTGGTTATTTTTCATTATAAACATGTATGACATACTCCAAGTAGTTTTATTATGAAAGAATCTAAATATCCATCTTGATGTAACTTTTTCAATCATTTCTCGTTTACATTACCTAATGGGTGATGCCAAAGTTGGTTGTGGTATGTGTCATGTGAAGTATCTTTGTTATCGATTCCCATTAGTTACTCCGAATGTACCGAAGGCCTTTTTTTATTTTATTATGGATAATATTACTTTTAAGGGTTTAAGGGGAACCCGTACATGACCCGTAGGCCCAAGGCACAAGGCCCAACATGACTTTCAATACATGACTCGAAGGCCCATAGGTATACCATGCCCAATAAATGACCCGTAGGCCCAACCCAATAGATTTTACCCTCCCTATCTTATTAATCATTGATTTCATACCTCCCAACTTGCATTGCTGATCGACAAGCATGGCCTCATACAAATCTGCATAGTGCCTAGTCCCAATGGCGACTGCCATACCCTCTCATTCTTCCAATCCGGTTAGCTCTGCTTCTCATGACTGCAATTCTTGTTGCTCTGATCCACTTCTAGGTCCTAATCTGTGTGAATTGGGATAATCCGTGGTTTCAATAGCTCGAAGAACCTATGGACCAAAGGCCTATGATGTCCCAAAGTCCCTTGAGACTCGTAAGCCCAAACTGGTGGCCCAAAGGCCCAAATCAGGTGAATAGTTCCAGCTGCTACAGTACCGAACATTAACTGCTACAATAACTGCTACAATAACTTCTATTGTACTAATAAGGTACCTAGAAATTTTCCTCAACCTGGTTTTGAACCTATGTCTCTTGGATACCAAGCAGGATCCTATTACTTGGTTTGTGTAATCCAACACTTAATGACTATTGTATAAATGTTCCCTACCAAAACAAATTCTATCTTTGTAAAATAAGAAACATTCATTTCCAAACTTGAAAAAAATACCTCTATATCTAATATAGAAACATAATATTTTTTAGCAACAGACTACAAAAAATAACCACCCTTTAACACCAATATCAACCCAGTTGGCAATGTGAGGTGGTAGTCCCCAACATCTACAATTGCAAGTCTGGCTCCGTTGGCTACTCATAGATCTACCTCCCCTCAGGAAATATTCTTGAATCAAAATGGTTCTTGTATTTGGATACATATATGAGAACCAAAATCTATATATAATACTCAATTTATATAAATAGATAGATTGTATTTGATAATATACGCACCTGAAGCTTCAACATGCTTCTTTGGATGGGTGTATTTTTTCTTCTAGTGTCCCTTCTTTCCATATGCCAAACAAACATCATCATATTATTTTTCCTCCCCTTTGATCTTATTTTTCTTGGAAGGGCATGAAGAATATTTTGGCTTAAACCTATTTTCCTTCCCCTTCCTCTTATTCACCATAAGGGCTGATGGCTTGTTGTGCTTTATATTTTTTCCCACTTGGAGAATGAGGATAATGAGTTAAAATAGAGACTTATCAATGATTTTTATATTAAAATTAACAACGAAGATAGAGAAGATTTATGGGAGTAATGAGAGAATGATATTGGTGCCTAATTCTTTGGGGATTTTATACCCTAGAATCTATAGGCACTCAATGTTGCCAATGAGCTTGACTACATGAGGTCCAACTGGGGAACCCTCTGCAAGCTTACTCTAAAATAGTGCCTCGGTGATCTCAAACCTTTCTTATATTTCTCTCTCTTAGTAAAGACCATGTAGGTGCTCGAGCATGCTATAAGCAACCATGTTGTTTTGAGACATCAGGAGATCAGTTTACATTGAATATTGCATCAAACATTGAATATCGACAACTTCATTCATATGTTTCTCATAGACCAAGAAATCCTCATCACTCACCTATTTGAATGGAGGATTAGGTAATTATTACTCCAATATATAAGATTTATGTTCATGGTATAAGATAACACTAAGGCAACTAAACTATTCTTGGAAGTTACTACCAGTGAGGATGTTACCTTTATTTAGATTTCATAGAAGGGATAGTGTGGTTGAAGAGCCTGCCAATTTTATTCTGGAATTAAAAGAGCAGATCATTAGAACATTTTTTATTAAATTCTATGAGAAATAATAAATTAATTTTATTAAGTCTCCCACTATTTATCATGTCCCAATGGCCCTCACCATTGAACTCAGAATGTATAGATTCCATGACATTCATGTGGAAATGATCCATATTCCTCTTCGTATAACCCTTACAATGGTTGGTCAAGCTATTTGAAGGTATTTAGGTAGGTAGGTCTTTGCCAACTGTGGGCTTACATCACCTTGATCTATTGAGTGGACTCCCTAATCCTGAAATACTAACATTGGATTTTATCAACTACTTCCTTCAATATTACACCAAGTCTTGTAAGGGATACTCCTCTTGATTTAATATTGTTAAGTCTACCCAAAATCTTTCCTAAGGGATTATTGTATAAATTTATGTGTCACAAAAATGGTTGTTCAAACACAAAGTTTTATTGTGTTATCCCCTTAATCAAGTAACATGAGGCTTGGTCCAAATTAATATTTTATGTGAGGGATTTTTAACTCTTATGAATGAATTTATTATTATAATTATTACATACTTGTTAATATTATGTGAAACTTACATAAAAGATTTACCATATCTTGATCAAATTTCAGCATAAGCTTGGTTTATTTTAGTTCCTTCTTGCATGCTTGTTTAATTCATTAATTATGTGATCCCAACAACACATCTATAATGATAAACCATGCAAATGGCACAAATAAAATAAAGATAAGGGAATGATCATGAGATTTTCTAATAGTTAGTTTATCCAACAGTTGATAAACTAACCCTGACCTAGGGGAGAAACACCTTGAACCTTGTAGGTTTGTGTTCATAGCTTTCCACCTATTTAGCTCTATATCGCCTAGGATTGGTTTTGTCTCGGATCTAGCTTGACCCTCCTCCAATATCTTGGGATTTCTATCCATTAAATATGATTTTAAAAGCACATTCATGTGATGAGTAAAATGGGGTTTTACATAAAAGAAACCTTAGACATGCAGACCCTACATATTAATTGGAAGAATGATCCCAAGCTAAAAAATTTAATTTAAATAAAAAATTTAAAATAAACTATCCACATACAAATGTTATTGTCTTGGTCAAGATCAATTATACATGAAATAATATTTATTCATAAATAAAACAAGTATTTAATTCTTTAATAGTTCCTGTTTAAGAAAAATCACGCTCGAATCAACTAATTATAATTTTTAATTAATCAATCCTTTTATCTAAAACCCCCCCTTTTAATTTTCTTTAGATTCTAATCCATCATAATTTTAAACAAATAAATTCATTTAAACTTATCTTTTTACATAACATGTACCTTGGAGGAAACCTGGTGAATCCTTGTTCATAACTACCCAATGAGTAGAAATGAACATTACAAAAAAGCTAAATTAAAAACATATATATGAAACACCTATCACTTGTTGTGGATCAACTTTATTCCCACACCATAGTACACGTCTCAAGGGTTTGTATAATATAATAATAAATTTTAATAAATCTGCGTAATTTGGATGAGTACACGGTGTGTAGTTCTAACTACATGACTTGTAATATTATTAATAGTCCATCCAAAGTACACTCTTGGGGATACGGTGTGTGAGTGCAATTCAAAAATCTTAGGAGTACATGGCCTGTCCAGTGGGCTACACATTTTTTAGTATCCACGTAACACAATCTCCAGTCGGGAAATCCGTGTACGGGTTTCTCGGTCTAACCCTAACCTGAAGGGACTACATGCCTTTTCTAGTGTGCTACACTACATGTAATCTATAAACCACGTGCCACTTGTTCCTGGTAAACTCACGGATTCATTAAGAATATACAAACTGCAATGAAACAGCTTGGTTTACCGGAGCAAACCCAGTTCATTGATCTTTGACTACATGGTGTATACTGCCGAATACACGCTGCTTATTCTAGTGTCTTACTACTAGGAAACTTGGAACCAACGAATGAGATCCTTTATTTTATTTTAATCAAAATTAAAATAAAAGATCATTTCTATAAGGTGAATGGGAAATGAAAGAGGAGGAATATATCTCAAGAATTAAATTTTTTAGAATGATTAACTTTAATTAAAACAACTAAATTATTACATGTGTAAACCATCAATGAAATATTTAAATAATTATAAACTATGATTTAACTAATCCAATACCACAAAATGGTTCGGGGCGCAGCAGAAGTATGGTTGGGGAAACACCCAACTTTATTTTTTACCACGACAAATAATTATTATAAGATCAATAAAATGATGAAGGCCATCCTCTATAGAATAGAATCAAAGATTTATATAATGAATTAAGATGCCCAAAACATTTAGAAAGAATCTTTCACATCATGTTTATAATTAATTTTATTAATTTCTTAATGACAATAAAACCTCAATCTTTGATATTTTATTATTGATGATGTTGATTGTCTGGAATGACCCATCTAGATTTCCTTTTTTCACTTGGAGGATCCAAACCAGAATCTCTCTAGGAGTGGTCCACACATGCTTCGATGGCCTCTGATCGACCCCCCTCATTCTTCTGTTGCTAGTGCGATGAAGTGAGTTTCTTGTGTTAGTCATTCTTGATCGCTTGTTCTTCAGTCTTGAAGAATGTCTATTGTTCTCAAGAGGGTAAGAAAGAGGATTTGAGAGACAAATTGTTTAGCTCAACAATTCTCAATTCGCTGGGTGAGCGGTTCAGTGCATGGCACAATAAACGTAAATATATTTTTATTGACATGGGGATTTAGTAAAATATATAATTGCATAATAGAAATTAAATACATTCAAATCCTTAGTGAAAACTCATAATTTTAATAATAGTACTGCATCATTATTAATGGTGCGTCAACTTGTGGAAAACAGATTAAATAAAATATTTGTCCCAAAATAATAGTAGTGTTATTATTATTTTAATTTGTTTCAACTAGTTAAATAATTATTTACCATCTTCCACGTAATTATTTTACTACAGGACCATCCTTGGTCCAATCCAACTCTACTTTCATTTATTAAACACCAGAATAATTAAATAAATAATATATTCTTTAAAATAAATATTTTATTTACATACTAGTAAATAAATATTTATAAAATGTTCAATATGACAAATAAATATATTTTACCCATTATATGGTGAATAAATATTTATTTAATTTATGAAATCATTTTAACTTGAATAAATTTGTTTCACTAACATGAGAATAATATATATTCCATTAATTAAATTTAAATAGATTTTAACCATTACCACCAGAAAAACATAGTGTGAGACCCTATAGGATTCTTTCTCATTGGTATTAGGCAGGCTTACCTAAAGGCCAAGAGTACTATCTAGAAATGGGTTAATACACACAAGAAAAATAACTTAAAGTCGCAACAACGACATCCACATACGAACCCTCACTGTGTAATATAATCCCTTTTTCACAATATATCATCAAGCTAGTTTCATGATAGTATCATCAACCTTTATGATTGATACATCAATATTTGACTATGTAAAATTAACTCCTCATTACACCATGTCCATATAATTTTATATGACGGTTCTATTCCAATAAAAGGGTCGAGATATCAACGTCCATAAATGGATGGGACAAATTCTTCCTCGACTCATCCACTAATAACATGCCACTCGTGACACACACTACTTACCACCAACTATCTGCATAACAATTTTTGTCAGTAAATCAAAGTACACTAGTTGTGACATGTATTAAGGATAATTTTAAATTCTATAGATCATTGAATATGCTCATAGATAGGAATATTCGATGACACCAAAATATGCAGAATTTCTATCAGTGGGTCTCTTATAATAATTTTCCATCTTGAAGATTACCAAGTTCGAACATCATGAGAGGAAGTCTCATCTACTTAAGAATAACCACACTTGATAGTATTTATATTATGTGTCCGATTATAGTATTTCATTCAACCGGAGAACAGTATTTAAAAATTTTATTGTAGCATTTTAAGGTTCTCATCATAGTGGGGAACTGCCATGACCTTATCAATGCAACTAATACTCTAGGACATTATCATATAATAGTCATGTAAACCAATGAAAAATATGTAATAATATGTTTTATAGATAAATATATTAAATAATAAGAGATTATGGGGTGGATAAAAAAATAAAATGAATGTGACCATTAAAGAATGTTACCTTGTTTTCAGGTAACTCCTTTTAGTTTATACCAAAAGACATACTTGGTTGGATTTGTTTCCAATGATAGGATTTTATGATTACTAAATGGATTTTGGGATATTATTTGATAATATTTTTTATGAGATAAATGGATTTATTGGTTTTAATAAATGGTAGGGGTGAGTTCCATTTTATAGTGGAGGAGGAGTGGCACTCTTATAAATTTTTGAAAGGGGAATTCCAACCATGTTTTTTTCCATATAAAGTTGATATAATAATGGTAAAAATTCTTTTAAAGGGAGTATATGGTATGAATTTGAACCTATAATGGATTTTGGAAAACTTTATAGGTCTTTATTCCTCTTAAGTTTATGTTTTAATCCTTTATTAATCTAATTTTCCTCTTAATCATTGTAATTATTTTTAAATATTTTCATGAATATTTTTGTCAAAATAATAGTTAAAATTATTATAATTTATAATTTATTATCATTAAATAAATTTAATATTTTTTTTTCAAATTCAAATAATATAATTAAAATAAATTAATTTAAAATTAATCCCACAGATAGGACAACAATACATGTTTTAGAAGTAAAACTCTTCAAAAGATAATATCTAATTTAAACATGAAATTTCTTATAATGAACTAAATTATAATAATTTATGTAAAATTTATATAATATTACTTTAAAACCAATTGAAATTATTATTTTACCTCATTATGTAATTATATGAGAAATAGTTTTGAATTAAAATATGGTATTTTTCACTATTCATCAAAAAACAAAACCTCACAAAAATACCAAAAATTATGCCTAAGATAAATTTGATTTCATGATTTATAAATTAAAATTTATTTTTATATATAAAATTTATAAAAGTTTCAAAAGGTGGATTTAAATTTTTTTTACTATTAAAAGGTGGTAAAAACACTTTAGAAAAATATTACTTTGTTATGCATAAAATTGGGTTTGTTATTATGTTATGCTTATAAAATATATTGGATGAATGTAAAAAATATTTGATTGAATATATAACACATATATTTCATTAATATCATTTAATAATTGTAATTAATTTAATATATTAGGATAATACATCATTATGATCCTAAAAACATTTACATTATATTCAATTGTTTTTTATATCCATTTCTAAATAATCGGTAACCTATGAATACATTTTATATTTTTATAAAAAATATATTTTAATAATATATTTAATAATATTAATAACTAATAATTTAATATCCATCTTATATCTTATAATATTAAATGTTAATATTTTAATAATATTTTTTTCAGTAAAACTTGGTCTTGCATGTTTCACAAGCTATCGATGAAAGTCTTTTTTGCGTTTAACAAAAGGTAGCTAAATATTTCATGTATTAAAAGATATATAATATTTTAATTTTATTTAATATATTAAATATACTATAAAGCCATGAGGTGTTATATCCCTTTTTACGTTTGGTGTTGCTTCTCATACATGTTACCAAAAAGAATGTTCTTACATTTGTATTTCGGGGCATTACATATTGCTTCTTCATATCCTAGGGATAAAGAAAAAAAATAAGGGTGATCTCAAATTCTATTTTAGGTTTATATAAAATTGAAACTATCATGAATATATAATTAATAATCAATATAAAATTTTATATAACTAAGAATGCATTCCATTTAGTCAATAACTTGAGCATGAAAAATAATATGAAAGGAGTAAATGAATATCAATTGATGCCATATAAATAATCACATGAGATTGAAACTTATCCATGAATATTATTCAGAATAATATTATGGGTATTAATAATTGATTTTAAATTTATGGAAAGCATAATTTCATACATCTGAAATGTAACATTGAGGCCTTGGGACATGAAATATTATATAAATGGGTATGCCTCTGCAAAATACCCAATCTAGTTTGTCTCATGAGACCAAAAAATGCATCAAGGGGTTACGTAATTACATTATGCAATCATAAAATAATAATTCCAATTTATTCATCATATGAATGTAGAATACATATTAATGAATATGACATAAAAATCAGAAATTTTTTGTATTAGAAGAACTAGAATACAGAATTTCAATACTTTCCCCCATCAAACTGATAATAAATGAGACATAAAAATATTTTTTATCATATATTTGGATTATATCCTTAGTAAATAATAATATTAAAAAAATTATTTTCAAATTGATAAAAATAATTTAAAAATATCACTAGAAATGTTTCTTGAGAAAAATACCCTTTTCACATTAAAATCACTTGTTTAGAAATTTCCAAAATAGTAAAGAAAACATTTACATTTAAAATAATACAATAAACTTGTAAATTAAGCTTACAATTTTTTATTGGTCATGGGGGAAGGATATTACATTTGTGACCTATAAGTTAAAAACCCATTTCTTTTAACAATTTTCTAAAAAATTCACAGAGCACCTCATTTAGAAAATGAAACTTGGATTAATTTTAAACCATTTTTTAAAAAGTTAAAAAATGGGTTAAAAAATATATAATAAATAATTATATAATATTAAAAATATTTTTTTAAAACATTTTCAGCAAAATATAGATATGACAAAAAATGATTTTTCGATTTAGTAGAAAAAAATGTCGGGTTTCCCTATAAAACTTGATTTGGGTATATTGAGTATATAAAGTGAGTAAAATGAAAGGAAAACTTTTCATTTACAAAAATAACCATATTATAATAAACTATATTGGGTTTAATATATATTTATAATATAATTCCCCTATTAGAGAGTAAAATATAAACAATATCAAATGATGATGAGATTGTGGAATAAAACCTTACCATCTTGGTAATTTTATATTCAGAACCACCATGAAATAAATAAAATGAAATGAAATATTAAAAACCATAACATAAATATATTCATTATTTAATATCTCAAAGGGGAATTATATACACTTTATAAAACAAAATAGGTGTATAACATAACATATGTCATAAAGAAGACAATTTGAGATGAAGAACCCTTACCTTGGGTTTGACTTACTTCATATGTGTTCTAACCTACTATATAATAAATATATATTTATTATAAATCAATTATATAAAAATAATAATATATATAATAATCTATATTATATAATTTTTACCTTTTATTACCCCTTTATTGACAATGTTTTATTAAAATCACTATTCTCAGTGGTAACTGCTTTATTTTTCATATATGTTTTGGTTAGGTAGTTATAATACTTGTAATTTTATAATGGTTACATAATATACATAGTTTTTATCATGATATTCATATATCATATATATAGTCATTTAATCTATCCTTATAACCACCCATGTAAAGCATATATGAAAAACGAATCACATCACTTTGTGGAGGTGGAAGCCCACATGTACGCATGAAAAATGTTATCATATTCTAATGCATTGGAAGGTAATAAGAAGCATATTTATGTCATAAATATATTATATATTCATTAGTTCTATATTTATAACCAGGAATGTAATTTTGAGATGGAAAATGGATTACATCGCAACATGGATACCCTAAACCGTGAATATGCAAGAGCGATAATTTCACTTTTCATAGGATGTAAAAGAGATGAAAAATGGATATAACATAGTTATAATAACATATAAGTATATTAATGATAATAGATTTATTAATTTTGTATGGTTATTATTTATTTATAGTATGTTTTAGAAGAATTAAATTATAGATATTTTATAAATAAGATTACTACTTCTTCGTAAGTGCTCTTTTAGATTTTCACTTAAGGGACCTGAGGTTGGTATTTTAGGAATACTAGAAAAATTAAAACCTCTAAAAGAATGTTTTTAAGATTTTTTTGTTGGTTTATCTCAATATAATTGTCTCTAGGTGGTGTATATATGAGAGAAGTGGTGATTCCTTTTTATAATGAACAAATGGATACAAATGAATTTAATAAAAATATTAAAATATAACAACTATATTTTCTTGTAAAAGTGGAATAATGTGGACAAAATTTCAAATATAATATATTATATGGTTTTAATCTCTTTAAACAATCAAATTTTGAGAGTTTTATGTGGTATTTTAAACCTTATCTTTTTGTTTAACCCCTTAATTAACTAATTTTAACATTAACTGTTGTAATACCCTTTTCACTCTTAAAGGGTTATAATTTAAAATTTAATGAAAAAATTTCTCCTTAAATTTCTTAGGGATGAAATTTAAGACTATATCCTATCATGTGCTTCCTCTTGAAATATTTTAATGAATTTTAAATAATTTATTTATTTATTATTTTTTATAAAAAATCAATAATGTCATTCCAACACTATTCATTTAATTTATATTTAGATGCATAAAGAAAATATTTAATTCAAATATATAATTTTTACACATATATATTATGTCATATATATGTATAAAATTCATGTTTCACTATAACTATGTAAGTTATCACACCCTAACAGCCCTTTACTTTGCGATTTTGGGTGTTGGATGTGTCTTGAAAAGTTTCAAAGGAAGACATGCGAAAAACATAGGGAGTAAATATAAAAAATAATCTAAAAAAGGATTTTATGATGTGGATCTTGGTGTTGCACCATAATCATTTTTGTAATGATGTATTGTGTTTGTTTGTAGTGTAGGTGGGCTCGATGGGGAAATTTGGAGGCACATCCATATTTGGAATTACGTAACCATTAAGGTAGGTTGCGGTGTAACCAAAATATGTCGTTTTTATATGTAGTAAGGATATGAATTAGGCCTTATTTATTGGTCAATTAGTTGTGTTATGGATAAAACCACTACAATACAAGGGCTCAAGGGTGGAATTTTATTGGTCCTACCAATTTCAGCACCCCTGCGGCCTAGAGCTTGACTATAGCATAGTCTCCTTTTGGGATTGTAGGGTTATTTGGCATGGTGGTATGGAATATAACATAGATCCTCCTTGGGTATATAGGATCTATTCGATATAATGATCTATGTTTCTTAGACATGCCTTTGACGGAGTAGGCTATGGCATGGTCCTTCTTACTACACCATAGTATGTCCCCTGTTATCCCATCTCGAGGCATGGTGTAGAGTGATCCACCATGATTTGGTGCTTTATAGGGTTTCTATTAATACCTGAACCCCCATAAAAACCAATTTTCTCCCAATTCATACATTCAAACCCTTGGTTCCCTAGATTTCTTTTAAAATTATTTGAAGCCCATTTTGGCAATGATTAATCCCTAGATTCTCAAGATCGATCCATGGTAATCTATGGTAAGTTCATCCTTAATTTATTAAAGTTTATCATCTATTTTATCTCATTTACCTTTTTTTATTTAGAACATTCTATCATGTGTTATATTGAACATTTTAATGGGGTTTATCTTTCTATTTTGGCATGGACTCCGTAGAGAAATGCATTTTTCTTGTGTTAGAGGTGATCAAATTTTTTTTTTCTTGTTCCATTATCACGTGTAAAAAATTTAAGATTTATGGATGGGGATTTGTTTCTACTCCTTTTTTATTTAGGTGATATTTCAAATTTATCATGATTGATCCCTTTGGGTGGAGGTTTAATTATCATCATTAAATATCAAAATCAATTAATGAAAGAATCTATTTATGGTTAGTGATCGTAGGTTGTTATCTTCCACCGTGATAACAATTTGCCTCCTGATTTTCTATATAGTGTGTTATCTATGTTATTATTTGTTTATCATATTATTAATTGTTGTATTAGTATGTTTTTGATGAATTTTTTTAAGAATGGAAATCGTGAAATAATTTTTTGGTTGGATAAAGAATTAAAGAAGAGGGATATTTAATTAATCCTCATCTTATTGAAATTTGATCATAATAAAATTCATGCATGATACATCTTTAAATTATATGTTTTAATTCTATGTTCTAATGGAATTGTAAAATTAACAAGAAGTTTTAATTCTTGTTGTGGATATTAATAAAAGGAATGTTAAATTAGAATTATTCTTCTCATTGGTTGATGAACGTAGTTTTGATGGTAGTGATAATGTTTAAATAATGATATCTTGACATAGATAATGGCTTGGGTAACACATAGTTGGAACATATAATAATTTAATTAGTTAATTCAAGGTGTAAAAAACGTTTTGATTGTAAAATGTTTGGTTCCTAGGTTGATCATTTTATTGTGAAGACTAAATTCCATGTGTTGGGTCTGTGAGTGTCAATTTACTTATGAGAGATAAATGCCCTTTTAAGGATATGTTTTCCTTTTGAATGTGTTTATTTGTTATTACATAATATTAATATAGATAAAATCCTTGATATTTAATGTTATGTGATTTTGGGATCAATGTTGGTTAATATGGTATGGGTAGAGAGGCACAAGTTTATAGTAACAATTGATGCCTATGGTGGTGTGATGCAATGTTGTGTTGGGGATGACACCATTATTGATGGAATAGGTTGAAGTTGGGATTATCCTTTGTTGTTATTAAAGTTGGTATGCCCTCTTATTAAATATATTTAAGGTTCATATGTCTGGATTGCTTACTTACTTATATTACTTTACCCACTACTTGAGGTATATGGTTTTTCTTAGTTATGCATCTCTTTATTGTATTTTAGAATGTTTCCTAGAGTAATTGGAATTTTTTAATAGTTAATTATTTTTAATAAATATTTATTCAATGGGTTTGTGTATTCTTATAATGAAAAATATGTTAATCTTGAGAGCCATAAAATCAATTGGATTATGCATAGAGGGAAAAGAATTCATTATAGTTGTTAATTAAAGGTAAATTGTAATAATTTTGATTTTTTAATTAATGGTTAATTAATTTATTAATATTAATTGAAATGTAAAAACTAAATAATTAATTTAATGAATTAATTCATAAAATCTTGTGTACTTATAAGATATATAGTTCATTATAGTGGTATCTGGGTGTTCGAGTGACAATAGTTGCAGTTGAGCCTAAGGCTAGGTTAATGCCCTTAGTGTGGTATTGATCTATATTTCATCATGAATGTTTTCTGATTTCATACACTACTACGACCATTTTTTTATGGATTCTAACACCCAGTTAACTCTGGTAGGTTGTTTTCCGCAATATTTAGGTTGGCATGGTACAGATGGTTGACTACCACTATGGCCCCACTCTCTTTTCTTAGTAGTATTATGTGACGCTTTGTATGGTGATAGGGTTTCCATATTTTGTGTAGAGGTTTATAATGTCATGTGGTTATTTAACACATGTTTATCTATAGATATAGTATCTTAAGTATTACAATTAGTATGATGTGTGTGGGCTATGGTGGCTTGATGTACATTACCTGGTGTATGGGCTACGATGACTTCTGGAAAAATACTTGATATATGATACATGACATATGGGTCGAGATGAATCCAAAAAACTACTCGATTACTATATGGAGATGTGGATGGGTTGATGATATTATGCGATGAATGAGGTTCATGTTATGATACTTATATAATCTATATTCATGATGACTTCTTTTAGAGGGTGATGGATTAGTCTGTACATTGTTGGGGAAGAGAAAAAATACAATGGGAAAGTTGTAGCTGGGTACCCTTGTTTTATTACTATAATATATGATCCCTTGTATGTTATAATTGGTGAGAGTTATCCATGGTGAGTCTGGGAACTTATTATAGATATTTAGGATGATATTTAGTTTCACTTATTGTTCATTGAGATTTAATATGATTTCTTTATTTTTTGAATTAGAGGGTCTGAAGAGGATCCTACTGAGTATACCAATTATTCTCACTCTATATATATAAAAACATGATTTTCAACAAGTAGGTTCAAGATATATATTGGGATGGATTTACTAGCTTGTGGTTTTTCAGGAGTTGTTTGAGCTTCTTGATCGACACCAAGTTTTTCTTTTAATACTTGTAGTTTTCCTTTCAAAATGTTTTAGTCTTGTATAAAATGACATATATGAAATTGGGTTTTCATTATTATATCTTAGAAGGATTTTATTGTTTTACTTGTCTTGTCTCTCTCCCTTCCATAGGTTATATTATAGGGAAATATCTCGCATTTTCTGTATATTATACCTTTGGTTCTTTTCACCAACCTGGAGCTTATTGAAGGTAGGATTCTGGTATTCATCGTCTCCCTTATCTTATTTCTGGACATGGATGGGTTATTTTAGTGTGATTGTGTGTGTGTGTGGGGGGGGGGGGGGTCCATGAAACAATCACTCATAATATATTAATTTTAGAGTTATTAAATTAAATTATTTTAATTTCTAGTAATTGAATAAATACTATATCAGCATTGCATAAGACTTCAAGGTAATTATTTAATCACTAAAAATTATATATAAATAATTTTGAATAAATCAATTAGGTTTTCTTTAAAATAAACATTTATAACTAAAATTTCTATAATTTCTCTTATAATTAGAATTTATAGTTATTAAACTCAAGAGAGTGACACGTTGGGTTTTTTATTATCATAAATTAATATAAAGATCCTCATAAAGGATATATGGATCCACGTGTCCATATATTTAAAAATTTTATAGACATTTTTGAAATCCAAAAAGTCAATAGGATACATTCTTGTTTTGGGTTGATTTTGACACCTCATCTCATGGTTTTAACCCTATTTAATATATTTTATATTTACTAAGATGACAAAAATTTACCAAAGTTACTATTTATAATGACTATAAATAAAAGGTTTCAATATAGAAAATTTAGGCTCCATGATTCAAAATAAAAAAAAATCAAATTTTCAATATTCTATTTTTAGATGTGGCATAAATTAGTTTTTGATTAAAAATAAAAACACAATCAAAATCATTTTTTTAGAAAAAATTCCTTTTTAAGTATATAAATGTTTTTATGCTAAATTAAAAAATAAAATTGATTATAGTGAATATAATTGGACAATTCATAATAAAATATATATAACTTTACTTTGAAACCTTTTTTAAAAAATGGATCTTTTTAAATTCTTGAAAAAATTACATCTTCTAATGAAAATGTGTATTTTTCATTATTCATTAAGAGAATAATTCTTTTTAGGAAAATCTCAAAATTTTACTCCATGTTTAATTTTATATTCTTATTTTTTTCATTTTATAAAATACAATTTAAAAATTTAGAATAAATTAACTAAAATTCGCACTTATAAAATGAAAAATAAAGCCATTTTTTATAAAAATGTATTTTTAATGTATAAAATGGCTTCACTAAAAATTTTGTACTTATTAATTATAAACACAATTTATAAAACCTACATACATATTTTCTTAATTTGTTTAACCCAATTCATACCCTCTAATTCAACAACCAATTAAAAATTTTCATATTTAAATATTATTGTTTCATGGTTCGTTTAATCTCGGTGTTGCATGTTATATTTTCTATCGAACATAGTGTCCTTTTAAAATATCGATGTGTTGAATTCTACAACTATTCCATAAATTTTTTCCTCACAATTTCAATGTATTGTTTTTGGTAAGGTGTTTGATATTCTAAAATGCATTTTTCAAAAACCCACATTGTAAAAACGGTTAATCAAATTTACTCTTAAATATAGGGAAAAATAAATATGAAGGCCATTTAAAATAACACTAAATAAGGCTTCCAAATAAGAGAAAATTAGTGGGAAGTGAATATAAGGTCATGTAGAAAAAATAAATGTCCAAATAATGATGGATAATGATAGATACCATTGATAAAAATAAATTGAATATTCTTGATAAAGTTAACAACCACAGAACTATAAATTAATATAGTGTGAAAAGACTATCGATTAACTGGGAATAAATGTAATACGATAAAAAATTAATTTCAATATATCTTTCCAAGATTTGAGGAATTATTTTACCACATAGCCTAAAAATATAAGAAAATATCCTTAATTGAGAAGTATAATTTAACCCTTTAACCAATTTTTTTCCACAACATCAGCTTTTACTCCGAACAATTAGTATTAAAGATGATTTTTTCATGCCGAAAGAAATAAAATAAACTTATAACATATCACAAAATATACAAAATTATAATAATATATTCTACCATTCTTTTAATATCTAACAATTTTGAAATGGTTACCACAAGGAAAGATAACATGAATAGTGTATATTCTTTCATATAAAGAAATAACACATTTTACTTAAATGTTTCTATAAGAACACCAAATGTTCATCTTGTTGGAGATGGTGTCCTAGAACCAACTAATTTATACATTAGTATAAACTTTTATTCATGGTTTTTGAATATTAATAAACACCTTATCACATATTGATTGTTCTTCTATATGAAAATTCATGTGATAATGTCCTAAGGATAGCTATTTTACTAAAGGGTTAGAGCAGATCTCTGCTATGATGAGAACTTGGAAGTGCTATAAAACTATTCTTGAATATATGTTCTATAGAAAGATGATATTATTTGAGGGACATAAATAATATAGTCCATTAGAAGCGCGGACTCATAAAACTTTGAGTCACCTTCTCGTGGTGTGCTACCTTGGTAACATCTAGGAGGATACTATAATAACTAGACCTGCCAGTAGGAAATCCATATTTCATAGTGTCATTGGATGTTCCTATCTGTGGATTTGTGTATTAGTCTATAGAATTTCATATTATTATTAATGGGTATTAAAACACATGCACTAAGATATATTGATAAAAACTATGACGACACACTATTTTTAGTGAGGTACGATATGTTGGGTGTGTCATGAGTAATAATACATTAATAGATAATGCGAGATAGAATTTTCCCTTCTATTCCATAATAGAAGTTATCTTTGGAAATTTTATGGGATTTATATAGCATAAATAAATCCATATCCATGGCGAGGAATGGTTAAGTTAAATTCTGGGAGGTTAAAGAAAGGGTAATCGAGGACATGGGTTAATGAAACTAGAATGCAACCCACTTGATTCAAGATATCAAGAAAAGGGGATTACATTACATTATAATCATTCATATTAAGTTACATGTCATTGTAGAGTTAACCTATTATTTTATGGGTGCCTTGTCATGTTTTTAGATTCTAACCTTGGACTTTAGGAAGACTCTGCCTAATGCCACTAAAAAAGAGGCCTAGAGGTTCAGACACTATGTGTGTCTAAGTACCTCAGTTATATATTCATTTTACAAATTAAATAATGATTATTCCTGATTGTTGTTTAATAATTATTCATGGATGCGTGATCACATTTATTTAAACACTAGTTATTTGAGAGAATATATTTTGGGTGATATAATTTATTTATTAGCGGGTAATGAAGTGATATTTATTTAAGATATAAATAGTCATTATTCGAGTTCAAATAAATGTGGTGAAGGAAATAAAGAAAATATGAAAAACAAAAAATACACACTATGTATATTATATAATCCCTATAGTTTTTCTAGATATTTGTGATAAATAATATTATTTATTTCATTAAATAATATTTGGTGTAATTCTATGGATTCATTTCAAGTGATAATAATAGTGAAATTCAATTATTAGACATGGGTTCTTACTAAGAAATAAATTAAATGAATAAATGATTTTGGGTAATTAATTCAAGTTATTATTATAATTAATATAAATCCCAATTACATTATTCTCTTAAGATGTTTCCATTGATTGTGGTTTTTCACAACGGATCTTGATAAAGCTCTCAAGATAAGAAAGAATTTGTTTCCTCCAAGAACCCTATCAAATTACGAGAGAGATCCTTCTCTACCGGATCAAGGGGAGCACTTTGGAAGCAGCTCTAAAGGTGATCGAAGGTAGAAATTTCCAGGAAAATATCTTCTACACTAGCACCCAGAGATCCCTTCAGTGACGCCCAGAGATACGTGGAGCACGTGTAGCTCACAACTAGAGGAATAATACACTTGGATTCTACAACAAAATGACATATCACATTAAATCGTGACCATAAACATAAATGGATAGAGAATTACATCAAGGTAATTATTTTAATCTAATTAAATTTATTATAAAAAACATATGATGATCCTCTCGATGGTTTCAGAACATCACTTTTTTCCTTTCGCTCTTTGTTCTATTATAATTATCTGGAGTTTTATCATCATGAGAGATATTAGATTGATCATTGTTAACTGTAAAATTAAATTTGGGTAAAACCATCCACGTGCTTCTGATGCAATTGGAACCTAAAAAACTTATATTATTCCACAAATAAATAAACATAAATCTTAATTATCCTCAATAACCAAAAAAATATGTTAGGTGTATAACATAAAATATGTCCCAAATGAGAGAATATGAAAAGGAAAACCCATACCTCAAGTCTGACTTCCTTCGTATGAATTCAATCCACCTGTATGATAAATATATATTTAAGATATATCTATTTAATAATTATACTCACATATATCATAAAATATATGATTCACTTATAACATTTTATCAACCCTTTATTAACAATTCTTTATTAAAATCAGTGTTCCGGGTGAGAACTACTTCGTTTTTCATGTATGTTTTGGGTTAATAGTTTTTGTGTTTATTATTTTATCAGGTTTTAATAATTTAATTTTTTTAGTAATGATAATAAAATAATTTATATTTATTAAATGTATACATATTACCATCAATCTAATGCATATATTAAAAAAACATCACATCACTTTGTGGAGGTGGTAGTCCACACGTATGCATGAACAACGCTATTTTTTCTAATGGATTGGAAGGCAAGAAGGTTTATATGTAATTATAATTATATAATAATATTTATCTCATAAATATTATATATATTCATTCAATTCATATTTATAACCATCTTAGTAGTTTGGTGATGAAAAATGAATTACACCGCTATATGGAGATGATAAGCCATACAAATGCACGAGCGATGTTTTCATTTTTATTAGGATGGAAAAGAGATTTAAAATGGCTGTACCATAATAATTATAATATCTCACTATATTTATAGTAATTTAGGTATTATTTTTGTATGTTTATTATATATTTAAAGTAATTTTAGCAATATTTTTTTGAAATGGATGGTAAATATGATTACGTATTCTTCAAAAAAGCTATATTATATCCTCACTTAAGGGTCCTAGGGTTGGTATTTTAGGAATACTAAAACTTCTATAACCTTCATAAGTATATTGATAATTTTTTTTAATAGTTCCCCAATTTAAGAGGCTCTAAGTGGTGTATATAAGAGAGGATAGGTGATGCCTTTTTATTATGAATGAAAGGACACACATGGAATTAATAAAAAGAATTAAATATATGAAATTAATTTTCAAGTGAAAGTGGCACAATGTGGCCCTAATTTATTATCTAAAATAATACATGGTTGATATAAATTAAATAAATAAAATTTTTATAGGTTAATGTAGTAATTTAAAGTATATCATTGGTTTAACCCCTTAGTTAACCTGTTTTACCCTAAATCATGGTAACACCTTTTTCACTTTTAAAGAGTTATAATCTTACTTATAAGATAAAAATATACCAATAAATAGCGAATGTATTAAATTTCTGACCATATATTATTCTAATTTTTCATCTTTTGATTTTTTTTATTTTTAAAAAATTTAAAAATATATTAATTTTCATAAAATATCAACAATGTTCTTTTACATTATTTATTACATTTTTCCTTAAAGAAACATATATTTAATCCACATATATAATTTTAACACATCTCTAATATTTCATAATAGCTATAAAATTATTGGTTCACTATAAATAACTCAAAAATTATTACTTTTAGTGTTTTTAAAAATATATTTTATATTTTAATTAATTGAATAAATACTATATAGACATTTCATAAGAATATAAGGTAATTATTTAATCAATAAAAAATATAAAAAAATAACCATTTTTAAAAAATTAGTTTATATTTAAAATAATCATTTCTAACCAAAATTTTTCTAAATTTATCCTTATAATAAAAAAATTAGACTTATTAAAGTAATGAAAAGGACACTTTGTATGTATTCTCTTCTTAAATTAATATAAATGTCACAATTAAAGAAATATTAAACTATGTTGCCATATATTTGAGAATTTTATGGAAATGTATAGAATCAACCCACAAAATAGGACAAATTAATGTTTTGGGTTGATTTTTAGAGTTTATCTCACTGTTTTAACCTAACTTTACCGATTTTACCCTTACTGTAGTGAGAAGAATTTACCAAGGTTACTATTTATTCTAATAAAAAATAAAAGGGAAATATTTACTAATTATGGAAATTTTGATTCCAAATATGAAATTAAATTTTCAGGATTCAATTTCTATATGTGGAAAAAAATAATTTAAGATTAAAATTAAAAATACAGTGAAAAACTATTTTTCAGAAAAATGATTCTTTAAAGTATATATAGGTTTTTATACTAAATAAAAAAACATTGAATATAATAATATTAATTAGATTATTAATAATATAATAGAACAAATATTACTTTGAAACCATTTTAAAATAAAAATTCTAAATTCTAAATTCTTGAAGAAATAATACATTTTTAATGAAAATCTTTATTTTTCACTACTCACTAGAAAATACTTCTTTTTATAAAAATAAAAAAACTTCACCCTAATTTAATTTTGATATTATTAATTTAATAATTATGGTAATTTTATAAAATATAATTTAAAAAAGTAGCAAAAAATTAATTATAATTATCACACACAAAAATGAAAAACAAACCCAATTTTGAAGTATAAAATGATTTTACTAAAAATTAATACTTATTTATTATAATTACATTATATAAAACCTTTATAAAACTTTTAATAATATTTTTAACCCAATTCATACAAAAAAATTTAAGGACTAGGTTATAATGGTCATATTTAAATAATAATATTCATTTGTTCGTTTAAGCATGGTGTTGCATGTTCTATACACTATTGAACATAGTGTTTTTTTAAATCTAATGGTGTTACATTCTATAACAATGATATAGGTAACCTTTAAAAAAATTATTACTGATAATGGTAATAGGTAATAATTTAATTTATATATACATAATAAAATATTTTTAAATTATATTTATATAAAAATAAGTATATATATTTAATTATAATATATAAATATGATTTATATAACTATATATTAAAAAATATTAAAACCCGTACATTCAAAATTTTACATATATATATATATAATTATCAAATTTAAATTAATCAATAAAAAAGTTTAATAGTATATTTATAAAAATTATGTAAAAAATGGCCACATTAATATAAATATAATATATTAATACTTTATTTAAACAATATATATATATATATATAAATGAATGTATTTTTTTGAACAGATCATATTTGAATTTATATATTTATATTCATATTAAATAATTTAAAATATATGTATGTATATTTCAATGTGTGTGTATGCATGTTTATGTATGTGGATGTTTGCGTACATCTGTATGTGCATGTATATATGTGTTTTATGTATATATATGTCTTATGTTGTGTGTTTGTGTTTTATGTACATGTATGTTTATGTTTACACATATGTTTGTGTGTGTGTTTATGTATGTGCATAATTATGTGTATGTATGTATGTATGTGTTAATGTGTTTTTGTATGTGTATGCATGTGGATGTACGTGCATGTATGTGTTTATATAGGTGTTCTTGTATGTTCATGTGCATGTGTATGTATGTATATGACTTGTGTATAATTGTATGTATGCGTATGTTTATATGGAATGTGTATTTTTATGTAGTATATATTTGTATGCATGTGTATGTCTATGTATGTACATGCATGTGCATGTAATTGTATATATATGTTTGTGTATACAAGTGTGTACTTGTATGTATATGTATACGCATGTAAGCATATGTATGATTATATGTATGTTCATGTATGTGTACATATATGTCTATGTGTATGTATGTGTATATGTGTATCTGTAAGTGAATGTGTATGTATGTTTATATAGTATGTATATGTATGTATATGCATTTGTATGTGTATGTATTTACGTATGTGTATGTGAATGTGTATGTGTATGTGTATGTATGTTTATGTATGTGTAAATGTATCTCAATGTGTCTGTATTTGTGTATGCGTATGTTTATGTATGTAGATTAATGTAGTATGTGTATGTATGCAAATGTATGTGTATGTAAGTGAAGGCATGTCATGACCGGCCCCCCGGGGCTTGTGCTGTGACTACCCCAAGCTCTCCTTCCATAGGTTAGGGGCTGGCGACTAGCACCAAAGGCGTAATTCCCAAAAATTGCGAAGGCATTGCCTTTATAACCTGTAAATGCACACAACAAAGCACACAACTGGATACAAAACACTAAGTAAACTATATAACAAAAGAGTGCTGAAAAGTAAAAGGGACTGGAAATACAAGCCCAACTGTAAATTACAAAGAACTGGAAGTACAAGTACAAATGAAGAAAGGAAAAACAACTGATGGGTCATCCTCCAAGATTTCAACCTGAAGGGTACGTACTGTTAGCCTCCTCAACACTCTATTTCCGCCAGTCTCCTCTGTGTACCAACTCGTCAAAGGACCACCTCCGAGTACCATCCAGTCTTGGTACTCTTAGCCTTAGTCAGTGCTGTCCGTCGTCTGCATCCCACACAACAAGGTGCGGGTATAGCCTATGCATGGGAGAGTATAAATATACTTAGTAGGGACCCCGAGACCCTCAAGGTCTCATAAATCTACCAAGTATAATCCACAAATAAAGTAATCAATAGATAACACTACTTAGGTATATGCCCATACATATACATATGTTATTAAGTAATTCGTCTCAATCATGAGGAAAACACAAAAGTACTAAATCATATCAACCATGATTTTATTCACATTATCAAAACCTCTACTTCTAGCGAACTCCTGCACAATTGAGTACAGTGGGCCTGCCGTGTCACACATAGGTGCTTCCCACTACCCTTGGACTGCTGAGGTACTCCTCCTGTTGAGTACTATGGGTCTACTGCGTCACACAGAAGCACTCTCTACTGTGGGTCTGCCGCCACACCCAGACGCTCCCCCTCATAGCCTGCAGAGGTACTCCTCTTGTCGAGTACCATGTGTCTTCCACCACAACCAGGCGCTCTCCACTGGGCTAGTCGAGTCACTACGAGTCAAACGGTCATCAGTCATCAAGTCTCATCCATATTCTAGGTTCCTGCACAAAAGCTCGCTCGTCTTTGGAAGATCCGCTCCACAAGCTATTGGTCGATGCTCAAACTATTCCGAAGTCCCATGAAGAAATATCTCAAAGGTCCGCCACGTCATAGGGGTCTTAATGCAATAGACAGTATGTCAATCAGACGCCCAGTCTGTGAGTTATTAACCTTTTAGTTTCGTTGTCCTGGTTAGATTCGTCCATGATCCGGCCTAACCGTTTCACAACTATACCCCAAAATCTATTAAGGTATACCCAAGGGGACCTTTTTTCTCCAAGATTACCAGTGTCACTGATGGTTCGTCAAACGGACGTATAATTCCAAAGATATGGAAAAAAAGGGTCGTAGTGGGCCCGGGTTTGGTCCAACCTGATCAGACCGACCTGGCCAGACCCAGTCTAGGATGACACGGTTTGGGTTGACCTGACCTAACCTCTTAATTCTGGCCCTTCTCGTTGGGCGGGCCAACCCATTAGGCTTGGCCCATCACGTTGGGCGCATTCTAGCTGGCCGCGAGGGGTCGCGGAGGGAAACAAGGGCGTGTACCATTCACGAGGACGCGGACCGACCACAGGTTGGTGTAAGGGCGGTTCGGCCCAAAGGGCACCGCAAGGGGGTGGCTCGGCCCGAAGGGCACCGTGAGGGAGGTTCGGTCCAAAGGGCACCGCGAGGGGGCACAACTCAGGGCGGCAAGACCCGGAGGCCGGGGCGACTAGGGTGGCCGACGGGACAGTTCGTCCAGCGGCGACGCGAGGTATGCAGGGCGCATGGACCGCGGATCCCTGGGGTGTGCGGGGCGGGCAGGGGGCGAGGAGCCGCAGGGTGCACTGGGCGCACATAGCCTCGGGGTGTGGGGGGTGCGCAGGGCGTGCAGACGACAGAGCTTTGGGACGCGTGAGGCGCGCAGAGGCTGTGGGCGGATTGGATGACGGCTATCACGAGGGTGCGAGTGGCTCGGCCGGGGCTGCCGCGAGGGCACGACAGGACGACGGTGCTGCAGAGTAGGACGGTGCACCGTTTCCTTTGTCGCGGCAGGCTGTGGTGTCGACCACCATTCCTGTGCTCTTCCACGTAGGTTATCATCCTTCTCCATAGCGAAGAACACCAAAGGAGATCGGTAGAGGGGTCAGGCCATGTTATTTTGGCCCACACCCTCTGAGTTTGGAGTGGTAGCAAGCATCTCTACATTAATCAAGAACCAAGAACGAGGCTAATAATCGAAAAGATTCAAGAATTCAATAATAACCCCCTACTTGTTCATTGATCATCGTTGTTGGTGAGAGAAGGCAGACGTTGATTCCTTGTAGATGAAAACGTCATACGTCGAAGGAAGTTCAGAGAATGGATGTCGATGTTGAGGTTTTTTTCGTAGTCGAAGGCATTCCTTATCGTCATTCTTCGTCGGTGGAGCATTCTTTGTTAGTGGAGCATTCTTCGTTGGGAACTTTATCCTATGTTACTCCTCTCCCCAATCCTCCTTTTCCATCCAAATGAAATGGTAGCCAAAGAAAATAGATAAAAATACCTTATTAAGTTGTTGGCACAAATTTCAAATTATCATAATTAAACAACTAGGTTGGCAAAATTAATTAAGGCGGATTGGAATAATTAAATTAACGGATGTGGTGCACCATTAATGGCAGAGGAGGTCAAAAGGCTCTCACTCATTTATGAGGGAGTTGAGAGGTTTTCCTCTCCCACCATTATTAGGGGGGTCAGGTGGTCCCCACTCCCAAATTAAAATTGGGAGGTTTTTGAATTATCAGGTGGTCCCCACCATAATTAATCATGAAGAGGGGGTTTAGGCCTCGGGTGGTCCCCACTACCATAACCACTCATGGGAGGTTAATGTGTGGTGGTCCCCAACTATAAATTACACATGTGTGGTTATAATAGATAAAATAAAATAAAACATGGGTTTATTTTATTTTACAATTTCCACAAAAAACCCAAAAACTACCTTTCAACCTCGACCAACTGCCGTTGAGGTGAAAGTTTTCTTAAGCGAATATCGGTGTTGTGAGTTCAACGATGCCCTCAGATTTTAATTCCGAGCACCAGTTCAAAATTTATAAAAACCCGCTCTAACTTTCACTGAACATACCTGAACAAAACTTCAAAAATTGATTCTGCGCACACCGGGCCTCGGAATCACGCACCATCAATTTTCGAGGACTCGTAAAATTCTCATTTATTTAGAAAAATTACATGGAAATTATAGATCTTTCAAAGCATTTCATGTAATTATATGTATGTGTGTGTGTGTATACATGTGTGCGCATGTATATGTATGTATATGTATGTATGGGTATAGATGTGTATGTATATCTGTATGGGTATGTGTATGCGTATGTGTATGTGCATGTGTATGTGTATGTGCATGTGTATATGTATGTGTGTGCGTATGTGTATGTGTATGTGTATGTGTATGTGTATGTGTATGTGTATGTGTATATGTATGTTTATGAAAATGTGTATGTGTATCTCTATGTGTGTATGTTTATATACATGTAAATGTATGCATATCTGTATGTATAAAATGTGTATGAATGTTTATTAATTTAATATTATTTATTCATTTTAAATATTTCTTAATTTTTAGAATTTTTAGTAATTTATTCATTTTTAATATTTATTCATTTAATATTTTTTTAAAATATTCAATTTTGATAATTATTTATACATTTTTTAATATTAAAAAATTTAATTAAATAACAATTTTTTTTAATTATTATTAAAAATTCTAACGGTTAATAATTGATTATATTTTTTATATATAGTCAATTCAATACATATATCAATAATTAGTAATAATAATATTATTTATTCACTCAATTTTATTCATTTTTTTGTGTTTATAATTAATGTAAATAATGTTATGAATTAAATTTTATTTAAATATCATTGTAATTTTTTCAATTTTAATCATTCGTTTAATAATATTATTTTTTTTACTTTTGATATTTATTAAATTTTAATTTTCATGAAATTTATTCATTTTTCAAAATTTATACATATTTATTCATAATTTTTTAATATTTTCAATAAGCATATAATTTATATGATTTTTATTTATTAACTTTTTACTTATTAATCTTTAATAGGTTTAAAATTTATGTAATTGATTAATTTAAATTCATTTTAATGTTAATATTTTTATGGTCAACAAAAATCATTTTTAATAATTTTTTTATTTATATAATTAATATTATTTATTTATTCATTATTAATGTGATCATAATTCATGAAAATTATGTTACCAATTCACTTTTTAATTTTTGTTTGCAATTTATTCAATTTTATTTAATCATTTTTTATATTCTTTAATTTAATATTATTTACTAATTTTTAATATTTAGTAAATTTAGTTATTTTTAGAATTTATTCATTTTTAATATTTATTTTACAGAGTTATTTACTATTTTTTAATATTTTAAAATGTTTTTAATTTATATGATTAGTATTTAATCTATTTTATTTACTAAAATTTAATATTTTTAAAATATAATAAAATTTATAGAATTAATTTATATAAATAATTTTTTTATTTTTTTATTTAAATATCTAATATAATTTATTTTTTATATTTTTATTTTTTATATAATTTATATAATTTATTTATTCATATTTCTTTGTTTTTGTTTGTGTTTACAATTGATATAATTAATCTTTTGAATTCATTTTATTAGATACTTTTGTAATATTTGGATTTATTTTATTCATTTTTAATATCCTTTCACTTAAAATTATTTAATCATTTTTAATTTTTATTAATTAAAATATTTTTTTTCGAATTTAGTCATTTTTAGTATTTATTTATACATAATAATTTTATATGTTTTATTTTTTTTCAATAAATTTTTAATTTATAATATTAATTCAATATTTTTATTAAGTTTTTATACATTTAATCTGTTTTAAATTTATATTATAAATTTATTTAAATGAATTTTTTAATATATTTGTAATTTAAATAGTTAATATTTTTCATTTGTAATAATTTTATATTTTATATAATTTTTATTGTATATTTATTCATTTTTATGTATTTTTAATTTATGTAATTAGTGTTATTAATTAAATTTTTTAAATATTTTCTTAATCTATTCAAATTTATTTATTCATTTTTAATATTCATCACTTGAGTATTTTTTATCACATTAAAATATTATTAATTTTTAATATTTTCAAAATTTAATCATTTTTTAATATTTCTTTGAACATATTTATTTGTTAAGTTTTAATATTTTTAATATGTTTATATTTTATATAATTAATTTATTTAAATTCATTTTTAATTACTTATGTGATTTATGTAGTTATTATAGTTCAATTTTAATAAATTTTAATTTATATAATTAATATAATTTATATTTTCATATTTATTCATTATTTTTTATTTTTTTGTCAGTGCTAATTTAAGCATCGATAAAAGTGTATTTTATCAATGCGAAAACATAAGCATAAACAAAAATGGTATTTTCTAGCCCTTATATTTTTAGCACTAATAAAATATACTTTTATTATCGATTTTCAATAAGTACTGATAAAACCCATCTCACTCTTTAAAAAAGAACCTCAGTATACCGCTTCTTCCTCATATCACCTTCATGCTCCCAAGGAACCTAATCTTTACTACATCCAAAGTTGATTATTTTGGACAAATGAAACCTTAAAACTGAAGGTATGAAATTATGAATGTGTTTTTATTGAATCTCAGTCAATCTTTAAGGTGTTTTTCATAATTTTTTTGAGTTTATCTTTTGTTCCTCAACTAAATTAGCTGATTTTTTTAAAGAAAATTATGTGTTGAGACTAAAATGAATATATTTGTTGATTTTCATTCTAATATCACTTGTATTTAAAATGAATGTTGAAAGGAATGAAAAACATACTGTTTTAGTTAAGTAAATTCGATTTAAAATAATCAAATTCTTCATAATTTTTTATAGTTGTGATGAAATATTATTAGTTATTTAGTTCCTCATTAATAACATTATATTTTCCTTTTAACTTCCTCCACAATGACATTTTCTTAATATTAAATTGATCATCACTTAAAGGTACCTTAATTTATATTTATTACAAAACTAGGCTATGAGTTTAAAAAAAATTATGTCACTGCATTATGTGGTTTCTTATGTAGTTATATTTATGTGTTTATCCTAAAACAATTCAATATATCAACTTAAATTTCAAATACTTTAAGAATTAAAAGCAATTTTTAAATAGGGTTTTTAAATTGAGACATGATACTTAAAGTTATCTAATTCTCCTATCCCTAAAAAAATTATAAACATATTTTTTCTCATTATCATTTATATAATTCACCTAATATTGTTAAACTTCATTTTGAAGGAATAAATTATTTTCAATGATAGATCAATCAAAATTTTGATATTCCCACTTTCTTAAGAAATTTAAATTTTCAAAAAATTAATTTTTCCTATTTTAATAATAAGGATTATTATTTTTTAAATTCCATTACTCAATAAAATTATTTTTTGTGATTAAATACATCATCTCCATGGATTTGTAAATTAAAAATTTGGGTTATTATGGTTTAAACATTCATTTTACTATTCCTCCCATTATCTTAACAACTATCTAAATCATTTAGAATATTTAAATTTTTCTTTTGATTATTACAAAATGATGAATTTGAATATGATATCACTCATTAATTTGCAGATGTAATGACCATAATTGACGTGATTACTTTTTTTCAAATACTGTAGAAACATTTTGAAAAATAATTAACTTGTTTTAATATATGTTTTGATAGTGATATCTTATTATATATAACCTAATAATTATGTAGTTATTAAAATCCATAGGTTTCTTGTGAACATTGATAGTGATAGGCAGTGAATTATTCCCGTGATGAATACATTTTAAAAAAGGGAGATTTATGATATGTGACTTATTGTAATAAGTAAATAAGAATTATAATGCTTTAAATTCATATAATACTCGGTCTTTATATGTTCCAACAAGTTGTTGACATAATTTAATTTATATCAAATAAGATGACAATATGTGTGTATATATAATTAACATCCTTTTGGGTTTCTTTACTCACACATGTTTTGTACTTATTTATTTTTTAAATTTTGAATATCAATGAATCAAATAGGATAGATATCAGTCCAAAATGTATGGAATCCAATCATATAGAAAAAATAATTTGAGGATGGGGTGAAAGAGTTCATCATGACTGAAAAATATTGTGCATATAAAACTTCTCAAATATTTTATATGTATTTATGTTGTTTTTATACAAAACTAATTTTTCTTAGGAAGTTATAAGAACATCTGATCTTACATGCAATAGATCAAAGTTGTACATTTTGGATTAAGCAAGGGAAAGAATTTAATTTAGCTAGTGACTGGGATAAAATTTTATTTTAGGGATCATCTGATATGAGTAAAAGTGTTAATGATGATGAAGACCGTATCAAGTATATGATTATAAGCGTAAATGATAATGAATATCATATTGAAGAAATGAAAATGAAAGTTGGAAATGAACTTAATGATTGGAAAAACTATTTCAGGAGTCAATTTTTTTTGCAAAGACACCATTGTATGTTGGTTGTACTAAATATACAATATTTTCATCCATACTGAATCTATATAATGTTAAATCATGAAATCGATATAGCGACACCAACTTTACTAAACTAATTTCTCTCATGATTGATATTCTACCATAAGATAATGAAATTCCAAACCAAGCACATGATTGTTAACGAATTCTATGTCTAATGGGTATGATCATTGAAATAATACATGATTGTCCAAATGAATTTATACTATTTCACAAGGATCATGAGTCAATTAATTTTTTTTGAAATTGTTGAATGTATTGATATAAGAAATATGATTCAATTCCTATGAATATTGTATGGTACTTTCCAAACATTATAATTTTTTTCATCTATATGAAAATGGGGAGACCGTAAGGAAACTGATATGGAACACAAGTAAAATAAATCAATATGGGGAACTTCATCACCCAATAAACTCTCCACAATGGAATAAAATTGATCATGATTATCCTGAATTTAGAAATGAGGTGAGAAACCTTTGTTTTTTTTACTATTTATAGATTAAGTGAATCATTTTGGTTTACAAAGTATCTCTCAAAGTACATTCCCAATTATATTTGTAAATTACAAAATTACACAATGGTAATGTAAGAAGAAAAAATAAATTATATTATCAATGCTTTTATTATTACCAAAACAACTACTTAATGATTTTGGTGTTGATTTATCTCCATTGATCAAATATTTGAAATTGATGTGGGATTCAGGTGTTACACGGTTGTATGCCTACATAAATGAATATTTAACATTTAGATAAATGTTTTATGGGACGATGAATGATTTTTTATCTTATGTAATGTTTTTAGGATATAACATTAATGGAAATCAAGGGTATCATGTTTGTGATCAACATACACACTCAGTTGGTTTGAAATAATTCTCAAATAATTTGTTTCTAGGTCATCAAAGATTTATATCCCAATTAAATTAATACCACTATAAGATAAAATCATTTTATCAGAATTTATAAGTTGTTAAAATACCATATCTTCTAGAAGGTTATCAAAAAATTTAATAAATTAAGGTATATGGCTATCAATTTTCATAAAAGTTCATTGAAAAACCTTACAAAATCTATTGGAGAAAGAGATCAATTTTTTAAGTACTGTAATAGAATTGTTTATACACCAGAAATTTTCTTAATGTCATGTATGTGGAAAAAAATAAATGTGATAATGTTATTGAAATGATACTAAATACACCAGGAAAAAATGTATTTTCGGATAGGTTGAACATGATTGATTTGGGAATATGAGAAGAGTTTGTGCCAATGAAGGGTTAAAGACATACTTTTCTTTTTCTAGCTACTGACACTTTTTCCAGATAAGAGAAATATCACTTTTCAAACTTATTGAATTATGTAAAGGATCGAGAGTGGTATTCATAAAATATCAAAAATACCACATTAACGACAAATTTAACGTCAATGGGTCATAAATAACATGGTTGTCATATTTTTATGCAAGATAAACTTTTTCCAAATTTACACTACATTTTTCCTAAAAATGTCAATCCAATATTAGCCAAGTTTTTGTCTTTTTCAAAGCTATTTGTAGTAATGTTATAGAGTTGGTGAAAATTTCAAATAAAAAAAAGGAAATTGAAAACATATTATATGAATTGAGGAAGTTCTTACCACCATTATTCATTGATATAATGGTTCACTTTATGGTCACTTAGTTAGAGAGATTTGACTATGAGGCCCTTTAGATTATAGATTGATTTAGACTATTGAATAGTATATGATGATTTAAAAAGGGTATGTGAAAAATAAAAGTCATCCAAAATATTTTATTTTAGTGAGTTATATTGTGGAGGATGCTATTGAATTATATACCAACTACCTCTCCAAAGGGAAAAGAATTTGGCTACCAAAACATCATCACAATGAGTGAATAGTGGGTGAAATAATTTTAAGAATATACGATGTTACAATTATAATTAATGAGTATGCGTAGGATTACCCTTATATTTTACATAATAGTTTAACATTTGTGTCATATGTTGGAACACGAAAATTAATTTTTAGGCATTTGAATCCCTCAAGGGATGAAATATGGATATAAAATACACATAATTAATAGTTTATAGGATGGGTTTAAGACCATATTTTTAATTATTCAACTAAAAATATAAATTCCATTTCAGAATGAATTAAATGGCTATCCAAAGGACCACATCTGCATTTATTATCTTATAATGGTTATGTAATTAATGGTTATATGTTCTATATCGAGGAATGTGATGAACACAATTCAATGAAAAATAATGAAGATACAATTGTTGTAACAACCCTGAACCCAATATCCTATAATCAGCAGTAATTTTATTAAAATTACATAGATACAAGAGACCAAATAACCAAGGATAAATCAGTTTAGTACTATTGATTAACTATATACATTAACGGTTCCCTTATTACAATGAAAAGTAAATATATAACATAACAAAGGAAAATATACAGCTTCCTTGACAGCTTTTCAAATATTTCATCTTCATAGCCTGGGAAAGGAAAAAAATAAAAGGGTGAGTTCAAATTCTAAGTAAGGGTTAAATATATAAGAAACAACAATAAATAGTAAGTGAAGCATAATGAATAAGGAATAGTTAATATGGAATGGTAAATATCGGAAAACACAATCCATTTAATCAATAATCTGAGAATGAAAATGAATCCATAGATGGTGTTATATTAAAAATAAAATGGATAAGAATAACTGAAAACTAAATTAATTAAAAGCTTAATTATTAGATGTGATGTATCTGAAACATGAACCACTACCATAAATACTTTTCACAAGATGTTTAAGTATATGGGTAGAAAAACATTTTATTCTTCAGGGAAATAAACACGAAGGGTTTTTTGCTAGTTGTTTTGTCTCATGAGACTTGTCGATGCATTGAGGGGTTATATAATTTCAGGCTACACCTTTCAATTCATGTAAAAAACATTATTCATGAATATTTTAATTTATGAAAAATATGCATTATCAAACGTTTCATACAGAGTAAAGGATACAATTTTTTCAATGGTTCCCTAGTTAAAATAACATTCAAAGAAAACACCATATGTAAATATGGTATAAATATTAGACAATAATACTACACATGATACAATAAATATGAATTTTTAATAAAATATTAAATGATTGATGATCATAAATAAAAGGGTCAGTATATACCCCACGTAAAATACAATTGGTGAATAACATCGAAAACACCCCTTAATGAAAGAAAATTAAGATGAAGCCCCATACTAGGATCGTATCATTATTCAAATGATTGTATTATGTATATTCATTGTATATACATATAAAAAAAGTGTAAATACAACATATGATAATAAAAATTTATTTTACATATAACCTTGTCATGACATAATCCATGAAATAGAAGTTTAACCAAGTGACTGAAAATTGAGTTATCTAATCCGCTGCCACTTGTTAATCAGTCAAACCATATGCCACATAAAATTAATGATAATAAAATGAAATGATGAATATAATGGAGGTAAATATATTCCTGATATGGTGTATTCAAGGAAATAATGTACACTACACATAAGAAATAAGGATTTAATAAGGAATATATCACACAGAAGTAAAAGTGAGATGAGAAACCCCTTACCTCATGTATAAAAGTGTTCTACACATATACTTAAGGTCCTAGATAATAAAATTATATTATATTAATTAATTAATTAATTACATATTCAGCATATATTTTATTTTTTATAATTTTATTATGATCATTTATGGCTATTCTGGTGATTTATAATGTTTAATTTTCTTGTCCAGGGAGAATTCATTTCATGGTTTTATGGTCGATTCCCTTGTGTATAATTATGACAGTTCTTATAAAATAGAAGAAAAAAGAAAGAAAAGTAAAATCAGTTATTATTAATGAAATTCAAGAAACTTTATTGATGTCAAATATTATTTGGTTATATGGTTTGAGGATGACTCCTTAGAAAAAACATTCATGAAAATTCTTTAATTTGTTTGGGATATTTTTACAATCATCATGAACTTGTATAATTTTATTTAATATTATGCTTATATGAAGGTTATATAATAATAAATTATATATAATATGTATATTAAATTCTTTTTTAACAACAATAATGTTTTTATGATGATACTTGAAGGTGGTAATGGAAAATAAAAACTCTTTGTCCATGAAAGCGGTGGATCTACATATCATGGATGATGTTTTCATTTTTAGAATAAAAAGAGAAGAAAAGATATTTGATGATAGATATTCTATTAGAATAATAAATTTATTGTATATATATGATACTGGATTTACCATCCCACTTTGAAAAGGGGATGTGAGGAGAGGATAAGAAAATAAATGAAATTAAAAGAAAAATAAGGAGGATTTTACCTCTTGAATATCATATCCTTGGGAAACTTTATAAGAAACTCGGAATTGGTCTTTTGGTAAGACCAGTGACTCTTGGACATGAAAAAGAGGCTTGGGAAAGAAATTGTTTTGAATTAATATAAACTTCATGGATTATAATGTGTTAGGAGAAGGGGTGGAGGGGTGGTATTTATAGGAGAGATGAGTTTTTTTATTATTTTATTCATCTGTTTATTATTTTGGCTTAAGACTATCAGTAGTGTTGATTCCTATGACTAAATAAATTAAATAGACTACGTGAGTTCTATGTAATTATTTTTTATCCAATACATAAATCATCCATGACTCAATAATTCATTTATTTACTTATAAGTCTAAATACTATAAATTCCCATATTTTTCTATTCACCGAATATTCAACTATTTTAGGATAATTCCACAAATTCACCCTAACCATTTTTCAACATGTAGATTTTAAACAATGGACTCTATTTTATGAAAATAGTTTATAAATATGTGAAATTTAATTTCTAATTAAAACAATCATTTATTTGAAAAAAAAACTGATTTTAATATTATAACAGATTTTGCGACCCTTGGAAAAATTAATTATAGTCTCATAATATTATCTTATAATTATAAAACAAAATAATATCAATTTTGGAATATAATTTATGAAAATAATTTTTTTTAAATCATTATATTAATTAATAAATTATAAATAAACATTTACATTTCATAAAAAATACCAGCCCTTAATTTATCATTTTGAAAACATTTATTTACTTATTCAATCATATAAATATATTATATTTTAATTTTTGAGATGACTAAATTTTATTTATACCGTAATAGGTGGGGTTATTATCAGAGTGGGTACCAACAGACATATTAATATTACAATGAGTATATTAATATTTAATAGTATATCATGATTCGTTTAAGGTCGGTGTTACATGCAAAATAAGATATCGAATTAATTTTATTTATTTAAGAAGATACCTACCATAAAATATTGGTATATTATACTTGTGGATGAATCGATGCATGTATTTAGTACCAAGTAAAAAGTGAAATTTATGTGAATATTTTATACTTTGGTATCATCGAAGAAATTTAGAGTTGTATTATAAAACATTCCATGTGATGATTTTTTAATCCAAGTGAGTTGATAATAGGAGTTAAGTTAAAGTCAGTGAATTGGGATTCATGAATGTGTGTTTTAGTAAGGAAGGGTAGAAGCATGGACCGTTAATAATGCCATTATATGAAGTGAATTTATTTTGTCTCCTAATCCTATAAACAAAATGTGCTATATTGTTCTTTTACTAACAAAAACCAATGCATGTTTAAATGCCAATTTAATTGAGGATGATCATTTCATTAGGATGTTTCAATCAATTTACGATGGTTTCAATATAGATATGGACTTTAATATCGAAGGTGACCACAATTAGGGGATTTAAATACTCAATAATGAGGTCAAATACCTTTATCCTTTAAATTAAAATGCAGTTTAAGAATTAAGATATATATTTTTTGTAATAATGTAACACCCCGAGATTTTATGAGAAATATATATATATATATATATTTTTAAATTTCAATGATGCCTTGTGTTGTATGCTACACCAAGATTATCTTTCTCTATACACAACACCGTATTTTCTTATAGTATACACAACACTTTTTTGGCTTGCGTTACACGCAAGAGCAACCTTCATCGATAGCTTACGTTGTATACAATACTGAGTTTCACTAAACAACGATATGTTATTAAAATATTATATAAAATAGCCATTATGAATAGTAATACCCACTTTTTGAAATTTTATTAATTTTATCTTTCAAAATTGACTTCATTTTTGGATTCAGAATATAAAAATTAGCCTTGGGTGAATTTTTGGTATTTTTCTAAAAAAATTCATTTTTTGATGAATAGTGAAAACACTGAGTTATTGGTTAAAACTGACTTTTTATTTAAATAATAATTTATTTTATATAAATTTATTTTAGTTAAAAATAGATACATAATACCTATATAAGTTCAATTTAATTCATTGGAGTCATTTTATAATAATTTTAGATATATAAAAATTGTATTGAACTTTTTACCGACTTTTACACACCTCCTAGGAGCATTTACAAATTACATAAAACATAATTTTACCGCTTCTGTGAGCTGAATTTAAAAAATTTGAGAGACATGGTTGATATCATCAAGCAAAATGTGGTTCAATGAGATGAAAATAATTTTTTTTGCGAACAGAAACTTTTAACTTTTATTTACCACGGTTAAAAGAAAATAGGGTAATTAAGGGTAAAAATGATATTATTATTACCCTAACAAATATCCTAATTCATTTAGATAAATTTAAATCGACCAAAAAAAACCTAAGGAATAAAATATTACCCTTTAGGTCCACTTGAATAAGATTAGGACATTTATTATTTTTTTATTTAAAGAAGAGTTAAATAGTTAAAATCAATGTTTAATAGCAAAAACACATTTTATGTTGGGTTATACATAAGATAAATTCGACTATAAATATTTATTAGAAATATAATACAATTTAAAAAATAATGGTATTTTATTCATATTTTTTAGACATTATACAATTTAATTTATTTATGACACAATGATGATGAAGTAATTACCTTATTAATGAAATATTAACATAATTGATATTATAAATACCCAAATAAATGTAATTTGAGGCTTTTTATGAATTAATCTAATTTTATAGGTTAATATAACATATTAGGATTGGTTATATGAATTATTTTAGAAGTAATAATGCTTTTATGAATTTATAAAAAACAAAATACTAAATAGTGTCAAAATTGACATAAAAGAGTTTTTAAAACAAATATTATATTATTAATTGTTATAATGGTCATAAAAATCTAAGTTTCGTCTATAAGACTTATATAATAATATATATGACATTAATGAACAAATTGGGGTTCCATTGGAAATTTATAGAAGGTTTATTAACCATATAGTGTAAGAATAGAAGAAGACACTGTAAAAGTTAAATTATTTAACATAGAGTTAAATCTAAATGATAAGGTTGAAATGGTAACCTAAACTTGTATAAAACTTATTGGTTTAGAGAAATTAGACCCATCCCCAACCTATATTCTAAAATTTTCAATTTGGTGCCCTTATAAACTGAATATGAATTTATTGTAAAATAATATTTTAAGTTTTTCCTAAGGTGCCCCTCACCCCTCTTATAAAAGGGAACTCCCCCTTCTCTCTAATTCATACCTCCAATTCCTTTTGTCTCAGAAAAAACATGCCCAAATACTCTCTCAACTGTCCTAAATTCATCCTAGATGCCTTAATCTAGTCAGAAATCCAACATAAAGATCCCTTTTGGTCATATCAAAAGAAAAACTCAAAGAAGAGGTAATTATCTCACCACCTATTTCAAGTTACTTTCTTCTTCCACTTCCCCCTTCTTAGTTGTTTCCATTATAAAATAATAAATCCAATATCTTCTATATACTAGTATGTTATTATAAAAATTTTACAACCATATTAGTTATTTTATCCATCCTATGAATGAAAAAGTCACCACACGTGCATACGTACGGCTTACCGTCTGCACGTCATGGTGTAGTTTGTTATTCAAACATTTAATCATTTAGATGGGTATAATAATGAGTATAAATGATATAAATAATAAATAATAAATTATTATTATTATGTATATATTATATACCATCCAATTATATACGATTTTAATACCAAAAGAATGATATTGTTGTTTATGCATACGTACAGACTACCATCTCCACGAACGCGATCAGATTGATTTTCTGTAATTAACCATTAAAGTATGATTATAAAGTATATATAATAAATAATCATGAAACATATTAAATAATAATGATATTTTATTCATGTACATATATGTTTCATTTACTTAATTCCATTCAATTCATTAAGGAAACAAAAACAACGTTCATGCATATGTAGGACCTACCGTCTCTCTAAAAGGTGTATTTCATTCCATTTATCGATCTATCATATATATTTATATACTAAAAATATATTATATATAAATCATGTTTTAAATTCTATAATTTATTAAATCATTATATAAGTAATAATTTCAAGAACCACAAGTCGAAACACGTATCATAAATGAAACGATTTTACACAAAACGCTACTTTAACATGGAATTTACAAAAGAACGAGTAATATAAAGTCATAAGTGAATCATATATGATATCATAAATATTATTATGGTTATTTTACAAGTTAATAATATGTTTGAACCCACTATACTGGATTCTCAGACACATTCAGAATAAATTAGACATAAGGTAAGGGAAAATCATGCAATCTCAATTTTTATCCGAGATTGTTTATACTTCTGTATTTACTGGGGCATATTTATCATCCACATCCATGTTTCCATAATATGTAATATTATTACTATCCCCCAAAAAAATTTTAAATACAAATTTTACTTATTGGTTAGTTTTTAGTAAAAGATACGAAAGGAAGCTTTTGTCGTTTTCAGTACGAGATACTTTTTGACTTTTCCATCCAAAGTACGAGAAGAATGTTTTTTAACTTATAGGGAATGGATGGATTTTTATAGTTTCACAAATACTTATTCACAGGAAGATTACTCTAAAATAACTCATGATTATTTTTAATAAAAATCCTTTTCTTTTAAAATTTCATGGCATTTCGTGAAAAGAAAATGATTTTGAAGAAGAAAGGATATTTTTCTCAAGAATTCATTTCATGTGTTTTATCAAAACTATTTTCCATCTAAGATGAAATTATTTATTAGGTACATGTTTCAAGTCTAATGTCTCAATTATTTAAATGGTTTTATTTTTCTTTTGATTATATGATATCCATTTGTTTTATATGGAATATGTTCTGATGGTATCATGTTTATAAAACCCATTTTATTCTTTGGGTTATGATGAATGATTTATATTGTGGCACATGAAAGAATAATTTCATTATGATATGGGTGGGACCTATATCTCCCTACAATTAATTGGGTAATGATTTATATCTCATGATTTAGACATGGCTGGAATGACAAGTTAATCTAGTTCAGTGATAAAGGACCGGAACGAGGAGTGAACTCAATTCAGTAATATAATTTTACCAATCTGATGGGCATGGTAGTAATTCGTTGGATACAATGGAAATAATATCTCATGCTTAATGTTTTTCCACAATTGAATATTTTATTCCAATGCAATTTTATCTTAATTTATGTTCCCTTATGATATATGCCTTACGTACTTCCAATTTTTATGTCATTGCTCAAGATTTTGATGTTTAGATTTTATGTTCAGGTTTTTGCATTCAAATGTTTATGGATTGTTTTATGTTATCTGTGTTTACCCTTATTGGGAATTTGAGCTCAACCTTTTTATGTTTTCTTTTCCCTAGGATATAAGTAAAGGTTTTAGGTAAGAAAACAAAAAAGGGTAAGATCTTTATGGGAGATGTTGAATATCTTTCACCATGATTATAAGATTATGTTATGAGTTTCCAAAACACTAAAATATTACAGTCCTTGGATGTTTGTTTTTTTCATGTATTAAATATTACGCAAAAGTAATGTAATGTCTATATACGTCAAGTGTGGGTCCCTACAATTGGTATTAGAGGAAAGGTTTAGTTAACCGTTGGAAACTAGGAAGTGAAAACTTTTGTGAAATCCCTAGAGATATTTCTATGGTATGTCTAGGGATGTCTCTAAGGTTATGTATAAGTATAAGTTATAGTCATATAATTATGGTAACGATCTTATAATTAAACCTAAGATGTTATAGACTGAAATTACTCCCCTTGATAATGTTGTTTTCCTAGTATTATTTTTTAACTCTCACACTATTCTTTTTGGGTTTTAGATGATGGTAGGAAACCGAAGGAACTGTGTTGAATAATGTAATGGATGATGTAGTGATTTTCCTCCTGAACAAACCAATGTTATAGGAGATGGAGTGAAAAATAATATTGCTATACTTACACAATCTATGAATCATTCTGGACTTCCAAATGAGAAGAGAAGGGAACAATATTCTATTGAGTCCTTCATGAGGAAATATCCCCCATCTTTCAGTGGGTCTTCTGATCCCCTTGTTGCTGAACAATGGATCAGTACCATTGAAAAGATATTTTCCATACTTCACTATTCAGATCATGAAAAATTCATTTTAGCTGTTTACCATTTAGAAGGTGAAGCATACCAGTGGTGGACTCTAATTAAGAATACAAGGACCCAAGATGAAATTTAATCCTTGGAATGGGAAGAGTTCAAGAATTTGTTTTTCAATAATTACATCCCTTGTATTCTTCAAACAAATATGGAAAATGAGTTCCTTGAGCTTAAGAAAAAGGATGATGAATCTATTAGTATATACGAGGCAAATTTTACAAGGCTTTATAAGTATGCATCTAGCTTTATCATCCAACCTGAATTTAAATTTGATCCATTCTTCAGTGGCTTAAAACCAAGTCTTTGAAGGGAATTATCTATAAGAGACTTTAGTAGCTATGAAGAAATTGTGCGTTGTGATATCAAGGTAGAACTGGAAGTTAGTGTAACATATCCATGCCTGGTTTTGATAAGAAAAGAAAGATAGAGTTCAAGGAATAATCTCAGAACTATGTTGAAAAGAAGACAAATTTTTTGTTATTCTCAAAGTGTGGAAAGAAACATGTTGGAGATTATCTTAAAGGGACTAGAAAATGTTTTAAGTGTGGAAAAGAAGGTCATCAAGTAGCTGAGTGACGAAGTAATGGGAAAAAGGTACCTAATGATCTGAATAGAGAAAAGACTATAGAGAACGCACCACCAACACTTCACTACTTCAAGTGTAAGGAAATGGGGCACTGTGATAACCAATGCCCTAATCCAAGGGCTAATGATGATCAACATCAACAACCTCTCAAGTTAAAGGACAAAGGGAATTTACATGAGATCACTATTGGCGATGTTGGATATGGAAAAGAAGTGGTGGAATGATTAAGTGTTTATGTAATGGGATTCCAAAATAGTGTTGTGGAATCTCATTTTTAGTATCTTGGAATATTGGAATATCTATGTATTGGTTTTTTGTGGTTTTCAATAATTATATGGTACCAGTAACCATGAAAAGTGATTGAAATATTTTTTTAAAGTAGCTAATATGCATATAAATAAGGGATAAAGAGATAATGAAATGTTTGATAGCATTAATAAGATCATGACTAATATAAGGACAAAGTGATATCATGGTTTGAGTTTATAGAATTTTTGGGATTTTGGTATGTGGAAAGAGTTACCTTTTGAAAGCATTCATGATTTCACAAATGTTCTATGGTAATTTATGTTTCAAGAGAATACATAATTAAGGTATTCACATGATTGGAATGCGATCCAAAAGATATATCTTATGATATATGGGGGATAAATGATGTTATTCACGTGCTTGTTATATGACCTTTCTAGTAATCGTTTTCTTTATACTTTGAGATTGGACAGATGTATTTTTGATATGTCTAAAGATTGGAATGGATTATTTCAGACATCATATAGTATTGTTTAAGGCTAGAGTTTTTTTCGATATTATTTCTGTAATGTTATAATATTTTTGTTTTAGAAAAAGGACAATCTTGAAGACGGGCGACAACCCATCATGTCGGAAAAGGATGCGATAATCAAACCCATAACCGAAGTGAGACATACCTTTATCACCTACTACTGGCCTAAAATAAGTCCCTGGTTAGTAGAAAATAGTTTTATTTTATTAATTGGTATGATATATGAAGTATAAGTCCATTTTAGGAACCATATACTATTAATCTCACTATAGATGGACTTATGTATATTTAATAACTTTTAATAACCTTTTTTTTGAGACAGATGGAATGACCAATCATTCTATCGCATGATCTGCTATCACTCTACGAATGAAAAATTCAAATTATTTTCTTTAAGAGATGAAGTGGAAATTGTTCACTGAATGACCAATAGTGAGATTGTACCGAATTCAATTAAGTATTTCTTCTAATTCCATTTTTTTCATATTTAGGGATATGATCTTGAAAACCAAATATATTGTCCTAGATGGTACCGTAGATCATCACGAATTTTTGGCTTTGTGATTTTTGGATTTTTCTTAGCCATGTTATCTACCACTCTCCATCAAAAAATCATGGTTATATTTCTCTTCCATATACATATTTTCACCTATGTTCTCCAATGTGGAAACCCAATGATGAGTTTATTTGGGTAACCGTTATTTTCATACTTTATTTTTTAAAACTTAAGTTTCAGTATTCCTTTTTATGATGCGGGTTTCTATGAAATAAACATACAAGTAGTAAACAATTTATATCCCTAACGAATTTTGAGGGAGAAATTCATTTTAAGGGGGGTAGAATGTAACACCCAGAGATTTTATAAGAAATATATATATTTTAAATTTCATTGATGTCTTGTGTTGTACGCAACACCAAGATTATATTGCACTATAAAAAACACCGTATTAGATTATAGTACATGGAACACTTTTCTTGGCTTGCGTTAAACGTAATAGCATCCTTCCTCGATAGCTTGCGTTGTACGCAATACTGAGTTTCACTAAACAACGATCTGTTATTAAAATATTGTATAAACTAGATGTTATGAACAGTAATACGGAATTTTTTAATTTTTATAAATTTTATCTATCGAAATGGACTTCATTTTTGGATTCGGAATATAAAAATTAGCCTAGGGTTAATTTTTGGTATTTTTCTAAAAACATTCAATTTTTGTTGAATAGTGAAAACACTGAGTTATTGGTTAAAACTGACTTTTTATTTAAACAACAGTTTATTTTATTTAAATTTATTTTAGGTAAAAATAGATATATAATACCTATATAAGTTCAATGTATTTCGTTAGAGTCATTTTATAATAATTTTAGATATATAAAAATTTTATTGAACTTTTTACCGTCTTTTACCCACCTCCTAGGAGCATTTGAAAATTTACAAAAAACATAATTTTACCACTTCTATGAGTTGAATTTCAAAAATCTGAGAGTCACTATTGATATCAGTATTTAAAATTTGGTTCAATGAGATGAAAATAATTTTTGGTTAATAGTAACTTTTAACTTTTATTTACCATATTTAAAAGTTAATAGGGTAATTAAGGGTAAAAATGATATTATTATTACACTAACACATGTCATAATTCTATTGGATAAGTGTAATTTGACAAAAAACAACCTTAGGAATAAAATATTACCCTTTATTTCCACTTTAATTAGATTAGGACATTTCTTTTTATTTTATTTAAAGAAGAGTTAAAATAGTTAAAATCAATGTTTAATAACTAAAATATTTTTAATATAGAGTTATTCATAAGATAAATTAGACTATAAATATTCATTAGAAATATAAAAAGACTTCCTACATAATGGTATTTTATTTATATTTTTAGACATTAAATAATTTAATTTATTTTCGACACAATTATGATGCAATAATTACCTTATTAATGAAATATTGTCATAATTGATATTATAAAATACCAAATAAATGTATTTTGAGACCTTTTCGGAATTATGATAATTTTATAGGTTAATATAACATATTAGGGTTAGTTAGAGGATTTGTTTTCGAAGTAATAATGCTGTTATTAATTTAGAAAAAAACAAAATTCCAAATAGTGTCAAAATTGTCCTAAAATATTTTTTAAAACAAATATTATATTATTAATTGATATAATGGTACTAAAAATCTAATGTTCGGCCAAAAGACATATAAAATAATATATATGACATTAATGAACCAATTGGGGTTCGATTGGTAGTTTATAGTAAGTTTATTAACCATATAGTGTAAGAATACAAGAATACACGGTAAAAGTTAAATTATTTAACTTAGAGTTAAATCTAAATGATTAGGTTAAAATGGTAACCTAAACTTGTCTAAAACCTATTGTTTGAAATGATATCGACCCATACCCACCCTATACTCAAAATAAGTAACTTTGGATCCATTATAAACCGAATATAAATTTATTAAAAAATAATATTTTAAGTTTTTCCTAAGGTTCCCTCACCCCTCTTATAAAAGGGCACTCCCCCTTCTCTCTAATTCACACCTCCAAATCCAATTGGATCGGACAAAACATTCCCAAATAACCTCTAAACTTTCCTACCTTCATCCTAGAGTCCTTACTCTAGTAATAAAGACAACATAAAGATCCCTTTTGATCAAATCAAAATGAAGAACCCGGAGAAGAGGTAAATATCTCAGCACCTATTTCAAGTTCTTTTTTCTTCCACTTACTCATTATTTGTTGTTTCCATTGTAAAATAATAACACCAGTATCTTATAAATACCATTATTTTATTATAAATTTTTTTAACCATATTAGTTATTTTATCCATCCTATGAATGAAAAAGTCCCCACACGCGTGTACATACGACTTACCGTCTCCACGTCGTGGTGTTGTCTGTTATTCAAGCATTTCATCATTTGGATGGGTATAATAATGAGTATAAATGATATAAATAATAAATATAACATTATTATGATTATTTATACATGATATAACATCCAATAATATATTATTTTAATATCAAAAGAATTATATTGTCGCTCGTGCGTACGTACGGACTACCATCTCCACAAACGTGATGAGATTCATTTTCCATAGTTAACCATTAAAGTATGATTATAAAGTATATATATTAAATAATCATAAAATAAATTACATAATAAATATACTTTATTTAAGTACATATATGTTTCATTTACATAATTCCATTCAATTCAATAAGAAAACGAAAACAACGTTCATGCGCACGTACGACCTACCGTCTCCCTGAAAGGTGTATTTCATTCCATTTATCGATCTATCATATATATTTATATGCTGAAAATATATTATATATAAATCATGTTTTAAATTTTAGAATTAATTAAGTCAGTATATATGTAATAATTTCAAGAACAACAAGTCGAAACACGTACAATAAATGAAATGATTTTACCCAATGCGCTGCTTTAACATGGAATTTACAAAAGAACGAGTAATATAAAGTCTTAAGTAAATAATATATGATATCATAAATATTATAATGGTTATGTTAAAAGTTAATAATATTTTTAAACCCAATATAAAGGAGTCTCAGACACATACAAAAGAAATTGGTCATAAGGTAAGGGAAAATCTCACAATCTCAATTTTTATCCGAGATTGTTTATACTTCGGTATTTACTAGAGCATATTTATCATCCACATCCATGTTTCCTTAATCTGTAATATTATTTATATCCCCCTAAAATTTTTGAAATCCAATTTTACCTTTTGGTGAGTTTTTAGTAAAATATATGAAAGGAATATTTTGTCATTTTCAGTATGAGATACTCTTTGACATTTCAGGCCAATGTACGAGAAGAATGTTTTTTAACTTATACGACATCAATGGATTTTTACGATTTCATGACGACTAATTCACATGAATCTTTATATAGAATAATTCATGATTATTTTCAACAAATATCCTTTTCTTCTAAAATTTCATGGAATTTCCTGAAAAGAAAATGATTTTGAAGAAGAAATGATATTTTCCTCAAGAATTAATTTCAAGTGTTTTATCAAAACTGTTTTCCATCTAAGATGAAATTATTTAGTATGTTTATTTTTCAAGTCTAATGTCTCTATTATCTATTTTTTTATTTATATTATGATTATATGATATAAATTTGTTTTATATGGATTATTATATGATGTTATGATGTTTATGAAACCCAGTTTATTCATTGGGCTATGATGAATGATTTATGTTATGGAACACGAAATAATGATTTCATTATGAGATGGGGGAGACCTATATATCCCTCCAATTTATTAGGTAATGAATTATATCTCATGAGATAGACATGGCTGGAATGACAAGTTAATCTGGTTCAGCGATACAGGACTGGAACGAGGAGTGAACTCGATTCAGTAATGGACTTTGTCCACTGTAATGGTCTTGGCCGTAATACCTTGGCTACAATGGAAATCATATCATGTGCTTAATGTTTTTACACAATTAAATGTTTTATTCCAAAGATATTTTATCACGATTTATGTTCCTCTATGATATATTCCTTACACAGTTCCATGTTTTAGGTCATTGCTCAAGATTTTTATGTTTAGATTTTAAGTTCATGTTTCTGGATTCAAATGTTTATGGATTGTTTTATGTTCTCTATGTTTACCCTTACTGAGCATTTGAGCTCACCCTTTTTATGTTTTCTTTTCCCCAAGATATAAAGAAAAGGTTTTAGGTAAGAAAACAAAAAGGGGAAGATCATTGTGGGAGATGTTGAAGATCTTTCACCATGATTAGAAGATTATGTTCTGAGTTTCCAAAGACACTAAACTATTACGGTCCTTGGATGTTTGTTTTTGTTATGTATTAAATATTATTCAAAAGTAATGTAATGTACATGTACATAAAGTGTTGGTCCCTACAAATAAAAATTGTGTTATATCATATTATTATTAGTTCACTACTACATTTTCATAATAATAATAAAATGTTTGACAAATTCTATATATAATTGATTCTATAACTGTCGGTACTCCTATTATTGAGTAACAATTAGGTTCTCAATATGTTGATTATCTCAATACCGAGGAACAAAATGTTTATACACATGTTGATGCAACCAATCATAATGAATGAAATATTTAAGATTTTGAAATCGAGGAAAGGGTATAAGTTGAAAAACATATACGCTATAAAAATGATCATCAAAACTTGACCAAATTAACAAAACATAATAAGGAAAGATGTATAATAATGGAATTAAAGGATGTATAAAATGAATATAGCTATCCTTTTAACCCCAACAAGTATATTTTCATTAGTTACATTGGGTTCACCACTTTAATACACTTGAAAGATTATATTGATATATAACACAATGTTTTTCTCTTGATGAAGGCCAAAATTTGGAACGATATTAGAGTAACAATATGATATATATTTTTTTAATTTTAAAAAATAAAATAAAATAACAAAACATTGATTTAGTCTTTATTATCCCTTATAGAGTGCATTTATAATAGATTATTGTCAAATTAAATTTTTATTAATGTTCATTAGAAATACTCACAATGTATTTTAGAATATTCTTATAAAAAATCATCAGAAGGACAATTAATGGAAAGTAAAATCACACTCAGTATAGATATATGTACAAATGGTAAACCAAGAAACATGTAATGAATTTATTGGTCATTGTGAGGAGGCATCATTTAGGTTACATTGTGATTTGTAATAATTTACAGAGTAATACATGAATTATTCACTTTGATTAGGAATTTTTGATATTCAAAACATTAACTAAGTACTGGAAATAAGCAGTGTGCATGAAAACCAATGTACCCCTACCATAAATCATGTATGGGGTTCACATCACTTGAAAAAGTGGTATGCATTTTAAATATATAACAATACTTTTATGTATCATGAAACAAAAATATATTTATATTCCCTTGTTTAAATGTAGATTGATGAATCAGAATCTAAATCCACTTCCATCTATTGTCATTTTCTATAAAATGAGACCCATGTTAATAAAGATAAAGTAATTGTAGATTAAAACACACAAAATGTATTGGAATCTTGTGAAATTATGAAATAATAAAAATTTATTATTATTTAAATAAATATTAACAAACAATGATTACTTTTATTTATTTATTTTTGATCTGGATAAGTCATAAGATTCATTATAATATGTACATGAGGAAAAACTAGTTTTAGTGACTTTTAAGTATAAAAAACAATATATCCACATTAGGGGTGTGAGTTTTGGAGTGACGCCACAAATATATTTTGATAAAATAAATGCATAATGGGATAACGATAAAAAAAATGACGAGGTTAAAGCATGAATAAATACCCTATAAATAAAACATAATTAGTAGTTTATGTTGTAATAGAATATTATAAAATTTAATCAAAGAGAATAAACATCAAAAAATAACCACTATATAAATATCTATCCCCCTTATTTTTGAGGTAAGACTTTCCCCTCAAAAGTATACCTTACTAGAGGTAATAAATTTCTTTATTGTTGTTTTTTCAATACCATTATTTTATTAATATTCTAATGGGTACAATTGATTGTGATTTATATCTTTTAGTACCCAATCATTTCTTTTTTATGAGGGTTAGAATTTATAATATTCATGGAGATATTACACAAAAAATAAAAATTAAAAAGGTCTTGTGAAAGCAGGGATTATTATATCTCATGAGACAAGAATTAAACTACCTATTACCCTTGATGTTTTGTATATTTAAATAGATGAACATAAAATTATAACAATCATATAATGTACATTTGATCATTTAAAAATACATTTTTACAATGAGGAATATACTTTCTAATTTATTTTTTATGAAGAACCATTAACAATTAATGAAAAAAATTCAGGAACTGAGGAATGTTATTAAAAATGGGGAAAAGTAAGGACAAATAGAATATAAAATAAAAATAATATAAAGGATATATCAATCAATAAAAAATAGCTTCATAGAGTATCTTTACCTCACCAATTGAACATCTAAATTTAATAACATTACAAGTTCATGCATATAGAATGTTCAATGATAGTGAAGTGGCCAATATGGATTTTGAAGAGAAAATGTATAAGAAGTCCATTACAAAATTTATTAGTCTTAAGAATGTATATTAAATCCTAAATCATGCATGGATTAAAGACCCATTGGTAAATGTATACAAGAGGTGTGTTTTTATAATCCATTTTTATATTAGCTGATTTACTATGTTAATTAATGATGAATACTATTAATATTTTTTTTTCATATATATATATCATTAATTTTTAAAGGAAATAACTTATGAATTATTTTTTGAATCATTATTACTCACATTATTTTTACCAAAAAAAGGTCATTAGAATAATAGAAATATTATGAAATAATGAAAAAACTCTCTTCAATGTTTGAAAATAAACATAAATATGACCAAATCTTCTTCATAACCATGATTCGAGAGTAAATAAATGCAATCTAATCATATAAAATATATTTTTATTTATTTTATTACTTATTAATTTTAATTTTTAGGGTGTATTTTTTAGTCATCCCAATCAATTTAGATACTCTAAATATTTATTTTTTGGATTTAATGCATGGATTCTCAAAAAACCAATCACACAAGAAGACATTTATCATTTTCCAATACACTAAATTAAACATTTAACAAATAAACTTCAATATATATGTTTTATATATTTTATGATTTTTTATCAAATAGTGGTGTTGAAAAAGGTCAAAACAATCAGGGTATTAGGATAACCTTTGTGCATAAAAAGCCTATTAAATTCCACAACTAGACAAGAAATAGGGTATATATAATAATATTTCACTATAAAAAATATGAAAAAATAGATAATTATTTAATGTTTCTATAGTTTCCAAAAAAAATAATTGAAAAGAATGTTGTTATTAAATTTATAAATTTACAAAGATGTCATATTCCATCAAAAAAATTGGCATCCCCTCAGAGTTATTTATGATGAAAAATTCATTTAAACTATTTAAAATATTTTTTTATTTATGTATTTATAATACTACCATATTTTCAATAGTTCGTGTTCTCAAAAGGGGAAATTGATCTATTTATAAACAAATGGGTAAAACAAATTTTTTTAGAATGTAAGAAAAAATCACGAAGAGTTGAATTCCTACTACATATTTAGTTACATATCTCACAAATTTCTATAATTTTTTGTTAATTTCCTCATCTTTTTTATTGAAAAATTATGTTGTTAATTTTTACCAAGAACATGAATAAATGACTTCATCTATAATTGATTTTTCATTAACCATTTTCTACTCTATAAACAACACTAAAAAATAATCTACAATCAATTCTTGAAAAAGTATTGGAAAATGATAATGCACTTATGTAATATTAGTTTTCTATATAGATTTATTTTTTATTTATTTTATCTATTTAAGTTTAGTAACATGTGTTTTTAGTTTAAAAATTACTCAGAGTGTGTAATTTTAGTTTAAATTTACATTTCAGTTAAAAAAAGTTTTCACTCACAAAAAACAAAGAATATATGCGGATATTGTATTAAAACTTTAGGAAAATTATCTAAAAGTCATTGGCCAAGTATAAAAATCATCCTTTTATCAATCCGATATACAATATGGATGATATGAGTCAATGTGCGTGATTTTATCTAAAATAAAAATTTTAATTGAAAACATGAATCATTTACTCAAACTAATAAAATTTACTTAGATTGTCTTGATACTTTAAGAAAATGATTAAGATGTCATTTTCAATATGTATGAATCAATTTAATATCAATCCAATAGATGGCACATTTGGCATTAATCAAATTGAGTGTATTTATTTTAAATTAACCTTTTAGTTCCAAATATTGATGACATAATCCAAAATAATAAAACATATTTAGATTGTTTTGATACTTTATGAAAAATGATAGATAATTAATTTTTGACATGTTGGTGTGGCTGATATGACTCGAAATGTGTGGTTTCAATTTAAAAATTAACTTTTAGTTAAAAACACATGTCACTCACTAAAAACCAAGAAAAAAATATTTTATTATCTTAATACATTAAGAAAGTGATCCATAATTCTTTTATGATCAGATAGAATCATAGTCACAACAATTCAAAATATTATGTGACCAGTATGACTAAAAGTGAGAGTTTTTAGTTTAAAAATGATATTTCAGTTAAAAAATATTTCAATCAATAAAAATAGAGAAAAAAACACATATTTGATTGATAATTTTATACAATGATCCATAATTAATTTGTGATTTGTGGGAATCATTCATATATTAATCTGACATATAGTATGATTAGTATGACTCAAAGTCCGTGTTTTCAATTCAAAAATGGATTTTTTTTCAAAAATACATTTTACTCCCCAAATACCTTTTATGGTTCCTTAATCCATTATCCATCATAAATCCCTTGTCTTCCATTTATCATAAGCCGCTTTCCCTTATCCTATCCTAAAAACATGAAGTCTATTCAGCTATCGATCAGAAAACCTGAGTAGGGAATGAGTACAACTTAACAGGCCACCATCAATGGTGTATAAAATAATAATCCAATCTATAATAATGTATGTAGTTTTATAAAGAATGAAATAACCAAAATATAAAATAAACATGTTTCAAATTTAATTGTTCTTTAACTGATGACATCATATCTTCTTCGTCCCATGCTGAAGTCTGAACCATATATAATAGGGTTATAATAATTCATTATATCATGGGCTTTAATTATGAATTTTATTCCAATTTAATTTTCATTATCATAGAATAGAAATAAAATTACCAATATGTTTGCGGCCTAGAGAATCAGTGTGGAAACTCATGTGTATTTGGATTATCAGCCCCTATCCCACAAACCATGTGTATTTAGAGTATTAATCCCTACCCCCTAATTTATTGTTCACATAAATGCATTGGGGGCCTAGAGAATCATCCTGACACCCCATGGGTATTTGGAGAATCAGTCCATGACCCACACCCAATTTATCAAAAAAACATTGATATTAGAAATTACACATTCATATCAAGGTTCAACATCATTAATCATTATTCAATCATTCTCGTCATGTAGAACCATTTCATTTATCAAGAGAAAACATGGTTTTTTACTTTTAATCACATGGAATTATAGGACAATTCACCATTAATCCATTTATCATCAATTAATCACATATATCATTAATCCTTTATAGTTATATCAACCAACACCTTCATTTCCAATTATCAAAGTGAAAAATGTATTTAATTTAATTAAAACAACCCATCCTACCCCTTTTTACATTACATAAAAATCATTTCAAATATATTGGCACACTACATGGGTTTCTTTTAAATACAGTTTCACAATTTCCAATGGGCCTAATGGGGTCCATGTTGGTTTTCCCTATTTGACATAATTTAGTTCATCATTTTAATTTAAATTTAAATTCCAAAAAAGTGGAAATGAAATGAAATAATTTCATATACATGATAATAATTAAGACTATTGTAATTATAAATTAGACCACCTACATCAATATCGATGATAAATGCTTGCCAAAACATAACCCTTAATTTGACGCATAATGATTAAAATCACCACAACATTAAAGATCTTGGATCAATACATATGTATTTGATTTTAAAAAATAAGATGAATCAATACCTAGATCTAAAGAAAATTTCAATAGAGGAAAAATAATCCCTCTTCATAAAAAAATAGAGATGAGAGGGAGATGAAAAAATGGGGAAGAGATTATATACTGTATAAGAGTTGATCCTTCAAACAGATATTCGATTCACTAATAAAGGGGTTCAAGGAGCCTTGGAATCCTCCAGAGAGCCTCTGAAATTAAAGTAAATTGAGTTAGGCTGAAATAGGGTGTTTAGGGTTAATAACTGGAGGTTTTTGAATTTTAAAATAAAAATTAAATGGAATTAATTTCCCACGTGAATAGTTTCCTAGGAAGGGGTACAGTTTTCAAAACCATGCACATTAATCATGTACCCTTTTTTAGGGCGTGCATGGTTATAACTATTTGGGAATATTGTTTGAAAAACCATGTTCCAAATATGAAATTACCTTCTATCAAAGGGTTCATTGTCTAGAGAGGGATCCAACATGATTTTTTCAAACATTATGCCACCTATTGTGGCTCCAAAAAGGGGCACATAGTTTCATAGGGCAAACCACACAGTTTTCCCTAGATGTGCACCAACCATGGAAAGCCCCATGGTCTTCCAAATTTCTCTAAATTCACTAGAAAAAACACCAAAGTAAAACCCAATGAATATATACTTAAAACAAGGGTAAAATAATAATTGAAAAAAATGGAATGATTCATATTTAAAAAGGTCAAGATCTTATAATCTCCCCAACTTATAACAGATCATCCTCAAGTTTTACTCCCAAGAATATCTAATATTCCGAGGTAAAAAGATCGATCCACTAAGTCTGAATATCTATTTCTCTCTACTATATTTCTATTTAACACATCCATTCTACCATAGAACAAGAACCAATGACATAGTCTTTCCCAATAAAACATTCTCACTACGACCCACAATACAAATCAGATACTTCTTTATGGAATCATTAGCCTCATGATCAACATCATTGACATCAATCACATGGGTAGAGTTAGGTGAGACTGCTAAAGCCATGATAGGTGGAAAACATAGTTCATAGAAATATACATTTTGGACTTGATAATCAGAATACCACCGGTCTGATTCTCACAACAATCTCAAAAGGTCCAAAAAACCTTGGTGCCTAATTACCCTGACTCAAAATCCAATTGTGACCCAATATCAGTGACACATAAAGGAACACACAATCACATAATATAAACTAAAGGGTCCATTTATTTCAATCAGCATACTACTTCTGCCCACTTTGAGCCATAACCTTATGTTTCCAAATAATCTTAACCTACTACAATGTATCCTACATGAGACATAGTCCCATCAACTTAGATTCACCTAACTCTATCCAACACAATGGTGATCTACATGGCCTACCATAAAGTGCCTCATATGGTTACATCTGAATTGTATCTAAATAGATATTGTTATAAGTGAACTCAATAAGCCCTAAGTGCTTATCCTAATACCCAAAAAAGTTTAGGATACATGATCCAAACATGTACACTAGCACCTAAAAAGTATATTCCAAATGAACATCTATATATGAGTGGAAAGATGTACTCAGAAATACATGGTTAACCAATGAATTCTGTAAGCCCTTATAGAAGCACAAAGTAAATAATGATTCATCGAGTGAAACTATACTCCATGGCACCTCATGAAAATGGACTATCTCTCAAACATATATATCACTCAACTGGTCCATGGTAAAATTATCCCATATAGGAAAGAAAAACCTTACCTTTTTCAACTGGTCCATAATGAAACAAATCACATCATTCTTCTAAGGGATCCAAAGAATAATCACTCCAAAGTCCACAATAACACCATCCCACTTCCATTCTTAAATAGTAAAGGACTATAGAAAATAACCCAATCATTAGTTCTCAACATTAACCTATTTAAAAATGTATCATAATGTCACAAAACCTATGATCCTATTTTTCATGATTGAATACCTATGTTATCAATGTTGGTCAAAATACATTTTGGTCCAACAAAAATGTACCATCCACTTTGAGGTAGGAAACTTAATCATAATATCCACTTGCATACTCATAATAACAAAAAAATGATTCATAACATAGATGATCTCATCTCTATGTAGTCTAACATGAAGGTGACACCCCTCCTTCAAGGCATTCCCTCAAGGCTAAAAACATTAGATCCTCATACTACCTCTCCCAGATCCAGGTCATAATTGTGGGCTTAACATATAAGTATACAAGATTCTTTTTCACCTAGTCCTCATGATCCTCAATATGAATCTGATCTTGAAAGGTCATTATATTTAACTCAGAACTAGACATCTTTACTTCATGATTCTGTGTTTTCCTATTCAATGTGTAAGAAACTATGTTTCCATTTCTAGTTGTATATAATAGATCAAAGTCAAAATATTTCATATACTAAACCTATGTTCATTTTTTTAAATTAAAATATCAATATGAGAAGATGTAATTTAAGATATTATGATTCTAAAACACTGTAAAATCTTAAACTAATAGGTAATGTGATGAAAACTTTAATGAATAAACGACCATATCTTACTCAAGATCATGTGTAGGATAATTCCTTTCATGTTTCCCCAACTCTCATGATCCACACACCACAACTTGATCTCCCTGAATCAATACTTCTCCATGTCTGATATCAAACACATCACAAAATTTAGTATACTCCTCACCCAAACTAGATAGTATCTAGATCAGTGTAGTAGTCACACACTTCCTCAACTCCTAGAAACCATTCTCACATGCTTAGGACCATAAAAAATTGATTCCATTCTTGGTAAAACTCGAAATTGGTGCTTCCAAAAGGTAAAATTCTTGGATAAACTACCGATAATAACTTTCTAACCCCCCAAATATTTAGATATAAAAAAATTATTATGAAGCTCCCATGAAACCACTACCTTCATCTTCTATAGGTCCACTGAAACAACTTCCTCTAAGATTATATGACCCAATAAATATACCATATTAATCGAAAATTGACACTTAAATAGCTTAGAATATAGATTATTCTATAATATTGTAATCATGATGATCTCAAGAAGTTAGAACCATCATGATTCTTTTATTACACCAATATATCATCCAAAAAAATAACCATAAACTAATCTGGGTATAGGTGAATGATTTGGTTCATCAAAAACATTAACATAGACAATACGTTCATCAACCCAAAAGAAATCACAAACAACTCCTAGAGGCTATACTAGCTTCTAAAATAATTCCATGGTATATCAGAAGTTCTAAATATCTAATGATGATTCTATGATCTCATGTAAATATTAGAGAAAAAATAATAACCTATAATCTAGTCAAAGAGATCATTGATACATGGATGAGGATACATGTTCTTAATTTTCATATTGTTCATCTTCTGGTAATAAACATACAAATGAAATTCCCGGTCATCCTTCTTAGAAAAAAAATAAAAGAACTCCAAGGCCACATTCTCAGATGGATAAATCCTTTATCAATTAATTTTTATAGCTAAGTATTAAGCTCCTGAATCTTGGTTTGTTTTGTTCAATATGGCGGAACATAAAATTCTCTTGATATTGGAATGAGATCAATTATAAACTCAACAACTCTGTCAGGTGGAATACTTAATAAGTCTTCAGGAAACACATCATAAAATCGGTCCACTATGGGTTGAAGGACATCGTGATTTACACCCTCATCATCTAGAAAAATACTGAAAACCTTAGTGGTGATCTCCCCTAGTTTTTTGTTAAACTGGGCTTACATAACCTTCCTAGATATCCCATTATCTATGATGAACATAACTATCACCCTAAGAAGATATACATCCTAGTCATCCAATAGAAACAACCTATACTAAATTAGAAGACTCTTTCATATTTACCTTTTAAATGAGAGCCTAATTTACCACCTTATGAAAATTCATTAGTCAAAATATATTAACTTATGACATAATATTACATTTAAGTCCATCTTGGAAACATTTCATTGCAATTACATCATCTCCTTCCAATACCGAAGAAAAGAACTTCAAGTCAGTAAAGAGGCCAACATATTTTATCAAATAAACCCCACTAGTTTAACTACATAAACTCTACTTCCCTATCCTACCGTATCATTGTAGGGTAAAAGTCTTCCATGAAATTTTACCGAAATTATTTCCATACCATTCTCTCCATTCTCTCATCCTGAGACTAAATATTCCATCAAATTTTCATTGATCTACAAAACATATAAGTATCCAATTAGACTCTCCTATCTATATAAGTCTCTAAAAGGTAAGAATCATCTTAATAGACTCAATATAGAACTCATCTTACTCAGGCCCACCCTCTTTGATAAAGTTTGGCAGTTTTTTTAATTGGAACTACCATGTTTGGTTTGACATATTCTGCACAACACGCCCTGGGTCTATATCCATGAATCTCATAAAGCGAGAAAGGCTCTCATAGAACTTCTCTCCATCTCTATAACCCAACACTATAGTGGTCTCTATTTCTATATTTGGAGGATCATTTAAAGCTATGTCCTCCTGTCATCCTATCAAAAAACTTAATCTCTGAGGTGTGTCTCTAAAATTAAAAGCACACATCATAGAATACATAACAATTCATCCCCCATCCTCTTCCACATAGACAAAAATGAAACACAATCACCCCCCTAAAAAATGCATCAACTGGGTTATGGATAACATAGGGTAAAACACTTTCACATTTTAATTTTTCCATTAGACGCCTATTTTATCCAATAAAAAAACACAATTTAGCTTCATTTTCACTTATAATTTTTTTGTTTGAAATCATTTTATTTTAAATTAATTAACTAAAGAAAATCATTTTTATTTAGAAAAATCACATATAACATTCATTTCCAAGCATTCCTAAAATTATTCATGTCGCGTAAAATATTTATTTCCAAGAATGATTCTTGTATACTCAACTCCCAAGCCAAGCTAGGCCATGAGGGAAATCTTCAAAAATAATAACAGCACCCAACAAGTGTATCACAAAATGTGAACTATCATTCAATTATAATAAAAAATGAACAACATAAACCCCAACCTAGGTACTTGGGATTCTCTCTACACATGGGTTAGCTACTCCCATGAACGAGTTCATGACCAAGGAAAAACTCATCTTAGTCTCTTTTTACCATTACAAATATAATAATATAACTAAAAAGAAAGGAAAAAAAATCCTCTGATACCACATTGTATTGTCTTTTCCCAAGTTCCACATGTTAGTGCCTCAAGCCAGTTCATGACATGACCTTATGCACACCTCTCCGTATGCCAGATTCTGTCAACTAGTAATTAGGGTCTAATATGTAACATGGGGAGACTATTCCCTCTTTATCAATGTAGAGCACTAGTGGAAATCAATAACAAACATACAATGGGTAATAATTACTAGTTAAGATAATTCTATAATCAATAAAGACCAACATTTAATGATAATTCAAAAACATTGAAAAGAACCATAAACTAAAGTGTTAGATATGTTATGCCACATATTTTTCATGTTTATAATAAATACCTAGAATAAATACATACTAACAACTCTCGTGCAACCTTTGACATCATGTATAGTTCCCTCATCCTTGGTCCATCTCAATTTCCAACTCATCCATCAAACATAGGGTTCTTTCCTTCATTTTATCATGTAAACATGAAGTGTACTCAGGTACCAATCAAGACACCCAAGTAGGGTGTGAGTAAAACATAGTAGGTCACCACCAATGGTGTATAAAAAAATCTAGTATGTAACATCATATGAATTTTTATAAATAATAAAATATCCAAAAGATAAAATAAACATGTTTTATATATAATTATTCATTAACCAATAACATCATACCTGCTTCATCCCCTACCGACATGTGAACCATAAATTATAGCATTATCAAAAATCAATATATCATGGGATTTAATTATCAATTTAATTCCAATTTCATTTCTGGTATATTGTAAAATCAATTCATGTAATAATATGTTGGGGCCCTAGAGCATCAGTCTCGAAACCCTTGGGTATTTTGAGCATCAGTCCTTGTTCCACAGCCCATGGATATTTGGATTAAAAATCCTTATCCTGTAATTTATTATTCACATGAATGCATTTAGGGAATAAAGCATCAATATAACACCCTTGTTTATTTGGATCAAAATTCCTTGACACACACCCCATTTTTCAATAAAACACAAATTTTAAAAACAACACATTCACATAAATGTTCAATATAATTAAAAATTATTCAGTCATTCTCATCATGGATCACCATTTCATTTATAAAAAAAACAATGGATCTTTACTTTTATCCCAAGGAATAACATGAAAATTCACCATCAATCCATTTATCATCAATTAGTTACATATTTCATTAAACCTTTATGGTTATTTGAACCAACCCATTTAATTTCCATTATCAAAGTGAAAAAGTATTTCATTCAATTACAATAACCCATCCTTCCACTTTTTTTACAGTCGATAATCATTATTTCATATATATTGGCACACCTAAGGGTTTCCATTTATTATGGTTTCATAATTTCTAATGGGTCCAATAGGACCCGTGAAGGGTTTCCCAATTTCACATAATCAAATTCATTAATTTAATTTAAATGGAAATTTCACAATGTGTCAATGAAATAAAAAAAATTAACTCACATGATAATAATCACAACTATGGGAAATAGAGATTATAAAACCTACCTCGAGATCATTGGTGAAAACACGCCAAATGTAACCATGAATTTGATGAAGAAATATTGAAATCATAATGATACATAAGATCTAGGAGCAATACGTAGGACCAAGATCTTATGAAATAAGACCCATCAAAACCTAGATCTAAACTAATATTCAATAGTGTAAAAATTATCCCTCTTTATAGAATAATAGAGATAAGATGGAGTGTAAACCAAATGGAGATGATATTACATACCATAGAATAGTTGATCCTTGAACTGGATATTTGATTCAAAAAAGGGGTTTTATGTTCTTTATAACCCTCCCAATATCCTCCAAATTATACGGAAATCGGTTTATTCCAAAATTGGGTGTTTAGGGTTAATAACTGAGGGTTCATGAATTTTAAAAGAAAAAGTCTGGGCTTTAGTTTCCCTTGTGCATGGTTTCTTGGGTAGGACACATAGTTTGCCAAATTTTTCACCTTAACAACAAGCCCTTACATAGGTGGTTCATGGTTACTCCTTGTTGGGTGCACCATTTTACAAACCATGCACCAACCATGAAAAACTCATCTATCTAAGGGTTTACAATTTGGGAATGGAGGCTTTACGGTTTAGTCAAACTGTGTGCCACCTCCTATGGCTCAAAAAAGGGGCACACAGATTCATGGGGAAAACTGTATAGTTTTTCCTAATCATGCTCCAACCATGAAAAACCCTATAGGCTTCCAAATTTCTCTATATTCGCCCAAAACAACCCAAAATAAAACCCAACCAAAATATACTAAAAAATGGTTAAATAATACCTGGAAATGATCATGATACATATCTAGAAAGGTTATGATCATACATACAGCTTTTGTAAAAAAACTACTTAAGTCATTTTTGACATTTAAGAATCAACCGCACTTCAATCGGGCACACAGTGTGGCCAATATAACTCAAAGGGAATTTTTTATTTAAAATTACCTTTTAATTTCAAAACACACTTTAGGTAATAAAAACCAGTAAAATGCACTTGGATTTTCTTGAATCTCCAGAATACTGATCCATATGTCTTTTCTGATGTGTAGGAATCAATTTTACATCAGTCAAACATATGGTGTTTTTTGTATGACTGAAAGTGTGTTTTTATTTAAAATCAACATTTTAATTCAAAAGATGCATGAAATACTCAAAACCCATTAAAAACATTTTTAATGTTTTGATACTTAAAGAATGATCCATAAGTCATTTTTATGTGTAGGAATCATATATGATTTAATTTGATACACAATGTGACCAGTATGACTCGAAATGAATTTTTTTAGTTTAATAATAACATTTTAGTTAAAAATATGTGTCATTAACTGAATAAATGGAAAAAACACTTGAATTTTATTGATACGTTAGGAAAACTATCTGTAAGTCATTTTTTTTGTAGGAATCAACATCACATAAATCTGATACATAGTGTGAAATGTATGACTCAAAATGAAAGTTTTCAGTTTAAAAAATGACACTTATTAAATAAATTTATCACTCACTAAAAACCTAGAACACTAATAAAAAATATTCTTGATGATTTATTAAAATTATCATTATGTGATTTTGTAATATATAAGAATCAACCTAATATTAATTCAACAGAAGGTGTGTCTAGTATGACTCAAAGTGTCTATCTTTTTAAAAAAAATACAATTTTAGTTCCAAACATGCTTCACCAACTCAAAAATAGTTACATGTTCTTGGATTGTATTTCAACTTTCAAAAAATTATCATAAGTCATTTTTTAAATTTTGGAATCAACTACACATTAATCTGACACACATTGTGATTAATATGATTTAAAGTGTATTTTTTATTTAAAATTTACATATAATTCAATAGTAGTGTGACATACTAAGAAACTAAGAAAATACATTCATATTGTTTTGATACTTTAGTACAATAATTCATAAGTAATTTTTGATATGTGGGAATCTTTAGTACCTCAATCTAAAACATGGTGTGACAAGTATGACTCAAAATATATGTTTTCAGTTTAAATATCACATTTTCGTTAAAAAATTTGCAACTCAGTGAAAAAAAAGAATGAAACACGGTTTTTCTTTATATTTTATAAAAATGATCCTGAATTTATCTTTGATGTGTAATAATTAGTCACACATTAATTGAAAATACTGTTTGACTCGTATGACTCAAAGTGTGTTTTTTAATTTAAAAATGTCATTTTAGTTAAAATGCATGTCACTCACCAAAAACATTTAAAAAATACTATAACTGTATTTAGATATTTGAAAAATTATCCATAAATAATTTTTATGTGTATAATTCAGCCGCACATCTATCTGACATGCAGTGTGGCTAATATGCCATAGTGTTCATGTTTTTATTTAAAAATTACTTTTTTTTGTTCTAGACACACATCACATACAAATTAGAGAAGTCAATAATATTGTATTTATAAATTATAATAATGATCCATAAAAAAATTTGTGATATATTTTAATCAAACACACATTTACCAAATACGTGGTGTGCTCTATATGAATCGAATTGTATGTTTAAATTTTAATGTTACATTTTATTAATGCATTGATTCATATTTAAGATTAATTTTTTTTAGAATTAATAACATAATTTTTTTTTATATATGTACAGTCTTTTTTATGTGGGTTTGTTTGTTCAGTAACTGGTAGCATGATTAGGTTCTTTTGATATGGGAATAGGGTCTAAAGAGAACAAAACATTAATGTTTCTAAATTTGTTAATGTCTGTAATAAATTATACAAACCAATATAACTGTACATACCAATATTTAAATTACTTGTAATCATTAAATAGTTTATTTAATTATATTTTTGATGTAAATTTAATTGAAATTAAACTTTCTATTTTCAATTTTAGTGTAATATAACTTCAGAAGCACACTATTGCATCTTAGATTTTATCAGTGCTAGAAATAACCCAAAGAAAATTTCCTTTTATCATTGCTAAAAAATCACTAATAAAGGGATCCATTAATAAATAAATTTTTATCATAGATAAAGGTCCCCTTTATGAACACAATTTTTAGTGATGATAAAATCCATAGTGTTTTAAAGGTGATTAAAACATCAACAATTTTTTTAGTAAAGATAAAGGATATTTCTAGCACTGTTAAATCCCATATATGCAGTATTGTACTAAAAAATCCATCACAGTAAGTGGTGAATTTTATCAAAACTAAAAGAAATTATTAACAAATGGATCAAATTTATCAACACTAAACAAGCATTAATAAAGTTGAATTTCATCACCATTAAATAATCACTAATAAAATGTATATATTTACCACCATTTTTTAGTGCTGATAAAAATTGATTTTTATCACAAATTTTTTAGTGTTGGTAAAAGTGTATCCCCTATAAATGATAAAAATCAATGATAAAGGGTCTCCATAATATATTTTTTATACACAAATTTATATATTATTAAATAGGACTTATAAAATTACAAATATATATTTATATAAATACAATTAATATATACTCTTAATATTTTATAATTATTTATAACTATATGTATAATTATTATTACACACACACACATATATATATATATATATATTATAAAATGTTGTATTAAATATATAAAAATATATATAAATACATTAAATATAGTCCATATTTAAATTTATTATATATTTATATTCATATTATATAATTTATAATATATATATATACAATATACATATATTAATAATCATATATATGTGCGTTTTCATTATATATATATATATATGATTATATATAAATGAATGAATAAATAAATAAATAAATAAATTAAAATATAAGTATACATATAAAATGTCTATGAAAAAATAAAATTCATATTAAAATAGAATATATTATATATAGAAAAGTATCAAATTTGTATTAAAAAAAATTAACAATTTATTTAAATAAATTAAAAATGTACAAATAAACGTAATATATTATAATTTTGTTCAAAATAATTATATTAATATATAAATGAATATATATACTTATTTCAATTTATGTATTTTTAATATAAATAAATATAAATTTTAATATGTATATACTCATTGCTAATGTGACATGAATCCTTTATATGACTTTAAAAGATCATGGTGAGATAAAAGAAAAAAGTAAAAAACAATGGGGGGGGGGGGGTAAATACATGTATGTATGGGGGTGTGTGTGTCTATGTTTGTGTGCATGTGTTTTTTGTGTGTGTGTTTATTTGTGTGTGTGTGTGTGTACATACATATATGTTGATATGTGTGTGTTTTTGACCTGGTGGGAGTAACACCAAAACTCAAGATAGGGGTGGGAGTTAATTGTGTTTTTGAAATTTTAACACTAATTAAAATTAGCCCTCAAACTATTATTTACTATTTTATCAGATATTTAGTTGAATAAAAAGAAAACAAATCATGGCACAAATAACATAAAGTGGTTCAAGGTAAATATATCTCCTTGTCCTCTCTACCAATGCACTCTATTTAATAATTCAAAATTTTCTTATAAAGGACATTTTTTGTGGACCTTGATAGTTGAGTGGAAGAAAAAAATCTTATTAAAAAAATGTTCTAGGATATTTTATAGGGTATCTCTTTTTTACTTTACCTATCTACAATTTTTAGACACTAAGAACAAGAATATTTGACTTTAAGTACAATAAAAGTTTTATAAAATTGATTCAGATTCCTCTCACAGTTTCAAGAGGAAACTTGTAAAAAGTTGATAGGTTCTTCCAGAAAATTAATAAGGCATCAAGGAATAGTTCTAGAAGATATCTTGACTATATTTTATATGATCTCTAAAGAATATATGTATAATGTTTTTATTTCTTATAAAAAATAAAGAATTGTTTTTGTATAGAATAGTTGAGTATCGTTTACATTCATTATACTATGCTCTATTACTCAAATATTCCTTCATTCTTATTATTAATTATTAATTTTAATTTATATATATAATCTTATTTAAAATATAAAATTGAATAATCCAAAGAGAAAACCTCTCTTCTTATATGCGACATTCATTTCTGAAAAAGGAAAAAACATATATCATTTTTAACAATTACCATAATATTCATTGGAACTTAATGAGTTCTTGGAAATATATGTATTATTTAATTTACCATTCCTTATCTATTAACCACAATTTCACAAAAAATAATATTATTCATGGACTTTTTTTGGATTCTTATATTGGATATAAGTTCTTTGAAAGAGCAGGTAGATACTCTAAAACGGAATTGTCTTCCTCAGAGGCCATCTCTATCTTAAAAAATTTAGAATAATTAAATAAATAATTAAGTTGTGACCTCAAATAATATTCTTTTTTACTTTGAGGGAAATCATTAACTTAATGGGATTTCTTATTGCATATGATATTTCATATATTAAGAACATAATCCTTTAAACATTAGATAAATGAACTAGAAATACTATTCTACAAGATAATTTTAGTGTTTTAAGGATTATTTTGATATGGGTATACTAATTATAAAATTCTTACAATATTTTCTTATTGAATATTCATACTTTTACTTTCTGAGATAATATGCAAATTTTATGCTTAATATGATAATTTGACATTCACATGATAAATGACTTGTCCAAAATTCACAACATGTATGAATTTATTATTCTTAATATGATGATTCTCATACACATGAATTTTATAAGATTATTTAATTTGTTTGAAATATAAAATCCAAGGAAAATATTTCTTTTTTATTCATAAGATGATTTCCCTGATATAAAATATATTTCTAAGTAGTGTATCAAAATTTATAGCTCGTATGATAAATTATCATCATATATGATAATTTATTACCTCATATGATATTTTCCTTAAAGAAATTTATTCAATCTTGGAAAACCTATATTTTACCAAAAGTATCCCAAAATAAAATATTACTTCTAAAAAATTCATAATTGTCTAAAAACAACTAAGAAAAGTTTATTAGTAAACTAAAGGATGTTTTTTTGAGAAAAAAAGATAGAACATATTGAGATATGATGTAACAACATTAGTATATCCAATAATTCCCTTCTTTTTCATGATAAAAACCCCACTATAATTTATATATAAAACTTTAAAGATTTTTATTATAAAAGAGATATAATCCTGTAATCTTCTCTCATTTAGAAAAAAGAGTAATTGAAAAACATAAATTTTTTATATTGTATCTATTCAACTGCTTTTTATGATATAAAAAAGTAGATAAAGGGAGTGAGATAAATTATATTCAATATATAATATTGATATTTGATCTAGGAGAATATAAATTACTTAAATAAATAGGTGTTATAATTTACTTAAAGTAATATATGGAATATATATCTATGAGGATAAATAAATAACATGGTACTAATATTCACTAAATTAAAGAATAGAATTATATTATCACTGTGAAATAAATCTAAATAACATAAACTAATTAAAAATATATTATTATTATTTCTTAGGGTGATGTTTTGGAAAGGTAGGGTCAAGATAAAAGTTCCCTATTATACCCAGGTTTTTGAATTAACCTTCATCCTGATTTGGGTCAGGTTCTTAGTTGTTTTCTTAGGAACTAGGTGTGATGTGATTGAATTTTTGGTGAATTCCTTCCTTTTATTTTTTTCTGGATTTTTCCTCGGGTTTCTTTTGAGGTTTTGGAGAAAAAATTGAGCTTTTTAGTAGATAGGCCATGGCGAACAGTTGGTGCACGGTTAGTAGTAACCATGTGCTCTGCCCAAGTAATTGTGTGATAGGTTTCTAGATAAGACAAAACCTATTATACAACAAGTGCATGGTCGAGTAACCTTGTAGAAGGTTTCCTCATAGACCGAGGTGGGCACACGGTCTCTACATGGTTTGAAAAGCCTTGTGGAATGTACAACTCATTAAAATTGGTTTCTACCCTTTCCCTCAACATAATTTTAACCCCATTATCCCCCTTGCTTGTCCCTCTCAAAATCCCCACCCATATCTCCACCTCCCTCCATCTTCCTCGCTCTATGGGATCTAATTTTTGGGTTTTTTGTATGTATTCTTCATTGAAACTCCATGTAAGTATCTTCTCTCTTGTTTTCCCTCTCTATTCAAGGGGTTCCTCCCTATTTATTTGGGGTTCCTCTTCTCCAGCAGGCATAGTTTCAATTTTTATGTTAGATCCTAATTATTTTGGTTCAATATTTATTTCTAGGGTTTGATCTTGCTTCTCTGAAGTGTCGTTGATGTGCGATTGAGGTTTCATACAAGATCCCAAAAATCTCTTCACCCAATGTAGTTGGTTCCATAATTTATCATTTTTAAATTTTTATAATATTCATATTAAACATTTATTCTTTTTCCATAGATAAATTTTTGAGCGTGAAATGTAGTTTTGAAATGCTTTAGCATTTATATGTGTTGGAAATAGAATTTATGAGGGAAAATGGTTATATTTTGTGTGTGTCCTATGGTGACAATTCATGAATATGGCTTCGTTTCTTGTGTGGAAGGTGTGAAAAATGATTTTAGAGGCACTTGAAGTGCGAATGGGGTTGGGTGTAGGATTTCAACTATAAATGCAATACTTTTTTAGGTTTGGATTGTTGTGCATTTTTTTTAAATATGAGTCTTAAATTGTTTAAATGATGAAATTCATGTTTTGGAAATGATTTTAGTTTATGTTTGGATTTATAAAAAAGAGATTGCCCCATGTAATTTAATTATTAATTTTATGATTTTAATATTTTTATAAAAAGGAATTTTTGAATTGTGAATGTGATGAAAAATGTGTTGATAATGGGTCTTAGTGTGAGTAAAATGGAAAATGGTTTGTTTTATGAAAAATAGAGATTTACTTGAAATAATTGGCATTGGTTTATGAAAGTGGTGGTATATGTGATATGTGAACTTGAAATCAAGCAGAAGGGAATATCAGGTATCTAGGTGGTCTGTCTAGTTCTAGTATGCTAGATGATATTGAAGTGGTTCAACCGGATTTCAACTAGCATGAATGATTCATAAAACACTAACTAAACATTGTGATCATAGGATAACACTAAAAAATTGGGGGTGTCCCCGCCTAGTGGCACATGAATGAGAAATATGTGATTGTAGTTTTTTAAATCGCCTACACAGAGGTATGGTGTTCTAGTGTCCCATTCAAGCTAGATTGACCCTAGGGACTTACCAATGGTGTCATAACTTATATGATATGGTGCCATCTATTGACATATGATGGACCTCATGTTTATTCTTTTATAAGTTCTTTTTTTCTTTTTGAGAAATTGGTTGTGAATAGATTTCCTCAGAAGTGTTTATTTTTAAAATGTTTACCCAATATATGGTTCACACAGAATTTTTTAAATTCATTTACTTAAATGAGAATTTTAGATTATATTTTAAATGTTTTGGCATGGAATCTCTTTAATTTGGTGGAATGATACTTGGCTTTGGATCACACCCTACATACACCTATAGGTGTATATAGACCTTGCTATGTGATTGACTCAGGTAATGGCTTGGTGTGTTAGGAAGGTAGTTTGGGGTTTCTAGTGGCCTCCCTTGTAGATCTTGGTGGTGGTGGCTTGAGGATGTTTCCCCTCTTATTGCATGGTGGTTTGGGTTGGAGTTATAGTTCCATTTTTTATGTAGTCACTTTTAGTTTTTGTTCAAAGTTGCAAACATCAACCTGGTAAGTGTTTTATCCTTATTGGTTGTTATGTTTATGTAATAAGGTTAAATCACTCCCAAGATGTATTGTTGATTCCCGATCACTTTTTTCCATCACTTGGGGGATTAGGAATGACCTTTGGTCTCCGCCACAGGCTGGGTTAGGTTCTAGTTCAGATGGCGTCCTAACTTGGTTCATGAAAAAATGGTATTATAGGAGGTTATGCTCTTTTGGTTCATGCTATTTGGGGAAGAGTCTGGGTATACTAGAGTTAAGATTTTTGGAACTCGATGTTTTGATTATGAGTAAGGTGCCTGAGCAACACAGTTCATGATAGGACTTGAGTTTCCTTGGGAAGTAGTGTTTTATTCGAGTCATTTAGTTCTTTTGGTTTGTTTTAAGTTTGAGAAATGAAAAAAGAGTTGGGCTAATCGTCCTCGTGATGTCGTAGGGCCTAGCAAGACATGTAGAGATGAGGAAATATTCATATTACACTCTCTATGACGGTGGTGTGACTGGAATACGGACTCCAACCATATGTTCGACTCACCCATCGACAATATTTCCCCCCCAATATGAATATTGTGTCCCTTTAGGTTTTGGAAATCATTTTGAAAACATTTTTTTTTGAAAATTTTGAAAAATATATTTTAAGATAGAAATAATTTGTTTTGAAAAGATAGAAAATGTTTTCTTGGAATTATTTTTAATGGAACTTTAGAAAAGATTATTTTCATGAAACAATATTTATATAGAATGAGAATGATTTCAATAAGATTTAGTTCTTATAATCAACCTTACAGCTTATCAAGAATTGGTTGTTTGTAAGATGAGAGTTTATATTCATAAAGGGGTATTAGAAAATTCTTTTAAATGAAAATAAATGATTTATTAATTAAATGTTTATTTATGAAATGGGTTTTTTCTGGAAATTTTAAGTGTTTTGAAATGGGTAAAATAATTTGGAATTGATGTGTAGAATTTGAGAATGAGTTCTAATTGAAATAATTTTTGATTCGGTGGTTATTGAATTTTGGGAAGCTTTACAAAATTTTGAAATGGTAGTTTAATTGGGGAGTTAAAATCTTTTGTTAAATGTTCATTTTGGAAAATAGAAGGTTTTTTCCTTTGGTTTTCTCATTGGTGGCCACATGCATGGTTTATGTGGGTAAAAGTGTATGGGTGCTCGGTAAGGCATGATAGATGCATGTGTGAGACCCCATGGGATACCATTAGTGAATGTGAAAGACACCAATCATATTTTGTTTTCAAAGAATGTCTTGAAGGTGGAATATAGTGTTATGGTAACCAGTGGTTGTGTGGTGTGTCCCTTTGTGTTTTGGGAATGAAGGTTGCAAGATATATTGATTATGATAGTCCTTCATGTCTGAATGGTTTTTATAAGTAGAGTTCTTGTTGGTGAGTTAGTTTTGGGATAATGGTTAGTGGCTTCTTTTGAAATATGTTTCAGGGAGCCATTGATGTGGTTCCCTTTTATGTTTGGAAATTGTTTATGGTATATTAGGGCCAATTGAACAATATTATTGTGTCCTTTGGGTTTCAATATTGGATATTGTACACCACCATAAATAATTAAGGCACATTTGAAGGCTACTATGGGTGATCCTTGTTGGCAGACCCTATAATTGATCAATATAAGGAATTTATTCTTGACCTTTAGGAATTTAATATACATATTCCTTTTTATTTAAAAATATCCTCTCATAGTGGGAGAGAGTATGTGAGAGGATTTTAATGAAGATATAGTTTCCTTGAGTTTTTTTGGTTGTCAGAGGTGAAGTTTGACACCTATAAGCCTGGATGTCTTGTCTAGAAGCGGTGAAGTGAATTCAAGTGAGGGAAGTGGAAAAAAGTCAGGAGTTTTTTGGTGCGGACTACTATCTTAAAAGGATTTAAATCTTAAATTTTTTTATTATAAGAAAAGGATCATTATATTCCAAAAGTATGAAAAAGCTAGTCATAATAGGCTATTATGGACACTTTCATAAATTATGTATTATTTGGGACCCAGTTTAGAGTCCCAATACATATAAGGATTCTTTCTTGGTAATGGTCATGTTCATGGGAATATTTAAGTGTTGTGTACTATTTTAAATGAAAATGTGGATGTTGTGGAACCTTTCATGGGCCTCTATTTTAACATAAGCCTCCCTCTATTTTTTTCAATTATCAATTCCTCTATTCTGAGTGAAGGAAACATTATTTTGTACAACCTTTCATTATTTATTGTTCAGGGTGAAAGGAGTGACACATGTTCATTTTTAAGCCCCTATCTTTTTAAAAGTGTCACGTTGAAGTAAAATGAGTCTTGGGGTATGTTGTGTTCGTTGGTACTTTATGGATCACAGTGTGGTTATATGTGGCACCAGTAAGAGAAGTTTTTTTCGGGGGTATTCATAACATGAATACCAGGCTGAGGATGATTTGACCAATAGAGCTACAACCATAGGCCCCGGAGTGGACCTGTCGTGTAGTCAGAAACCCCTAGGGTTGCAAAGTAACTTATTCTAGTGACTATATTTAGTGTGGAAAATGGATACAGTTTAAACATCTTGTGTAGTAGTTTCACTCTGAATGGCCCGGTTTTGTGGAAAGGTACCTGGGGACCCTATTTCTTCTTTTTGAACTGTGGTAGTGGAAAAGTTCATCCTTGGTTATAAAGAGGAATGTTTTTTTCATTTTATTGAACCTAGGTGCTTTTACACTTATGAATGTGAAACATTTTGTGGTTGTCCATGTATGGCCATCCTTGTGAATCACCCCCAGTTTTTGTTTCGGATCATCTAGGGATAATAATTCCTAATAGAAGTAGTGAAAGTAATGGATTTTTCCATTTCAGTTAGAGTCCTTTTTGTTAGACCCCTTGTGGTGGGGGTTTGTTCTTGGTTAAGTTTCTTATATCAGTCAACACTAGTTGACTGAATTGGTTGGTTATAACAATGGAGGGGTCCACCACGGGTCTCATTGAAATAATTCTGGAATAAATTAATTTTATCCCATTCATTATGGTGGGGAGTCTATTTGGGCCTCCCCATACTGGTATTCTAGTTTCGTCTTAGGTGTTGGTTTATTTCTAATGGTGGGGATTCCATCCAGTCCTCTCCATGTCAGTATTTTGGTTTAATTCCGAGTGTTTGATAGGATATAGGTAATCTCATTTGGATCTATCTAAAACCAATATTCTTCCTTGAGTAAACATTGTAATTGGTGTGCGCCTAACTGGTTCATTTAAGTAAGGTTATGAGAGTATTCAACTAGATGTGGTTTTATCTTGTTTTCTTGTTTCACATAAGCAGTGTGGGTTTTATTTGGTAATGTATTAGGTGTTTTGATATAAGAGGTCAGATTTTAGGTATGAGGATTTCCTTTCCTTTGGATCAATAAACTTGAGGTGTTTTAACTTTTGGGGGGTTAGTGACACATAGTAGGGAGTCCATTTTGGTCTCCCGAGTTTAACTTGTAAACTTATTTTCCAACTTATAATGTTATCTCCTTCTTTTCTTTATTGTTTTTCTGAATTATCCTTGAGTTAAGAAGGAGTACCGGTTCCTATTTTCAAATCAAACCACGGGATAACTTTCTAGGAACAGAAAGAATTATGGTAGATAGAATTTTCAAACCTGGGTTTTTAAATTAAACTTCACCCTAATTCAAGCCAGGTTCTCAGTTATTTTCTCTTGAACTGAGTGTGACATGTTTTTATTTTTTGGATATTATTTCCTTATTTTTATCTTTTCTATTTAGCCTTTTAACTTGGGTTTAAATTGAGGTTTTGGATAAAAAATGGGAGTTTTGGGTAGAGAGACTATGGTGCACAGTTGGGTCATAGACAGTTATAACTATTCAACCTGCCTAGGTAACCATGTAGTAGGATTCTGGGTGTGATAGAACCTATAACAAGACCAGTGAATGACTGTTCACCTGATCCCAAAAACCATGTGGTAGGTGTCATCTTAGGAATAGGTGGTCTCATGGTCATTGGAAAGTTTGATAAACTATGAAGACTAATCGTGTTGCTTGTCCATATCATTAAAATTGGTTTCCCCCTTTTTTTATCTCCCCAATTACAGGACTTCTTCTCCCTTACTCAACCCACTTAGACTCCCCAACCCTAGGGGCCCCTCCCTCTATCTTTTACCCTAATTGGGATATAATTTTTGGGTGTTTTGGTGCAGAAGATTCAAGGAAACTCTATGTAAGTGTGTTCTATCTAATTTTCCCTCTATATTCTAGGGGTTCCTCCTTATTTGTTTTGTGTTACTCTTCTACAATGGGTAGAGTTCCAATTTTTGGGTAAGATCCTAATTATTTAGGTTATATATTGATGTCTAGGGTATGATATTTCTTCTTGGAGGTTCAGTTGAGGTGTGATCAGGGGGTTTTCACCAGATTCCAAAAATATCTTCACACATGATAGGTGGTTCTAGGATTTAGTATTTGTAGATGTTTTTAATATTCTTGTTGAGTATTTATTATTTTTACATAGAAAAATTTTCTAGTGCTAAATGTACTTTTGAAATTATTTGGCCTTTATATGGGGTGAATATTGATTTTACAAGGGAAAATAGTTATATTTGTTGTGTTTTCTATGTTGATGTTTCTTGAAAGGGTATTTGTGACATGTGTGGAAGGTTAGAAGCTTGTTTTCAAAGGAACTTACAGTGTGAATGGGTTTAGGTGTAGGTTTTCAAAGGTAAATGTAATATTTTAGAATGTTTGGATTATTGTTTTTTAAAATATATGTCATAAATTGTTTAAATTATGAAAGAAATATTTTGGAAATGTTTTTGGTTTTTGTTTATATTTATAAAAAGGGGATTGACTCATGAAATTTTTTGTATAATTGTATGAATTTCTTGTATTTATAAGAAGGCAATTTTTTAATTTTTAAAGGAATGATAAATGTGTTGAAAAGGGGTTTTGGGTAAGTAAAATAGAAAATGGTTTTCTTTAAATAAAATGGTTATTTCCTTGAAAATTTTGGAATTTTTTTATGAAAATGGAAGTATATGTTATATTTGAACATGAACTAGAGAATAAGAGAATCCCAAATATCTAGTGGTAAAGCTAATTCTAGTAAGCTAGATGATATGGAAGTGGTTCGTCTCGATTTAGTCTAGATGGTTTAATGCTTACAACACTAAATAAAAATTGTAATGATGGGAGACCACTATGCCATTAGGGTGTCCTCTCCTAGTGGATCGTGTATGAGAAAGATGTAATTATGGTTTCTAAGACACCTTACACCAAGGTATGAAGTTTTAGTGTCCTACTCTAGTTGTGTGTGTTTTTTATAAATTATATTCTTATATTTAAGAAAGTGGTTGTGAATAGATTTCCTTGGAAGTGATTATTTTTAAAATCTATAGGGAATAAATGTTTTTCCTAGAAATGGTTTAAATTATTTTACTTAAACAATCATGTTATATTATCTTTTAAATGTTCTGTAATGGAATCTATTTACTTGGGTGGAATCTTACTTTGATTTATCTCACACCCTACATACACCTTTGGGTGTATTTAGACCTTACTATGTGTTTGACTTAGGTAAATGATCAGTGTGTTGGGATGGAGGTTTGGGGTTTCCAATGGTATATATTTTGTATGTTGGTAGTGATGTCCTGGGGATATTTACCCTCTCATTACATGGCAGTTTAGGTTGGATTTATAGTTCCATTTTTTTTCTATAGTCTCTTATAGTTTTTGTTCAATGTTGTAAACATCATCCTGTTAAGTGTTTTATCCCTGTTGGTTGTTATGTTTTTGTAAATGGGTTAAATCAATCCCAATTTGTATTATTCATACCGAGAAACTTGTTTCCAACCCACGAGTATTGATAATTACCTTAGATCCATGCCATTGACTGGGTCGGGTACCAGTTTAGATGACTTCCTGGCTTGGTTTGTAAAATTCCTAATGTTAGGGATAAACAAGGAAAGATCAGACCCATCTAAACTTGGACTCTTAGTATAATTTTGATATTTCATGAGCATATAAAAATATAATCATGTATCTTTTCAGATCATTTATGATCAAATTTATCCACAATAGGTAAAGGAAATATGAATTTAGTGAAAGGGATCTATAGAGTAGATAATGATTCCTTGTTCTAAATTACTCCATCCACTCCAGCATTATCCCTTCAAAAGGTACGAGGGGGATGAAACTAATTATGAATCCTCTCATTTAAATTGTAAAAAATAGGATAATTATCTCCCAATGGCCTCTTTCCTTTAAAGTGAAATAAGGGTATTCCATATATTCATAACCTTATGATTTGATAATATTGATAGAAATATAATGTGGAAAATAAACCATTCTTAGTCACATACCCAAAGTATTCTTATAGATTAAAGAGATCATCCTTGGAAGATCATGAATACCATTCTTGTTATTATTCAATACATCATTTCATTGCTAGTGAAAACCAGTTGCTTAACTAAACTTTTTAGCACCTAAAGGCCAAAGATAAAGTGTCTAGTTGAGTGACAATTTACTTTACCTTGGAAATAAATTTCCGAACCTTTATATCCATATCTGACTTCTTTCTTTGTGAAAATGAACTATCAAACTATATTGAATTTGAACCAGAAGAATTAAATTCATGAATTTCCATTAATATATGTTGTATGGAGTTTTTCATGGATGATAGGTTGGTGTTTATAGTATATTTCAATTAAAAAACAAAGGTGGTAACCATCCCAATTATAACATGTGTTTTCATTGAAGATTTCTTTAGAGAGGGATTTTTTTCAAAAGAACTAACTATATCACCTATCTTTTTATATAGTCCCTCTCGAACTTTTTGAGAATATATTTTCACCAGATAAATTTTAGATGTGATATATATTTTTTGTTCTTGAAGAGATTGTAAAGATAACACATCACTTCTAATCTCTTGAGCTATCCCATTTTACATGACCAAATCAGAGGATAAATTTTTCAAATGTTCATAAGAAACACTAGATTCTTTTTCAATTGAGAATGATGAAGAAATAGATAGAATATTCTTCATGAACTCAAATTGGGAGTCCATGATCGTTTTTATATTTTTATTTTTTGTTCTGATATACTTAGTTTCGTCCTAAACTAAGTTAGACATATCTAATTATACAATTTGAATGTTTTAAATAATCTTTAATTGAACTATTAAGATAAATTATAGTTCATCATAATTTTAATTTGTAATAGAATTCTCTCCCAAATATACTAGCTTGGTCTTTAATCCATTAATTTCAAAAATCATAGAATTAAATTATTTAATAACCATGTCAGTAATGTTTCCCATATCTCTATCATCTTCATAAATTTTAGGTTTTTCCAATATAAGGTCTGAAATCATCACATTAAAAACAAGTGGAGTTGGTTCATTTAGAGGCATTCTTCTCCCATATTTCATAACGAATGAAGGTTTCTAGGTTTCTTCTTATTTTAAACCCATATGTTTTTGAGATAAAAATATATCCCCCATTTTTAAATTTCAAAACATGAGGAGATTTATTAATTTAAAATACTTAATATATTTTGGGATATGATTTACAACTTCACCCAAATATAGAGGATGAATATTGGAAAAAAAAAATTTCCTGAATGAAAATAGTAGTTGACTCAAAAACTTCCACAAACCCTAAAATCCTAAGATCATCACCAAGGGATACTTTATCTTGGGTCCTTATTAACTCATTTTTATCAATATATCCCTAATTAAAATATTACTAAGGAGAATAAACCTCATAAACAATTTCTAAAATCTTATCTTGAGAATAAATATCTTTAACTACTTAACAAACCTCAACTTCCTTATAAAATATTAAATTATCACTATGTTGGTCCTAAATTCTAACACGAGTATCAAAAGAGGAAGTAATATATTTATATAAAAATATTCTTCCTTGATTTATTATATCATTAGTATCTTCATCTATTGAGTCCTCTATTTTACATTCAATAATTTCAAAAGAAATGGATTCAATAGAATTCCCATCCTTAATTTAAATAGATATTTCCTATACATTGTTAGCCCCAATGGGAAGTAATTTACAAAAGAAGTGACTATTATAGAAGGAAATATTTTTTAACATCCCATATCTAGGAGTATTTAACCCATGACACTATGTTTCCATAACTTCTCCAAGATTTATTCCAACCTCCTTAAACAAAAAAGTGAGAATGCTTCCAAAGGGATCAAATATACATGACTTATGGAATGATTGGTATATATATCTAAAAATATAGTTTGGTAGATTGAATTTATTTTCAACCAATGAAATATAAATTATATGAATATCCAACTATATTACTTTATAAAATTCACCATTTCTCCAAGAAATCCAATTTTGGATAAATTTAACAAGAATATTCCTTTTAGCCTTTAAATTCTTAACTGAATTTTTCCCTATGATGGGAGATCCAAACAGAGATGAAATAATTTATTCAATATGTACACCATCTATGGTTACTAGAGATGACTTAAACTGAAATCTTCCTTTATGTGGGAAACTAATAACTTCTAAAAACTCAAATAATGTTATTGAAAATATCATCCCATTTAATTTTGACAAAAATAAATCTTCAACATCCTCTAATATGAACTCATTATTATAATAAAACTATATAAATTCATTGTTATTTTATATATTAGTTCTCCTCTCATGAAAGAAAAAAAATTCAATCCTTAGATATTTAAAACCTCTTTAGCAACAATTATATTTAGCCTATATAGGTAAAATATATATTTTCTTCTACTTATAAATATTCAAAATATTTTTGGCTACTTAAAACTTTTTGAGATACTCTCTTTGTATCATTTTTAATTTTTTATTTTTGGGGAGAGTAAAGTGGCTTTAGGTTTGAAAGTATTAGTTAAGGAAAGAAGGGTTGGATTTGGTAGAGGAGGAGTTCATTGGTTTTCTAAGGCACAATATTGTCGTGAAAAAATTGAACATTTTATATGGAATACATAAACTATTCATACAAAGTGACAATTTAAAATAATAAATTAAATTATAAAATAATATAGTTTCACATGTCTCTTTATTACATGATAGAAAAATTAGGCACTTTAGATATAAATTTGGCAATGAAAAACAACTAATAAACAATTTAAAAGTTAAAAATAAAAGTAATGGAAATTAAAATTAAAACTATAATTAAAATGAAATATTTTAAAATCAACTAAAACTAACTCAATTTTAATAAAATAAAACCTCTATGTAGATAGTGATTGGGTAAAAATGTATGCAAATTGATTTTTAGTGAAAATAAATTAAAGATAAATATCTCAATTGTGAGTATGATGATTTATATAGATATACTAGGTCATTAAATAGTTTATTAGATTTTAAGAAATTTTGGTAGGTTACGTTATCATGTTTTATTACAACATGATTAAATTGAAATCCGATGTATATTAAATAATATTTCATCCACAAAACATAATAAAAACAACTAACAACTATAATTTACCCAGCTTTAACAGTTCAAAATGCAATAAAAGATTTCTTTTTTTACTTGAATAAGAAACTATATATTTTACTAAAATGTGAATGTTTCTGGACATATTTTTTATATATAGCCTACAACCACCAAAATTATGATTATAATATAAAATTAATTAATTTTTTTCGAATAAGTAAAGATAGATAATGTTCTCCTTTTAAATACATTAAAATTATTTTGGAATATGATAAATGATATTTATTTATATTTTATTTAAATCTTGTGCATAAGTATACTAAATACATAATATTAGGTCTACTTGTAGTTATATAGAGAAAAATACCAATTATTCTTCTATTGATATTATTGTCAATTGGCTTCCTAGATTCAACCATGTCAAGATTAATATTCAAACTCATATAAGATTAGATATTCTCACAAAATTTAAATCAAAAACTTTTTAATAAATAATTCATGTAATTAATTTGGTTTAAAAAAAATTCAAAATAATTTGGATAAATATAAAATATAAGGAAATATTTTAACTCCCATATCATGATTATTTCAAATTCATTTTTCATTATTTTTGACAAAACATAAAATAATTTTTGATTTTTGAAACCAAAAATAACATCATCAACATATTTTTGAACGAGTAAAATATATTTTGAATAATTGTTAATAAATAAATTGGTGTTTTCTTATCCCACTAAAAATCCATTTGATAAAATAAATAAACCTAGTGTTCCATACCAAACACTAGGTTCTTGTTTGAGAACATACAAAGCTATAGTATATAGGAAAAAAGTGTTTATAAAATGAGTTTCTTAAAAACATAGAGGCCCTTAGAAATAAACTTCATCTATTAAAAAACCATTTAGAATAAAATATTTATCATTTACCTGGTATAATTTAATGTTCATAAATGATAAAAAAATCTATTTACTTTTATCCTTGAAGCCATGGAAATGGTATCTTTATAATCTACTCCTTTATCCTAATTAGAACATTTGGAATATAAAGTATCCTTTTATCTAGAAATGAAACCATGATTATCATACATATTTCTAGATACCCACATTATCCAATAACACGATAATCATAGGTTCGATAAACTAAATCCCATACCCTGTTCCTCTTGAATTGGTTTAACTGTTATATAATCACTGAAGAATTATTATATGGTTTTGGGTTCTATTTCAAATAGGAAAAAAGGAAACTTAAAATGGTTTCCTATAATTCTTCTAGTCATAACTCCATCATATTAGTTTCATATTACAGTTTTTAGAGGATGGAGTTTAAGGGTCTTAGAATTTTTAGGTAGTGAACTCTAAATTTCATTAGTTTGTTCCTTTTTAAGACTATATTTTTCATTGTCATGTGACAATTCATTATCCTTTTTTCTCAAAGAGATTCTTAATCAATCAAGTCATCGATTTCAATTTTTTTATTATAAAAGGGATCAATTTAAAAAAAGTTCACATGATTGGATTCTTTAACTATCAATTAATTTTTCTTCAAAACTCTATTACATTAATAATTAGTAGAATAACATTTGGAGATTCATTCACGAGACTTTGGATAGAAAATACCATGATTATCCTCAGTGTTTAAGATATACCCTTTTCATCCAAAACAAATAAACACCTAACTTGTTATTTTCTATTATTCCATATATCATTGGTTGTTTTATTTAAGATAATAATTTTTAGAATGTTATTGATGATATAACATATTGTATTAATAGTTTCATCCAAAAAATGACTGGGAATGATATATTCACACAATATAGTCCTAATAATTTCTTACATGGTATTATTTATACATCCAATAACATGATACCGTTGATGTGTTCTAAGGGCCTAAAAGGTATATTTAATTCTACATATTGATTAAAATAAAATAAAATAATTATTATAAAATTCACCCACATAACCACTCCTCAAATAAACTATTTTAGAATATATTTTTGAACAAGCTTACAGAAAATTAATAACCACATCATAAGTTTCACTTTTAAGTATCAATAAATAAATATAATTAAATCTTGAAAAATAATCAACCAAAAAATAAAAAATTTATTTACCAATAAGACTTTCTATTCAAGAATGTTAAAATAGATCCATAATAATAATTTAAAGTTGTATAGATGGAAAAACTTCTTTAATTAGTTTAAAAAATGATTTTTGTTTCTTTCTAGTTTGAAATGCATCACATAATTTATTTTTATTCAATTTTAGTTTGGAACAATAATAAATTATATTTAAAAAAAAAATATTTAGTGAATGAATATAACCATATCAAATCCTCCTATTAAAAATCCCTGATTCATTAATTTTAGAAATAAAAGAGTTTAAATTTTTCTTACACAAGGAATGAATATACAGTATTTAAATATTTTCATTTCCTAAACACTAAAATTAACAAAATTATCCTCAAGAATTAAAAATAAATTATTGGAAAAAGGAAAATATATCCATCATCACAAATTTGAGAAATACTTATCAGATTTTTCTTTAAGACTTCAACATAAAGTACCTTCATGAAAGGAATTCAATATGTACCTTTAGAATATCCAATCCCAACAATTGTTCCTTTGACATTTTCACCAAATATTACATGTCCTACATCAATTTTATATAGCGAGATCAATTTTAAAAAAATATCCCCTCATATGTCTTGAATAAACATTATCCACAAAATTTTTGGAATTACTATTTTTGTGTCTCTTTTTAGAAGAAAATTAATCAAGAATATGTTTTGGTACTAAAATTATCTTGGCTCAAGCAACGTTAGTTATAAAATATTCATGAAAAAAAATATTCTTATAAAATCTAGAATATCCATAATTTTTAGAAATACAATTCGTTAAATTTTTCAACATAAATTAATTATTTAGTACAAATATCTATGGATATATTAGGTAACAATCATATTATAAATGAAATTCTTTTCCATAGTTTAAACACATGATATTAGTCTTATTTTTATTTTTATAACTTTGAAAAAATAATTATTATATTGTTTGGGTTTCCCCCTTACCTCCAAAACAATATTTTTTATGTGATTTGATCATTACAAGGATTTTATTTATTTAACTCTACCCCATAGTAAAAAAAGTAGAAGCATATATTAAATCTTTGTATTTATCCATTAATGTTTTACCTATCTTGGTTTTAAATGATCAAAACTTGCTATTATGGTCAAATTATTTCAATTTAATTTATTTTAGTGTTTATGATGGAGTATTAATATAGGGAACCTACAAATCAAATAAAGGAATAAAAAAGATTTAATATGGATTCCTTGAAGGCGGTCACCATCTAGCACATGTGTCTAGACATAGGAGAGCTACCAGCTAGATGGTGGATTTATCAGTAACACCATGCCATTAAAAGTACCACTAGCTACCCAGTGGAGGATAACTAACCATAAAATAGATATAAAAGGTTATATAACACCTATCAGATCACTTTACATCTATGTTCCTAGTGGATAACCAATATAGTCATCCATCTAGCCAGTATATCCGATCTATAAATTAAAAATCATCCATTTAAAGTGGTCCCTGCCTCGTTGAATCAACTTCCAATGACACTATTGACCTATTTACAACCTAAAGTCCCCCAAGGGAGTTTTAAAGACAATATTTATATACCTAAGGGAAATATTAAAATGTAAAATAAACTATAATCAATCACAAGATTCAAATTTGACAACATTATTCCTTCCCAAGATATATTCTTTGTGTTAAACCATTATTATCTTTTACTTTACACTCAATTCACTTATTATTTCTATTATTTAGTGGGAATCTACAGTGTTATACATATATATTGTTCTAATCCAACTATCCATAATATTATCCTTTTCTTGGGTTCTCACTACCACTAAGGTTAGGGACCTGAGTTTAATGATAAAATCATCTAAAAAGTAAGTGTTTCTTTCTTTATATTAGGATCATTTTTACTATCATTTAAAAAGAAATTTTATTTCTTCTAGAATTCATTATCTACTATTTAATCTAAGTGAATTTATTCTGATGTTATTTTAATCATGTTACTATCAAGGAATTAATCAAAACCCTATCATGATATTAAATGGGGATACTTAGGGACTCATATTGAGTTTAAGAAAAATTCCTTTATTAAATTGTATTTCCATTACATATAAATTCTGATGATTAGAATATTTTAATTAATATATTATATTATTTTTTTATTTTAATTTATTTTGTAATTTCTTAAATTTATGTATTTATTTGGTTTTAATTTTTTAAAAGGTAATCTACCACATATTTTCATCTTACTATGAGCACCAATTTGTATCAAAGGAGGCCTTGTTTTTAAAGTTCTATTTTAAAAATCATAATTAGTTTTAAGTAATGATATTTAAAAGGTTGATTCTGCCTTTTAAATTCATATATCTCATGGAGGGAACTAAATTTTATGATCCCATATATTTTATAGACTGGACAATAGTTATTGGAAAACCCACATGTCTACTCATCTTAAAATCATTGGCTATCATAGTTTGAAAATTTTCATGCATGGTTATTGAACCACTAAATAAGTAGATGAAAAATGGGATCACAATGATATATCAACATTTGAACTTGACAGAAAAGTCATAAATTTTCTTAATTATGATTTTGATCATAATTAATTTAATCATGTATTCAATTATAAAATTACTCAAAAAATTTAGAAATTACATGATGTAACTCAGGAAGGAACTAATAAAGTTAATGAAAATATAATTGATATGTATCATCATGATTTTTGAAAGTTTTATCTTGAATGTGAATGAATTAATTTGATATATTTTTTACCAATATACCAATATTTCAATGGTTGAAAATACTTAGTGATTATTTATATATATAGAAACTTTTAGAAAAGAAATATTTGGTTTTTCCGAGTTCATATACACCCAAGGTAACTATGATACATGACGTAAAATACTTCCTGAAAAAGTTGGTTGAATAAATTATTTTTTCTCTTAGGACATATGAAATGACGACTAAACAATAATCCCAAAAGGAAACCAAGGAAGTAATAGAAAAGAATAATAATGTCTTTAAGAAAGTCAATGATGATTCTTCCTACTATGATGAAAATATTGAAATCATTTCCAAGAAGATTAAAAAATTCATGGAAAGGAATAAATATTTTCACCATATGAAAAAGTAAAATCAATGTGAAAATGTTGAGGTAACTTGCATCGAATGTAAAAATAAAGGATAGTTAAAAATAAAGTTCCCCAAATTCAAAAAGAGGATGAATGAGAGAAAAGAAATAATTAAATCCATCAAGTTTCCACATGGAGTTAAAGTTATTATTACCAATCCTCAATCAAATTAAAGGATGATGATACAAAATGTATCATGGATGAAATTGTGGTAAGTAACTAGGTAAATTTTTTTTCTTCCTCTTATTCCTAAAATTCCTAAAATTCTACAAAATTTATTACTTAAGAGAATCTTAAATACTATAGAGATTAATTATTTGAAGGATTTTGTCAAATAACCTCAAAATTTGAAAAAAAAAACAAAAACAACCAAGTAGTTTTTAAAGGGATAAATATAACAATATAAGGATGAGTTATCCTTAGTATTAAGGGAATGACCCAATATTGAAAAAATAAAAATATAAGATTAGGGATCCTAAAAATTGTCTTGAAAAGTTCAACCAATTTTAATAAAATTTAAATACAATTTTGGGTTCCCATCATTATGTAAAAAATCATTTTGGTTTTTCAAATCAAGAAACCCTCTCTAAAACATACAATTTCAATAAAAATGTTCTCAAAAGATAAAAGTGTTAACTATTTTTTAGAACTAGGCATATTATTTTTGAAAATTAATATAAAAATTCTCATCATGGAAGACTCAAAAGTTTTCATCTCTCCTATAATAATTTTTTTGAAAATATTATTCAATATAAATATGAGTTATAAAATCTATTTTAGATTTCACATGTGGACTGAGAATTGAGGTACAAAGTATTTATTTTCTTGATTATTTTTTATGAAAAATTTATAAACACTATATCCAAAGAGGTACATGGTATATGAATAATAGGTGGCCAAGACACATGTGCAGTGACTACTCTGAGTTCAAGCATCTTGAAAATCCTGATGGAGTTCGTATGACTTTGGGTGATAACTCAAGTAATAAGATCATCAATATATATACTATTGATTTTTTATATTTTACCACTAAAAAATATGTTTTATTTTTCAATGTTTTAAATAAAATTTCAAAGTATTTTTAAATTATGGGAAATTTGTTTTAAAGTCCCTTTTGAATTTTATTTTTGTAATGATTTTTACTCCAAAGGAAGTCTTTTATTTTCATCTAATTTTTTTTAAAATATATATTTTATTTATTTAAAATATCTATCTAGTCAATAATTTTATATATTTAGTAAAAAATAAATTTATTCCTGGGTTTAGAGAAGGAAACTCCATCATTATAAAACACACTAACTTTTCCTACTCAACTAAAATCATCTACTAAGAGATTTACATAAATTTCATTTCAAAAAATACAATTTTTGAACCTTTCCAACTCGATAAGAAACAGAAAACATACTTTAAATCTAAAAAATAAGTATCCAACTAAAAATAATTTGATATTATTCATTTTAATATTTTTGGACCGCCCTATGTTACTAGTAAAGGAGGATAATATTATACTTTTATAATATCGATGATTATATAATATTTTCAAGGTTTAATTTCATGCGTAATAAAAATGATTCCTATAATTCCTATTAATTATTAAAATATGGTTTAAAATTTAATAGTATATGAAATCGTATCTATTTTAAGAGATCATGGGGTAGAGTTTGATGATAACTGTTTTTATGAACTTCATACTTCACAATGAAATAATCATTTTCCGCTCTAAGGACCACACAAAAAATTAGGGATGCTAAAAGTCAAAATTAAACTCTTCAAGAGATTGTAAGAAATATATTGAAAGAATTTAAGCCCTAAATATTTTTAGGCCAAGAATTTCAAAACCACTTTTTATAACATAAACCATGTTATTGTAAGACCCTTCCTTAAAAAGATCCACTATGAACTTTGTGAGGAAATTTTTTTTAATGTTTTCTTTTCTAATGTTTTTGGATATATATGATATATTATTAACAACAAATAAAACATATAAATGTATGTACCCCAATGTTATTGTGTTATTTTTTTGGTACAATAACTCAAGTAAAGAACACCAAGTACTTAATAAAATAAGAAAGACCTTAGAAGAATCAATTCACATCAAATTTGATGATGATTTTTCAAAACCAATTATCCAAATAGATGATGTTGAGATTAAACTAGAAGTCTTAAAATTAAAAAATATATACATTTATAAAAAAATTAATGATAAATAAGAATAATTATCAATCAATTTACCTAATTCATGAATTAAATATAAATACTCTTCCTTAGAAAATATTATCAGTGATTTTCAAGTTGATACTCATAATAGAAGATCAGTTTTTAACAAGGTTGAAAATCATGATTTTCTTTCAAAACGTAAGCCCCAAAATATTGATGATTCCAATAATGATTAATGTTTTGTGCTTTAAATACAATTGTAAATGAACCAATTCACAAGGAATAATGTATTCACTCTCATTGGAAGAACTGATGGTCTTCCTAATATTCGTACTAAATGGGTTTTAGAAATAAATTATATGAGAAAGGTAACATCACTTGAAAAAAATATCACCTCATAACTAATGGCTATAATTAATAACAAGGTATTGATTATGGTGAAACTATTTCACCCATATCTATGATTTAATCTAGAAGAATCGTATTATAATTCACTGGTCATTTCAATTTTAATCTTTTTAAAATTAATTTTAAAAGTTATTTTTTAATGTTTTTATTTCAATAAAGTTTTTGTTAAAAAACTTATGGGTTTTAATGATTATGAATTTTCAAATAATGTTTTTATGTTAACAATATATATATATTGTTTAAAATAAGCCCCTCGGGCTTGGTAGATATAGTTGATTAAATTTATTTTAAAAAGAGAAAAGCTCCTTTTTTTAAATATATTTATAATGATTTATTAATTATTATAATTTATGTTGATCATGTTATATTTGGTTATATAAAAGAATATATTTATAATTATTTTTTAGATTTGATGATAAAATAATTTTAAATGTGTTTTATGAGTGAGTTAACATATTTTATTGGTTTTTATTTTTCTCAAAACAAGATGGTATTCTTATAAACCAAAGAAAATATATAAATCAAATTTTAAATTATTTTGGAATGGATAAAGTTAAGAAGATAAGTACACCTATTATAACTTCTTATAAGTTAATTTCAGATGAATCTAGTAAACTAATTAACAACAATATTTACAGATGTATGATTAGGAGCCATATTTACCTTACTAATACCTGGAAGGACATCATGTTTAGTGTTTTTATTTGTTACCATTTTCAATTAAATCTTAAAGAATATGTTTTAAAATATCTTAAATTTGGTTCTACCCATTTAAATGGTTCTGAAAAATTTGGTTTATTTTACAAAAACTACACATCTTCTAAACATACATGTTTTTATAATACTGATTTTTGAGGATTCCATATAGATAAGAAAACTGCAAGTTGAAATTTTCATCTAATTAGAAAATCCATAGTTTCTTGGAGTAGTAAACAGTAAAATTTTGTTTCTATTTAGATTACTGGTATAGAATATATAGAATTTTGGAGTTTTGTTGCCCAAATTATAATGATGAAACACACCCTCTTAGATTATTGTACAAATTATGATAATTTTTATATTAACTATGAAAATAATCATGCTATTAGTATTTATTAAAATATAATTCAATAGTCACACACTAATAATGTTGATAATAGTCGCCACTTTATGAGAGTCCACATTAAAAATGGTGATATATTGTTTGAATTTATAAGAAAAAATATTAAATTAGATAATATTTTCAAAAAATGCATCACTCTAGAATGTTTTGATTTTATAAAACGGTTGTTAGGAATAGTTTTCTAATAAAAATTTAATTGGGAATAAATTGATGTTTTTCATTTATTTTATTTATTTTATTAATTTACTTATTTCTAATTGTATAAATTATATTTCAATCTTTTATTTTTTATATATTTTTTCATAAAGTGATCTAGTTGATTTGTTTTAAATGAATTTTATTTTTATTAGTTTTTTGTTGATAATCACATTGTGGTGACATATCATTTTTTTCTATTTTAATATCATGCGGGTGAAATGTATCAAAATATTAAATATATCATTATAGAGTTGTAAATTAAATTACGTTTGAATTACCTAAAAAACACATCCATGTTTGGATACAAACAAGTTGATGTGGTTCTGGTGAAGATGCACCTAGAGGTATTAACATCAAAAGAGTTGTTTGGGTATTAACCCTATCTTCACTGTAGACATGAGTAATGACCATTTATTGGACACCTGATTTGAAACTGTTAGGGGAAATGCATTGAATAATTCACATTATCTTTTCAAATAATTAACCCTCAATTAATGTAAATAGATGTATTTATCTTCACTATGTTAAAATTTTATTGAAATTTTAATTTTAGATTTAAATATGAAATATTGAATTTTTTTTGAAATTTATTTGGAACTATTTTTTATTAAAAACTTTATATTCCTTTATATCCAAATTTTATCTTTTATTATTAGTGTTTTTTATCATCAAAAGGCGAATATTGTTATACCTCACTTTGTTTTAAATGATAATAAACACCTATTGTTGTTTTAATCATTTCAATTGAGTGTATTGTTTGTTTATTATTTAGTATGAATATTGGGATTCAATGGATGGACTAAAGGCATCAGAAAGAGTTCTTAGGGATTCCTTGAAGACCCTCACTATCCATCACCAATAACTAGCTTGGGTAGAGTCATCAGATAACTGGTGGGGGACCAATGACACCAAATGACTAATGGGAACACCATTTACCCAATGGAGGAGTACCGACTAGACGATAGATATAATAGATAAGATGAAACACCATCATGCCCACAATTTTGATGGTGACCACCCATCATCCTGTTGGCGGCCCCAGTTTCTAGGTGGTGGATTCATCTAACCAACTGCTATATAAGATCCATAAAATAAAAAATCATACATGAAAAGTGTACCCTCCCTCCTAGACTTGACTTCCAATGGAATTTTTCACTCATTTACACCACGATGACCCCCAAGAGAGATACAAAGAATATAAATAAACCAATAAGTATCATGAAAATTCATAATAAACTATTACCAGTCACCAGATTCAAATATTCCAATATTATATTATCTTGAGTGATATTTTTTGTGCTACAACTTTTCTCACATTTTCATTCCTCTCACTTTATCTCATATTTTATATTATTTTCTGATAATTGAGAATGTTTTAAAAATGGTTGGTTCATAACAAACCATCATTCGTCTCTCTTTTATCTTTGGTGATTACTACCACTAATGTGTGGGATTTGGATTTCATTTAAAATAATCAGTATGGTTGTGGACACATCATCAATATAAGAATTTATAATTTCTTACTCACTATTGAATTTCTAAAAGTGGTCTTGATTTACAAAAAATGTAGGTGAATTATTTTGATAGATTATTTAATGTCTTAAAATACTAAAAATGTGGACTTTAATGGTTAAAAATGTGTGTGAAAATGATAAAATAAGATAAAATAAAGAGGCATGAGAGTTAGAGATAACCTTAACTAACAAGAAACATAATTCATAGAAGAGTACGAGGGAAATTAAATTGATTAATATTGATTAAATAATGATGTTTCTGGAAGATGAGATCAATAGAACATGAAATAAAGGTCATCCAAAAAATGACATCTCATTATTAGTTAACACTAACACAATTACTCAAAAAAAACTACTAAATTTATTAACATAGGAAAATAATCCAAATTTTCTTAAAGTTCCCTTCACCACTCAATACTTTGAGACGAATCAAGGATAGATTTTGAAGAATTAAGGATATGAATATTGTGTTAAAGGATTAAATGAAGAAAAAGAAACATGAAAATGAAATTATTTCTCCAACTAATCCTAAAAAACCCCTTATAAATTATGTATCATGAATGTTCACATAACTTGAAAAAAAAACATGAACATAAAAAAATAAAGATTCAAAATAAAATAATGATAAAAGACAGATAGTATCTTATCTATTAAGTGAAATTCTATATCCCTCTACTTAATCTCAAATTTACAATTGCAATGATTCTCTGGATCAGGCTTCCAAAGAGTATCCTCCAGCTCTTAGATCTCCTATAAATCTATGATGTTATCTATGTTATTAGAGCTGTCTGAATGTGTCACCATATCTGAATGAATTATTCCTCTTAATTGAGTGAAAAAATATATTTTTTGTTCCTTTTTTTTGTCACTTGGAATATATCACATCCTCATTTTTCCATGTTGATTATCCGAGTTAGATGGAATAATTTGTTATTTTAACAAGAATGTAACAAAAAATTACCACTTTGAGAAAAAAAATCATTAGCACATGCATCCATCTCATCACCAAGAGCTCATAATTAACTCAAAATAATTATTCTTTCACACTGACATATGACTACTGCCAAATTAAATATCTTCCTTAATTAATATCCATATAAGTACATATGATCAATCTACTAAAAAACATCACATTACATAAAATTCATAAATATACAAAAAAATCTCAAGATCAATCAAGAATGTCATTCTTTGGGGATTCCTTTGGGAATTTGAATGAATGGTAGTGCACGATCAAACAAAACCATGCAGTTATAACATTATATTACTATAATGTCCCCTCCATTATCCTTAGTATTGAAGAAAATACACAAACAATGGATAACTTATGGAGGATCTAGGCATAGCAGAAGTGTGGTTGGTCTGACACCCAACTTTAATTTTGACCATGATCAATGATTATTCAGGGATGAATATGATGATGAACACCAATATGCATAGAATAGAATCAAAGATTTTTATAAAGAAGGAAGAGGTCTGAAACCTTTAGGGAGTATTTTTTACATAATGTTTATAATTAATTTAATTAATTTTATAATGAATAGAATACCTAGAACATAGATATTTTATTCATCGATGATGTTGATTGTTTGGAATGACCCTTCGGGATTGTCTCCTTGTGCTTACGACGATACAAACTAGAAACCTTCTAGTGCTGACCCACACATCATCTGATGGCCTTCGATCTACAATACTCATTCTTTAGGTGATAACACGATGAAGAGAGTGACTTTTGTCAGTTTTTCTTGATCTCTTATTCTTTGGTCTTGAAGAATGCCTCTCATACTTGAGAGGATCAGGAAGAGGATTTGAAAGAGAAATTGTTTAGCTCAACAATTCTTAATTCCCTAGGCATATAGTTCACTACATGGAAAAATAGACATACATGTCTATTTATTGACACATGGATTCAGTTATAATATTTAATTGTGTAACATCAATTAAATACATTCATAACCATAGAAAAAACCCATGATATTAATATTGAGACCATGTCATTATTTATGGTGATCCAACTTTTGCAAAAAGGAATAAATAAAATTCCACACCACAAAATAATATCAGTGTTATTATTAATATAATTTGTGACAACTAGTTAAATAATTATTTATCATCTTGTAAATAATTATTTTACTACCGGACCATCCTTGGTCAACTCTAATTCCAATTCCATTTATTGAACACACAAATAAATAAATAGATAATTTATTCTCTTAAATAAATATTTTATTTACAAACTAATAAATATATATTTATTAAATGTTCAATAAGATTAATATATTTTATCCACAATATGGTGAATAAAAATTTATTTAATTTATGAAATAATTATAACTTGAATGAAATTATTCCACTATCATGAGAATAATTTTTATTCCATTAATTAATTTCAAATAGAATTTAACTGAGACCACAAAAAACACATAGTGTGTAACCCCCTGAGAATATTTCTCATTGTCATTAAATGGCCTTGCATAAAGTCCAAGAGTACTATCTAGAAAAGGGTCAAGGAACACAAGATAAATAACTTAAAGTGACAACAATGACATCCACATACGAACACTCACTATGTAATATAATCCCTTGGTCTCAACATCTAATCAAGAAGGTCTCATGATAGTGTCATCAACCATTATGCCTGATACGCCATTCTTCGAATACATGAAATAAAATTTTCATTACACTATAGCCATGGAATTTCACATTACAGTTCTATTTCAATCAATGGGTCTAGATATCAACTTCCATAGAGGGAAGGAAAAATCCTTCCTTGACTCATCCAATATAACATGCAACTCATGACGAAGCCAACATACCCTACATCCCACTAACATTTTTCTTAATGGTTTTCATTAGTGAATCAAAGTGCGTGAGTCGTGATGTGTATTAGTGATAATATTAAAGCCTAAGTATCATTACACATGCTCACAAATAGGAATATCTGATGACATAAAAACATGTGGAATTCCTACTCGCATGTCTGTTCTCATAATATCCTATCTTGGAGATTACCAATTATGAACTTCACGAGAGGAAGTATAATCTGCTTACGAGTACTCGTACTTGTCGGTATGTATACTATGTGTCCATTTATAGTATTTCGAACAACCAGAAAAATATAATTAACAATATGGATATATAATTTCAAGGATCTCATTATTACAGGCAACTACCAAGACCTTATTAATGAGAAAAATAATCTAGGACATTATCACATCATAGTCATGAAGAACAATAAAAAATATGTAATAAGATGTTTGATGTCTAAACATATTAAATATCCATGTAATAAAAGTACAAACATTTGGTTCTAGGACACCAAATCTAACAAACTACCACTTGTACTAGAGCCCACTACCAATGAATTTTAGTCCGCTAGACCTCACATGTTTATCATGTTTTTGATGGGTCAAGGATTTAGTAAATGGGTCCCCCAAGTTGTCTTCTGTGAAAATACTACTCATTGAAAAATAAAAAATCTGAGAAAAATTCCTCATGAAATGATACTTCCGGAGCATGTGCTTCATCTACTGATGTGACCTTGGATCTTTTGTGAGATCCACCACAAGAGTATTATCACAATATAGTGTGTTGGGATCTTTAAAACTAGGTATCATATCAAGATATTGGACGATGCTTCAATCTCAAACTTCTTGTTTAGCTACCTCAGAAGCTATGATATACTCAGTCTTTACTGTAGAATCTATGACCACACTATACTTTGAACTTTTCCAGCTCACTACACCACCATTCAATGTGAATATGTATCCCATTTGTGACTTCACATCATCTTAATCAGTCTAGAAACTAGAATCTATATATCCTCTGATGACCAGTCTCTCATCTCCTCCATAAACTATGAACATATCCTTAGTATGACTCAAATACTTTATGGTAGTCTTGAATTGCATCCAATGATGGTCACCTGGGTCGTCTTGACATCTTCCTACCACACTCAATGTGTTGGTGACATTTAGCCTAGTATATAGTATTGCATACATATATGACCCAATCACTGATTCATATGGATTCCTTTCCATTATATTTCTTTACTCACGTGTTTGGTGACACATTTTCTTATAATGATGTATGTCATGTGAAACTAGAAAAAAATCCCCTCTTGGATTGTTCCATACTAAATCTATTGAGTATCTTATCAATGTATGTACATTGACATAGGCTCAAAAATATATTAGATCTGTTGCGATGGATCTTAATCCAAAGAATACATGTTTCCTCACCCATGTTCTTCATGGAGAAGCATTGATTCAACCATTTCTTAACAGACTATAAAACTGGTATCTCAATTATAATTAGTAATAAGCCATCAAAATATACTATTAAGAAAATGAATATACTCCCACTAAACTATTTTTTGGCACATGTCTCAAATTCATTCTTGATAAAACCAAATTCTATTATAGCTTCATAAAAAACAATGTCTTATGACCTGGATGATTGCTTTAATCCATAAATGGATTTATTCAACTTTTATACCTTATTTGAATCCTTTGGAGTCATAAGCCCTTCAGGTTAGGTCATGTAGACATATTCTTAAAGGTTCCCATTAAGGAAGGATGGTTTGACATCCATTTGACAAATATCATAATCATGGTAAGAAGAAACGAACAATAGAATTCTGATGGATTTCAACATTTCAACTGGTGAAAAGGTTTCGTCATAGTCAATGCCTTAACACTTATTGAACCCTTTTACAACCATTCATGGAATATAGGTACAAAATCTTCCTTCCATGTCTAGTTTCTTCTTTAATTCCCATTTGCAACCAACAATATTTATATCACCTGGAGGATCTACAGAAATCTAGACATGAATTTGGTATATGGAATCCATTTAAGAATTCATTGCTTTTTTACACATGGAAACATCTATGCCACTTTCTAATTCCTTGTAGGTTAGAGGATCATTATTATTAACTAATAATGAGTCTCCATCCTTGGTAACTAGAAAACCATACCGTTCAGGTTCTCTAACCTCTCTCGTACTCTTACATAGTTCTTGTGTCTCTGGAATTGTTTTTTCTACCATGGGGCTTTGTGGAATCTGTTCTAGTACCAACTCTTATGTACCTTGAGCCTCAACATCATCAAATTTTGTCTTTATACCACTATCTATTTTGGAGATGTTATCCCTCTCAAGTAATTTGACATGTCTTTCCACTATAACCGTTTTGTACTAGTTGTTGTATAGATAATATCCCCTTGTTTTCATGGGGTATATTATAAAGGTATACTTTGTGCCTCAGGGTAAAATTTTGTTACTTGGAGAGGCCTAAACAAACACATTACTTCCCCATACTTGTAAATTTGATAGCATGACTTTCTTTTCACTCCAGAAATCATATAGATCACCATTTATCTATTTAGATGGTACTTGGTTTAGAATGTGCACCGCTGTTTGTAATGCATATCCTCAATAGGATAATAGAAGACTCGCAAGAATCATCATTGATCTTACCATATCCAATAAGATTCAATTCCTACTTTTTTCACACCATACCACTTGGGTGTGTAAGGTGGAATGAGTTGGGATTGGATCCCAAAAATCTTTAACTACTCAATGATGTTTTTATTAAGATATTATACACCTTTGTCTGAGCATATTTTCTTAATCTTCTAACGATACTGGTTCTCAACTTCATTCATGTATTCTTTGATCTTATCAAAATAATCATACTTATACCTCATTAAGTAGATATATCCCAATATAATAAAATCATCAGTAAAATTTATGAATTATTAGTAACCTCTCCTTTTTTCAACTGTAAATTGTCCACACACATAGGTACGAAACAATTGAAGAATCTATTTAGCACTTTCAACTTTCCCACTAAATGAGGATTTGGTTATTTTTCCTTGTAAAAATGCATGACTTATTCCAAGTGGTTTTAGATTGAAAGAATCTAAATATCCATATTGATGTAAAATTTTCATGCATTTTTAATTTACATGACCTACCCGGTGAAGGAAAAGTTGGGTGTTGTATGAGTCATGTGAAGTATATTTGTAATTTATTTCCATTACATGGTTTCTTTAATCCAACATTTAAAGACTATTGTATAAATGTTCCCTACCAAAACAAATTATATATTTGTAAAAGAAGAAAAATTCATTTCCAAACTTGAAACGAAATCCATCAATATCTAATATGGATATAGAAATAATTTTTTCAGTAATAGAAAACACATAATAACAACCCATTAACACCAAGAACAACCTAGTTGGTAATGTGAGGTGGTAGTCCCTGACAACTAAAACATCAAGTCTAGCTCTGTTGGCTACTCATAGATCTACCTCCCCTCAGAAAATATTTTTGAATCTACATGGTTCTTGTATTTGGATACATATTTGAGAACCACAAGCTATATATAATAACCAATTTTTAGAAAAAAATAGATTTCATTTGATAACATACACACCTAAAGCTTCCCATTTCTTCTTTGGATGAGTGTATTTTTTTTCCAGTGTCCCTTCTTTCCACATGAAAAATAAACAACCTCATGTTCCCTCTACTACCCTTTGATATTAATTTTCTAGGAAGGGTGTGAAGAATCTTTGGGCTTAAACCAATTTCATTCCCCTTCCTCTTATGCACCATAAGGACTGAGGGCTAGTTGTGCTTCATATTTTTTCCACTTGGCAAATGAGGATAATAAGATCAGATATAGACTTATCAATGTTGTTTATATTAAATGTAACAACAAAGTTGGAGAAACATTGAGGGAGTGAAGATAGAATGATATCGATGCCCAATTCTTTGGGGAGTCTAAACCCTAGAACCTCTAAGCGCACAATGTATCCAATGATCTTCACAACATGAGGCCCAATTGGGGAACCCTCTACAAGAATACTTTCAAAGAGTTACTTGGAGATCTCAAACCATCACTATCTTGCTCTCTCCTAGTAAAGACTATGGATGTGCATGAGCATGCTATAAGCATCTATGTTTTTGTGAGACTTCATGAGATCACTAGACATTGAAGATACCATCAAACATTAAATGTCAACCACGTCATTCATATGTTTCTCATAGACTAGGAAATCATCATCACTCACCCATTTGGAAGGCAGATCAAGTAATGTTGACTCCAATATGTAATATTTCTATTCATGGAATAAGATAACATGAAGGAGTCTAAACCATTCTTGGAAGTTACTGCCAGTGAAGATGTTTCCTTTATTTATATTTGATCATAGGGATAGTGTGGTTGAAGATCCTGTCATTTTTATTCTACAATTAAAAGATAATATCATTAGTACATTCTTGATTACATTTTATGAGAAATAACAAATTAATTTTATAGAGTCTATCGCTATTTATTATGTCCCAATGGACCTCACCATTGAACTCAGAATGTACAGTTCCCATTAAATTCTAGTGGAAATGATCCATATTCCCCTTCGCATAACCCCAACAAGGGATGGGCAAGCTATTTCAAGATATTTAGGTAGGAAGTTCATTTACAACTGTGGATTTGAATCTCCTTGATCTATTAAATGGACTCCCCAATCCAGGAATACTAACATTGGATTTCATCAACTCTTCCCTTCAATGTTACACCAAGTCTATAAAGGGCTACTTCTATTGTTGTAAAATTGTTAAGTCAATCCAAAAATATTTCATAAGGGATTCTTGTATTAAAGTAAGTGTCCCACCAAGGGTTGTTCAAACACAAAGTTTTATTGTGTTTTTCCCTTAATCAAGTAAAGAGAGGATTGGTTTGAATTAATATTTTTTGATGGATTTTTAACTCTTATTAATGAATTTCCTACTATAATTATCACATGCTTATTAATATTAAGTGGAAATTGAATTAGGTGACTGACCATGTCTTGATAAATTTTATGCATAAGCTTGTTTTATTTTAGTTTTTTCTTGCATGCTTGTTTAATTCATTAATTATGTGATCTCGACAACACATCCATAATGATATACCATTCAACTGACAGGAATAAAATAATGAAATGGGAATGATCATGGGACTTTCTATTGGTTAGTTTATCCAGTAGTTGATAAACAAACCCTGACCTAGGGGAGAAACACCATGATCCTTTTAGGTTCTTGTTTACAACATCCCATCTATCCATCTTTGTATCTTGTAGGATTGGTTTCATCTTGAATCTAGCTTGAACCACCTCCACTAGCTTGAGAGCTCTATCCATTACATATACTTTTAAACTCACATGCAGTTGATAGGTAAAATGGGGTTATACATAAAATAATCCATGGGCATGAAAACCATACATATTAATGGGGAGAACGATCTAAGGCTAAAAAAATTTAATTTAAATAAATTAATTAAAATAAACTGTCCATATACAAGGGTCCTTATCTAGATCAAGATCATCCATACATGAAATGATATTTATACATAAATGAAAATGGAATTAATTTTTTAATAGTTTTTGTTTAAGATAAATCATGCTTGAATAAATAAATTACCATATTTAATTAATCAATCCTTTTATAATAAACCTTTTTCTAAATTTCCTTGATATTTTCATCCATCATAATTTTAATCAAATAAATTCATTTAAATTTATCTTTGTACGTAACTTTGACCATGGAGGAATACCCGGTAAATTCATGTTCATAATTCCCCAATGAGTAGATATGAACATTAAACAGAAGTAAAACTAATAACAGATATATAAAACACTTATCACGTGTTGTGGATAAACTTTATGCCTACACCATGGTACACGTTTCAAGGGTTTGTATAATATTATAATAAATTTTTATAAATCTATGTAATTTGGATGAGTACACGACGTGTAGTTCCAACTACATGGCATGTACTATTGTTCACTATCCATCAAAAGTACACTCTCGAGGATACAGTGTGTGAGTTTACTTCAGAAATCTTAGGAGTACACGATATGTTTAGTGGGCCACACATTGTGTAGTGTCCACGTAACACAATATCTATATGGGAAAGCCATGTACAGGGTACACGGTCTAAAACTAACTCGAAGGACTACATGCCTTACCCAGTGTGCTACACTACATGTAATATGGAAACCATGTTCCACTTGTTCCGGGTCAAATCCTAGAGTCATTTAGACTTAGACAAAATCCAATTAAGTAGATTGGTTTGAAAGACTAGACCCAATGCATTGACCTTCACTACTGGGTGTATACTGCTGAATACACACCACTTATTCAGGTGTTTTACAGCCAGGAACCTTTGAAACCTCCGGATGCGATCCTCTATTTTATTTTAATCAAAATTAAATGAAAACTTTTTTTCTATAAGGTGAATGGTAAATGAAAGAGGTGGAACCAATCTTGAGATTCATATTTTTAGAATGATTAACTTGAACTGAAACAACTAAATTATTAAATGCGTAACCCATCAATGAAATATTGAAAAAATTATAAACTACGATGTAATTGATCTGACACTATAAAAAGGATCCAGGCACAATGGAAGCATGGTTGGTCCAACACCCAACTTTAATTTTTACCATGATCAATGATTATTCTAGGATCAATACGATGAGAAATGCAAGTCTCCATGGAATAGAATAAATTATTATGATAAAAAATTAAGAGGCCCAAAACCTTTAGATACAATCTTCCACATCATTTATATAATTAATTTAATTAATTTCATAAAAAATAATACTTGGATCTTTGATATTTTTTTTTTGATGATGTTGATTTTCTAGAATGACCATTTTAGATTGTCTTGTTGCGCTTGGGGATCCAAACCATAATCTCTCTAGCGGTGACCCAAAGGTACATTTTTGGCCTCCGATCGACCCCCCTCATTCTTCGGGTGCTACTGCAAGGAAATGAGTGTCTTGTGTCGGTCGATTTGATTGCTTGTTCTTTGGTCTCGAAGAATGGATCTCATTCTTGAGATTGGAGGAAAGACCATTCGAGAGAGAAATAATTTGGCTAAACAATTCTCAATTCACCAGGTGTGTAGTTCAGTGCATGTCACAATAAACGTACATATCTGTTTATCAAGATGGGGATTTCGTTACAATATTTCATTGTGTAATAACAATTAAATACATTTATAACCTTAGAGAAAACTCATGATTTTAATAATAATACCGCATCATTATTTATGGTGAACCAACTTGCGAAAAATGGAATAAATAAAATTCTAGGTCACAAAATAATAACAGCGTTATTATTATTTTAATTTTTTCTAACAAGTTAAAAAATTATTTACTGTTTTTCAAATAATTATTTTACTACTGGACCATCCTTGGTCCACTCGAACTCCACTTCCATTAATTAAACACTTGAATAAATAAATAAATAAATAATATATTCTCTTAAATAAACATTTTATTTAGGAACTAGTAAATAAATATTTATTAAATGTTTAATTAAATAAATAAATATATTTTTCCCACAATATGGTGAATAAATATTTCGTTAATTTATGAAATCATTTTAACTTGAAAAAACTTGTTCCATTATCATGAGAATAATATTTTTTCCATTAATTAAATTCAAATAGAATTTAACCAAGACCACCAAAAACACATTTTGTGTGACCCTCTCAGATTTTTTCACATTGGTATTAGGTGGTATTACATAATGACCAAGAGTATTATCTTGAAACGAGTTAAGGCACACAATAGAAAGGATGTATATTCATAGAAATGAAATCCACATACGAACACTCACTATGTGATATAATCCATTTTTCTCAATATATAATCAAGATGGTTTCATGATAGTGTCATCAACCTTTATGATTGATACATCATTCATTGAATACCTAAAATAAACTCCTAATTACACCATGTCCATGAAATTTTTCAGGAAGGTTCTATTTCAATCAAAGGTTTGAGATATAAACTTCCATAAATAAAAGGGACAAATCCTTCATCGACTCATCCATTAATAACATAACACTCGTGATGCACCGAACATACCCTACTTCCCACCAACTATCTCTATGATAGTTTTAATCAGTAAATAAAATAATGCTTTTTGTGACATGTATTAATGATAATTTTAAAGTCTATGGATCATTACACATGCTCAAATATAGGAATATTCTATTTCACTGAAACATGTGGCATTCTTGCTGGTGGGTCTGTCTCATAATCTCTTCGTTTAGAGATTACTGAGTACGATCTTAATTAGAGGATGTATCATATAATTACAAGTACTCACACATGATGGTATGTATATTATGTGTCCCATTATAGTATTTTATACAACCGCAAAACTATATTTAAGACATTTATTATAACATTTCAAGGTTGTCATCATTGAGGGGAACTGCCATGACCTCATCAATGCAACTAATACTACAGAAAATTATCATATCATAGTCAAGTAGGACTATGAAAGATATGTAATAAGTTTTATTATATTTAAATACATTAAATAATAAGTTTTTAATGGGTTGATAAAGAAGTAAAATGAATGTGATCATTAATGAATATTACCTCATTTATAGGTAACTTCTTTTAGTTTATACCAAATGAATTACTTGGTTGGATTTGTTACCAATGACAGAATATTAGGATCAATAGAGGGATTTTGGGATATTATTGGATAATATTTTTTATGATACAAATTTATTTATTGGTTCTATGAAATGGGAGGGGTGAGTGCTATTTTATAGTGGAGGAGTAGAATTATATTAAATTTCTGAAATGGGAATTCCAACCATGTTTTCTTCCATATAAAGTTGATACAATAACATTAAAAAATCTGTTAAAGGGAGTATAGGTTATGAATTTAAACATCCAATGGATTTTGGACAAGTTTATAGGTAATTATTGCTCTTACATTTAAGGTTTAGTCTTTTATTAAGCTAATTTTTCTCTTAATTGTTGTAATTATTTTTAATTATCGTCATTTATTTTTTGGGTCAAAAACTAAGTTGAAATTCTTATATTTTATAAATTATAATCCTTAAAAATAATTAATAAAGTTTTTCAAATTAAAATTACATCGTTAGAATAAATTAATTTAAAATTATTTCCATAGACAGGACGACAATGTAGGTTTTTAAAGTAAAAATGCTCAAAAGTTAAAATCTAATTTAAAAGTGAAATTTATTATAATGAAAAGAATTATATTAATTTATGTAAAATTTATATAATTTGGCATTAAAACCAATTTAAATTATAATTTTACCTTATTATGTAATTATATGAAAAATAGTTTTGTATTAAAATTTAGTATTTTCACTATTCATCCAAAAATGAAACCTCACAAAAAATAGAAAAAAGTAGCCATAAGATAAATTTGATGACTTGAATTAAAAATTGTAATTTATTTTTATATATAAAATCTATAAATGTTTCAAAAGGTAGATTTAATATTGGTTCACCATTAAAAGGTGGTAAAAAGACTTTATAAAAATATTTCTTTTTTATGCGTAAAATTGGGGTTGATTCCTATTTTATGCCTATAAAATATATTGGATGAATGTAAAAAATATTTTATTGAATATATAACACATATATTTCATTAATATCATTCACTAATAGTAATTAATATAATTTATTTGCATAAAACATCGTTATTATCATAAAAACATTGTCTTTATATTTAATTGTTTTTTATATTCATTTCAAATTAATTGGTAACTAATAAATTAATTTTATATTTTTATAAAAAATATATTTCTGCAATATATTTAATAATAGTAATAACTAATAATTTAATGACTATATTTTTTCTTATTATACTCAATAATTATATTTTAATAATATATTTTTATTCGGTAAAACTTGGTCTTGCGTGTAGCATAAGCAATCGAAGAAAGTATTTGTTGTGTGTGGCCCATGGTAACTCAATATTTCATAAATTTCATGTTATATAATATTTTAAATTTATTTAATATATTAAATATACTATAAATTTTTGTGTTTTTATATGCATTTATACGTTTGTTGTTTCATGTCACACATGCTATCGAAAACAATGTTCTTACATATGAATTTAGGGGAATTACATATTGATTATTCATATCCTAGGGATAGAAAAAAAATAAGGATGATATCAAATTATATTTAAGGGTTATATAAAATTGAATTTATCCTGAGTTGATAATGAATAATCAATATGGAATTTTATATAACTGAGAACACATTCCATTTAGTCAGAAATTTGTGAATGAAGAATAATATAAAAGGAGTAAATGAATATCAATTGATGCCATATAAATAATCACATGATATTGTAACTTATCCATGAATATTATTCCAAAAAATATTATGGTTTTTAATAATTGATTTCAAAATTATAGAATACATAATTTCATACATGTGAAATGTAAAAATGATGCATTTTGAAATGAAATATTATATAAATGGTTAAGTCTCAGCCAAATACCCAATATAGTTTTTCTTATAAGACCCACAAACACATCAGTGGGATAAGTAATTACATTACCAACTCATAACTCAATACTTAAAATTTATTCATCATAAGAATAAGGAATACAACTTAATCATTATGACATAAATATAAATAACTGTATGTATTAGAAGAACTGGAATACAAAATTTCAATACATCCCCCCATAAAAATGATAATTAAACAGATATAAAAATATTGTGTATGGTATATTTGTATTATATCCACAGTAAATAATAATATTTAAAAAGTTATTTTTAAATTGATGAAAATAATTTAAAAATCACTAGAACTTTTCTTGAGGAAAATACCCTTTCCAAATTGAAATAACTTATTTAAAATTTTACAAAATAGTAAGGAAAAAATATAAAATGAAACTAACAAAATAAACATGTAAATAAAGCTTAAAATTATTTATTGGTCATTATGGAATGATATTATATTCATGACGTATAAGTTAAAAAACCATTTCTTTTTACTATTTTGTTAAAATGCCAAAAAGTACCTCATTTAGAAAATAAAACATGAATTAATTTTACACCATTTTTAAAAAAGTTAAACATGGGTAAAAATATATTTAATAAATAATTATATAAAATTAAAAATATTATGTAAATTTTTTTTAGGAAAATATCGACATGAAAGAAAATGATTTTTTGATTGAGTAAAAAAAATGTTGGGTTTCCATTCAAACATGATTTTGGTATATTGATTTTAAAAAGAGATTAAAATGAAAATAAAACTTTTCATTTACAGAAATAACCAGTGTGTAATAAAATATATTGGGTTTAAGATATAATTATCATATAATTCCCCTATTGGGGAGTTAAATATAAACAATCTGAAATGATGATCAGATTTTGGAATAAAAACTTCCCACTTTGATAACATTTTAATCATAACCACCATGAAATAAGAAAAATAAAATGAAATATTAAATACCATAACACAAATATATTCATTATATAATAATTAAAATTCGAAATATATACATTTTATAAAAGAAGATTGGTGCATAACACAACATATGTCTTAAATAAGACAATTTGAGATGAAGAACCATTACCTTAGGTTTGACTTCCTCCATATGTGTTAGAAACTACTATATAATAAATATATATTTACTATAAATCAATTATAGAACCATATTAATATATATAATAACATATATGATTTAATTTTTACCTTTTATAACACCTTTATTGACAATGTTTTATTAAAATCACTATTCTAGGTAGTAACTGCTTCATTTTTCATATATGTTTTGGTTAGGTATTTCTAGTCCTTGTACTTTTATAATGGTTTCATAATATACAAAGTTTTTATCATGATATATATATATATATATCATATATATAATCATTAAATCTATTCTTATAACCACCCTTGTAAAGCATATATGAAAAACGAATCACATCGTTTTGTGGAGGTGGAAGTCCACAGGTATGCATGAACAATGTTATAATATTCCAATAGATTTGAAGGTAATAAAAAGCATATTTATTTCATAAATATCTTATATATTTATTAGTTTTATATTTAAAACCATTAAATTAATTTGGTGATGAAAAATGGATTACATCGCAACATGAATACCGTAATCCATGAGTATGCACAAGCGATATTTTCACTTTCCATAGGATGGAAAAGAGATGAAAATGATTTTAACATAGTCATAATAACACATCAATATATAAATGATAATAGATTTATTAATATTGTATTGTTATAATTTATTTATAGGAAGTTGAAGAAGAAATATATTCTAAATATTCTGTAAATAATATTACCACTTCTTCGAATGTGCTCCTTTAGATTTTTACTTAAGGGGAATGGGGTTGTTATTTTAGGAATACAAATAAATTATAACCTATAAGAGGACGTTTTTAAAATTTTTTTTAGTTTTTTCAATATAATAGTCTATAGGTGGTATATATATGAGAGTAGAGGTGATTCCTTTTTATAGTGAACAAAAGGAAACACATGAAATAAATAAAAATATTAAAATATAATAACTAAAGTTTCATGTTAAAGTGAAAAAATGTGAAAAAAATAAAGATAAAATATATGATATGGTTTTAATATCTGTAAAAAATCAAATTTTGAGAGTTTTATGTTGTGCGTTAAACCTTATCTTTTGGTTTAACCCCTTAAATAACTAATTTTAACATCAACCATTGTAATACCCTTTTCACTCTTAAAAGTTTATAATTTTACATTTAAGGATATAATTTTCCCATAAATGGACAAGGGATGAAATTTATGACTATATCTTATCATGTGTTTCCTCTAGAAATATTTTTAATATTTTTAAATAATTTAGTTATTTATTATTTTTTATAAAAAATCAATAATGTAATTTCAACACTATTCATTTAATTTATATTTAAAGGTGGAAAGAAAATATTTAATTAAAATATATTATTTTTAAAAATATATAATTTTCATATATATATATATATATATATTTCATGTTTCCCTATAACTCTGTATGTTCCTATACCCATGTAACCCTTTATTTTGTGAGTTTGGGTGATGGAGGTGTCTTGAAAAGTATCCAAGGAAGACGAGCGAAAAAACATGGAAAGTAAATATAAAAATAATCTGAACAAGGATATTATGATGTGTAATTTAGTGTTGCACCATATTCATTACTACTGTGATGTAGTGTGTTTTTTTTGGTGTAGGCGAGATCGTGGGAGAAATTTGGAGGCACTTCCATGTTTGGAATTACAACACAATTAAGGTAGGTTGCAGTGTAGCCAAAATATGTTGTTTTTCCATGTAGTGAGGATATGAAGTAGGCCTTCTTTATTGGTCAAGTGGTTGTGTTGTGGACAAAAACACTATGATTGAAGGGCTCTATGGTGTAATTTCATTAGTCTTACCAATTTCAACACCCCTGTAGCATAGAGATCGACAATGGAATTGTCTCCTTTTGGGATTGTGGGGTTATGTGGCCTGGTGGTATTGAATATAACATAGATCCTATTTGGGTATATAAGATATATTTAATGTAATTATACATGTTTCTTACACATTCCATTGATCGAGTAGGCCATGAAATGGTCCTTCGTACTACACCATAGTACGTCCCCTATCATCCCATCCTCGGGTATGGTGTAGAGGGATCCACCATGGTGTGGTGTTTTATAGGGTTTCTATTAATACCTGAACCCCCATACAAGCCCACTTTTCTTCCACTTCATACTTTCAAACCTCTAGTTCCCTAGATATTTTTTCAAAGGATTTGAAGTCCTATTCGACAATAATTAATCCCTAGATTCTCAAGATCGATCCATGGTAATCCGAGGTAAGTTAATATTTAATTTATTAATGTTTATCATCTATTTGATCTCATTTACTCCTGTTTATTCTGACCATTTTACCTTGTGTTATCTTAACAATTATAATGGAGTTTATCTTACTATTTTTGGCATTATTTGGGAATGGACTCCAAGGAGGAATGCATTTTTTTTGTGAGAGGTGATCGAAGAACTGCGTTCTTTTTCCATTATCACGTGTAGAAATTTTATGATTTGTGGTCGGGTATTTGTTTCTTATCATTTTTATTGAGGTGAAATTTTAAATTTATCATGATTCATCCCTTTTGGTAGTGGTTTAATTAATATAATTAAATATCAAAATTAATTAATGAACGAATTCATTTATGGTTAGTGATCGTAGCTCGTTGCCTTCCACTGTGACATCAATTTGCCTCTTGATTTGATAGATAGTGTGTTATATTTTATTTCTTTGTTTATCTTTTTATCTGTTTTTGTATTAGTATGTTTTTTATGATTTTTTAACAATGTAAAGCTGGAAATAATTTTTTGGTTGGATAAACTATTAAATAAGAGGCTTATTTAATTAAAACTTAAATTATTGTAATCTGATAATAATAAAATTCATGAATGATACATGTTCTAAATTATTTGTTCTTATTCTATGTTGCAATGTAATTGGATAATAATCATAAAGTTTTAATTATTGTGGTGGATATTAATAAACGAAATGTTAAATGAGAATTATGATTCTTCTAGTTTGATGAACATTGTTTTGATGCAAGTGAGAATGTTTAAATAATTATATCTTGATATATATAATTCCTTGGGATACACATATTTGGAACATATAATAATTGAATTAGTTAATTCAAGGTATAAAAAACTTGTTGTTGGTTAAATTTTTGGTACCTAGGTTGACCATTTTACTGTGAAGTCTAAATTCCATGTGTTGGGTCTATGAGTGTCCATTTACATATGAAGGAAAAATGCCTTTTTTTGGCAAGGTTTTCCTTTTGAATGAGTTTGTTTATTATCACCTAATATTTATATGTATACAATCCTTGCTATTCAATGTTATGTGAGCTTGGGATCGATGTTGGTTAAAAAGATTTGGGTAGGGAGGCCCATGTTTATGGTAAAAATTGATGCCGATGATGGTGTGATGCATAGTGGTGTCGGGGATGACACCATAATTGATGGAACGGGTTGAATATGTGATTATTTATTATGGTTCTTAAAGTTGGGATGCCTTCTTATTAAATATATTTCAGGTTCAGATGGATAGATTTCCTATTTACCTATATTCCTTTACCCACTACATGAGGTATATGGTTTTTCTTTGTTATTCATCTCTTTATGGATTTTTAGGATGTTTCCTTGAGTAACTGTAATTATGGAATAATTAAAAATTTTTAATAAATATTTATCCTATGGGGTTGTGTCTTCTTGGAATGAAAAATGTTTTAATCTTGAGTGAAATAGAATCGATTGGATTTTTCTTAGAAGGAAAGGGATTCACTATAGTGGTTAATTAAATGTAACAAGTAATAATTTTAATTTTTATTTAATATTTAATTAATTAATTAATATTAAGTGAAATATAAAAAATAAATGATTAATTTAAGGAATGATTTCTTAAATAATTTTGTGCTTATAAGATATATAGTCTATAGTAGTGGCATATGGGTGTTCAAGTGAAAAAAGTTGCAGTTGAGCCCAGGGCTACGTTAATGCCCTTAGTGTGGTCTTGATCTATTTTTTATCATAATTTTTTTGTTATTTCATTCAATACTCGAACCATGACGTTATGGATACTAACACCCAGTGAACTCATGGATGTTGTTTTCCACAATATCTAGGTTGGCATGGTATACATGGATGACTACCCACTATGCCCCAACTCTCTTATACTGGTTGTATTATGTGATGCTAGGTATAGTGATAGGTTTCCCATATTTTGTGTGGAGGTTTCTAATGTCTTTTAGTAATTTAACACAAATGTATCAATAGATATAGTGTCCTAATGATTATAATTGATATGATGTGTGTGGGCTATGATGGATCGAGGTACATAACCAGGTGTATGGGCTATGATGGCTTATGGCATAATACATGATATATGATACAAGACTTATGGGTTGATATGGATTCAAAAAAAACTACATGGTTACTATATGGATATGTGTATGGGTTGATGATATGATGTGATTCATGAGGTTACTGTTATGATACTTATATCATCGACATTTAGGATGACTTCTTTTAGAGGGAGATGGATCTATATGTACAATGTTGGGGAAGAGAGGGAATCCAGTGGGAAAGTGGTGGTGGGGTAACCTTGTTTTATTACTATAATATATGATCCCTTGTACGTGATACTTGGTGATAGTTATCCATGGTGAGTCTGCGAACTTATTATACACGTTTAGGTGGAAATTTAGTTTCACTTATTGTTCATTGGGATTTAGTATTATTTCTTTATATTTTTCATTAGATGGTCTGAAGAAGATCCTACTGAGTATACCAATTATTCTCAATCTACATATATACTAACAAATTTTATAATGACTAGGTTCATGATAAATATTGGGATGGATTTACTAGCTTGTGGTTTTGGAGGAGTTGTCTGAGTTTCTTGATAGACGCTGAGTTTACCTTTTAGTACTTGTAGTTTTCCTTTAAAATTGTATTCGTCTTTTATAAAATTACATATATGAAATTTGGTTTTATTTATCTATATCTTACATTGATTTTATTGATTTACTTGTATTATCTCTATCCCTTTCGTAGGTTATGTTAGAGAGAAATGTCTTCCATTTTGTGTATGTTATATCTTTGGTTCTTGTCACCTACCCATGGATTATTAGAGGTAGGCTTCAGGTAGTCATAATCTCCCTTATCTTATTTCTAGACTTGGAGGGGATCATTTTGTATGTGTAGGGGGGGTCATATGAAAAAATTACTCATAAAATATTAAATTTAGAGTTTTTCAATTAATTAATTTTTTTCTAGTAATTGAATAAATACTATATCAACAATGCATAAGAATTAATGGTTACTATTTAACCACTAAAAATTATAAATAAAACATTATGAATAAATAAATTAGGTTTTCCTAAAAATAAACATTTATAAATAAAATATCTATAATTTTCCTTATAATTTAAATTTAGAGTAATTAAACTCAAGAGATGGACACTTTGTGTTTATTATTTTCTTAAATTAATATAAATATTTTCATAAAATAAATATGGATCCATGTGGCCGTATATTCATGAATTGGATGGACATGATTAAAATCCACAAATTCAATATGATAAATTCATGTTTTGGCATGATTTTGACACCTTATCTCATGGTTTTAACCCTATTTTACTTACATTAAAGTTACTAAGGTGACGAAAATTTACCAAGGTTACTATTTATAATGACTAAAAATTAAAGGTTTCTATTTAAAAAAAATGGCCTCCATGATTCAAAATAAAAAAATCAATATTTTAATATTGAATTTCTATAAGTGGTATAAATTAATTAATGATTAAAATGTAAAACACAAAGAAAATAATTTTTTTGAAAAATGCCTTTTTAAGTATAAATATGTTTTTTTCTCAATTAAATAATAAAATTGATTCAAGTGAATGTAATTGGATTATTCATAATATAATATAATCAATTTTACTTTGAAATCATTTTGAAAAAATGGAACTGTTTAAATTCTTTAAAAAAATACAGCTTCTAATAAAAATTAGTATTTTTCATTATTCATTAAAAAATAATTATTTTTAGGAAAATCAGAAAATTTCACCCCATGTTAAATTTAATATTCCAATTTTTTTATTTTATAAAATAAAATTTCAAAAAGTATAATAAATTAATTATAATTCCCACTTAAAAAATGCAAAATAAAACCATTTTTTATAAAAATGTATTTCTAAAGTATAAAATGTTTTCACAAAAAATATAATACATTTTCATTATAAATACAATATATAAAATCATTATACATATTTTCATAATTTTTTTAAACCTATTCATACCCTATAATTCAACGACTTGCTTAAAACAGTCATATTAAAATATTATTATTTCATGGTTTGTTTAATCTTGGTGTGGCATGTTATATATGCAGTCGAACATAGTATTCTTTTCAAATATCGAGGTGTTACATTCTACCACTATTCCATAATACTTTCCACACATTTTGAATGTATTATTTGAGGTAAAGTGTTTGATATTTTAAAATTCATTTTTTGAAAACCCACATTGTAAAAAGGGTTAATCAAAATTTACTCTTAAATAGAGGGAAGAGGAAATAAGAAGTCCATTTAGAATAACACATTATAAGGACTCTATATAAGAAAAAATTATTGGGAAGTGAATATAAGGCCATGTAGGAAAAATAAATGTCTAAAGAGTTATGTATAATGATATATACCATTGATAAAAATAAAGTGAACAATCACTATAATGTTAACGACCAAAAAACTATAAATTAATATGGTGTGAAAAAGACAATCAATTCACTGGGAATGAATGTAAGAGGATAAGAATTTTATTTAAATATCCCTTTCCTGGAGTTGAGGAATTATTTTACCACATAGCCTAAAAATATAAGAAAATATCTTTACTTGAGATGTAGAATTTCACCCTTTAGTAATTTTTGGCCACAATATCATCTTTTACTCTAAACAATGAGTATTCAAGAGGATTTTTTCATGTTTGAAGAACTAAAATAAACATATAACATATCACATAATATATAAAATTATAATAATATAATGTACCTTTATTTTAATATTTACTAATTTTAAAATGTTTACCACAAGCTAAGATAACATGAAAAATGTATAATATTTCATATAATGAAATAACACATTTTACTTCAATGATTCAATAATAACATCAAATTTTAAACTTGTTTGAGATTTTTTCATAGAACCAACAACCATTTACTTTATGATAAAATTGTATTAATGATTTTTGAATATTAATAAATACCTGATCACATCTTTATTGTTCTTATGCATGAAAATCCAAGTGATAATGTTTTAAGGATAGTTGTTGTACTAAAGGGTCATAGCGGATCCCTATTATGAAGAGAACTAGGAAGTTTCATAAAACTATTCTTGAAAATATGTTCTATGGATGGAAGATATTATTTAAAGGACATAAATAATATAGTCTATTAGGGGTGAGGACTCATAAAAATTTGAGTCACCTTCTCATGGTGTGCGCCCTTGGTAATATCGAGGAAGATATTATGAGAAAAGACCCACCAGTAGGAAATTCAAATTTCATAGTGTCATTGGATGTTCCTATTTCTGGATGTGTGTATTGTTCCTTATACTTTTAGATTATTATTAATGGGTATTACAACACATGCACTTAGATATATTGATAGAAACAATGACTACCCACTGTTTTTAGTGAGGTAAGATATGTTGGTTGTGTCACGAGTAATACTACATTAATAGATAATGCAGGAAATTTTTTTCCCTTCTATTCCATAAAAGAAGTAGATATATTAGGAACTTTTATAGGATTTATATAGCCTAAATAAATCTTTGGACATGGTGAAAAATGGACATGTTTAATTCTGGGAGGTCAAAGAAAGAGTAACTGAGCACATGGGTTGATGACACTTGTATGCAACCCACTTGATTCAAGATATCATGAAAAAGGGATTATAATACACAGTAGGCATTCATATTAGGTGACATGGCATTGCCGTGTTAACCTATTTCTATATGGGTGCCTTGGTGTGTTGATAAATTCTAACCTTGGACTTTAGGCAGGCTTTGCCTAATACCACTAAAAAAGAGGCCAAGATGGTCAGACACTAAGTGTGTCTAAGTATCTCACTTATATATTCATATAACAAGTTGAATGAATATAATTTTTTATTGTGGATTAATAATTATTCAAGGATTCCTGACCAAATTTATTTCAAAACTAGTTATTTTATATAATATATTGTGGGTGAAATAATATATTTATTAGTGTGTAATGAAGTGATATTGATTTATGAAATAAATAGTAATTATTCAAGGTCAAATAAATGTGGTGGTGGAAATAATGAAAATAGAAAAACAAAAGTAAACACCGTGTATATTATACATGTCATGTAGTTATTTCTAAGGATTTGTGAGAAATAATATTATTTAATTAATTAAATAATATTAGGTGAAATTTTCTAGATTCATGTCAAGTGATAATAATAGTGAAATGCTATTATTAGATATGGGTTCTTAATAAGAATTAAATGAAATGAATAAATTACTTTGGGTAAATAAATCATTTTATTATTCTAAGTAGTATAAATCCTAATTACATTATTCTCATTAGATCTATCTATTATTTGTGGTTGTGCATAATAGATCTAGAGAAATATCTCAAGCCAAGAGAGAATTCCTTTCCTCCAAGAACCCTCTCATGTTATGGGAGAGATCCTCCTCTACCAGATCAAGGAGAGAGTTTTGGAAGTGACTCTAAAAGTGACCAGAGGTGGACATCACGAGCGAAGTATATTCTATGATAGCACACAAATATTTATTGAGTGGCATCTAGAGATACGTAGAGCATGTGTAGATCACCGCTAAATAAAGAATACACTTGGATTCTATAAAGAAATGACAGATCACATTGGATCATGAGTAGAAACAGAAATGGAGATTGAATTCCATCAAGGTAATTATTTTATTTTAATTATTTTTTTATAACCAACAAATGATGATCTTCTCTTTTGTTTTAGGACTTCCCTTTTTTCTTTCTCTCTTCATTCTATTCTGAATATCTGGAATTTTATCATCATGATAGATATTGGATTGATCATTATAAATAGTAAAATTAAAATTGGGTACACCCATCCACATGCTTCTGTGGCACTTAAAACATACACAACTTATATTATTCCACAAATAAATAAATATAAATCCTAATTAACTTCAATAATCTAAAAATTTAGGATTTTTAAACTAAATGGCTATATTAAAATTTTTAACTTATTTCACCAAAATTTAATTTCATTCTTCCCAAATAATATCACATGTTAAACCTAAATGTTATATATAATTCAAACCAAATAAGTATAAAAAAAATCATTAATTACCCTGATAAATCACTATATAATCTCATAATGTAGCGAAATTTACTAAAATATCATGAATAAAAAAGGTAATCCTTAGATTGACCATAAATATTTATGAAAATACCTATTTGTTAATGAATCACCTTTTTCATCATCAATATTATCTATATACCCTTGTTAAATATACCACAACAAATAATATACTAACCCAAAATGGTTATTTAAACCTTAATAGAGTATCATTCCTAAAACTTAATTTTTTTTTCAAATCAACTCAAAATATCATCATTTAAAACCTAAAAAATGGTATCCATGCCATCGAGCTTATTGAAACATTAAAATTATAAACCCGGGATGATATTCATCAATATTAAAATAACCCTGTAGAAAAACATATATACATTAAAAAATCAATATAATCCTTATTCCTAAAATAAAATAATATATATTCATGTAATTTAAAAAATATAATAAACTTCATCAAAGATGACCTAAATCACTTTGTAATTAAATAACTAACCAATTTGAAGGTCCCTAGTACTATCCCATTTAACTTGTGAATGTTAACCATTCCTTTATCTTAATATATAATCACTTCATACTATTAGAAAATACTGTATAGAAACAGTTTGGAACCATTGCTATAGGTCTCCAAACCGTTGGTATAGACTATACGAATAGTTTGGAGGACCATTGGTTGGTTTGGTGTTGGGATAGGTCTATACCAACAGTTTTGGAAAACTCTTGGTATAGTTCTTATAAAAAACCTATACCAAGGGTTTCATAAAACTATTGGTATATGTAATTAAGAAAACCTCAACTTGGTTTTGATCCCAACACCTCCTGTTTATAATCCAATGACACAACCAATAACCTAACATGACTATTGTGAACATAATATCATATATATATATATATATATATATTCATAAGTATTTTAACATTAGATTACTTAATATTATTTGAAAAAATGTTCTATAAAAAATTTGTGTACCTATACCAACGGTTCTCAAAACCATTGGTACAGACCTATACCAACAGTTTTGAGAACAGTTGGTATAGGTTATTTGATTTTTTGAGTTATACCAATGGTTTTGATGAAAATATTGGCATACGGTGGACTTATACTAATGGGTTTTTATAATGGACCTATACTAACATTTTGGAAAAAATCGTTGGTACAAGTCCATTATAGTGACCTTATACCAACAGATTTGGCCAAATCATTTGTATAGGTCCATATAAGTGACATAAACCAATGGTTTTGTCCAAAACATTGGTATAAGTCCCAATTAGTCACCTATACCAATGGTTTCTGAAAAACCACTGGTATATGTCCAATTTCTATTAGTGTCAACCCTTAAACTTCTCTGATTAGTATAACATAAGTCATTCCTTATTATAGGAGTTAACAATTGGATTAACGAATTGAATTTTAGTTCCCATATCCCCTCAACCATATTGTTTTAAACTATAATTGGTACTTAGAGATGAAAGTTATATCCCTCTATTGAAATATTTAGTTTTCCTCAATAAATTGTTGACTAATACCCTATTTCCCACACATAATGATTTTCCCATTACTTTGAGAAATTATCAAGGGCATCAATTTCTACACTTTTGATATGAATAAAATTGAGATTTATTTATTCCATGGTCTCCACCACTCAAGCTCTCAAAAAATTATATTCTTATCCGCTTTGGTGAGTTTGATATTTGTTTGAGGTGAAATTTTTTAATCATATTTCATGATAAAAAATAATTAATAACCACCATACCTTTCATTCCACTCATCATCTAATTTGGTTTCTCAACATCATAACACTGTCCTTTAAATTCAATGTTAATGTGATCTAACTTGGATCCAACCATTGACTAAACCCAAAAAACATAGTACAAGTGACAATAATCATAGTGGGAAGCCTTATAATCTACAACTTAAAAAAAATTTAGGATGTTATCCTATACACAGACTTATCCTCAAAGTTAATCATAGGGTTATGTAATCTAAAATATGTTTTCCAAAATCTAGTTCCCACGGTTTCTACTAAGCTTCCTCTAATACCATCTACAATGACCCAAACCAAAGTGGTTTGGAGATAAGGGTAACTATATTAAATTGGAACCAGATAAAAAGAATCTTATCCTATAGGAACAAATAGTTTAGTATTATTGTTAAAATAGACACATATTTGAATCTCAAATTACAATTGAAAACATAAAATGTAACATCCCCAACCTGGTATCCACTAAACTGGTTCCCTGAGATGGGTCACCACATGGAATCTGGCATGCCTCCCCATATACAAGAGGCTATGGAATATCATTGAGGATCTAACAGAACACATGGGGAGACTATACACTATTTATTAGAGTGTTACATAGTAGGTAAAATATGAATTAAAGGAAACATTATATAATAATAAATAAACAGGCATTACCAACATTTCACAAAACTGGATATAATCCCAAAACCACACAGTAAATATGATATATCATGGAGTACAATTCAATGTTAATGAAAATAAAAAAACAAAGACAAACTAAAGAATCTCCAAAATGAGTCTTGACTTCTGGTCCAGATCTCTCATACATGCACATCACAAGCCCAAAAAACCATCTAGTATAGGGCCTTTTCCATTTTCGAAACCTACAACCATGAAATCTACTCAGGTACCTAATGGTGGCCTGAGAAGGGTGTGAATAGAACTCAATAGTCCACTACCAAAAATTTATACTATCTATTCTAAATAGATTGTGTTTGTAGGTACATAATGAATAATAATATAAAAATAAGATAACAAGAGGCCATTAATTACCCATGTTCACATTGACCATAATCATTTGGTTCATGGGTTAGGAATTTAATTCATTATATGAAATCCTATTTTGGTAAACTAATATGAATAACGGGATAAGTCAAGTTCTCTATCTCACTAGGGAAAAAATTTCAAAAACAATTACATCACACTTACCCTGGATCCTCAGTCTAGGTAGTCCCATCAAATGAAACTGTTAGGGGAATGAATCCTCATTCTGACTCAAAAATCAAGGCATTATAGGGGTGAGGTTTAGATCCTCATTCAGACTGACTGATGGGAATAGTACCTCAAGTCAATACCCCACATACCACCAATCCACATGCACATGCTTATTTAACCATAACACATTTCCCAAAAAAACCATAACCATTCATCTTTGTTATCACTTACATGCCATATCTCTTTGAATAATTTTTCATTTCATATCCCAAACCATTTAATACATTCCTAATTTACATTATTAATTAATTTACACATTTCCATTACAATCCATATGTCATTTAACACATTCACTTTAATTCATTTAACCAATTAACATTATACAAAACACCCCATTATTTCTTTTCAATGACTAGAAACAACTAAAATTAGTGAATTTTCATAATTCAAGCTAACAAATAAACATATTTATCATGGGATCTATTTCATAATTATTCAATTCTATTCTTATGATTTCAATATTCATGTTCAAGAAGGTGGAACAACCCATTTATGGTTTTTAACGTGATCTAATAGAACTCAATGCATCCCATGGGGATTATGAGGGGTTAAATCCATTAATTAAACAACTAAAATATCAATTATTCCATTGAAAACCAAATGGATTGAAAAACAAACCCAATACACAACCATATACACATGAACAATCAACAATACTATGGGATATAACTGTAGACCACCCACCTCGATTCCATAGATTACTACATGATTAAACATAACCTTTTCTTCAGATTCGAACAACCTTCAAAGCCCCAAACTATGAATCACTATATAAAGTGGGTTTTTAGAGATTTATAAGAAGAAGAGTAACTATAGAAGAATTAATCAAAAAAAGAGGAAAGAGGAGTGTAATACTCACCCATAGATTCGATCTTCACCTAATGGCACTCTAAACAAATTAGAAATCAAGGATGTCAATCCATGGGAAGCTTGGTAGAGTTTGGTTTGTCATAATTAGTATTGGAGGAGAAATTGGGAGGAAAAAAGGGTGATTAAAAATAAATCAATATGGAATAAATGGTCAATTTCCCCATATTTCATGAGGCATACGGTTTGGCTGTATAGTTTCCGAAACCATGCACTAACCATGTGCCACCCTCTATTGAAGAGGGGTCTAGGTTGCATGAATTTCTGGGTAGACCACATAGTTTAAAAAACCATATAGTAGCCATGTTGATTGCCTATATCCAAGTCCTCACGGTTTCAATTCACCCTTACATATATTCATCAACATTGCACCACACCTCAAGGAAAGCATGGTTAGGGTGCATAGTTACTACGAACCATGAACCAACTATACAATATGTAATAGATGGCCCCCTTCTCCCTTATTTCATGTTCTAAACCCCTAGAATACCCCCATGGCTTTTTATACACCTGGTGAACATTATATTCATTATATTAAAGGTATTTTCACTAGAATTTAAACAATAATTCACCACAACAGATGTTTGGGATATGATTACCTATCGACCTTATAATGGCATGTAATCAAGCCTCTCCCCCAAGCATCACTGAGCTTATAAGTTAAAAAGATCAGGCCACTAGGACCTCATATCTGTCTCCCTCCCCCAAGTCACTTCTCGAACGCTACTATACTGACCTAACAGTTGAACTAAAGGCATAGTCTTTTTCCATAAGACTTTATCACTATGTTCCAGAATATGGAACAAATGTTCTTTAAAGGACGCATCAAAATAGAGCTCAAAATCATAAAAACCAATCACATGGGGAGGGTTTGGGTGATAATACTAATGTTTTGACACATGAGAAACATTTTGAATTCTACCATACTACAGTGGAAGTTTCAATAAGTATGCCACTAGTATAATCCACTCAACTGTCTCAAATATACCCCCATAATTGGTGAAAACATACCCTATTTCTAAATCCAATGTTGACCAAACTTTGGTGAAACTCGAATTAACACATGATCACCCACTATAAAATCAAGAGGTCACCAACATCGATCATCATGCGACTTATGCCTACTATGAGCTATATCCATATGTTTTAGAATCAACTGAACATGTTCTGATGTATCATATATAAGACTCAGTTCCAACCACTCTGATTTTATATCCTCCATAGAATATAATGGGGATCTGCATGGAATCCCATAGAGTGTTTTGTACAGTGCCATTTGAATATTCTCTTGGTAACCATTTTTTATTGGTGAAATTAAACAGTGCCAAGTGTTTCTCACATGATCCACCTAAATCTAGGAAACATGCCCAAAAAATGACCTCTAGAACATGAATAGTATCCATTATTTTCTCATTCATCAATGGGTGAAAAAATTTACTAAACAACATATAGAAACTAAGCAACTTTTGAAACCCTTTCAAAAATATGAAGTAAAACATGGATCTTGATCCAAAACTATAATTTTTGGGACCCCATGTAGCCGTAAAACATTTCAAACATACAACTCACCCCAAAAGTCAATAGTAAAGTTCTCTCAAATTGTTAAGAAATGTTACACCTTTGTCAATTAATCCATAACTACACATATTACATCATTCTTCTGAGGCGTCCTAAAAATACGAACCACAAAATCCCTCACAACGTCATCCAACATCCACTTTGGAATGAGCAAAGTCTATCACAAACCACTTGGACGTTGATGCTAATCCTTAAACTACAGAAAGTGTAGCATCATATCATGAATCCTATGAACTAATTTTTCATTCTCGACCACCAGTATTTCTTACAAAGATCGTGATACATTTTGGTCAAACTAGGGTGCCCCACCAACTTTGAGGGATGAAACTCATGCATCAACACTTTGTGAAAACAAGATGGCACAACAACATAGTCAAAAACATAAATCATCTCATCATAACCAATATTACAACATGACAGTAACTCCCCACCTTCAAGACTTTCCCTCAGGGAAAAACACTCTAGATCATCATACTGACTCTCCTTGATTTGGATCATAAACATGGAATTAACATCCAAGGATACAAGGGTCATGTTCACTTTCCCATACCACACCTCATGTTTCATCTCAGTAAACAAGATCATCATCCTTACCTTAGAACTAGATTTAAAAACTGTAGGATTTTGAGTCTTCTAACTCAAGGAATTAGACACACTGTTTCCTTTTCATGGTGTGCAAACTAGCTCAAAATAGAAGGACTACCTGTAATAAACCCATATTAATTACTGATGGTTAAAATAATACTGGGAAGATATGTACTTAAGGCCCTTATGATTTGAATAAAAAATAACCCATTATTCCAATAAGTAATGTCACTAACACATTAAAGCATAAACCATCGCAGATAACTCAACATCATGCATATGGTAATTTCATTTATGAGGTCTTAACTGTCATGACCCATATCCTACAACACAAACCTCCTACATAAAAAATTTTCCAATCCCAACCTTTTACACATAAAAAAACATGGTATACTCCTTGTGTGGCTTTGGTGGGGTCAGAATTGGTGTCATAGTCAACAACTTTTTTAACATATAAAATGAATTATCCCATACCTCAGACCACTAAAAATTATTCCCTTCTTTATCAAGCCAAAATGTAGTGATGAAAAATGGGATAAGTCTTTTATGAAACATTGATAATATCCTACCAATCCCAAAATGATTTGTATATAAAAAGAATTCTTAGGTTTCTCCCAAGACACCAATTGCTATATTTCCTTGAGTCCACTAACACACCTTCCACAGAGATGATGTGACCCAAAAAATGTAACACCACAAAATGATAAAGGGTTAAATGACTAAGTGATATGAATCATGTCAACAAGGTGAACCTTTTTTCGTGAGCTTACCTAATTAGAACACCACAATTAAGCGTGCTTTGGCCTGATGTAGTGATCAGGATGGGTGAATTTCTTGGAAGTTTCCTAGGGTGTGTGTAAGTGAGGACAAAACACATTGGAAAGGACATATATTGGCATGTGGGGACTATCATTAGCCAGATGACCCGTTTGGGCATGTGTTTGGACCCCAGGGTGGGGCACACATGCCAACGGGGAAAATGGTGGTACCCGATAGGCCAGGACCCGATGACCATGTTAAGGCGAGGTGTATGTGCTGTCATCAGGACCCGGTTGTTACAATTGGTATCAAAGGTGGTACCCAGCCTTAGGGGTGGTGCACTGCCTAGGTTGAGATGTTGGGCCCACAATGAGGATGTTGTGCCTTAAAGGGGGGTGATTGTAACACCCCAAAATGATAAAGGGTTAAATGACTAAGTGAAATGACTCATTTCAACAAGGCACACCTTCTTTTTGTAGATATTACCTGATTATAACTCCACAGTTAGGGTAGGGTGTATGTGCTATCATTGGGACCCTATTGTTATATTTGGTATCAAAGGTGGTAGCCAACCTTAAGTGTGGTGTACTGCCTGGGATGAGATGTCAGTCCAACAATGACGATGTTGTGCTCTAAAGGGGGGTGATTGTAACTCCCCAAAATGATAAAGTGTTAAATGATTAAGTAATATGACTAATGTCAATAAGGTGAAACTTCCTTTTTAGGTGCTTACCTGATTAGAAATCCACAGTTATATGTGTCTGGCCTGGAGTAGTGATCAGGATAGGTGACCTTCTGGGAAGTTTCCTAGGGTGTGTGTAAGTGGGGACAAAACACATTGGAATGGACATGTGTTGGCTAGTAGAGACCGTCATTAGTCAGATGACCCATTTGGGCATGTGGGTGGACCCTAGGGTGGGGCCCACATGTTTGCGAGGCAACTGGTGGTACTTACTAGGCCAGGACCCGATGACCATGTTAAAGTGTGGTGTTTGTGTTGTCATAAGGACCTGGTTGTTACAAAAAATGTTACCGGTCAAACTAGAAATGACACTTGAATGACATGGAGTATAGACAATTCTCTATTAGTGTACTTAGGATGAAGTCTATAGGTTTGGCATGATCTTCGTGAGTCTTTGAGTATTATAAGATATAATCCACAAAACAACTACAAACTAATCGTGAGTCTTCAAGTACTCTAACATATCATCCACAAAACAACTAAAAACTAATCCAGATACGAGTGAAATATTTGGTTCGGTAGGCCCATAAATACTATAATCATGTTTTCCAATTTTAATGTCATAAAAAAAACTCATAAAAACCATACCTTCTTTTGAAAGCTGATCACAGGATATCAGAAGGTCTCACCATCGGCTGATGATATCCTAACCTAAAATCAATCTTGGAGAACACTAAAGAACCTCACAAATGGTCAAAAAAATCATCAATTCAAGGAATAGGATATTTATTCTTCACTATCATCTAATTTATGTTCCAATAATCGATACACAACAACAATGTCTTGTCGGCCTTAAAAAAACTATAGATCCCCAAGGTGATGTACTTAGATGAACAAACCCCTTGTTTTCCACTTCCAGCAAATATGTTTTAAGTTCCCGAATTTATGTAGGTGCTATTCTATATTGTAGAGTTGATATATATTTACTTATGGAATCAATTCTATCATGAACTCAACATCAATATTAGGTGGAATACCAAATAATTCCCCAAGAAACACATCCATAAACTCATCCACCACATGAGGACATATAATTTTTTGTACTATCTGACAATTAAGCACATGAAAATCTACTTGGGATGTGAGTTCACACAACTGTTGAAAAACTATCCCAACACATGCTACTCAGATATCCCATTCCCCAATGTGAAAATAAGTATTCCCCCCCAAATATGTAAATGTTACACTACAGTGGTAATTGTTAATTTGGACATGATAAAACACCACCCAATTCATCCCTAATATTAGATAAAAAACCAACATCTATAACACAAATAAGTACCACAGAAAACAGTACCCACCAACCACATAATGGAACACTCCTTAAATTTTTAGATATTATATTCTCAAACTCTTAATGGTGTATCAATCCACATAATCCCACTAATTCTTTTCACCCCCCAAATTGATTCGATATAAAAGAGTGTGAATCTCCAATATCAAATAAAGAACTATCAAGTGTGTAAGCTATAAGAATAGCACCATGAACTATAGATAGTCCATTCGTGCCACCTCTCGATATTGGATGGAATGTATGAATCTAATTTGTCCCTCTAACATGGGTTTTAGTCCGAGTTGTTAGTGATACACTACCCTGTTGATAAGGAATCCCTTTCTATGGGGAACCACATTTTATATGATGAATGGTATGAAAAGTAGAGCTCTAATTTCTGACCTAATATGGGTTTAATAGCCCCTTCCTACATGCTAAATCAAACTTGATCCTCTACCATTTACCATCTATCTAGGGTTTCTATAGAACCTCTGTACATTCCTCATCCTACTTCCCACTCAGCACTCAATAGACCACCACCAATGATGTCTACAAAATATCGTATCTAAATATATAATGTATGAAAGTATATATGTAAAGACCCGGAAATTTCAAGGAAATTTTTTTTTCTTAATTTTCTTTGTAATTTTACAAGAATGCAGTTTCTGACGGCGCCTGATTCCGAGGCCCGGTGTGCCCGGAATTAATTTCCGAAGTTTGGCTCGGGTACGTTCAGTGAACGAGCGAGCGGGAATTTCTATCTTTTGAACCGTTGCCCGAAATCGAATTCCGAAGGCACCGATGAACTCGCAGCGCCGATATTCGCTTAAGGAGACCTTTTCCGAGGTTGCGTTTATTGCGGGTTGAGAGTTAGTTTTTGGGTTTTTAAAATAAAGTTAAATAAAATGTGGAAACACATTTTATTTTTAACTTGTTGGTTAACTCCTCCCAAAGGGAGTTAGGGGTGGGTCCCACATCCACATAACCTCCCTTGAGAGGATTAAGTGTGGTGGGGCCCACACGAACCCTAACTCTTCACCTCCTCTTTTTTAAAACTCCCCTTTAACTCACTTTAATTAATGTTTGACACTTGGAATAATTAATTGAGGTGAGATGTTTTAAATTTCAAACCTTTGAAATTCTACGAGGGAGGTTGTGTAATAAAATAAGCTTAAGCTTATTTTATCATTTTTGGGGTTGGTTTCTTTTGCCACTTGAGAGGATTTGAGAAGCTCTCTCTACCATCCTCAACTTTGACAAAGAACACGAAGAACACTCAAGAACGCCGCTTCTCTCTTCTTCCTAGCCGGATTGTTTCCGAAGATCGACGACGCCTTCCGTGTCAACGAAAGGGAACGTCGCTTCCTCCTCGGACTTTCTTCGTCGGCTTACGAAGATTCACCAATGACGTACCTCTTCGGACGTACCTCTACGTCAATGGAATCGACGAACGATTACCACAATGCCCGACCTCCGCGACGCTTGTCTTCCGCGGTTTGTTGACGTGCTCCGCACTTGAACTGAGGTAGGGGTTTGTTTCAATTGTTCATATTTGTTCGAGAATTTCGGCTTGAAAATTCTTCGTGGTAATTTTTTTTAAAGTTATGTAGAAATTTCTTCGAACTTGATTGTTTATATTTGTCGGGCCTTGATTTTCAAATCTTTTTATTTAATCTAAAAAGATTGTGAAAGTTTATTATTCGTTAAAGGCCGATTGCTATCCTTATAACGTGAGGAGTTCGGACCGTACAAACCCGGCCGATCCTCCTCTTTTACTTCATGTTGATTTTTTTGTGGAATGGTTCGGAAGGGCGTGGTTCCGTCGCACCACGCGGGTTCATACGGTTTAATGCGGAAGATACGCGCGGCGCCGTCGCGCCGCGCCGTGGAAAGATTTCAAGAACGCGACGCCGTCGCATTGCGTCGAAGGTAGTCGAAGAGACCGCGACCGGAGTCGGGCCACGGCGGAGGGGCGCGGCGCCGTCGCGCCGTGCCAATAGAACAAGGGCCGCGACTTGAGCCGCGACAGAGCTGGAAGGGGGCGGCTGGAAAACCGGCTGCCGGCGGTTAATGAAGAGCCGCGGCCGGCTCGGCTGCGGCAGAGCAGCCAGAGGCGGCCGGCCTCGCCGGCCGCCGGAGATCAGAAGAGCCACGACCATCGGGCCGCGGCGGAAGGGTGGAAGGCGGCCGGCCGTGTCGGCCGACCGCCGGTTTGCTTAGGAGGCAGGACCCGCGGGTCCCGCGTGTGAAAGGAAAACGGCCGGCCTAAGGCAGGCCAAGATCCACAAAACCCGGGGGGAGTTTACCCCCCCCCCCCCCCCCCCCCCGCGGTGCCCAGGCCGCGCGGGCCGCACCGCCCGCCGGGTCGCGCCGCCGGCCGGGCCGGGTCCTGCCGGACCGGGTCGGGTCGACCCGGTTCGGGTCGGACCAGGGGGGTCGGGCCGGGTCGGTTCGGGCCCAGACCCCCCCGGTTTCGGACGGGTTTCGGTTTTTCGCCAATATCTTGGGCTACGGGCCTCCAAACCACTCGCCATCAGCGGCAACACGATCCTTGTATCGAGACGGTCGTTTCGGTATACTATACTCAAGGTACATCTTCCTTTTCGGGAGGCTACGTGGTTAAAACTCCATAGTTAAGCGTGCTTGGCCTAGAGTAGTGATCGGGATGAGTGACCTCCTGGGATGTTTCCCAGGGTGGGTGTGAGACGGAAAAGCCAATAACTTCCAGACCAGGCGTCCGATTGACGCGCCGTCTATTGCGTTGCGTTCCTAGTGACGATACGAAACTTTTTGGCATCCTTCGCCTGAGTTTTGGATGCAGTTGGATAGTGGCCGGGATTGGATTGCACCTGAAATCCAACCGGGCCCCTAGAACGGAAAAGCTGATATCTTTCTGACAGAACGTCCGTTTGACGAACCGTAAACGGCATTGGTGATCGCATTGAGAAACGGTCCCTATGAGTTTACCCTATGAGAGTTCGGGGTACAGTTGAGATACGGCCGGGTTTGGTTCGCTCACGAAACCAACCGGGCCCCTGGGACGAAAAGGCTAATAACTCACAGACCGGGCGTCCGATTGACGCGCCGTCTGTTGCATTGAGACCCCTATGACCTGGCGGTCCTTTGAGATACTTCTTCGTGGGACTTTGAGATACTTGGTGTATCGACCTGTAGCTCGTGGAGCGGACCCTCCCAGTGACGAGCATGCGAAGTACGAAGACCGTGTAGCTGGCTGAGACCCGACGACTGCTGATCGAACGACTCGGTGTGTTACAGAGGTGCGCTTGGTTGTACCGGCACATGGGAGCGCTTGGTTTTAGCGGCAGACCCAAAACAGAGGTGCGCTTGGTTGTAGCGGCACATGGGAGCGCTTGGTTATAGCGGCAGACCCACGACAGAGGTGCGCTTGGTTGTAGCGGCACATGGGAGCGCTTGGTTGTAGCGGCAGACCCATGACAGAGGTGCACTTGTTTGTAGCAGCACATGGGAGCGCTTGGTTGTAGCGGCACATGGGAGCGCTTGGTTGTAGCAGCTGGCCCGCAGTACTCGATGGGTGGAGTTCATCAGCAGTCTTAGGTTAGTGAGCAGTACCTCAGAGTCGTGACAGGACCACTGTACACTCCAGAGACGGAGCTCTTCAGCAGTTACGGTTTCGATAATGAAAATCCTGGTTTGAGCTGAGACTTTTGACCTTGTGTTTACCATATGATTAAGATGGGTCACTTGCTAACTTAGGTATATGTATGGGCATATACCCGGGTAGTGGTTATCTGTTGATTTCACAATCCTTATGTTTCCTCATGATTGAGATGGGTTACTTGATAACTTAGGTATATGTATGGGCATATACCTAAGTAGAGGTTATCTGTTGAGATCTTCTTTGTGGTTATCCTTGTTGGTTTAGTGAGACCATGAGGGTATCGAGGTCCCTACTGAGTATCGTTATACTCACCCCTGCACGGTCTATGCCCGCACCTCGTTGTGTTGGTTGCAGACGACGGGCAGTGCTGACAGAGGCCGAGTGTTCGAGGACTGGACGGTACCTGGAGGTGGACTATACAAAAAGATGGTACCCGGAGGAGGACCTCACGATGAGACGGTACCCAGAGGTGGACGTGACGACGAGGCGGTACCCAGAGGTGGACCACTGGGCGAGACATACTCGGAGCGGACGGTGGGACCTGAGGAGTAGAGGAGCTATCTGTACCCACCCTTCAGGTGGGATTTCCAGTGGACTGCTCGGCGTAGCAGCTTTACTTTTCAGTTGCTGTTTTCCCTTTCGAGTTGTACTTTACAGTTGGGATTGTATTTCCGGCCCCTTTTTACTTTCCGCACTTACTGTTGTACTCAGTTTTTACTTAGTGTTTACTTCTTCCGCTTGTACTCTGTGGTGCTTGTTTCTTTTATAAAGGCAATGCCTTCCCAGTTATCGGGATTTTACGCCTTTGGTGCTAGTCTCCAGCCCCTGGCCTATGGAAGGCGGGCTTGGGGTAGTCACGACACGGGCCCCGAGGACAGGTCGTTACAAATTGGTATCAGAGGAGTTTGGTTCTACCACTGAACTTATAACTCTGATGTTTCTTTCTATGAAGCAATAGTGTTGAGAGTACCGAGTGTGGTTTTCAGTTCAGGGAGTCCAGTGTTGGTGCGGGCGGCCGACGTATCCATACACCAGGACCCTGACAACTGATTTTTGACTTTGTGCATGAAACACTGATTGCGTGTGTGTTTTCAAAGGTTTTCCCTGAAAACAGCTCAAACCAGGTCAGCTCACCAGGTATAAACGTTTGACACTGTCACAAAGTTTCTTTCAGGATGCCTTTTCACGGACGACCAGTTAGAGCCCAGAGGGATGTGCGTGCTGACAGCCTGTCGAGCGACGAGGCTTCGGTACAGGGCCCTCTTGCAGTTGAGGCACCAGTGGAGGCACCAGCGATACTACCATACGTTGGGCCACCGATGCCACCAGCCCCAGTAGTAGGCGATGCACGCCACTTGAGTGCGCTGCATGAGTTCCAGCGCCAGAGGCCACCCAGGTTCCAGGGAGAGACGGACCCGCAGGTGGCTGAGGATTGATTGGAGGCTGTGGTGGGAGTCTTCAGGCTAGTGGGGACGCCGACAGACTTCATGGTGATCTTTTCTGCCAGCCTCCTTCAGGCAGCAGCAGGCAGGTGGTGGAGCCACTTGTTTCAATTTTGCGACGGGATGACCTTCGCATGGGAAGACTTCGAGACCTTCTTCAGGGTGAAGTTTGTTCCAGTAGCTCTACACCCCGAGCGTGTACAAGAGCTTCTGCCTTTGCCGCGTGTTTTTCGATCAGTAGCCGAGTCATCTGTGGGCAGTAGAAAGATGATGCAGAGGTCAAGGAGGACCATACTAGCAGTTAGATGATCTCGGGTTTTATGACCGGTGGTGGGGGCACCCGAGGTGGGGTCAGAGCCAGGCGTGCCAGAAATGGACAATGTTACTCATGCGGCGGAAAGGGTCACCTGGCACGTGACTGTCCGAATCCTCGTACGGTTGATCAGCGGGTGTTGGAGGATCCACCAAGACAGAAGCAGCGACTAGTGTTTGAGCAACAACCGAGCAGTGGACAAGGCAGTAGAGCTCCGAGAGCAGGTGGGCAGGAGAGGAACTAGTGGTTACGTCCTTTGTACTTCTAGTTCCATATTGTTTTGTATTCGTGTCTTTGTACTATGAGCTGCAATAATAAAAAGACACTTATCTTTGTTTGCTTTCCTGTCTTTTTGTTTGGTTGATACTGAGTGGTCCCGGTTAAACTGTTGACTTGACCCTCAATTTCGAGATTTGTACTGGAGGGGACCTATTGACCTCACACTGATGCCGAAAGTGTGACTCGACCCTTGGAGGCGAGAGTGACAGTGGGATCTCTTAGTAGATACGTCGAGGCCTTACGACGTCATCCATGGCATGAATGCATCATTCATGTCAGGATTGACTGTATTAGGCAACGAATGTGGTTCATCTAGGGGATGAGGCCGAGATTCTCTTATCGGTAAAGAAGAAATCATAGCAGCTCTTGTGAGACTAAAGGAGGCCCAGGACATCCAAGAGAGGATGAAGACTGCATAGTGCAGTAAGAAACAGGAAACCGGTGCCAGTCATAGAGACTCGGGCGTGTTAAGAAGATGAAGCTTAAAGGAGAGATGAGTCTACGAAGCAGTAGACGTGGAGGCAGAGCGAGGAGAGCAGCATGAGGTGGTGTACATCCTAACATGGTACAACCACCCGCCTTAGTTATCCTCGCCAAGCTCAAGGAGCTGGAGGGCGGTGGAAGAATGCGGCTGCATGCGGTCAAGGAGTGTGACCCAATGGCTCTAAAAATGATTCAAGGGACAGTCTATATCCACTACTATCTGCTGAAGTAACAGACGTCGATATGAATCATTCCTCTCTTTCACAAATCTTGTTCCAGACCTAGAGTTTCCGGTAAGCCGTGGACTTGACCCTCACGTCTGGAGATACCTTGGGAGGAGACTCGATAATCACACTTACGCCGATGGTGTGGTCAGACCCTCGAGGCGAGAGTTTCGGTTGGAATCTCTTGGTGGCAGTGTCGAGGCCTTACGACGTTAGTTTGAGTATGGAATGGGCAATAACTGTTCATACTCAAATTGACGGTTTTAGGAAAACGTCGGGATGAGTTTTCCTTGGTCGGCGGAAAATGAAACCTCCAGGTGAGCACATAGGAGCGGAAGGCTCAGATGCGTGCTCTGTACCGCTTTTGTGACCCTAGTTTGTGTTGAAGCTTTACGGGGACGTAAATCCCTGAGGTGAGAGTAATGTAAAGACCCGGAAATTTCAAGGAATTTTTTTTTCTTAATTTTCTTTGTAATTTTACAAGAACGCAGTTTCTGACGGCGCCTGATTCCGAGGCCCGGTGTGCCCGGAATTAATTTCCGAAGTTTGGCTCAGGTACGTTCAGTGAACGAGCGAGCGGGAATTTCTATCTTTTGAACCGTTTCCCGGAATCGAATTCTTAAGGCACCGATGAACTTGCAGCGCCGATATTCGCTTAAGGAGACCTTTTCCGAGGTTGCGTTTATTGCGGGTTGAGAGTTAGTTTTTGGGTTTTTAAAATAAAGTTAAATAAAATGTGGAAAGACATTTTATTTTTAACTTGTTGGTTAACTCCTCCCAAAAGGAGTTAGGGGTGGGACCCACATCCACTTAACCTTCCTTGAGAGGATTAAGTGTGGTGGGGCCCACACGAACCCTAACTCTTCACCTCCTCTTTTTTTAAAACTCCCCTTTAACTCACTTTAATTAATGTTTGACACTTGGAATAATTAATTGAGGTGAGATGTTTTAAATTTCAAACCTTTGAAATTCTAAGAGGGAGGTTGTGTAATAAAATAAGCTTAAGCTTATTTTATCATTTTTGGGGTTGGTTTCTTTTTCCACTTGAGAGGATTTGAGAAGCTCTCTCTACCATCCTCAACTTTGACGAAGAACACGAAGAACACTCAAGAACGCCGCTTCTCTCTTCTTCCTAGCCGGATTGTTTCCGAAGATCGACGATGCCTTCTGTGTCAACGAAAGGGAACGTCGCTTCCTCCTCGGACATTCTTCGTCGGCTTACGAAGATTCACCAACGACGTACCTCTTCGGACGTACCTCTACATCAACGGAATCGACGAATGATTACCGCAATGCCCGACCTCCGCGACGCTTGTCTTCCGCGGTTTGTTGACGTGCTCTGCACTTGAACCGAGGTAGGGGTTTGTTTCAATTGTTCATATTTGTTCGAGAATTTCGACTTGAAAATTCTTCGTGGTAATTTTTTTAAAGTTATGTGGAACTTTCTTCGAACTTGATTGTTTATATTTGTCGGGCCTTGATTTTCAAATCTTTTTATTTAATCTAAAAAGATTGTGAAAGTTTATTATTCGTTAAAGGCCGATTGCTATCCTTATAACGTGAGGAGTTCGGACCGTACAAACCCGGCCGATCCTCCTCTTTTACTTCGTGTTGATTTTTTTGTGGAATGGTTCGGAAGGGCATGGTGTCGTCGCACCACGCGGGTTCATGCGGTTTAATGGGGAAGATACGCGCGGCACCGTCGCCCGGCGCCGTGGAAAGATTTCAAGAACGCGATGCCGCCGCGTCGCGTCGAAGGTAGTCGAAGAGACCGCGGCCGGAGTCGGGCCACGGCGGAGGGGCGCGGCGCCGTCGCGCCGTGCCAATAGAACAAGGGCCGCGGCTTGAGCCGCGGCAGAGCTGGAAGTGGGCGGCCGGAAAACCGGCTGCCGGCGGTTAATGAAGAGCCGCGGCCGGCTCGGCTTCGGCAGAGCAGCCAGAGGCGGCCGGCCTCGCCGGCCGCCGGAGATCAGAAGAGCCACGACCATCGGGCCGCGGCGGAAGGGTGGAAGGCGGTCGGCCCGGCCGGCCGCCGGTTTGCTTAGGAGGCAGGACCCGCGGGTCCCGCATGTGAAAGGAAAACGGCCGGCCTATGGCCGGCCGAGATCCACAAAACCCGGGGGGAGTTTACCCCCCGCGGTACCCAGGCCGCGCCCCCGCGGTACCCAGGCCGCGCCCCCGCGCCGGACCGCGCCGCCGCGCCGGGCCGCGCCGCCGGCCGGGCCAGGTCCAGCCGGACCGGGTCGGGTCGACCTGGTTCGGGCCGACCCGGTTCGTGTCGGACCAGGGGGGGTCGGGCCGGGTCGGTTCGGGCCCAGACCCCCCGGTTTCGGACGGTTTTCGGTTTTTCGCCCATATCTTGGGCTACGGGCCTCCAAACGACTCGCCATCAGCGGCAACGCGATCCTTGGATCGAGACGGTCGTTTCGGTATACTATACACAAGGTACATCTTCCTTTTCGGGAGGATACGTGGTTAAAACTCCATATTTAAGCGTGCTTGGCCTAGAGTAGTGATCAGGATGGGTGACCTCCTGGAAAGTTTCCCAGGGTGGGTGTGAGACGGAAAAGCCAATAACATCCAGACCAGGCGTCCGATTGACGCTCCGTCTATTGCGTTGCGTTCCTATTGACGATACAAAACTTTTTGACATCCTTCGCCCGAGTTTTGGATGCAGTTGGATAGTGGCCGGGATTGGATTGCACCCGAAATCCAACCGGGCCCCTAGAACGGAAAAGCTGACATCTTTCTGACAGAACGTCCGTTTGACGAACCGTCAGTGGCGTTGGTGATCGCGTTGAGAAACGGTACCTATGAGTTTAACCTGTGAGAGTTCGGGGTACAGTTGAGATACGGCCGGGTTTGGTTCGCTCACGAAACCAACCGGGCCCCTGGGACGAAAAGGCTAATAACTCACAGACCGGGCGTCCGATTGACGCGCCGTCTGTTGCATTGAGACCCCTATGACGTGGCGGTCCTTTGAGATACTTCTTCGTGGGACTTTGAGATACTTGGAGTATCGACCTGTAGCTTGTGGAGCGGACCCTCCCAGTGACGAGCGTGCGAAGTACGAAGACCGTGTAGCTGGCTGAGACCCGACGACTGCTGATCGAACGACTCGGTGTGTTACAGAGGTGCGCTTGGTTGTAGCGGCACATGGGAGCGCTTGGTTGTAGCGGCAGACCCACAACAGAGGTGTGCTTGGTTGTAGCGGCACATGGGAGCGCTTGGTTGTAGCGGCAGACCCACGAGAGAGGTGCGCTTGGTTGTAGCGGCACATGAGAGCGCTTGGTTGTAGCGGCAGACCCACGACAGAGGTGCGCTTGGTTGTAGCGGCACATGGGAGCGCTTGGTTGTAGCGGCAGACCCACGACAGAGGTGCGCTTGGTTGTAGCGGAACATGGGATCACTTGGTTGTAGCATCTAGCCCGCAGTACTCGATGGGTGGAGTTCATCAGCAGTCTTAGGTTAGTGAGCAGTACCTCGGAGTCGTGACAGGACCACTGTACACTCCAGAGATGGAGCTCATCAGCAGTTACGGTTTCGATAATGAAAATCCTGGTTTGAGCTGATACTTTTGACCTTGGGTTTACCTCATGATTGAGATGGGTCACTTGCTAACTTAGGTATATGTATGGGAATATACCCGGGTAGTGGTTATCTGTTGATTTCACAATCCTTGTGTTTCCTCATGATTGAGATGGGTTACTTGATAACTTAGGTATATGTATGGGCATATACCTAAGTAGAGGTTATCGGTTAAGATCTTCTTTGTGGTTATCCTTGTTTGATTTAGTGAGACCATGAGGGTCTCGGGGTCCCTACTGAGTATCGTTATACTCACCCCTGCACGGGCTATGCCCGCACCTCGTTGTGTTGGTTGCAGACGACGGGAAGTGCTGACAGAGGGCGAGTGTTCGAGGACTGGACGGTACCTGGAGGTGGACTATACGAAAAGATGGTACCCTGAGGAGGACCTCACGATGAGACGGTACCCAGAGGTGGACGTGACGACGAGGCGGTACCCGGAGGTGGACCACTGGGCAAGACATACTCGGAGTGGACGGCGGGACCTGAGGAGCAGAGGACCTATCTGTACCCACCCTTCAGGTGGGATTTCCAGTGGACAGCTCGGCGTAGCAGCTTTACTTTTCAGTTGCTGTTTTCTCTTTCGAGTTGTACTTTACAGTTGGGCTTGTATTTCCGGCCCCTTTTTACTTTCCGCACTTACTGTTGTACTCAGTTTTTACTTAGTGTTTACTTCTTCCTCTTGTACTCTGTGGTGCTTGTTTCTTTTATAAAGGCAATGCCTTCCCAGTTATCGGGATTTTACGCCTTTGGTGCTAGTCGCCATCCCCTGGCCTATGGAAGGCGGGCTTGGGGTAGTCACGGCACGGGCCCCGAGGACGGGTCGTGACAATATATGGAATAACAATATAAACATAAGTTAATAATATTCCATCAATTTACCATATTCACTTTGACCACTTCATCATTTGTTCCATGGGTTAGGCATTTCATTTATTAGATGACGGCCTATTCCAGTCAACTACTATTCATAAAGAGATATGTCAAGTTCCCTATCTCAAGATGGAAAACATTTAAAAAAAGTTTGCATCACACTTATATTGGAGACTCATTATAGGTAATATCATCAAATAGAAATATTAGGGGTATAAAACCTTAGTCAAATTAAATAACTTGTTCATTTTAGGGGTCAGTTTTAAAAACTCATTCCAACCCGACATTGGAAATAGAATCTCAATTCAATACCCGACATACCACCAATCCATGTGTACATGCTTCTTTAACCATAACACATTTACCAACACAAACCATAACCATTAATCAAATTTATATTTTACATCCATATCCATTTAATCCATTTTCCATTTCATAACCTAACTCATTTAACACATTACCCATTCACATAATTAATTCATTTACACATTTCCATTAAAACTCATAAGTCATTTTACACATTCAAATTAATTCATTTAACCCATTCACATTATACAAAAATCCCCTTATGCCATGCAAACAACTAGACACAAATACCATTAGTTTATTTTAATAATTCAACTAACAATTTAACATATTTATCATGGGATCTTTCATAAAACTTCAATTATATGCTTTTAATTTTAACATTCATGTTCAAGAAGGTGGAACACCACATAGGAGGCCCTTAAACCAGTCTAATCAACCTCAATATATCCCACAGAGACTAGGATGGGATCAATCTATCATTTAACTAACTAAAAAAAAAATTAAATCTACCATGGAAAACAAAATCTAATGCACAATGTCACCAAATAACTACCACACAGACATGAATAATCAACAAGACTATGGGATATAGCTCATACACCACCTACCTCGATTCTGTGGACAACCACACACTTGACCTTAGTATTTAATTTCGATTCAAACACCCTTTGAATCCCGAACCTAGGATCCTCTATAAAAATTGGGTTTTATGGATTCATGAGAATATAAACAACTACACAATCGCTAATCTAAAAAAATGAGTAAATAAGAGTGTCAGACTAACTTGAATCTTCACTCCACACCCAATGGTGCTCCAAACAAATTAGAAATGAAGGATATCTCTCCTTGGGAATCTTAGGAGAGTTTGATTCATCACTCTTTTTTCTAGATTAAAAATGGATCAGAAAAAATGGTTAATGAAAATAAATCCTAAGTGAAAAATGAAAAATTTCCTGCACTTTAATAAGGTGTACAGTTTGGATGCATGGTTGGCCAAACTGTGTGCCAACAGTGCACTAGCATTTATCCAATAAGGGGACAGGTCGCACAACTAACTGGGATACCTGAACGGTTTAAAAAACTATGCGGTAACCATGTGAATTTTTACATTCCATGTATTCACATTTTATCACCCCCTTGCATGGTTTAATAAACCATGTGCCACACCTCCAAAAAAGTATGATTAAGGTTCATGAAGAATACTAACCATACGCCAACCATGAAACATAAACTAGATGCCCCCATTATCCCTTTTATCAAGTACTAAACCCCTAAAAAACCATGATCACCCTCTTTCACATGATAAAAAAATCCATTCAGCATATTAATGGTATTTAAACTACAATTTAAATGAGAACATATCCCACAAGAGGTCCTGGATCTTACATAAAATAAAAAATACAATGAAAGTAATTATTTTTTATCACATAACTCATTAAACATTCTTTATTTATATCTTAGGGAACTGAAAAAATAAGGGTGATCTCAGATTCTCATTTAATTTTATGTAGAGTGGAAACCATTAAGAGTAAATAAGCCATAACCAATATAATGAAAACACATGTCATTTAATCAATAATATGAATATGAAGAATAAAATGGTAGGAGTAAATTAATATCAAATGATTCTATATAAATAATCACATGATATTGAAACTTATCCATGTATATTATTATAAATAATCATATTGACATTAATAAGTGATTTCATTAGGATGGAATATATAATGAAAGAAATTTGAACCTCAGTGTTGATGACTCTTGATAAGAAATATACAAAAATGGGTAAAGAATTATCCTAATAATAAATATAATTTTTATCGTGATACTAAATAATTTATTCAGAGGATAGGTAATTTATTCCCCACCCATAACATAATAATTCCAATTCATCCATAATATGTATAATCAAAACAACTCAATCAACACCCCTTAAAAATCAATAAATATAAATATTAAAATACAAGAATAAAGAAGGTCAATACTTTCCTCAATTAAACTGATCATAATATATCCATAAAAATATAGTGTATTCTATATTTCAGATATATACTAAATAAATAATAATATTCAACAAAGTACGTTGACATAGATGAAAATAATTTAAAATGATCATTGTAATGTTTCTTGAGGAAAATACCATTTTTTCTTTCAAATCAATTATCTAAAAGTTTTCCAAATATTAAGGAAAACATTTTATTTGAATATAAAATTGTAAAATTTTAAGGGAAGATTCAAATAATTGAGTGTTTATGATGGAAGATAATTTTGTTCATGCTGTATAAGGCAAAGAAACATTTCCTTCCACACTTTTGTAAAAAAGTCAAAAGGTACCTCATTCAAAAAATGATAAGATTATTCCTTTTAAAACATATTCAAAAATGTAAAACATGTGTAAATATATATTTAAAAAATAGTTTTATAATTTTAAAATTAATGTTTAAATAATTTTATGTAAATATATAGACATGAAAGGAAAATATTCTCATCAGAGTAGAATTTTTTTTAGTTTTTCTAAAAAACCCAATATCTATATCTTGATTACATAAAGATAGGGAGATGAAGTGATTTTTTTAATTTAAAAGAATAACTAGATGTGAATAAAATATATTTGGGTTAAGATATAATTATTAAATAATTATCCCAATGGATATATAAACATGGACAATCCCAAATAATGATGTGATTGTGAAATAAACCATACCAATTTGGTAACATTAGAATCATAACCCCTTGAAATAAATAACAGATTTTTTTTTAAAAAAACAATATATATATATTATTGTTTTAATAGCTTAAATTAAAGTAGATACATCTCAAAAACTATGTTAGGTGCATAACATAATATATGTCGCAAATGAGACAATTAGAAAGGGAAAACACTTACCTTAGGTATGAATTCCATCGTATTCATTCAAAACACATGTATGATAAATATAAATTTATGATAAATATATTTCATAATGATACTCACATATATCATAAAATATATGATTCAATTATAACATTTTATCACCCAATTATTAATAATTCTTTATTAAAAACATTGTTCTGGGTGATAACAACTTCATTTTTCATGTATGTTTTGGGTTAATAGTTTTTGTGTTTATAATTTTATCATGTCCTAATATTCTAATTTTTTTAATTATTATAATAATATCATTTAAATTTATTAAATATATACATATTACCATTAATCTAAATCATATATGAAAAAAAACACTTCACTTCTGTGGAGGTGGTAGTCCACACGAATGCATGAGCAACGTTATTTTTATCCAATTAATTGAAAGGTAAATAGGTAAATATGTTATTATAATTATATAATCATATTTACGTCATAAATATCATATATATTCATTCAATTCATATTTATAACCATCTTATAAATTTGGTGATGAAAAATGAATTACACCGCTACATGGAGATGATAAGTCGTACGTATGCACGAGCGATGTTTTCATTTTTCATACAGTGGAAAATACATTTAAAATGGTTGTACCATAATAATTATAATATCTTTCTGTATTTATAGTATTTTAGGTATTCTTTTAGTATGGTCAAAATATATTTATAGTAAATTTAAGAAGCTTTTTTTGAATGGGACGGTAACAATAATCACCTATTCTACAAAAAAGCTACATTATATCCTCACTTAAGGGCCATATGGTTGGTATTTTAAGAATATTAGAACTTACATAACCTTTATAAATATGTTTATAATTTTTTTGGTAGTATTTATCCAATTTAAGATGGTCTTGGTGGTGTATATAAAAGAGGAAAGGTGATGCATTTTTATTGTGAATGAAAGGACACACATGGAATTAATAAAAAGATTTAAATATATGAAATTAATTTTCAAGTGAAAGTGGCATAATGTGTCCCTAATTTTGTACCTAAAAGATGATATGGTTTAAATTACTTAACCAAATACAATTTTGATAGGTTTAGGTAGAAATTTAAAGCATATATTTGGATTAAGCCATTAGTTAACATAATTTTAACCATTATTTTTGTTACACCTTTTTCACTCATAAAGGGTTATAATATCAATTTTAAGATAAAAATATACTCATAAATGGCCAATGGATTAAATTTCTGACTATATCTTATCCTACTTTTCCTCTTCTGATTTTTTTGATTTTTAAATAATTTAAAAATATATTATTTTTCATAAAATATCAATATTGTTTTTTTACTATAAATAACACAAAAAATATTACTTTTATAGTTCTTTAAAACATTTTTTTATTTTCTAATTAATTGAATAAATATTATATCGAAATTTCATAAGACTTTAAGGTAATTAATTTAATCAGTAAAAAATATAAATAAATAACAATTATTCAAAAGATAATTTATATTTAAAATAAAAATTTCGAACCAAACTTTTTCAATATTTACCCTTATAAAAAAAATTAGAATTATTAAAGTCAACCGAATGACACTTTGTATTTATTCTTTTCATATGTTAATTTAAAGGTCATAATCAAAAAAATATTTAACTAAATGGACATATATTCTAGAATTTGATGGAAATGGATGGAGTCATCCCACCAAATAGGGAAAAGGCATGTTTTGGGTTGGTTTTCAATGTTTGTCTCATGGTTTTAACCTTACTTTACAGATTTTACCATTACCGTGGTGATAAGAATTTACCAAGGTTACTATTAATTATAAGGAAAAATAAAAGGGAACTATTTAACAATTAAAAAACTATGGATTCCAAATATGAAATTAAATTTTTAAGATTAAATTTTAATATGTGGAAAAAATTAATTTTAGATTAAAATTCAAAATACAGTGAGAAACATTTTTTCAAAAAAATAAATTTTTTAGTATAAATATGTTTTCTATACTAAATAAAAAATATCATTTAATATAATTAACTTAATTGAATTATTAATAATATAAGAGAACTAATATTTCATTGAAACCATTTTAAAATCAGACATAAATTTTTTTTAATTTTTAAAGAAAAAAATACATTTGTAATGAATATCAGTATTGTTCACTACTCACTATAAAATAATTCATTTTAGAAAAATCCATAAAACTTCACCCTAATTTAATTTTGATATCATTATTTTAATAATTATGTTAATTTTATAAAATATAATTTAAATAAGTAGAAAAAATTAATTATAATTATCACACACAAAAATGAAAAACAAACCTATTTTTGAAGTATAAAATGATTTTACTAAAAAGAAATACTTATTTATTATAATTACATTATATAAAACATTTATATACATTTTCATTATCTTTTTAACCCTATTCATACAAAAAAATTTCAGGACTAGGTTATAATAGTCATATTTAAATAATAATATTCAACGGTTCATTTAAGCTTGGTGTTGTATGTTATATATGCAATTGAACACAATGTTTTTTTAAAATCTAAGGACGTTACATTTGATAACAATGATAAATTTAACCTTTACAAAATTATCACTAATAATAGTAATAATGAACAATTTAATTTATATATACACATTTATATATTTTTAGATAATATTTATATAACAATAAGTATATGTATGTAATTATAATATATAAATATGATTTATATATCTATATATATTGAAAAAATATTAAAAAACTTACATTCATATATATATATATAAATAATTATCATATTTAAATTAGTCAATAAAAAAGTTTAATAGTATATTTATATACATTAAGTAAAAAATGTGTACATAAATACAAATATAATATATTAATACATTATTTAAACAATATATATATATATATATGATTTTATTTTTTAAATAGATTATATTTGAATTTATATATTTATATTCATATTAAATAACTCAAAATATATGTATATATATTTGCATGTGTGTGTATGCATGTGTATGTATGTGGATGTTTGCGTAAATCTCTATGTGCATGTAAATATTTGTTTTATGTATATATATGTGTCTTATGTTGTGTGTGTGTGTTTTATGTACATGTATGTTTATGTTTACACATATGTTTTTGTGTGTGTGTGTGTATGTATGTGTATGTTTGTATGTTTCTATGTATGTATGTATGTGTGAATGTGTTTTTTTATGTGTATGCATGTTGGTGTACGTACATGTAGGTGTCTGTATAGGTGTTTTTTATGTGCATGTGCATGTGCATGTATGTATATGACATGTGTATAATTGTATGTATGCGCATGTTTATATTGAATGTGTATCATTATTTAGTATATATATGTATGCATATGTATGTGTATGTATGTACATGACCGTGTATGTAATTGTATAGATGTGTATGTGTATACATGTGTGTACGTCTATGTGATTGTAGATGCATGTATGCATATGTATGTGTATGGGTATGTTCATGTATGTGTACACATATGTCTATGTGTATGTATGTGTGTGTGTATGTGTATGTGTATGTGTATGTATGTTTTTATAGTATGTATATGTATGCATATGCACATGTAAGTGTGTGTATTTATGTATGTGTATGTGTATGTGTATGTGTATGTGTATGTATGTTTATATATGTGTAAATGTTTCTCTATATATCTCTATGTGTGTATGTCTATGTTTATGTATGTAGATTATTGTAGTATGTGTATGTATGCATATGTATGTGTATGTAGGTGAAATCATGTGCATGTAATTATATGTATGTGTATGTGTATACATGTGTGTTCATTTATATGTACGCATATGCATGTATGGGTATGGATGTGTATGTATATCCGTGTGGATGTGCATGTGTATGTGCATGTGTATGTGCATGTGCATGTGTATGTGTATGTGCATGTGTATGTATATGTGTATGTGTATGTGTATGTGGATGTGTATGTGTATGTGCATGTGCATGTGGATGTGCATGTGTATGTGTATGTGTATGTGTATGTGTATGTGTATGTGTATGTGTATGTGGATGTGTATGTGTATTTGTATGTGTATGTGTATGTGTATGTGTATTTGTATGTGTATGTGTATGTGTATGTGTAAGTGTATGTGTATGTTTATGAAAATGTGTATGTGTATCTCTATGTGTGTATGTGTATATATGTGCACATGTATGCCTATGTGTATGTATGTAATGTGTATGCATGTTTATTAATTTAATTTAATTTATTCATTTTTAGTATTTCTCAATTTTTAGCATTTTCAGTAATTTATTCATTTTTAATATTTATACATTTAATATTTTTTTAAAATATTCATTTTTGATAATTATTTACACATTTTTAAATATTAAAAAAATTAATTAATTTTTTTAATTATTATTAAAATTTCTAAAGGTGAATAATTGATTATATTTTTATACATAGTCAATTGAATACATATATCAATAATTGGTAATAATAATATTATTTATTCATTCATTTTTATTCATTTTTATGTGTTTGCAATTAATGTAAATAATGTTATGAATTAAATTTTCCTTTAATTTCATTGTAATTTACTCAATTATAATTATTCATTTAATATTATTATTTTTTCACTTTTGATATTTACTATTTTTTAATTTTCTTGAAATTTATTCTTTTTTAAAAATTTATACGTATTTAATCATAATTTATTAATATTTTTAATAAGCATATATTTTATATGATTGTTATTTGTTAATTTTTACTTATTAATCTTTAATAGGTTTAGAATTTATGTAATTGATTAATTTAAATTCAATTTAATGTTAATATTATTATGGTCAATAAAAATCATTTTTATAATATAGTTATTTATATAATTAATATTATTTATCTACTCATTTTTTATGTGTTCAAAATTCATGAAAATAATGTTACCAATTCACTTTTTAAAATATTTTTGCAATTTATTCAATTTTATTTAATCATTTTAATATTCTTTTTTTAATATTATTTATTCATTTTTAATATTTAGTAAATTTTAACATTTTTGGAACTTATTCATTTTTAATATTTATTTATACCTAATTATTTTCTATGTTTTAATATTTTATTTTTTTTTAAAATTTATATGATTAATATTTAATCAATTTTATTTATTAAAATTTAATATTTTTAATATTTATAAAATATATATAATTAATTTATCTAAATTTGATTTTTAAATTTTTTTTAATTCAAAAAGCTTTTATAATTTATTTTTAATAATTTTGTTATTTAAAAAATTTAAAAAATTTATTTATTCATTTTTCCTTATTTTTGTTTGTGTTTATAATTCATAGAATTAATCTTTTGAATTCATTTTATCAAATAATTTAGTAATCTATAAATTTCTTTTATTAATGTTTAATATTATTTTACGTAGTATTATTTAATCATTTTAATTTTTATTAATTATTTTTTTTGAATTTAATCAGTTTTAGTATTTATTTATAAAACATTATTTTAGATGTGTTATTTTTTTCAATAAATTTTTAATTTATAATGTTTTTTCAATTTTTTTATTAAGATTTAATAATTTTAAGATGTTGTAAATTTATATTATTAATTCATTTAAATGAATTTTTTAATATATTTCTAATTGAAAAGGTTATTATTAATCATTTCTCATAATTTTATATTTTATATAATTAATATTATATATTTATTCATTTTAATGTATTTTTAATTTATGTAATAAATGTTATTAGTTCAATATATAAAATATTTTTGTAATCTATTCATATTTATTTATTCATTTTTAATATTCATCCATTGAATATTTTTTTATTAAATAAATATAATTAATTTTTAATATTTTGAAAATATATTCATTTTTAATATTTATTTGTACGTATTTATTTATTAAGTTTTAATATTTTCAATATGTTTGTAATTTATATAATTAATTAATTTAAATTCATTTTTAATTATTTTGTGATTAAAGTAGTTAGTAATAATTTTTTATTTATAAAATTAATATTATTAATATTTTCATTTTTTTTCATTGATTTTTCTTTTTTTTTCTGTACTAATTTATGCACCTATAAAAGTGTATTTTATCAACATTAAAACATAAACATCGAAAAAATTGGTATTTTAGAGCCCATATATTTTTAACACTGATAAAATATACTTTATCATCGATTTTCAATAAGTACTAATAAAACCCATCACCCTCTTTAAAAAATATCCTTAGTATACCGCTTCTTCCTCACATCACCTTCAAGCTCCCAAGGAACCAAACCTTTACTACATCCAAAGTTGATTATTTTGGACAAATCAAACCTTAAAACCGATGGTATGAAATTTTGATCTTGTTTTTATGGAATCTCAGTCAACCTTCCAGGTGTTTTTTATTATTTTTTTGAGTTTATCTTTTGTTGGTTGACTACAGTAGCTGAACTTATATTTTTTAATTTACATGTTGAGACTAAAATGAATATCTTTGTTGATGTTCTATCCAATATAACTTATATTTAAGAGAATGTTTGAAATGAATGAAGAAACTAACTATTTTTTAGCCAAGTAGCATCGATTGAAAATAATCAACTTCTTCGTAATTTTTAATAGTTGTGATGCAATATTATTAGTTATTTTGTATCTCATGAATAACATGATATTTATCCTATTAACTTTTACCATAAGCACATTTTCATAATTTGAAATTGATCACCACTTAAAGGTTCCTTAATTGATATGTATTAGAAAACTAAGCCATGAGTTATAAAAAAATTATGTCACTGCGTTATGTGGTTTCTTATGTTGTTATTTTTATGTGTTTATCCTAAAATAATTCAATATGTCAACTTAAATTTAAAATACAATATGAATTATAAGCAATTTTTAGTTAGTGTTTTTAAATTGAGACATGATACTTAAAGTTAACTAATTCTCCGCTGCCTACAAAAATTATAAATAAATTTTTTCTCATAAACATTTATATATTTCACTTAATATTCTTCAACTTCATTAGGAAGGTTTAAATTATTTTTAATGATAGATCAATTTAAATTTGGAAATTCCCAATTTTTTTAGAAATTAAAATTTTCATAACAATAATTTCTCTAATTTTAATAATAAGGTTTATTATTTTTTGAATTCCATTACTCATTAAAATTATATTTGTGATTAAATACATCATGTACATGGATTTTTAAATTGAAAATTTGGGTTATTTTAGTTAAAACACTCATTTTCCCATTCTACCCACAATCATTACTATTATCTAAATCATTAGTCATATTATAATTTTTCTATTAATATTTACCAAATGATGAATTTGAATATGATATCATTCATTAATTTACAGATAGGATAACCATAATTGATGTGATTACTTTGTTTCAAACACTGTAGAAACATTGTGAAAAATAAGTAATTTTTTTGATATATGTTTTTCGAGTGAAATCTTATTATATATACCCTAATAATTATGAAGTTATTAAAATCCATAATTTTCTTGTTAACATTTATAGTGATAGGGAGTGAATTTTATCCATTGATGAATAAATTTAAAAAAGGGTCATTTATGATATGTGATTTATTGTAATAAAAAATAAGCATTATAATAATTTAAATTCATATAATACATGGTATTTATATGTTCCTACAATTTTTTGACAAAATTTCAATTTATATCAAATAATATGACAATATGTGTGTATATTTAATGAATAACCATTTAGCTTTCGTTACTTATACATTTTTGTACTTATTTATTTTTTAAAATTTGATTATCAATGAATCAAATAGGATAGATATGAATCCAAAATAGATGGAATCCAATCATATAAAAAAGACTTTGAGGATGTGGTGAAAGAGTTCATCAGGTTCGGAAAAGATCATGAATATAAAACTTCTAAAATAATTTATATGTTTTTATACAAGACGAATTTGTCTCGGGGAGTTATAAAAACACCTGATATTACATGGAATAGATCAAAGTTGTAAATTTTGGACTAAACATGGGAAAAAAATTTAATGTAGCTAGTGACTGGGATAATATTTCATTTTATGGATCATCTAATATAATTAAAAGTGTGGATGATGATGAATAATGTATTATGGATATGATTATAATTGTAAAATATAATGAATATCATATTGAATAAATGAAAATTCCAGTTGAAAATGAACTTAATTATTGGAAAAAACTATTTTAGGAGTCAAAAAGCATGGAAAAGACACAAATATATACTGGTTGTACTAAATATACAATATTTTCTTCTATACAGAATCTATATAATATTAAAGAGGCAAATGGATGTAGTGACACCAACTTTACAAAACTACTTTTTCTCTTGAATGGTATTCTACCATAAGATAATGATATTCCTTACCGAACATAAGATTGTAAACGAATGCTACGTCTAATTGGTATGATCGCTAAAATAATATATGATTGTCCAAATGACTCTATACTTTTTCACAAAGATCACGAATCACATACAAATTCTCAAAAATGTTGCATGTATTGATATAAGAAATATGATTCACGTTCTCTGAACATTGTATAGTACTTTCCAAACATTCAATGTATTTTCATCTATATGGAAATTAAGATACTTCAAGGAAAAAGATATGGAACACAAGTAAAATAAGTCAATATTGGGAACTTCATCCCCCAAAAAACTCTCCACAGTGGAATAAAATTGATCACGATTATCCTAAATTTTGAAATGAGCTGAGAGAACTTTGTTTTTCTCTATTTATAGATCATGGGAATCATTTTGATTTACAAAGAATCTCTTAAAATACATGTCTAGTTATATTGGAAAATTAAAAAATTACACCATGGAAATCGAAGATGAAAAAATAATCTATAATATCAATTCTTTTATTATTAACAAACCAACTAGTTAATAATATTGGTGTTGACATAGCTCTATTGATCAAATATTTTAAATTGATGTGGGATTCAGGTGTTATATAGTTTTATGCCTACATAAATTAATATTTAACATTAAAATACATGTTGTATGGAATGATAAATGATTTTTTCTCTAATGTAATGTTTTTAGGATATAAACGTAAAGGAACTCAAGGGTATCATGATTGTGAACAAGATACAAACATAGTCGATTTGAAACAATCCTCAAAGACTTTTTTTCTAGGTCTTCAAAGATTTATACCCCAATGAAATATATAGAACTCTAATAAAAAATAATTTTATGGGAATTTAGAAGAAGTTGAAATACCATCTACTCTAGAAGTTTATCAACAATTTTGATAAATTAAGGGATATGGCCATCACTTTTGGTAAATATTCATTGAAAAACCTTACAATAATTGATTGGTGAAAGAACTCAATTTTTTAAGTACTGTAATAAAACTGTTTATACACCAGAAATTTTCTTAATGTCATGTAGGTGGAAAAAAATGTGATAGTGTTATAGAAATGTTACTACATGCTCCCAGAAAAACAAAAATATTATTTTGGATAGGTTGAAAATGATTGATGAATGAAAATGATAAGAGTTTGTTCCAAGTGAGGGTGAATGACATACTTTTATTATTCTAGCTACTAACACTCTTTCCAGATAAGAGAAATATCAATTTTCAAACATCTTGAATTATGTAAAGGATCTATAGAGGTATTCATAAAATATCAACAGTACCACATCAATGACTAATTTAATTTAAAAGGGTCATAAATTAAATTAATGTCATATTTTTATGAATGATATAATGTTTCTAAATATACACTGCATTTTTCCTAAAAATGTCAATCCAACATTAGCCAAGTTTTTCTGTTTTTCAAAGCTATATGTAGTAATGTTAAAGAGTTGGTGAAATTTCCAATATAAAGAATGAAATTGAAAACATATTTTGTGAATTGAGGATGTTATTACAACTATAATTCTTTTATAGAATGGTTCACTTGATGGTCACTTAGTTAGATAGATTTGACTATGTAGTCCTTTAGATTATAGATTGATTTAGACCATTGAATAGTATATGATGATTTAAAAAGGGAATATAAAAAATTCCAAGTCATCCAATATATTTTATTGTATCAAGTTATACTGTTGAGGATTCTATTTAATTATTTACCAACTACATATCCAATTTGAAAAAAAATTGTGCTACCAAAACCTCATCACAACAAGTGACTAGTGGGTCAAGTAATTTTAAGAATATATGATGTCACAATTATAATTATAGAGTGTGAGTGATCACCCTTATATTTTACATAATAATTTAATGATTGTGTCATATGTTGGAACCCAAAAATTACTTTTTAGGTATTTTAATCCCTCAAGGGATGATATATGGATATAAAATACACATAATTGATAGTTTATTGGATGGTTTCAAGACCATATTTTTAAAGATTCGACTAAAAAGATGAATTCCATTTGAAAATTAATTAAATGGATATCTAGAGGACCACATGTGAATTTATTATCTTAAAATGGTTATGTAATTAATTTTTTATGTTCTATATCGAGGAATGGGATGAACATAATGCAATGAAAAATAATGAATATACACTTTTTGTAACAACCATGATGCCAATATCCTAGAATCAGTGGTTATTTTATTAAAATGACATAGATAAAAGAGATAACATCACCAAGGATAAATAATTTTAGTAATATTTATTAACTAGATACATTCATGGTTTTTTATTACAATTGTAATTAAATATATAACATAACAAAGGAAACTAAACTCCTTCCTTGACACTTATTCGAATATTTGATCATCATAACATAGGAAAGGAAAAAATAAAATAAAATGTTGAGATGAAATTATAAGTAAGGGTTATATATATATGAAACATTAATATTTAATATGTCAAGAATAATCAATAAGAAATAGTTAATATGGAAAGGTAAATAACTGAAAACACATTCCATTTAATCAATAATCTAAGAAAGAAAATGAATCCATAGATGTTGTCATATTAAAAAACTCATTGATAAGAATAAATGAATACTAAATTAATAAAAAGATTAATAATTAGATGTAATGTATCTGGAACATGAATCACTGACATCAAGAATTTTCACAATATGGTTTAGTATGTGGGTAGAAACCCATTTGAGTATTCTGTAAATAAACACGAATAGTTTATCGCTTGCAGTTTTTTCTCATGAGACCTGTTGATGCATCAAGGTGTTATGTAATGTTCGGACCCACCATTCACAAAAATTAAAAAGCATTATTCATGAATAATATAATTAATGAAAAATATGCCTTATCAAAATATCCATACCGAGTAGAGGACACAATTTTATCAAATTTTCCCATTAAAATAACATTCAAAGAAAACACCGTATGTAAAAATGGTATAAAAATTAGAAAAAAAATCCTACACATGACACAATAAAAATGAATATTTTAAAAAATATTCAATGATTGATGATCATAAATAAAAGGGTCAGTATATACCCCATGGAAAATAAAATAGGTGCATAATATAAAAAATATGCTTCAAAGAATGAAAATTAAGAGGAAGTCCCATACAATGATCATATCATTATTCAAATGGATGGATTATGTCTATTAATTGTAAATACATATAAAACAAGTGGAAATAGAACATAAGATAATAAAAATTCATTTTACACATAACCTTATCATGACATAATCAATGAAATAGAAGATTAACCCAATGAATGAAAATTGAGTTAACTAATCCACTAACACTTTTATTTAGTCAAACCATATGCCCCATAAAATTCATGATAATAAAATGAAATGTTGAATATAATGTAGATAAATATATTTATTATATTATGTATTAATGGGAAGCAATTACACTACATATAAGAAATAAGGATTTAATAGGGAATGTATCTCACAAAAGTAAAAGTGAGACGAGAAACCCCTTACCTCATGTCCAAAAGTGTTCTTCACTTATACTTAATGTCATAGATAATAAAATTTGATTAATTAATTAATTAATTACATGTTCGACATAAATATTATTTATTATAATTTTATTATGTTCATTTATTGCTATTTTGAGGAATTATAATGTTTAATTTTGTTGTCCATGGAGAATTCATTTCATGATTTTATCGTCAATTACCTTGTGTATAATTGTGAGAGTTCTTATCAAAGGGAAGAAAAAATAGATAAGTGTAATATGTTATTATTAATGAAATTATAAAATACTAAATGGTATCATATATTATTTGTTTATATGGAATGAGGATGACTCATTCGATAAAACATCCATAAAAATTTATTAATTTGTTTTGGCTGTTTTTGCAACCATCATGAACTTGTATCATTTTATTTAATATTGTGTTTATATATAGGTTATAGAAAAATAAATTATATATAATATGTATATTAATTTTTTTAACCATAATAATGTATTTATGACCATACTTGAAGGCAGTAATGAAAAATAAAAACCCTTTGTCCATGAAGGCGGTGGATCTACACATTTTGGATGATGTTTTAATTTTTAGAATAAAAGGAGAAGAAAAGGTATTTGATGATGAATATTCCATTATAACAATAAAATTATAGTATATATATGATACTGGAGTTTCCATTTCACTTTCTATAGGGGTGGTGGGGAGAGGATAAGAAAATAAATGAAATTAATAGAAAAACAAGGTCTATTTTACCTCTTAGATATCATATCCTTGGGAACCTTTTTAAGACACTTGGAATTAGTCTTTTGGTAAGACCAGTGAGTCATGGATATGGAAAAGAGGCTTGGTAAAGTATTTGGGTTGAATTTATACGAGATTCAAGGATTTTAATGTGTGAGGATAAGGGGTGGTATTTATAGGGGAGATGAGTGTTTTTTGATTATTTTATTAATTTATTTACTATTTTTTCTTAAGAATATCAATAGTGTTGATTTCGATGACTAAATACAGTAAATGGACTATGTGAGTTCTAGGCCTAAATAGCCCGAAGGCCTTTATTTTTATTGATTTTTGATAACCCCCTTTAAAAGGATGAGGGGGAACCCTTACAAGGCCCATAGGCTCAGAGATTACATGGGCCGTAGGCTTAAGATATTACATGACCTGAAGGTCTTAGGGAATTCAACTAAACAATCTACAAGGATCTGCCCCTCCCCAGCATCTGCATCTTGATAGTAGCTCTGCACCATTGCATGACTATCTAGCTAGGATTCCCGTGCAAGTATATGCTGGTACTGATGCCATAGCCATACCCTTTCATTCTGAAAATCCATGTGGCTCTGCTCTGGTGAGTGCACCTGCTCTGAATCCTCTTCCAGGGATACTCCTTTTTTAGTGTGTCTGGGGCCTGCCTTCATGTGGCTTGAAGGACGTGGGGTGGTCATATGGCCTTAAAGTGGCTCTAAGGCCTTAAGAATCAACTGTCCTGAAGGCCTTGGGTGTCCCGAAAGCCTTACAGGACCCGAGGACCAAACCGGTGGCCCGAAGGCCCAGATGGATGTAAATTTCCAGCTACTACAGTACCGAACAGTGTCTGGTACAGTGCCTACTATAGTACTATGCCAATACTACTACAGTACTACTACAATACTACTAGAGTAACCTAGAAATCTGCCTCTACTCGGATTTGATCTCGGTTCTCTTGGATGCACCTAGCGAGTCCTCACCAACTGGGTTGAGGCTCTTGTGCAGAGTTCTAAGTAATGAGTTTATATCCTATTCAAACATCATACGTGAATCGATAATTCATTAATTTACTTATAAGTCTAAATACAGTAAATTACCATATTTTACTATTCACTGAATATTCAACTATTTTAAAAAAAATTCTAAAAATTCACCCTTTTCATTTTTCAACATGTAGATTAAAAACACATGGACTCCCTTTTATGAAAATATTTTTATAAATATTGGAAATTTAATTTTTAATTAAACCCATTATTTATTAAAAAAATAATTTTAATATTATAATGGATTTTTCCACCCTTTGGAAAATTAATTATGGTCTCATAATATTATCTTATAATTATAATACAATAAAATATTAATTTATGAATATATTTTAGGAAATTAAATTTTCTTTTAAATAATTATATTAATTATTAAATTTTAAATAATCTTTTACATTTCATAAAAAATACCAGCCCTTAATTTATCATTTTTAAAACATTTATTTACTTATTAAATCATATAAATATATCATATTTTTATTTTTGAGATAAATAAATTTTATTTATACATTAATAAGTGAGGTTATTATTAGAATTGGTACCAACATTCATATTAATATTCCAATGACCCTGTTAATATTTAATTTTATATCACGATTCGTTTAAGCTCGGTGTTACATGAAACATAAGCTATCAAATAAATCTAATTTATTTAAGGAGATATATACCATAAAATCTTGGGATATTATACTTAGGATGAATCAATTCATGTATCTAGGACCATGGTAAATGTAAAATTTATGTGAATATGTTTTACTTTGGTATCATCAAAGAAATATAGAGTTGTATTATACAACATTCCATGGGATGCTTTTTTAATGCAAGTGAGTTGATAATAGGAGTTCTACTAAAATCAAATAATTAGGATTCATGAATGTGAATTTTAGTAAGAAAGGTAGAAGGATAAACCATTCATAATTCCATCATATAATGTGAATGTATTTTATGTCATGGATCCTATAAACAAAAAGATCCCAATTGTTCTGTTATTAACAAAAAACAATGCCTGGTAAAATGCTAATTTACTAGAGGATAGTCTTTTCATTTGGATGTTTCAACCATTTTTCAGTGACCACAATACAGATAGGGTCTTTTATATTTTAGGAGACAACAATGAGGGGATATAAATACTCAATATAGAGGTCAAATCCCTTTAGCCTTTAAATAAAAATGGAGTTTAAGAATTAAGTTATATATTTTTTGTAATAAATATTGTGTTATACAATATTATTATTAGTACACTACAACATTTACATAATAAGAATAAAATTTTCAACCAATTATATAGATAATTGATTCTATACATGTTGATGCTCTCAATCTTGAGTAACAATTGGTTTCTCAATTTTCCAATTCTCTCAATGCAGAGGAACAATATGTTTCCACGCATGATGATGCAACCAATACTAATGAATGAAATATTGATGATTTTGAAACTAGGGAAATGGTATTAGGTGAAAAACTTATTTTCTAGAAAAATGATCACCATACCATGACCACATTAACAAAAATTAATAAGGGAAAAAGTATAAGAATGAAATTCAAGGATGTATAAAATGAACATAGCTGTCTTTTTAACCCCAACAAGTATATTTTCATTATATACATTGGGTTCCCCAATTGAATAAAATTTAAAAATAATGTAAATATATAACGAAATGTTTTTCTCATGATGAAGGCAAAAATTTGGGATGATATTAGGGTACTATTATTGTATAATTTTTCTATTTTAAAAAATAAAATAAAATATTGAAACATTTATTTAGTCTTTATTATTCCTTATAGTGTGCATTTATACTAGATTATTATCAAATTAAATTTTTATTAGTGGTCATTAAAAATACACGAAATTATTTTAGAAAATTATTATATAGAATTATCACAAGGAAAGTGAATGGAAAGTAAAATCACACTCACTATAGATATATTCAAAAATGGTAAACCAAGAAACATGGAATGAATTTATTGGTCATCGTGAGGAGGTATCATTTCTGGTACACTGTGATTGGTAATAATTTACTTAGTAATACATGCATTATTCACTTGGATTAAGAATTTTTAATACATGAAACATCAACTAAGTAATGGAAATAAGCAACATGCATAAAAACCAATGTACCCCTACTATTAATCAAGGATTAGGTACCCTTAACTTCAAAAAGTGGTATGTATTTTAAATCTATACCAATACATTTATATATCATGAATGAAAAAAATATTTATATTCCTTGGTTTATACGTAGATTGATGAATCCTAATCTAAATCCACTTCCATCTAATGACATATTCTTTAGAATGATATCCATGTAAATAAATATAAAATACTATTAGATGAAAACACACAAAAAGTATTTGAATCATGAGTAAGTATGAAATAATAATAATTTATTATTATTGAAATAAATATTAAATAAGAATGTTTACTTATATTTATTTATTTATTATCTAGTTAAGTCATAAGTATCATTATAATATGAACATGATGAATAACTAGTTTTAGTGTATTTTCTGTGTAAAAAACAATATATCCGTGTTAGAGGGGTGAGTTTTGGAGCGGTGCTACAAACCTATTTTTATAAAGTAAATGCACAATGGGATAAAGATAAAAAATGATGAGATTAAATCATGAATAAATACCCTATATGTAAAACACAATTAGTGGTTTATGTTATCGGAGAAATTTAAGGGATAGAATCAAATAGTATAAACAAAATAAAATAATCACTATATAAATATCTATCCCCCCATTTTGAGGCAAGACTTTCCCCTCAAAAGTATACCTTACAAGAGGTAATAAAATTTTAATAGTTATTTTTTCAATACCATTCTAGTATTAATATTATAAGGGGTAAAATTGATTGTGATTTATATATTTAAGTACCCAACCAATGCCTTGTTATGAGGGACAAAATTTATAATATCCATGGAGATATTCCACACTAAAAAATACAAAAGGTCATGTGAAAGCAAGGATTTTCATATCTCATGAGCCAAGAAGAATACTACCTATTCCCTTTGATGTTTTGTATATTTACACAGCTAAACCTGAAATTAGAACATTCATATCATGTAAATTTGATATTTTAAAAATACATATCGATAATGAGGAATATACTTTGTATTTTATTTCTTATGAAAAACCTTTAACAATTAATGAAAAAAATTCAGGAACTGAGGAATGTTATTAAAAAAGGAGAAAAGTATGGAGAAATGGAAGATAAAATAAAAATAATCTAAAGGATCAATCAATCAATCAAAAATACCTTTATGGAGTATCTTTACCTCACTAGTTGAACTTATACATTTAATAAAATTACATATTCATGTAGATATAATGTTCAATGATAGTGAAATTGCCAATATTTATTTTGAGGAGAAAATGTATAGAGAGGCCATTACAAAATTTATTAGTCTTGATAATGTAGATGCAATACCAAATATGGATGGATTAGAGTCTCATTTGTAAATTTATACAAGAGGGGCGCTTTGATAATCCATTTTTCTAGTAGCTGATTTACTGTGTCAATTAATGGTGAATACTATTATTATTTTCATACGTATATATAATTAATTTTTGAAGGTAAAATCTTATTAATTATTTTTGGAATCATTATTACTCATATTATATGTACAAAAAAAGGTCATTGGAAGAATAGAGATATTTTGAAACAGTGAAAAAACATGCTTCAATGATTGAAAATAAACATAAATATGACCAACTCTTCTTCATACACATTATTCAAGGGTAAATATATGCAATCTAATCCTATCAAATATATTTTAATTTCTTTCGTTGCTTATTAATTTTAATTTTAGGGTGTATTTTTTACCCATTGCTATAAATTTAGATACTCTAAATATTTATTTTTTGGATTCAAAGCATGGAATTCCAACAAACCAATCACACATGAAGACATTTATCATTTTTTAATACACAAAATTCAATATTTAACAAATAAACTTCAATATATATATTTTATATATTTTAAGAAATTTTTTATCAAACGGTGGTCTTAAAAATGTCAGAAAAATTAATATATGAGGATGACTTTTGAGAATAAGAAGCCTATTAAATTCTACATCTGGATTAGTACTAGGGTATATATAATAATATTTCACTATAAAAATTATCAAAACCAATTAGATATTTTTTCAATGTTTCAATAGTTTCCAGAAGAAACTAATGGAAAAGAATGTTGTTATTACATATATAATTTTATAAATATAACATATTTCATTAAAAACTGGCATCCCCAAAGAGGTATTTATGATGAAAAAGTCATTTAAACTGTTTACAATATTTTTTTATGTATTTATAGTACTATCAGATTTTCAACAGTCCATGTTTACAAAATAGGAAATAGATTTGTTTATAAACAAATGGGTACAACACATGGTGTCAGAATGTAAGCAAAAATCATGATGAGATTAATTCCAACTGTATATTTAGTTACTTCTCTCACCAATTTCTATAATTGTTTAGTTAATTTCTTCATCATTTTAATTGGATGATTATGTAGTTAATTTTTAACAATATCATGAATAAATTACTTAATCAATAAATTATTTTTTATTAAACATTTTCTACTCTATAAACAATACAAAATAATAAGCTAAAATAAATTCATAAAAAAGTTTTTGAAAAGGATGATGCGCTTTGGTAATAATAGTTTTATACAGAGAGCTATTTATTATTTATTTGATCTATTTTAATTTAGTAAGATTTGTTTTTAGTTTAAAAATTACTCAAAGTGTGTAATTTTAGTTTAAATTTATATTTTAGTTAAAAGGGTTCACTCGCTAAAAATTAAGAAAATATGATAATATTGTCTTGATAATTTATGAAAATTAACCACAAGTCATTAGTTATGTATAAGAATCAAGATCTTATAAATATGATATACAATGTAGATGATATTACTCAAAGTGCATGATTTTATTTAAAATTGAAATTTTAGTTGGAAACATGCATCACTTACTCAAACCAATAAAATTTACATGGATTGTCTTGATACTTTAACAAAATTATTGATATGTCATTTTTAATATGTATTAATCAATAGAATGTTAATCCAACAGATGGTGCATCTGGTATGACTCAAATTGAGTGTATTTATTTTAAATATATATTTTAGTTCAAAATATTGATGACATAATCAAAAATAATAAAATACAATAAAATTGTTTTGATACATTATGAAAATGATCTATAAGTCATTTTGACATGTAGATGTGGCTAATATAACTCGAAATGTGTGGTTTAAATTTCAAAATTATCTTTTAGTTAAAAACACATGCGACTAAGTAAAAACCAAGAAAAAAATATTTTATTTTCTTGATACATTAAAAAAATGATCCAAAAGTCATTTATGCTTTGTAAGAATCAACTTCCCAACAATTCAAAATACAGTGTGAACGGTGTGACTCAAAGTGCGATTTTTCAGTTTAAAAATGATATTTTAGTTAAAAACATATTTCAATCACTAAAAATAGGTAAAAATCATATTTCCATGAGAATTTTTTACAATTATACATAATTAATTTGTGATTTGTGGGAATTATTCATATATCAATCTAACATATAGTGTGATTTTTATGATCAAAGTGTGTGTATTAAATTCAAAAGTGGGTTTTTTATCAAAAACAAGTTATACTCATTAAAAATTGATTAAACACACTTAAATTATCTATATACTATATTAAAATGATGAATAATCATTTCTGATGTGAAAAAAATAAACTACACATCAATCTGATAGAAAATGCGATCGAAAGGACTCAAAGTTCATAATTTTATTTAAAATTGGAATTTTATTTCAAAACATGCATCACATACAAATAAATAAGAAGACTCACTTGGATTTTCAATATAATTTTAATAAATAACCAATAATATATTTTTGATGTGTAGGAATTAACCTCACATCAATCTGACAGGCGGTACAACTGATATGACTCAATGTGTTTATTTTTATTTAAAATTGAAATTTTAGCTAAAAGGACATGTGAAATACTAAAAAATAAAAAACTAGATTAATATTGTTTTAAATTAGGATAATTAACCATAATCCATACTTGACATATAGGAATTAGACCCCACACAATCCAATACACATTATGACCATTATGATACAAAATTTGTAGTTTCTGTTTAGAAGGATATTTTTGTTAAAAACATTTTTTCACTCACAGAAAACTAAGAAAACATGCTGATAATATCTTTATAATTTATTAAAAAAACCCAAAATTCATAATTGATGAGTAGTAATAATTCTAAAAAAATTTGTAACACAATGTGACTGGTTTGACATAAAATGCACCTTTTTAGTTTAAAAATGTCATTTTTTATAAAAGTCCATGTCACTTACTAAAAAATATGAAAAATGCTCATATTTTCTTGATACAATTTGAAAATGATTTATATGTTAGTTGGGATGTGTAGGAATTAGTCAAACATTAGTTTGACAAATGTAGTGATATGTATTATTCAAAGTGCGTGTTTTTAGTTTAAAACTGACATTTTATTTAAAATCACATGTCACTCCCTGAGAAATGAGAAAACCCACTCAGATATTATTGCTATGTAATATCCTATCCTAGGTTCCATATGTTGATCCCCGAACTAGTTTATCTTGTGACCTCAGTCATGCCTCCCTGTATTCCATAGGCCACTGACTAGTAGTGGGGGTCTAATGTATAACATGGGGAGACAAGACCCCATTTATCAAAGAACCACAATCATAGAAATAAACAAAAAATATCTAATGGATAATAGTCCCTAATCAATAAAATTAAATAATTAATAAATAACAACATTACATGATAATTCAAAAACATGTAAAATGACCATAAAACAAAAAGTAGATATGTCATTCCATATAAGTTTCAAGTGTCTATAAAAAACCAAAAATAAAGAAACAATGACAATTCCATAGAGGGTCCCTACATCATGTCCAGTTCCCTCATCCATTCTCTATCCTAAATCCCAAGTCTTCCATTTAGAATTGGTCTTATTCCCTTATCATATCCTATAAACATAAAGTCTATTTGGGTATCGATCATAAAACATGTGTAAGGAATGATTACAACTCAATAGGCCACCACTGATGGTGTCTAACACAAAAATCCAGTCTATAACATTGCATGTAGTTGTATAAAGAATTAAATAACCACAATTGGAAATAAAAATGTTTCAAATTTAATTATTCATTACCTAAACACATCACATCTGCTTTGTCCCATGATGAAGTCTGAACCATATATAACAGGGTTATCAAATCTCATTATATCATTTGGATTTCATTATGCATCTGATTCTAATTTAATTTATATTATCTTGGAATAGAAATAAAATTACCAATATGTTTAGGGACTAGAGCATTAGTGTGGCACAACATGTGTATTTGGATCATCAGTCCCAATCCCACAACCCATTTGTATTTGGAGTATTAATCCGTACCCCATAACGTATTGTGCACATAAATTCATTGGGGGCCTAGAGAATCATCTTGACACCCCATGGGTATTTAGAGCATGAGTCCCTGTCCCACACCCAATTTATCAAAAAAACATAGATATCAAAATTTACACCTTCCTATCATGGTTCAATATCATTAATCTTTATTCAATTATTCTCATCATAGAGAACCATTTCATTTACCAATAAAAAATGGTTTTTTTACTTTAATAAATAGAATAATATGACAATTCACCATTAATCCATTTATTATCAATTAATCACATATATCATTAAACCTTTACAGTTTTATCAACCAACCCATTTATTTCCCATTATCAATGTGAAAAATTATTTAATTAAATTAAAATAACCCATCATATCCCTTTTTACATTCCATAATAATCATTTCAAATATATCGGCACATCCCTTAGGTTATTATTAAATATAATTTCATAATTTCCAACGGGTCTAATGGGATCCCTGATGGTTTTACCAATTTCACATAATTAAATTCATTATTTTAATTTAAGATGAAATTTCACCAAGTGGAAATGAAATGGAACACTTTCATGCACATGATAATAATCAAGACTATTTTAATTATCAATTAGACCACCCACATCAATATCAACGAAAAATGATTTCCAAAACATAACCCTTAATTTGATTCCAAATGATTAAAATTACAACAACATGGAAGATCTTGGATCAATACCTAGTTCATTGATCCTACAAAACAAGATTAATAAAAACCTAGATCTAAACCATATTCCAATAGAGTAAAAATCTTCCCTCTCCATAAAAAAAGAGATATGAGAGAGATGGAAAAAATGGGGAATAAATTACATACCGTAGGGGATATAATCTTTCAAACAGATCTTTGATTCACTAAGAAAGGGGTTTAAGGAGCCTTGGAATCTTCTGAGGAGCTTCTAAAATTAAAAGAAATTGAGTTAGGATAAAATAGTGTGTTCAGGGTTAATAACTAGGTGTTTAAGAATTTTAGAATAAAAATTCAATGGAATTAATTTCCCATGTGAACAGTTTCCTAGGTTGGGGCACCATTTTCAAAACTATGCACATTAATAATGCACCCTTACTTAGGGGCTACACAGTTACACCCAGGTTAGAACATAGTTTAAAAAAACATGTGAAAACCATGAACTTACACTCTATCTTAGGGTTTGTGGTCTCGAGAGGGAGCCTTCATGGTTTGTTCAAACATTATGCCACCTCCTATGGCTCCAAAAGGCGGCACATAGTTTCTTGGGGAAAACCGCACAGTTTTCCCTACACGTGCACCATCCATGGACAACCCCATGGTCTTCCAAATGCCACTAACTTCACTTTAATAAAAACCAAAGTAAAAACCAATAAATATATATTCCAAACAACGGGTAATATAATACTTGAAAAAATGGCATGATACATATCTAAAAAGGTCAAGATCTGATAATGTCCCTAACATATAACGGATCATCCTCATATTTTACTCCCAAGAATCTCTAATATTTGGAGGAAGAAATATCTACCCATTGAGTTTTAATATCTATTTATCTCTAATATATTTCAATTTAACACCTCCATTGTACCATATAACAAGAACCAATGACACAATATTTTCCTACAACACAGTCTCACTACGAACCACAATACAAATCAGATACTTCTCAATGGACTCATTAGCCTCAAGATTAACATCACCGAAATCGATCACATGGGTAGGGTTAGGGTGATAATATCAATGAAATTACATGTGGAAAACATAGTTCATAGATATATATCTTTTTGGAAGTGATAATCTGAATACCACCGGTCTGATTCTCTTAAAAATCGCAAAAGGACCAAAAAACCTAGGCACCTACTTACATTAACATTAAATCCTATGGTGACCCAATATAAGTGACACCTGAAAGAACACACGATCACCTAATATAAACTCAAGGGGAAATTTATGTCAATTATCATATTACTTCTTCCCATAAAATGCATCAAATGGTTCTATCTGAATAATATCAGAATTTCTATTATTTTAAGTGAACTCAACAAGTGCTAAGTGCTTATCCCAAGACCCATCAAATTTTAGGATACATTCTCCCAAAATGTACACTAGAACTTGAATAGTATGTTCCTAATTGACATCTATATATGGGTGGAAATATGTACTTATAAATACTTGGGTACCCTGTGAATTCTGTAAGCCCTTCTAGAAGCACAAAGCAATTAATGAGTCATGGTCTGAAACTATACTCCTTGGCACCACATAAAAATGGTCTATCACCCGAACATACATCTCACTCAACGGGTCCATGGTAAAATTATCCCATATAACAATGAAAAGGGTTACCTATTTCAAACTATCCACAATCACAAAAAATCACATCATTCTTATGAGAGATCTGTAGAATAATCGCTACAATGTCCTTAATAACATCATCCCACTTCCATTTTTAAATGGGAAACTACTAAAGAAACCCGCATAATCATTAGTTCTCTACCATAACATATTGAAAAGTGTATCATCATGTAACAAAACCTATAATATTATTTTTCATGCTTGAATACCAATACTATCAATGTAGGTCACATTACATTTTGGTCCAACTAAAATGTAACATCCACTTCGAGGCATGAATCTCAATCATCATCTCCTCTTACATAGTCATAATAACATCAAAATGATTCATAACATAGATGATCTCATTCCTATATATAGTCTAATATTATGGTGACACCCCTCTTTCAAGGCATTCCCTCAAGGCCAAAAACATTGGATCCTCATACTACCTCTCCCAGATACAGCTCATAAGTCTGGACTAAACATATAAGAATACAAGAGTCCTTTTCTCCGGGTCCTCATGAACCGAAATATGAATCTCATCTATAAAGGTCATTGTATTCAACTCAGAACTCGACTCTTGTACTTTCGGATTCTGTGTTTTCCTTCTCAATGTGTTAGAAACTATCTTTCCATTTATTGGTGTATATGATAGATCAAAGCCAAAATACTACATATAATGAACCCAAATTATTTGTTGAATATTCAAATCCCAATATGAGAAGATGTACTTTAAGGTATTATGATTATAAAACACTATAATCTCTTTTACTAAAAGGTAATGTCGTCAAAACATTAATGAATAAACCATCATATATTACGCAAGATAATTTGTAGGATAATTCCTTTCATGTGGACACAACTGTCATGATCCAGACACCACAAATCTATATCCATTCATCTACACTTTTCCATGTACAATATCGAATGAATCACAAAATTTAGTATACTCCTCACCCAAATCAGGCACAATCAAGATCGGTGTAGTATTCAAGCACTTCTTCAAATCCAAGAAACTATTCTCACATGATTAATACCATTAAAACATGATCCTATTCTTGGTAAAACCTGAAATTGGTGCTTCCAAATGGTAAAATTCATGGATAAACTACAGATAAGAACATTCCAACCCCAAAAATATTTAGTTATCAAAAAAATTATTATGATGCTCCCAAGAAACCACCACAAGAACCTTCTCTAGGTCTACTGAATCACATTTCTCTAGGATTACATAGCCCAATAAATTTAACCTATCAGTCAAAAATTGACACTTAGTTAGCTTAAAATATACGATGATTCTGTCATAGTGTAATCATTATGATTTCAAGATGTTAGAACCTTCATGATTCTTAGAGTACACCAATATATCATCCACAAAAGTAACCACAAACTAATCTTGGTATAGGTGAATAATTTGGTTCACCAAGGTCATAAAAATAACCAGTACGTTCAACAATAAAAAAATCATCACAAAAAACTCATATAGGCTATACCTTCTTTTGAAATAATTCCTTGGTATATCAGAAGTTATAAATATCAAATGATGATACCCTGATCTCAAGTAAATATTAGAGAAAAAACAATAACCTCTCAAATAGTAAAATAGATCATTGATGCATAGAAGAGGATAAATGTTAATCATTTTCATCTTGAACAAATTGTGGTAATAAACACATAAATGAAATGCCCAGTCATCCTTCTTAGAAGGAAAATCAAAGAACTCCAAGGCCACATTCTCAGATAGATAAATTCATTATCCATTAATTTTTATAGCTATGTCTTATTATCCTGATGCATGTTTTATTCCATTAAATATGGTGGAATATAAACTTCACTAGATATTGGAATGATATCAATTATAAACTCAACATCTCTCTCTCGTGGAATAATTATTATGTCTTCAGGAAACTCATCATAAAATCAGTCCACTATGGGTTGAAGGACATCATGATTTACTCCCCCATTATCTAGAAAAATACTAACAACCTTAGTGGTGAGATCCCATAGTTTTTGATAAACTAGACCTACAAAAGCTTCTTAGATATCCCATTATCTATGATGAACATAACTATCACACTAATAAGACGTATATCCTGGTCATCCAATAGAAACCACCTACACTTTATTAGAGGCCTCCTTATAATTAACTAGTGTATGAGAGCCTAATTCACCACCTCAGAAAAATGCATTAATAACAATATGTAAACATAGGACTTAATATTACATTTAAGTCCATCTTGAAAACAATTCATCACAATTAACTCATCTCATGGAAACACCAAAGAAAAGAAATTCATGTCAGTAAAAATCCCAACATAGTTTATCAAATAGGTCCTCCCCTAGGTCAACTGCATAAACTCCACGTCCATATCCTACCTTATCATATTAGGGTAAAAGTGTTCCATGATCATTTACTGAAATTATTTCCATACCATGCTCTCCATTCTCTCATCCTGAGTCTGAATATACCACCAACACATCATTGATCTACAAAACATATAAGTATCCAATTGCACCCTCCTCTCTATAGAAGTTTCTAAATGGTTAATTATCATCTAAATAGACACAATATAGAATTCATCTTACTCAATACCACCCTTTTCGTTAATGTTTAGAGGTTGTTTTAATTGGAACTACCATGTTAGGCCATACATATTTCGCACAACCCACCACAAGTTTGTATCCATGAATTGAATAAATAGATAAGGGTTATTATAGAACTTCTCTCCATCTCTTTAACCTAGAACTATAGTGGCCTCTAGTTCTATCTTTGGAGGATCATTTCAATCCATGCACTCCCATCATCCTATGAAAAAACTTCATCATTAAGTAATGTATCTAAAATGAAAATCACACATCTTAGGATACATAAAATTCACCCCTATAATCTTCCACATAGATAAAACTAAAACATTATCATTACCCACAAGCATCCCTCAACTAGGTCATGGATTAAAAAGGGAAAAAACTTTCAAATTTTAATTTCTTATTAGACACCAATTTTATCCATTTAAAAAAATACACAATTTAGCATCATTTTCACTTATCAATTTCTTGATAGAAACCATTTTATTTTAAATTAATCAAGAAAATAAAATAATTTTCATTTATAAAACTCATATATAACCATAATTTCTATGCATGCTTAAAATTATAAAAGTCACATAAAATCTTGAGTTCCAAAAATGATTTATGTATACTCAACTCCCATGCCAAGCTAGGCCATGAAGGAAATCCTCAAAAATAATAACATCATATAGCAAGTGTATCACACAATGTGAACTATCAGTGAATTGTAATAGAAAAAATGAATAACATCAATCCCACCCTAGGTACTTGGGTTTTTCCCTACACATGGGTTAGCTAATCCCATGAATGAGATCCTGACGAAGGAAAAACTCATCTTAGTCTCCTGTTTACCATTCCCAGTATAATAATAAAACTAAAAATAAAGGTAAAAGTTCTTTTGATACCACATTGTAATTTCCGGTCCTGAGTGCCACATGTTGGAGCCTCAAGCCAGTTCATGACATGACCTATAGAACACCTCTCCATACGACAGAGTCTGTCAACCAGTAGTGGGGGTCAAATATGTAACATGGGGATAATATTTTCTCTTTATCAATGTATAACATTGGTTTAAATTAATAAAAAACATCCAATGGGTAATAATTAATAGTAATGATAATTTTATAATCTATAAAGACCAACATTTCATGATACTTCCAAAACATTGAAAAAAACCATAAACCAACGTGGTAGATATTTCATTCCATATATATGTCAGGTTTAAAATAAAATCCTCAAAATAAAGACACACTAACAACTATTGACCGTGCCTTGACATCATGTATGGTTCCCTCATCCAGGGTCCATCTAGAATCCCAATTCATCCATCTAACATTCGGTTCTTTCCCTCATTCTTTCATGAAAACATGATGTGTACTTAGGTACCGATCAGGACACCGAAGTAGCATGGGAGTAAAACACAGCAAGGAACCTCAAATGGTGTATAAAACAAAATCTAGTTTATAATATCATATTCATTTTAAAAAATAATGAAAGAACCAAAAGATAAAATAAACATGTTTTACATTTAATTATTCTTTATCCAACAACATCATACATGATTCATCCCCTACCGATGTGTGAACCATAAATCATAGCATTATTACAATTAAATATATTAGGGGATTTTATTATCCATTTAATTACAATTTAATTTCTGGTATATTGGATAATGAATCCATGTTCCAATATGTTGGGGTCCTAGAGCATTAGTTTTGAACCCTTTATGTATTTTGAGCATCAGTCCCTATTCCACACCCCATGGATATTTGTATCATAAATACCTACCCCATAATTTATTATTCACATGAATGCATTTGGGGCCTAATGTATCAATCAAACACCCATGGGATTTTGGAGAATCATTCCCTAAACCACACCCCATTTATCAATAAAACACATATTTCAAAAATAACACATTCACATCAAGGTTTAATATCAATAACCTTTATTTAGTCATTCTCATCATGGATCACCATTTCATTTATCAATAAACACAATGGGTCTTTACTTTTATCCCAGTGAATAATATGAAAATTCACCATTAATCCATTTATCATCAATTAGATACATATTTCTTTAAAACTTTAGGGTTATATGAACCAACCCATTTTATTCCCATTATCAAATTCGAAAAGGATTTAATTCAATTATAATTACCCATCCTTCCACTTTTTTACAAACGATAATCATTATATCAAATATATTGTAACACCTAAGGGTTTCTATTAAATATGGTTTCATAATTTCCAATGGGTCAAATAGGACCCATGAAGGGTTTCCCAATTTCACATAATCAAATTCATCTTTTTAATTTAAATTTAATTTTCACAATGTTTTAATGAAATGAAAACATTTAATTCAGAGGAAAATAATCAAGACATTGGGAATTAGAGATTCTATAACCTACAACCATATCATTGGTGAAAACTCACAAAAATATAACCCTCAATTTGATGTAGAATAATTGAAATCATAATGACACATAAGATCTAGGATCAATATGTAGGACCATGATCTTATGAAACAAGATCCATCAAAACCTAGATCTGAACCAAAATTCAATAGAGTAAATATTTTCCCTCTTTATATAATAATAGAGATAGGATAAATTTTAAACCAAATGAGGAAGATATTATATATCATAAAGGAGTCGATCCTTGAACTAAATCTTTGATTCACCATGAAAGGGATTTTTGGTGCCTTATAATCCTCCCAAGAGCCTCTAAATCTGATAGAAATTGGGTTATGCCAAAATTGGGTGTTTAGGGTTAATAAACAAGGGTTTGTGAAATTTTTTAAAAAAAGGAAGGGCTTTAATTTTCCATGTGAATGGTTTCATGGGTAAGACATATGGTTTTCCAAAATATGCACCTTAACTACACACACCTACATAGAGGGTTCATGGTTACTCCTAGGTGGGTACACCGTTTGACAAACCATGAACTAACCATGAAAAACCCTGCTATCAAACGGTTCACAATTTGGGGATGGAGGCTTTACGATTTGGTGAAACCATGTGCCACCTCCTGTGGTAACAAAAAGGGAACATATTTTCAAAGATAAACTATATAGTTTTCCCTAATCATGCTCCAATTATGAAAATCCCCATGGGATTCCAAATTTCTCTAGATTCACCCAAAACAACCCCAAAATAAAACACAACCAATATATACTCAAAAAATATTTTAAATAATACTAGAATAAGAGCATCATACTTCTATATAAAGGTTATCATCTTACATTCCACTTTATTAAAAAAAATCTTGAAGTGATTTTTGAAATATAAGAATCAACCACACTTCAATTGGGCACACAATGTAGCCAATAAAGCTCAAAGTGAAATTTTTTATTTAAAATTACCTTTTAATTTCAAAACCCACTTCAGGTAATCAAAACTTGTAAAATGAACTTTAATTGTCTTGATACTCTATGATATTGATCCATAAGTATTTTTGATCTGTAGGAATCAACTGTACATCATTCTGACATATAGTGTTACTGGTATGACTCAAAGTGTGTTTTTATTTAAAATCAACATTTTAATTCAAAAGATGTGTGACATACTCAACCCCCATAAATTTTTTTTTATTGTTTTGATACTTAGAAAAATGATCCAAAAGGAATTTTTGATGTGTAGGAATCATTTAAACATTAATTTGATACACGATTTGATCAGTATGACTCAAAATAAATTTTATTGGTATAAAAATTACATTTTAGTTAAAAATATGTGTCACTGACCGAAATAATGAGAACAAACACATGGATTTTATTGATATGATAGAAAAACTATTTATAAGTCATTTTTCTTATGTAAGAATCAATATCACAGAAATCGGTCACACAATGTGAAATGTATGACTCAAAGTGCATGTTTTGAGTTTAAAAATGACACTTTTATTAAAAAAATATCTCTCACTAAAAACCTATAACATAGTATAAAATGTTATTTATAATTTATTAAAACTATCATTAAGTAATTTTGTCATATATAACAATCAACCTAATATCAATACGACACAAGGTGTGGCTAGTATGACTCAAAGTGTCTCTCTTTCTTTTGAATTTACATTTTAGTTCCAAACATGCGTCGCATACTCAAAAAAAGGTACAAGTTATTGGATTGTATTTATACTTTCAAAAAATTATCATAAGTCATTTATTACATTTAGAAATCAACCACACATCAATCTGACACACGTTGTGATCAATATGATTTAAATTGTATGTTTTATTTATAATTTACATTTAATTAAATAGAAGCGTGACATACACAGAAACTATGAAAATACAATCATATTGTTTAGATAATTTAGTAAAATGATTCATAATTAATTTTTGACATGTGGGAATCTTTCGTACCTCAATCTGATATATGGTGTGACTTGTATGACTCAAAATATATGTTTTCAATTTAAATATTACATTTTTTTAAAAAATGTGTAACTCACTGAAAAAAAATATTGAAACATAGTTTTTAATTATATTTTAGAAAAATGATTCTTAATTTATCTTTGTTTTGTAATAATTTGTCACACATAAATCGAAAACATGGTGTGACCCATATGACTTAATGTGTGTGTTTTCAATTTAAAAATGACATTTTAGTTAAAATGTATGTCAATCACCAAAAAAATATAAAAAACACTCTAATTGTATTCAAATCTTAGAAAAATTATCCATAAATCATTTTTGATGTGTAAGATTCAGCCTCACATAAATCACACATGCGTTGTGGCCGATATGACACAATGTTCATGTTTTTATTTAAAAATTACATTTTTGTTCTAGACACATGTCACATACTAATTAAAAAATTCAAAAATATTGTATTTATAAATTATAATAATTATACATAAAAAATTTGTGATATATTTTAATCAAAAAAACATTAATCTGATACGTGGTGTGCTTTATATGACTCATAGTGTATGTATTAATTTTAAAGTTGCATTTTATTAATTCATTGTTTCATATTTAAGATTAATTTATTTATTTAGAGAATTACTAACATAAGAATTGTTTTTATATGTGTAAACCATTTTTTATGTGGGTTTATTTGTTCAGTAACAGGTAGCATGATAATTTTCCTTTGATAGGGGATTAGGGTCTAAAGATAATGAAACATTAATGATTCTATATTTTTTGATGTCTGTAATAAATTATACAAACCAATATAATTGTACATTCCAATGTTTGAATTTTTTCAATCATTAAATAGTGTTTTTTGTTATTTTGTGATGTATATTTAATTGAAATTAAATTTTCTTTTTTAAATTACAGTGTAATATAATTTCATAAACACACTATTGCATCTTGGATTTTATTAGTGCTAGAAATAACACGAAGAAATGTTCCCTTTATCATTGCTAAAAAGTCACTAAAAAGGCATCCATTTATCAATAAAGTTTTATAATGGATGAAGGTTCCCTTTATGAACACTATTTTTAGTGATGATAAAATCCATAGTTATTCTAATGGCAATTAAAACATTAAATTTTTTTAGCAATGATGAAGGTTATTTCTAGAACTATTAAATCCCATATATGTTTTAGTGTACTAAAAAACCCATAATAGTAAGTGGTGAATTTTATCAAAACTAAAAGAAAACATTGATAAATGTATGTCATTCATCAACACTAGAAAGAATTAATAAAGTTTACTTTTATCATAGCTAAACAATCACTAATAAAATGTAAATATTTACCACCATTTTTTAGGGCTTATTAAAATTGATTTTTTATCACAAATTTTTAGTGCTGGTAAAAGTGTATCCTCTATCAATGAAAAAAATCAATTATAAATGGTCTCCATAATATATTTTGTATAAACTTAGTTATATATTATTAAATATGACTTATATTATAATAGATATATATTTATAAAAATACAATTAATATACATTCTTAATCTTTTATAATTACTTTGAACTATATATATAATTATAATTATATATATATATATATTATAGAATATTGTATGAAATATGTCAAGAAAAATATAAATACATTAAATATAGTCAGTATTTAAATTTATTATATATTTATATTCATATTATATAATTTATAATATATATATACAATATACATATATTTATAATTACATATATATGTGTTCACATATATATATAAATTATTATATATAATGAATAAATAAATAAATAAAAAAATAAAAATCTACATATTAAATGTAATTACAAAAATAAAATTACTATTAAAATTTTGTATTAATTAAAATATTAAAAATTTATATAAATAAATAAATAATATATAAATTAATATAATATATTACAATTCCTATTAAATAATTATATAAATATATTAGTGAATATATATACTTTTTTAATATTTGTATCTATAATATAAATAAATAAAATTTTAATATTTATATAATCATTGGTAATGTGACACGAATCCTTTATATGCCTTTAAAAGATCCTGATGAGATAAAAGAAAAAAAATGAAAACCCATGGGGGGGAGGTCAACACATGTTTGTATGTGGGTATGTGTTTGCGTGTGTCGTTTTTTGTGTGCATGTGCTTTTTGTGTGTCTATTTATTTGTGTGTTTGTGTGTATGTACATACATATATGTTGATATGTGTGTGTTGTTGACCTGGTGGGAGTTACAAAAAATCTCAAGAGAGGGGTGGGAGTGAATTTAATTTTTGAAATGTTAACAACAATTAAAATTATCCCTCAAACTGTTCTTTTCTATTTTATCTTTTATTTAGTTGAATAAAAAGAAAAAAAATCATAGCACAAAGAACATAAAGTGGTTCATGGTTCAAATATCCCATAGTCCACTCTACCAATGGTCTCTCTTCAAGCATGGAAAATTTCATTATGCATGTCAGTTTTTTGGGGACCTTGATTGTTGAGTGCAAGGAAAAAAAAGATTATTAAAAAAAGATCTATGATATTGTATAGGTATTTTCCTTTTAACTTGACCTATTTGCAGTTTTTAGACACTCAGAACAAGAAGTTATAACATTATGTAAAATAAAAGTTTTAGAAAATTGATTCAAATTCATCTCACATTTTCAAGAGGCATCTTGTAAAAATAAGATAGGTTCTTCTAAAAAATGAATAAGGCTTAAAAGAATAGTTCTAGAAGATCTCTAGACTATATTTGATATGATCTTGAAAGAAAATAAGTATAACGTTTTTCATATTTATAAAAAATAAAGAAAACTGTATTTGTATAGAATAGTTGAGTATCTTTTACATTGATTATACAATGATATATTACTTGAATTTTCTTGCTTTCTTATTATTCATTTTTAATTTTAGTTTATATATATAATCTAATTAAAAATATAAAATAGAATAATCCAAAGAGACAACCTCTTTTCTTATATTTGACATTAATTTCTAAAAAAGGATAACACGGAGATCATTGTTAAATATAACCATAGTATTGATTGGAGCTTCATGAGTTCATGGGGATATAAGTATTATTTAATTTATCCTTCCTTATCTAGTCACTAAAATTTCTTAAAAAAATAATAGTATTCATAGACCTTGTTTTAATTTCTGTATTGTAAATAAGTTCATCGAAAGAGCATGTAAATACTCTTAAAAATACTTGCTTCAAATAGCTACAACTATAAAGGGAATTTCCTTCCTCATAGGCCATCTATATATAAAAAAAATTATAATAATTAAATAAATAATTAAGTTGTGACTTAAAATAATATTTTTTTACTATGAGTGAAATCTTTAACTTAATGGTATTGCTTATTGCTTAAGATATTTCATATATCCAGAAGATAATGCTATAAACATTGGATAAATGAACTCGAAATACTATTCTATAAGATAATTATAGTGTTTTAAAGATTATTCTGATATGTGTATACTACTTCTAGACTTTATAAAATATTTTCATTTGTTGAATATCAATACATTTAATTTCTGAGATCATTAGGAAAAATTGGTGCTTTATGTGATAATTTGACATTCATATGATAAATGACTTGGCCAAAATTCACAACTTATATGAATTTATTCTTCCTCATATGATGATTCTTATATACATGAATTTCATAGGATTATTAAATTTGTTTGAAATCTAAAATCTAATGCAATGATTTATTTTTTATTCATAAAGTGATTTCCTTGATAGAACATATATTTCTAAGTAGTTTATCAAAATTGATAGTTCATATGACAAATTATCATCTTATATGATAATTTATTATCTCATGTGATATTTTCCTTACAAAATTTATTCAAACATGAAATAACTATATTTTACAAGAAATATTTCAAAATTAAATATTACTTATAAAAAATATTAATTGTCTGAAAACAATGAAGAAAAGTTTATTAACAATCTAAAGGATGATTTTTTGAGCAAAAAAAGATATAAAATATTGAGATATGTCGTAACATCATTAGTATATCAAAAAATTACCTTATTTTTCATGATAAAAAACCCATTATAATTTAAATATAAAATTTTAAATATTTTTATTATAAAAGAGATATAATCCTGTAATCTTCTATCATGTAGATAAAATAGTTATTGAAAAACTTAAAATGTTTATATTGTATCTCTTCAACCCCTTTTTATGATATAAAAAAGTAGATAAAGGGAGTGAGATAAAATATATTCTATATAGAATAGTGATGTGTGATCTAGGAGAATATAAATAACTAAAATGAATATAAGTTATCATTTAATTAAAGGAATATAGAGAACATATATATATATATATGAGGATAAATGAATCACATGGTACTAAAATTCCTTAAATTAAAGAATATAATTATATAATCACTTTGTGAGAAATCTAAAAACATAAAACAATGATAAATATATTAGACTTATTTATTAGAGGGAAGTTTTGGAATGGTATGGTCAAGATACAAGTTCCCTGTCACACTTGGGTTTTTTAATTCAACTTCATCCTAATTTGGTTCAGGTTCTCAATTACATTCTTTGTAACCAAGTGTAATGAGATTAAATTTTTGGGGTATTCTTTCCTTCTATTTTTTTCTAGATTTTTTCACATGAGTTTCTTTTGAGGTTTTGGAGAAAAATTTGAGCTTTGGGGTAGATAGGACATGACGTATGGTTGGTGCAGGGTTAGTATTAACCATGCGCTCTGCCTAAGTAATTGTACTGTAGGTGTCTGGGTAAGAAAAATAACTATTGAAAAACAAGTTCATGGCCAAGTAACTATGTAGTAGGTTTCCCCATCCACAGAGGTAGGCATGCAGTCATTACATGGTTTGAAAAACCGTGTGGACTATACTGCTCATTAATATAGGTTTCCCCCATTTTCTCTCTTCCTGATTTTAACCCCATTACCCCCTTTGCTCTACCCTCTCAGAATACCCACAACTAGCCACACCTCCCATCATATCCTTCAGTCCTTAGGATCTAATTTTCGGCATTTTTTTAGTATGGATTCATCATGGAAACTCCATGTGTGTATCTTCTCTCTTGTTTACCCTCTATATTCTAGGGTTCCTCCCTATTTCTTTGGGTTTCCTCTTCTCCAGTAGTCTGGGATTCAATTTTTATGTTATATCTTCATTATTTGGGTTCAATATTGATATCTTGGGTTTGATATTTCTTCTTTTATGTGTGGTTGATTTGCGATCGAGGTTTCATACCAGATTCCAAAAATCTATTCACCCAAGGTTGTTGGTTCCATACTTTTTCATTTTTAAATTTTTATAATATACTTGTTACACACTTATTCTTGTTCCATAGATAAATTTTGGGGTGTGAAATTTACTTTTTAAATGCTTTGGACTTTATATGTGGTGAAAATAGATTTTAAAAGGTCAAATGGTTATATTTTGTGTGTGTTCTATGGTGATGTTTCATGAATGGGGATTTTGTTCTTGTGTGGATAGTGTGAAAAATGTTTTTATAGTCACTTGAAGTTCAAATGGGTTTTGGTGTAGGTTTTCAATGGTAAATGAAATAATTTTTCATATTTGTATCTTAGTGCATTATTTTTAAATATGAGTCTTAAATTTTTTAAATGATGAAAGGAATGTTTTAAAAACTATTTTAGTTTTTGTGTGGATTTATAAAAAGGTGATTTCCCTATGTAATTAATTTATTAATTGTATGTTTTTTATATTTTTGTAAAAAGGGAATTTTTGAATTGTGAAAGTGATGAAAAATGTGATGATAATGGGTGCTTGTGTGTGTAAAATAGAAAATTGTTGGATTTATAGAAAATGGTGATTTACTTGAAATTATTGGCATTAGTTTATGAAAGTGGTGGTTTATGTGATATGTGAACAGGAAATCGAGAAAAATGGAATCTTAGGTATCTAGGTGGTCTGAGTAGTTCTAGTACGCTAGATGATATGGAAGTGGTTCGACCCGATTTCAACTAGCTAGATTGATTCTTAAAATAATAAGTAAACATTGTGATTATGAGAGAACATAGGGAAATTGGGGGTGTCCCCTCATAGTAGCACATTCATGAGATAGATGTGATTTTGGTTTTTAAATCACCCTACACTAAGGTATGGGGTTATAGTGTCCCACTAAAGTTAGATTGACCCTAGGTATTTAACCATGGTGGTATACCTTATATGATATGATTCCATCTATTAACACATGGCAGAACTCGTGTTTAAGTTTTTATAGGTTATCTTTCTCTTTTTGAGAAAGTGGTTGTGAATGTATTTCCTTGGAAGGGTTTCTTTTTTAAAAAGTTTTCCCAATAAATGGTTTTCATAGAATTTTTTTAAATCATTTTACTTAAATGAGTATGTTAGATTATATTTTAAATGTTCTGGCTTGGAATATCTTTACATGGGTAGAATCCTACTAGGCATTGCCTCACAACCTTCATTCACCTCTGGGTGTATGTAGTCCTTGCTATGTATTTGAATCAGGTAAAGGTTCAGTGTGTTGGGATGGCAGTTTAGGGTCTTTAGTGGCCTCTCTTATGGATCTTGGTGGTGGTGGCTTGAATATGTTTCCCCTCTTGTTACATGGTGGTTTGGGTTGGATTTATAGTTCCATTTTTTGTTGTAGTCTCTTATAGTTTTTGTTGAAAGTTGAAAACTTCAACCTAGTAAGTGTATTATCCTTGATAATTGTTATGCTTATGTAATCATGTTAAATCAATCCCAAATTGTATTATTGATACCTGGGAACTTTTTTATCTCAATTGGGGATCGTGAATGACCTCTGGGCTATGCCACAGACCGGGTCCTGCACCTGTTCAGATGATGTACCCATATGATTCATGAAAAAATGGTATTAGAGGATGCTACACTCTTTTGGGTCTTGTTATTTGGGGAAGAGTTTGCGTAGACTAGAACTAGGATTTTTGGGACTTGATGTATCAATTATGAGTAAGGTACATAACCCGAACAACTCATGATAGGACTTGAGTGTCCATGGGATGTCATGTTTTATTTGAGTCATTTGGTTCTTTTGGTTTGTTTGATGTTTGGGACATGCAAAAAGAGTTGGGATAATGGTCTTTGTGATGTCGTAGGGCCTATCATGACATGTGGAGTTGAGGAAATCTCCCAATAACACTTTCCATGATGGTGGTGTGACTAGTGTATGGACTCTAACCATATGTTTGAGTCACCCATCGACACTAGTTTCCCACTAATAAGAATCTTGTGTCCATTTGGGTTTTTGGAAATCATTTTGAAAACCCTTTTATGAAAATTTTGATAACTATATTATAATATGGAAATCAATTGTTTTGTGTAAGAACGCCGATCTTCGTTTCAGGTACGCCGTTCCTTTTTCTGGAGTTTTTGAGAAAAATAAAGTTTTTGGAAATTTTTGAAGTACACACCGTGTACTTTCTGGGTACACGCCGTGTACTCTTTTCCCGCTCGAAGCTGTGTACTGGTCATGTCCAGGCCACACACACGGTGTGTAGGGGTGATGTGGAGGAAGATTTTGGTGGAGTATGGAAAGAACTAGTACATGTCGTGTACTCTAAAAGTACACACTGTGTAATTTCTTTATTTTTTCACTAAATGGACCGGGGTCGCACCTGACACACAAAAACGTCTTTTTCTAGGTTTTTTTCATCCAAGAACGCCGAGGATCTGCGAAACATCGATGATCAACCACCTCTACGCCCGTTCTCTGATTCGAGCACGGTTGATTACATTGGAATCACAGGGGTGAGTTCTTCCTTATGCTTGAGCCTTGTTTTCCAAACCCTCCTCTTTCTCAAGTTATCAAAGTTTATGTGTTTCAGACGTTTTCTCTGATATACGATGTTATAAGGAGAATCTGTCATCACTGTTCACATATATTGATCTCCAAGGATCGAGGTAGGTGGTTTGTGCCTTTCGGTAGATTGTCTTTGAATATCTTCTGCATTTTGCCCAATTCCCTTGAACGTGACTTGTGTGTTTTCCTGTTTTTCCCTTGATTGATTGCCTTCTTGCTTGATTACTATAGTATAGGTTTAACATTGTGATTATAGTAGTTTTTGTTGTACTCTGGATGTTTCCATTCTTGTTTTGATTGTTGACATTTTCCAGTTTCCATGCCTAGTTGTATGATAGTGGAACTGTTGCTTTGTTACCTAGACGATACACGTGCATTATGCATTTTTATTTTTTAAACAGGACTGCGATAACCTAGTGTAGTATACCGTATGGAGAATGGATGTTAGGGCTTCTTCAAAGTGTCTTTTAAATGGATGCGATACCATAGGGGGAATTGACAATTAGTGCTTCCACAGAGAGTTTGTAGTTCCTCAACGTAGACCACAGGGGTAATGAGATGTGTGCTTCCCCAGAGAGATTTTAGTACGATACGAGACTATAGGGGGAATTTACATGAGTGCTTGCTTAGAAAGTCTACTCTTAGATGATCTAGAGGGGTGATACTATGTGTTCCTTCTTGAGGGTTGTTAGTACTTGTAGGCTGACCCATAGGGGTTAGGCTGTGAGAGCTACCCAGAGGGTTACCTGTTTTCTTCTTGTTGTTGGTTTTTTACTTGTGTACTTTATATGCTAGAACTGTGGATTGTAGCTATTGTGTGATTTTCTATTTACTGCTTCCTGCACTCTTATATTCCATGTATTCATTGATTGTTAGGCACAGATCTTTGGGTGACTAGCTACTGGGATTGTATCTCACACACTGTTTGGGCCATGCTTTAGGGCCCAAGCAGACTTCGTTGTTGCAGGTATAGATAAGGGAAAGTGACCTTCAACTTCCGGTACCTGATTTGTTGGAGATGTGGAGAAAGGGACCAAGCATAGGCTTGCGATGCTACAGGAGTTGCTATTATTTTAGTGATTTGTTTTACTTGTATTTCAGCATGTTGTTATGTTTGCTTCTTCCTTAGAAACTTTTACCTGTTGCATCTTTATCATCATTACTATATATTCATTGTTTCCGCTATTTGGTTTCAATTGTTGCATATTGTTTACTGCTTCCGCTATTTATTGTTGTTTACTTACTTTGTATACCTTACTGAATGAGGGCATATTTTTCCCAATAACTTTCCAAGGCCCTCGCTGCTAGTCGACAGCCTCTGGCATTTGGGGAAATGCACTTGAGGTCATGGGGCGAACCGGGTACGGGGCACTAGTGGAGGGGCTCCAGATTCGGGTTGTTACAAAGTTGTATTAGAGGTGTTCATTTCTCTTGATTTACTATTTGAATCCTTTAGCCAAGGGTACGATGGATTCTGTACTTGGTTTTAAGCTGTGCTCGGGAGTAGCTAACCCATGTACAGGGAAAAGCCATACTACCTCGATTATTACAATTTTCTGGTTTTATGATTTTACGATTGGTATGATTTCACCTAGAGTGATTCACATGTTTGTGTTGTTATTTTTTTGACTATTGTGGTTCTATTTTTGTCGCAACTCAATGAGATAAGGGTATTCCATCTCATGCATCATATAAGCACTCGTAGAAATCACATGTCATGCACTCTTGCCATGCCATCTAGGGTGCATTAGCGATTGAATGCTGTTGTGATAGACTTTGTGTAGATTATGCATGCTGTTGTGATAGATGATTGATAGAATCTCTGCTGCCTTGTTAAGAGGATTATTTGTATTCTACCTTGCTTAAATGAATGCCATGTTTTGATTCTCAGGGAGTATGGGCCCTCACAAATCGGAATTTGGAACCACTCTGCCTTGTTTTCTGTGCTTTATGGGTTTCTGTGTAGTTTTTGAGCTACTGCCCAGAAAAACCCAAAATACACGGCGTGTACTTTTTGGCTACATGCTGTGTAGTTTTTAGACCGTGTCACTAACCGTGTGAGCAGGGAGATGCAGTTGTAGAAGTAACTTCAAGAACACGCCGTGTACGGTAGGTACACACCGTGTAGTTCAGAGTTGTGTACCCGGCCGTGTAACTAATAACATGGGTCGGGGAAGCTCAAGTAGTACACACTGAAGGAACAAAACATGTAGTCTTGTCTAGGTACCCGACCGTGTCATGAACAATGCAGGTCAGCGTCACCTTCTCTTAGTCACGCTGTGTTGTTTTCGGAACACGTAGTGTAGTTTTGTTCAGGTACCCGGTCGTGTCACGAACAACACGGGACGGTGTCACCTTCACTTATACACACCGTGTTTGTTCGAAACACACCGTGTAAGGTCCATCCATGTAGACGACAATGTATTTAACAACACAGGTCGCTGAAGCCTTGTCTAGTACATGCTGTGTAGTCTCGGGTTACGTCGGACCGTGTGGGTTAGTCGTGTAAGGAGTCTCGGGATGGGGAATGGTTTTCAAGTACATGCCGTGTGTTGGGTCAACATTCCATGTAGTTTGAGGTGTTACATGACCTGTAGGGAAGGGGTACACGCCCATGTCAGTGGCTTAATAAGACACGTCGTTTAGTTTTTTTGCACGCCGTGTAGTCGTGTTTTGTAAACTTGTGTGTTTTCCTTCCCCTGTTCCCATTTTGTACTCTTGTGTTTTCTATCCTTTTTTTTCTAATATAAGGTGTGCTTTTGAAATTTCAGAGCTATGCCTCGATGACATCATCCGGTTGTATGTCTGTCGTCAGGCAGTGATCAGACGCCAGATATGGCTAATCAGGGACATATTGCCGATCCTCCGGTCGGGCCAGCCTTGGTACCGGCTGTCATACCAGTTGAAGGGGATGATGCGCAGTTCAGGGAAGGTTTTACGAGGATGATTCAGACCTTCCAGGGAGCAGTTCCTCCAGCCACGACTATGGCAGACTTGACGCGGGTTTTCTAGCAGCAGCATCCTCCTACTTTTTCGGGGTAAGGGGGGCCTCAGGCTGTAGAGTCATGGATAGAAGACATGCTGACTATCATCGAGAAACTAGAGACTCCTATAGAGAGGTGGGTCAAGCTCGCTACCTACATGCTCCATGACTCAGCCAAGAGGTGGTGGGACGTGATCTCACAAGCGGGTCATTTGTAGGTTATGGCTTGGGAGGAGTTCTAGAGTGTGTTCTATGACTACTTCTACCCGGAGACCCTGAAGGCCGACTGAGCTTAGGATTTCATGAGATTAGAGCAGGGTACTCTTTTTGTCATGGATTATTCCTCTCGTTTCACCGACCTGTAGTATTTCACACCCCGTCGGGATGGGAGTGGGGTGTTCTTAGCAAGGAAGTTTGAGGATGGTCTCAGTCGGGAGATCCGATCGCAGGTGAATATATCCCTTTTGACACCCATCACTCCCAATATCAACCAGGCACGGATTGCAGAGCGCAATCTCAGAGAATCCGGAGTTGCGGGCTAGGGCAGTTCTATTTCCAAAGCTACTTTTCCTCTAGATGACAGCAAGAAGCATCGTAGAGAGTCTACACGTGGTGATCCGATGAAGCGAGACGCATCGTCAGCCAGCCAGGTGATATGCTACCAGTGTGGCCGGTCAGGGCACGCGAGGCCGCAGAGCTAGAGGGACCCCATGGAGTGCCGATCTTACGGCACGATGGGTCACCTTCAGCATTTCTGCCAGGTTTTCTCACTAGCAGCTAGTGACCAGGGTTCTTCTTTGACTCCACTTTCAGGAACAGCACCCCCAGTTTCTCACCAGTCGGGGAACTAGAGATCTTCCGGCTGTTCGGGCCAAGGTGGAGGTCGGGGCAATGGCATTCAGTCACTAGTCCTTCAGCGCCAGCAGGGAGGGTCAGCTCAGAGTGGTCAGGTAGGGTCACAGGGCCGCGGGGCACGCCAGACTTTCACCGTGGAGTAAACCTATCCGGAGCAGGATCCTGACCCTTCTACAGTTCGAGGTACGATTTTAGTAGCCTCAGTTTTATCTTCAGCACTTTTCGATACTGGTGTTATGCATAGATTTATCTCTATTGCTGTTGTGGAAAGCCTTGGGCTCTGTGTCTTTTCCTCTGTCGACAGGTTGACACTAGACACACCTTTGGGGGCAAGGAAATCTTGTGTACATCAGTTTAGAGAGTTCCCTCTCGAGGTTTCATAGTATCGTTTCTTATGGGATCTCTACGTCCTAGAGATGATAGGATATGATGTCATTCTCGGGATAGACTGGTTGGATCCCTTCTAGGCAGTCATTCATTGTTATCACCATAGGGTGAGTTTCATTTCACCATAGGGTGAATCATTTATTCATAGAGACGAATGGGATGTTCAAGCGAGTTGAGCAGGACTCGAGCATCATGTGCTAGGAAGGGTGACAACCTATATTGGTAGTCTTTTTCTGGATGATTAGGGGACTTCGAAGTTGGACATTCCTCCAGTGGTGGACCGTTTCAGGGACGTCTTTCTAGAGGAATTTTTGGGTTTCCGCCGGAGAGTGAGGTAGAATTTTCTATTGAGCTCGTGCCAGGAGAAGCCCCGGTGTCCATTCCTCCTTATAAGATGGCTACACATGAGTTGTCGGAGCTCAAGAAGTAGTTGGAGGAGTTTCAGGAAAAGGGTTTCATCCAACCCAGTACTTCTCCTTGGGGTTCTCTTGTCATATTTTCAAAGAATTCAGAGGGTACCCTTCGGATTTGTGTGGATTATTGGAAGATGAACTAGTTGATGGTCAAGAACCGATATCCGTTACCGAGGATTTATGAACTCTTTGATCAGCTTCGAGGAGCCCGGGTGTTCTCGAAGATTGACTTGAGGTTCGGTTATCATCAGTTATGCGTTAGACCATCAGATATACATCTGACAGCCTTTAGGAGCAGGTATGGTCCATATGAGTATAAAATTATGTTGTTCGGTCTCACTAATGTGCCTACAATTTTCATGCCTCTGATGAACCGAGTGTTCCATCCTTACATGGACTCCTTCATTGTGGTCTTCATGGACGATATCTTGGTGTACTCTCACACTCGACATAACCATGCCACATATCTTGAGATCGTTCTGAGTACACTGAGACAACATCAGATTTATGCTATACTCTTGAAGGCCACTTTTGGATAGATCAGATTCACTTCTTGGGTCACGTCATCTAAGAGGCAGAAGTATCTGTGGACCCTGAGAAAGTGAGAGTTGTAGTTTTCTAGGAGTAACCGAAGAACATTTTTGAGGTACAGAGTTTCCTAGGGCTGGCTGGATACTACAAATGATTCATTCAAAACTTCTCACGCCTAGAAGCACCTTTGATAGGACTGACCAAGAAGGTGGTGAAGTTCTTATGGTCATATTATTGTGAGTCATCCTTTCAGGAGATGAAGGGAAAGCTGACGTCAGCACCGATACTAGTCTTGCAAGAGCCAGGCAAGAGCTACACTATTTATTGTGATACTTCAGGTATTGGGCTGGGCACAATTCTTATGCAGGGAGATGGAGTCGTTGCATATGGGTCTCAGTAGTTGAGGCCACATGAGAGGAACTTTCCTACGCATGATCTGGAGTAGGCAGCTATTGTCTATGCCTAACGCTATTGGAGAAATTACCTTCTGGGAGAGCACTTTGTGATTTTCACCGACCACAAGAGTCTCAAGTACATCTTCACCCAGCATGATCTGAATCTGAGATAGTGCAGGTGGGTCGAGTATCTTCAGTCTTTTGATTTTGAGCCTGCCTATACATCGAGAAAGGTTAACGCAGTGGCAGATTCCATAAAAAGGAGAACTCAGATTCCGGCAGTTCAGGTGGCCAGCAGTGAGTGGCAGCTTATGGCTCTGTTCTCTGAGATGCATCTAGAGGTGCACGATAGATAGGGACATACTTTACTATCTTCTGTAGATGTTACCTCTACACTACATGATCAGGTACGGATGAGGTAGCTATCAGACTCAGAAGGATTAGTCCGGAGGGAGAACATGTCAGGAGAGGACCCTCTTCCTGGATGGAAAATGGGCAAGGATGAGATCTTGCATTTCCATGGATGTGTATAGGTTCCAGCAGACACACACGAGGAGCTGATACGGGATTTTCATTCCTTAGTTTGGGAAGTTCATCCTGGAGTTACCAAGATGTATCAGGATCTCCATCACCAGTATTGATGGCCAAGTATGAAGAGAGATGTTGCTGGTTGTGTCATGAGATGTTCGACTTGTCAGCAGGTGAAGGCAGAGCATCAATGACCAGCAGTCCTTTTATAGTAGTTACCCATTCCGGAGTGGAAGTGAAATGATGTTCCGATGGACTTCGTGACCAGGTTGCAGAGGTCGCCTCGGGGGAACAATACTGTTTGGGTTGTCATCGACAGGCTCATGAAGGTTGCTCACTTTTTTCTGATCAAGGAGACCTTCAGTGTCGATGATCTAGGATGGCTTTAAATCCATGATATTGTACGTCTGCTTGGAGTTTCACACTCTATTGTTTCAGACAGGGATGCACATTTTACCTCTCGATTCTGTAAGGGACTTCAGAAGGCCTTGGGTACACAAGTAATTTTAAGTACAACATACCATCCCCAGACAGATGGCCAGTCTGAGCGTACAATCCAGGTACTTGAGGATATGCTCCGATCATGCATTCTGAACTTTGGCAGTTATTGGGAAAAGCATATACCTCTTTTTGAGTTCACCTACAACAACAATTTATAGGATACTATTCAGATGGCACCTTAGGAGGCTTTGTTAGGTAGTCCAGACCGATCACACTTATGTTGGCTGGAGGCAGGAGAGGCAGATTTGCTGGGACCTCATCTTGTTCAGGAGACCTCAGAGCAGATAGAGTTGATTTAGGAGAGGATGGCTATAGCATAGTCTTGGTAGAAGTCTTATACTGATTAGTGGAGATGAACTCTAGAGTTTGAGGTCGGGGATCAGATTTTCGTGCGTGTCGCACCAAGGTTGGGACACAAAAGGATTTGGATACAGGGTAAGCTTTCACCGCGTTACGTCAGGCCATTTGGGGTTTTGGATAGATTTGGACCGGTTGCCTATTGGTTGTAGTTACCCCAGAGGTAACAATCCATACATGACGTCTTCCATGTCTCTCATCTCTGACATTACTTTTCAGACTCATCTCATGTCTTTTAGCAAAAGGAGGTTGAGATTGAAGAAGATGCAACGTTTGAGGAGCATCCCATCCGGATTGTCGATCGTAGTACGAAGGTTCTCCATGGGTGGTCTGTCCCTCTTGTACTGGTGCTATGGCAGCATGGGCGAGTACAGGATAAGACATGGGAGAGGGAGGCCGATGTACGATCGCAGTGGCCAGAGCTGTTCGAAGTCTCTTCTTCTATGCCTTGCTAGGGAAATTCGAGGAAGAATTTCTTTAAGGGGGGAAGTTTGTAAGAACCCAGATCTTAATTTCAGGTACGCCATTCCTTTTTCTGGAGTTTTTGAGAAATATAAAGTTTTTGGAAATTTTTGAAGTACACGCCATGTACTTTCTGGGTACACACCAGGTACTCTTTTCCCGCTCGAATCCGTGTACTGGACATTTCCAAGCCACACACACAGTGTGTAGGGGTGACATGGAGGCCTATTTTGGTGGAGTATGGAATGACCTTGCACATGCCGTGTACTCTAAAATTACATGCTGTGTACTATACTTTTTTTCACTAAACGGACCGGGGTCACACCTGATGCACAAAAACGTTTTCTTCTAGGTTCTGTTCATCCGAGAGCGCCGAGGATACTTGAATCTTTGATGAGCCCCCGCCTCTCCATCTGTTCTCCGATTCGAGCACGGTCGATTATATTGGAATCACAATGGTGAGTTCTTCCTTCTTCTTTATCCTTGTTTTCCAATCCCTCCTCTTTCTCAATTTATCCTAGTTTATGTGTTTCATAAATTTTCTCCGATCTACGATGTTCTATGGAGAATCTGTCATCATTGTTCACATATATAGTTCTCCTAGGATCGAGGTATGTGGTTTGTGACATTCGGTAGATAGTATTTGAATATCATCTGTATTTTCTCCAATTCCCTTGAACGAGAATTGTGTGTTTTCCTATTTTTCCCTTGATTGATTGCCTGTTTGCTTGATTGCTATAGTAGATTTTTACCTTTTTTATTAGAGTATTTGTTTATATACAATGGATGTTTCCATGATTTTTTTTTCTTTTTGGCATTTGATAGTTTCCATGCCTAGTTGTAGGATAGTGGAATTATTGTTTTGTTATGTTTTTGAGGCTTATAATGATAGACATGTAGTTTTGAGGTTTACTTGGATGATACACGCGTGTTATGCATGTTTATTTTCACACAGGACTACGAGAACCTAGTGTAGTAGACCATAGGGTGAATGGATGTAAGGGATTCTCCAGAGTGTCTTTTAATATGATGCAAGACCACATGGGGAATTGACAATGAGTGCTTCCTCAGAGAGTTTATAGTTCATCGACGCGGGCCACAGGGGGAATAATACGTTGAGTGCTTCCCCAGAGAACCTTTAGTACAATATGAGACTATATGGGTAATTGATGGTGAATGCATCCTCAGAAAGTCTACTCTTAGCTAATCAAGAGGGGTGAGACTGTGTGTGCCTCCAAGAGGGTTGCTAGTACTTGTAGGTTGAACCATAGGGGTTAGTTTTTGAGAGCTACCCAGAGGGTTACCTGTTTTCATCTTGTTGTTGGTTGTTTACTTGTGTACTTTATATGCTAGAAATGTGAATTGTAGCTGTTGTGTGCTTTTTTGTTTACTGCTTCCTGTACTCTTACTTTCCTTGTATTCATTGACTGTTAGGCACAGATCTTTGGGTGATTTCCTACTGGGATTGTTTCTCACACCCTGTGTGGGCCATGCTTTTGGGACCAAGAAGACTTCGTTGTTGCAGGTATAGATAAGGGTAAGCACCCTTCGACTTCTGGTACATGATTGCTTGGAGCTGGGGAGTAAGGGACCAAGCTTATGATTATGATGCTACAAGAGTTGCTGTTATTTTAGTGCTTTGTTTTACTTGTATTTTAGCACGTTTTTATGTTTGCTGCACCCTTAGAAACATGTACCTACTGCAACTTTATCATCATTACTATATATTCATTGTTTCCGCTATTTGGTTTTAGTTGTTGTGTAGTGTTTACTGCTTCTACTATTTATTGTTGTTTTCCTTACCTTGTATACCTTACCGAATGAGGGAATAGTTTCTCTAATAACTTACCAAGGCCCTCACTACAAGTCGGTAGCCTCTGGAATTTGGGAAAATGTTCTTGAGGTCATGTGGCAAACCGGGTATGGGGCACTAGTGGAGGGGCTCTGGATTCGGGTCGTCACATTTTGAAAAGATAGAGAATGTTTTCCTGGAATTATTTTTAAGGGGAATTTGAAAAGTTGATTTTCATGAAACAATCTTTGTCTATAACGAGAATGATGTTAATGAAATTTGGTTCTTATAATCAATCATTATGTTTATCAAGAATTGGTTGTTCGGAAAATGGAAGTTTATATTCACAAAGATTTATTGGAAACATCTATTAAATAATAATTAATGATTTTTTAATTAAATGGGTATTGATGAAATGGGGTTTTTTGTGAAATTTGAAGTGTTTTGAAATGGGTAAAATTATTTTGAATTAATTTTCAGAGTTTGAGAATGAGTTTTAATTGAATTTTTTTTTGATTTGGTGGTTAGTGAATTTTGGAAAGCTTTACAAAATTTTGAAATGAGAGTTTATTTGGGGAGTTAAAATGGTGGGTTGAATGTTAATTTTGGAAAATGGAAAGGTTTTTTTGATCTTTGGTTTTCTCATGGGTGACCACATGCATGGTTTATGTGTGGAAATGATGATGGGTTCTTAGTATGGCATGATAGATACATGTGGTAGACCCCATGGGATACCATTAGTGAATGTGAAACCCACCAATCCTATTTTGTTTTCAAAGAATTCTTTTAAGGGAGAATGTGGTGTCTTGGTTACTTGTGGTTGTGTAGTGGGTCTCTCTATGTTTTGTTAATGATGGTTGCAATATGTATTGAGTCTGATTGACCTTCATGTCTGAATGGGTTTTCAGAGTAGAGTTCCTGTTGGTGAGTTAGTTTTGGGATAATGGTAAGTGGTTTCTTTTGAAATATGTTTTGGGGAGCCTTTGAAGTTGTTCCCTTTTATGTTTGGAATTTAATTGTAGTAGATTAGGGCCAACGGACCAAAATTATTGGGTCCTTGGAGTTCCTATATTGGACAGTGTGCTCCCCTATGAAGAATTAATGCACATTTGAAGTGCTACCATGGGTGGTCCTAGTTGGTAGACCCTATAGTTGATCAACATATAGAATTTCTTCTTGACCTTTATGAATTGAATCCAACTCTTATTTTTTAGTTAAGAATATACTCTCATAGGGGGAGTGATTATTTGAGAGGATATTGAAAAATATATAGTTTCCTTGAGTCTTTTTGGTTGTCAGAGGTGAAGTTTTACACTTGTAAGCCTGAATGTCCTGTCCGGAAGTGGTGAAGGGAATTCCTGTGAGAAAAGTAGAAAATAGTTTGGATTTTTTGGTGCTGACAGCTATCTTAAAAGGCTTTTAGATCTTTCATTGGTTTATTATAAGAAAAGGTTAATTCCAATACAAAAGTCTATAAAATCTAGTCATAAGAGGCTGTTATGGCCGCTTTCATAAATCGTGTATTGGTTGAGGCCCAATTTAGAGTCCCACTCCCTATAAGGATTTTTTTGGTAATGGTAATGTTCAGTGGAATCTTTAGTGTTGTGTACTCTTTCTAATGAAAAGGTGAATGTTATGGAACCTTTCACGAGACTATATTTTAACATAAGCCTCCCTTTATTTTAGGAAATTCCAGATTACTTTATTCTATGTGAAGGAACCGTTCTTTTGTACAATATTTCATTATTTCTTGTTGAGGATAAAAAAAGCGACACATGTTCATTTTTAAGCCCCTATATTGGTAAAAGTGTCATGTTGAAGTAAAGTGGGTCTTAGTGTATGTTTTTTCTGTTGGTACTGTATGAATCAAAATGTCGTTACATGTGTCACAAGTAGGAGAAGTTCTCTTTGGAGTTCATCACTGAATGAATATAGGGCCGGAGATGCTTCAATCAACAGAGCTCCAAACATAGGCCCTGGAGTGGACCTATCAGGTAGTCAGGAACCCCTAGGAGTAAAAATGAACTTGTTCTAGTGACTATCTTTAGTGTGAAAAATGGAGACAGTTTAAACATCTTGTGTAGCTGTTTCACATTAAGTGACCATATTTTGTGGAAAGGTACTTAGGGACCCTATTTTGTCCTTACGAATCATGGGGGTGGAAAATTCCAGCCTTGGTTATAAAGAGGAACAATTTTATCATTTTCTTAAACCATAGTGCTTGTACGCTTTTGGATGTGAACCTTTTTTTGGTTGTCCATGTATGCTCATCCTTGTGAATTGCCCCAAGTTTTAGTTTGGGATCAACTAGGGATAATAAATTATAACAGAATTAGTGAATAACATGGATTTTTCTATTTTAGTGAGTCCTTATCATTGGACCCCTTGTGCTAAGGGTTTTGTCTTGGTCAAGTTTCCTATGTCAGTCTACACTAGTTGACTAGATTTATTTGTTATAACATTAGAGAGTCCCGCCATGGGTCTCATTGAAATTGTTCGGGAAGAACTTAATTTTATCCAATTCCTTATGGTGGGGAGTTCATTTAAGCCTCCCTGTACTAGTATTTCTATCTCATCTTAGGTGTTGGTTTGTTTCTAATAGTGGGAAGTCTATCCGTCCCTCCCAATGTCAGTATTTTAGTTTAATTCCTAGTGTTTGATTGGATGTAGGTAGTCTCATTTGGAGCTATATAAACCCAATATTCATCAATGATTCAACATTGGAATTGATATTCACCTAACAAGTTCATTGAAGTAAGGTTATGAGAGTATTCATCAAGATGTGGTTTGATCTTGTTTTCCCATTTCATGTAAGCAGTGTGGGTTTCATTTCGTAATGTCTAAGGTGTTTTGGTATAAGAGGTTTGATTTTAGGTTTGAGGAGTTCCATTCCTTTGGATCAATAAACTAGAGGTGTTATAACTTTTTGGTGGTGGGTGGCACATAGAGGGTAGTCCATTTTGGTCTCCTGAGTTCAACTTTTAAACTTCTTTTCCTATTTATAGTGTTATTTACTTCTTCTTTTTATCGTTCTTCCAGATTATCCATGAGATAATAAAGAGTGCCGGTTATTATTTTTGAATCCAAATGTGGGATATCTTTTCAGGGGTAGAAAGAATTATGATGGGGAGAATTTTCACACTTGGGTTTTTGAATTAACAATCACCCAAATTTGGTTTGGGTTCTAAGTTATTTTCTCAGGAACTGGGTGTGACGATTTTGGATTTTTGGATACTATTTCCTTATATTCATTTTTTTTATTTATCCATTTCCATTGGGTTTATATTGAGGCTTTGGGGGAAAATGGGATCTTTTGGGTAGACAGACTATGGCACACAGTTGGTGCGTAGCTAGTAGTAACTATACACCGTACCCAAGTTACCGTGCATTTGGATTTTGGATGTGACAGAAACTATAACACAACCATCAAATGACTATGCACCTGATCCCAATAAACATGTGGAAGGTGTCATCATAGGATGTGGTGGTCGGATGGCAATGGAACAATTTGAAAAACTATGAAGACTAACCATGAAGCTTTTCCATATTATTAAAATTGTTTTCCCCTATTTTTCTCTACCCAATTGTAACACTTCTTCCCCCTTAATCAACCCACATAGACTCCCTAAACCTAGGCACACCTCCCTCCATTTTCCCTTCTTTGGGATCCAATTGTTGGGCATTTATATGCAGATTCCTCCAAGAAACTCCATGTATGTGTGTTATCTCTCGTTTTCCCTCTATATTCTAGTGTTCCCAACTATTTATTTGGTTTTACTCTTCTCGAATGGGTAGATTTGAATTTTTTTGGGAAATATCCTAATTATTTGGGTTAAATATTAATGTATAGCATATAATCTTGCTTCTTTGAGATACGGTTGAGGTGTGCTCAGGGTTTTTTCACCAAATTTTAAAAATATCTTTACCCATGATAGGTGGTTCCAGGCTTTAGTATTTTTAGATGTTTCTAATATGTTTTTTGGGTATTTCTAATTTTTAAATAGATAAATTTTCTGGTTCTAAATGTACTTTTAAAATAATTTCTCCTTCATATGTGGTGAAAATGGATTTTACAAGGGAAAATGGTTATATCAATTGTGTGTTATATAATGATGTTTCTTAAAAGGGTCTTTGTTCCATGTGTGGAATGTTAAAGGATTGTTTTCAAAGGCACTTGTGGTATTAATGGGTTTGGGTGTAGGTTTTAAAAGGTAAATATAATACTTTGGAATATTCGGAATATTTTATTTTTTGTAGATATTTGGATAAATTGTTTAAATGATGAAAGATATATATTGGAAATGTTTTTTGGTTTATGTTTATATTTATAAAAAGGGGATTTACCTATGGAATTAGTTGATTAATTGTATTATTTTCATGTGTTTAAAAAAAGCTAATTTTTTATTTTCATATGTGATTATAAATGTGTTGAAAATGGGTTTGGAGTGAGTAAAATGGAAAATGGTTTTTTTTATGGAAGATGGTGATTTCCTTGAAATTATTGGTATTGTTTTATGAAAGTGGAGGTATATGTTATATTTGAATGTGATCTCAAAAACAAGGGAATCCCATGTTTCTAGTGGGCAAGATAATTCTAGTTCGATTGATGATATGAAGTGGTTCATCTAAATTTATTCAAGATGGTTTGATGCATATAACAGTAACTAGACATTATGATGATGGGAGACCACTATATCATTAGGGTGTCATCTCCTAGTGTCTTGTGAATGAGAATCCTATTATTATGGTTTCTAATCAACCTTACACCGAGGTACGGGGTTTTAGTGTCCCACTCAAGATGAATTGACCCTAGGGATTTTACCATAGTGCTCTACCTTGCATGATATGGTTCCATCTGTCGGCATATGGTGGAACTTGTGTGTGTTTTTTTATAAATTATATTATTATTTTTAAGAAAGTTGTTGTGAATAGATTTCCTTATAAGTGATTATTTTTAAAATATAAATGTAAGAAATGTTTTTACTAGAATGTTTTAAAATGATTTTACTTTAATGAACATGTTAGATTATATTTTAAAGGTTCTATAATGGAATATATTTACTCGGGTGTCATCTTACTAGGATTTATCTCATATCCTACATACACCTTTGGGTGTATTTAGACCTTGCTAGGTGTTTGAATCAGGTAAAGGCTTAGTGTGCTAGGAGGGAGTATTAGGGTTTCTAGTGGCATCTCTTGTGTATCTTGGTAGTGATGTCTTGAAGTTATTTCCCCTCTCATTTAATGGAGGTTTGGGTTGGATTTATAGTTACCTTTTCTTCTATAGTCTCTTAGAGTTTTTGTTCAAAGTTGTAAACTTTGTCATATTATGTGTTTTATCCCTGTTGGTTGTAATGTTTATGTAAATGGGTGAAATATTTCCAAATATGTATTATTGATACACATACACTTGTATCCAACCTATAACGATTGAAAATTCCCTTATATCCATGCCACTGACCAGGTCGAGCACTGGTTTAGATGACATCCTGGCATGGGTTGTGAAATTCCCAATGTTAGGGATAAATAATGAGAGCTGAGACCCATCTGAAACAGTACCCGTACTATCAATTGGATATTTTATGATCACATACAAATATAATCATGTAGCTTTTCAGATCATTGAGGATCAAATTTATCAACAATAGATAAAGGAAATATAAATATGGGGAAAGGGATCCATAGAGCAGATGACAATTCTTCCTCTTGAATTACTGCATCCACTGCAGCATTATCCCTTGAAAATGTAGGATGATGATGAAAAAAATTAGGAATCTTATCCTTCATATTATAAAAAATTGGATAATTATCTCCCCGTGGCCTCTTTCCTCAAAAGTGATATAAGGGGTTTCTACACATTCCTAACCTTATGATTGGATAATATTGATATAAATATAATATGGAAAAGAAACATTTCTTAATATCATACCCAAATTATTCTTATAGATTAAATATATCATCCTTGTATGCTCATGAATACCATTCATGTTATTATTCAATACCTCAATTCTTTTCTAGTGAAAACCATCTACTCATCTAAAATTTTATGCACCTAAAGGCCAAATATGAAATCCCTAGTTGAGTGACAACTTAAATTCCCTTGTAAATAAATATCTCAACCTTTATAGCCATATCTGAATTCTTTCTAAGAGAAAATTCACTATTAAACTATGTATAATTTGAACCAGAAGAATTTAATTCATGAATTTCCATTAATATATGTTGTAAGGAGTCTTTCATGGATGGTTGGTTGGTGTTTATAGTAGATTCCGATAAAAAAACTACGGTTGTAACCATCATAGTTATAACATTGGATTTCATCGAATATTTCTTTAGAGAGGGATTTTTTTTCAAAATAACTAACTATATCACCTATCTTCTTATAGATTCCCTCTCCACCTTTTTTAGAATAGATATTCACCAGATGAATTTTAGATGTGATATCTTTTTTTTTCTTGAATTGATTCCAAGGACACTATATCACATCTAATATCTTGAGATATGCCATTTTACATGACCAAATGAGAGGATAATTTTTTCAAATGTTCATAAGAAACTCTAGATTCCTTTTCAATTGATTATGGTGAAGAAATCGATATAATCCTCTTATTGAACTCAAATTGGGAGTCTATGAATTTTTTTATAATTTTATTTTATTTTATGATAGACTTAGTTTCTTCCTAAACAAATTCAGACAAATCTAATTATACAATTTTAATATTTTAAATAATGCACAATTGAATCATTAAGATAAATTCAAGTTTATCATAATTTTAATTTGAAAAAGAATTCTCTCTCAAATATACTAGTTTGTTATTTAATCCATCAATCTCATAATTCATAAAATTAAATTACTTAATAACCATGTTAGTAATGTTTCTAGTATCTTCATCATCTTACTAAATTTTAGGTTCTTCCAATATAAGGTCGGAAATCCTCCTATTCAAAACATGTGGAGTAGGTTCCTTTAGAGTTATTATTCTCCCATATTTCATAAATAATCAAGGTTCCTGTGTTTCTTCTTATTTCAAACCAATATGTTTATAAATAATAATACTTACCCCATTTTTAAATTCCAAACATGAGGATATTGATTAATTTAAAAATACTAAATATATTTTGGGATATGATTTACAACTTCATCCAAATATGGAGGATAAATATTGGATAAAACATTTTCATGAATGAAAATAATATTTGACTCAAAAACATCCAAAAACACTAAAATTATAATATCATCACCAAGAGATACATTATCTTGGGTCCTTATCAACTCATTTTCATCAACATATACCTCATTATAATTTTAATAACCTGAATAAAACTCAAAAACAATTTCAAAACGCTTATCTTGAGAATAAATATCTTTAACTCCTTGGGCAACCTCAAATTCCCTATAAAATTATAAATTATAACAATATTGGTCCAAAATTCTAACTCAAGCAACAACAATAGAAGGAATAAATTTTGATAAAAATATTATTACTTATTTTATTAAATATTTTGTATCATTTTCTATTGATTCCTTTATTTCACCTTCAATAATATCATAAGAAATAGATTCAATTGGATTACCATCCTTAATTCAAATAGATATTTACTCTATATCATTATCCCAAATGGGATGTAATTTACATAAGAGTGACTACTAAATTAGGAAATATTTATTAACATCATATATCTAAGAGTATTTAACCTATGAAACTATGTTTTTATAACTTCACATAGATTTATTCCAACCTCCTCAAATAAAAAAGTGAGAATGCTTCCAAAGGGATAAAATATCCAAGCCTTATGGAATGAATGGTATATATATATCTAAAAATAGACTTTGGTAGATTAAATTTATTTTCAACCAATGACATATAAAGGATATGAATATCCAAATATATTACTTTATCAAATTCTCCATTTATCTAAGAAATCATAGTTTGGATAAATTTTACATGAATATTATTTTTAACCATTAAATTATTATCTGATTTTTTCTCTATGATGGGAGATCCAAATAGAGATGAAATAATTTCTCCTATCTGTACACCATTGATGCTTACTGGAGCTAACATAATCTCAAATTTTCATTAGTGTGGGAAATAGAGAACTTTGGAAAACTCAAATAATGATATTGAAAATATCATCCCATTTAATTTGGACACAAAAAAATCTTCAACATCCTCAAATACGAACTCATTATTATAATAAAACTCTATAACTTTATTGTTGTTTTAGAACGTAGTTCTACTTTCATCAAATTCAAAATCCTATCCTTGGATATTTAAAACAACTTTAGAAACAATTCTTTTTTTTCCTATCTAGGTGAAATCTATATTTTGTCTACTTAGAAATATTCATAATATTTTTTTCTTCTTCAAACTTTTTGAGACCCTCATTTGTCTCATTTTGAATTTTCTATTTTTAATGAGAGTAAAGAGGCCCGAGGTTTGAAAGGATTAGTTAAGGATAGAAGGATTGGATTTGGTAGGGGAGGAGTTCGTTGGTTTTGTAAGGCTCAATGTTTTCATTAAAAAATTGAACATTTTATATAGAATACATAGACTATTATTACTAAGGGATATGATAAAATAATAAATTAAATTAAATTATAATATAGTTCCAAAAGTCACATTATTAAAAGATATAAAAATTTGGATGCTTAGATATAAATTTAAGAATTAAAAACAATTGATATACAATTTAAAATTTAAAAATAAAATTAATGGAAATAAAAATTAAAACTAAAACATAAATAAAATAATTTAAAATTAACTAATCATAATTAAAATTTAATAAAATAAAATCTATAAGTAGATAATGATTGGGTAAAAATGTGTGTTAATTAATTTTTACATGAAAAAGAAACTAGGTATTTTACTATAAAGTGAAGGGTTATATACATATTTTTTATATATACCCAACAACCACCAAAATTATAATTAGAAAATAAAATTAAATATATATTTTTTTCAATAATTAAAGATAGAAAAATTTATCCTTTTAAATAACCTAAAATTATTTTGGAAGATGTTAAATAAAATTCCTTTACATTTTCTTCAAATATTGTACACAAGTAAACAAAAATTGTAATATTTATTCTACCTATAGTTAGATAGAGAAAAATTCCGATTATTTCTCTATACAACTTGTTGCTAATTGGCTTCCAAGATTCATCCTTGCCAAGATTAATATTCAAACTCATAGGAGTTGAAATATTCTCACAAATTTTCAATCCAAAACTTTTTAATAAATCATTAATGAATTTAATATGGTTCAAAAATTATTCAAAATAATTTTCTTAAATATAAAATATAAGGAAAAAGTTTATGTCCCACATCATGATTATTTAAAATTAATTTTTCATGATTTTTGAAAAATCATTACATAATTTTTTATTTTTGGATCAAAAAATGACATCATCAACATATTTTTGAACATGTACAATATATTTTGAAGAATTTAAAAAAAAATTGTGGTTTTATTATTACACTAAAAATTCTTTTGATAAAATAAATAAACCTAGTCTTCTATACCAAACACTAGCTTCTTGTTTGAGAACATACAAAGATTTGGTATGTTTGAAAAAAGTATTTGTAAAATGTGTTTCTTAAAGACACAGAGGTTGTTCAACATAAACATACTCTATTGAAAATCCATTTGGAATAAAATATTTATCATCTACCAGGTATAATTAAATGTTCATAAATGATAAAATAATAATATAATTTTAATTAATTTTAACCTTGATATTATTTAAATGGTATCTTTATAATATACTCCTTTACTATAATTATAAAATTTGGTATATAAAGTATTCGTATTTATATAAATGAAACCATGATTATCATACATATTTCTAGATACCCACTTAGCTCTAATAACATGATAATCATATGTTCAATGAACTAAATCCCACACCCTATTCCTATTGAACTAGTTTAACTATTATATCATCACTTAAGGATTGTTATGTGGTTTTAGGTACTATTTTGAATAGGAAACGAGAAAAAAGAATAAGGTTTCCTATAATTATTCTAGTTGTAACTCCACCATATAGGTTTTCTATTACTGTTTCTAAAGGATGTATTTTAAGGGTCATATAATATTTAGGAAGTTTACTCAAAATATAATTAGTTTATTCCATTTTAAGATTGGATTTTTCATGGTTATGTTCCAATTCATTATCATTTTTTTCTGAAAGAGTGTCTTAATCAGTCAAGTCATCAATTTATGTTTTTTTATGATAAAAGAGATCACTTTAATCAAAGATAATATGATTAGATTATTCAAACATCAATTAATTTTTCTTTAAAAATATTTTATATTAATAATTAGAAGAATAACCTAGGATTTTTAATTCAAGGGACATTGAATTGAACATACCATGATTATCATTGGTGTTTAAAATATACACTTTTCATCCAAAACCTATAAATATCTAACTTTTTATTTTATATTATTCCATATATCATTGGGTGTTTTAGTCAAAATTATAATTTTTCTAGCATTATTGAGGATATAACATGTGGTATTAATAGTTTCATTAAAAAAATTATTGGGCATGATATATTCACACAAAATAGTACTACAAATTTCTTACAAGGTATTATTTATTGATTCAATAACATAATTATGTTGATGTGTTCTAGGGGCCTAAAAGGTATATTTAATTCCATATTTTGATTAAAATAAAATAAATCAATTATTCTAAAATTGACCCATATAATCAATTCTCAAGGAAACTATTTTAGAATATTTTTTTGAACACGCCTATAGAAAATTAATAAACACCTTAGAAGTTTCACTTTTAAGTCTCAAAAAATAAATCTAAGTAAATCATGAAGAATAATCAACCAAAAAATAAAAAAATTATTTACTAACAAGAATTTCTATTCTAGAATGTCAAAATAGATATATATGAATAATTTAAAGATGTATGGATGAGGAAAATTCTATAATTAGTTTAAAAATGGATTTTGTTACTCTCTAGTTTGACATGCATCATATAATTTATTTTTACCCAATTTGAGTTTGGAAAAATAATATATTATAATTTTTGAAAAAATTCTTCCGTGAACGAATATAACAATATCAAATACTTCCATTAAAATCCCCTGATTCATTAATTTTAGAAATCAAACAGTTCAAATTTTTATTACATAAGGAATGAATATATATTGTATAAATATTTTAATTTCTTATGCACTACATTTAACAAAATTATCCTCAAGATTTAAAAATAAATTATTGTAAAAAGGAATAAATATCCATCATCACAAATTTGAGAAATACTTATCAGTTTTTTCTTTAATACTTAATCATAAATTAATTTAATGATTGGAATTTATTGTGTATCTTTAGAATATCAAATCCCAATAATTTTTCTTTTGACATTTTCACCAAATGTTAAATGTCCAACATCAATTTTATATAGTGAGATATATTTTAAAAAATATCCACTCATATGTCTTGAACAGTCATTATCCATAAAAGTTTTGGAATTACAATTTTTTTGTCTCTTTTCCAAAGAAAATTATTCAAGAAGATGTTTTGGTACCCAAATTATCTTGGCTGTAGCAACGTTTGTTATAAAATATTCCAGAAAAAAATATTCTTATACTCTCCAGAATATCCAAAATTTTTGGAATTAAAATTTGATAATTTTTTCAATATAAATTACTTATTTATACAAAATATCCATAGATATTTTAGGTAAAAATCATATTCTAAATGACATTTTCTTCCACAATTTAAACAATTGATATTTTTATTATTTCTATATTTATAAATTTGAAAAAATAATTATTATATAGATTGGGTTTTCCCCTTACCTCTTAAACCATATTTATTATGTGATTTGATCCTTCCAAGGATTTAATTTATGTAATACTCCCTTAGTAAAAATAGAATATGAATATATTAAATCTTTTTATTTATCCATTAATGTTTTACCTAACTTTTTTAAAATGATCGAAACGTCTTATTATTGTTCTAATTATTTAAATTCAGTTTAGTTTTGTTTTTATGATCGAATATTAAGATATAGAACCTATAGATAAAATAAAGGAATAAAAAATATTTATAGGTATTCCTTGAAGTCCCTCATCATTAGGTACTAGTGGAACGCCAGAGGAGAGAAACCATCCAGCTTGTGGAATCATCGGTAACACCAGGCCATTGCAATGACCACTTGCTACCCAGTGGAGAAGAACTAACCATCCAATTGATAAAGAAAGTTTATATAACACTTATATGATCAATTTACATCTATTGTACAAGTGTATAGCCTATGAAGTCATCCATCCAGTCTGTAGATCCAATCTAGAATGTAAACATCTTCCATTAAATGTGGTCCCCACCTCTTTGACTCGTCTTCCATTGACACTATTGACATATTTACAACCTAAATACCCCCAAGGGAGTTTTAAAGATAATATATATATAACTGAGGGAGGGATTTAAATGTATAATAAACTATGATCAATAGCATGATTCAAATTTGACAACATTATTCCTTCCAAGAGAGATTCTTTGTGATAATTTTTTTTAATATTTTTCTTTACACACAATTTAATTTATATTTTCTATTATTTGTTGGGAATATAGAGTGTTATAAAAATTTATTATTCCAATACAACCATCCATAATATTATTCTTTTCTTGGGTTATCACTACCACTAAAGTGAGGGACTTGAGTTTCATGCTAAAATCATCTAAAAAGTAAGTGTATCTTCTCTGTATTGGGATCATTTTTACTACAATTTAAAAAGTAATTTTATTCCTTCTTGAGTGCCTTATCTAATATTAAAAATAATTGAATTTATTGTCAAGTTATTTTAATGATGTTACTATCAAGGAATTAATCAAAAACCACTCATGATATAGAATGGGGAGACTTAGGGACTCATATTGAGTTTTAGCAGAATTCCATTATTAAAATGTATTTACATTACGTTTAATTGCCGACGATCCTAATATTATAATAAATATATAATATTATTTTTTATATAAATTTATTTATTAATTTCAAAAATTTATGACTTAATATATTTTTATTTTTTTAAATGGAAATCCACCAAATATTTCTATCTTACTATGAGCAAAAATTGGTATCAAATGAGGCCTTGTTTTTAAAATTATATTTAAAAAATCATAATTAGTTTTAAGTAATGATATTTAAAAGGTTTATTATACCTTTAAAATTCAAGGATCTCATGGGGGAACTATATTTTATTAACCCCTTTATTTTAGAAAATGGACAATAGTTTTTAGAAAAACCACATGTCTGCTTATCTTAAAAGCATCAGCTATCTCGTTTGAAAAAAATTCATGAATGGTTATAGAACCACTAAATAAATAAAGGGAAAATGGGATACCAATGATATTTCAACATTTAAACTTGATGGAAAAGTCATTAATTATATTTATTATTGTTTATATCATAATTAATTTAATCATGTATTCATATATAAAATTACTCGAAAAATTTGGAAATAACTTGAGGTAACTCATGAAGGAACTAATAAAGTCAAAGAAAATATACTTGATATGTATCATCCAACTTTTTGAATGTTTTAGCATGAATTTTAATGAATGAATTTCATAGATTTTTACTCAATTTATCATTATTTCAATAGTAGAATATATTTAGTGATGATGATGTATCTATATAGAATCTTTTGAAAAAGACATATTTTGTTTTTATAGGTTCATATAAACTTAAGGTAACTATAATAAAATAAGTAAAATACATCACAAAAAAGTTGTTTGAATAAATTATTAGATCTCTCATGACCTATGAGATTACCACCAAATGGTAATCCAAAACGAAAAACCAATGAAGTAAAGGAAAATAATACTATTGATTTTAAGGAAGTAAATAGTGATTATTCCTACTATGAAAAAAATATTGAAATCCTTTCCAAGAAGATTAAAAAAATTCCTGATAACGAATAAATATTTTCTCCATACAAAAAAGTAAAATGAATGTGAAAATGTGGAGGTAACTTGCATCTAATGTAAAAAGAAGGGACAAATCAAACTGAAGTTCCCAAAATTCAAAAATAGGATGAATGAGAGAAAATAAATAATTAAATCCATCAATGTTTTCACATGGAGTGAAAGTGATTATTACATATCCGTAATCAAATTAATGGATGATAATAAAAAATGTATCATTGATAAAATTGTTTTAAATAATTAGGTAAATTTGTTTTCTTACTATTTATATTAAAATACCTAAAATTCCTCAAAATCTTTCACTAATGAGAATATTAAATACTATAGAGATTAATTAGTTGAAGGATTTCATAAAATCACCTCAAAACTAAAAAAAACAAAAACAATATTGTAGTTTTTAAAGGGATTAACTATCAAAAGAGAAGGATGAGTTATCCTTAATATTAAAGGAATGACCCAATGTGGAAAAATTAAAATATACAATTAGGTATCCTTAAAATTTTCATGAAAAGCTCAAACAATTTTAATAAAATTTTAATAAAATTTTTGGTTCCCAACATTATGTAAAAAATCAGTTTGGATTTTCAAATCAAGAAAACCACTCTAAAACATACAACTTCAATAAAAGGGTTCTCAAAAGATAAAATTGGTAATTATTTTTGTAAAACAAGGCATCTTATTTATGAAAATTACTATAAAAATTATCATTATATAAGACTCAAATGTTTTTATCTCTCCTATAATATTTTTTGGAGAATATTATACAAAAAAATGGGTTATAAAATCTATTTTAGATTGCACACGTGGACCGATAATTTAGGTACAAATTATTTATTTATTTTGATTATTTTTCTAGAAAAATTTCAAAACACTATCAAAAGAGGTAAATGGTATATGAATAGCAGGATGTCAAGACACATGTGTAGTGAATCCTCAGAGTTAAAGCATCTTGAAAATCCTGATTAAGTCTATGTGACTTTTGGTGATAACTCAAGGACAAAGATTATCGATATATATACTATTGGTTTCTCATATACTACCTCAAAAAAGATGTTTTATTTGTAATGGTGTTAAGAAAAATTCTATGTATTAGTCAATTATGCAAAATTGTTTTTGATGTCCCTTTTGAATTTTGTTTTTGTAAAGTTTTTTATTCCAAAGTAAGTCAATTGTTTTAAAATTCAAATTTTTAAAATGAATATTTTATTGATTTAAAATATCTATTTAGTCAATAATTTTATATTTATTTTGTGAAATATTAAGTGATTATTGGGTTTGGAAAAGGCTACTTGGTCATTGTAGAACACACAAACTTTTCCAAATCAACTAAAATTATTTACTATGAGATTTACGTAAATTTCATTTCAAAACCAACCATTTTTAAACCTTTCCAACTTGATAAGAAACAAAAAACTTACTTTAAATCAAAAAAAGAAGTATAAAACTAAAATACCTGGAGATTATTCATTTTTATATTTTTGGACAAACCCATGTTACTATTAAAGGAGGATAATTTAATACCTTTATAATATCGATGATTATACAAGATTTTCATGGTTTAATTTCATGCCTTGTAAAAATGAAGCTTGTAATGCCTATTAAATATTAAAAGATGGTTGAAAATTTAAAATTATATGAGATTATATCCATTTTAAGAGACCATGGTGGTGTGTTTTATAATAAAGGTTTTTGGTGAACTTCATACTTCACAAGGTTATAATCATTTTCCCCTTTGTGGACCGCACAATAAAATGAGGATTATAGAAGACAAAATTCCTCAAGAGATTATAAGAACTATATTAATATAATTTAAACCCTAAATATTTTTAGGAAAAGAAGGTCAATACTACTTGTTATAACTTTAATTGTGTTATTATAAGACCATTCCTTAAAAATATCTACTATGAACATTGTAATGTAAAACATTTAAATGTTATCTTTTTTAAAGTGTTTTGATGTAAGTAATATATTATTAACACCAAATGAAACATATAAATGTATGTACCCTAATATTATGGTGTTTTTTTATTGGGTACATAAACTAATGTATATAATACCAAGTCCTTAATAAAATAACCAAGACCTTAGAAGAATCAATTCACTTCAAATTTGATAATGATTTTTCCAAACATATTTTCCAAATAGATGATGGTGAGGTTAAACGTGATGTCTTGAAACTAAATATTCTATACAATTATAAATAAACTAATGTTAAAGAAGAAACATTATCTATCAATTTAACCATGTCATGGATGAAATATAAACACAATCCCTTTGATAAATCATCAGTGATTTTTAAGTTGATACTCATAGTAGAAGATCAATTTTAAACAATATTGAAATTATTGATCTTGTTTCACAACTTTAGCCCCAAAATATTGAAGATTAAAATGATTGTTAAATTTTTGTTCTTGAAATAAAATAGGAAAATGAACCAATTAATAAGGAATAATGTTTTCAATATTGTTGAAAAAACTGATGGTCAACCTATTATTCGCACTAAATGGATTTTAGAAATATATTATATGAGAAAGGTAACATCACTTGTAAAAATTCATACCTCATAACTGAAGGATATAATCAATAAGATGGTATTTATAATGGTGAGACCATTTCATCCCTCTCTATTATTGAATATACTTGAATAGTATAGGCATTCACTGGTCATTTCAATTTTAATCTTTTTAAAATTGATTCTAAAAGTTATTTTTAATGATTTTATTTCAAAAAACGATTTGTTGAAAAAATTATCATGTTTTGAGATAAAAAAATTTTAAATCATGTTTTTTAGTTGACAATAGATATATATTATTTAAAATAATCTCCTCGATATTGGTAGATATAATGAATTAAATTTCTGATAAAAAGAGAAAAACTGTTTCATTTTTTAAAAATATATTTATAGTGATTTATTAATTATTCAAATTTATGTTGATCAAGTTATTTTTGTTTCTATAAAATAATCCATTTATAATTATGTTTTTTATTTTGTGATAAAATAATCTGAAATTTTATTTTTGAGTGAGTTAACATATTTTCTTGGTTTTTAATTTTCTAAGACTAGATGGTATTCTTATAAACCAAAGAATATAAATAAATCGAACATTAAATTATTTTTTAATGGATAAAGTTAATAACACAAGTACACCTACTATCACTTCTTGTAATTTAATTTGGGATGAATCTAGTAGAATAATAAATAATATTATTTATAGAAATATGATTAGGAGCTGTATTTACCTTACTAATATCTAGCCTGACATCTTCTTTAGTGTTTTATTTGTGATCATTTTCGATTCAATCCTAATCAATCACATTCTAAACATCTTAAATATTTTATCTTATTAAATGGTTATAAAAAATTTGTTTTTTTACCAAAAATACACCTCTTCGAAACTAACATGTTTTTATAATACTGATTTTTGAGGATTTTATATAGATAAGAAAACTTCAAGTTGAAATTTTTATCTAATTAGAAAATCTATAGTTTCTTGGAGTAGTAAAAAATTTTGTTTTTATTTCTATGACTGATGTAGAATATATAGAAATAGGGAGTTTTGGTTCCCAAATTATAATGACGAAACAGAATCTCTTATATTATGGGATAAATTATGATAATGTTCCTATTAACTGTGATAATACTCATGCTATTAGAATTTATTAAAATATAATTCAATAGTCACACAGTAAGAATGTTGATCATACTCACCACTTTCTAAGAGTCCAAATAGAATGTTGGGATATATTGTTTGAATTTATAAGAAAAAATATTTAATTATATTATATTTTCACAAAATTCATCACTCTAGAATGTTTTGATTTTATTAATGGGTTATTAGGTGTAGTTTTCTTATAAAAATTTAATTAAGAATAAATTGATGTTTTTCATTTACTTTATTAATTTTTTACATATTAATATTTCAAATTGTATAAATTATATTACAATCCTTTATTTTTTAGATCTTTATGTAAAAAAGCGATCTATTAGATTGGTTTTAAATGACTTTCATTTTTATGAGTTATCTATTGATAATCACATTGGGGTGACATATCATTTTTTATCTATTTTAATATCATGTTGGTGAAATGTATCAAAATATTAAATATATCATTATATAGTTGTAAAGTAATGTAAGTTGGAATTCCCTATAAAACACATCCTTTTTTGGATACAAACAAGTTTATGTGGTTCTAGTGAAGATGCACCTAGGGGTATTAACATCAAAATGGTTGGTTGGGTATTAACCCTATCTTTACCCTATACATGAGAAGTGATCCTTTATTGGACACATAATTTGAAACTGTTAGGGGATATTCATTGAATAATTAACATTATCTTTTCAAATAATTAATTCTTTATTAAAATAAATAGATGTATTTATTTTCACTTCGTTAAAATTTTATTGAAATTTTAATTTTAGATATAATTATGAAATATTGAAATTACTTTTGAAATTTATTTGGAACTATTTTTTATTAAAAACATTATATTCCTTTATATCCTAATTTTATCTTTTATTATTAGTTTTTTATCATAAAAATGGGGATATTTTTATACCTCACTTTCTTGTAAATGATAATAAACACCTATTATTATTTTAATCATTTCAATTGAGTGTATTCATTGCTTATGATTTAGTATAAATATAGGGATTCAATGGATGATCAAAAGGCATAATAAGGAGTTATTAGGTATTCCTTGAAGACCCTCACTATCCATCACGAATAAATAGCTTGGGTAGTGTCATCAACTAACCTGTGGTGGACCAATGACACCAAATGACTGCTAGGAACCCCATTTAACCGATGGAGGAGTATGGATGAGACAATAAATATAATAGATTATATGAAAACCCATCATGACCACAATTTAGGCGGTGACCACCCATCAACTAGTTGGTGGACCTAGTTTATAGGTGGTGGAGTCATCTAACCAACTGGAATACAAGATCCATAAAGTAAAAAATCATACATGAAAAGTGTACCCTCCCTCCCTGACTTGACTTCCAATGGAATTTTTCACTCATTTACACCACAATGACCTACAATAAAGATACAAAGACTATAAATAGACCAATAAATAGCATATAAATTCACAACAAACTATGATCGGTAACCATATTCAAATATTTGAATATTACATCGTCTTGGGAGATATTTTTTGTGCTACACCTTTTCTATCATTTTAATTCCTCTCACTTTCTCTCATATTTTATATTATTTCCTAATAATTGAGAGTGTTTTAAAAATGGTTTGTTCCTAAGAAACCATCCTTCATCTTGTTTTTTTCTTGGGTGCTAAATACCACTAATGTGAGGGATTTGGGTTTCATTTTAAATAATCAGTATGGTTGTTGACACTTCATCAATATGGGAATATTTAATTTCTTACTCTATATTGGATAGATGAAATTAGGTTAGATCGACAAGAAAGGTAGGTGAATTGTTCTAATATATTATTTTCTGTCTTAAAATACTAAAAATATGGACTTGAATGGAAAAATATGCGTGTGAAAATGATAAAAGAAGTTAAAATAAAGAGGTAAGAGAGTAAGAGTTAACCATAATTAACATGAAAAAGAATTATTTGAAGAATATAAGTGAAAATAAATTGATTAATCTAGAATAAATAAAGATGTTACTGGAATATGCGATCAATAGAACCTGAAATAAAGTTCATCCACTAAATTATATCGCATAATTTTTTAACATTAACAAAATTACTCTAAAAACAAAACCACTAAATTTATTACCATAAAAAATAGTACAAAATTTCTTTAAGTTCTCTTCACCACTCAATACCTTGAGACAAATCATGAACAAACTTGAAAAAATAATGGATAAGAATATTGAGTTAAAGGATTGAATGAAGAAAAAGAATCAGGAACATGAAATAATTTATCAAACTAATCATGAAAAAACCCCTTAGAAATTATGTATCATGAATGTTCACATGATTTGAAAACACAACATGAACATAAAAAAAATAATGATTCAAAATAATATATTGATAAAAGATATATAATATCTTATCTATTAAGTGAAATTATATATCTATTTACTTAATATCAAATTTACATTTTCATTGATTTTCTAGATCAGGCTTCCAAAGTGTATCCTCTATCTCCTAGATCTCTTATAAATCTATGATATTAGATATGTTATTAGAGCTCTCTAAATGTTTCACCATCTCTAAATGAATTCCTCTTCTTAATTGAGCGAAAAAATACATATTTTTTTTCATTTCATATTTCACTTATAATATATCAAAACCTTTTTTTTCATGTGGATTATCCAAATTGGCTAGCCTAATTTGCTTTTCTAATAAGAAAGTAACAAAAAATTACCACTTTAAGAAAAAAATAATGTGCACATGCATCCATCTCATCACCAAGACCTCAGACTTATCTCAAAATCATTACTCTTCCACACTGACATATGACTACCACCAAATATAATCCCTTCTTAAATTAATCTACAAGGAAGTATATAGGATCAATATACTAAAAAATCACATTACATATAATTCTGAAATATACAAAAAATCCCAAGATCAATCAATAATGTTGTTCTTTGGGGATTCCATAGAGAATTTGAATGAATAGGTAGTGTACGATCAAACAAAATGTTGTCGTTATAGCATTATATTACTATAATGTCATATCCATTATCTTTATTACTAAATAAAACACACACAAAATTAAGAACTTATGATGATTTTGGGAACAGCGAAAGGCCAGCACCAAACTTTAATTTTTACCATGACCAATGACACCAAATGACTTTTAAGAAAACTATTTACCCGATGGAGGAATACTGACTAGATGATGCATATAATAGATAAGATGAAACACCATCATGCCCACTATTCAAATGGTGACCATCCATCGTCCTGCTAGTGGTCCCAGTTTCTATGCGGTGGAGTCATATAACCAACTTCTATATAAGTTCCATAAAGTAAAAATCATACATGAAAAGTTTACCCTCCCTACCTGACATGACTTACAATGGAATTTTTCACTCATTTACACAATGATGACAACCAAGAGAGATACAAAGACTATATATAGACCAAAAAATAGCATGAAAATTCAAAATCAACTATGATCGATCATCAAATTCAAATATTCCAATTTTATAACATCCCAAGAGATATTTTTTGTGTTATACCTTTTTTATCATTTTCATTCCTCTCACGTTTTCTAACATATTATATTATTTCTTGAAAATTGAGAGTGTTTTAAAAATGTTTTGTTCTTAACAAACCATCCATCATCACCTTTTTATCTTGGGTGATTAATAATACTAATGTGATTGATTTTTGTTTCATTTTAAATAATTAGTATGGTTTTGGACACATCATCAATATGAGAATTTATAATTTCTTACTCACCATTGGATAGTGAATAGTGGGATAGATCGACAAGAATGGTAGGTGACTTGTTCTAATGTTTTATTTAATGTCTTAAAATACTAAAAATGTAGACTTTAATTGTGAAATATGTATGTGAAAATGATCAAATAAGTTAAAATAAATAGTTAGTAAAGTTAGAGATAACATTAACTATTAAAAAAGAGAATTTTTAGAAGAGTATGAGAGAAATTAAATTTAATAATATTGATTAAATAATGATTCTACTGGAATATGAGATCAATAGAACCTGAAATAAAGATCATTCACTAAATTATATCTCATCATTAGTTAACATTAACACAATTACTTCCAAAACAGAACCTCTCAATTTAATACTATAGGAAAACAATCCAATTTTTATTAATGTTTTTTTCACCACTCAATACTTTGAGACAAATAATGAATATATTTGGAAGAATGAAGGACAAGATTATTTTTTAAATGATTAAATGATGAAAAAGAAACATGAACATGAATTGATTTATTAATCTAATCCATAAAAATGCCCTTAGAAATTATGTATTAGGAATGTTCACGTAATTTGAAAATACAATCTGAACATAAAAAACTGAAGATTCAAAATAAGATAATGATAAATGACATATAATATTTTATATATTAAGTAAATTCTATATCCCTCTGCTTAATCTCAAATTTACACTTGCAATGATTCTGTAGATTATGCTTCTAGATAGTATGCTCTAGCTCGTAGCTCTCCTATAGATCTATGATGTTAGCTATGTTATTAAAGCTCTCTAAATGTTTCACCATCTCAAAATGAATTCCTCATCTTAATTGAGTGAAAAAATATATTTTTATTCTTTTTCTATCACTTAAAATATATCCCATCATCATTTTTGCATGTGGATTATCCTAATTGGCTGGCATAATTAGTTTTTTAACAGGGAAGTAACAAAAAATTCCCACTTTAAGAAACAAAATCATCTGAACATGCTTCCATCACATCATAAAGAGAATAGACTTAACTGAAAATAATTATTCTTCCACACTATCATATGACTACCACTGAATTCAATCCATTCCTCAATTAACATCCATGGAAGTATATAGGATCACTTTATGAATAAACATCACATTACATACAATTCTGAAATATACAAAAAATCCCAGGATCAAAAAATAATATTGTTCTTCGGGGATTCCTTAGGGAATTTAAATGAATTGGTAGTGCATGATAAAACAAAACCTTGTAGTTATAGAATTATATTTCTATAATGTCCCCTACATTATCCTTAGTTCTGAAGAAAAATCACAAACAATTGAGTACTTTTGAAGGTTCTGGGCACAACAGAAGCATGGTTGGACCGACACCCATCATTAATTTTTACCACGATCAATGATTATTGTGTAATCAATTTGACAATGAACAACAACCTCCATGGAATAGAATCAAGGATTTTTATAAAAAAGAAAGAGGCCTAAGACCTTTAGATATGATCTTATAAATCATGTTTATAATTAATTAAATTAATTTCATAATGAAAAGAATACATGTATCTTGAATATTTTATTCGTTGATGATGTTGACCATCCGGAATGACCCTTAGGGATTTTATCATTGCACTTACGAGGAAACAAACCAGAATCCTTCTAGCGGTGATCCACACATGCTCTGATGGCCTGCGATCGACAACAATCATTCTTCGGGTGATAGTATGGCGATGCGAGTGTCTTGTGTCAGTCGTTCTTGATCATTTGTTCTTTAGTCTTGAAGGATTTGTCTCATTCTTGAGAGGGCCAGGAAGAGTATTCGAAAGTGAAATTATTTATCTCAACAATTCTTAATTCACTAGGCATGAAGTTCACTACATGGCATAATATATATACATGTCTATTTATTTACATGGGGATTTAGTCACAATATTTAATTATGTAACAGAAATTAAATACATTCATATCCATAGAAAAAACCAATGAATTTAATAGTGATACCACATCATTATTTATGGTACTCCAACTTGTGAAAAACAGAATAAATAAAATTCTACATCAAAAAAATAGTAGCATTATTGTTATTTTAATTTTTTCCAACTAGTAAAATAATAATTTATCATTTAGAAAATAATTATTTTACTAAAAGACCATACTTAATACTCTCAAATTTCACTTCCATTTATTGAACAACCAAATAAATAAATAAATAATTCCCTTAAATAAATATTACATTTACAACATAGTAAATAAATATTTATTAAAGGGTCAATAATATAAATATATTTTACCACAATATGGTGAATACAAATTTATTTAATTTATGAAATAATTTTAACTTTAATAAAATTATACCACTGTCAAGAAAATAATATTTATTCCATTAATTAAATTCAAATATATTTTAGCCGAGACCATAAGAAACACATAGTGTGTGACCCTGTCAAATTATTTATTGTTGGCATTCGTGCATAAAGTCCAAGAGTACTGTCTAGAAATGGGTCAAGGAACACAAGAGAAAAAACATAATGACACAACAACAGCTTCCACATATGAACAATAACTCTATAATATAATCTCGTTGTCTCAATATCTAATCAAGCTGGTTTCATGATGTTGTCATCAACCTTTGTGCTCGATACTTCATTCTTTGAATACCTAAAATAATATTTTTTTACACCAAGGCCATGGAATTTCATGCAACAGTTCTATTTCAATAAAAGGGCTGAGATATAAACATCCATAAATTGAAGGGAAAAATCATTCCTAGACTCATCTAATAATAACATGATTCTCATGACACAGCCAACATACCCTACATCCCACCAATAGTTTTCTTAACCATTTTCATTAGTAAATAAAAGTGTTCTTGTCGTGACATGTATTAATTATAATCTTATTGTCTATGATTAATTACCCATGATCGTAGATAGGAATATCTGATGACACCAAAACATGCGGAATTTCTACTAGTGGGTCTGTTCTTATAATCTCCAATCATAGAGATTACTAAGTACAAACTTCATGATAGGAAGTCAAATCTGCGTACGAATACTTTAACATGAAGGTATGTATACTATGTGTCCAATTATAGTATGTCATACAACCAAAAAACTATATTTAAGAATATGGTTATATAATTTCAAGGTTCTCATTATAGTGGGGAACTACCATGACCTTATTAATGTGACAAATACTATAAGACATTATCAAATCATAGTCATACAGAACAATGAAAAATATGTAAAAATATGTTTTATATTTAAATACAGTAAATATCCATGAAATCAAAGTACAAAGTGTTGGTTCTAGGACATCAACTCTAAAAAATCTCATTTAGATTAGAGCCTACTACCAACGACTTTCAGTCCGCTAGAACTCACATAATGATCATGTTTCTGCTGAGTCAAAGAGTTATTCAAGGGTTCACCTATGTAACGCCCCGACCCCAGCTACCCAGAGTCGGTCCATTACTTCGTAACATTGGCATGATCACAAAAGATCAAGTCTCGAAAGACCGATTAGTTTAGTAGCCTTGGAAACACTAGATACATTCGTAAACGTTACATTACATCATAAAGTGAAAAACTAATAACAAAGTATTCATAGTCCAAACTCATATCCTCTTCTGACTATCCCTGCAGGTCATTCATATAATACTTCTTCACATCCTGGAAAATATTAAAACATTGAAAGGGGTGAGCTCAGATGCTCAGTAAGGATAAGAATATTGCGGAAGCATTCATAAATAAACATCAACATTTAAGGCAATGTATAACTAAAACAAAAGACTTTTAAATATGAACTTCAACATAATATGACAAAAGTAAAATGAGATAATTCCATTCACTTCTTCACATGGATATTCTACTGGTCGAATAATCACATGCAATATCAAAAACCACTTTCATAATGAGGGAATGTATAATGCCGGACATTCTGAAACATTTTTTCAAGGTCTCGGCCAAGACGTCTAAAATGATTAAGGCCTCGGCCAAAACCATAAATCAAATTGGGAAAGGGCCTCGGCCAATTCCACGTCTAGTTGTCTCATGAGACCTACCGATGCATCGAGGAGCTATAGCGGGCTCCACCCGTCACTTATTATGTCCAATACATTACTCATATGAATAGGTTTAAACATATCATAAACCATAACATAATCGTATCACATAAAACATGCATAAAGGAAACATAAAATTTCCATATTTCAATCACAAGATATCAATACAACACATTGATATAATAAAAACTCTTTTAAAACCATTTTCAATACCAAAATAAAAGAAAGTTAAAACTTTGTATTTATTTTTCATTAAAAAAAATGATGGCTTGTAGAGGAAGCCGAAACTCAAATTATGGTCACAGCGGCGGGGAAGTCGTTGCCTCCACATAAGTACGGAAATAAAAAAATTCCCTTTTTTCTTTTAGCAAAACACTTCGTATAAAAAAGATTCATTCTGAATAAATGTAAAAGTCAAAGGGGTTTATACACCGTAAAAAAAAGTTGTGTATAAAACCAAATATGCCTCAATGAAAGGGGATTGAGACGAAGTCCTTAAAAAGATATTTTTTTTTAAAAAAAGTACATCTATAATGTGTATTCACTATAAGTACACATAAATAATGTAAAAATACAAGATAGGACATAGTAATATCATGACATAATTTGAAAGTAGGAGATTAACCCAAAGAATGGAAGTTGGGTTAAGAAATTCCCTTACCTTGTGTCCGACTTGACTCAACCGTTCTTTAACCTCCTGAATAATAAACTAGAGTTAATATCTACCTTATTAAGAACCATTTTCAATTTCATTATCCTTTTTATATCACTTATTACAATGTTATGAACATTATGTAATTATTTAAGTTAATAATGGTCATTTTGTGGATCTTTGGTAACTTGAGTCAACAATAAACTTCTTATAATTACAAGTTGTTTATGTGGTAGAATATCCATTATCTCCAGAATTATATTCATGATTTAGATGTCATATATATCTTATATATCCAGTATATACATTCATTTATAATATTACGTAACATTTAGAGGTAAGAAATGTAATGCACCGTTCATGGAGACGGTAAGCCGTACGTACACATGAACGCTACTTTCATTTCAATTTCATATTTAATTGAACGAAATCATAATGATATAAATGTATAATATAATTCCAGTATAATATAGTGTATAATATCATTTACTCCATCCTTTATACATCCCACATATGGCATTAACGATTCAAATCACTTTGAGGGGGCGGTAGTCCGCACTTCCTAAAATGAAATTATCGCGTTTTACCCATAATGGAAATCATAAAGTATGCCATAAATGAGAAATACAGAAGCATAAGTAAAACATAAACATATTATATGTCATATATAAAAATAGTGACATCTTAATGGACACCTTTGAAGGTGTTATATGAGTGTTGAACAATCATCGTTTCGTGAGACAGAAATTCGCCATCCACAGAAACCGTATGTTCTTTAACCATTAGATGTAGGTGTGTGTAAGTGTAGCTCGAGTACTTCTTATAAAAACATCCTAGTATATTGAGGATACTGGTTTTGTTACAAAAGAAATGAATAAAAATAGTTTATGGGGTTGGAGAAGAAAAATAAAACAAAACAACATTAGAGAAGACATTACGTCAAAATCGGGTAACACTTTTTTATTTGAGCCAAAGGCTTCCTTGAAAGGAGTTCTGCACAAAGTGAGGCTTCTAGGAGTAAGAGGGGGAAGTTGGGAGAGTATTTGGGCATAAGTTGGCCGAGCCAAATGGCTTGAAAGTGTAAATGAGGTGGGAGAGGTGGGGGCCTTTTATAAGTGGAGAGGAGGGGCACTTTTGGAAAGATTGAAATGTTATATTATTTCACAATTCTTTTCGGATTCTAAAGGTCCCACACTTATATAATTCGAGGCTAAGGTGATAAGGTTTAGAAATAGCCTCATCCAATAGGCTTTTGACAAGTTTAAGCCTTGGATTTTGCATTATATTCTCATTTTATTTAAATCGTTAAATAATGAGGTCATCGCTGCATCATAATGATGTCATAAATAATTTAATTTATTTAATATCTAAAAATTATAAAAACAAATACTATGATGTATGAAATCTTTTTAGATTTCTAATGAATATTTATACTCAAAATTTGGACTTGTGTAACCCCACTTAAAAACTATTTTAGTAAAATAACTCATGTTTGTGTCAATTTAATTTTAACATTAAATAAATATATATTAATGTCATTTTCCAACTAAAGTGGCTCCATGGGGTCCCCAAGTTGACCCATGGGTTGTCTTGGTCGGCCATGACTCATCCAATAGGAGTAGGACAAGTGTCATGCTCATCTCATATTATTAAAACATTATTTGTACCTTAAACTACACTAATTACCTCTAATCGCGATTAAGAACTTAAAAGTTACTATTCCCCAAAAAATTATTTTAATCTCATTGAACCACATTTTACTTCTTAATGACAACCATGTATGTTGGATTTTTGAAAATCAAATCACAGAAGTGGTAATATTTCATTTAAATGAAAAATCAGTTATTTAACTACCACTTAGTGGTTTCACTATTCATCAAAAATTGAAGTTTTTCAGAACAAGGCCAAAATTTCACCCTAAGCTATAATTGGTATTCCGAATTCAAAAATGATGTCTATTTTAAAAAATTCCAAACATATAAGTTTCATTAATTAATTTTATAATTAATTCCCGCTGTTACGACAAATAGCGTGTTTTTAAGAAACAATTTATATCCAAAGATTGGCGATTGTTTATGTCCAATTTCAAAGTTAAATTAATTCTAATGACCACCATTGGATAAAATGGTAAAAATATATTCTAATTATACCTTAAAACCACTAAATATTATAATTTATCACAATAAATTATTTTGATTAAAAAAGTTGTTTTAAAGTAATTTTCACTATTCATAAAAAATTAGAAGTTCTTAGAAAAATACCAAAAATTCAACATAGGCTAATTTCGACATTCCGAATCCAAAAATGAAGTCCATTTTGAAATATAAAATTTCTATAATTTTAAAAAGTGGTTATTACTATTCATAACGACTACTTTTATTAGTCGCGGTGTTTCAGAACTCGAAGTTGCGTACAATGCAAGCCATTGCATTATTGAATGAGAAGCGTATCATGGAAGCTCGGGGTGTTACATTCTCCCCTCCTTCAATAAATTGCGTCCTCGCAATTTGAAATTTTCCTTTGAAAATAAAAGGTTGAAAAGAGAAAATACCTTTGAGGAAAACCCACATCGGAAATAAGGTTAATAAATATATAACATTAAAAGAAAGCAGGATAAGTACAAAGGTCACCCGATATAGCCCATTCTAGGATTATATGAAAATATGGATATAGAGGAGAAACAAACCATCAAGGTCTGATGGAGAGTTATAGAAAACAGGATAAAGAGAAAGTTTAACCACAAGAAAATCACAAACTTGTGATTGGTTAAACGGTCATTGAATCCCCAGTTGGAAAAGTTAACCGACAACATTTTTGTTTTAAGTTACCTTTTATAATGTTGAGGAATTTATTTAAGAGATTTACTAAGAACTTAAGGGAATATACATACTTGTTATGTATACTTTCATTCGTTAATAAATTTTTACCACAAACCCAACTTTTACTCCAAATGGTAACGTAACACAAAAATATTCTATTTATCCTAATTGTATAAGGCTCAAAATGTTAACACATACCATTTAGATTAGTAAACCTATTTTGTAATAACCAGGGACTTCCTGTAGGCTAGTGGTAGGAAATAAAGGCTTGTCGCACTATGGTTGTGGGTTCGATTCCTGCAGCTTTGTCCGACGCGACGGGTTATTCCCCACCCTGCAGGTTGTCCTTTTTCCTAAAACTATAGTATTATAATATTTCAAAAATAATCTTTAGAAATTCTTTAACCTTAAACAATACTATCCATGGTTCAACTTAATCCATTCCAACCTTAATAGTTATCCAAAATACCTCCGTCCAGACTTTCTCGAAAAGGTCTCTAAATTCCAAAATCAATTGTAACATCAGATTCCCCAAACAAAGAAAAGTTTCTCTTATTGTCACATACTAAAAATATGATTACCTTAATCATATTAAAACCTTACTGAAATCAAAAAGTACTGCAGTACAATCCATATATATATATCACATTATTCTTATAACCAGAATATAATCCATGAGTCCAAAAGCACCAATACCTTAATTATTCCGCTTCAACTGTAGTCAGAGCATAAGATTGGCCTTGATCCCTTGGCCTTTTCTAAGGTAAGTTTCCTTGACTCTTAGGACATTCATTTGCATAATGCCCTGTTTCCCTACAATTGTAGCATTCAACTTTGACAGCCTCTTTTTTCCATTGCAATCACGACCCTGGTGACTCTTTTCTCCACATTTATAACAAACTCCCATTCCTTTTAGGCAAGTACCAGGGTGATTCTTCCCACAATTATCACATAATAGAAAATACTTCTTTCCCTTTTTCCCTTTATCTGTCTCTTGTTCCACCGTTCTCTTCTTCTCTTGCTTTACTTTGTTGTCATAAGACTTAGAGAATTCCTTTTCTGTCTTGATAGCACACGAGGCAATATCTTCGGATGATGAGAAGGATTGTGATACTAAAGCTCGACGGAGAAATGGTTTTAACCCATCAAAGAAACGATCAATCTTACTCCTTGGGTTACGTATATAATCGGCAGTATGCCTCGCTAACCTTGTAAAGTTAGCCTCATACTTTGCGACATTCTCATCCTCCTTCTGCCTCAAACTCAGAAATTGCCTTTCCATATCTGCTCGATGGTCACGAGGAAAGTATTTTTCTAAGAAAAGCTCTTTAAACTCCCTCCATTCCATATTCGATACGTCATCATCTTCCTTTGTGTTTCGAATCAGCGACCACCACTGATCAGCATCTCCAGTGAGGCGGTAAACTGCCATGACAACCTTCTCCCTTTAACTACTCCCCAAGGCATGGAATATTTTCTCTAAGGAATTTATCCATTGCTCAGCTACTATAGGATTTGTACTCCCATTGAAGGTTGGTGGTTGTTGCCTCATGAATCGATCTAGCATTGATCCTCCACGTTGCGGATCAGGGTGCTCCATACGAGTAAGGTTATTATTCATAACCTGAGTGAGTTTTCCCAGTATGGTAATAAGTTGATCAGCACCAGTTGTATCTCCAGATCCACAATAACTATCTTGAGCAGGAGGGAAATCCCTACACGGAGTTCGTGCATTGATACGGTTTCCATTCCTTCCACTAGGCGCCATTTCTAAACAATGGCATAAACTAGATTAGTTTATGAATCAAAATACATAATTCCATACTTGTTAAACACTTTACATAAATTGAACTATTTATGGATATAATACATAATTAAAAAAATGTTTTCTTTGAGGAAGTATATACTCGTAACCCTTCATAGTGGTTTGTAAATAAAATGAGAATTATCCTAAGCATATCCCCCGGGAGTGTCGTAACCAAGAGTACAGCAAGGCCCGTTGTCGTGAACCAGTTCCCGTTCGAGTATAGCTCAAAGCGGTGTTTTCGGGTTTTACCCCTAGGTACATCTGTGCCAGAGCCGCCTCTACCTGCTCGTATCCAGACAAGGATGTATTGCTCGGAAAACTCACAAAATCTCTACAATAACAAAATTCTAGGAAGTTCTTCTATACTAATCCTCAAAGTCTATCTGTGGGCTATGTGCTCTAATCAGAGTTTATCTAAATCTAGCTTCCAAGGTTAGTACTAAACTGCCTCTGATACCAACTGTAACGCCCCGACCCCAGCTACCCAGAGTCGGTGCATTACTTCGTAACATTGGCATGATCACAAAAGATCAAGTCTCGAAAGAACGATTAGTTTAGTAGCCTTGGAAACACTAGATACATTCGTAAACATTACATTACATCATAAAGTGAAAAACTAATAACAAAGTCTTCATAGTCCAAACTCATATCCTCTTCTGACTATCCCTGCAGGTCATTCATATAATACTTCTTCACATCCTGGAAAATATTAAAACATTGAAAGGGGTGAGCTCAGATGCTCAGTAAGGATAACAATATTGCGGAAGCTTTCATAAATAAACATCAACATTTAAGGCAATGTCTAACTAAAACAAAAGCCTTTTAAATATGAACTTCAACATAATATGACAAAAGTAAAATGAGATAATTCCATTCAATTCTTCACATGGATATTCTACTGGTCGAATAATCACATGCAATATCAAAAACCACTTTCATAATGAGGGAATGTATAATGCCGGACATTCTGAAACATTTTGTCAAGGCCTCGGCCAAGACGTCTAAAATGATTAAGGCCTCGGCCAAAACCATAAATCAAATTGGGAAAGGGCCTCGGCCAATTCCACGTCTAGTTGTCTCATGAGACCTACCGATGCATCGAGGAGCTATAGAGGGCTCCACCCGTCACTTATTATGTCCAATACATTCCTCATATGAATAGGTTTAAACATATCATAAACCATAACATAATCATATCACATAAATCATGCATAAAGGAAACATAACATTTCCACATTTCAATCACAAGATATCAATACAACACATTGATATAATAAAAACTCTTTTAAATCCATTTTCAATACCAAAATAAAAGAAAGTTAAAACTTTGTATTTATTTTTCATTAAAAAAAATGATGGCTTGTAGAGGAAGCCGAAACTCAAATTATGGTCACAGCGGCAGAGAAGTCGTTGCCGCCACATAAGTACAGAAATAAAAACATTCCCTTTTTTCTTTTAGCAAAACACTTCGTATAAAAAAGATTCCTTTTGAATAAATGTAAAAGTCAAAGGGGTTTATACACCGTAAAAAAAGTTGTGTATAAAACCAAATATGCCTCAATGAAAGGGGATTGAGACGAAGTCCTTAAAAAGATCATTTTTTTAAATAAAGTACATCTATAATGTGTATTCACTATAAGTACACATAAATAATGTAAAAATACTAGATAGGACATAGTAATATCATGACATAATTTGAATGTAGGAGATTAACCCAAAGAATGGAAGTTGGGTTAAGAAATTCCCTTACCTTGTGTCCGACTTGACTCAACCGTTATTAAACCTCCTGAATAATAAACTAGAGTTAATATCTACCTTATTAAGAACCATTTTCAATTTCATTATCCTTTTTATATCACTTATTACAATGTTATGAACATTATGTAATTATTTAAGTTAATAACGGTCATTTTGTCGATCTTTGGTAACTTGAGTCAACAATAAACTTCTTATAATTACAAGTTGTTTATGTGGTAGAATATCCATTATCTCCAGAATTATATTCATGATTTAGATGTCATATATATCTTATATATCCAGTATATACATTCATTTATAATATTACGTAACATTTAGAGGTAAGAAATGTAATGCACTGTTCATGGAGACGGTAAGCCGTACGTACGCATGAACGCTACTTTCATTTCAATTTCATATTTAATGGAACGAAATCATAATGATATAAATGTATAATATAATTCCATTATAATATAGTGTATAATATCATTTAATCCATCCTTTATACATCCCACATATGGCATTAACGATTCAAATCACTTTGAGGGGGCGGTAGTCCGCACTTCCTAAAATGAAATTATCGCGTTTTACCCATAATGGAAATCATAAAGTATGCCATAAATGAAAAATACAGAAGCATAAGTAAAACATAAACATATTATATGTCATATATAAAAATAGTGACATCTTAATGGCCACCTTTGAAGGTGTTATATGAGTGTTGAACAATCATCGTTTCGTGAGGCAGAAATTCGCCATCCACAGAAACCGTATGTTCTTTGACCATTAGATATAGGTGTGTGTAAGTGTAGCTAGAATAATTCTTATAAAAACATCCTAGTATATTGAGGATACTGGTTTTGTTACAAAAGAAATGAATAATAAGAGTTTAGGGGGTTGGAGAAGAAAAATAAAACAAAAAAACATTAGAGAAGACATTACCTCAAAATCGGGTAACTCTTTTTTATTTGAGCCAAAGGATTCCTTGAGAAGATTTCTGCCCAAAGTGAGGCTTCTAGGAGTAAGAGGGGGAAGTTGGGAGAGTATTTGGGCAGAGGTTGGCCGAGCCAAATGGCTTGGAAGTGTAAATGAGGTTGGAGAGGTGGGGGCCTTTTATAAGAGGAGAGGAGGGGCACTTTTGGAAAGATTGAAATGTTTTATTATTTCACAATGCTTTTCGGATTCTAAAGGTCCCACAATTATATAATTCGAGGATAAGGTGATAAGGTTTCGAAATCTCCTCATCCAATAGGCTTTGGACAAGTGTAAGCCTTGGATTTTTCATTATATTCTCATTTTATTCAAATCATTAAATAATGAGGTCATCGCTGCATCATAATGATGTCATAAATAATTTAATTTATTTAATGTCTAAAAATTATAAAAAAAATACTATGATGTAGAAAAGCTTTTTATATTTCTAATCAATATTTATAGTCAAAATTTGGACTTGTGTAACCCCACTTAAAAACTATTTTAGTAAAATAACTCATGTTTGTGTCAATTTAATTTTAACATTAAATAAATATATATTAATGTAATTTTCCAACTAAAGTGACTCCATGGGGTCCCCAAGTTGACCCATGGGTTGTCTTGGTCGGCCATGACTCATCCAATAGGAGTAGGACAAGTGTCATTCTCATCTCATATTATTAAAACATTATTTGTACCTTAAACTACACTAATTACCTCTAATCGCGATTAAGAACTTAAAAGTTACTATTCACCAAAAAATTATTTTAATCTCATTGAACCACATTTTACTTCTTAATGACAACCATGTAAGTCGGATTTTTGAAAATCAAATCACAGAAGTGGTAATATTTCATTTAAACGAAAAATCAGTTATTTAACTACCACTTAGTGGTTTCACTATTCATCAAAAATTGAAGTTTTTCAGAACAAGGCCAAAATTTCACCCTAAGCTATAATTGATATTCCGAATTCAAAATTGATGTCTATTTTTCAAAATTCCAAACATATAAGTTGCATTAATTAATTTTATAATTAATTCCCGCTGTTACGACAAATAGCGTGTTTTTAAGAAACAATTTATATCAAAAGATTGGCAATTGTTTATGTCCAATTTCAATGTTAAATTAATTCTAATGACCAACATTGGATAAAATGGTAAAAATATATTCTAATTATACCTTAAAACCACTAAATAGTATAATTTATCACAATAAATTATTTTTATTAAAAAAGTTGTTTTAAAGTATTTTTCACTATTCATAAAAAATTAGAAGTTCTTAGAAAAATACCAAAAATTCAACATAGGAAAATTTCGACATTCCGAATTCAAAAATGAAGTCCATTTTGAAATATAAAATTTCTATAATTTTAAAAAGTGGTTATTAATATTCATAACAGCTACTTTTATTAGTCGCGGTGTTTTAGAACTCGAAGTTGCGTACAATGCAAGCCATTGCATTATTGAATGAGAAGCGTATCATGGAAGCTCGGGGTGTTACAACCTAAGATGTCTTTTATGGAAATACATCTCACTAAAACTACAACAATCTAAAAAAAATACATCAAGATATGATACTTCGGAGTATGTGCTTTGTCTGCTGATTTGAACTCAGCTCTTTTGCGAGATCCACCACTAGATTATTATCATAGTATAGTGTGTTAGGATATTTACTTCTACATATCATATCCAACTCTTGGATGAAGCTCCTCACCCAAAATTCTTGTTTAGCTTCCTCAGAAGCTATGAGGAGCCTTCAGCGTACTTACAGGGTACTCCCCCAACGTGTCGAGCTATGACTCCTTCTTGGAGTGTTGGTTCTAGGGGGCTGATGGTTCCGATCATGAATGGAGGGTGAGTTCCATCATCTTCAACACAGGTTGTTGGTGTGTATGGAATGAAAGGAACCATGCCATGTTCGAGGGGGTCACATCTAAGGAAGATCCATTACCGCTAGAGTACGATGTTTCCTACTCAATTTGTGTGGATCCAATGTCGATTGAAAGCAGTACACCTCCATTCATAGGCTATATGTGCATAAAAACATGGCTCAACGGTCAGCTAACAGGCAATAAAGGCACTTGGTCTGGTGGGATCCTCCTGAATTTGGATTCAAATTGAACACTGATGGTTATTGAATTCTCAGTGATATGCAAGGTGGTTGCGTTATCCAGGATTCTAGGGGACACATGGCCTTAGAATTCTCGGAACATTAAGGTCATGGTAATTCTATCCAGGCATAGGTAATGACTGTTCTTATAGGTATCACTATTTGCAGATAGCGGGCGCTTGACATCTCCCAAGTGGAGACAGACTCTATGGTTATCCTCGATGCTTTTCATGGTAAAGGTATCACCCCATGGTCCATTTTATACATAATTCAAAAGAAAAAGGTTCTGCTTGATAGTATCACTAGATTCACTCACACGTGGAGAAAGAGAAACATGGTGTTGGATCACTTAGCCTCATTAGATACCCCTGGTATCATGGTCAGTTGTCTTACTCATCTTTCTCATTTTACACCTGAGGGGGTGAACATGATTCAGGGTGATGCCCTTGGTCTCCATTATTTCTGCCCCCCTAGACACTGGTCATTTCTCTCTCTATATATCAATATTTTGTGAATAAAAATGGTATCATTGGATGGTAGGTGACATTAATCCTAGTACATAGCATGTCATACATGACTGACCCAACCACTGATGCGTGTAGAGTCCTCTCCATTATCTTTATTTCCTCATGTTTTGGAGGACACATTTTCTTGGAAAGATGTATTCCATGTGATGGTGGCAAAAATACTCTCTTGGATTGTTCCATATTGAATCACTTTAGTATCTTATCAATGTATATACTTTGACATAGGCCCAAATATGTCTTGGATCTATCACGATGGATATTTATGCTTAGAAAATATAATGCCTCACCCAAGTTATTCCTGGTGAAATGTTTATTCAACCATTCCTTAATAGACTGTAATACTAGTATCTCATTTCCAATAAGTAATATGTCATCAACATATACTATTACGAAAATGAATACACTCCCACTAAACCGTTTGTATACACAAGGCTCAAATTCATTCTTGATAAAACCAAATTCTATTGTGGCTTCATCAAAATAAATATTCGATGACCTGGATGCTTGCATTAATCCATAAATGGATTTATTCATCTTGCATACCTTATTGAAATCCATTAGAGTCATAAATCCTTTAAGTTGTGTTATTTAGACATCCATTTGAAGGTTCCCATTAAGGAAGAATGTTTTGACATCCATTTTCCAAATCTCATAGTCATGGTAAGAGGTAATGCACTTTTAAATTCTGACAGATTTCAACATTTTAACCATTGAAAAAGTTTAGTCGTAGTCAATGCCTTAATGCTAAATGAACCCTTTTACAACCATTCTTGCCTTGTAGGTACTAAATTTTCCTTCCATTTCTAGTTTTCTTCTTGAATACCCATTTGCAACTAACAATATTTACATCAACTTGAGGATCTACCAAAATCCAGACATGAATTTGGTACATGGAATCTATTTCATAATTCATGGATTCTTACCACATGGAAACATCAGTGCCACATACTACTTCCTTGTAGGTTATAGGATCAATATTATCAACTAATAATGAGTCACCATCATTGGTAGCTGTAAAACCATACTGTTTCGTTTCTCTGACCTCTCTCATAATCCTACATAGTTCCTGTTTCTCTGGAATAGTTTTTTCTACCACATGGCTTTATGGAATCTGTTCCAATACCAACTCTTGTGTATATTGAGTCTCAACTTCATCATTTGTCTATCTTGCTCTCACTATCTATTTTAGAGATGTTATCTCTCCCAAGTAATATGGTGTGTCTCTCCACTATAAGCTTTTTGTCAGAGGGGCTCTATAGGTAATATCCCTTTGTTTCCTTAGGGTATCCAATAAAGGAACACTTTGTGTGTCGGGGTGCATGTTTGTTATTTAAAGAGGCCTTAACAAACACATTACATTACCAAAAATCTAAATTTGATAACATGGCTTTCTTTACACACCCGAACTCATATGGAACACCATTTACCAATTCATTTTGTACTTGGTATAGTATGTGCACAACTGTTTTTAACGCATATCCTAAAAAGGATAATGGAAGACTCGCATGACTCATCAATGATCTCACCATTTCCAATAAGGTTTGGTTCCTCCTTTTTCTCACACCATACCACTGGGGTGTGTATGGAGGAGTGAGTTGGGATAGGATCCCAAACTCATATAAGTACTCAATGATGTTTTGATTGAGATATTATCCACCTCGGTCTGAGCAGAGTTTCTTAATCTTTTTACCTTGTAGGTTCTCAACTTCATTCTTGTATTCTTTTAACATTTCAATAGAATCCAACTTATACCTCATTAAGTGGATATATCCATATCTACTATAATTGTTAGTAAAAGTTATGAATTATTAGTAGCCTCTCCATTCTTCAACTCGAAATGGTCCACACACATCGATATGAACCAATTCAAGAATTTATTAGGCAGTTTCACCTTTCCCACTAAATGGTGATTTTGTTATTTTTCATTGTAAACATTCATGAAATACACTAAGTGGTTTTAGTTAGAAAGAATCTAAATATCCATCTTAATGTAATTTTTCAAGAATTTCTCATTTACATGACCTTACCGGTGATTCCAATGTTGGGTGTGGTATGAGTCATGTGAAGTATCATTGTTATCAATTACCATTACTTGGTTTCTGTAATCCAATACCTAAGGACCGTTGTATAAATGTTCCCTACAAAAACAAATTCTATATTTCTAAAAGAAGAAACATTCATTTCCTAACATGAAAAAAAATCAATCTATCTCTAATATGGATACAGAAATATTTTTTTAGTAATAGACATCACATAATAACAACCCTTTAACACCAAGATCGACCCAGTTGGCAACGTGAGGTGGTAGTCCTCAAAAGCTACAATAATAAGTCTATCTTCGTTGGCTACTCGCAGATCTACCACCCATGGCCATTATTATTGAATCTACATGGTTATTTTATTGGGACACATATATTAAAACTAAAATCTATTTATAATACCCAATTTGTAGAAACTGATAGACTTAATTTGATAACATATGCACTCAAAGCCTCCCATTTATTCTTTGGATGGGTGTATTTTTCTTCCAGTGTCCCTTCTGGCCACATGCGAAACAAATAACCTCATGTTCCCTTGCCTCCCCTTTGATCATATTTTTTTGGGAAGGGTTTGAAGAATCTTTGTGCTTAAAACTATTTTCCTTCCCCTTCCTCTAATTCACCATAAGGACCGAAGGATTCTCATGCTTCATATTTTTTTCCACTTGGTGAATGTCGAAAAAGAGATCATATAGAGACTTATCAATGTTGTTTATATTAAAATTAAAAACAAAGCTGGAGATGCTTTGAGTGAGTGATGAGAGAATGATATCAAGGTCCAATTCATTGGGTGAGTTTAAACCCTAGAACCTTTAGGCACTCAATGTAGCCAATGATCTTGACTATATGAGGTGCATCTGGGGAACCCTCTATAGGATTACTCTGAAATAGTGCCTTGGATATATCAAACCATTCTTATCTTGCTCCCTCCCAGTAAAGACCATAGAGGTGGCCGAACATGATATAAGTATCCATGTTTTTGTGAGACTTCATGAGATCACTAGACATTTAATTTAGTATAAAAAATTGAATGTCCAGCACGTCATTTATATGTTTCTCATAGACCAGAAAATCCTCATCACTCACCTATTTGGAAATAGGATCCGGTAGTTCTGACTCCAATACATAATATTTCCGTTCATGGAATAAGATAAAATGGAGGTGTCTAAACTATTCCTGGAAGTTATTGCTAGTGAATATGTTACCTTTATTCAGATTTGATCAAAGAGATAGTGTAGTTGAAGAGGTTTTCATTTTAATTCTAAAATATAAAGAGAAGATCCTTAGTACATTCTTGATTACATTTTATGAGGAATAATAAATTAATTTTATGAAGTCTCCCACAATTTATCAAGTCCCAATGTCCATCACCATTTAATTATGAATTTATAGTTTCGATGAAATTCTAATAGAAAGGATCCATATTACCCATCACATAACCCCGAAAAGGTTTGGTCAAGATATTTGAAGGAATTTATGTAGACAGGTCTTTTCCAACTGCGGTATTTCATCTCCTTGTTCTATTGAGTGGCCGCTCCAATCCTGAAATACTGACATTGGATTTCGTCAACTCTTTCCTTCAATATTACACCAATTCTAGCAAGGGATACTCCTCTTGATATAATATTATTATGTCAACCTAAAATCTTTCATAACGGATTATTGTATAAATGTAAGTGTCCCATCATGGGTTCTTCAAACACATAGTTTTATTGAGTTTTTCTGTTAATCAAGTAACATGAGGCTTGGTCTAACATAATATATTATTTGAGGTATTTTTAACTCTTATGAATGAATTTATTATTATTATTATCACATGCTTGTTAAAATTATGTCGAACTTACTTAGGTGGTTGATCATGTCTTGATAAAATTTATGCCTAAGCTTGATTTATTTTAGTTTTTTTCTTACATTCTTTTTTAATTCATTAATTATGTGATCTTGACAAACCATCCACAACAATAAACCATGAAAATGATATAAATAAAATAAATAAAAGGGAATGATCATGATATTTACTAATGGTTAGTTTATTGAACAGTTGATAAACTAACCCTGACCTTGGGGAGAAACACCTTGAACCTTTTAGATTTGTGTTTACATATTTCCACCTATCCAACTATATATCTCCAAGGATTGGTTTCGTCTCGACTATAGCTTGATCCACCTACACTATCTTGAGAGTTCCATCCATTACATATTATTTTAAACTCACATGTATGTGACTGGTACAATGGGGTTTTACATAAAATAAACTTTGGGCACATAGACACTACATATTAATGACGAAAATGATCATAGTCAAAAAAAATTAATTTAAATAAATTAATTAAAATAAACCGTCCATATAAAAAGGTCCTTGTCTAGATCATGATCATCCATACATGAAATGATATTTATGCATATATAAAACCAGCATTCATTTCTTTGATAGTTATTATTTAAGACAAATCATTCTCGAATAAATTAATTATCATCTTTAATTAAGAAATCCTTCTATCTTAAACCATTTTCTAAATTTATTTGAGATTCTCATCCATCATAAATTTAAAAAAAGAAATTCATTTAAAATTATCCTCGTATAAAACTAGTACCTTGGAGGATACCTGGTGAATTCCTGATCATAACTACCCAATGTGTAGAAATGAACATTAAATAGATGCTAAATTAAAAACATATATATATAACACCCATCATGTGTTGTGGCTCAACTTTGTTCCCACACCATGGTACAATTCTCAAGGGTTTATATAATATAATAAATTTTCTAATAAATTTGCATAATTTGGATGAGTACACGACGTATACTTCCAACTACATGGAGTGTACTATTGTTCACCATCCATCCAATGTACACTCTCGGGGAGACAATGTGTGAGGGTACATAAGAAATATTAGGAGTACACAACATGTCCAGTGGGCCACACATTATGAAGTATCCACATTACGAAATTTCCATTTGGGAAAGCCGTGTACGGGGTATATGGTCTTACCCTAACCTGAAGGGACTATATGCCTTGTCCAGTGTGCCACACTACATGTAATCCGAAAACCACGTGCCACTTGTTCCAGGTAAACTCACAGAGTCCTTAAGACTTATACAAACTCCAATGAAATAACTTGGATTGGCAGACCAGACCCGATGCATTGAACCCTGACCACACTATTTATACTAATGAATACACGCCGCTTATTCGGGTGTTTTACGGCTAGAAAAATTTGGCACCGTAGAATGAGATCCTCTATATTATTTTAATAAAAATTAAAATAAAATTTCATTTCTATAAGGTGAATGAAAAATGAAAGAGGAGGAATATATCTCGAGATTCACATTTGAAGAATGATTAACATGAATTATAACAACTAAATTATTAAATGATTAAACTATCAATGAAATATTTAAATAATTATAAACTATAATTTAACTGATCTGATACCACAAAAAGGTTTCGGGCACAGCGGAAGCATGGTTGGACCAATTCTCAAATTTAATTTTTACAATTATCAATCATCATTCCCTGATCAATATGACGATGAATTCTAGTCTCCATGGAATAGAATCAAAGATTTAGATAAAGAATTAGGAGGACCAAAACCTTTAGAGAGTATCTTTCACATCATGTTTATAATTAATTGAATTAATTTCATAAAGAAAATAATACCTAGATTTTTAGTATTTTCTTTGTTGATGATGTGGATAATCTGGAATGACCGTTCTAGATTGTACTGTTATGCTTGGAGGATCCAAACCTATATCTCTCTATAGGTGATCCAAATGTGCTCTGATGGCCTCCGATCGAAACCACTCATTCTTCAGGTGCTAGCGTGGTGAATGGAGTGTCTTTGTTTGGTCATTCTTGATCGCTTATTCTTCAGTCTGGAAGAACGTCTCTCATTCTTGAGAGGGGAAGAAAGAGGATTTAAGAGAGAAGTCAATTAGATTAACAATTCTCAATTCACCGGTTGTGTAGTTTAGTGCATGATATAATAAATATACATATATATTCATCAACATGGGGCTTTAGTTACAGTATTTAATTGCATAATAGAAATTAAATACATTCATTACCATAGGGAAAACTCATGTTTTTAATAATAATACTGCGTCATTATTTATGGTGCGCCATCTTGCGCCAAATAGAATAAATAAAATTCTATCTCACAAAATAAAATCAGCATTAATTTTATTTTAATTTGTTCCATCTAGTTAAATAATTATTTATTAGCTTTCAAATAATTATTTTACTACCAAACCATCCTTGGTCAACTCAAACTCCACTTCAATTTATTAAACACCTGATGAAATAAATAAATAATATATTATATTAAATATTTAGGACCAAAAGAGGCCTAGATTCCCTGAGGGGGGGGGGAGGGGAATTAGGGTATGGATATTCTATTTCAAAATTCTTCTTGCCCCACTGGATCTTGACCTCTATATTTTAAGGGTTAATTTGTTTGCTCATATGTGATTATGTTGATCACTTATTTTTATATTTATCCAATGGTTATACTTTAGATGCAGTACATGGACATAACCAGGCAGATAGAGAGATATTTACTTGGTTCACCCTCACTGGGCTACGCCCAAGGAGCATACAACGACGATATGCCACTGTACAAAATCCATTAAAGCTCACTGAAAAGTATGTTCGGGCTAGATCACTTCTATGCCCAGGCACACTGCCTTTATAAGGTTTAGGGTCAACACACTGCTTTCCCAGGGGTCAATCCATGTTCTTCTCTCTCTGTCTCACTACCGATTGAAAGGGTAACCTTCTTCATCTTCCTTTGTTCACTGCACTTGGAAGAGATCCACTCATAGTGTATAGACCTGTAGGTCTCTTCATTGGAATTAATACATGCATCCTCAAATGTTGATAGAATCTCTATTGATGTCCAAATTTTATCTACTGATGAATACCCCTTTTCCTCTGAACACTAGGCAATACCTTTGAAAAAACCTTCACAAAGCACCCTACTTTGCGAGGCTCCCAATTTTGCAAAGCTCAAAATAAGCCTTCGCGAAGCACCTACCTTTTCATGAAGCTCTTTTACCAAATACTCTCACGAATCACTCTCACGAAGCTCAAGTTTTCACAGAGCAACATCCCTCATGAAGCTCACTGAGCCAATGCAGAGCTCACAACTTTCGCAGAGCTAGAATAGACTCCATGAAGCTCTTCTTTCGTGAGGCACACTACCTTCGTGAACCACCTTCGTGAATTGAGTGAAAAACTATTTTCCTTGAAAATACTCTCTATTTTTCCCGAGAGGTTTGAGGCCTATTTATAGGCAATTCCACTAACCCTCAAACCTTCCGCGTGATGTCAATGCCACGTCATCTCAAATCGCGAAGCTCCGAAGTTCCTGCCAAAATTCTCTCAAAATTGCTCAGCACAATGACAATTTTCGAATCGCATAGCTCGTAATAGTCATGGATCATCCTGTCAATTCCTTTGTGCCTTCACTACGAAGCTCTCTCGCAAATCCCTTCACCACCATGATGCACTTCAACCTCTATTGTTCGCGAAGCTGGGCATAATCATGAAGAATCACCACCATCATTTTTCTAGTCATAGCGAAATCCAATCCATGAGTCCTATCTTCACAAAACTCATGCCTTTTCCATATTTAAATATGATCTTCAAGGATATACACATTTCGCGATGCTCACCAAACTCCAAATTTTGGACCCCAAAAATTTGGAGAACACTGGAAAACGGTTCCACCTTGTACTGCTCCTTTTGTACCGCCTCTAGATAATCCATTACTTTGGCATTGTTCTTTGTCAACATGGATTTTCCACAACAACACTAGAACTTTACAATTTACCATGGAAGCCTTCTTTTTCAACAAACACTATCAACCCAAAAACTCTGCAATGTCACCTTGATGGATTTTTGTCGAACAATCTCCCCCTTTGGGTTTGTTAACAACTCTTCACAACTCTTCTCAGAATGATTTTCTGCATGATGACACCTCACTGAGTCTCCTTCCATCATCGACCATTATTCACTTCTTGCAATTTGGATAGTGACCAGAGATTCACTCACCACATACTCTAAGCCCACATGATCAATTCTCGTCATGAGAAAGAAGAGTAAATGAAAAGATCATCAATGAATCACTTCATTTCTGACACAAACTATTAACACTCAACTGATTCCAATTTCCAAACTAATACCAATTGTTGATAAACATCAGATACCAATTTTCAAACTGATACCAGTTGTTGATCATTGGAACCCTTATCACACCATTCCAACATCACTCGTCTGCTTTTATCATGATCCTTAGCTATTGTGATATATAATCTCTAATTGATCACTTATAGCATTGTCAGATTTCAAAACGCTCCCACTATCTCACTACTCGACCTACCAGCTTCTCCCCGTGTCTTTTACTAAGACATTTTCGCCCATAAATAACCATATTTTCTCCCCCTTGAGGAATTGAGGAGTCACTATTTCTCTCCCTTTGTCACCGAACCCAAAGGTCACCCCTTTGCAGTCTGCAACATTGGAAAGAACATAGATTAACGCATTAGAGAAAAACACACAATATCACCGGGAGAGGGGGGTGTTACACATCCACAATCTTTTAAGTGATGGGAGTCGACTGAATTCTCAGAGCCAGTAGATGCCTCTCAAAAGATTCTTTGGGTAAGGCCTTTGTCAGATTGTCTGCAACCTAGAGGTCTGTAGACACAGACTCTAATTTTACGATTCCCTGCTCAAACTTTTACTTGATAAAATGATACTTAATCTCAATGTGATTTGTCCTTGAGTGATGGACAAGATGTTTGCTGAGATTTTTAGCACTTGAGTGATCACACTGGATTCCAATTAGAGACATTACATCAATTCCCATGTCATCAAGTTGCTGCTTTATCCATAATAACTATGTGCAAGCTTGAGTGGAGGAAATATTCTCAGATTCTGAGGTGCTTAATGAAATTCAATCTTTCTTCTTTCTTAGCCAAGCAATACCTAGTCCACCAAGATAGAATGAACCTCCTGACATTGATATCCTGTCATCTGCTGAACTGGCCCAATCTGCATCAGTATATCCCAATAACTCTGTGTGGGATTTTCCATTATACATCAATACTATGTCCACCGTGCCCTTGATATACCGAAGTATTATTTTTTACTATAAGAAAGTGGCTTTCCTTGGGATTACTTTGATCTCGCGCTACTTGGCATGTGGCAAAAACAATACCAGGTCTCATTATTGTCAGGTATAGTAAACTCCAAATAATATGCCTATATTCTGTGATATTAACTGTCGTGCCATTATCATCTTTAGACAATTTCATCTGGGTAGCAACTGGAGTCTTCAACTCCTTGGATTTTTCCATTCATTCCTTGTGTCACCTATATACCAAGAAAAACAGTAAGATCTCCAATCATTGAAATTTTGAACTCAATTTTTCTGAATTCGGAAAACGTTCTACACTGTGCTTCATCTGATCTTCCGAATATTATGTCATTGAAATAAACCAGCACCATCATCATTTGATTACTATTGTTGTTGAAATAGAGATTGTAATCAACTCCACCACACTGGAAACCAAACTTCTCCAAATACTGATCAAGCCTTGAGTACCATGCTCTCGGTGCTTGTTCCATCCCATATAATGCCTTCTTCATCCAAAAAACCTTGTTCTCATCTTCATGAATGAATAAACCATCTGGATGATTAATGTACACTTCTTCCTCCTGCACCCCATTCAAGAATTAAATCTTATTTTACATCCTTATGGAACAATTTGAACTTCTGTTGCACTGAAATGGCTTGGAATAGTATGATTGTCCCCAGCCTTGCAACCTGTGAAAATGTCTCATCGAAATATCTTCCCTCTATCTGGGAGAATACTTTTCACAATACTTGTTCTTTGTTTTGGATAACTGTGCCATATTCATTCATCCTATTGTGAAATAACCATTTAGTCCTGATGAAATTTTTATCTACTGGACTTGAAATAATCTGTTGGCCTAGAAACAATCTCCCATGTCTGACTTTTTTGAATTGGCATCAATCACTTATACTCACCCTTTGTTGCTTTCCTCCTCATCACATTAATCAGGAAATTTATAACCGTTTCATTGTTCAGGGGAATCATTCCATTCAACTGCTTCTTGCAGCTTCTTGGTATCCTGAATATAGTCACCTAATACAAAATTGTTAGATCAAAATAAATGATCATATGATGCTTGATTATTGCTGCTTCTCCTAAAATATTTATTCCCTCGATAGACAACACCTGAGATGAGTCATCCAATTATTTATTTGATGTCACTTGCATCTAATTTTTTTATTGAATGCTCCCCTTATTCTATGAAACACATATAATGGCTAGGCCCACTGTTTAGACCCATAACCATTCTTCTCCACTTGAATCATTTATGACAATCTGTCACTCAACATTGAGCCATTACCAAAATCTCAAAGCCTACTGAGTTAGAACTTGGTGTAGGAAACAAGATATAATTTAATAACACAATCACTTCATATTGTGCTATGTTTCTCCCTTTCATCTTCAACTCTGCTACCTGATTTGAGTCAATTGGAACTTTTAAGCATATCACATCTCCAATTTGCATCTTTAGATGCAACTTCCCCTTGGATCGTATCCCCCTAAAACCTGAAACATTTGAATCATTAGTAAACAAAATTAAAATACATTGGGAGAGGGGTGATCTTTTGGACTCCTCAAGATGAGGATTATGGTTGATCCCGATGGGTCAACTCTTTAATTCTTTCTTATAGAGCATCATACTCCTTCCTCGCTTCATCTATCTTCCTAGACAACTTTAACTACTCTGGACATATGACTAAGCATTCATTACCCACATGATGAGCCTTTTTCTGATATGTAGATTCTGCTGGCTTGGCATTTTTCACAATTTGGGGTTTAAGGACACTTGTACACACATCCGTCTTTGATGTAACAACAATATAACACTTCCCTTGATTCCATCTCTAGGTAAGAATATCTCTGTTTGGAATCTTCCATTTCTTCTTCCACCATTGTAGTGATATTATTTTTTCCTCCACTTCTTGTTGTGGAACATGACATGAAAATTTTTCAATGAATTTTTTTTCATCATTCTTTTGTCAGCTATCTAAGTCAACACAATCTTTTGAAACAGTGGTGAGTCCCCCACTAAACATACATTCATCTTACTAACTGGTGTTGCATTTCCTCACTTTTTCCTCCAGGTTTTTCATGTTATTTCTTAGAGAGCGGTTGTGAGTATTATAGAGGAGGTGACTGATACACCTTTCTTTCAACTCCAGGTGATTCCCCTAAGGCTATAAACTTATTCTTAAACTTACCACCTTGTCTTCCATTGTATAATTTCTCATTATGCATCACTGGAGTTGAGAATCTCTTTCCAAGTCCCTTAACCATTTCTGCTTTCTTCTTGCTGCAATGTCTTTCCAAATGCCCATAATCAGAACATATAAAACATCTTCTATTAAAGGCATACCTAGTTTAATCATTTCTCAACCGAGATGTTGATGCAGCCTGAGTTCCACTTTTGATATTGAGCTCTTGAGCTTTTTGACACATGCTCATGATGTGCCCCATTATTCCACAATAGAAGCAATAAATGGATACTTTCTTATTATAGACTCTTATTTCAGACTTCTCATGATTCTTCTTCTTATTTTCAGACATAGAAATATTTCTCTCTTCACAGCCTAAAATGTATTCACAGCCTCTGGAAAAAAACTCTTTGTATGACCGTGAATCCCACAAAAATAGCACATGATATCATTGCTTCCTATAAAATTTTTTTTAGGTCTATCTCCAGCACCTACAAGGTTTTCATTATCTCTGGTGATTTTCACTACTCTTTTCTTATCATCCATAGGAGTGAGATCATCATATCCAATTCCAAATTTTCCAAAAATGGATGGCCTTTGGGATGATACAATCCTTTCATGCTTCTCCTTTGATGTAGCATATTTGTCTTTCATTCCATCATCATCTGCCGAAGGATAATCAAATAATAAGTGTAAGGAATCCTTCAACATGGGCTTTCCTTTGGTATTAGATTTCTCCACTTCATTCTTTAATTATTCTATCTCTTCTTAAATTTTTTTATTATCATATAAAATGATTCAAGTTGGGAATCAATTCATTTATTAATACGCTTATCTATACTAATCTCATCATTCAATTCACTTGTTAGCTTATCCACCAGGTCACCATTCTTTTTTACTTTCATTTTTTTCGAAGCGACAAATTCAGAGATGGATGAATTCTCTTGTTATAGCCTTTGAATCTTCTAAACTAGCTCACAAAACTGTTTATCAGGATCATCGTTTGTAGATTTCAAACTTTGAATTTCATCTGTGCTCAGATTCTTTCCCTTCACATCAACTTTTGATTTTTCTATCTTTGTAGATCTCCTTCATAGTTCTTCATCTTGAGAATCAGTATTCTCCCTCAGATCAGTAGCTATATCAATAAGCCTTTGATTCAAACCTCTTAGATTATTGATCCGAGTTTCTAGTGATTGGATCCGAATATCTTTAGATTTAATCTCTTCATTCAACTTCTGATCCACTTCCATTATTTTATGGAAAACTTCTTCTTTTTTCCTTCTGGGAGATTCCTCATCATCAGTAGTTACAACATCACATTGAATATCAAGTTCTTCACTCATTCCTTCAACATCATTGATTGAGTATGAATTTTAACTGTTCAATTTATCCAAATCAATATTTGGTTTAATACTTGATTCCTTTAACTAAATCACACATTCTCCACAGACACTTCTGTACTAAGGGATACCACCTGGCATATGCTTCCTCTTGGACATTATACCCTTTTACATGGCACACTAAGATAAGAGTAGACTGAGTATTTAACCACATAGATCGACTGATCCAAGGCAGAGGAAACAAATATGATTAAAGAAAACTTTCCTCTGATACCAATTGTTAGGACCAAAATGGGCCTAGATACCCTGTTAGGGGGGAGGGGGTGAATTAGGGTGTGGATATTCTATTTCAAAATTTTTCTTGCCCCACTAGATATTCACCTTTATATTATAAAGGTTACTTTATTTTCTATTAACTGTTTATTTTGATCACTTATTTTTATCTTTATATGATGGTTATACTTTAGATGCAGTGAGTGGACACAACTAGGCAATCACAAAGATTTTTACATGGTTCACCCTCACTGGGATACATCCAAGGAGCATACCACGATGATGTGCCGCTGTACCAAAATCTAATAAAGCTAACTGCTAATTATGTTCGGGAAAGATCACTTCTATGCCCAAGAACACTGAATTTACAAGGTTTGGGGTCAGATCACTACATTCCTAAGGGGCGCTTCCTGTTCTTCTCCCTCGGGCTCACTGCCGATTGAAAGGATAACCTTCTTCTACTTCTTTTTCTCACTGCACTTGGAAGGTATCCACTCACATTTTATAAACCTGTAGGTCACTTCATTTTCATTAATACATGCATCCTAAACTATTGATAGATGCTCTATTGAAGTCCAAATTTCATCCACTGATGAATACCCCTTTGCCTCTGAACACTAGTCTATTCCTTTCGAAAAACCTTCGCAAAGCACCTTTCTTCGCAAGGCTCCCAATTTGGCGAAGCTCAAAACTAGCCTTCACAAAGCTTCTACCTTTTCACGAAGCTATTTCGCGAAATACTCTCATGAAGAACTCTCACAAAGTTAAAGTCATTGCAGAGCGACTTCCCACGTAAATCTCACTGAACCAACGCGAAGCTCACAACTTTCATGGAGCTAGAATAGCCGCCACAGACCTCTTCTTTCGCTAAGCACATTGCCTTCATGAACCACCTTCGCGAATCTAGAGCAAAATGTTTTTCTCTGAAAATTCTCTCTCTTTCTCCCGAGAGGGTCGATGCCAATTTATAGGAAATTCCACCGACCCACGAACCTGCCGCGTGAAGTCAACGCCACATCATCTCAAATCGCGAAGCTCCTAAGTTCCTGCTTAAATTCTCTCAAAATCACGTAGTACCAGGGAAATTTTCTAATTGTGGAGCTCATCGTAATCATGGAGAATCCCTCCAATTCCTTCACGCTTTCGCTGCGAAGCTCCCTCTCAATGCCCTTCACCTCTTTGAAGAACTTCAACCTCTATCGTTTGAGAATCTTAACATAATCACGAAGAATCACTGCCATAATTTTTCTGGTCTTCGCGAAATCCAATCCATTAGGACTATCTTCGCGAAACTCAGGACTTTTCCATATTTAAATGTGATCATCAAGGATATCCACTTTTCGTGATGCTCACCAAACTCCAAATTTTGGACCCCAAAAATTTGGAAAACACTAGAAAATGTAACCACCTTGTACTTCTCTTTTTGTACCACCTCTAGATCATCCATTCCATTGGCATGGTTCTTTATCAACATGGATTCTCAATAGTAATGCTGGAACATGAAAATTCACCATGGAAACCTTCTCTATTAAAAAACAAAATCAACCAAAAGATGTTGCAATGTTACCTTGATGGAATTTTTCCCAACATAAATAAATATTTATTAAATGTTCTATAAGATAAATAAATATATTTTACCCACAATCTGGTGAAAAAATATTTATTTAATTTATGAAATAATTTTAACATGAATAAAATTGTTCCACTATCATGAGAATAATATATATTACATTAATTAAATTCAAATAGAATTTAACCAAGACCACGAGAAGCACTTATTGTGTGACCCTCTTGGATTATTTTTCATTGGTTTTAGGCGAGCTTACCTAATGTCCTAGAGTACTGTCTAAGAACGAGTTAAGGCACACAAGAGAAAGAACATAAAGTCACGAAAATGACATCCACATACAAACACTCACTGTGTAACATAATCACTTTTTCTCAATATATCATCAATGTAGATTCATGATAGTGTCATCAACCATTACGATAGATATGTCATTCTTTGACTAACTAAAATAAAATCCTCATTACACCATTGCCATGGAATTTTGTGCGATGGTTCTATTTCAATCAAAGGGCTGAGATATCACCTTTCATAAATAGAAGGGACAAATCATTCCTAGACTCATCCATTAAAAACATGACACTCGTGACGCAACAAACTTACCCTACATCCCACTAACTATTTGCATGACATTTTTCGTCTGTAAATCAAATTACACAAGTCGTGACATGTATTTATGATAATTTTAAAATCTATGGAGCATTACACATGATCACAAATAGGAATATTCGATGACACCTAAAAATGCGGAATTCTTACTGGTGGGTCTGTTCTCATAATCTCCCATCTTAGAGATTACTAAGTATGAAATTCATGATAAGAAGTCTCATCTACATATGTGTACTCACACCTGATGGTATGTACATTATGTTTTCCATTATAGTATTTAATCAAATAGTAGAAAAATATTTCAAAATATTATTATAGCATTTCAAGGTTCTCATCATAGCGGGGAACTGCCAGGATCTTATCAATGTGAATAATACTCTAGAATATTATCATATCATAGTCATATAGAAAAATGAAAAATATATAATAATATGTTTGATATTTAAAAACATTTAATATCTTTGCAATCAAATTACAAACTATTAGATTTAGTACCCCGACTTGAACAACTTCTTCATCTTAATTATCGATCTTGATGTCAGGGGAAATCTTCTTTAAACTAAATGGGATCAGAAAGTTCCCTATAGATTATTTGATTTATATTTGTTCCAAATCATTAACGTTTTGATTTTTTTTTAAATATGAGTACTGAAATGTTTTCATAAAAATTAAAAACATAAAGTCTTGTTTTCCCAGTTTAGATTTTCTAAACATTGACTTCTCTTTATATTCATTGGTGAAAATGTATATCGAGCCTAGGATTCGATTATCTTTGGTTTTCTCTTCTCCTCAATATCACTTGTATCACTATCAATGATTTTGAAATTCATCTCCCTAATCCTGGAACAATTTGAAATTTATTTCTTCAGTTTTTCATATAATCCATAGTTAATATAAAATCAATAACTTCCAACTCAAATGAGACTTGAATTTTACTTCCACTAGACTAACGATCTTGAACCTTTAATTTATATGTTCAAAAAACAGATCATCCATAAACACAAGTTATTATTCTTCTATTGTACACACCTTCAAACAAAATAATAACAACATAAATCCATTAAAAGTTACATAAAAATAGGCTCATCAGTGAAAAATGATTTCCCATTCAAAAAATAAAAATAAATCCAACAAATATTCAGTCATTGAGTTTCCCCTTTGTAGATACAATCTTGAAATAAATAATGGTAATTTTTACCTCAACTAGACCCCACTATCATCATCATAATCCTCATTAGAATTCAGGTTCCCTTGATTGAGCTTGGATTATGTTATTCTTTGACAGGCTTAACTTGACCTAGATTCTTCTACAATCAGAGATGCTCAAAACATCTTCTATATATGTTTGGGAATATTCAGGAACCAAAATTCATTATATCACAAGGTAGAATTTATAATTCATACGGTCTCTTTCAAGGAAATTGTACGATTCATCCTCAGTTTTAGTTTTCCTCAATAATTCAGTTGATCTTAATCCAATCCATGTATAATAATTTCTCTTTTTTGGGTAGAATTAGTTATCTTACACTCATCATTTGTATTTTCTTTTGAAGGAGTGATTTATCTTATACAAAAAACATAATTCTCCTTCCCAAATTACCCTACACACTGCCTCCAAATGTAATATTTTAGCGAATTCTCTTATGATTATTTTAAGTAGATAAATTCACTCACATTGATTTCTACTTCCAAATAGTGTGAAAAATTGAATAATTTAAAAATAAAATAGAAAAAAAATTAAAACTAAAAATAAAAAATAAAAAAAAATACTTTAAAAATAAAAATTAAAATAAAATATAAAACATTAATAACATACATTTGATAAATAAAAGTACTAAAATAATAAAATTCATTAATATCAAATATTTAAATATATGACCTAAAATTAATATTTGAAAATAAATATAAAAATAAAAAATCTTAAAAAATAAAAATCACAACACACATTCATTATTCACCAATTATATTAAATATTTATAACAAAATAATCGATAATTAAAAAATTAAATACAAATAAATCTAAAAATAAAAATTTACCACTTAAATACTTTTTCTTCATTAAATATACATTTAAAATACTAAAATTTATTTAAAAAAATTCAACAAATGAAATCCACATAAAATTCAACCACACATAAGATATTTCTTTTACTTGATAAATCCTTTATTCAATGACAATGGTAGAAAATATAACTCAATATAGAAAAACAAAAATTCTATAATAAATTGATTTTTATAAAGATTTTCCCTCATGTATTATCTAAAGTTGAATGATTGGTTACCCTTTCAAATTAAACATTCTTAATAAAAAATTGATTACTTTTTCACAAAAAATATTGAAGATAAAAAATTTATACAGAATCTAATAGAGTTAAATTGGTATCCAACTTAAATTAAAAACATACCTTTACATCTAGGATAATAGAATCAATTTATTTAAGGATTCACAATAAAAATACACTCAATTTTTATCAAAAATAATAATAATTACAATACAATATAAATAAATTCTTCTAATACCTTAAAGAATAAAATAATGAATGAATGAAGGAATAGTGGTTAAAATTGGATTACTATTTTCATTTCATAATTAATTTGGATTCATAGCTTATTAATTTAATAATAATTAAAAAGTTCAAAAACCAATAATGATTGTATAACATTGTCCAAAATTTTTACCTTGATCCATTTTATTCCAAAAGGATTTACAAATAATTTTACTTGGTTAAATATATAAAGTATTAATAATTAATCTCCTCCAAGTGTCATCATAAAGTTAAATTTTGAGAATACATTTTCACCCACTAAAAATTTCAAGGTTATCCATCAAAATGGGAAACTTTTAAAAAAGGTCATTTCTGATGGGTTCAATATTGGAACACCACTAAGTAGAATTAATAACCCCAACACACTTAAAACACAACATCTTCCCCATTATTTAAGTTCAAAGTTGAATACACAGTAAAAAATCAAACTCAAAAAGATTTGACAATGTTTTACAAAGAATGCTGTTTTAAAGCTGTAACATGAATGATCATAATTTTTTTGGAGACACATAAATAATTTCACGTTTTATGTCATGAAAAAATTCCTTCTAGACACTACATAATAATGAAATCTCAATAAAATAATTTCCATAAGTCAACATGTTATAATTTATTTTATGAATGATTCTCAACTGAGAAAAATCCAAATAATTATGTTAAAACATTAATTTAAAAAATTAGTCTGAGTAGTTATAGTGACAAAAAATAAATACAATTATTATTGACTGAATTTAAATATATTAAGAAATAGTGTTTACAATTAACAAAATCATCCAACAGTATATTAAGGTAATTAATGTATGTAATAATAAAATGAAAAAAGAAAACCCCTTAAATATATAATTCTTATCTACTAAAGAACAACATGTGTAACCACCCTTTAGGTAATTATAAAATAAATATTATTAACAAGTTGAAGTTCCTATAACAAAATAGATCAGAAATAGTTATCAAAATTTATATATTTGATAGAAAATAACTATATATAAAAATAAGGGAGGAGATATTCTATTTTATAAAGATGAATCCCCTTGATGCATTGAAAAATAGTTGAAACTCATGCATTTGGTGGGTGAAACCTCCTCATCTAGTCACTCAAATGGCCATGCCAATCATGAATTCATGATCACAGAATAAATAAATACTATCCATAGACACTAAAAAAATCTCATCATATTCCATGATAAGAAATCAATATTAAAATAAATCACCATTAAGATCAACTCTTAAAAACCAAAAAATACAGGCATAAGAAATGGTGAGAGTGTGTGGAAGTAAGCGCCATGCCATATTAGTAGGTAAAAGCGTGATAATTCACCAAGAGATAAAAGATGTATTTGTTTATTAAAACTAAATTAAATAAAAAATGAAAGTAAACGTTTCATAGATTTTGGTTTTTCTCCCTTGGAGTGATGACTTTGTAGTCCCCATCTAGTGTCTCTTAGTATTTAATAGTAGTAACTAAGAGGATTTGGTTTCCTAAATAGGAATGACCATATATTATTTGCTCATTTATTTTTAAGTGAAGATTTATTTTTAAGGGATTATGATCCTTAACAAGATATTTAATACACTTTTTATCTTCAATATACCCTTAAAAACATCATTGGATGTTGTGGATAGCTCTCCCACAACATCTAGATTTTTTCAGAAACTAAAATCCTAAAACATACAAGAAGATACAATAGTAGGTAAGGTGTCTCTAGGGATGTGTCATTTAACTCAAAGATATCTTCTCCACACCCGACCTCTAAATTTCCAAAAACCAAATTTTCAAATACAGAGTTTTGAAAAATAGATTCGAGAAGAGGAATTTCAATCATTATTTGAGATATTTTTAATTATTTGTTAACTAAACATATTTCCTTTATTAATTTATTATTATATTTAACATGAATATCAACAAACAAAATAGTCGAGTCCAGAAATTAAATACTTTGAAGGTATACATTTATTTCAACCAAAAAAATTTCAAGTTTATGTTTTTTCACGTTGTTATTTTATTTCATATATTTCTCAACTTTAATCTCGCAACCAATAATCACATGTTGTGAAAAATTTCTCTACTAAATTATATGATCATGTGCACATATTTCGATTCAATTTTTAGAATATATTACCTTAAAAATTCAGATGTATTTTTTAATTTTAAATCAATATTTAGATAGGAGAACTTCAATATAGTCCTAGAATCATTGATTTACAATTTATAAATATTTTCCTAGGGATCTTTAATTTCAATTTCAAGTTAATGAAAACATAATTTTTTATTAAAAAACCAAATCCATAAAGATTATCATAAGGAAAAGAAATAAAAAAGAGAATATGATCAAGGGGGTCTAAAAGGGTGAAAATCGAGAGAATCACCCCTGAAAGTATTCATACATCCATTAGGGAGAGAAAAAAAACTCGAAAATTAACTCATACCATCAGTATTGACCCTTGAAGCTGTGTATTCTATTGCTTGATTCCTTTCTCTCCCTGTGTGATGGAGTATAGTGTCGTACTTTATAAGTCTTTTACACCCACGGATATGAAAAATGATGGACCTTGATATAAAAATACAATTTGGGAGCGAGTGAAGGATGATAGTCGAATCCGTTTCAATGGTAGAGAGATCAACATTGTTCTCGCAACATAATTACAGACTATTTCATATAGCACATGCCTCTGCTAAAAAAGAATCACCCAACCCATAAGATGTACTGAAGTCCAAGATCATGGATCTGAATGAGTTGCGAATGATACCACCACCTTGCATAATTCAAGAGCTATAAGACCTATCCACATTGAGATTTAGTCCAGATGAGGGGGGTGACCAAATAATCCAGCATCCTTGAGATGACACGATCTCTCTTGAGGGGGGGGGGGCATGAATATAGGATATGCTAAAGAGACGGGGACAACTCCTAGCCCTTAAGAAGAAGATCTAGATCATAAACCAAGAATTTTGATTTAATAACCTTGAGATGTTGCGATCTACTGACCCATTTATTGTGCAAAACAACCATAAAAATATTTTTCTCTACCCGAGCGGCCATTTCATAAACGTTTCTAATGAAAAACGTTTTAGTGGAATAATGAAAAATAGATATTTATCTTATAATTATAAATTTTTTTAATGGAATTTGACATGTTTGTTTTCAATATTTAAATCATTATGTGGATTTTTTTCATTGGTTTGATGTTTCTCCAAATTTTCCAAGAATTTATCACTAAAAAATTTATAAAACACTTTTAATTCACATTTTAGTTCAATTTTTTTGGTCTTACTTTATTTATTTGTTTTACCATGTTTTTGTCTATAGGATTTTAATTCTGGAGTCATGGTATTCTTTAATTAAATTATATTTATAACTTATTTTGAGCTTTATGTTTTCCATTTGTGAGTGATATTTTTGTTTTGGAGTAATAAATTTCTTATTTTTCATTATAAAGAAAAGGTTTTCAAGGATGGTTATAGACAATCTTCTAGGAAGTGTGCCCATTACAATGAAAAAAATCACTATAAATCTCATTTAGTTGATCTCATCCCCCAAAAGAATCCATTTTTATAAGCACACAACAAAAAATTTCAACATTAAAAACACAATAACGTTCCAATGATCAAGAACACATAAGAAGAAAAATAAATGTATACAATTATATTGATATTAGAGAATACAAATAAAATTTTTATATTATTTATTTATATTTTATTTATTTTTAACATTTTTATTATTGTTATTTTAAACTCTAAGATGATCTACAAGCACCACCCACAACGATATTTCCAAAATATTAATCAGAATGATCATCAAAGCAATATAAATATTAAAATTTTAAATTTTACGCTCACAACTTGTTAATGGAAAGAAGGATTATTCCACATAAAAGGAAAATGATATGTTCTATGTGATTATTCAATGTTCCGAACCACTGAAAACAAAGACAAAAATAATGAAATATGTGTGTGAAAATGATGAATAATTTAAAACGGTGAGTTAGGGGAGTTACTGCTAACATAATTTAATGAGATAGGTCACAATTAAAAGAGTATGATGAAAATTCAATTAATTATTCATGATGAAATAATGATTTTCATTAAATATAAGATAAAAAAATCATGAAAACTAAAAGTTAATTCACTAAACAAACTTTTATTCATCAATTAATTCTCACTTAATTACTCATGAAACACAACCTATAAATTTATTAACATATGGAAATAGACTATGTAATCTCAAATTTTTATTAACCTATTGATACTTTTATAAAATTTAAGAGCATATTTGGAAGAATGAACACCAAAGAGAGTGAGTTGTAGAACTGAAGAATGAAAAATAAACATGAACATGAATTGATATATCTAAATAAGAAAAAAAATTCCTCATAAATTATATATTTTCTATGTTCATGGAATTAAAAAAAACAAACACAATAAAAATAAATATTAAAAAGTAGATAAAGGGAAAAAAATATAAAATCTTCTCTATCAAGTCGAAGTAAATATCACAAAGCTTGATATCTGATTTTCTCTTTTAATTAATCTCTTTCTCATGCTTTCAGAAAAAAATCCTCTTGCTCCTAATTATCCTATAGATATCTAGTGTTAGATCTATTAGTTGATCTCTCTAGATGTGTCACTATCTCTAAATGAATGACACCTTTTAATTCAATAAAAAAACTATTTATTTATTTATTTCTCTATCACCTAGAAAATATCACAACACCTTCTTTATAGGTGGTAGATCTTGGTTGGCTTGTGATATTTATTTGTATCTCATTTATGTTACAATATATTACCCCTTCTAATAAAATTCCCATGCACATCTATGCAGATTAATCGTATGCACTTAAACTTATCTCAAACACTTTATCCTTCCACACTGAAATATAAATACCATAAAATTTAGTTACTTCTTAAATTTATCTACATCATAGTGATAAATATCAAGAAACCAAATGACAATCACATGGAACACAATACTAAAGGCTATAATGAATCTAAAGATCAAATAATTGTTTTTTGTGGATTGGTGATTTATTGGGCATTTAAAAAAACAAGTAGTGCACTCTTGAACTAATACTCACAATTATAGAACTAGATCACTACAAGGTATAATTATTAATTATATGAACATGAAAACAAACACAAAATTAGTGAAAAAATTCATCTTCCTCACCATGGATACGAGGTCATCATCTATTTTCTCCATACAAAACAAGCTCAAATAGCTCCCAATAGATTCTTTAATATATCTTTATCCAAAATCAATTGTGTATTGAAATGTTTTTTTTTGTATAAAGATGATAATAATCATATTATTATCTAAATTTGAAACTAAATTCTTGGTTACCAAATCAAATCTTTTCAATTTTAACTTCTCATTATATTCGTAGGTGAAAATATTTTTTGAGATCATTCTTCAATCACATTTGGTTTTCTATATTCCTCAATATTTCGGGTATCAACATCAATGAGTTCAATATTCATCTTCCTTAATCAAGAAAAATTCAGATTCAATTTCCTCTCTTATTTATATTATCTAAATTCCAGATAAAATCAAAAAAAATCTACTATAACAAAACCAAGATTTTACATGAGCTAAACCAAAGGGCGTAAACATTCAATTTCAAAGTCCGTGACTCGGCTCATCCTCATACTCAGGATCATCTTATTCGGTACACACCTACAAAAGTAAGCATAAAATTAATATAAATAAATTTAAGTTTACTTTATAATTGTTTTATTAGTGGGGAATGATTTTAATTTCCTTAAATATGAAGAAAACCGGTATCTATTTAGCCATCAAGTTCTACCTTCACATATCCAAGATTGTAATAAAAAACAGAGGAGCCTCCCTTGATGGGACCCAATGAGCATTATAATATGCCGCATAAAAATTTGGGTTCCCAAAATTAATTTTTGATAATATTATTTTATTATATTCTTTTTATGATCTAGATTCTTCAAAAATCTCAGATGCTCACAACATCTTATATTTAGGTTAAGAATGAATTTGGAACTCAACTTCATTCTAGCTCTAGGTGGCTTCAACCTTCTTACAGTCTCCCTCAAGGATGTTTTAAATTTTGATGTCTATTTTGGTTGGCCTAAATTATTTGGTTGAGCTCAATTATAACCCCATAGAATAAATTATATTATGTGATTATAATAAATTATATTTCACAAACTACATGAATTCTCTTTTGTAGTGGAGATTTATTTTACATTGAGAACATAATTCACTTATTGAAATTACCCTTCATGATGCCCATCAAAATAATTTTACCCCAATTCTCTTACAACTAGTATAATTATCTTATTACAAATTCGATTATGTGGTTTTCTACTTTTTATTAAAATGTATAAATAGTTGAGGTATTTAAAATGAAAATAAGGAAAAATAAAAATAAATTATCACTTTAAATAAAAATTCGAAATAAAAAAAGACAATAAAATAAAAAAAAATTAAATTCAAACAAATGATATTTAAATATTAAAAACAAATAATGAAATTAATAACATTTACTAATAACATAGAATTTTTTATAAAACATAAAATATATATCATAAATCAAATATGAAAATGAATCCAATATAAAATAAAAATCTTGATATAAATTCATTATTTATACATTTAATTAATCATTTTTAACATAATAATCAATAATTTACTAATAAAAAACAAATAAATATCAACACTATAATTAAAAACATAAATACATATTTTATAATTAAATACACCTTTAAAACAAAAAATGTGAATTGTTGAAATGGATCAAATTAAATCCAAAATTACTAAAACATTCAAAGAATAAATTTCCACATCAGTGTATTGGGTTTATTTCAACAAACAATTTAAAATTAAGTGTATTCTTTCTTGGATGTCTCGAATTCCATGGATGTTTATGGACTATATTCTCAGGTTTTTGACTATTGTTAAATTTAAGAGATTAATCTAAATCCCTCAATCTATTGAGGATATGACATGTAGGGACTCATATTGAGTTTTAATTCAACTCATTTATCAATTTGTGTTTCATTTAATTTTTATTTTGGTATTGTTCAAACTTTTGAACTATATATATTAATATTTATTTGTTATTTTTATTTATAACATAATTATATAGTTGAATCCATTAATTTAGTTTTAATTTTTAAAATGAAATTTACACCCCTATTTCTGTCTTAATCAGACCAAAAAGTAATTATTTTATTTTTCTATAATGTTCAACCCAATTAGATATATATTTTCTTTTACTAGATATCTATTATAGAATCTATTGGGTCTATTTATCCTTTTATTTTTAAAAAATATCAAAATATTTCCTAAGATATTTTTTATTTTTCTTTAATTATTTATATTTAATCTGTGACATAGAAAAATAATCATTCATCACATCAATTTTTTTTCATATATAAATTTATAGGATGAATAATAAGTAGGAGGTACCACATATTTTTTCTCATAAAGTTCATATTTACCTTCTAATTTGATACTTTAGCTTCATATTTAGAAGTGTTGTCATCACTAGTGTCCTTTGAGGCACTCCATGTAGCCTCCATTACTTCTTTCTCATTATTATAATCTAATATATTATTATACATATTTTCTTAATATTTCATAACTTTAAGATGAGGGAAATCAGGTTTGAGATGCTTGAGCTTCTTATATTCATAACACCTTATTTATCTTGTATTTTAATTAATCATTTTATACTTGTTACAAGATTTCTTGAATCCTCTCATCTTATTGTAGAAATTATTAAATTTATTAGAAACATGAGTAGTCATATCACTTGAATATATGTTTCTTGAACTTTTTCTATCAAATGAGTATGATATTTATTTTCCTTCATTGATAGTTTCATATTTTTATGTGGATGCTTTCAAAGTAGTATTCACCTTTTTATCATATTATGTTATTTTATCCTACTTTCCTATTAGCTTCAAATATCATAAGTCTTCTAATAAGATATTTTAATTTAAAATCCTTAAAAGCAATATACTACCTAATACCAGTTCAAATTCCAATCCATTTTGATGAAAAAAATCAAAGTACTTGGAGTGATTTATCAGTTTTTGGAAAAACATTTATTTAGGTAGGTACATTATTTATGATTTTATTCAGCCTTCAATTTATATTAGTTATTATCTCACCATAAACCATTATTATTATATAAATCATTTATTTATATTGTTTTATAAAAGTTTCCTTACATTATCAGAACCTTCATAAGAAAAATAAATAGTTTTCCACATTTAATGAGTTATATCACTTTTTGAAACCCAGTTGAACTCATCAAGACTGAATCTACATATAATAGCATTTCGTTCCTTGGTGTTGAGATCATATTATGATTATGTAGTATCATCCCATTTCTGTGGATCTCCTTTAGGAATGTTTATTGTGATTGACAGCTTTCTAGGAAACATTTAGACTAATATTTTTGAGATGAATAATCATTAGATACTTCGAACACCCATATTTATCTCAATTGAAATAAATATCCATAACCATATTAATTATCAATAAATTTTTATATATTGCATCGATTTGAGAAATATTATTATGAATCAACATGTTAGAGTTTATAACTCAACATTATCAACTATTTATACCAATTTCTTACTTGGAGGGAGTTACATAATGACTTGGGTGGGAGGTGATATAATATCTTTAAATTTTTACCCTAATAAAAATAATCCATCAAAATGTTTTTACACATTCATCAAAGATGAATAAGAAATAAAAAAAGTTATTAAAGAGTAAAAAATATAGAAATTATTGTGGCTTGGGGATAATGACCCCTATTCCATTCCCCCAATGCTCAATCTTCAATATTATTTAATTTCACTATGCATGCATTTTTCTTAGAGACATAAAAGTTGAGTAAAAACAACTAAAACTTGTTTAAAATGTCCCAAGTGATTTTATAGGTATCTACCTTTTTATGAAGCCTATCTACGAACATCGATTACTACAAACAAGGAGTGTTCACTTAGTAAAAGATAAAATTTACAGAAAAATATATAAATTCAGATCACATTTAAAGGAGACATCTTAAAAAAGATAAGTGGTTCTTATAATTATAGAATAAGGATTTGGAAAACAACTATGACAGATCTGTCTAACATAATTGATGTGTTATTTAATGAATAATAGCAATAAGTTTTCATTCTTCATAGAAAATAAAAAATGTTATATGTATAAGAAATAAATGTTTAGTTTGTGTTATTCAGACGATGCTATATTACATTAGTGTTATATCTTTCTTATTATCGACATTGAATTCAAATTTCTATATATACTCTAATGATAGAGATAAAATAGAATAATATAATGATTCATTATCTTTCCATGTATATGAAATTTGATTTAAAAAATGGAAAACATATAGATTGTCTTTTTTGTAACCATGGTATTCATTTGAACATCATAAATTATTAGAAATATAAATATTATTTGATTCATATTTACTTACATAGCCACCAATTTTTTTAAAAAAATAGAAGGAGGTATTTATTTGTTTTTAAATTCATGCACTTGTAAAAAACTCCTATAAAGAGAAAATATGATCTTTTAGAAATACTTTAAATAAATACAAATTTGAAGGGAATTATTTTCCTTGTAGATCATTTCTATCTTCAAAAAATCATTAAAATTAGTGACGTTTTTAGATTGTGAATCTAAATATTATTATTTGTTTTCTATGATATAAATCTTAAACTTCATGAGATATCATTTTGTGAATGATTTTTCATCTCTTTGTATGATAATGTTATTTTTATTAAATAAATGGATTGGAAAAACTATTTCATAAGCTAATTTCAGCTCTCATATTCTATTTTTGATCTGTTTACAAAATTTATGAAATTTATATGATATTTTCTATTGTTGAATATCAGTACATTTACTTTTTGATGTCCAAGAAAAAAATTGGTAATTCATATGATAATTTGATCTTCATATAATAAATTATTTTTCATAAATTTATATCTTATATTACATTATTCAATTTATTATGATGATACCTATAAGAAATAATTTCTTAGGATAATTTACTTTGTTTTGAAATCTGAAATCTATCTTGAATATTTCTATTTGTTCATAAGAATATTTCTATGATGAAAAGTAGATTTGTTAGAATCATATGAAAATTGATGGCTCATATGATAAATGATAATCTCGTATGATAGATTATTTTCACCTCTGACGTTTCCATTAGAAATATTTCTTCAAACATTGAAAACACAAATCTAACCAAAATACTCTAAAATTAAATTTTACTAAGAATAAAGCACAATTGGGTGGAAATGGTTAAGATGAGTTTATTAGTAAAACTAATGGGGATTTTGCGTGCATATAAGTGTAAGAAATGTTAAGATATATTTGAAAAATATTATTATGTTAAATTTGTATTTGTTTTATGCATATATTTATATATGTGTATGTATATGTATGTGTCTATATATGTATATATGTGTATGTGTATGTGTATGTACATGTATTATGTGTATAAACGTGAATGAATGTTTATGTATGTATATGTATATATGTGTGTGTTGGTGTATGTATATGTTTGTTTATGTGTGTGTATTGTCATGACCCCTCCCTCTAAAGGTACCCATCATACTCTCGTAGTGATGAAAGGGAGATAATGACCACCAAATCCCACCTCTAATAGTTTTAGAGTTAGTTACTATCACTAAGGGTATATAATCTATAAAATGGGTGTAATTACACTCAATATAAAAATTTATCATTTAATAGATAAGATGAAATACACAAATAAGCTCCAGATCATATATAAAAAAGTATCAAAATATACGAATTCAATATCATACATGAACTAAAATAATTGAAATGAAAATACTACAATAAGAAACCAAGAAGTTACCATGAACTCTTATAGCTCTTGAACAACTTCATAAGTGATAAATGACTAGCTTGACCCAAAAACAGCTTCTATGGATGTGAAAAATAGATTATATCTACATAGGCTAAGAAAAACATGAATAATCAATAGGATCCACCCCAAAACCTATTATGGTAATCCCTCTCATGAATCATCCTACCAAAACCCCAAGAAATCACATCTTATCCATTCTACATCTTTTGAAGCCCAACATAAGATCATCATCATCATCTCCTTCATAACCAAGTAGAATTCGAAAAACCCCCAAATCCCATATATCATGCATTATACTTCAATACATCTCAATGCATGCATGTAAACCCTTGGGAACTTGTATCCACCAGGAACGAATACATATATGTGATGTAACCTCAAGATGTTATAATCCTCACATATGAATATAGAATGTTTGAGAGCCATTAAAATCCATGTGAGTACTAAATATGATATTCATTAAATCTTTGAATATTTCTCATATATACATATTTGATAAATACATATTGCAAAACAATTATGATTTTCATTCAAGGAATATCATTCCATTCATCGTGTAGTATAATTGTTATTTTTTGTCACTTATTTTTCTCCCATGTAAGTTATTATTTATAGAAATAGTTTTACTAGATGAAATTTATAGGAGATGTTGAAACCATATGATGGATTCAAGAGTTGGTTAAAGTAGTAATTTACTCATCTTTTATAAACACGTGTGTAAATGTAAAATCCTAATAAGTGTTATTTTTTAATTATATATTATTGATATTTGATTGCAGTGGATCTGGGGATTCTAAGAAAAAACTCAAATCACATATAACTCTATTTATTCTATTCTTTTTATTAGAGGTTGTAGTCGGACATGGAGGAAGTATATATCCCATGCATGTGATAGATGATTCAGGAACAATCGATGGATACTCATAGAGAGATAATTTATTTTTTCTTCTCATGAATTTATATTTAATAGGAATATTAAACAAATATTAAATGATTAATATTCTCTTTTGAGTATCACATATATTATAGTAGGTTATTCATTTCTTTTTATCTAAAATTTTATTTATTTTTCATGTGATATCATTAGAATAGGGGTTAAATTTCTTTTTTTCATCTGAAAATTATTATTAGATAGTAAAAATTCCCTTCAGTTGTATCAGAACAATGACATGATTTATATTGATATACTATTTCATTGAAAATGAATAAAATTAAAAATAAATCAACGCATCAACCGTCTCCATGGATTAGCAATCTTGCCACCACATCATACATCAAGGCATTTTAGAACATTTTTTACAATTAAAAAAGGTTAATACCACTATGCATTCAGTATGTCATTATAATAAAAAATGTTTTGGTTCATTTATTAAGTGTTAATGCATTTTAAATGGATAACCAATCTTCACAAGTGTGTATAATGGATGTCTATTTACACTTGTTCATAAAAAAATCTTTAGAATGAACACTATGGAATATTGTACATTGTAGTGGAATGATTTACCCTTATATAGCCTAACTATATTGGGAAAAGTGAGCATGAACACCACCAGAGCATAGTTTAAGTTATGGTTGTTCAAAAAAACTTCTTAAAAGAAACTACAATATAGTACAAGACGTAGTGCGAAGGAAAAAAATAATTTTTCCAATGTTTTCTTTTTAAATTAAATTAATAATGTAAAAATAATATCTAAATTATAATAATGTTTGTGGGATATATTTATTGATTGATTTTTTTGTTAATTAATTAATTATAATCGATTAATAATCAATTAATAATATATATATAACTGTTATTTTGAAATATTATTTAAAAATATTACATGTTAATATTTGAAACACATTTTATTCATCCAAAATGCTTGATAGATTATTAATACTAGTATTTATTTTATAATAATAAATAATTATGCTTAAAATATTTATAAAATACATAAATGAGGCTAACATATAATTTTTTTTATATTTTAAATTATATATTCATTATAATTATTTTTATTTATTTATATTTATTAAGTATTTATTTGAAATTCCATATATTTAATAATATTAAGTAATTTTTATTTAATATTAAAATAAATTATCTACATTAATATTTATATCATATCTTTAAGGTGATGATAAAATTATAAAATTGTTTATAATTAGCTTTTATTTATGATTTTTTCCTAAATAGTTAAATCATGTTTATATTGTTGACTTATTTATTTATTTAAATGTAATTTTATAATTTCTTCATAGTTAATTTTTTAATATTATAAATATTTGTATGCCAATATTTATATGATAAATTTATTATAGGATATATTCTTTTTTATATGCCAGGAATTACTCCATAATGAATTTAGTTTTTCATCTTCTTTGACTGTGATTTGTAATTAAAGGTATGATCCTAAATTTAGTTTTTAACTTAGTTTTTGTATATTAGGTTTTTAATTATTATTAATTTCATTCTCTCTTGAGTAAAATATCAAAAAAAATTAGGGACATGGGGTTTGACTTCCTACCTACTTGGAGTCATATCCTATCACTTCGAAATTACTCATATAGATATTGTCCATATAAAATAACTCTAAATCCTTTACATGATCTGTTCAAGTGCCTTATGATTTTGGGAAATTTTGATATGTATGAATATAGAAAACTTTTATTTTTGGTGAGTAACTCAATAATAGGGTTGCATAAAGGGCTAAACATCAATATGGTTTAAACATATAGATCTTATCGAGGGAATAATATTATAATCTAATTTACAAGAGTAATTCATAAATAAAGGGAATGACATGAGGTTAGATAATGATATTAGAATACCCTTTAAACACTAGTTTCTAGATTCCAACCAAAGTGACACTTTTCAAGATATTGATCATTCATCTTGGTATTGTTAATAATATCATGAGTACCCCTATATTGTCTTATGTAAAGAAATAAATATATACATACCTTTGTATTAACTTTTTGTATAGTTATTAGTCATCATGATTAGCCCTTAATAGTTCTTTATTATCTTTTAATTAGGTATTTATTTGGGTTAGGGTCCACAAGAAACCCAAAAAGTTAGTATACCATATGAATAGATTTGATTTTATCCATATGATGAATTATATAAAGATTTATCCACTCAAATATAAATGTTTCACAACAAATATGATTGGGATAATTCCCTACGTAAATAATAATGGATTATTTTCATGAAAAAACTAGTCTAATTCATGGTGAAATGTGGAACTTGTGTCCCTAAAATATATGGTGTTTTAAAAAAGTTTCATCATTTTAGTGGGATACCATTTAATAAATGTACTTATTAAATGATGTAACATGATACTCATTTCATAAAATATTCTTGTATATATGATTAAAATCATAATCATTAATCTAAAATTCAATATTAATCATTGTAAGGATAAGCTTAATGTAAACTACTAAAAATAATGGTAACTTTTGAAAAGAACTTTAGAAATATTAATGATTTAAGAAACATTTTTAAAGATCTAAAAAATAGTATGTATTAGAGATTACATATTATTTAGTTATTAATTTTTGGTGTTGTTAAATATATGAATCTATGTGATTATCAACCACATAATGACCCACTTAAGGTTTCAAATTCATTAGATAAAAAATGACTAAAGGAATCTCAGTTTCTAAACATATACTCAATATGTTTTGGTATATCAATAATTTATTTAATTTTATCCTCATATACTCAATATTATTGGTTATACCAAAGTGTATTAAATATGGTTGAATATGTTAATGACTTTATGGGACTATAGGTTCTACTAAATTTTTATTAGTTATAGAATTTAATTCTTTTAATTTAATAGATATATAATTTCAATTTTGTGATTTAAAAGTGCTATAAATATATATAAGGTTAGAAAGAGAAAATAATTAATGTTTGAACTTTTTAGTTTCCTTTCAGGTAATGGAGCTATAATGCTGCTTAATTGATTTCTTGGATACTTCAAACATGGTAAAACATATCATAAGATGTGAAAATTTTATCTCATTTAGCTCTTGAGTAGAGCATGTGAAGAATTATTGTTTAATGAAATTAAATGGATATTTTAAACACACATAGTTTATGTATTGTTTAATTCTATGATATGTTTTAATAGAAAATAAAAATTTATTATTAATATTATAGATTTTCTCCTTTTTTCATTTATAGAAATGGTTTGATAATATGATGTAATTAAAGAATAACATACCAGATAATATCAAAGAGTTGAGTATGTCTATAATAGACTTATGGTGTTATGTTCTAAGGTAATTTATTGACTTTATAAGTGGGTAAAATTTAAAATTGGATGTAGAAAAGTTAGTTGAAAGAGTTAAAAAATTCTTTTTATAATGACCTATCCTAGGTTTTCATTTGAACTGACACTCGAACTGACCCTCCACTAGAATGAACATTTAATGGTTTTGATTGTTTTTATTTTAAATGATTTTAATTATATAAGTTAATTTAAAGTGGTAAAATAATCAACCTACTTGAGTTGGTCTTTTAAAGAATCCTCGATGAAGCATAAAATATTTTCAACACCACTTGTGTATGATAACCCTTCTATATCCCCACCAAGTTGTTTCTTTTCTCATGATTACTTAATTAGTTGAAAGATGTATCCAAGGGTTATTTAGTGATTGTGTGTATGTTTTTTTATGATTTAATGGATGTGCATGCCTTACTATTCATTGTGTTCCAACATGGGTGAGGTTCTCAAATAGACTGTTAGTGGTTTCAGGATGGATTATATGGGACATTGAGTGGTGTTCTTATATGGTGGTTTATTAGGTACTAAATAGCTCAATGATTCTACTAGGTTTGTATGAGTTCTTATTTCTAGTATCGTAAATCATAATATTTGTTCAGTTCATCTTCCAATGTGAACTATATTAGATCCCATGATCCATGATTGTTGATCAATGGTTTATATATAGAATTTGTATCTTATTCTTTGATATTATCCCTCTTGATTATATTTATTTGGGATCTATTTCTTGTATACTTTTATTATCCAACTTCAATTTATGATGGTTACTCTGTAGAATGTTCTATTATTTTTTTTTTCTTCTTAAAAGTGGGTTTTAATGATGTTTTGGAAAATGTTTTAATGTAAAGTATTTTATTATAGATTTTTAAATGGATTAAAAATGGATGAATGGAAAATAAGGATTTGGCTGTTTTAAATTTTTCATTGATTGGTTGTTTTAATTTAATAAAAACTATTAAAATGATGATTAAAAACTATGATTTTTATTGGTTTTTATGTATTGGTTTACCAAAACTTCTTTTTTTTAAAAAAATTTATTTTTAAACTAGATTTAGATGGATCTTGAATTAATGTTTTGTCATGTAGAAAGGAATGTGGTGGCGTACTGAGTGTTTATGAGGTAATGCTAATATTATATCTTATTTACAGGTTCAACATCAGCCTATAATATCCCTTAGGGAGTTGTACTAATTGGGATTTGAGGTAATTTTTAACTTATAATGTTCATTCAAGTGTGTATATTAGATGTTTTGTTGGAAATTTCTTCATTTTCAATGAATGTTCTGCATACGGCCATTTAAATGATTTACCTTGTCCATATTGTCCTTTTACTATTTATAGAGTTGGTTGTGTTTAATTACTTTGGTGGATAAGGATAAGAATTTCTTATAGGTCACTTCTATATGAGAGGGAATTTTAAGGTTGAGTTAAGAGTTTATTTCAGCATTTTTCATCTGCTACCTATTTATTTTCTATATATTTGATTTTTTTCATATATATTGGACTTCTAGAATGTTCATTCTGAATTTTTATGAGATATTATTTTTTTATTAATATATAATTTACGGGAAAAACAATTCCCAATGATTATTACAGATCTCCTTCTACTTGTCACCAGCCCATGGGGTTCAGAAATAACCTATGTGCAAGTAGTGATATATATTAGATAGAAACCCACGACAAGTCATTAAAAATGATATTAGAGGATGCTTTTTATTATTTCAAAAATAACAACAGTGTGATATTTGGACCATTTGAACTTGAGTGGTATGTTTGGAAGGGGATTAAAATTAGTTATTTTCAAATCCAAACCTTCAGTTTCCAGGGGATGTTTAGTTTTGGATTTAATTTTTGATACTTCTATAGATTGAGATATATTGTATAGTGTTGATCTATGGTCTTTATTAGATTAAAATAATGTCTTGAAAATTTTCTCTATTTTTGAGATGGAAATAAAGTCAATTTCAAGTATGTGTGGTTTCATTTCATGACATGAAAAACCATGTGTTTGTGGTTATGATGGTAAATAAAATAAATCTGGGGAGGGGATGGATTTTAATTTAAAAATAAAAATAAAATTTCTTTCTACTTCAAGAATTAAGATAAAAAATGTTCATACTATTGATGAAATCAAATATTGGACAGTTTTTTGAATTAATGACAAGATCAAATATTATAGCAACTAAAATAAGTTATGTATTTAAATACAGTTTGAAAAATGAAAATGAAATTATCATTATTTTAAATTACCAATAAAAGAGTTAAACTATAGGAACTTTAGAACACGATTAATTACAAAAACTAAAATTTAGAAATGGAAACATATAATTTTAAAAAAACACGTACTATTGGTTATAAAACCAAATATCCCTTTAAAGTATATTTTTTAAAACCTCACTTTTCTACTAATATTAAAGGTAAAATTTGTAAACCTAATGTGATGTATTGTAACACCCCAAGATTTCATAGTACGTTATCTCATTAAAGTATTCAATAACTTGCATTACATTCAACACCGAGTTCGAGCGCACCACAACATACCAAACTAGCTGTTCAAAAAATGGTTCTTAATATTATTAATTGAATTTTAAATCTTATATACTCTATATAATTTTAACATTCATATTATGTTTTTCGTAGACATAATATAAGAGCAAATTTATTTTTTTCAGATAAAAAAAGTATTTTTCAAAAAATGCAATTTTACCACCTTTTAATGGGGAAACTTTTTAAAAAACCAATATTTGACACTTTTATATATTCAAATTAATGAAATTAAATTATTCTTTAGAAGAGGGACATAAAAATTTAGTTGGAATAAATTTTTGGTACATTTCTGATAACATTCATATTTTGATGAATAGTGAAAAATAATATATTTTAATTGAAAACATCTTTTTTAATCAAAAAAATTTATAGTGTTAAATTATGAATTTGAAAGGTTTTGATGTATAATTAGATTATATTTTTATCATTTAATAAAATTTAGGGAATTATAAGTAATTTCACATTTAAATTTGACTTAAACACATGCCAATCTTTTGATAGTTTTTACTTTTTAAAAACATGCTTTTTGGTTTTGAAAATGAGAAATGATTTGAAATTAGTAAATGAATCTTTTATGTTTTAAATTTTGTAAAATATAATTCATTTTTTAATTCAAAATATCAGAATTATCTTAGGGGAAATTTTTGGTATTTTTCTAAAAACACTCATTTTTTGATGAATTGTGAAAAACACTACGTTATTATTTTAAACCAACTTTTTATTTAAATAATTTCTTATTTTATTTTAATTTATATTATGTCAAAATAGATATATAATATCTATATATGTTCAATTAAATTAATTGGAGTAATTTTATAATAAGCTTAGATACATAAAATTTTATCGAACTTTTTACCGTCTCATACCCACCTGCTAAGAGCATTTGAAAATTTGAATAAAATTTAATTTTACCACTTTTGTGAGTCTAATTTCAAAAATATGAGACACACAGTTAATATCGTTAAATAAAATATAGCTCAATAATATGAAAATAATTTTTGGTGAATAGTATCTTTTTACTTTTATTTTCAACGGTTAAAAGTAAATAGGGTAATTAAGGGTAAAAATGATATTATTATTAACATAACACATTTCATAATTATATTTCATAATTATAATTCAACCAAAAACAACCTTATAAATAAAATATGGTTTCCATTTTTTTCCACTGGGATTAGATTGTTATTTTATTTAAAGAAGAGTTAAAAGATTTAAATTCAAAGTTTAATAACTAAACCAGTTTTAATATAGGGTTACACAAAATATAAATTAAACTATAAATATTAAATATAAATCTAAAAATATTTCCTACATAATGATATTTTATTTATAAATTTTAGACATTGAATATTTTAATTTATTTTTGACAAAATGATGATGCAGTAATTACCTTATTGATTTAATATTAAAATAATTGATATTATAAATATCCAAATAAATGTAAATTGGGACTTATGGTGAATTCCACTGATTTTCTAGGTTAATATGACATGTTAGAGTTTTTCAAATAAATTTTATTCGAAGTGGTAATGTTTTTATGGCTTTTAACAAAATCAAATACTAAATAGTGTCAAAATTGACACAATTGAGTTTTTAAAACAAATATTATAGTATTAATTGATATAATAGCCCTAAAAATATCTGGTACAAAAAAACTTATATAATAATATAGATGACATTAATCAACCACTTGGGGTTTGATTGGTATTTTATAGTAAGTTTATTAATCATATAATATAAAAATACAATGAGACAGTGTAAATGTCAAACTATTTAACTAAGAGTTAAATCTAAAATATACGGTTAATATAATGACCTAAACCTGTCTAAAACCTATTGGTGGAGATTTTTTATACCCATAACCACCTTATATTTTATATAATTTATTTTTGAGCCACTAGAAACTGAAAATGAATTTATTAAAAAATAATATTTCACGATTTTCCTAAAGTGACCATCACCTCTCTTATAAAAGGGAACTACCTTTTCTTCTAATTTCACACCACCAAAACTGTTTTCCTCAGAAAAAACCTTCCCAAATATCCTCCAAACATTCCTCTATTCTTCCTATAGGCCTTCCATCTTAAAGATCCATTTTGATCAAATCAAAAAGAAGAACTTGAAGAAGAGGTAAATATTTCTTCACCTCATTCATGTTCTTTTAATCTTCCACTTCCTCTTTATTTGTTGTTTCCATTATAAAATAATAACTCCGGTATCTTCTGTATATTGTGATGTTATTATAAAAATGGTACAACCGTATTCATTATTCTACCCATCCTATAAATGACAAAGTCATCAAACGTGCATACGTACAGATTATCGTCTCCACATCATGGTGTAGTTTGTTATTCAAACACTCCATTATTTGGATGGGTATAATAATGAGTATGAATGCTGTAAATAATAAATATTACATGTTAATTATTCTGTTTATATTATATACCATCAAATTACATACTATTTCTCCATCAATATAATGATATTATAGCTCTTGCATACGTACGGATTTTCATCTCTATGACGTGAGGAGATTCATTTCCACATTCACCATTAAATGATGATTATAAAATATATATAATTAATAAGTATGTAATATATTGAATAATAATAATACTAGATTTATATATATATATATATATTTATGTACTTACATATATATTATTCACTTAGTTTTGTTCAATATGATATGAAAACGGAAACAGAGTTTATGCGTACGTACGGCCTACCGTCTCCATAAACGGTGTTTTCCATTTCATATATACGTCTATTATACATATTTATATTATAAATATATATGATATAAACATCTTGTTTTATATTCTGGAAGTATTTAAATCATGATCTAAGTGATACAATCAAAAGTAACAAGTTAAAACACGTACTATAAAGAAAGCGATTATAACCCGAAATGTTAAACAAACATGGAAATTATTATTAAATGGATAGTATAAAGTCATAAATGAATCATGAAAGATTTCATAAATATTAATATGGTTTTAGTATAATTTAATAACATACTATAGTCTTTATACAAGAGGTTAAACGTACCCTTGACTAAAGGAAAGTGCAAGGAAAGTGTTAATTTCAGAATATCTTTATTATCCAAGGTTGTTTTAACATAAATATCTACTGGGACCTATTTATTATCCCTATCCAAGTTTCATAAAAGATTTTATAAAGAGATTATTTTAAAGGTACTTTTTCACTAAAATATCATTTTATGTGTTTTAAATATTTATTCTTCTCAATCATTCCCATTAATGGCCATTTTTTCCAAATGGTTTTAAGGATATATTTATTTGAACATGAATGTTTTAAAATATTAATTATCTTCCACAGTTTCAATGTGGTATAAGAAACTTTGATTAAAAAATGTATTTAAATATATTCCCTTAAAAATTTTGTGACTTTTAATGGTTTTCATGAAAAAGGGATATTTCTCTCAAAGAGTTTTACAAATCATTTTCATCTATGTAAACATCATGTGATGAATTTTAAAATAGTTTGAAGTTGATTTATTATGATACAAATATTCCATATTGTATTGAAGTTTTTGTGATATGTTTGACTATAGATGTGTTATTTTTATACCATTCATGGTTTATGGATAAATTATTGACATTTTGTATACTAGTTTTTATACGAATGTTTATTTTATATTTCATGTGATTATTAGACTAGTAGAATATTAATGTGAATAAGTAAATGGGATTATTTGATTTTTTATTTTCCATATTATGATGAAGTTTATGTTTAAAAGGATTTTTTTTAGTCTAATACATTGCCTTAAATTTGTATGCTTGTTTATGAATGTTTTCTCTATATTGTTATCCTTACTCAGCATCTGAGCTCACCCCTTTCCTATGTTTTATTTTCACAGGATTTTAATAAGTGTTTAATGATTGATAAGAAGGTTTAAGAAATGGTATTAACGACATTATCAGAGGATTATTTATGTGGTGATTTATTTTCTAATGTGTAATGTAACATTCATGTATGTAATATATTTTCCAAGAATGATAAAATGATTGGTCTTTTGGGACTTGATTCCTTGTAATCATGCCAATCTATTAAAATAATGCACCGAATCTGGGCTTCTGGGGTTGGGGAGTTACAGTTCGTATCAGAGGAAGTTTAGAAACAACCTTGGAAATAGATTTAGTTAAACTCTGATTAGTGAACATTACCCTAAGATAGACTTTGAGGATTAGTATAGAAGAACTTCATATTATTTTGGTACTATAGAGATTTTGTGAGTTTTCCAAGAAATACATACCTATTTAGATACGAGCAGGTAGAGGTAGCTTTGGCACAGATATACCTAGTGGCAAAACCCGAAAACACCACTTTGAGCTAGACTCAAATGGGAACTGGTGCACAAGAACAGGCCTTGCACCACTCTTGGTTACGGCACTCCTAGGGGATATGCTTAGGATAATTCAAATTTTAATTGCAAGACATTATGAAGGATTTATGAGTAAATACTTTCTAAAAGAATACATTTTATGATTATAGATTATATGCATAATATTTTCAATTTACGTTAAGTATTTTACAAGTTTATAATTATGAATTGTGATTCATAAACTAACTTAGTGTATACCATTGTTCATAAATGGAGCCTAGTAGAAGGAATGAGACCTCCAACAATATACATGATCAAAAGTGTAATAAGGATCATATATTTAATTGTATTAATCAAACATTTAGAAAGTAAATAGTCTCCCATGTATTATTATTATATTTAGATATAGTATCATGTGTTAATAAGATATGTAAATAATTTTCTGAGTCATGGTAGATAGGAAGAAAGATAAAGGGACTAAGGGAAAGAAGGATTTTCCCATATGTGAAAAATGTGGAAAGAATCACCTTGGTAAATGCATTAAGGGAATGAGAGTTTTTTATAAGTGTGTAGAAAAAGGACACCAAGTATGTGATTCCAAGGGTGATAAAAAGGATTCAAATGTACAATGCTTCATCTCCAAGGAGTTGTGACACTACGTGAATCAATGTCCAAATCATTAGAGTATACCCCAAATACTGCAATTGGAAAATAATCAAGATAAGATACTACTAAACATGAAAATGAATGATTAAGGTTTCTTATGTTGTTATTAAAGTATTGTGTCATTTGAGTATTGTATTAATGATGCATATGTTATAAGATGTCACACCTTGACATTTAATTCATTTTTATTTATTTAATTATTGGCCTTGAGTTCTCTCGCCAAGGTCTGAGTGGGGTCCCGGGTCAAAATTGTTGCCATTTAATGTTTGTAGTGGGGTTCAGACCCGTAAGCGGTCACCGCACGGTTGGCGATAGCAATGCAGCTGGCCCAAGTGTCATGAAATTACTCATTATTTTATTACTATTATTGTTTTTGTTTTTTTAAATGATTAAAATATTTATTATAATTAATATTTTGTTAAAGCTATTATAATTAATTTCTAATCATCATTGTTATTTAATTATTATTAAAACAATTATTATTTTTATTATAGGTAATTTTTATTAATATTATCTTAATTATTGTTAATTTTATTATTATTATAATTATTATGGTATTATTTTTAGTATTATTATTTAATTGATATTTTTTTTATTCTATTTCAGATTTTATTATTATTATTATTATTATTTTATTACAATAAAATGAAAAAAGAGAACTAACATATCCCTAATACCCAGTGACACACCCACCTTTCCTTTCCAGGCCGCGACCGTACCTCTCCTTCCCCTTCCCAGACTGCACGCACCAGGTCTTCCCCCCTTGCTACCCTTCTTCCTTGTGCCTCGGGCCAGCAAGCCAAGCCCCAACCCCTTGCATTGCCGCTCCTCCTATTTAAAGGAGCTGATCAGCCCACCTCTCCCGACCTAGCCCGCACATAGCCCCTGCATGGCCTTCTTCTCCCTTCTCCGGAGCGTTGTACATCTACAATCCCTACAGAATTCCATCACCAAGGTCGTCAGCCTCACCCCCCCTTAGCACACCTCGCCATACTCGCTCAACGCTGCACCAGACCCCCAGCCTTTTCGAGCTTTTCCAGGTCCTTACACTCCGCTGCAACTGCACCCCATGTCAATCCCCAATGTCACTGCTTTCCCTAGTCGCCTTGCGCCGACTCGCCTCCCTGGTCGCTCATTGGTTCTCCCTGCCCAGCTGGACTCCTCCTTCTGGCGCACACCCAGCTCCACCATCCCTTCTAGTTGTGACAACCGATTTTCCGGATTCCCTATGCAGCCACTGGCCATGTGAGCTCCACTAGCCAAGGCCCCCTCCGATGACCCCTTTTTTCTGGCTAGATTCCCAGTGGCCTTCCCTTTTTCGGCACCCCTCCGGCCAGCAGTGACTTCTTTCGGCGACAACCCCCATTCTCTTCGGCAGTCTCCTTATCTCCCATGGTGGAGTTTTTGTAACACCCAGACCCATGTTACCCAGAGTCGGTGCCTTATTACATAACATTGGAATGATCACAAGGAAATCATGTCTTGAAAGAAAAATCAATTTAGTACGATTAGAAACAAGATTCATACATACGTTCAACATTACAGATTGAAGAGAAATACAACACAAATATATTTCATTAGAAACATCCAAGCCTCCTAGATTATGCCTACAGATCACTCATAAATAACTTCTTCGTATCCTGGGAAAATGAAACAAAATAAATGGGGATCTCAAATTCTCAGTAAGGGTATGTATTACAGTAGAAAATGACATATTTATTAAGCATGGTAAACAATCTAAACCACATGCTTTTACCTATAATAAAAAAGAATACATTTATGAAAAGAATATGATATGAATAAATAATGCCATAATAAAACATAATCATGGGTATTCTACTAGTCGAATGACCACATGAACCATCAATATTATTTCTATAATGAGGTAATGTATAATGTTGGAAATTCTGAATCATTTTGTCAAGGCCTCGGCTAAGACGTCTAAAAATGATTAAGGCCTCAGCCAAAACCATAAATCAAATTTAGAAAGGGCGTCGACCAATTCCACATCTAGTTGTCTCATTAGACCAACCGATGCATCGAGGAGCTATAACGGGCTCCCCCATCACTTACTAAGTTCAATACATTCCTCATATGAAAAGGTTTAAACATATCACAAATATTTGTATAAGAACTAGGATACGAAATGTCAATAAATGAACCATATACCATGAATGGTATAAAAATAGCACATCCACAGTCAAACATATCACAAAACCTTCAATACAATATTGACGTTTTTTATCATAATAAATCAACTCCAAATAAACTTAAAATCCATCAAAGGATGTTGACAAAGATGAAATCAAAACAAATTTTAGAGAAATATCTATTTCTATTTTGAAATAATTTAAGAGTAAAATAAAATTTACATTGAAAATATTCTTATAAGCTTGTAAGGGAAGCTTCAACGAGTTTATAATTGTAGAAAATAGCCGCACCCGCCGTATATGTTAAAAAGACATTCTTACCTTAATTTTGTTGAAAAGGTTAAAAATGACCTTATTTGGAAAACGATGGAATGATTCCTCGATAACCATCTTATAAAAAGTCAAAAAAGTGTATAAATGAATTTACCCCATAGTCGATAAAATAGTAAGAATTATTCGAAATACATTTTGGAGAAACATGAATGTGGATTATAAAGAGGTCCCAGTAGATAATTACGTAGAAATAACCTCGGATAATGAAGAGATTGTGAAATAAACCCTTAACTTGTACTTTTCTTTAGTATATGGTATGTTATACTCCTGTATAATTGTTAAAAAATTGTTATTAAATTATAATATAACCATATACATATTTATGATATCATATATAATCTTTTAACATTGATTTTTTAATAATATCTTAGTATTATCGTCGTTTTGGGTGTTAACTCACTCGTTTTCTTTAATATGTTTTGTTACATAATCCATGTTTTTTATCCATAGGTTGTATGTTATTCATATCCATAATGATATCAAGTCCTTAAACATTATTCTTAATCATCAAATGATAATTAGACTTGAATGGATATGATGGGGATTGAATCTCATTACATTCGTGGAGACTGTAGTCCGTACGTACGCTCGAGCGACAATATCATTATTTTGATATTAAAATAATATATAATTGGTTTTTATATAATATATAAATAATCATTATAATGTTATATTTATTATTTACTTCAATTAAACATTAATATCATACCCATCCATATAATAACGTTTTGAATAACAATTACACCACGATGTGGAGACGGTAACCCGTACGTACGCACGTATGGTGACATGTCATTCAAAGGATGGATAGAATACTAAATATGGTATTAAAATACTTATAATAACATCACAGAATATATAAGATACTAGATTTATTGTTTTATAATGTAAATAACAAAAAAATAAGGAGTTGAAGAAGAAAGGAACTTGAAAGAGGGTGGTGAAAACATTACATTTTCTTCGGGTTCTTCCTTTTGATTTGATCAAAAGGGCTCCTTAGGTTAGCTTTATGATAAAACTATGGCCTATAGGTTTAATTTAGGGAAGTTTATGGGATATTTGGGAAGGATTTGGCTGAACCAAAAGGCTTTGAAGGTATGAAGAATTGGTTAGAAGTGGTGTCCTTTTATAAGGGGGAGGAGGGGCTCTTTAGGAAAAAATTAATGTATCAATTTATCATAAATTTATATTCGCTTTATAATGGCTCCAAAAGAGATTATTCAAAGTCTAAGTTGGGTGTGGGTTAAAATAGTTTCATCCAATATATTTTAGACAGGTTTGGATAACTATATTAACCTTATCATTTATATTTAAATCTTAGTTAAATAGTTTGACATTTAACATGTCACTTTGTATTTTTATATTATATGGTTAATAAACATACTATATACATCCATGCGACCCCAAAGTGGTACATTAATGATAAAACTATCATTATATAAGTCATTTGGATGAACCTTATATTTTTAGGAATATAATATGAATTAATATTATAATATTTGTTTTAAAAACTCTTTTATGTCAATTTTGACATTATTTAATAATTTATTTTTTTAATGACTTAAAAAAATTATCAATTAGAAGAAAAAATCATCTAATAAAACATATCATGTCATATTAATCAATAAAATTTGTGGATTTCATCAAAACTTTCAAATTATATTTATTTTAATATTTATAATACCATTTATTTGGTTCTTTCATTAATAAGGAAAATACTTCATCATTATTGTGTCATAAATAAATTTAATTATTCAATGTCTAAAAATTATAAATAAAATATAGTTATGTAGGAAATCGTTTTATCTTTATAATTAATATTTATAGTCAAAAATATAACATATATCACCATATGTAAAAATTGTTTTTTTAAAAGATATATGCTTGTGTTATATTTGTTTTTACTTTAACTTAATTAATATAAAGTGTCATTATCACTTACAAGTGGATCCATGGGGTACCAAAATCGACCCAAAGATGTCCATGGTCGGAAATGTATCATCCAATAGGGTTAGGAAAGGTCTTAGGGTAATTTAGTATTAATATAATTTTATGTTTACCCTTATTTACCGGATGTACCTTTTAACCATGGTAAATAAAATATTTATTGAAGTAATTAATCAATATATCTAAAAATAAAAGTTACCTATTTACACAATTTGGACCCCCTAATTATAAATATGGAATCCATTTTTTTAAATTCAAAGCACATAAGTGGAAAAAATTAATTTAAAATTAATTCCCGCTGTTAAAATAAAAAGCATGTTTTTATGAAATAATAACTATCAAAAGATTGATACTTGTCTTTGTCCTGTTTAAATGTGAAATTATGTCCAATGACCAAAATTGTATTAAATGGTAAAAATATATTCCAAATATACTTTAAAACCAATTTAATTCATAATTTATCAATAATAATTATTATGATTAAAAAAGTTGTTTTTAATTAAAATTTAGTAATTTTCACTATTCATCAAAATATGAAAGTTTTCAGAAATATACTAAAATTTCACCCTAGGCTGATTTAAATATTCTGAATACAAAAATTACGTCCATTTTGAAAGATAAAATTTATAAAATTTCAAAAAGTGGGAATTACTATTTATGACAGCTAGTTTGAGTGGTTGTGTTGTGTGTTAGAACTCGAAGTTGCGTACAACACACACTACTCTATTATTCAAGGAGAAGCATACTATGGAAGCTTGGGGTGTTACATTCTCCCCTCCTTCAAATAATTTCATCTTCAAAATTTCTATAATACTACTGCATGAAAGGACTTGGGTGGTTCTTCATCATCAGTTCCTCAGGTTCCCACATTGCCTCTTCTATCTTATGGTTTCTCCATAGAACTTTTACCATACGAGTCGTCCGGTTTCTCAGCACTTGTTCTCTTGTATCAAGAATCATGACATGCTCTTCAGAATAAGACAGATCGGGTTCTAGTTCTAATTCCTCATAGGTGGGTACATGCGTTGGGTCAGACATGTATTTTCTCAACAGTGATACGTGGAACACATCGTGAACTTTGGAGAGACTTGGCGGCATTGCCAAACGGTAAGCTACAACCCTAATTCGTTCTAGAATTTTGAATGGTCCAATGTACCTAGGACTCAATTTTCCCTTCGTACCGAAATGTATAACACCCTTCCATTGAGATACCTTCAAGAAAACAAGATCTCCAACCTGAAATTCCAAATCCTTTCTTCGGTTGTCAGAATAGCTCTTCTGCATACTTTGAGTTGCTTTGATGCAGTTTTGGATTTCCTTAACCTTTTCCATCGTTTACTCCACTAGTTCTGAGCCTACAATTTTTCGTTCACCAACATCATCCCAACCGGTTGGTGTGCGACATCTCTTTCCGTATAACGCTTCATACGGTGGCATTCGAATACTTGAATGGGAGCTATTGTTATAGGAAAATTCTACCATAGGTAAATATTGATCCCAAATACCTTGAAAGACAAGTGATTAAAATATCAACATGTCTTCTAAGGACTGAATACTCCGTTTTGATTTTCCATATGTTTGATGGTGGTAGGCAGTGCTCAAACGAAGTCCAGTATCCAAGGCCTTCTGAAGACATTTGTATAATCTTGATGTAAAATGGGGATCACGATCAGAAACAATCGATAGGGGTACTCCATGAAGTCTCATAAATTCATTAATATATAGTTTTTCTAGACGTTCCAGTGGTGGATCTTCTCTTATATCAAGAAAATGTGCTGACTTGGTAAGACGATGAACAATGACCCATATAGCATCATTTCTTCTAGGAGTCTTTGGTAGTCCCATGACAAAGTACATCATGATATTATCTCATTTCCACTCAGGTATGGGAAGAGGTTGCATGACTCCTCCAGGTATTTTCCTTCCAAATTTCACTTGTTGAAAAACCAAACATCTTGACACAAAATCAGAAATCTCCCTATTCATGTTGTCCCACCAAAAATGTTCCTTCAAATATCTATACATTTTGGTGCTCCCAGGGTTTATAGGGAAATTGGAACAATAAGCATCATCTAACAATTCCTTTTTTAGATCAGGTATATCGAGAACACAAAGTCTTTTTCCAAATTTCAAAATTCCTTCTTCATAGACAAAGTCTCTCAATCTCTCATCATTCACAGCTTTAATCTTCTTTTGAAAATATTCATCACTAGTCTGATAAATCTGTATCTTTTCTTATAAATATGGTTTCGCAACCATTTGAAAAAGTATCGATGTTTCACCTTCCATGGGAATTCCCATATCCATCTTCACTAGATCCATGAAAATAAGATCCCTTTAAATTCTCCTCATATTCAAAACTCCATGATCTTTTCTACTCAAATCATCTTCCAACTTATTTTCCTTCCTCGAGTGGTAGTGTATCATCAAATCATAATCTTTGAGTAGTTCAAGCCATCTCCTTTGCCTCATGTTGAGTTCTTTCTTTGAGAAAATGTACTTCAAACTCTTGTGATCAGTATAAATCTCACATTTTTCATCATAGAGAGAATGTCTCCATATCTTCAAAGGAAAAATTACAGCAGCTAACTCAAGATCATGAGTAAGATAGTTTTGGTCATGAAGTTTTAGTTGTCGTGATGCATAGGAAATAACCCTATCATTTTGCATAAGGACACAACCGTGTCCTTTATTTGAAGCATCGCTATAAATAACAAACCCATAATTCCCCGATGGTAGAGTCAATAAAGTAGGATTGTCTAATCTTCTCTTAGGTTCATCAAAACATTTTTCAGAGTCCTTTGTCCAATCAAATTTTACCCCTTTACGTGTGAGATTCGTTAATGGGTCAGCCAATCAGTCAAAGTTCTGGAAAAAATGTCGATAATAACCTACTAAACCAATAAAACTATGTACATCAGTTATACTCGTTGGTGATAGCCATTCTTGGATTGCCTTGGTCTTAGAAGGATCAATAGATATACCATCCATAGAGACAATATGGCCAAAATAATAAATCTTCTGAAGCCAGAATTCACACTTTCTAAACTTTCCATATAATTCATGTCTTCTAAGAGTCTTCATGATAATGCGCAAGTGATTTTCATGATCCTCGTAGCTTTTAGAGTATACCAAGATATCATCAAAAAATAACACCATAAAATCATCGAGATATTCCTTGAAAACTCTATTCATTAGATCCATGGATATAGAGGGTGCATTAGACAATCCGAAAGGCATTACTGTAAACTCATAATGCCCATACCTGGTTCAAAATGCTATCTTCAGAATGTATTCCTTATTTACACACAACTGATGGTATCCAGATCGAAGGTCAATATTTGAAAAGTATTTAGCTCTATGTAGTTGGTCAAATAAATCATCAATATGAGGTAGGGGATACTTGTTCTTTATTTTTATATCATTGATTTCCCTGTAGACGATACATAACCTCATAGATCCATCTTTCTTCATAACAAAAAGGACATGGGCTCCCCATGGAGAAAAACTAGGATGAATAAATCCCTTATTACTCAATTCCTCTTGTTGTTTCTTTAGTTCAACTAATTCCATAGTGGCCATTCTATAAGGGGTCTTCGATACAGGCCTTGGACCAGGAATTATATCAATGGAAAACTCAATTTCTCATTCTGGAGGATGTCTAGGTAAATCTTCCGGAAACACATCTACATATTCTTTCACAATAGGTACATCCTCTATTTTAACATTCCTTTCCTCACCCATAGTTATTTCATTATCTTCCTCCCCAATAATTTAATTTAGTTGAGCTATTGTGGGTGGATATAGATAAGAATTACGTGGTGATGATTCTTCTCTAAAGATAAGCTGTTCCTTATCATCATCATCGAAAATCGTATCCTCCTTCTTCTTATAATAAATATTTGCATCATGGTTTGAAAGACAATCCATATAGAGGATTATATCAAATTCAATCCTAGGTTTGACGATGAGATCAAAAGATAGAGAACATTTATATGATCTAATGGGGACTGATTCATAGAATTTTGTAACAATTATACTTCCCTTAGGAGTTTTGATTGACAAATCTCTTGTTAAATCAAATTGGAAATATCTAATTTTTTTATCAAATTGGGAAGATATGAAACAATTCGATGATAAATAATCAAATAAATAATTCGTTAAACTTGAGGAAACCATTAAATTACATGCCACCATGTCTTTCGGAGCTTCTACCTTAGCAGTAGTGATTACATATTCTTGGCCTTGATCCCTTGGCCTTTTCTGAGGTAAGTCTCCCTAATGGTTAGGAAATTAATTTGCATAATGTCCCATATCCCTACAATTGTAGCACTAGACACTGGTTTCATCTTTATTTCCATTACAATCACCAGTTAGATGGCCTTTCTATCTACACTTGTATCATACTCATTTTCCTTTTAGACAGGCACTAGGGTGCTTCCTTCCACAATTATCACAAGGTGGAAATTCAATTCTTACCTTCTTCCCTGTTTCCTTATTTCCTTTCCCAGAGTGTTCAATAGATCTCTTCTTCTCTTACTTTGATTTATAGTTATAAGACTTAGAGAATTCCATTTCTATCTTGATAGCACATGAGACAATATCTTCGTATGATGGGAAGGATTGTGATACTAATGATCGACATAGAAATGGTTTTAACCCATCAAAGAAACGATCAATATTACTTCTTGGGTTACGTATATAATTTTCAGCATGCCTCGCTAAACTTGTAAAGTTAGCATCATACTTTGCAACATTCTCATCCTCCTTTTGTCTCAGACTCAGAAATTGAATTTCCATATCCGCTCGATGGTCATGAGGAAAGTATTTTTCTAAAAAAATCTATTTGAACTCCCTCCATTCCATATTTGATACTTAATCATCTTCCTTAGTGTTTTGAATCAATGACCACCATTGATCAACATCTCCAGTGAGGCGGTAAACTACCATGATAACTTTTTCCCTTTCACTACTCCCCATGGCATGAAATATTTTCTCTAAGGAATTCATCCATTGCCCAGCTACTAAGGGATTTGTACTCCCATTGAATGTTGGTGGTTGTTCCCTTATTAAGTGAACTAACATTGATCCTCCATGCTGTGGATCTAGGTGCTCCATACAGGTAAGGTTCATATTCATAACTTGAGTGAGTTTTCCTAATATGGCGATTAGTTGATCAATACTAATTGCATCACCAACTCCACTATAATTATCTTGAGAAGGAGGGAAGTCCTTACATGGAGTGCATGCATTGATATGATTTCAATTTCTTCTACTAGGTGCCATTTATAAACATTGGAATACACTAGATTAGTTTATGAATCTCAACACATAAATCCAAACTTACAAAACACTTAACATAAATTGAACAGTTTATGGATATAATCCATAATCATAAAAATGTTTTCTCTGAGGAAGTACATACCCCATAAACCCCTCATAATGGTTTGTAAAGAAAATGAGAATTATCCTAAGCATATCCCTGGGGAGTGTCATAACCATGAGTACAGCAAGGCCCGTTGTTGTGCACCAGTTCCCATTTGAGTCAAGCTCAAATCGGTGTTTTAGAGTTTTAACCCTAGGTACATCGGTGCCAGAGCTTCCTCTACCTGCTCGTATCGAGATAGGGATGTATTTCTAGTAAAACTCACAAAATTTATACCATACAAAAATTCTAGGAAGTTATTCTATACTATTACTCAAAGTCCATCTTATGTATATGTGCTCTAATCAGAGTTTATCTAAATCTAGTTCCCAAGGTTTGTACTAAACTTCCTCTCATACCAACTGTAACGCCTCGACCCCTGTTACCCAGAGTCGGTGCATTATTACATAACATTGGAATGATCACAATGAAATCATGTATTGAAAGACTGATTAGTTTAGTATTATTGGAAACAAGATTCATACATATATTCAACTTTACAGCTTACAGAGAAATACAAGACAAATAAATTTCATTAGAAACAACCAAGACTCCTAGATTATGCCTATAGGTCACTCATAACTAACTTCTTCATATCCTGGGAAAATTAAACATAAGAAAGGGGTGAGCTCGAATTCTCAGTAAGGTTAAGTAATACAACATAAAATGACATAAATATTAAGCATGGTAAATAAATGAAACAACATTCTTTTACCAATAATAAACAAGAATACTTTTATGGAAAGAATATGAGATGAGTGAATAATGCCATAATAAAACATAATGATGGATATTCTACTAGTCGAATGACCACATGAACCATAAATATTATTTCCACAGTGAGGGAATGTATAATGCCGGACATTCTGAAACATTTTGTCAAGGCCTCGGCCAAGACATCTAAAAATGATTAAGGCCTCGACCAAAAACATAAATCAAATTGGGAAAGGGCCTCAGCCAATTCCATGTCTAGTTGTCTCATAAGACCTACCGATGCATCGAGGAGCTATAGGGGGCTCCACCCGCCACTTACTAAGTCCAATACATTCCTCATATGAAAAGGTTTAAACATATCATAAACATTCGTATAAGAACTAGGATACGAAATGTCAATAATTTTACCATATACCCTGAATGGTATAAAAATAGAACATCCATAGTCAAACATATCTCAAAACCTTCCATATAATATGGATGTTTTGTATCATAATAAATCAACTCCAAATAAACTTAAAATCCATCAAAGGATGTTGACATAGATGAAATCAAAACACTTTTTAGAGAAATACCTCTTTCTATTTTGAAATAATTGAAGTGTCAAATAATTATAAAATAAAATATTAATTTTTAAAATATTATTATAAGCTTGTAAGGGAAGCTTCAACGAGATTATAACTGTATAAAAAATCCACACTTGCTGTATATGTTAAAAAAACATTCTTAACTTAATTTTGTCTAAAAGGTTAAAAAGGACCTTGTCTGGAAAACAATGGAAAGATTCCTTTATAAACATCTTATAAAAAGTCAAACAAGGGTATACATGAATTTAACCCATAGTCTATAAAACAGTAATAATGATTCGAAAAACATTTTTGAGAGACATGGATGTGGATGATAAAAAGGTCCCAGTAGATAATTACGTATAAACAACCTCGGATAATGTAGAGATTGTGAAATAAACCCTTACCTTGTACTTTTTATTAGTCAATGGTACATTAACCTTTTGTATAATAGTTAAAACATTGTTATTAAATTATACAAGAACCATATACATATTTATGATATCATATATTATATTTTAACATTTCTTTTTAAATAATATCTTAGTATTATCATCGTTTCGGGTGTTAACTTACTCGTTTTCTTTAATAAGTTTTGTTACATAAGCTGTGTTTGTTATAAATAGGTTTTATATTATTCATATATAGAATGATATAAAGTCCTTCAATATTATTTTTAATCATCAAATGAGAATTATACTTGAATGGATATGATAGGTAATGAATCTCATCGTGTTTGTGAAGATGGTAGTCCGTACGTACGCACGAGCGACGATATCATTATTTTGATATTAAAAAAATATATAATTGGATGGTATATCATATATAAAGAATCATTATAATTTTATATTTATTATTTAATTCAATTACACATCAATATCATACCCATCCAAATAATAATGTTTTGAATAACAATTATACCACGACGTGGAGACGGTAAGTTGTACGTACACACATATTGTGACATGTCATTCAAAGGATGGATAGAATACTGAATATGGTTGTAAAATATTTATAATAACTTCATAGTATATATAAGATACTGGAGTTATTATTTTATAATATAAATAACACAGAAAGATGAATTTGAAGAAGAAAGGAACTTGAAAGAGGGTGGTGAAAACATTACCTCTTCTTCAGATTCTTCCTTTTTATTTGATCAATATGGCTCCTTAGGTTGGATTTTTGATAAAACTAAGGCCTCTAGGGTGCATTGAGGGAAGTTTAGAGGATATTTGGGTAGGTTTTTGCCGAACCCAAAGGCTTTTACGGTATGAATAATTGTTTAGAAGTGGTGTCCTTTTATAAGGGTGAGGAGGGGATCTTTAGAAAAAACTTAATGTATTAATTTATATTAAATTCTTATTCAATTTATAGTGGATCCAAAGTGGATTAGTCAAAGTATAAAGTGTGTATGGGTCGAAATCATTTCATAAAATAGATTTTAGATAGTTTTGGGTCACCATATTAACCTTATCATTTATATTTAACTCTTAGTTATATAGTTTTACATTTACCATGTCACATTGTATTTTTATATTATATTGTTAATAAACATACTATTTAATACCAAGAGACCCCCAAGTGGCCCATTAATGATACTCATATCATTATATAAGTATTTCGGCAGAACCTCGGAATTTTAGAAATAGAATATGAATTAATAATATAATATTTGTTTTGAAAATTCTTTTATGTCAATTATCACACTATTTAATAATTGATTTTTGTTAAAATATTAACAACTTTATAAATTTAAAATAAATCATTTAAAAAATACTAACATGTCATATTAATCAATAAAATTCGTGTATGGCATCAAAACATTCAAATTATATTTATTTTAGTATTTATAATACCAATTATTTGATTCTTTCATTAATAAGGAAAATACTGCATCATTATTATGTAATAAATAAATTTACTTATACAATGTCTAAAAATTATAAATAAAATAAAATTTTGTTGGAAATATTTTTATATTTCTAATGAATATTTATAGTCAGAAATATAACATATATTACTCTATGTAAAAATTGTTTTTCTAAAAGATATATGCTTTTGTTATTTTTGTTTTTACTTTAACTTAATTAATCTAAAGTGTCATTATCACTAAAAAGTGGATCCATGGATTCCCAAAATAGACCCAAAGATTCCCATTTTTGGAAATTTATGAACCAATAGGGTTAGGACACGTTTTATGATAATGTAGTACTATTATAATATTATTTTGTTTACATTTATTTACCGGATTTACCTTTTAACCGTGGTAAATAAAATATTTACTAAAGTAATTATTCAAAATGACTAAAAATAAAATTTACCTATATACACACTTTATACCTCCTGATTCTAAATATGGAATCTATTTTTCTAAATTCAAAGCACAGAATTGGCAGAAATTAATTTAAAATTAATTCCCACTGTCAAAATAAAAATTGTGTTTTTAAGAAATAATAATTATCAAAAGATTGATACTTGTTTATGTTCGATTTAATTGTGAAATTATGTCCAATGACCAAAATTGTTTTAAATGGTAAAAATATATTCCCAATATACTAAAAAGCCACTCAAATTCATAATTTATCACTAATAATTATTTTTATTAAAAAAGTTGTTTTCAATTAAAATTTAGTAATTTTCACATTCATCAAAATATGAAAGTTTTCAGAAAAATACCAAAATTTCACCCTAGGATAATTTAGATATTCCAAATCCAAAAAGAAATTCCATTTTGAAAGATAAAATTTATAAAATTTCAAAAAGTTGGTATTACTATTCATAATGGCTAGTTTGATTGGTTGCAGTGTGTGTTAGAACTCGAAGTTGCGTACAACACACGCTACTGTATTATTCAAGGAGAAGCATACCGTGGAAGTTTTGGGTGTTACAATTTTATTTTTATTTTATTTTCATTATTATTATTATGATTTTTATCCAAATCGTAGATGCTAGGGTTTAATTCCAAAATTAATGGTTCAATGTTCTTGTTTAGGGCTGTTTTTGGGTTGTTATTCATTGTTTGAGGTGAGTTTCCCATTTTTGCACAAATCTTATTTTAGTATTTACTGGTTTCATGTTTTGCGCTTTGTTTGTGATAATTAATGGGTGGCTTGAAATGTTATTAAATTTTTTTGTAAAATTTTAACTAGATTAGTAAATATTATATGTGGTGCAGATTGTGTTTTGAGAGTATTTTGTTGTGCGCTTTATATCAATGGTATACTTTTGGTTTGTGGTTTTTAAAACGGGGTGTGCATGGTTTGAAAATGGGTTTTAAGAGTGTTTGGAAGGTGTGAAATGCGCTTTAAAATTGTCTTGGCATGCGTGTGTGATGAAATTGTATTTTTTATTAGAAATGGTGTGTTTTTCATTTTGGTCTTATTTTGGTTATATTATAGAAGTGCATAATAAATTTTTTGTTGGATTTGAATTATATTTTTAAAATGGTGAACATGTGTAAGTGCTGTGAACATTACTTTTAATTGAAATCGGTGTTGTTTTGTGTGTACAAACAGATGTGTTATATTATGAAATGTTGTATGGGTTGGTTGTTAGGTGTGAGACATGTTTTGGGTGTGATATTTTTGAAAACATGTCGAGCCAGTTATTTTGCATTGAATGTTCATTTGGATCATTTTAAGTCCATTTTTCTGTGTTGTAGTAGTTTGTACAGTTGTTGCAGTGTGTCAATGAGGAAACCTTCAATGCTATGATCATCAGCGTGTGCATTCTTCCACACCTTTGCGAGGTGTGTCGCGTCGTCTTGTTCGAGCTGCGAGTTGAGGTAGGTCCCCCACTGCACTCACCTTTAAATTTAGAATTTATTAATTACTTGATGTTTTATTATTTTTAATAAATGAGAAATAATATATGATAAATAATTTTTAAATGATTATTTGGTGTAAAAAGAGCCGTTTATTTTATACTCGACACTTGAAAAAATTTCTTGACGAGAAGACACCCAATATTGAAAGAATGCCCGTTTGGACTTTAAACATAAATCATGGAATTTCAAATGTAGTACTAGTTTTAAAGGTAAATTATTTCTTCTGAAAAGTGTATTGGGTTTTCTCGAGAAATGAGGTTTTTCTTTAATATTGGTGAAGGTCTATTTGGAACATTAATGAAATAAATTATTTTGGAAAATCTACTCAGGGGAGATCTTTGGTGTGCGTTGATTTCATGAGGTGTATGTGATGTTTATACATCGTGACTGATTGATTTGCAATGTGGAAACACCCCTTTTTTAATTTCTTTTGTGGACATGGGAACCTGACATAGTGAGTGAATCTTATAAGAATGATTTCCGCACTAGTTTAGATTACGCATTGGCTAGTGGCCCCATAGTAGGGGAATATTACATTATTGCTGCTATGGGTATTGGGCCCCTCAGTTAGGCCATGTAGGGCTATACCAAGTGTTAGGGTGTTATGACGTCATCGAGTTAGTGCATGCTTTCAAGATGAGTCACATGTATGGAATGTTATGTATTGTTCATGATCTCCTAGGATCGACACATGTCTTTTTTAGTGTTTATTTGTATGTGGTGGATGATTGAGAGGTCTCGTATGGTTTCTGGCCCCATGTGCCTCTTTTTCCACTGCACTTAGTGTGTGTGGTGTGTTGGGTGTGGTTTTCCCTTTGACTAGAAACTAAAATTTGAATTTCTAAATTACTCGCAGAAATGTTTTAAAATGAAATACACTTGTTCCATTCAAACATTAAACTTGTTTTAAGTTAAAAAGGGAAATTGAATGTTACTCGTCTTAGAAATGGATGTTTGTGTGTGTGAAAACCCATATATTGTATAACTTAGTTCAAACCTAGAATTAGTAAATTTATATATTTGAAGCTAGTGTATTGGGAATGGATTTTTGGGCACGCCTATTGAGTTTTAATACTCACGCCTATAGTGTTTTCCTATTTTTAGTTTCTTTTGCAGGTTGGACTCTAGCATACTCGCCATGGGTGAGAGTTGGTTGTGGACTGGTGAGCGACTCTCAGAATTGCAAGGGGTTTTGGTTGTGGTCAGTTTAGTTGGTTGTTGTTGATTTTTCTTTCTTTTATGTTTATTTATTTACTTTTTGTTGCCATACATTTCCCGCATCTTAGTTTATTTTCTCTTGGGACAAATTCTTCCCACCTATTAAATTTTGATGTCTGACACTAGTTTCAAGCCCGTGGGGATCGGGAACGCCCCTTGGGCCATGTCGTGGGACGGATCGTGTGACCGATTCCGGGTTGACCCGTGTTGGTTCGTGGAAAAATGGTATCAGAGGAGGAACCCAGCCTTAAGTGTGGTGTACTGCCTGGGTTGAGATGTAGGGCCCACAACGAGGACGTTGTGCTCTAAAAATGGGGTGATTGTAACACCCCTAAAGATAAAGGGTTAAATGACTAAATTATATGACTCATGTCAATAAGGTGAACATTCATTTCGGGAGCCTACCTGATTAGAACTCTTCAGTTAAGCGTGCTTGGCCTGGAGTAGTGATCCGGATGGTTGACCTTCTGGGATGTTTCCCAGGGTGTGTGTGAGTGAGGACAACACACACTAGAAAGGACATGTGTTGGACTATGGGGACTATCAGTAGTCAGATGACCTATTCTGGCATGTGGGTGGGCCCTAGGGTGGGGACCACGTGTCTATGGGGAAACTGGTGTACCTGGTGGTCCAGGACCCGATGACCATGTTAAGGAGGGGTGTATGTGCTGTCACCGGGACCAGGTTGTCACATTTTGTATTAGAGGGAGGTTCTTGTTATTTGGGATGTGAGAGAGGGTATTGTTTTTTGGGATATCCGGTAGATGGAGATTAGGTGTGTCAGGACTCGAGAGGTAAGTACGGGAAGGACGTCATGAACCCTCGCCCGTTCCGAACCTCAAGTCACCAGGGGTAGTTTGAGAATTGAGTTATTGTCTCATTCAGGTTTATTTTGGATTGAGAGATGACAACGGAGATAAAATGATGTCACATCGTTATCTCACATGGAGTATTGTACCATGTGGAGTCCGGGTACACGGTTTGAATTCCACCTAGTTCTTGATGCTTACTTGGGGAATGGCCCACTACCATGTCACCAGGTTAAGTGTGACAGCTATTCCCTCACTCTGGTGGTTTGATGCAAGTTGAGTGTCGTTTTCGTTCTAGTTTGTGTAAGTATGTTTTTGGAAATGAAAAAGGGTTTTTGAAAATGGTACTGATTTATTTTAAATTTCATTAAATTTATGAAATGGGTTTCAAAATTGAAAGCTTTTGGTTTGAAAAACTGGTGTTTGCTTGGAAATTGGTCGAGAATTGTTTGGGTGAAACCTCAGGTACTCCTTATGAACATCTACACATGTGATATGATGCGTGGAATGTGCGTGTTGATGAGTATGAATTAAAGTGTATGAAGCCATGTGCAATGGTTCATGGGATTACCTGGGTGGGTTTGAAATTAGAGGATTGACCTTGTTTTCTAAATTGGCTTATAACGAGGAAAAATGACTTATGGAAAATTGAATTTGGTTTGAAAAGTGGGTTTATTACTTGGAAAATGGACTTTAAAGAAGGCGGATTTGAAATCTAAAATAAAAAAAGAGGGGGTTTTGAAAAATAACTTTTGGTTTATGTTTTCATTTTCTTGTTTCTTTTGAGCGAGTTTTTTTGTATGAAAGCAATTTATTTGATGTTGCTTTGAATGATATCCATTTCAGATTAGTGTTTTATATGTCGTTCAGAAATGCATCCCAAAAAGGTCCCCAGAGTTTTTGATGAATCATGCCCAGTTTTTGGTCCTTCTACCACGTTGTCTGTCATTCATGGTGATTGCAGTCTGTTAGATACAATGTAATGTCTTGAAGAGGTCGAGCACGTCTTCAGGGTATTGGGAACTCATGAAGCTGTTAGAGTGCATGCCATTTTGGTCTTGCTCAAAGATCCAGGTCTGGAAAAGTAGGGGTTATTTTCCCCACCATCACTGCCAGTTGGGATAACGTGTGATTTCATTAAAGTCTTCTTCGTATTATGGTTTATACATGATGACGGGAAGATGAATGAAGTGGAATAGTTCATGCGTATTCAACAAGGACAATAGACATTGAAGTCTTATGTTGACCATTTCAAGGAACTTGTGTCGCTTTCTCTAGAGGTAGCTTCATAGGTAGCATCACATGATTTGATGATGGCTTCTCTCTTCCTCGGGGTTCTTCACCTAGAGATCAAGGAGTGAGTCCTCCCTTCCAGGGACCATCATTTCGAGATGTTGGTGGATGATATGTTTTTAACTGAATTAATCTCTAGAGCGTAGATGCTTAACAAACTAGCGTATCCAATCACTCATGAAGGTACCCCATCTGGCGAGCAGGGCGTGCCATAGGAACCCATTTCTATAGAGTCATCTGCATTGGTTATAGTTTCCTATTCATCATACCGTTCAGTGGTGTGCCACCAGTGTGGCCAGTTCAGGCATGCAAAGCCATCATGTCACACCCCATGGAGGACGTGCCATCATTACAAGTGTCTAGGTCATCTAGAGTAGTTTTGTAGGAAGCGTCGTCTGAGAAAGAAACTGTGACCAGAAGATTCCAGTGCCTAACGGTGAGGCAAGAGATGCTTCAACCATCCGAGCCCCAGCCATAGGTCTTGGGGTGAAGCTCGCCCGTAGTCAGGATTTGTCAGGGGTGTGACGCCTCAGTTTGGGTTTCGTGTTCCGTGTTGGAAATGAAACATTAAAAGTCATTCCATTCTCATCCTTCCACTTTTAAAGTTTGGGCGTTGTTGTATGTTCATTGTGTCGTCGTGAGGTTGGGATGAACGTGTTCATTGGTAATCCAAATAGACTTTTTTTTATTATGGTGTTCTAGATTATGTGTTTTTCTTAAAAGTAAGTTTGGACATTGCGTTGGTTAATTTTTGTTTGGCTGTGTTCATTTGGAGATGTAAGTTCCTATGAAAGAGATGATGTTTGTGGTTGTGCACGGGTTCACTACTTGGGGTATGTTCTGTTCGATGTTTTTCCACTAGTGTTGGGAGTTTTTGGTTTTGGTCAAGAGTTCTATTTTTAGTGGATGTGTTGTTTACTCATTCTATGGAACATAGTTTAGATCATTTGGGAGTTCCCGCGTCAGCCCCCCTTCCCGGGTTGGTATGTTTTGGTGTTAAAATTTGCACATTAGATGAGCTATTGTGGTTGGGAGAACCCTCTTGTGTTCTCCTATTCTCTCGTATTATGGTTTATTTTGGTCTCAGTCGGGCATGGACTCTTGTTTTGTCTATTTTTCGGCCAGGTGACTTTCTGGGGGCAGAAACTATCTATGGTGGGGAGAATTGTCACACCTCGACATTTAATTCATTTTTATCTATTTAATTCTTTGGCTTGAGATCTCTCTCCAAGGTCTGAGCGGGGTCCCCGGTCAAAATTGTTGGTGTTTAATGTTTACAGTGGGGTTCGGACCCGTGCACGGTCACCGCACGGTTGGTGCACTACTACAATTTCTTGTTTCTGCGCCCCCTGAAGCAGGCGACTGCCATTGGAGGTCGCTAAAGAGGGTATTACCGGCCGACATAGGCAGCCGCTAATAAGATTGTAAAATTCCAACGGGAATTTTCCCGCGCCCACATCTTCTTCTTCCCTCTCGCGCTTTAGCCACTGCAACTCCAATATATCGCAGTTGACGCTGCATGCTGCCACACACCGCCACTCTTCATTCCATACCATGCTTCATAACCGCACACTCGTAACCTCCATCTACGTGTTGAATAATCTTGAACCCTCGCCTCGGACTTTCAGTGACCTCATCATCATCACCAGAACAACCCAACACCCACCTGTCGCCGTGTGTCTGCCATGGATGGTGGGGGAAATTTATTGTATCCCTTGCCACACATATGCAGTGATGATGACACGCATGAGGACCAGCTAAATGATGCATTGATGTGAAGCATTAGGGACCGCCATTGGAGGTCGCTAATGGGGTTTACTGATGAAGCTATTGAAACTACCAAAAGTGGTCACTGGGCGGTCGCTAAAGCATTTTAGGAGCCGCCTTTGGCAGTCACTAAAATCTCTAATTCTATTAGTGGCAGTAGCTACACAGCTCGCCCAAGTGTCGTGAAATTGGTCATTATTTTATTACTATTATTGTTATTGATTTTTTAAATCATTAAAATTATTATTATTATAATTAATATTGTATTAAAGCTATTATAATTAATTTATCATCATCATGGTTATTTTATTATTATTGAAATTGTTATTATTTTCATTATAGGTATTTTTTATTAATATTATCATTATTATTGTTAATTTTATTATTATTATTTTTCTGGTATTATTATTAGTATTATTATTTAATTTCTATTATTATTATTCTATTTCATATTTTATTTGTATAATTATTTTATTACAATATAATGAAAAAATAGACCAAACCTTACCCTAATACCCAGCGGTGAAGCCCCCATTCCTTTCCATGCCGTGACCGTACCTCTCCTTCCCCTTTCTAGACTATGCGTACCAGGTCTCCCCCCTCGCTACCCTTCTTCCTTATGCCTCCGGCCAGCAAGACAAGATGCAAATCCTTGCATCACCACTCCCCTTGCTTGAAAGAGCCGATCAACCCACCTCTCCTGACCTAGCCCACTCGTAGCACCCACATGGCCTTCTCCTCCCTTCTCCATAACGTTGTACATCCGCCCTCCCTACAGAACGCCATCACCCTGTACATTGGCCTTACCCCCTTAGGACACATTTCCATCCTCGCAACATGCTACATCCGACCCCCCAGCCTTGTCGAGATTGTCCAGGTCATTGCACTCTACTACAACTGCACCCCACGTCAATCCCCGGTGTTGCCACATTCCCTAGTCACCTTGCACTGACTCGCCTCCCTACTATCTCCCTGGTTCTCCCTGCCCAGCTGGACTCCTCCTTCCTATACACACCCAGATCTGCCATCCCTTCTAGTCACAACCACCCATTTTCCGACTTCCCTGTGCAGCCACTGGCCGTACGATATCCACTATCCAAGGCCCCCTCCGATGACCCCTTTTTTCTGTCTAGATTCATAGTGTCCTTCCTTTTTCTGGTGCCCCTCTAGCCAGCAGCGACTTCTTCTGAAGACAACCACCCATCCTCTTTGGTAGCCTCCTTCTATCCTTTGGTGGAGTTTTAATTTAATTTAATAATAATAATTATTATTTTTTATCCAAATGTTAGGTGATAGGGTTTAATTCCAAAATAAATGGTCTGAGGTTGTTGTTTAGGGCTATTTTTGTTCCTCACTAGTGCGGTTGAGGTGCGAAAAGTGTTTCACACCATTTTCGGGATGTTATTCATCATTTTAGGTGAGTTTCCAATTTTTGCACAAATATTCTTTCTATATTTACTGGTTTCATGTTTTCTCTTTGTTTGTGATAATTAATTAGTGGCTAGAGATGTTATTAAAAATGTTTTATAACCTTTTAACTAGATTAATAAATATTATATGTGGTGCAGATTGTGTTTTGGGAGTATTTTGAGGCACGCATGGTATCAAAGGTAGACTTTTGGTTTATAGTTTTTAAAGCAGTGTGTGTGGTTTAAAAATGGGTTTTAAGAGTATTTGGGAGGTGTGAAATGTGCTTTACAATTATTTTGGCATGCGTGTGTGATGAAATTGTATTTTTTATTAGAAATGGTGTGTTTTTCATTTTGGTTCTGTTTTGGTTATTTTATAGTAGTGTTTAATCAATTTTTTGTTGGGTGTGAATTATATTTTTAATGTGGTGAACATGTGTATGTGCTGCGAACATAATTTATCGTTGAAATCGGTGATGTTTTATGTGTAAAAACGGGTGCATTAATTTATAAAATGTTGTATGGGTTGGTTGTTAGGTGAGAGACATGTTTTGGGTGTGATATATTTCAAAAAATGTCAAGCTAGTTATTTTTTGTTGATTGTTCGTTTCGATCGTTTTAAGTCCATGTTTATGTGTTTTAGTTGTTTGTGCAGTTGTTGCAGCATGTTGGTGAGGAAACCCGTGATACTCGATCATCAGCATGTGTGTGCTTGAGCACCATTGTGAGGCGTGTCACATCGTTGTGTTCGAGCTGCAAGGTGAGGTAGGTACCCCACTACACTCACCTTAAAATTTAGAATTTATTAATTGCTTGATGTTTTACTAATTTTAATAAATGAGAAATAATATATAATAATTAATTTTTAAATGATTATTTGGTGTAAAAAGATCCGTTTATTTTAGACTCGACACTTGAAACATTTTCTTGACGAGTGGAGACCCAGTATTGAATGAATTCTTCTTGGGATTTTAAACCCAATTCATGGAATTTCAAATGTAGTTATAGTTTTCATGATAAATGATTTCTTCTGAACAAGTGTTTTGGGTTTTCTCGAGAAATGAGGTTTTTCATTAAAATCGGTGAAGGCCCGTTTGACACATTAATAAAATAAATTATTTTGGAAAACCAACTCAAGGGTGATCTTTGTTGTGCATTGATTGTTTGAGCTGTATGTGATGTTTGTGCATCATGGCTGATTGATTTGAATTATAAACTCACCCATTTTTTATTGCATGCGTTAACATAGGAACCTGGCATACTGAGTGAATCTTCTGAGAACGATTTCCACACTAGTTTATATTAGGCACTGGCTAGTGTCCCCATAGTAGGGGAATACTGAGTTATTGCTGCTATGGGGATTGGGCCCCTCGGTTAGGGCATGTAGGGTTATACCAAGCGTTAGGGCGTTATGACATCATCGAGTTAGAGCATGATCTCAGGATAAATCAGATGTTTGGTATGTTCTGGATTGTTCAAGAACTCCTAGGTTCGACCCATGTTTCTTTTAGTGTTTATTTGTAAGTGGAGGAGATTGAGAGGTCTAGTTCAGTTGCTGGCCCCCTGTACCACTTTTTTGATTGCCCTTAGTATGTGTGTTGTGTTCTGTGTGGTTTTCCCTTTGACTATAAACTAAATTTTGAATTTATAAAATGGTCATTGAAATTTTTTAAAATGCAATGAACTCCTCTCAAACATTAACCTTGTTTTAATTTTAAAAGGGCAGTGGATTGTTACTTGTCTTAGAAATGGAAGTGTGTGTGTGAAAACCCTTATTTTGTATAACTTAGTTCAAACCTGGAATTAGTAAATTTCTTTATTTAAAGGTAGTGCATTGGGAATAGTTTGTTGGGCATGCCTACTGAATTTTAACACTCACTCCTATAGTGTTTTCCTGTTTTTAGTTTCTGTTGTATGTTGGACTCTAGCTTGCTCGCCGTGAGTGAGAGTTGGTTGTGGACTGTTGAGTGACTCTCGGAGTTGCAAGGGGTTTTGGTTGTGGTCAGGTTAGTTGGTTGTTTCTAATCATTCTTTCTTTTTAGTTTCATTTATTTACTTTGTGTTATCCTACTTTTCTATAGCTTAGTTTGTTTTCTCTTGGGCCAAATTATTCCCATCTGTTTAATTTTGATGCCCGACACTAGTTTCCAGCCCGTGGGGATCAGGAATGCCCCTCAGGCCACATTGCGGGCCAGCTCAGGTGACCGGTTTAGGGTTGACCTGGGTTTGTTCGTGACATAAGAATTATTGGGTATATATGTATTATACTACAATATAATTTCATTAAGGACTTTAGATTTTGTGGAACCATGAAAAGTGACTCAATGGAATGCTAATCTTTTTATAAAATACATGGTTGACAGAACGACAAAACATTATTATGGTCATGATACTGAGGTATTTATTTAGGAAAAAGAGATTATTGATTTTGAAAAATTATATTGGATATTATTGACATCCTTGGAACTGGTTAATGGTTTGTTTATTCCATCATTGTTGGAGTTTACAACATTTATGGATAGAAGGAGGATATCCAGTATTCTATATGGAATAAGAGAGAATAAATGTAATCATTAAGGTTTTATGGTAATTCAGGACATTGCAGTGTTTTAAAAGAATACATGATGAAGGTATTCACATGTCATTAAGTGAAGAAACAGATCTTGTTTTTGTTTACCATCCTTATAAATTTTGGACTGTGAGTTTGGATAAAAGTACTTTAGATAATTCGAAAGGATGGAATCAATTATGTTTGACATTGGATACTATTGTTAATATTAAATTATTTATTGAGATTACTTTTGTATTTTCATAAAAAGGACAACACAGAGGTTGTGCAATAACCCATCGCATCCGAAAAAGCCACGAGACTTACCCGCAACCGAAGGGCGACAAGGGTGCATCACCTACCACTGGCCTACGTGATGTGCTCGTTTGTGTAATGTAGTTTATTAAATAGTTTGAAAAATTAATTATAAATTCATAATTATTGGAACCCTATACGATTAGGATAAATAGAAAACATTTGAATTATGTTATCTTTTGGAGTGAAAGATAAGTTTGTAGTAGAAATTAGTTGAAGGATGATACTCTATTTGTCAAGAATATTTTTTCCCTCTTATTATATGAATAAATTAATTCATAAAATTTAGTTAATGGATCTTAAAACCAAATTTTTTTTATCCTAACACCTTATGTTTTGTTGAACCGATGATATTTTACATCATCTTAGATTTATGGCTTTAAGGCCCTCAATTTTACAATTGTTTGTGATTGATGACCTCAATCGCTCCCTATAAATATTTATGTTCTTCCTCCAATTATGTGTCTATAATTTCATGAAATTTTCTCCTAATCGAGATCATAATATGGTGGTGAATTATTCATTTCCCTTTCCCTCTTATTATGAGTAAATTTTATTAAACCAATTTTCGATATGGGTTTTCCACAAAGGAATTTTTCCATTTTTTACATTTTCTTTTCAAAGAAAAATTTCAAATTGCAAGGATGCAATTTATTGAAGGATTGGAGAATGTAACACCCTAAGACTTAATAGTATGTTATATCATTAAATTAATTCAATAACTTACGCTACACTCAACACCGAGTTCGAGCCCACCATAACATACCAAACGAGCCGTTCAAAAAGCGGTTGTGAATAGTATTAATTGAATTTTATATCTTATATACTCTATATAATTTTAACATCCATATTATGTTTTTCTTAGACATAATATAATAGCAAATTTCTTTTTTTCAGATAAAAGATGTATTTTTCAAAAAATAAAATTTTACAGCCTTTTAATGGAGAAACTTTTTTAAATGAAAAAGTCATCATACGTGTGTACGTACCGATTACCGTCTCCACGTCATGGTGTAGTTTGTTATTAAAACACATCATTATTTGGATGAGAATATTAATGAGTATAACTGATGTAAATAGAAAATAAAAAATGTTAATGATTCTGTATGTATGATATACATTCAAATTACATACTATTTCCCCATCAATATAATGGTATTGTTGCTCTTGCGTACGTACAGATTACCGTCTCCACGACGTGATGAGATTCATTTCCATGTTCACCACTCAACGATGATTATAAAATATATATCATTAATAAGTATGTAATATATGAAATAATAATTATATGGTATATATATATATACATACTTACATATATCATATTCACTTAGTTTTGTTCAATACTATATGAAAACAGAAACAACGTTTATGCGTACGTATGGCCTACTGTCTCTATAAATGGTTTTTTCCATTTCATATATTCATCTATTATTCATATTTAAATTTTAAAAATATATGATACATAAATATTTATTTTATATTCTAGAAGTATTTAAATCATGATCTTAGTGATACAATCAAGAGTAACAAGTTAAAACACGTATTATAAAGAAAGTGATTATTACCCGAAATGTTAATTTGACATGGAAATTATTATTAAATTGGTTTTCTAAATTCATAAATGAATCATGTATGATATTATAAATATTAATATGGATATGGTATAATTTAATAACATACTGTGGTCTTTATACAAGAGTTTGAACGTACCCTCGACAAAAGGAAAGCGCAAGGTAAGGGTTAATTTCACAATCTATTTATTATCTGAGGTTGTTTTTATGTAAGTATCTACTGGGAAATATTTATAATCCATGTCCTTGTTTAATAAAATAGTTTTCAAAGGGATTATATTGAAGGGAATTTTTTATGAAAACATTATTTTAAATGATTTAAATATTAATTCTTCAAAATCATTCTCATTAATGTCCATGTTTTCAAATTGGTTTTAAGGATTTATTTATTTGGACACCATATTTTTAAAATGTTAATTATTTAAAAAAGTTTCAATGTCTTATGGGACACTTTTGTTTAAAAATGTCTTTAATTATCTTCCTTTCAATTTTTTTTGATTTTTAAAGGTTTTCATGAAAAAAAATTATTTCTCTCAAAGAGTTTTACAAATCATTTTCATCTCTGTCAACATCATTTGAAGGATTTTAAAATTGTTTGATGTTGATTTATTATGATAAAATATTCTATATTTTATTAAAGGTTTTGTGATTTGTTTTAATGTGGACGTGTTATTTTTATACCATTCATGGTTTATGGATAATATATTGAAATTTTATATGATAGTTTTAATATGAATGATTATGTTATATTTAAACCTTTTCATATGAGGAATGAATTGGACTTATTATGTGATGGGTGGAGCCCACTATAGCTCCTTGATGAATCAGTAGGTCTCATGAAAAAATGTGTCTTGGCCCAAGGCCTTTACAAAATCTTTTTTTAGTCTTGGAATAATTCCTTGACTATGTGGTTTTGAAGTTTGGCATTTTACATTCCATCATTATGAAAGTGGCTATTGATATTGATTCTGATTATTCGAATAGTAGAATATCCACATGAATAGGTAAATGGAATTATTTGATTTTATATTTGCCATGTTATGATGAAGTTTAAGTTTAAAAGGATTTTGTTTTAGCCTAATACATTTTCTTAAATTTTTAGGCTTATTTATGAAATTTTCTGCTATATTTATATCCTCACTAAGTATCTGAGCTCACACCTTTCTTATGTTTTATTTTCACAGGATTCCAAGAAGTGTTTTATGATTTATAAGTAGGGTTAATATAAAGGATTAATGGCATTCTCAAAGGATTATTTATGTATTGTTTTATTTTCTAATGTGTAATGTAACGTTTATGTATGTAATCTATTTTCCAAGACTGCTAAACTGATCGGTTTTTGGGACTTGATTCCTTGTAATCATGCCACTATATTAAAATATTGCACTGACTCTGGGCTTTTGGGGTTGAGGCATTACAGTTGGTATCAATGGAAGTTTATCAACAACCTTGGAAATATATATGATTAGTGATTATGTGGTTATTTATCGTTACGTTTTTTGTTTCATACCACATAGTGGGTTACTATAGAATTTAACTCCATCCAGGGAGATAAGATTTATTTTGATTTAAGGATGAATCCTATAATATGTCTTTCATATATACACTTATAAAGGGAATCATAACCCACATAATTCATTTATAGTTAACATGAAACCTCAAAACTTATATGGTAATGTGATATGAACCAAACCATATAGTTAAAAAACTTATGGAAATGACAACATGGTGAAAGGTTCTTAGTCAAAGTTTGGTGTGGGAATTGCGACAATATAGCCCATGGAACCTCATAGGGATGTGAGATACTAGATTTGATATGACCCTATTGAGAGTCTGAACCGTAAGAAATTAGGGTTGATTTGCTATGTTAGTTTTGAACCATAGGTATGCTTCTTATGTATACCATTTGGACATGAATAGATGTCCATATAGTTCATATGGGTTGAGTACCTACACTGATGGAGGTATTATGAAGGGTTATCCCATAGAGAGTGGGTCCCTTTGAGAGGATTCTAACATGGTTCTAGGAATTATATCGAATATGAGGCACTTTTGAGAGGGTACAGTTCTTCGATGACACATGACTATAGAGGCCCTCTAAATGTTTGTCTCACATGGTATATAGACCTTTGATATTGATACATGGAATTGAGAACCCATTCATATATTTTCTTTCTTAAGGAAGGTGGAAAGAATATTTAGAAAATGATTCTCTACTAAGACCTGCATTTGATAATGTAAATTCCAGGATCATTACAAACCCCTAAGCCCACATGATTCATGCTTGGTTTGAGTAAGAAGATGAAGTCAACGATTTGAAAAATCACATGGTATCCTTTGTCTACTAGTGTATGAGCCAATGGTAATGTATAATAACATTTCATCAATGAAATCATAATCATAAAAAATACTGATAAACGATGAGATTGTTGCAATAAACTCTAACCACTTGGTAACTTTTTATCATACTCACCATATAAAAATATGACATTACATAAATATTAAAATAACATGAAAATAAGTATATTAATTATGTAACATGTAAAATGGTAGTGTATTCACCTCATATAGTAATATAGGTGTATAATATGGCATTTGTCTCAAAGAAGGAAAATTGTGACAAATTTCTTTAGAGATTTGGTAACTTTTGAAAAATATACCCAATGAAAGATAAATAAAAAATTTAAGTGTAAATAGGCATAAATTTAACTATAATAATAATATAATATATTCATGGGAAGTATATACACCTCACAAAAGAAAAAGGTGGTTAATATGGATTAAATCTTACAGAAATAAAAGTGAGATGAGAAAACCCTTATTTATGTCTTGACTCTATTAATTCTCATTCAATACTTCTGTATAATTAATTTATATTTATTATAAATCTATCAAAGAGAATTTTTATTATATTTAATACCATATATGATTTTATTATTACTTTATATTACTTGTTTATCAATAATTCCATGTTAATGTTTGGTTTTAGGTAATATCTTCTTTGTTTTTCATATATGTTTGGGCTTTTTATTCTCGATCTTATTACTTAGACATTGATTTTCATATTTAAAGAATGTTAAACATGATAAAAATATAATATATATTCTATATATAAATCTTTATAACAATTAATAAAATTTTTAAATACAAAATGAAATTCTATGTTCATAGATATGGAAGACCGTATGTAGGCATAAACGATGTTTCCATTTTATTGTCATTTTAAGAGAATGAATGGAAGTTAAATATATTTATATATATAATATAATTAATGTATCATAATTATGTAATATTTATAATGGAGTTTTACTAAACCTATCCTTAATTAATTCTATGTAATGTGTGAATAAATGACATTGCTTTGAGGAGGTCGTAGTCCACATGTCCAAAAACGAAGTTTTCATAGATACCAAAAATTGAATGCATGAAGTTATGTGTTAAAATATATTTAAATTAGAATAAATACATCATAAATATAATATATAACATCTAAAAAAAGTATTACCACCATAATTCACAATAATGAGAGGTGGTAAAAAAAAAAAGACGATCTCATTTGACGAGGCGATAGTCCTCTAAAAACACAAATGGTAAGTTAGTCATCCACTTGATGGGTGTGTGTTTGGGTGTTGGTAAAGACATTAGAATAAAAATATATAATAATAAATATGATACTTAGGTTATTAAATAATTATTTATGAATAATATTTTAAGGGGTATAGAATGAATATAATACAAAAGATCTTGTGGAAGGATGTTACATCTTATTTGGATAACTCCTCTTGGTTTTCACCAAAGGGATTCCTTCGGTGGATTTAAAACCAAGGGAGGATTATAGAATGTAGTGAGAAAAATTTGGAGGATATTTGGGAGAAATATTTCCGAGACAAAGGGATTGAGAGGTGTGACGTAGTGGGGGGAGGGGGGTGAGTTCCCTTTTATAGTCGAGAATGAGTGACATTCATGTAAATATAAAAAGGTAAAAACTATTGAGATGTCTCTGTTACATCATGTGCCTAAAATAATTATCAAATTTTGATAACATAGGTACATTGGTCAAAATATTTATATATAAAGGATTTTGGACACGTTTCTAGTTTTTTTTTCATTTTTATATTAATGTTTAACCATTACGAAAACATGTTTTTCCTTAATCGTTGTAATTAAATTTAATTTGTGTCACTAATATTTTTGGCAAAAAAGATTGTTGGCCTTTTTATTATAAATTATTTTTTATGATTATAAATATTGAATCCATTTTTCCAAATTCTAATAACATAGGTGTAATAAACTAATTTAAAATAATCTTACAGACGTGTCGTGACAACAAAGGGTTTTAAGAGAAAATGTTTAAGAGTTTGAAATATTTTTATATCTAATTTCAAATTGAAATTGGTTCCAATGAAATATATTTTATTAATATATGTAATATTTCTATAATTAAACTTTAAAACCAAATTAAAATATAATTTAACACTAAAATAAACTAGTCGAAAAAGAATACTTGAATTAAAATTCACAAATTTTACTATTCATACAAAAATGATATTTTAATGAAAAACTTGAATGGTTCACCCTAAAATTATTTTGAAATTATAAATTAATATATTTATCAAATTAATTTTCTAAAAGTGTGTACAATTTATTTTATTATTGTTTAAAAATGGACATAAAATTAATTTCAATTGAGAAAATAGTATTTTCAACTATATAATGACTTTACTAAAAATTATATGTTTTTGAATCAATATGTTTTACTTATATAAAACAATTATAAATAATATGTAGAAAATAGTCATTATGATTTATATTCCTATGTTTAATGGCTATGTTATAACTATCTAATTTAAATAATTGTAATAATAAAATAATGATTCATAGAAACTTAGTGTTACATGTAATATCCGAGAAGCTGATGTTGCGTGTAGAAAAATATTAAATTTTTGTATCATTTAATGAATGTTTATCTTCTCATATCATTCAATTAATAAAATAATATAAAATTAATTTATTTGAAAAAAAAGGATCATAAAAACGCGGGGTGTTACATGATCGACAATATTATGATAGACTATGGCATGAGTGAAGTGCCCAATTTTCAAAAGAATTTCAAAAGAAACTTCGGGTAGTTGAGTTGGGGGTATTGATCATAGTGGATCATGTGAACATTGGCTTCTAATTAGATAAATGTAACATAAATTATTACGTATGGTATCAGATAAAATTCGAATCAGTTATGACTATGTGTGAGTAGAGCGATGATGGGTTCATAGGATGTGTTGGGAATGGTTGGGAATGAACAAAAAAGTTTTTTTGTGGTGGAACATTTTAAGGTAAGTATTTATGGGAAATATAAGGGAAAATATATGGTGGAATGTGAACCATCAACCACTTGAGGGCATGAACCTCATTTCAAATAAATCTCAATGAATGTTGTACTTGTTGTTCCCATGATCTAGGGTTATGTAACATTTGATATTTTTAGTGGTTCTCAGGTATGAGTTAGTAGGAACATAAAACTAATAATTTTGGTGATGGATATAATATGGGCTCTTGATATTGGGTTATCTATTATATAGAATGATGAAAAGTATAATCTTATGGTGTAGAATGTGATTCCCATTATGATGATACAAATGTCAGAAGAGAGGGATCGTGGATGGATGAGTCCTATCCTTGGTTGTCCAATATTGATTTGTGATACCGATATATAAATAGACATGAATTTATCTTTATCACTTAAGTAATTCTAATAACGAATATAAGTTTAATTCTAAATGGATTCAAAGTGTTGGTTTCTTGCTTGGGATGAGTTAAGGTGATCTGAGTGTGATTGGGTTATTGGTATTTCAGTTCTCATGGAAAGGTAGTGAACAAAAGTGGATATAGAAGGGTAGTTATTTAATGGAAAAAATTTCACTAGGGGCTGGGTAAGGGTTTTAGGGACATGTTTGGATGGTCTGGGATGCCTCTAAAACTAAGGGCATCATGATCGAGTGTTTCAGATGACTTGTCAGTAGGGGGTCTATGTAGGTTATCTTGAGATGGTTTATATTTCACTATCTAGTGGAATTCGGTGTGGTGATCTTTGAAACTTGTCAAAAATTTCAATTCAGACATGATAGTTATGTTTGGGGTGTTGAATGATATTTTTAAGAATATCCATTGTGATTATAGATTGAGTAAGGATTATGATAAATCATCCCTATCAATTTGGATGTTTGAAATAAGGATTTTACCAAATAGATGGATGAGCTTCTCATTCATAATGGGTTGTGGTGTTTGGAAACCATTCCAAACATGTTGTTAAATAATGAGAGTAGATCCTTGATAAGAAATTATATTAGTGGAAGGTGTCATTTTTTAGAAATAGACCTCATGAGATAGATCTTATTGTTGGTAGAAATATAAAATAGATGATGAATCATTGGAGGCATAATGATGCTAAAAGATGGATAGGTGTGGTTGAGAACCAACTTTGTAATTTACTGATTATGGTAGGTAGAATCTCAAATTCAGTGTTTTGGATTCCAAGTGTTTGGTGATATGCTATGGAATATAGTTTGGGGTTTGGAGTTAGATTTCAATGATTTGATTATATCCTAATGACCATGGTATGTTGGTGTGTTTGATTAGATAGAAAATAGAACATCAAGGTGATAAAAAGTGCTTTTTTGTGTAGATTGTAATTCCATGTGTGTATGGATGGGTATTGAATTTAAAGGGGACTTTGACCATTTTAATTAGTGGGTGGGATGGAATTTTAACTATGGATTAATATATAATTTTGAATGATTAAACAATTAAAATAGGTGTTTTTGTACATGGAAAATAGGTCTGATGGTGGATGGGATCACTGGGTGAGCAATATAGCATGAATCGGGTGTCCAGGCAGCTGGCCACCGGAAAGATAATGGGGAATTTTATGGTATAAATTTACATAACTTCCATATCATCATTTTAAGTGGGGGTAGACCCTTTATACCCATATTTTTGTGCTCTCACTCATGCCCCTTACCTCCCTTCTCTACATTCAAACCATATTGATTTTCGGGGGGTATTTGCTCTATTTCTTGGAGATTATGGGGATTCCTTTCACTTTGGTGACCTACTTTGATCTTTTATTCCTTCCATTCTGATTCTATAATTTTTTATTTGGACTATTAGATCTAATTCCATTGGTTTATTCTAGAATAGTCTAAGAATAATGGGTCTTCAATTATTCCTAGGAGAAGGGGGTCTCATAATTCTATCTGTATAGAGTTTCTCATTCTTTGAAAAATAATGTTTATATTAGATTATTCATAAGGTTTTATTTAAAATTAAATTGAAATAGTATTGGTATTAATTATAATGGTTGGGTATTTTTACTGGGATAGTGTAGGAGGCATGAATCAAACTATCTATAGGTTTTTTGTCTCATTTTCAGTATGATAAGACTATCTAGTGAGTTTTTGATGCTTACAAATTACTAAATTAATTTTTAAATTAATTATAAATGATATAATTGATTGTTTTAGACCATGTGGATTGAGATATACCATAATATGGGTTGGAAGTGTCTATATGAGTTTGGAGATCGTGGTTGGACATTTGATGGTCATATGCATCGCTACTGACCTCTGTGATTTAAACAGAAATTATTTAGAACAAGGTAGGTGGTACTTGGTACTTTCCCTATGGGTTTTCACTTTTTATTATGGTAATAGAAATATTATTTATCACCAATGAGGGTTTTTATCTAATTTTAATGGATATATTTCTATTTTAAAATTTATTATATTTTTTATTTCAAATGAATACCCAACACTGAGCATAGTGCTACAGTTATTGGGGGACTGGTGCATTGGCTGATGTCTCGGCTACTGAAGGTCATGAACCTATTTATAAAAACATTACTTATGACACCTAAACCCCACTAGGGGTGTAACATGTATAGTATTAATTTAATTAACAAAGTTTCCTTATTATTATGATACCTTGGAGACCTTTAGGTAGTTGTCAGTGACGAGTTAGGATGAGGGACCTAGGGATTTTCTATATGAGACCTAAGATATATCCTTAAGCCTTCGATGTAGCATGATGTTTGAGGGGTTTTATTCTCCCATATCGGGATGGTGCATTGGGTGAGTGGACCATTTTAGTGTGAATAGATATGTATGGGTTTTGAACCAGCATAGAATGTTTTTGAAAGGGAATGATCTTGAGACCATCACCTTTTTTATGGGCACTGAACCAAAAGGTGAGTTGGGATTGAGGGACCTTTTTGAGGTGTTTAGGATGCTATATGACCTAAGGGACCTAGGTCGGTTCCCCAATGACCCTTTAACCTAGTGTAAGGGTGTGTATGGAAATGGTAACTAGTGGTTTTAGTTGTCAACATAGAACCCATATCAATGGTTTATCCTTGTTATTAATATGATAAGTTGGGTTAAGATTCTGGGAGTTGATTATGGGATTTACATGATAGGTCTGTATTATGGAGACCAATGTTAATATATAAATGTGTATTTATGTTAGACATAGTATATAACCTCACAATGATTTTGATATATAATGGATAACACCCACAAGGTGGTGTTTATTTTGTTTCAAAAAAATACACCCTTTAGGGTGGTTGTGAAAAATCCCTTTAGGGAGGTTCTGGATGCTATTTGTAGGGATAACAAGGATATAGGGTCACAGTTACTTTTTTTTTCTGGTAATAAGATAATCTTCTTACCATGTATAACCTATTGAGACTTGTGGGGTCTTTAGTGGGAATGGTCAAGACATCCTGAGGATGGTGTTCAAGATTCATTCTAGCTTTCATAAACATGTGGGTTCTTTTATGGGTGTGTTCAAGCATTTAGGTATTGGTTATTATCTATCAGGACCATTTAAAGCTAGAATATATAAATCCTTGGACTGTAATACCAGAATGGAGTGTTCCTTATGTTGTTGTTATTTATATTGGGGTTGATGATACCATTGTTATATGTATACCAAGGTTATGTCCCCGTAGTTTGTTAACATGGTTGGATGAAACAATGAGATGTACTCAAAGACAATATAATAGTAGATGAAACTGGCATGGTCAATCGGGGTCATGGTCATAAGGATTGATGATGGTTTCTTTATTTCTTTTAAGAAATTATTTCTTTATTCAGACCATTTCAAACACACATATCACAATACTATTGATATGTATAGGGTTATATTGGTGGTTATCTACTAGCTTATTTTTATGAACCTATATGAATTTACATTAAACTTGGGTTCCTGAGAAGGCTCTATCTTGGTTAGAGGTCTAGGTTAGGATGGGTCCTGATATTATGTTATCAAGTAGGAGTAGTTAATGTGGGATTCATATATTGGGATGAGGTGGGGATCAAAGATTTCAATGTAGATTCATGTATTAATATATTGGATATTATTTATTTCTTTTATTTATTATATATATGTTATCTCCATATTGGTTTATTGGTCATGTATGCTTGTATGTTAGTTTTTCATTATGTCATATCTTGTTTAGTCTTTATTATTTATTTGTAATCTGATATGATGGATGTGTTCAATATTTTATTTATTTATTATATTATTAATACTATAACATTTTTTCTATAGTATCCCCACACTACCACCATATAACTCTACTTATAATTAGAATCCTCTAGCTTATAGGGAGGCTCATCTGAGGTCTCAAAGAACCACATGTTCAGTTACTGTTCATAGTGATTCAGGTCAAGATATTACACATATGATCATCTTTAAAACCCCATAAATAAGCACCACCACCTCAAGAAACATCCTTTAAAAAAAACCATTGATTTCACATATTTAATCTATAATAAGTGAATTGACTTGATCAAATGGTCGATAAACCATAATATAGTATCATTGCCTCTCTGAGCTATCATAAAACCAATGAAGAAGTCCGTCAAGATGTCCTCCCACTTCAACTAGGGAACATCAAGTGGTTGATGTAAGCCACTAGGAACACGATTCTTATAATCCCACCTATAGAAAACTATAAATTGAGAGTTGAACCTTATAATAGACCTATTTATACCAGACCACCAAAACTATCCTCTCATAGATTGATAAATATTTTCCAATATTTTATTTACCATTAAGGGTGAATTATGGAATTAAAAAATAACAACTTCACACATCATTTATAGGGAAAAATATTTCCTTGAAATAATACTTTATTAGGACCATCCTCATACCATCCTTCAATAGAATCACAAAAAAAGCCGATATCACATGACCTTAACTTCAAAATCTTTTAGCTAGGAATCCTACAACCACTAAACCAAAGGTGACTACATCGCTATCAGATAAAGGAATGTTCTATTATCAATTAGAAACCCAATAAAAGACATAAATAACACATTAAAATTTTAATACAACACTCTCCTTTATCAATCGATGAATAAAATAAATAACCTAGAAAACTCAACACTTTCACAACATTCTTGGAGGACTCCCAAGAAACATCCACTATTAACTTTGAAGGATCCATGAATACCCCCTATTTATAAACACCATGTATAGAGAAACATAACTCAACATCCCAATGTTCACACTTTTATAGCTTCCCAAACAACCAATGGTGTCGAAAAATGTCAAAATAGACTGAAGATACTCTTTATTATCCTCCTTAAATAACAGAAACACAAGTATATGATTAATAAAAAGAACATTTAATTGAACAAGAAACTCACATAACAATTCATTCATCTATCCCATGAACATGGATGGAGTTTTTTTCACATCAAATAGCATCATAAAAAACTCACAATTCATATAACAACATCTAAAATTATTATTAATGATATTCTCATTCATTACTCACAGATGATGATATCCTAATAAGAAATTTTCCTTTAAAACCCATCTAACTTCTTTTAATCGATCAAATAAATCACTATACAAGGAAAATAATTGGTATTATCCAATTAAAATGATTTAAATTTATACTAAGAAATGTCATTCCATTTTCCATATTTGAAAAATATAATTGTCGCTTCATATAGTGTCACACTTGGCCAATTGAATCTTCATTAAAGATGATCATCGACCTAAATTTATAGCTCCTGTAACTTCATATGGGGAATCATTTATAGAGGCATCGATATAAGAGTGACTTATAGTTGTAGATATATCCAGAAAATGTCTATTATACAGGGGTAATATCACAATATCTTCAAAGAAGACATCAAGGTACTCTTGAACAACCCTATTAAACACCATGGATTGATCCTCAATAGAACTTGATATCAACACGAACATCAAGACAGAAGAGGGATAAATATGCCTCTGACCCATCCAAGGGAATCACTCACCAAAAAACACCATACAGTCTATATTAGTATCATAGAATATGATTGGTCTCCTCGATAATTCCATAGTATCCTACACTAAATACAACTAATCTATATTGTATATGATACCCTGTTGCTGAATCTATAAACATAGGGAAAATCTCTAGGAGTTCTACTAACCTAACATCAACTCTAAATCATTGAATATATCATACAAGCCATCTCTACCACCAATTAATGTATTCAATTCTAATATAACTAGATGTATATCCACCATATTACCTAATGTATAGTCTAGGGAAGGTATAAAAAAGTAGTCTGTAGGCCATAGATCAATCAAAGAATACACCAAAGCAGAAAAAAGTAGATAACACCTCAAATGATGTTTGAATCACATCACATTGGACCTTTAATTAATTTATATAACCATGAAATAATCCATAGAATCTTTATCTCTAATGTGACCACATCATTAATATATAGAAACCCCACTAGATCCACTAAAAATAGTATAAGAACCTATATTCCTTGGTTAATTGCGTTGAATAAGGGTATTAAATATACCCTGCTATATAAAACTGTTTCTTGTGACCTAGAAACTATGAACTCCCACTTCAATATCAACTCTATGGAGAATATTAATGTCTCGTATCCCATGATGTACCAGTTTTATCTAGTGTTTTATCTATAACATCTTTTTTTCCAATACCTCATGATATGAATTAAATATAATCATGGTAACTTGGAACTGGTTCCCATATGTAATCCCCTTGTAATGGATCACCATATACTCCTAATAATAATGAAGGATCGAATCATAAGCCACATGTTCTTATATGGGATACAGAACCTTTACACACCGAAACACCCATATTAAAGGGTAAGAATCTCCTACTGAAAATTCGTTTTCCTAGAAAAAGAAATAAATTTTTCCAAAAAAATATCTCAAAAACTATAGCATGAAATAACTAACTCCTCATGATCCTAGACAAAAAATCCACTATTATCGATCCTCCCAACATGTAATCATCCTAGCTTTTGAAACCCAATGATCTTTCATAACATGAAAATAAATGATTGACATATCAAATACCACCAACCATTCCCATGTCTTCTAATCTAAAAAAAATCCCTCATACTATTGTAGGATATTTTTCTAAAAATTTTATATTTTCCTCGTCTAAGCTTCAGAAACATCAACCTCTACTTTGTAGTGATCTACTGACAAATAATTCTAAATGTCTTCAACATGAAATTGATATGGACATTTAGCTGGAGAGATATCTAAAAACAATTAGTAGTGACTCATATACTTGAATTTAGGATTATTTCAGGTTAATTATTTATTTCAATATACCATAAATCTTTTTGTATACTCAATTAAAATGCAAAAACAAACAACAATGATTCATGATATTTACCTTGGCCTCTAACTTGTAAGCAGTGTCACACCCCTTTATATTTTCGTTAATCTTGGTCTTTCTTTTGTCAGATACTAGGGGAAAAAAATCCCATACCATTGTTAGTATCCATTATTTTCATCTCCAATAAAGTTCAATCAATTCCATTTTCTTACCAAAGCATGAATACTTAGCCGTGCATATCTCCAAACTTCATTTTATCTCTCAACCATCTAATTTGATACAACTATGTCATGAAACCATCCCATCAAAGGTACCCCTTATTGGATTATAATAAATAATGTTATATAATGACCATTACATCTCACCTCCAATAGTCCATAGTTAGGTGACTAACATTTAGCTTTAATAATCCATGCAATTGGAGGCATTACCCTCAACATAAAAATATAGAATAATGGATAATATTAAATACCCCATTTAACTCCATAACATACTAACCCTAACATAGAGAAACAAACCTTATGTGCCTATAATATTACCATCTTACATTTAGTGAGCTTTTGGAATAGTGTATTTCCCCTTCCATAACTATATATTACCTTCAAGAAACTTAGATAATAACGTTATATTTTTATAAGGAAGAGACTTATCTGTACACATGGATTAAAAATCCAGGAATACCATTTCAATATCAAGAGAAAAGTTATATCCTTTACGTAACCCCAAAATTCCAATCCTACCTTTACACATCGACCCAAAATCTATCTTACCTTTACATAACCCATGAAAATCGAGGTTTAAGATGTTTCAAAGAAGGAAAACAAAGACAAGTATGGTGGATGGATTTACATTAATGTGGGGATGTATTCCTGGGTAAAGGTAAAGAAATAATTTAAAATAAGTTATATTTTTATAAGGAAGAGACTTATCTGTACACATAGATTAAAACTCCAGGAATACCATTTAAATATCAAGAAAAAAGTTATATCCTTTACGTAACTCCAAAATTCCAATCCTACCTTTACACATCGACCCAAAATCTATCTTACCTTTACATAACCCATGAAAATCAAGGTTTAACCTGTTATAAAGATGGAAAACAAAGACAAGTATGGTGGATGGATTTACATTAATGTGGGGATGTAGTCCTGGGTAAAGGTAAAGAAATAAATTAAAATAAGTAGTTTTTTTTAAAAAAATTAACTTATAATTAATATATAATAGAAACTTTTATTGACATTAAAATTATGGATTACATCAAAAATTATTTGATCACATCAAAATTTCTCTAAAAATTGTAAAACCATTTTAAAACAACCTTTTAATGTAAAAAAATATCATGATCCCCCAAACACCCCATAATGATAAATACCTAGAGAAAATATAGTCCTATACATGTATGTTTCTATTTATATATGTATGTGTATGCGTGTTTATGTATATGTGTATGTATGTGTATATTTAGGTATGTGTATGTATGTATGTGTATGTATGTATATGTATGTGTATTTTCATGTAAGTATATATATGTATGTATGTATGTATGTATGTATGTATGTATGTATGTATGTATGTATGTATGTATCTATGTATGTATGTATGTATATATGTTCATGTATGTGTATGTGTATTTATTTGTGTATTCATGTGTACATATGTCTATGTGTGTGTGAGATATTATATGTGTATCTGAATGTTTGTATATATATATTTGTGTGTGTGTGTGTGTTTATGTATTTGTATGCATATGTAAGTGTTCATGTATCTATATCTGTGTATGTGCATCCAGGGATAGCTCTAGGAAATGGAATCCATATTAGGGTCTAAAAACCCTTGGATCATTGTTAAAGTTTTTTGGTCTTTGACCACCAGGCATTGGGGACACTACATTCTATGCTGTTCAAGCCTCTAGGACTCAGTGTCAACACTATTGAAAAGAAGATGACATAACTGAGACTAGTCTTACTACTCTAAACAATAAATAGGTAGTACAGGCATGCACTACTAGGTATGTAATCTTGATTAGGGGATTAAGTAGAATACATCTTATAATCTAGCTTTCCATCTCCTTGGAATACAGATGTGGTATGGAGAAGAGCCCTGCTATGTGACTCTATACACTTATGAATAGTCCGAGGATGTATAGAAACAGGTAGGTAATAAAATCTATGGCCACACAGTAATCTCTAGGTGGGTGGACTGAAAGAGATATTGGTGTGTTGGAACATATCATCCATTCCTCCTCCCACATTACGGATGGAGGGGATCCCTACCACATTACGTCAGTATTTTAATGAGGCAATAGTTCATAGGGGGGTGAAACTATTAGACTAGGATCATGGTGTGATAATTATTGATAGGGGCTATGTGACATTTTTCCTGTGACTTAGTATGATATAGGTTGCTATCTTTGGGCCTTTAGGCCATGTTTCGGCCTTGGGTCCTCTTGGCCTTCGGGCCAGTAACATTGGAAATTTTGACTAGTGGGTCTTTGATTCAACGCAGTTTTGAAGAGGGATTTATTTTTTTATTAATAAAATTTCCCTCAACCCCAACCTATTTTAATAAAAAAAATACTATTAATACATTTATTCATATAAATTATTTTAATATGAATTCATTTATAAATAAAACATTTATTATAATATTAATACATTTACTATAATATCATACTACTAATACATTAATTATAATATAAATAATACATTTATCAAAATATTAATATATTGATTATAATATATTTATTAAAATATAAATTCATTTAATATAATTAATATTAATTATTTTTTTTAACATTTTTTTAATTTATTCATTTTGAAAATTTATTCATTTTTTTATAATGTAGTTTTATAGTTTTTAATATTAATTTTTATAAAATTATAAATTTTATGTAATATAAATTTTATAATTTTCTATTATTTATCATTGTTAAGGTTAGCACTCATAAATCTATCGTTTATCAGCACTAACATTATCACTACTAAAATTATTATTTATCAATGCACATGAGTGAGTGATGATAACGGTCTTGGTTTGTTGTGCCTATACAGAACTAATAAGGTTAATCCTTTAAATATGTAAACTTTTGCATTTTAAACACCATCATTAATGAGTGATTATTTTTTTAGCACTCATTAAACAGTTTCCCTCATTTTAAAAGTAATTTAGTTGTCACACCGCTCCTACTCACTGATCAATCTCTTATGGAACTTAAATCTTTATACAGATCATTGTAATTTTTTTTGAATTAATCGATCCACAAAACAAAAGGCATGCTATTCAAAACTAGTTTTAAAGTATTTAACAATAAATCATTTCTATGTTTTTTGTGATTTTTTTCTATCCATATTTACCCAAATATATATTTTGGTTATTCTTACTTCAAATATCTTGCATTGTTTTTCATGAATTTTTCATTGTTCTTCGAGATAGTATATATAAATTTTTATATATAAAATAATATTAATTTGAATATTATTTTGGTTATTCTTCTCATAATCATTTGTGTACACATACAAACACATATATATACAAATATATAAAAATTTGTGTGTTTCATCTGTTTATATATAATATATATATATAACTTTTATTTTGTGTGTTTGTATTTTTATATAAATCTTTCTCTATGTTTGTATAGAAATTTATAAGTTTATATATTAATATATGTTTTTTATTTAAGGTTAATTTTTTTATTATGACTATTTATATTATATATTCTAAAAAACATGACTCAATTCTGTATAATTTCGGTTTATATATACCAAAAAACATCTTTTAAAAAAACACAATATCATTCAACCCCAAGTCATCCAAAAAAGAATAATACATCATTTTCCCAAAATCACATAAAAATGACCTTTAATTCCTAAAATAATTTTGATAAATTATTATTTTCTAATCAATAATCATAATTTATAAAATAATAATCATTTTAAACAAATTTAACTAATTCATCGATCAAAATATCATAAATAAATTATTTCCCAATTTAATATCAAATTACCTCAATAGAAATTAAATTACTAGAAAGAAATCATTACATTAATTTTTTATATTTCCAAGATTATTATCATTATAAACTCATAGCTAAGGTTTTAATCTATTTTATATCTTTAAACCTTATACATTTATAGTTCAACAATACCTAATTGAAACCAAGACCATAAAAACATCAATAAAATAAACCAAAAAATTCATTAAAATTCATTCAATCGTGAAATTAATTTATCTAGTAGTGGAAAAAACATTTAACATATCAATTTAATATTTTTTTTAAAATATCACATTCAAATCACTTATTTCACTAAAAGAGATTACATAAAATTCAAATGTTACTTTTTCATTTTCTTCATTATACCATCATATTGGGAATACTGTTCTATTATTTATGTGTTGAACTACAATTATTATGTTTTGATGTCACATATCAATTCAGGAAAACCAATTTTCTAACTTTACAACTAATTTTTCATATCATGTAACTCACCGAAAATACTTAAATAATTAGTAAATCATACAATTCATTTGAAATTACTCAATTAAATCCCAATGCGTGCATAAAGTTACTCACCACACAGTTGGAAAATAATCTACACCAACAAAAAAGACTAAATTCTTTCTAAAACATAAGATTTAATATATATATATATATATATCATTTTATTAAAAAATTATATATATATATATTATTTAATATAATATTCATATATTTATTATAATTAATAATTCAAATTTCAACATTATACTTTATATAATTTAATAATGTATAAAAGTGTAATTATAATCCTAGTTTCTATGAATTGTTTTACGAAATATGAATATTGATAGACTAAAGAGGTTGAATATGAATTGAAAATGGATTGATTATAATTATATGATAAAAGTTTATGAGGATGTTGTTAAAGATTTCATCTTGTTTACACCAGATCATGCATATGAATATTCTCAAACCATATTTCTATGATTACATAATTTTTTTTCAGGAAAAAATTATACAAGGTAATTAAAATAATATTTATATTCCATGGAATAGATATATGTTAGAAATATTAGAATAAAAAAGGGGAATAACTAAATCTATCTATTAAATGAGATAAAACAGTGGTTTATAGATATTTTGATACTATTTCAACTATATATAATAATAAATATTGTATTGATGAAATGAAAATGATATTTTAAGATGACCTTCATGATTTTATAAAGATGTTAGTGAAATTAAGAAGATGTGAAAAGATATCATTGAATATTGGTTTTCATAAATGTACAACATTTTTATCCAAAATAAATTTATATAATTTGAACAATGGAAATGGATAGAGATACACTATCCTTATAGAAATGATGTTCTCTTGAATTGTAACACCCCAAGATTTTGGAATATTTTTCTCTTGAAATTAATACAACGTTTGATAGCTCTCTCCACATGCAAACCCAATCTAAAATGAGTTATGAAATATTATAAAAATATTAATAATAAAAATTTTGAATAATAAAACCGAAATTAAATAAAAATTTATTAACCAAATAGAAATTAATACAAAATAAAATTAGAAAAACTAAATGCTTAAATGGTTTATGCTTTCAAAAAAGGAGTTCCTTTTTATATATTTTATTATTACATAAAAAAGTCATTAAATATAGAATTTTAATTTTTTAAAATGAACATCAGTTTTTCAATAATAATTCAAAAATTATCTTAGGATGTTTTTTTGGGGAATTTCAAAAATAATTAATTTTTATTTGAATAGTAGAAAATACCTTTTTTACCAAAACTATTACATTTATGAAATTATTTTATATAAGTATGACCTATAGTATTTTAAGACATTTTAATAGATAAAATTTGTATTTAAAGAGGGAAATTATTTATTTTAAAATAATATGATAATACTATAAAATCTATCTTCAACATTTTAGAACATAACTAACCTTTTATTCTAATATAATATATATACTCATTATTTTATTTTAATTAAACATTTTTGTAATGACCAGATCAATTTTGAATAGAATTTCATTTCCTTTAATGTCTAATTGATATAGGAAACACATGTACTCTTTTATTATTATTATTGGGTTTAAATGATGGTTAAGTATCATTACTCTTGATAATATAGCTGCTGAACAATGATCACACAACTAATATAAATACAAAGATAAAAAATACTTTCGACGTAGAAAAAGGAGAGGATAAGCTCATCTAATAGACTCAGGCCATACAAAGCTCATTTTTTAGAGATCAGAAATGAGGAAGCATCACTGGGCTTCACTCCTGACCAAGACCTAGCCGAGCATCATCACGATAAGCTTGAATAGAATCGCCTATGGGAGAATTTCAAGTTAATAGAGATCACCACTCGGGCGATGTTATCCAAGCCACCCCAAGAGTCTATCACCATCACACACCTTTCCCTTAGGTCTTATACAGGTGTTAAAAGGGGTTATGTAATAAGGTATTAGTTAATTATTATGTAATCCCTTTTTATAAAAAAAATTTACGTATTCAATCCATTCCATTATGGGAAGAGTCTTTTCAAAAAAATGATAAATATGATAAATTGATTTTTCAAGTAAAAATTGTAAATTTGAGAAATATATACATCATTATATTAAACTATGGGATTTATTAATTATATTATAAAAACAATTCTTATAAATGATGATTATATCATTTCCTTATCGTCAAATGATTAGTTTATCAGTTTGAAAAGAGTTATAATTTTGTATGATAAAATAGAAAGTGTATTTTTAAATAATTAATTTTAAGGATTTAATGGATTTTTTAAATATTTAATATTTTAGTATAATATTATTATAATATTATTTTCATTAATAATATATTAGTATATAATTTCTTTGAAGTCAATTATAATTTTTTATTAAGGTTTAAAAACTTTTTGGTCAAAACCCGCCAATTTTCAAAAATTAATGATTCGCATTATAAAAGATAATAGTAAAAGAATTAGAAAATTATTTAGATAAAATTAATTTCATTTTTGGAATCGTTACATAAAAATCATCCAACCTTAAATTTTTTATAATTTTCTAAGATAGTCAAATTTTTGGGTAAAAATTAAATAATATATAAATATATAGTGAGTTTTATGACACCATAATGACCCAATAGTGATGTAATAAATACCATAAAAGGTATATTCGGCCAAATATATGTTTTAACCTTAAAATAATGTAATTTTTGATTTATTTTAATTATTTTTATAATTCTTTAGTGAATCTTCCAAAATGTAAAATATATTTTATGATCTTAAATTCATTTCCTTGAGAGTGTGACTCACCTATACATAATCGATATAAATACCATAATATATTTGTCCCATGGCCTTAGAAAATAATTTTTTCCTCTCCACTTTTAAAAAAAACTTGGGAAAAACAATTTAATGGTTTGTGGTTTTGAATATTTTAGTGAGTAGTGTCCAAAAAATAAATAAAAAAGAGTTCCCCCCATTTCCTATATTAACCCACCCAAGAACCCATTACTCTTCACTAAAACTCATTTAAGCTCATCCTCAATATTCTCTAAAATTCATAGTGTCCTAATAAGGTGACCTAAACTTCCAAAAATCATCTCCTAAGCCTTTGGGATCACACATCCAAGTAGGTGATCGTCACATTCCATCCTTTCTCATTTTGTTAAAGTTTCCTTATATTGTTTTACATTTTTATTTTTCAATTAAAAATTATAAGGTATATTATTTCAACTACCCCATACATACCTTATTTTTTTCTAATGATTAGATACCCATTTCACTTTCATTAATCCCCCACATGTACACATGTTACCATGCCGAAATACCATAAGGGATTTCTCTCTCCTCATTTCCATTCAAGAATTTATATTATATTATGCATCTAAAATTCCATTTCATATGTTTGGTTATTTTGATAAATTACCCCCATACTACTCTTTTCATGTATAGATTTTGAGAGACCCATTTCTCTCTAATAGACCCATTTTAAGGATCCACATGTTATGTCGTTTTGGTGCCGAAATTGCACCACGATTTTCCATGAAAAAATCACAGTGTAGTGAATACAATGCCCATTTCTATATCAAGGGTATTCAAATTTTATACACATATAATTATTGATTATATACTTTCATATATTTATTTCACATTACTTTATCATGGAATAAATGATTATGTTAAATGAATCCATGTTATATGATCCATGTGGCACACTTAAGAATGAGATTAAAATGTTCATGAAGGGTGCACCCTAATAGCGCTCCAATGCATTGAGTAATGTTTAGTATCATGATTCGTTATGTTGGGAAATGGGTTTACCTGATTTCTTTATTTCAATTTTTCCCATCATGTTGGGACAGTGGTTTACTTGATTCTTTTATGTTAATAATGCAATGTTTTACAATGTTTCCACATTTCTATGTTATAATATTCATGATATATCATGCATTTATGCTAATGTTTCTCTTATGATCCACTGGTATTCTTATTGATTAACATGTATTGTATTCTTCATGTAATTCCTAGTTTACTCCCTTAATATTATTTTTATCTCACCCTTTTCTTATATATGTGCTCATGTTATCCCATGCATTGTTAAGTATAATGGAATGTTATGGTCATGTAAAAGAAGTTTTCAATAAAGATGTTGTCTTTTATGTGTTAATTTCTCATGTAATGTTACAAATCCCAAAATACACTAGACATATCGATCTAATAGGTTGTATTAAGTGAAAATTTATTTAATAAATAATGTTTAAGTGTGTAATAAAGACTAGAGTTGTTATAGTTGGTATTAAAGGACATGTTTATTTATTTTTAGGATTATGATTATAAGACCCTAGTCAAAGTATTATGGATATGACTAAGAATAAAAAAACATCCCTATATTTTTGTGAGTATATATTAAGTGGTTTATCAATAAAATTCATCCATTTCTTGATATGAACATATAGATGTGGCTCTGGAACAAATATATCTAGGGGTAAAACATGAAAACAACGCTATGAGATAGACTCGAACATGAATTAGTGCACTAAAATGGGCCCTGTTTCACTCTAGTTTTACACTACTAGGGGATAATATTTGGTAAATTCATAATCTCATTATGAACCATTATTACTGGCATAGGAAAAAGTCTCATAAAATTATTCAGTAGGAAATAGATCCGGGATAACATAGATTGAAGCCCATAAATTCATAAGGTAATGAAATAAAATTAATTTATATGTTATCCCTTTTTGTCACTAGATTCCCTTTTAATTGGTTAATAGTTTGAATTACATACCCCTAATTTTCATTTTATTTTAGCCAATGATCGGTAATAGGAGGAATCAAGCTAACAACTAAAGCGAAGATCATTGTGATGGCTATTCCAATTAGATGCCTAATCCAATGGGAGATATAATCAAATACATTTTCATGATACTCCATTAGTTTACTCATCTTTTAAATAGATATATGTGTCAAGAAGAACATAAAACCCCTTAATAATGAACAAGTCACAATTGAGAGCTTCATGAGAAAAGGCCTCATACTTTCAATGGTTCATCTTCTCACTCATTCATTAAAAAATGGATCAACTCTATTGATAAGATCTTCTAAATCCTTCAATGTTTTGAATAAGAGAAGTTTCTTCTAGCTACATATCATATATATGGTAGAGATGATCAATGTTGTACATTTACAAAAAATATTATGACTAAGGAATAGATAGAGGTGATAGGACGAAAGTATTTCCAGAAATTTTTTTTCGATAAATATTTTTCCCGAACCCTCTATCTAAATATGGAAAGAGATTTCCTTGCACTCAATAAAAAGGATGGAAATTTTTTTTGGGCATATAAGGAAAACATTACCAGACTTGCATGACACGCCTCTGGTTTTTTCGTTACCCCCAAATGAAATATTTAATACTTCTTTGGTGGGATAAAACCTAGAGTATGGAAAGCCCTAGAGATTTGAGACTTTGAAAACTATGAGAAGATTTCCCAATGTTCCCTTAAAGTCTAGATGAAGATCGAAGAATATTAGTGGAATCAAGAGGATAATAAGTGTCAAGTGGACTTTAATTCTGCTGATCTGATGGAAAAATACAACTATTATAATAAATTATAGAATCTAACTTTCCAAAGGTGAAAAAATAAGAACCTTAGGAATTTTCCTAAAGGGGACGAGAAAATGATTTAGTTGTTGGAAGAAAGGACACCAGTCCAATGACTGCCGAAAATAATAACCCGGTACTGCGACAGAGGAATGTAATTCTTTGTTTGATCCTCAATGCATTGATAACTTATACAAATAAAAATAACCAAGGCACTTTGCAAACCAGTGCCCTAAGGCAAGGGTTTTCAAAGGCAACCAACAACCTCCAAGGTAACAAGGGTGAGATTTTTCCATCACTACCACCAAAGAAAATCCTAACAACAATGTGGTGACAGGTATACTAGTTATTCATTCAATAATAGAGAAAGCAATTTTTCATACTGGTTCTACATATTTTTTAAATGTAAGAATTTCCGTAGAACAATCCAAACACCACAAAAAATCATGAAAGTAGTGATGTCGGCGATAATGGTAATTGTGGAAATTATTTCATCCCAAGAAAATAACTCCACCCATGTCAAAATTTGTGGATTGAACTTCCTGGAAAACCTCATAATACTTCCCTTGGGGTAATTTTATGCAATTCATAAAAGGGATTGGATCTCTCTATATAGATCCAAAATAAATTGTTGCGAGTAGGAAATCACTCTCTATATAGTGAATCAACCCCCGATTCTATACATGTGAAAGAAAGAGGATGAATATTATTTAACACCATCATCTAAAGAATGGATATTACTTCCCTATGAGCTCATATATATTTATCTAATGACCGAGTATAAGGAAGGAACCATCCTCAAAGACATTTCTATTTTGATGGAATTCACTGATGTGTTTCCCAAGGAATTGCCCGGTCTTCCCCCTCAAATATATGTTTAATTATCAATTGATATTATACCTGGGGAATTTCTAATATCTATGACTCTATATTTAGTGGATTTTGTGGAGATTGAGGAGAAAATGAAATAACTACATGAGAATTTGGATAAAGGGTTCATACACCCAAGGGCTTCACCATGGGATGAAATCATCCTTTTCTTCAAGAATAAGGATGGTTCAAAGTTCCATTGCATTGATTATCGTGATCTCAACAAAATTAAAATGAAAAACAGTTATCTTTGTACACAAATTGATGAATTGTCAGACCAGCTATGTAGAGCACAATACTATTCAAAGGTGGATGTGCAGTCAGGATATTACCAAGTAAGGGTGAAGGAGGATATTTCCAAGACTGCTATTCATACAATGTAGGGACACTATGAATTCACATTAATGCCTTTTAGACTCACTAATTCTCTAGAAATCATCATTGACTTGATGAATAGAGTCTTTAGATATTACCACAAAAACAAATTGTAGTATTTATAGATGATATTCAAATATACTCCAAAACCAAGGAGGAGCATAGTGATTATCTATGCACTGTACTAGAGACCATTTGAAAGGAGAATCTTAATTTAAAGTATAGAAAGTGGGCGTTTTTGTATAAGTAAGTCTCATTATTTGGTCCTATCACCCCAAAAAATGTTATATCTATGGATCTATCCAAAACAAAAGAAGTTTAGGGATGGCTAAGGCCAACATCTGTGACAAATATCGATATCTTCCTGGGGTAGCTAGATTTTATCTCTGATTTGTGAGAAATTTTTCACGATTGTCCATCCCTCTTACTAAGCTAACTTAGAAGTGAATCAAGTTTTCTTGTAATTATGGGTGTGAAGAAAGATTCATGGAGTTAATGAAGAGGCTTATCACTTCCCTTATCCTCACACTACCCATAAGTGGGGAGTTTTTTGTAATCTTAAATGATACATTGAAGAAGGGATTGGGAAGTGTGTTTATATATAATGAAAAATCCATAACGTGTGCCTCAAGAAAATTTAAAATTCATGAGAAAATTATCCCATGAATGATCTGAAGTTGGCAGCTATGATCTTTGCATTGAAAATATGGCGGTATTATCTCTTTGGAGAAAATGTGAAATATATATAGATAAAAAAAGTCTCAAATATATATTCAAAAATAAATAGTTGAACATTCACCAATGAATATGGCTAGATCACATAAAATATTACGGCAGCTCAATCCATTACCACCCTAGGAAAGCGAACAAGGTGAAAGATGATCTAAGTTGAAAGGACCCAATGATTCAACCCCAAATGAGAATTGAAAAGGATCCAATTTTATTAGATTTGATTAATATAAACATGGGAAACATAAAGAAAGGATCATAATCAATCCTTTCAAAAATTATTTCTCAATCTTCTCTTTTGGAATGGCAAAAGAATGGTTTAAATGATGCAATAAGTATTTAGAAGAAAGTAGAAAATATCAAAAAATAAAAATTTTCAGAGTAATGTTAATGAAGATGGAATTATAAGATTTGGGTAAAGAATGTGTTTTCCATAAAATCCATAATTAAATAACGTACTTATGGTTGATTCACATAGATCAAATTTCTCAATTAACCCAGGAATCACAAAGATGTATCAGGGTCTCTAAGAGCATTATTGGTGGGATAACATAAAGGAGACCATTGAGTATACATCCCTGTGCCTGGTATGTTAGCATGTAAAGGATAAGAGGAAGGTTTCAAAGGTGATGATTCCACCACCACCCATACAAACATAGAAATTTGAGAACATCACCATGGAATTTGTCACTGGACTTCCAAAGATATAAAAAAACAATGCTCTCTGGGTTGTTGTGGATCGTCCTAGAAATACTAAACACTTCATTGAAATTAAAGAGGATTTCTCATGGGATCAAATGGAATAGATATACACCATATAAGTGTTAAGTCTGTATGGTGTACCACTATCGATTGTATCTAATCAAGATCCAATATTCACCTCTATGTTCGGGAAGAGTCTCCGACATGCTCAAAATACTGAGCGGAACTTCAGTACGGATTATCATCCTCAAACTTATGGCCAATTTGAGTGGACTATACAAACACCTAAGGACATTTTTAGAGAATACTAAATGGACTTAAAAATAGGAATATATCATCATGTTCCTCTGGTTTATTTCTCTTATAATAATATTTTCCACTCATGCATCCAAATGGTTCTCTATGAAGCCCTTTATGGGAAGAGGTGAAGAACACCTGAATACATGGATGATGCAGGGGAATAAAAACATATAGGTTAGTAAATGGGTGATGAAATGGTGGATAAGGTTAAGAATAAACCGCAACATATAAAATTTTCTTAGAGTCAACAGAATAGCTATGATGACAACCTTCGATGAGACCTAGAGTTTTATTTTTGAGATACAGTTTTCCTCCACATATCACCATGGAAGAGAGTTATGAGATTTGGGAATAAGGTAAAGCATAGCCCAATGTCCATTGACCCTTTTGAGATCCTTGATCGCATCAGAGCATTATCCTATCAACAAGAACTCCAACCAAACCTCTCTCAAGTACATGATATATTCCATGTATCACTCTTGAAGAAGTACATACCTGACCCATCGCATGTTCTCTATCTATAGGTGGTACCATTGGAGAATGATCTCTCCTATAAAGATAATCCCGTGAAGATCAAAGATTGTAGGGAAAAATTTCTATGAAGTAAGACAATTCCCTCGTCCAAGTTTTGTGGAGAAACAATATGTTTGAAGAATAAATGTAGGAACAAAAAGAAGTGATGAGGTAGAGGTACCATCATCTATTTTAGTAGGGGAAAAGTAAATTTCAAGGGTGAAATTTATCAAGGGGGTAAGGTTGTAACAATGCATTCATTTATGAAAAAAAATCACTTTATTTTATTGTATTATGGATATAGAAAACACATACACTCTTTTGTTATTGTTGTATTTAAGTGATCTTTGAGTATCATTACCATGGATAATATAGCTATCGAATAGTGATCACACAACTGATATAAATATAAAGTTTTAAAAAATTCTATTTGAATTAAAAAATTATAGAATGGCCTCATACAGTAGACTGTGGATGTATAAATATCATTTTACAGTTCTCGGAAAGGATGTAGTGTCACTGGGCTTTGGTCTTGACCAATACCAGCCTGAGCTTCAACACATTAAGCTTAAACGGAGTCCCCTACGAGGAAAGTTCATGTAAAAAGAGATTAACACCCATGCGATGTTATCAGATCCACCACAAAATTCTCTTACCAGCACATACCTTACCTTCAGGTCTTATGTTGGTGTTATAATGGGTTATGTAATAAGGTATTAGTAACTTATTTTGTAATCTCATTTTAAAAATAAAAGCCTTATTCCAGCAATTCTTTTATGGGAATAATATTTCATTAAAAAATGTTGAATTTGATAAATTGATTTTTTTTAATAAAAATAGACCATTTTATCAATATAAACATTATTATTTTCAACTATGGTTTTTATTAATAATATTATAAAAAAATTCTTAAAAATTATGATTATATCAGTTCCTTATATGTAAATTATCTGGTAATAAGTTTGATAAGAGTTATATTTTTATAAGATAAAACTGAAAGTGTGTATTTAATGAATTCATTTTCTATAATTAATGAATTTTTGAAATAATTAATATTTTAATAAAATATTATTATCAAATTACATTTACTAATAATAAATTAGTATATAATATTTACAAAGTCAAATGTAATTTTCTATTAGGGTATAAAAAAAGAATATTAATTTTTAATCAAGATGTCAAAATTATGAGATAGTGAACTTTTCATAATTTTATGAGACAGTTGAATTTTTGGGTAAGAATTAAATAATATTTTAATATATAGCGTGTTTTATGAAATCATAATGACCCAATAGTGATGTAATAAATACCATATAAAGGATATGAAAACAAATATATGTTTCAACTTTGAAATAATGTGATTTTTGATATATTTTAATTATTTTACATTTCCTTATTGAATCCTTCAATATGTATAATAAATTTTATGATTTTAAATTCATTTCCTTGAGTGAGTGACTCACTTCCACCTAAGAAAGAGAAATATTTAAATATATCCATCCCCTAGCCTTATAAAATAATATTTTCCACTCTTATTTGGGAAAAAACATTGGCAAAAACCTGGGTACGGTTTGTGGTTTTGGATATTCCAGTGTGTAGGGTCCAAAACCTATATAATAAATAATTCCCCCTCATTTCCTCTATAAACCCACACAATCACCCATTCCTCTTCAATAAAACTCCATTAATACCATACCCAAAATTTTATACACACTCTATAGTTCTCCCAAGTCTTTCCAAAACCCCCAATAAGCCTCTCCCATGCCTTTGGGATCACACATGCATGTAAGGGATCCCCACTTTCCTTCTATTCTTATTTTTGACCATGTTTTCTTACATTGTTAAACCATTTTATTTTTCAATTAAAAATGATGGGTTATGTTTCAAAATGCCCCCATAAATCCCTTATTATTTTTTAAGAATGAGAGTCCCCATTCACTATCATTAATTCCTCCCATGTATACCAGTTACCTTGCTGAAATTTTTCTAGTTATTTATCTCTCATCAGTTATATACAAAAATTTATCTTATATTATGCATCTGAAATTTCATTTAATATGGTTGGATATTGTGATACATGATCCCCTTTCTTAACATTTCATATCAAAATAATTAGATACCATTTATCTATCATCAAACTATTTTATGAATCCCCATGTGATGTCGTTATGCTGCCTAAATTTGACCACGATTTTCCATGACAAAATCATCGTGTAGTGAATAACATACCCATTTCTCTACCAAGGGTAATAACCATTAGGGACATATACATATTAACTATATACATTCATATATTTATTCCACATTCCTTTATCATGGATCAAATTATTATGTTGAATGAATTTAATTTATGTGATCTATGTGGAACTTTAAGCATGAGATTAAAATGTTCATGAAGGGGGCACCCTGATAGTGGTCCAATGCAATGGGTAATGTTTTGTATCATGATGCATCATGTTGGGATAGGGTGTTACCTAATTCCATTATAAGACTTTTTCCATTCATGTTTGGACATGGTTTTATCGGATTTTTTTATGTTAATGATGCGGTGTTTTAAAATGTTTCCACATTTCCATGTTATGATAATCATGCTATATCATGCCTTTATGTTCATGTTTCATTGGTACACCATTGGTATACCTATTTACTAACATGTATTGTATTTTTAATTTTATTCCTTGTTTAATATTGTACTGGGATTCATAGATCACCCTTTTCTTATGTATGTCCTTATGTTATCCCATGCAATGCTATGTACAAAGAAATGTTGTGGTCATTTAAAAACGTTTTCAATAATGATGTCATATTTTATGTCTTAAGTTGTCATGTAATGTTCCTATTCCTAAAATACACTAGAACTCTTGATATTATCGGTTGTATTAAGTGAAATTTTTTATCATAAATCATGTTTAAGTGTGTACTAAAGACCATGGTTGTTGTTATTTTAGTTGGTATATTCGGGTTGGGCTTACTTTTTATGCCACAAAATTTTTTATTATAAAAAACAGTTTTATGTTAATAAAATAAATAACATTGATGGTCTTATATAATATATAAATATTTTCAATTAAAAACACTGTTTTGATGAAAACATTTTTAGGGTCTACGAGCATTTATTTTGAAATTAACATTTCTAAATCATATAAATTTTGTCTTGATAAGATGAATTTCATATTAGATATCATAATGTTTATACTAGGTATTAAACTCAAAATTATTTTTTCTCATTAAAATGAATTTCTAAGTTAGAAAATTAGTTTCCATAGTATAATTTTATTATAGTAAATGTTAAAAAACAATGGTCCAAAACACTAAAGAACTTAATGTTGTATCTAAATGTATGATTGAGAGGGTTAAAGACCTTAAATTGTAAAAAAGTCAATTATTTTATACCTTTTGATTCTTTTTTCTTAAAATAGTGTCATTCCATTATTGAAAACATTGTATTATTTAAAAAATATAATTTTTATATACTTATAAAAGGTTATCACATGAACCACTCCGTGATCTCATTTTACCTTCAAATTTCATCTTGAAACTCTTCTATTTTTCTTATCCTATAATACTCTCTCATTTTTATAATAATGTGTTAACAAAAAGTTTTCATAGGGCCTTATTTCCAATACATATTTCCACGAGAAGTCTATTTTTTTGATGTAGGTACTAAATTTTCCAAAATAATGTTTTTATATCATTACATTTAAATTATATTTTTACTAACACTACATTATTAATTTTTTATTTATAGTAAAATTAATTATTTTATATTGTTTGAATAAATATTAGTCAACTTTCCCCTTTTTGCTAATTTAAAATGAAAATGAGATTTATATATTTGTGCGGACCACTGCCTCCACCAAGAAATGAGTTATGTTTTCCTTCAAAAACATACATGAATGGTCCAACTTTACATTTTAATGAATAAATCTTATCTTTATTAAAATATTATGATTATAGAATGAGAAATTGGATATCCTTTTTGTAATATGTGTAAAAAACAATTACTGTAAATTCAACCATCTAAAATGAACGTACTAAGATGAAAAAACTATTCATACTATATAGTATATTTTTATCCATTACTTATTATTATAAATATACTAAATTATAATTAATTAATATAATAAAAACAAAAAAAATATCATTATTCCTCTATAATAATGATATTTTGATTAAAACACTTCATAATAATCTATAAATCAGTGTATGTTCATGTTCGGGTCGATCTAACCACCTATTTGAAAAATTATATAAAATAATATAACAGAAGAATATAATAACTTAATTAATGATAATATATTATATAAATATGTAGAATATTACTTCTATTTTTTTCTCTAATGGTAAAATTGAAATTAATCTCATTTATTATGAAACCAACATTTGTTCGTTAAAAATTACTAAAACATGCTCATCATCGATTTCATCTTTAAGGATACTAACAAAAACTCCATAGAATGAAATTATAATATAATAAATAATTAAAAATATTTTTTTTACCATTTATGATTTTGGAAGGATGAAAGTTTGGAGGACAATGAATAAAAATACCACTATTACGAAACTAGTTTGAACTATCTAGATTACTCACATTTGAAATTGTAAATAGACAATAACCAACTAATAAACATGAAATGAATAATTATAAATAATTTTTTTTAAAAAAGGTTATATATATGAAAATGGTTCTAAAATAGTCAACTAATATAGTTATTTTTTATGATATTTAGAAACTTTTATGGAATTTAGGAAATAAGGTAAGGGGTTCTTTGTGTGTAATTTATTTTCTTGAGGAATATTTCATATTATGCTCTATTATATCAATGATACAATGTTATTACTAACTAATATATATATATATATATATATTACTATATTCTTGTATCTAATGGTATTTTTAGAAAAAAATTGGGTTCTTTATTTAAATTGGTTTTGATACAAAGGATATCATTGTTGTAAGGGTTTTTGCATCTCAATTGTTTATTACTAACATATTATGAATATTCATCATTTTTCCGTTTATGTGGTGTATATATTGGACATTTCTTTATTTTATCATAATTTGTTTTCAATATAAGGGATATAATAATCCATCTAATGTTTTTACCTTATATAGGATTTCAATTTCAAATATAACAATGATGTAAGGGTTTTTTGTTAACTCGATTCACATTCATTGAGTTCCAACTATTATTTTTAAACATATTTCATATCATTTGGTTATATTCTACCATTTTATTATAATTTGTGGAATTCCCTATTTTTTATAGGGATTTACATTTATAATACATAAAAAACCTTTCTACCTATATAATTCATTATAAATTATGATATCCACATTGAATTTGGTTATCTTAGATTTAAATTCATTGAGTTAAAATAATTTTAATTGAGCTTCATTATTATATTTTTGAAAAATTATTTTATTACCTATTTAATAATATATTTACACTTTTATAACCTGGTAAAATTTTGTTTTCTATAAAAATATTCTTTCTAAATGAATTTCTTTCTCCTAAAAGTGATTTTTTAGAAGAATATAAACTAATTTAAAGAATGTTTTACCTAGAGTTTAATGTTTATTATTACCAATTTTTTAATTTATTTATTTTAAATCCAAATATGTATTATGTCATGTAAAATTTTTATTTTCCATTAACATTTTTTATGGGGAGTTATATTACCTCTTTTTAAAATGTTGGTTTTCAATAAATCCTTTTTAGAATATAAAAATAGTTTTTCATCCATTCATAATTAAATGTTTTACCTACCACTCCACAATACTTTTTAAAAACCATAATTTATTTTGCAAGGATCCATTATTAATTAATTTTTTTAGTAGTAAAATTTTATATTTCTTTTCCCTTTACATTATTGAAATATTTGTGTATTTATCAATGATTTACTATTGAGATATGATTTAAAAATTAAATGATTTTAAAAGTTTTCGCTTAAATTTTTTGAAAATTACTTCCCAAAGTGATTGTAAATTCATCATTTAATCAAATTTTAATATTATTTTCTAAAAAAACGTTTCCAATTTTCTCCCATTTCTTTCATTATCGCAAAATAATATGTTTCCATAGAAATATTTTTTCACGAATCAACCTCTAAATTATCTTATACAATTCAATTTATTTGTGATTGAATTTTGTGTATCAAGTATTTATATTATTTTGTTGAATTTTGTTTATACCATCTAAAAATGTTATTAAACCCATTTTTATTTCCATGGGATCTTTATGATATGATGAATGATTGTAATCAATTTGATCACATATGTTTGGAAGATAAATGGCCAGGAACCAATATCTCCCTCGAATGTATTGGTTAATGATTTATATCTCATTAAATAATAATGATAATTTGGTATTGATTATTTCTACACTATAGGAATTTGGAAGTGGAGATTGTTATACTATGTTATGGGAATCTGGTAATGATTGATTATTTATTAGGTATATGGGAATTTTGTAGAGATATATACACCATGTCATGACCACCGCCCTTTAATGGTAATCCACTTGTGCCGATAATGTGATATGGGAGATAATGATTCCTGATGCCCACATACAATAGGCCATGGGTAAGAAACATGAACATAGGGTATATCATACAAACATATGAGGGAATTACATTATATTATTTAATAAACCATATATATGATAGAAACACCCAACAAATACTTCCCAATATAAAAGTGATGATCCTAATTACATGCATGTAATTTCATAAAAACTAAACTACTGCAAAAGAATGACACATTCCAAAAAAAATCCTAAGATAAAACCTATAAGTTCAAAAAAATCTCCAATAACTCCATGATCTAGTAATGCCTCACCTGATATCCCAATGATTCCTACAAACGTGAAATGGTTTTTATATTCATATGGTGATCATAACATGTGTACTTAGTAGGATCCTCCAAAAATTCTCATGGGATAATGATAAATAAAATATACTAAAGAAAAGTGAACAATAAGTGAAGCTAGCTGACCAAATAAACATGTATACTATGTCCCTAGAATTACCATTCATCTCTCACAAATTATCTCTTATAGGTGATCATATAATATAATATCAAATATGGTACCATGCTTCCACTTATCCATATGTTTTTTTCTTTTCCAGTGTTCCACATCTTGAGACATCTCTATGCAAAGTAATTTATCCCTAAGACACATGGGATAAATTATCAAATCATTAATCCCATTAATCACATCATCTCATCACATACTATGAACCCTGTGTATTACATCATGTCATCATCTCATTCCACATCATTAGATAGTAACCATGTTTTTTCTTAGATCCACCATAGCCCGTAGGTCAAGTATTATACCTCAAGCATTCACAACCCATAAAAATCGTAACTATAATAATCCATAGGATACTATATATAGAGATATTTATGTTCATAATAACCACAATTGATGAAATACCCATAAACACATATATGTGAAAGGTAAACATCGTGCATAGAAACACATAATATTAACTAGAGATGAGAGTGGGGAAAGAGGGGGCAGTGAATTATCCATTTCTCACTAACCAATATATTAGAAAAAACACACTCCTAGAGTCCATTGATTTGATTCCACCATACCAACATGGGTGGGGTAGCATATCAAATTTCATAATATACATGATATAATATATCCTACAACCACATTATGGTAAACGATCTAATTTGGTTCAACTACAACTAATTTCACTTGGACACCCGGTTACCACTATTATGGACTAAGTACCCTATAAGTATACAATCTTTCAAGAAGAATTTATATTATTTCTTACTATTAAAAATTTCTCATTATATTAATTATTTATTTTAACCATTAACATTTATTTATTATTGCTTCAATATTATCACCCAATAATTTATATTCCCTCCAGGAATAAACTAATCGAATCTATGACTTCTTATGATTGCCACCTATTTAGAATTTTTTTAATATATCAACCCCATGGTTAAGAAATTTTATCTTTTATTATAATTCCATAATTATAGTAACTATAGGAATAATCCCATGATACCATAAACCAGATTCATAACCAATGAAAAATTGTTTCTTAGAGTAGTGGGGAAAGGAATTCAGGTAGAAAAACTACATGACCATCAAACCATAGAAAAATAACAATAAATCATCCTAGATTTCCAAACAATAATGGGAAATCCAATATGAAACACATTTCATCAGTCCTAGTTCCATCCCAAACACCACAATTCATATCACTATGTATCCATCCTCTATTAGTAGAACCAACTATTTCTAAAAAAGTCATCTTTTCCAATTTCACATTAACTATCATCCATTCTTGGATCACATCATGTCACATCTAAATGCTCATATCAATAGAAAACACATATGGATTCAGATAAATAACAAATAGATTCAACATGTCATTTTTTTACCTAAAACCAAGGCATAAATCATTTATCAAAAACAAAATATATTTTCCATAAACAATTATCCTTATCAAATATTACCATCCTATATTAACTGATTCATTTTACTAAATTTGAAAAAATAAGTTACCTAAGACGTCATCGATTTAATGTAATGAATTATTTAATCATTATTTCAAAAAAAATTATTTTCATCAAACTATAAGGAAATAAATATTCGATTAACATGACTTATTATTATTTTAACAATAATCATTTCAAATTTTATGTTCATTATTCAATTTCATTAAAATAAGAAGGAATTATTTCATTTATACATGCCTCTTAAATTATATAACCAAAAAATCAATATCTTTATATTATTTAGACTTTTTAATCATATCATGAATAATAAAATAAATACTAAATATACATTCTAAACTAAGTATAGAAAAATATAGCACACTATCTAGAAAAATAGGTTGCAAACCACTTTCATCGTGTAAATATGTAAAATTTCTACGACTGAAAAAATATTTATTCATTAACTTTTTTAATCATTATTAAGGTCTATTCAAACATCACCCAAAGAAATAAAAAAAATAACACTACAAATTCCTATAAAATAAGAGAATAAATTAATACCATATCTTAATTAGATGTTCATCTTTATTCACACAATAATGGATGATCGTGGTTCAACCACGACCAGAAAAAGCACAATAAATATAGAAGAATACTATTCAAAAACAAAAAAAAATCCAACACATAACCATGCTAAAAACACAAAATATAGGTCCTCCAATTGTGACATTATTCTTGGAAAAGAAATAGCTAATAAAAATGTGAGAAAAAGAAGAAAGGATCATACCTTGAACCAAAATCATTTAATTATTCATAAAACATCGGTAAAAATCCAAAAGGGATTATATAAGGTTGTCAATGGAGGTAGTATGAACCATAACCAACAATAAATTTAGTTAATTGAGCTTCAATGTGAGAGACTACTAAAGAATCACCCAATTCATCAATATGTATCTATGTTCTGAAGGAATTTTAGAGGAGATGTTTGGATCAGTTATTTGAGTGGAAGAACAAATTTAAACAGAATTTAAGGCCCTTATTAACTGTCTATTCATTGCACATTTTTAAAATGGACATTATCTATTAAGATAGAAGGTCATTTCAACAATCTCAAAGTAATCTTGAATGAAACCATGGATTTAAGCATGGCCAGACCATGAGTGTTGTTATTGAGTGATCTATCCTGACATAGAATCCCTTACGATTTTCCCAAACCCAAGAAATTTTACCCATGGAATGGATTCCAAAATGGATAGACATTAAATTTCTTGGGTTTTTATTTTGGATAGATTAACCTTAAAGATATCATGCATTAGGTCAGACCAAACTTTAGAATGTTGAGTTTTTTATTTTTTATAGAAGGAAAAATCATTCCAAAAAGGCTTCTAAAATGGGATGAAAATCCAATTTTATGGTTGTGGTGCACCATATGCCACAAAACCAAACCCAAAGTTCAAAAAAATCCAAACATCACCACACTAATAAGGAATTATAGCCTCCAAAAAGGTCAACATCTCCCCTTAAACTTTAATACACTCCTCAATTCCACCAATCATTAGAAAAAGTGGAAATGTTGGGATGTTCAAAAAAATTACATTAAATACCTCTCAAATAACTATAATTTTATGGAAATAAAACTCATACTTCAGAGAAAAAATATAAGGGGTCATAAAAATAGCCACCTCATGAGATAACTATTTATAATTTCACTATCACATGACCACAAACACTTCACATAGAGAAAAAATAATAACATTTACCCAAAAACCATCTCCCAAACACTCTATAAAGGGAGACATCTCTAAAGAATGATAAAGGATACAAACAAGGAATTAAAGAAGGGAAAACCATCTCATAATTCGAGTTATAGTTATAATCCCTAAAAAATTGATACAGAATTAGTTATAAACATAAAACGGTTCAAGATATTAACTGTGTATCTAGGAAAAAAATTCCCATGAGCTCTCCTATACTATTCCATGTCACCATAATACCCAAACCAAAGGGATAAAAACCAATATAACACCTTCTCATAGATTTCATAGATCTTCACTGGCCTCTCCTCAAAGTTTTCATAATCATAAACATCTATCTCACCCCAATCAATGATGTGAGCATCATCATGAAGAAAATGATGAAGATTATATACATGTAAGACATCATTAAACTAACTCAAATGTGCGGGAATATCTATCTGATATTCTACAACAACAACATGAGTACACAACTAAAATGTCCCCACAAACCAGTGATAAAGATTACATACATGACAAAACCTTCATTTATCATAGAGAGGTGTCACATTCAAGAAAAAATGATCTCTAATATTAAACTAAAAAGGTCTACATTTGTTGTTGGTATATGACTTTTGATGAACCTATACTCTGTATATCCTATATCGAATCACCTGAACCATATTTATTATGCTGTACACTAGTTTTTACCAAATAATTATTGACTCTCCAACCCTAGTTTATCATAAAAGAGAATGAAAAAACCAGCAATAAAAATATTCAAATGGTGCAATAGAATTGGTGGAGTGAAATAATTATTATAAACAAGATCGACCGATGGTAGATTACTCATAAAAAAACCACTAAAATCTAAGAAACAAGAATGAAAATTTTCCACTAGATTATGAGTATTTAATGTTTTATATCCATATATAATTAGTTGAAATGAATTGTTAAAGAAAAAATGTGATCAAAAAGCATGCTAGAGACCTCTCCTCACTCTGGAGGTAAAATCAGGATCTTTATTATGGATGTTCATACATGGGACCCTACAGAGACTCCCTACCTACTCTATATATTTTAAAGATAAAATATCTACTGAGTTCATCTCCATGAACACTATATAGGGAAATAATTTCACCAAATAGTTTACTATAGCATATATAGCATCATAATATACGTATAATGAAGGTAAATTAGAGAATAAGTCTAGAAAAAATTCCTCACACTTCCTATGAGGGCATATAATAGTTGGGGAAAACCTCCAGGGACATAGTGTTTGACCTTCACCTTATGTAATACCAAACATTGTGACACAAACTCTGAAATATAATCTTCAACACATACCACCAAAACTGACTTCACAAAGAATCATATAAATTTATCATGCTAGGAAGTACATCCAAGGCCGATCTATGGTAATGATGGTTAAAAAACTCATGCATTGCCAATGGTACAAAAACCCTCCCATGGAACAACACTAAGTGTTGTCAATTCTTAGAACAATAATCTAGGGAATCACTATAGAGAAATTGGTCCCTCCATACACCCACCTCAAAAACCGTCTATTGTAAGTCCTCCACCCACTTCACTAAATATGATGAGACTATAATCTAAAAAAGTAAAAATAAATTACCAACCTCTATAATATTAAAATATATTACAAAGATCTCTTCCATCTCCCTTAAAGAATGTCGAGACTCGTGAAACAAAATCACCATATATACTCTCTATTACTGCATTAGAAACAACATTACCCTTTTCCTGGTGAATTTGAAATATCAAATTCATAGTCTGACCGGAATTATATCCACCATAACTATTGAATGTTCTGATAATGATTGGAGAATAAACATCTAAGGGTCTTTTGAATCAATGAAAACAAAAAAAAACACTCACCAATGAGGTAATTTAGCGATGACTTCAGGGAAATCACTACTGCTTCTAATTCAAGATCATGAGTGGTACAGTTTCACTCATGGTGAAATAACCATAAAGTCATATATGAAATAACTAATTACTTCTACATTAAGATACTAAAAAAACTAAGATGCGATTTGATGAAAACAACCCCTAAATAGATGTCCCTATTTTGGAAAATAAAGAATAAGATCACTGAAAATATTATTTTTTAGATACTCAGAAGATATCTTACATCGGTCACTATAAAATAACTCATAATCCTTTAGGAGGTATTATTTTAGAGGACTAAAAATCTAAGAGAAATATTGTATGAATATTATATAGTAGCCTACAAAACCAAGGAAATTTGAACTATGTCAATAGTCTTAGGAACTTCATAAGAAAAAATGGTCTAGATCTTCAAAGGATCCACAAATACTCTTTAGAAAGGCCTAAAATTCACATGGAAATAAACATCACTATACTAAAAATCATACCTTGATTACCTCCAAAATACATTATAATGATGAAGAACTCCCAAAACTACGCAAATATTCTCTGGATTATCTTCTTATGATAAGGATTACACAAGGATTCCATTGATTAAAACCACCATGAACTAGTCAAGAAACTAATAGAAAACTATGTTCATTGGTCCCATGAACATAGATTGAGAAATTGCAACACCAAAACGTATTACAATGATCTCATAATTCCCATTATGAAAATCAAAATATAGTCTTCGATATATACTCAGCCTTTGCCCGCATAAGATTATATCCCAATCATAGATTGATATTTTAGAACCAACTAGATCCTTTAATGAAATTGAATAAATCATTAATCTTTGGATGTGGATATTGGTTCTTCACTGTCACTTGATTAAAGTGACAATAATAGATATAGAGATGCAGGCATTCATTGACTATCTTTATAAACAAAACCAATGTACTATAATGGGACACACATAGAAAAATAAAAAATCATCAAAAATGATTATTGTTCTAAAATTTTAACTCCTAAATCATAGAGTGAACCATCTTATAAGAAGACATCACGATTGAGTAATTTCCTAACTATACCTATATCCCCAACATAATCCCATATTGAGTGGGGTAACACCACAACCTTCTCTGGAAATACATGAGGTTACTCTTCCAAAACCCTAATAAAAACCATTAGAATAACATCCAACAAACATATAATCAACTTTGCCTTCATGGGGATAAGGTTGAAACAGAGTTCTAATCCATATAGGGGTCTTTCTTTCCAATGAACATGGAATAAACCCTCTTAAAATCATAGAATATGATATTACTCATGAATTAATTCCTAATATCCTAAACCAAATATAGATAGTACTTTTTGAGGATAATGAAAAAAAATTTTATATGTAAAAATAGGATGTCTCCCTATTAGAAGTTTGACTCCAGTGCTAGATCATAATATATATAAACATAATAACAATAATATTGACCTCAAACTAACAGAGTGAATGCTAAGGGAATTGAAATCCCCTACAACACAAATCCCAAAGTTTGAACTAGGGAATGTGACATAATGGAGTGAATATCTCATGTATTAAATAAAGAATGTAACCATGGGGGGATAAAATGGGTACCTCGAATAATGTTTGTCACTCCTGGGGATGGAAACTAAAAAACATATAGTGGACAATGAAATTTTCCATATCCTATCTAACCCTGATAATGAGAACCTAGAAGGAAACTCTCTATGATATAGGGTCAAGGATCATTATAGGGATATACATTTTCTACCCTTGAACATCTCTACAGGTCTAAAGCTGGATAAACCTATAGTTATTATCATTGCTACCTTATATGAAACTACATAAATAGAGAAACTTGAAGGAGACAACCAACTATGTGATGCATTATCAAAATAATTGGTCAATATCACAACTAATTACTTAATCCTACAAATATAAAATAAGTATATGATCCCTTATAGAGGTCCTAAGAGACACTACCCCCAAAGAAACAAGATACAAATTTATGGGGCCTATCCCTAACTGTCTAAATGCTCCTCTTTCTAGGTAACTGGGAACCCTAGAAAATATCTCTTCTACATGGAAAATCTAGATGAATCCCCTATGTTGATGATCAAATAATGTATTGTATCCTCTAAATGTCCTCTACTATAGAAAAAACCTCATGATATTTCAACAGAATAAACAAGGCGGCCTAGAAATGTACATCTGGATGCAAAGCCTCCTCAAAATAATTCACCCTATCCTTCTCATCCAGAAATAGGTATGAGTAATATCATAGAATGGTCTTGAAATGAAACTAAGACTCTAGAAAACTGTAATTCCTCATTTAAAAGGAAAACATGTCCCAGGGGATGGGTGTCATCATGGTCAAATAAAGAGACTTTATAAAGAACTAATCTTGTAAATTATCCCTTGAGTCTACTGACTATTCATGATCCTCAAGGAATAAGAACCAACACTTAATCGTTTATTCTTAGAACATCATCAACACCAATGAATACCAGTTTTTATTGTGATCATGGATCGATATAAAGGATATCTAAACTTATTCTAACCAGTCCACATTCATTAGGTCCAAAATAGAACTGTTCTACGTTAAAAACTCTAAAGTTCAAAATATTGGATTATCCTCCTTAAATTGTCTTCATTATAAACCATAACAAACACATATATGTTGTAAAATCCTACTAAACATCCCCAATTAGAACCTAATAGAAAAACCAACCTATATTAATACATTAAAAATAATAAAATGGCTAGGGACTCTTAAAATTGGAACATGGACTATTTGAGATTAAATAAATAACTATTTATTTATGATTTATTTGGTCTACCCATTTAAAAAAGGAAAAAAGAATAATGATTCATGACCGTTTTCGAGGTCTCTACTTCATGACCAACATCACTTCACAAATAAGGATCAATCGACTTAATGGTATGCGAAGCATATCACATAAGGACCTATAAATTTGTATCCTAGCTGGTGTTCCATAATTACATCGTATATTAAGCTCAAATGAAATAGTTTCCCTACCAACCCATGAATTTCTCACTAGTGCCTACCATTGAACTCTATACTAATTCTAAAACTAATACTTTGATACCAATCTATCATGACCCCAACCCAAGGTAAACCTCTTAATCCAATAATGTGTGAAAGGATATAATTATGGTTGAATCCCACCTCTAGTAGTCCATGGGTTGGGGTGAAACACTACAGATATATCATATAGATAGATAGGATGCATTACCCTTTATTATTTTTGAAATGAGAGACATGATAAAATAACCCAATATCTTATTTTCAAGATAAAAATAAAAATTTCATTTATATTCATGTAATTTATTATGTACTAAACAACTATAAATGATCTAAAAGTACTAAAAAATATCATCAATAGTGAATTTGAAGCCCAAATAGACCATGAATCACTCTATGATCTAGTAATGTCCAACCTAATCTCCAACCACCTCATGTGAACCCAAAATATAATATAATAATATATATATATATATATATATAATGTGAGAACAACATGTATAATCAATATGATCCTCCCTAGAGGCTCTCATGAAAAATGTGAAGAAATTATACTAAATCTTAATGAACAAAAAATAAAGATAAATAATCACTTAAACATGTATTATATGTACCCAACCCCATAATATATCTCTCACTAAGTATTATATACAAGTGATCATATAATAAAGTATCAGTGAATATAATATTCTACTACAACCACACTATAACGTCCCAGATCTTCTCAAAGGTACAAACCCTTTGTTTTTAGTTTAAATTCAACATCCCTTAATAATGTTCACTAAGGTATTCAAGAAGGTATTAAGTGCTTATGAGGTTCTTTTGGAGCCATGATCCCTGAAATTGAAAGAGGAAGTCATGGACGCATAATTAGTAGAATCCTTACAGCCCAGACAACACTATCTCTATAACCATGTGGATAGAGTGTAATTTCACATAGGTTTTCCAAAATTTAGACAAACTATACACCTAATCATGCAGGTTTCGCCTTTTAAGAACATCCTGACGCACAGTTGGTTTTAGGTTTGACCAATCAGGAGATAAACTATGCACCCTTCATATTTGGGTTAAATGATAAGTTTTCCATTAATGATCCTTTTATTTCAAAAACTTTCTTCTCCCTTGCTTATCTAGTGGTTTATCCCTCCCCTCACAGATGATCCCCCTTCCCCTCTACTATACTATTTTTTTCTATAACCCTCATCTGGTATCAAATTTTCTCGCTGTTGGATACATTAGAAAGCTAGAGGTAGTCCCTTAAATTCTCTCACTACCAAATTTGGTTTCTCTTCTTCTATATTTTAATATCTCAATGCCAACTTAATTTAAACATATTTAGTATGTAGGACTAATTCATGGATTTCTCTCATTCTATCATGATTTAAGCGCCGAAAATGGATGAATAGAATAATAATACATCTAGGTAGGTGGTCTAGGTATTTACTACTCATTTCATCACTTTAAAAAATGATGAAATATTGTTATCCATGTCCCAAACTTTCTGTGAACCCAAAAATATTACTAATAAATTAATTTAATGGGCTCCCCATGTAGGATTTGACCTTACCTTACATCAAAAACCATATGTGGGTTGATCTTCTTATTATTTCAACCCCTTTGGGTGTTTTCACCATAACAGACTAAGTGAACATGCTTCAATTTTTATCTCCATTGTGTGAGAATGTTTTTCCTATATTAAAATGCTTCAATTTATATGTTTTATGAATTTGAATGGTGAGCCATGATTTAAGATCACTTGGAGATTCCTGATGCTACTGTCTTATTGATTGGCCTCATGATTTTTGGCTTATGTCCTTGAATTAAATTTATGCCTTGTCGCATGCCTTATTCTTGAGATTGTTTCTTATACTAAATGTATTTTTTTCTTAAGACTCATTCCATAATATATTGGCTTGGATAAAATTATTAGGCTTATTTTTTGTTTTCATGTGTAATTGTCATTTACTGTTAATTATATAATTGGGATTGCTTCTTTATCATCTGGTATTGAGAGGCTTATTAATAAAATGTGATTTCATATGATATGCCTTTGGCTATGTGCCTTGGATTCCATGCCATAACTATTATGGGCTTGGAAAGAACATGTTTCATAACTTAATGACATTGTGGATAAACATGTAATTTCCATTTGGATCTACGTAATGTACTGTGATCAATAATTTGGTTTTCCTAGTATGGGGGATTCGAGAGGATTATTTTATACTCGGGAGTGAAAAAGGATCCCTAAGGGGGAAATCATGGAATGAATCATTGGAAACATGCCTTTGGTGATACCTAACCCCCTAAGTGATATACATTGCATGGAATCAGAACACCTTACAGTCAAGGGTGTACCTTCTCATAGAAAGTAGTAATGTGAACTAGGGTTATTCAGTTTTGAGGTCGGATGATGGTTTATATGGTTGGAGGAAATAATGCTTCGAGGTTTCATGTGAGGAGGTGCTAGCTAGGTGATATGCACTGATAGCCATGTGGTGTGTCACTAGTGTGGTAGGCTAGTCCATAAAATTCCTTAGTACATGCATAACCCAATGGAGTGACCAGCTTTTTGTAGGATGGATCACCTTCAATGGTTCTTCCATTATTTTCCTCTATCTTCTAGAGATAGGGGATTTGTACCAACACCTATATTAGGAGCATCGTTAAAAAATCTATGCCAGGATGGGAGTTAATATTCTGTTGGCTGATTAGGCCGATGAGGTAGTGGTTGTGGTTGAGGTAGTCAGACCCCAGAGCTTTAGTGTTAGCAAAGTGAATCTAATGAAGCTAGTCAGGAAGCATCTCGTGGTAGCAGTTTATACCATTTTTATGTAGTGAAACCAGATCCTGAGAAGTAGAGTCCAAGTCCACAAATGGTTATAGGTACAATTAGGATAGATTCTACTCTAGTATCTATCTTTTTTTTATATATGTACATCAGTCACTTTTATATTAGCTATTGTTGTGGAATGTTTGGGCCTCCTAATTGAGTAATTTTGTGGTGTCATGTCTCTCTACATGCAATTAGTTGTAAGAATCGAGGGAATATACCAGTTTTAGGTGCTCCCATTAAAATATGTGGGTATTGTTCTTTTTGTAGTTTCTTCATCCTCAAGATGAATAGTTCCAACATTATTCTCAGTATGGACTATCTTGTTCCTGATCGAGAACATGTGGATTTACATCACTATCGGGTGTCGTTCACATCAACTGAAAGAATAAAATATATCTATAAAGGTGAATGGGATATCCAGAAAAGTCAAGATGGACTCAAATAGATGAGTCTAGGAATATTGATAGACTAGATGACCAGTTGCTTTATGACAGATCATGGAATACTATTAGTATAATTCCATCCTAAAGTTAATCAATCCATAGTTGTCTTCCCTGATGATTTATCTAGATTACTTCTTGAGAGATATGTTGAGTTCACCATAGATTTAATTCATGGTGTGACACCAGTTTTTATTACTCTATATAGGATGAAAAATAGAGTGACGAAGAAATCAAAAAGAATCATGATGATTTTGAGAATAAGGGTTTAATATGATAAAACACACCATCATTGATTTCGCCTACTATTTTTTTAATAAGGCAGATGATACCCTTCTTTTTTTCATAGATTAAATAAAGCTGAAACATCTTACAGTGAATAACTGTTATCCATTTACTCCTATCAAATAACTCTTAGACCATATATAAAAAGTAACTATTTTATCTATGATATATTTGAGTTCAGGCTACCATCAGGTGCATGTGAGACCATCAAACATACCAAATATGTTGTTTCAAAATAGTTATGACTTGTATAAGTATCTGGTCAGATCATTTGGAATGATGATAATGATGACAATCATTATAGATATGATGAATTAGGTTGTCCCTTGTATCCTGATTCCATTATAGTAGTATTCCTAGATAATATCTTAGTGTATTATCGCACCATACAAGACTATTCTATCACCATGGAGGTCATACTGAATACAATAAGAGAACAATAAATATGTCAATCTCAATAAATTAAATCTTTATATCATTAAGGTTAACTTTGTGGGACATATTATATCAGAGGTTGAAATATATGCTGAACTAGAGAAGGTTATAACCTTGGTATACTGGGATAATCCCAAGAATTTGTTTGACCTATGTCTTTTATTTGAACTAGGTGGATATTACATGGGATTAGACATAAAATTCTACCACCTTGTAGTGTTGTTTATCTTCATGACCAATGAGGGTGTGAAATTAGTTTTTACTAATGATTGTTAGGTACATTTTCATGAGTTAAAGGTAATAATACTTCAGGGACAATCTTGATTCTACATAAGATGGGAAGAGGCTATACTGTTTACTTTAATGCATCCAAAATCGGTCTAGGGGAAGTTATATTGTAGGTTGATTGTGTTTTATTATACTGGTCCATCTAGGTGAGGCCTCATGAGATGAACTATTCTAAGAACGATTTATAGCTTGCTTCAATAATCCATTCTCTATGATGATGGAGGAACTACTTGTTGGGAGTAAGATTTCTTATTTACATGGATTGTAAAATTCTCAAATACAACTCCACACAAAAGGACATGATTATGAGGTTGTAAATGTGTGTGGAATAACTAAAATCATTCATATTTGATCTTTCTTACACACTATGTAAGGGTAATGAAATGGATGAAACTTTAAGCTAAAAAAACCATCCCTAAGCCATCTTGGAGGCTAGTAGTAACTGGAAGATGGATGAACTATTTTTCTATTTACACCTAGAGGTTTAGGACCAGTACGATCAGCTTGTTCTAGTTGTTCTTGTAGTGAAATTCTCTCTTATAGAGTGGGACTAAATGAGGAATCCATTTTATTCCAAGGGCCTCATCTTGAGGGAGAGTGTCATAGAATAGAACCCACCTCTAAAATGAATTATTGATGGAAGTGAAACCATACTCTTTCATGGGTTTGTTTGGGTGCTTATGGATATACGTAAAGATTTGATGAAGGAATCAAATGCCTCAATATGGTTACTTCATCATGGGATTTGCAAGATTTATATAGATATACATCATTAGTATTGGGGTATAGGTATGATGATGCAGTAAGCAGGTTTTATCATTTAGTGCATGAGCTATCAATAGGTGAGGCCCAAGCCCTAGTGTCATGTCGGACTTCACTGACCTCTATCTATTCATGTGTTGAAATGGAATGATGTTACTATAGATTTAAGGACATGATTTTTGAGATCCTCTTGATGAATCAATATAGTATAGGTGATCATCAATAGTTTGACCATGGTTTTACACTTATTACCTATCTGGGATACCTTCTCTATTGAGAATCTTATAATGATATTCATTCACGAGATAACATGACATCCTAGTTTACCTTATGCTATCATGTAAAACTAAAATTACCAGTTTACATAATGGTTCTATCTAGGGTTGCAAAAGGAATTGGGGTCAGAGTTCTTGATTAGTACAATATATCACCCTCAGACCTATGGGAATTCTTAATAGAAAAAATGAGTTTTAGAGGATATTCATAATGAATATATCCTTGATTTTGGAGGATGATGAGAAAATAATTTACATTTGGTTTTGTTTTTCTAAAATAAATAATTTCTGTAAATAATTCAAATTGCTCTATATGAAGGCCTTTATAGTAGATCATTTCATTCATCTTTGGGATGAATATAGGCATGTGAGGCAGCGCTGCTAGGTACTCAACTCATTAATGAGTATTTATATAATGTATAGGTGGCTTAGAATCACATGACTACAACATAGTCCAGGAAGAAGTCTTATAGAAATTCTCTGCATACACCTCTAGAGTATTAGGTTGGATGTCATATCTTTCTACATGTATCACCTAGATTATTCATATAAAAATTTGAATACTGCTAAAGTTATCATATTGTTATGTCGGGCCTTTCATGATGGTGGAGAGAGTTTGGATAGTATCTATTTCCATTACCTCAGAAGTACCATTTCATGGAAAATTTCTTCCATGTATCACAACATTGACATTATCACCCTGACCTGACTTATTCATATGAACCCAGGGATATGGATATAGAGTCAGATGCATCCTTTAAAGAGCTTCTGATATGTATTGTTGACCAGAGCATGATGTCTCTCAAAGGTAGGCCAGTTCATACAGTCTAGGTACTATAAGAACATAGAGTTGTTCATGATGTGTCAAGGGAGTGGGAAGAAAATGTACATGAACCATGGCTATAAATGTTATCATAAGTTGTTTTACCACCATCATAAGGGAAACTCGAGGACATGTTGTTTTATGAGTGGGAGGTTGTAGCATCCAGAATTTTTTCAATGGTTCATAACATCTGTATTTTTGTTTAAATTTTATTTTTTGGCCCTAATAATTTATCCTAAGATAGTTAATGAGTTATTGCGTGTGTTTGGGTCATGTTTGGATCCCAGAGACTCCAACTGAATGAGGCAGACTGAGTTTTATGGTCAGTAGAAACCGTGCCACCAAGCCCATTGAGTTTCTCTTACCATGAGGCTCGATGCAGTGGGCTATCATGGCCCCAAAATTTTATCTACAATCATGTGAACCTAAGTACATGGAAGAATGGGTTGCAGAATATGGTGATAGTGTACATTTTCATGGTTTGTGCATAGTTAGAAAAACCATGCCCCCAGATGTGATGGGTGTCCCTTTGAAGCAGAACCATAAGCACAATTTTTATACAGTTTGGCCAAGGATGTGTCCAAATCATGTTCTCATGTCTATGTGGGAGAAATTTTGTGGTTCTCCTCAATGAGGCATTTATTTCAAACCCATAATTATCCATTTATTATCTGGTGTTTATCCCTCCTCCCTCATGCATGATCTCCCTTATACTCCACCACACTATTTTTTCTACCTCCTTCATCCAACATCTATTTCACTCGACACTAAAACCATTGAGAATTTTGAGGTAATATATTCAATCATATACCTTTTTTTCATGTTTATCTTGCTCTATGTTGCACTATATCAGTGCAAGATCATTTTCCCCATTTTTAGGGAATTGTATAATTTCATTGATTTCTTCTATTATAGCTTAATTCAAGCGTCAGAAACAGACTAGTTGAGTGATACTACTTCAAGGTAGGTGGTCTAGATATTTATCAATCAATTTTTTCAATTTATTAATGATGTGCCATTGCGTCGCACACTGAAACCTTATGAAGATGCCTCAAATGTAACTAATAAATTAATTTAATGGGCTCCTCATATTGGTTGTAAACTTACCTTATTGAGAAAACCATCCTTGGGATGATCATTGTATCATTGGACACCCCATTGGGTGGTCCCACCTAAATGAGCTAAATTCCCAATATTGAGTTTTTGATCAAGATTTTGTATGGGTTTTCATTCTATATGAAATTCCATAAATTTATAAATTAAATAGTGGTAAATAGAAATCCATGAGTTATAATCCCTTGGAAATTCTCAATGTTTTTTTATTGATTGGTCTCATTCATTATGCCTTATTTGATTGCATTACATTTATTCTCTGTCATGTCGCTTATACTTTAGTTTTTTACTTATGTTATATGTATTTTTATGCCTCATGCCATAATTTATTTTCTTGGATGAAATGATTAGGATTGTTTCTTGTTTTCATGTGTCATAGTCATTTAGCCTAAATTATATAATTTTTATAGATTTATTAGCATGTGGTATATAGACACTTATTGATGACCTATGATTTTGTATAATATTCCTTCGGATATGTTCCTTGGTTTCCATGGATTACCTGTTACGATATGAGAGATACCACATGTACCGACTTAAGGACACCATGGATGGAATCATATTGTTTGTTTTGGATATACTTGATGCACTGGGAGTGATACATTGGATTGACTTGTATGAGCTCTCTAGGGAGATTTGTATACACTCATGAGTGACACCGGTTACCTATGGTATAAACCGTGGATGAACTCTTTGAAAATATTGTTATGTCATGCCTTGAGTGATAACCAATCCCATTTGTGAGATACATGGTATCAAATCAGAGTTACCATGCCACGAGTGATTACAAGGGACACCATCATGGGTCGCCTTGGACGGACACTATGGAATTGTTTATATCGGAGGATCCTTTAGAGGCCATTGGGATTATTTTTAGATCACCTTGTACAGACACATGACCCTATATTGGGATTTTAATTATTTCTTACTTATTTCATAAGTGATGTTTCTTATTTATATTTGGGGGGGTTCTTACATATTGTTATGGGGGTGAGACAACCAGGCCAAAGAAAAGGCTTGGGGTTGGCCTTCCTTGATTTATTTTTTGTATGACAGACTATATATTAACCATATCACTTATATAGGTTATCCACTGGTTCATACATCCATCTTAGGACGATTTATGTGGTCTTGATCGGGTGTCCACATAAACCTAGACCTATTTTTTGTAATTTTTATATTTATTTATTGACTTACATTTATTATCTATGGTAAAATATTAATTACTTTATTGCATTAAATTGAATGATCTTGGCATCAATGGTGGTGGCCTTCTAAGATTGTATCTCACACCCTACATGGGACACCTCTGTTACCAAAGTAGTCTTCATGATTGCAATGTTGAAAAAAGAAAATCCTCTATGTTCTAATTTTTTATCAACATTCTATGTTAGAGTATGAGGTAGAGGACCAATCCTATGCTCGAGATACTAGTTGTATTAGTTTTTGGTCTTTTTAGCTTTCTTTGTAAAGAATGTAATATATACATGTAACCCTTATTTCACATGTACTCTTATTTTTTACAGCATCATGATCATGATGTAGGATCGAATTATAATATGAGATGCTCAATATACAAGAGGGGGGGGGGGGGGTGATTTTTATACTTTAAAAATTCCTTTGGAACCATTAAAGTTAGTTATGAATAACTAAAGTTTCCTTAAGAAAAGGAAAGGACTAAGTTTAACAAAGTTAAACTAAGTAGATTCACAACACCTCTAACACCGAACTAAACTTGGAAAGAGATTCCAAAAGTAGATTCCGGAAATATGATTCCGGAAATTGAAACTTAACAAAAGTTACAATATGAGATTCTACCTTAAAGCGTATAGAATCTAAACTAGTCAGAGTAAGTAAGGAAGTATAAGAAAGTTATACTTTCCTTAAGATACAAATTGCAGCGGAATAAAAACAAGTAGTAAAACTACTAGTAACAAGATAATAGTCTTTTAACCCAAAGAGAAGGGTATCCAACAACCTTGGATAAAGGTCCCTTGATTTATACTTTCAAGCAAGTCTGTCTTACCCACACCAGGGTAAGCCCTCGATACGAAGATCGGTGTCTCTGTCTTGCTATCCCCGCAAGCCCTCAACTTCAAGGTAGTTGGCAACCTCTGTCTTTCTCAGCAAGAAAGCCCTCAATCTTTAAGGTAGTCGGCACCTCTGTCTTTCTCAGCAAGAAAGCCCTCGATCTTTAAGGTAGTCGGCACCTCTGTCTTCCTATCCCCGGAAGCCCTCAAATGTAATCACCAACATTCGGAGTCGCACGAAGCTTTGAGAGTTAATAAGAGACTCTCTCTCTAGAAATCACTTCAACAGCATGTAAGCACTTTATCAACAATCGACATATGTATCAGCCATCAGCACCGAGCTCTTTCAAATGAGCTCCTATTTATAGGTATGGTCGGCTCCTCTCCAACGGTCATATTTTCCTTAAAGTTCGGAGGGACCTGTACACGTGTCACTTAGACAACGGTTAGTTTATAACAAAATGGACGACATCATTTTATAACAAAACAAGTGTAACAGAAAGTACGACATCGTTTTAAACTCTAACATAAAGGTTCGGAATAGAAACTTCAGAGTGAAGGTTCGGAGTGAATAAATTCAGAGTGTATAAAACAATGATAATCAGATTCTGTTTTATAGGAGAATTCGGAATGAGAATTTGGAGTAGGAATTCGGAATAGGAATTCGTCATCAGAAATCGTAATGAGAATTCGTCATCAGAATTCGTAATGAGAATTCGGAATGAGATTTCTTCATTAGATTTCGTAATGAGAATTCTTCATTGGAATTCGTAATGAGAATTCTTCTTCAGAATTCGTAATGAGAATTCTTCTTCAGAATTTGTAATGAGAATTCGGAATGGGATTTCTTCATTAGAATTCGTAATTAGAATTCTTCTTCAGAATTCGTAATGAGAATTCTTCTTCAGAATTCGTAATGAGAATTCGGAATGGGATTTCTTCATTAGAATTCGTAATGAGAATTCTTCTTCAGAATTCGTATCCTGAATCTGGAATAGAACTTAGTCAGAGTTCATATCCGGAATTCGGAATGAAACTTCCTTATGGTTCTTGTCCAGAACCGAATCCAAAAACAGAATGCTTTTATATCAAAGTTTTAATGACTCCGAGAAAGTGAATCCGAAACTTACACTTAAGAAAAATATGAAAAATATGATAAGGATAATTTTCCTTATAAAAGCGATTTTCCTTAAGAAAGCAATTTTCCTTATAAAAGCAATTTTCCTTAAGAAAGCATTTTTCCTTATAAAAGCGATTTTCCTTAAAGATAAGGTTTTTGTGATTTTCAAAACAAGAAGGAATGGAAAAGTCATAAGGAAAACCTTATTGACTCAACAATCTCCCCCTTTTTGGAAAGCACAAACATCCTTACGAAAAAGCTATTCTAAGAAGAAAGAAACACATTAAAGCTTATCTCCCTTGGTTTAAGAATATAGATGAATACGACTAACTCCCCCTTAGGCTTTGAAACTCTATGGATCGTATTCATATTTCCGGAGTGATGTTTCTTTAAGAAAAACTCCCCCTTAAAAAAACTCTTATTAGAGTTCTTTTTCCTTGGGTATTTTTCTTTCTACCCCTTTGATAAGCACTTATTAGATTTCCTCTTTTTCCTAAGGATCTTTTCCTTCTCCCCCTTTGTGATTTTCAAAAAGAATTGGAGGGAATGGAAAAAAAAACCTGAAAGAATTAGTAATGACAACAAACGAAACAACAAGCACAATTTCTATTAGATTTGAAATGTCAGCAACAAAAATAGATTACAACAAAAAGATCGGATTGGTCATTTCGGATCTTTCTCCTTCGACATGAGCGCCTTAAGAATAGTCTTGATCTTCTTGAGGTCCTTATGATCTTCTTCAGCTTGCTTTTCTAAGGCAACTATTCTTGCTGACTGAGCTTCAATTACTTCTTCCTGAGCCTTCAACTTTTCTTCCTGAGCTTTCATCTTCTCTTCCCGAGCCTTCATTCTTTCTAGAAAATTGATCCGATGATCCCTTTCAAATTTCCAACTCTAATTAACGGAGTTGAGCTTTCCATTCAGATCTCTCCCTTCCTGAATCCGAATGTTCTTTTCCTCTGTCAATTTCTCTTCGAATGAAGCAGTCATCTCATGAAACTTCTTGTCCTCGGTTTGAAATGCATCCTTAACATTTTCCTGAAAGTCATCCAGCAACCTCATCTCTTCCACAGTTTTCTTAGACCAGCTTGTCATCCTCTTGCATGATCTTTTATATGCTTCGTAACCAACGAAGAAAGTTTTGAACTGAGCTTCAATCTCAACATACGTATCCATTACCATGGATATGGAGTCGGTTTTCTGATTCAGCGCATGTTGAAGCATCTGGCATCTAGAGTCAATGCTAGAGAAGGTCGGAATGGTTCCCACCAACTTCTTCAAGGACTGAACAACAAAATCGTGCCCCAACGATGATGGCTCCGAATCTGAAATCTTTCTAGGAGAATTTTCTTCCTCAATAAGCTCCAACTTCCTCTTCGAAGAACTACCAGCTTCCTTCCTCATACTCTTTTCTGAACTCGGGGTATCAGCAAGAATTTGTTTCCCATTATCTTTTTTCGGAATAGAAACCTGTTCCGGAGATTTCTTTTCACTGTCAGAAACTTGAACAACCAAATCTTCCTCATCAGCAACTTCTACATTTTCCTTCTGAGCAGCATCAAGTAAAAGATGTTCTTCTTCTCTCAGACAAGAAACTTCTTCTTCGCCTTTCTCTTCTTCCATAGTCGGAGTAACAAGCTTCGAAGATTGAGCTTCAGATGTTCGGAGCGACAAGTGTTCCGAAGGAGTTCCCTTGTATTCATCTACTTGTTTGAGCACATCTCCTGTCTCACCACTTCCTTCAGCAGCTTCTTCAACTTGTTCCACTTTCTCTACTTCCTCAGTTGCAACAGCCTCTTCCGGAGTAACAAGATTTCTTCCTGGATTCTCAGGTAGAGATTCCAGAGAGAAAGATCTCGGAACGGGAATGGTTGCTGAAACCATTTCATTGAACTTTAACAAGGCCTGAGCAACCTCAGCCTCAGACATTTTCTTCTTCAGTTTCTTCTCCTTTGCTTGTTTCTCAAGTTCATCAGCAGCCTTCTCTTTCAGAGCTTTAGCCTCTGTAGGATCCAATTCGAACTGCGGATCTCCCTCCTTCCTCTTCTCTTTGTCAGCTCTCCACTTAGCTGCAACCTCATCAGTATAGGTTTTCTTCTTCTTAGACTTAGGAGGTGCGGAGTGGACTTCCTTAGACTTAGGTTCCTCAGCTTCGACTACTACTTCTTTAAGATTCCTCTTCCTTACTGGCTTGGATGATTCCGGATCAGCAGCTTTCGGAGTCACTTCTGCTTGAGGAGGTAGATCAATGAACTTCCCTGACTCCTTATCAAAAGCTATATTCATCCTTTTAAGAGTGGCATCACTGAGCAACATGATCTTGCAAACTTTCGGCTTAGAACTGCAAGCTACCTTGAAAGATTCTAGGCACCGAACTATGAGCTTTGACAATATTGCCGGGTACATCACAATTTGAGCTCTCAGATTCCCCTTCTTCAAATTTTCAATGTTAAGAAGAATATGCTTCATCAAGTTGAATTTTCTTAGATTTATCAGGAAATCTAAGATATATATCTCACTTTTCTTTAGGCTATCCTTATCTCCTTTTCTCGGTATAATAAGCCCTTGCACCCATAACTCCAGAATCCGGAAGTTTGTAGAAAGGCTTGCTATTTTCGGAGCCTTGTCATCATCCAATCCGAGAATTTCTAAGGCTTTCTCCTTGTTGAAACTACCCAAAGAGTCTGGCAATACGTGGGAAATAAACTCAGCTTCCCCTTCATAACTTAGCCCTACCAAGCTTGCAGCCTTGGTGTTAAAAAGCTTATATGTCTTGCCATACGATTTGAAAGAAAATTTTTCTATATTATCTTCCTCGAAGAAAGCAACCGACTCATAAAACTCGACAAGCAAGTCAGAGTAGACTTCATCTTGGTTGCCGGTTTTTGATACCGCAACACCTTCCCAGCCATTCAGCTTGATATTCTTTGAAATAAAAGAATCGTAGTTGCTGAAAAAATTCGGATGAACTAACCTCTCTCTGTAGACTAACCATTGAGAAATGGTCTTGGTTGAAGACATTTCTTGAGAAGCTAACTCTGCAGACATTCGGATTAGAAGTCCTCTGAGATATTCGGAACAGAGAAGACTGAAGTTCGGAACTGAGAAAATTGTGGTTCGGAACGGCCTTAAATCGGAGAGTCAGAGTTTCAGCACGCAAAAGCTTGAAATCGATGTGGGACGAGAAAATAGGGTCCCCTTTATATAGGCAATGGGATGACGGTTCAACTTCCTCGGTTGATCTAACGGTCTAGAATGATCTGCGATCAGATCTAACGGTTGAAAGCTTGAATCCGATCTTTATGAGGTTTTATTAAAGTAAAGAATTAAGAAATCCAAAAACTGAAAACAAACTATAAGAAATTACCAGCAAGTAAAATATGATTACGAAAACTTCGGTAAGGAAATCATACCTTTCGGATTAGCTTAGGAAAGTTATTCGTAATGGGTAATATAAAGACAACTACGAAACACTCAATACGAAAAAGTAAATACGAAAAATAAATACGAAAAACTCAATACGAAAAAGTAAATACGAAAAATCAATACGAAAGACTCAATACGATAAAGTAAATACGAAAAGTCATTACGAAAGACTCAATACGAAAAAGTAAATACGAAAAGTCATTACGAAAGACTCAATACGAAAAAGTAAATACGAAAAGTCATTACGAAAGACTCAATACGAAAAAGTAAATACGAAAAGTCATTACGTAAGACTCAATACAAAAAAGTAAATACGAAAAGTAATTACGTAAGACTCAATACGAAAAAGTAAATACGAAAACTTGTTATGGAAGATTTAGTACGAAAGTTCCGTTATGAAAATACCAGTACGAAAGTTTTCCATTCCGGAAATTTTCAATACGAATACTTCCATTCCAGAAGTATTCTGTGCGAAAATATCCTTTCTGGAAAATTTTAGTTCCGGAAGTTCCATTCCGGAAATTTTCGTTCCGAAAAGTTTGAAAACAAATTTTGAAAAACTTTGTTAAATAAACAATCAAATGTACTCCCCCTATGAAAAGGAGTTTATTACTGTAAGGAGATTTTTTCAACAGAAAGTTAATTGAGGAAGATTACCTTACGGTTATCATTCCTAACATCTGTTTAATATATTCAAATCTATCAGAAGGCAAGGATTTTGTGAAAATGTCAGCAAGTTGATCTTGTGTTCCGATAAACTGAAGAATAATATCTCCTTTGAGTGTGTGATCCCTAAGAAAGTGATGCCTAATATCTATGTGTTTTTCACGAGAGTGATGTGCAGGGTTTTTACTTAGGGCAATGGCACATGTGTTATCACACAAAATTTGAGTTTTAGTAAAACTCAAGCCATAGTCTGTGAGTGTGTGTTGCATCCACAACACTTGTGCACAACAACTTCCAGCTGCTACATATTCAGCTTCATCAGTGGAAAGTGCAACAGAATGTTGCTTCTTGCATGACCAAGAAACTAATGAATCTCCTAAGAAATGACAAGTTCCGGATGTACTTTTCCTATCTATTCTACATCCACCAAAGTCAGCATCAGAAAAGCTTTTTAGAACAAAATCATTTCCAGAAGTATAAAATAATCCTAGATCCATGGTTCCCTTAAGATAGCGAAAAATTCTTTTTACTGCCTTTAAGTGAGATTCCTTAGGATTGGATTGATATCTTGCACATAAGCATACAGAAAACATTAAGTCTGGTCGACTAGCTGTTAAGTAAAGTAGACTTCCAATCATACCTCTAAAAGATGTTTGATATACTGGTTTCCCAGCTTCATCAAGATCTATAGAGTTTGAGGTACCAATAGGAGTACTTATACTCTTAGTGTTGTCATAACCATACTTTTTAAGAAGATCTTTAATATACTTATGTTGAGATATGTAGGTTCCTTCTGGTTTTTGAGAAATTTGAAAACCAAGAAAAAATGTTAACTCACCCATCATACTCATTTCAAACTCAGATTCCATTAGACTAGCAAAAGAGTCAGTCAAAGATTGCTGAGTTGAACCAAATATAATGTCATCAACATAAATTTGAACAATCAAAACATTTTTCTTATCTTTCTTTATAAAAAGGGTTGGATCTGCATTTCCCTTAACATAGTTATTTTGAAGCAAAAATCCAGTAAGTCTATCATACCATGCTCGTGGGGCTTGTTTAGGGCCATACAAAGCTTTGGTAAGTCTAAAAACATGATCTGGATGTTTTGTATCTTCAAAGCCAGGAGGTTGTTCAACAAAAACTTCCTTTTGAACATAACCGTTAAGAAAAGCACATTTCACATCCATTTGGAAAAGTTTGAAATTAAAGAATGCTGCAAAGGAAAGTAGAATGCGGATAGATTCAAGTCTAGCTACTGGAGCATAGGTTTCTTCATAGTCTATTCCTTCTTGCTGATTATAGCCTTTAGCAACAAGTCTAGCTTTATTTCTAACAATGACTCCATTACTATCACATTTATTTATGAAAACCCATTTTACTCCAATAACAGAAGTTTCCTTAGTTCTTTCAACCAAGGTCCAGACTTTATTCCTTTCGAATTCATTTAGTTCATCTTGCATTGCTTTGATCCAATCATCATCACCTAAAGCTTCATCAGTGCTTTTAGTCTCTAATTGGGAAAGAAATGCTAGATGTTGTACTTCATTTCTTAAGGAACTTCTACTCCTTACAGGTTGATTTACATCCCCAATGATACTATCACTGGGATGATTCTTAAGAAACACCTGATTTGGGTTTTGTAAAACTTGTTCATCAACATAAGGTAGAAAGTCTTCTGGGGTAAATGTTTCAGAAGTATCTTCTAGAACAATTTCCTTATCAGAAGGTTCTTCTATCAAAGGTTGACAATCAGTTTTTGAAAACACATCTGAAGATGTAGGTTGAGATGGTTTAAAAACAAAAGGATCTGATTCATCAAATTTTACATGTACTGTTTCTTCAACAGTACAAGTATTTTTATTAAAAACTCTATAAGCCTTAGAGGTTGTGGAATAACCTAAGAAAATTCCTTCATCAGACTTTGGTGCGAATTTATGTAAGTTATATTTAGTATTCAAAATGAATACTTTGCAACCAAAAACCTTGAAGTAGGAAAGTCTTGGTTTTCTACCATTCCATAACTCATAAGGAGTTTTATTAAGAAAAGGTCTAATTAAAACTCGATTTATAGTATAACAAGCAGTACTTACAGCTTCAGCCCAGAAATGTCTAGAAATAGAATATTCACTCAACATGGTTCTACTTATTTCTTGAAGAATTCTATTTCTTCTTTCAACTACACCATTCTGTTGAGGAGTTCTAGGTGCTGAAAAATTGTGAGTAATACCTTTCTTACTACAAAAAGTTTCAAAATCTGAATTTTGAAATTCTCCTCCATGATCACTATGAATAGTTTTCAATGGAAGGTTTTTCTCATTTTTAACTTGGGCTCTAAAACTTTTGAAATAAGAAAAAGCTTCAGATTTCCTTGCTAGAAAATAGACCCAAGTAAATCTAGTGTAATCATCAACTAGAACAAACACATAGTATTTGCCTCCAATACTTCTAGTTTGTGATGGACCAAAAAGATCCATGTGCACTAACTATAATGCATCGGTTGTTGAGACTTCACCGATTGACTTAAAACTAGATTTATGTTGCTTGCCATATTGACAAGGATCACAAACTTTAGAAGAATCAAATCTAAGCTCCGGTAGATCCTTAACAAGTTTCTTCTTAGAGAGTTTACATAGGTTCCTAAGATTACAGTGTCCTAATCTTCTATGCCATAACCAAGAATGATCTTCCATTGCACTTAGGCAAGGTAAATCATGGCTTCTTAGGTCTTCTAAGTTTAAGATGTAAACATTCTCTTGCCTATTGGCTGAGAGAATAAATTCTTCCTTGGAATTGTGAACTAAGCATTTATCATTCCTAAAATTCACAAGGTAACCTTCATCACATAACTGACTTATGCTAATGAGGTTGTGCTTAAGACCTTTAACAAAAAGAACATTTGAAATCAAAGTTTTACCTAAAAGAACTATATTACCAATACCAACAATCTCTCCCTTAGCATTGTCTCCGAAAGTTACCTTTCCTCCTTTCGTTTTGATAATATTTTCAAAAAAGCTTTTGTTACCAGTCATGTGCCGGGAACATCCACTATCCATGTACCAAATATTGTTGCTGGAACTTCCTTTATTTTCCTGAAATTAAGAACAAAGTTAGACTTTCGGAATCCAAACTTGTTTGGATCCGAGATTTCCAGACAATAAAATTTTTGGTATCCACATTTTCTTAGAAAAGTAAGCTTTATGAAAACCTAAGGATTGGGTTTTGTTTAAGGAACAATTTCTTGCCCAGTGACCACCACATTGACATTTAGTGCAAAATGGGGCACTTTGAGGAACAAAATAATTGTTACTGAAAATTGGTTTTGCATGGGTATAACCAAATCCGGATTTATTTCTTAAAGGTCGTATTTGAGAATACATCTTATCAAAATTTTCCTTACCATGGGTAAAGTTTGATAAACACTTCTTTAAGGAAAAAATTTCGGACTTGAGTTTTACAACCAAGTTTTTATCCTCAAAATCATTGGTTTTGGAACTAGAGTTAGGCTCGAAAACATTTTTCTTAGAAATTACTTTTTCTAACTCTTCAGAAAGTTTATTCTTCTCAGAACTTACTTCCTCAAGATTTTTTGAAATACTTTCAAAATCAGCATTTTTCTTATCAAGATCTTTAGAAAGATCTGATATCTCTTTAGTAAGAATAGAATTCCTAGAATTTGCCTTATCAAGTTTCTTGTTGAGTTTGGAATTCTCAATCTCAAGAAGTTCAGAAAATCTAGAGACTTCTTCATAAGTAGGTAAAGTATTTTCCTCATCAAGAAGATGATTCTTCATCAGACGAGTTATAATACTTACTATCATTAGAATTTAAAGAAACATTGGTCAATGATTCAGCATTTCGTACCTTAGCCATAAGACAATGATTATCAATAGGTAATCTGGCTATAAGACCAAGATTCTTCTGTCCTGAAGATTCATAATCAGAAGATTCATCTGAAGAGTCACCACCACTGGCACTCCAGGTGTCATTAGCTTTCAAAACTTTCTTAGCTTTAGCTTTGTAATACTTCTTCATATTTCTTTCTGAATGTCTTTCCTTCCTATCTTTCTTTTTGAGCATAGGACAATCTGGTCTAATATGTCCAGCTCTCTTACATTCATAACAAGTAACATCTCCATCTTTCTTATCTTTCCTATCCTTCTTCTTATACTTAGATTGAAAGTTTCTCTATCTAGCTATCTTGTTCATCCTTCGAGCAAGATTGGTTAATTCATTTTCTGAAACTTCACTTTCACTAGATTCGGATTGGAAAATAACTTTCTTAGACTTGGATCTGGTTACTCTCTCAGGAGTCTTAGCATTCATCTGATTTGAAGTTGTAGTAAAAGCAACAGTACCATTTCCATTCTTCTTCTTGATGTTGTCAGCATCTCTCTTCATTCTAGTTTCATGTTGTAGAAGAGTTCCAAATAATTCATCAAGAGTAATTTGAGTGACCTTCCTGTTCTCATCTATAGCTGTTCTCTTGGATTCCCACTCATTGGGCATAATATCAATTATCTTGTCCACAAGAGCTTCATCATCTAAACCTTTCTCTCCCATAGATTGTAGACTGTTGACAATAGTCATAAATCTTTGTTGAACTTTACAGATAGGTTCTCCATAAGGAAAATTGAAGCCATGATATTTAGCTCTAAGCATAGCTCTTCTAGTCTCAATCACTTTAGAAGTCCCAAAATGTGTAACCTCTAACTTCTTCCATATACAGTTAGCTGCTTCACAGGAAGAAATTTGGCTATATATATTTCTAGTCATTGAACATAATAAAGTATTGCGTACCTTATAGTTGAGTTGATATTCTTGCTTCTCCTGGTTAGTAAAGGTTCTGACTTCCTTGTCAGGAATTTTATAATCACCAGTAAGCATCACAAAGTTGTCTACTCCAGTACTGATAACAAAAGTCTTCATACGATCTCTCCAGTATTCATAATCATTACCATCGAAGATTGGTGGCCTTGTAGGATTCAGATTGTCAATTGATCCAACATTAATTCCTGCCATACCACATAATAACTTGGATACAAACTTGTTAGTAGCTTAGAATCGAAATCACAAAGTTCGGAATGGGAAAAGTTCGGAATGGATAATCCGGAATGACAAAGTTCGGAATAGAAAAGTGAGCAAGAAAAACTTGTATGTGAGTACAAGTATTTCAGTAACCTTGGCTCTGATACCAAATGTAAGAATGGTATAGAGTAAGAGGTTTCCAACCTCTGATACCAATTGTAGGATCGAATTATAATATGAGATGCTCAATATACAAGAGGGGGAGTGAATTGTATACTTTAAAAATTCCTTTGGAACCTTTAAAGTTAGTTATGAATAACTAAAGTTTCCTTAAGAAAAGGAAAGGACTAAGTTTAACAAAGTTAAACTAAGTAGATTCACAACACCTCTAACACCGAACTAAACTTGGAAAGAGATTCCAAAAGTAGATTCCGGAAATATGATTCCGGAAATTGAAACTTAACAAAAGTTACAATATGAGATTCTACCTTAAAGCGTATAGAATCTAAACTAGTCAGAGTAAGTAAGGAAGTATAAGAAAGTTATACTTTCCTTAAGATACAAATTGCAGCGGAATAAAAACAAGTAGTAAAACTACTAGTAACAAGATAATAGTCTTTTAACCCAAAGAGAAGGGTATCCAACAACCTTGGATAAAGGTCCCTTGATTTATACTTTCAAGCAAGTCTGTCTTACCCACACCAGGGTAAGCCCTCGATACGAAGATCGGTGTCTCTGTCTTGCTATCCCTGCAAGCCCTCAACTTCAAGGTAGTTGGCAACCTCTGTCTTTCTCAGCAAGAAAGCCCTCGATCTTTAAGGTAGTCGGCACCTCTGTCTTTCTCAGCAAGAAAGCCCTCGATCTTTAAGGTAGTCGGCACCTCTGTCTTCCTATCCCCGGAAGCCCTCAAATGTAATCACCAACATTCGGAGTCGCACGAAGCTTTGAGAGTTAATAAGAGACTCTCTCTCTAGAAATCACTTCAACAGCATGTAAGCACTTTATCAACAATCGACATATGTATCAGCCATCAGCACCGAGCTCTTTCAAATGAGCTCTTATTTATAGGTAAGGTCGGCTCCTCTCCAACGGTCATATTTTCCTTAAAGTTCAGAGGGACATGTACACGTGTCACTTAGACAACGGTTAGTTTATAACAAAATGGACGACATCGTTTTATAACAAAACAAGTGTAACAGAAAGTACGACATCGTTTTAAACTCTAACATAAAAGTTCGGAATAGAAACTTCGGAGTGAAGGTTCGGAGTGAATAAATTCAGAGTGTATAAAACAATGATAATCAGATTCTGTTTTATAGGAGAATTCAGAATGAGAATTCGGAGTAGGAATTCGAAATAGGAATTTGTCATCAGAAATCGTAATGAGAATTCGTCATCAGAATTCGTAATGAGAATTCGGAATGAGATTTCTTCATTAGATTTCGTAATGAGAATTCTTCATTGGAATTCGTAATGAGAATTCTTCTTCAGAATTCGTAATGAGAATTCTTCTTCAGAATTTGTAATGAGAATTCGGAATGGGATTTCTTCATTAGAATTCGTAATGAGAATTCTTCTTCAGAATTCGTAATGAGAATTCTTCTTCAGAATTCGTAATGAGAATTCGGAATGGGATTTCATCATTAGAATTCGTAATGAGAATTCTTCTTCAGAATTCGTATCCTGAATCTGGAATAGAACTTAGTCAGAGTTCATATCCGGAATTCGGAATGAAACTTCCTTATAGTTCTTGTCCAGAACCGAATCCAAAAACAGAATGCTTTTATATCAATGTTTTAATGACTCCGAGAAAGTGAATTCGAAACTTACACTTAAGAAAAATATGAAAAATATGATAAGGATAATTTTCCTTATAAAAGCGATTTTCCTTAAGAAAGCAATTTTCCTTATAAAAGCAATTTTCCTTAAGAAAGCAATTTTCCTTATAAAAGCGATTTTCCTTAAAGATAAGGTGTTTGTGATTTTCAAAACAAGAAGGAATGGAAAAGTCATAAGGAAAACCTTATTGACTCAACACATGATCATCATTGAATTCAATTTTTTCATCAGCTTCCTCTTGTCCACTTAGATTACAGTTTTTATTTACATTAGTTCCAATACTGTATATTTCAAATTTTTTCTTAAACTATTTATCATATAATATTTTCTTCTCTTCTATCTATGGTCTATGATGGAATATTCTTTCTATAGACACACCCTAGGCCCTTGCTACATGTTTGAAATCACAAGTGTTTTGGGAGGTCTGCTTGAGGTATTGGGGCCACCGTCTCAAGGCACCGATTAGTGGAACTCGGGGTGGGACACTACAACTAATAGTTTTCCACTCAAACCAAATGTGTCACATATTGAGACATCTCTCTCCAAATATAAGATTATATGAAGATACATGGGATAAAGAGCCATCTCAAAAAAAATATACATCACATCATCTCATCACATATGATGCGCCTAGTGCATCACGTCCTCTCAACATCCCATTACACCTCTCTAGATTGTAACTGAGTAGGTTTAGGGAGTCACCACATCCCATATATTGGGTGTTATACCTCAATCCATCACAAAACATAAATGAAATACTAGTTATAATTAATTGAATAATATATCTAGAGATTTATGTGTGTGAAATAGCCATAAGAAATTATATCCCTCAACACACATATATGGGAATGGTAATAACTAAGCATACCATCATATAATACTACTAGGAGAAGAATGTGGGACAACAGGGGGGTTTATTCATATATTTCTGACCAACCAAGATGTTTGAAAAAACACCATCCCAGAGTCCAATGGGTGTTGGTCACCCTATCGACAAGGTTGTGGTACAAAATGAAATAACATAACATACCTGATATAATATATCCTAGAATCAAACTATTGGAATCTACATAGTTTTTATGCTTAAATGTATCTAACATCACTTGAACATCTGAGTGCCACTACTAAATACTAGGTATCTTCTAAGCACACAAGCATTTAATAAGACTTTATATTGTTTATTTCCATTTAAAATTACACATTACATTAATTCATTCTATTAACAATTAACATTGATTTATCATTACATTAACAGTATTACCAAATGATTTTCATACCCTAAAAAAATTTGCCTTCTGATTCTATGGATTCTCAAGATTATAAACTTTTAATTATTATATCATTCCATCAAACACATGTGTTAGAATTCTTATTATTCACTATCATTCGATAATTCTAATTACTCTATGATTCATACAATGATACCATAAAATAGATGTTTATCCAAATACAACCATCTAGTTCAAGTAGTGGGGAAACTAATGCAGGTAAATAAGAAACTCAACTATCTAAATTTTAAGGAAAAGTAATTAAAAATCATAAATCCAATATTTCAACATAATAAGGTGAAATACTATATTTAACCAATTTTTATTAGTCATATTTTCATACCCAACACTACCATGCATATCACCATTCATCCATACTCTATCACTAGCACCAACAGTCACTATGAACCTGGGCCTCCCCGCCTATGGATCATTAAACACTATCCATTCCAGGCACATATCACATTTCACCACATGGATCACATTCAAAGAAAACCAACAATTTTGAAAAGAAACTACAAACAAATCCAACATTTCATCTTGGAACTGAAAACAAAGAATCCATCTTTCATAGGAAAATGGGATCGGTTATTCATAAACATTTATCTTTATGAAACAAATAGTTCATTACCAAAGTTCATTAAACAATTAATTTAATACAGTTTACTACCACATGTAACCTAGGGCATAAAATATTTTTTATTATTATTTAGACATACTATTAACTATATATTCTAGTTTAATAAAACTATAAGGAATAATACTTTCAACTAAAATGAAAATATTATTCCTACAATAAGCATTTCCAAATTTATGTTCTTTAGCTACTTCTAGTAATATAAGAAATAAAAATTTCATTTAAAAATACCTATTAAATTTTACAGCAATTAAACATTACTGAATTTACATTCTTTATCAATTTTTACGATATCATGCGTGCTAATACAAATCATAAAAACATGATAAACCATGTATAAACATAAATAACACACAATCTAGAAAAACAATAGTGAAACTGTTATCCTGGTGGAAATATATGTAATTTCTACAACCCAAACAAAGATTAATTCATTAATTTGGTATAATATTTATTAAGGTTAATTACATGGTAACCCAAAAAGATAATCCCGGTAACTTCGTGATTTTACAAAAATAACAGAACAATAAATAGATTCCCTACACCGATTAGAAGTTCAACATTTTTCTTATATAAATAGTTGGATCAGTGTTCAATGACCACTAATAGTAACACCACAATGCTGGAGGGGGAATAGAAAAATTCTATCATTTATAAATAACAATAATATCATTCTTGAAAAACACCCAAAATATGTCCTCCCATTGATAAATTCTTCCCAAATATGGAAATTCTATGAAAAATGGGAAAATAGAATAATAGAGCATACCTCAAACCGAAACTGTTTAATTCTCCATTAAAAAGGGGTTATAACCCACAAGATATTATTACTGGTTATTATGGGAGGAATAATGAACTCTTACCTTGTATAAACTAAAGTAAATAGAGATCCAATGTGAAATATCACTCGAACAAGGACAAAATTGACCAGATGTGTTAGAGAACTGGTGGAATTTAAGAGGTGTCTGGAATAATTATTAGATTGAATAAATGAATTAAAAACAAATTTAATACACCTATAATATATTCATGTATTTTCTATTTTTGAACATGACATGATCTCTGATGATCGATAACAATTTCAGCTATTTGAAAGTAATCCTAGATTCCACCATGTCTTCCACCCTAACCTGGTCATATCCCTGGCGATTCTTGAGCATGTCAGTGAAACATGATATTAAATATTATGTGTTTACCAAACAAAAGTCATTTCTCCAATTTCATAACTTCTAAAATTTCAAGACATTCCATTTCCTATGTTCTTATTTCTGACACCATCCCTTCAAGATTGAATGACCGATTCCACACCAACATTATGAATTGTGAGTTGATAGTTTTAGATATAAAGAAAACAGTAATCCCAAAACCACTACAAAAGACCTTGAAAATATATTTTTCTAGTTGTGGTGCACCATGAAACACATTACCAACCATAAAATACCCAAATTTCCCACCACCAGCCTCACCACCAGGACATGGTGGCCTCTATAAAGGATAAGACCTCTCAATATCCTCTAAACACTTCCTCAATGACACCAAGACTCTTAAAATCACAATGGAAATGTTGGGAAGGTATGTACCATTATAATCCACTATGTTTATCAGAATCAACTAGTGATTCTGGTTCCACTATGGGAATTAGATAGTTATTTCATCTCCACTATGTTTATGGTAATCAGGTAATGATTCAAGCTTCATTATGTTTATGGGAATCAATTAGTGATTTATACTCCACTATGGGAGTCATGTGGTAATTCCAACTCCACTATGTTATTGGAAACAATAAGTAATTTATTCTTTACATTTTTTTTAATTTCTACACCAATGTTACTACCATAGTTTAGTGTTATTCTTCATTTCTATGACATTTCATATATTTATTCCCATGATTACACATTATTGATCATTTTTATGGTCACATATTTCCACATTAATATACCATGGTATATTTATTCTATTGTGAGATTAAATATATTATTATAATGGATTATGGAAAACTCTTATTCTCCCTTGTTCTTTATGATACAATATTTCTCCCCTATCCAGGTTTTCTCATGTTCTTATGATCTAACCATTGATGATATGTTGATGCTTTTTTATTTTATTGAGTTTTTGAAATCACTTATTTATTAGGTTTACTTTCCCCAAAGAAATTATATATAGAAAAATATTTAGAAATAATATTTATATAGAGATATTTTGTCAGAGATATTGATGACATGAAAAGGAAATATTATTATAGTGGAAAACACTAATTTTCAATGAGAATGGCATATGATATAATCGTCAAAGACACTAAAAATTTATTTCATGGGATTATATTTTTATTTTTAGATTTAATGTTTAAATTGTGGAAATGTTCTAAAATAAATATCAGTTAATCTCAATTTTAATCAATTGTAAATTTTAAAGACATTATTTTTATTAATAAACCATAGAGGGAGGGTTTAGGGACCCTCAATGGGAATTAGGGTAGGGTTTATTTTTTAGGGGATTAGTCTCACTATTTTGGTGGATTGGGATGGGAGATCTTCTCTGAAAATACAAATCATGTGTCTATGTGTTAGATAACATATTGAAATTATGCTGACGTTTTAGGTAAATGATATTCCTAGAAATTAAATCTTCTTAAATTTATTAGAAAGTGCATATAGGTGTGGAAAAGATGCACCTAGGGTATCACTTTAAAAATGATGGTCTATTATTAAATAAATCATTAATCAACACATGATTAGTGGGCCTAATATTATATATTTGACAAGAAAATACCAAGGGATATGATTTCGAAAATTAAAATTCTCTTTTTGAAATGTTATAAACGATTTAAATGAAATTTGAGGAGATAATATATAACTAATTATTTTAAAGAAAATAACAAGAATATGACCATGGAAAACCTAGGATAAACTGAAGGAGATATCAGCTGATCCACTTATATCATAGTTATAAAAAAGAATCATATATTGAAATGAATGTCTCATTAGAGAATAAATCATTGAATTGAGTTTTCACATTCATATTAACATTTACTATGTTTTTATTAGATATTATCACAACCATTTTGGTTTTAATATAAGATTTTTTATAGGACAAGGTGAATGTTATTGTGAAGGAATGTCCCTAGAAACTCTTTTAACTAACTACTGAATCGTATTTGTTATAAATTTTTCCGGTAAAGGAAAAATATCATCACATTCATATTATGTGGTAAATGATCATTCCCACAATATCTAATATTTTAAGGATGAAATCTCAGAAAAATATATATCTTCAGTTTACTATTGATCCCTTAGTGTATTACTTTAGTGAAAAATAATTAAAATTATGAGGTCAGAATTTATTTAAAATGTGGAGAATATAACACCCTAATATTTTGGAATATATTTTCTCTAAATTAATATTATGTTTGATAGATCTCTCCACTCACAACCCTAAAATAAAAATATTCTTAAAATATTCGATGAATATTATTAAGAAATTATAAGAATAAATAACTCTTGTAAATAAAAACATAGAAATCAATTATAAATTTATACAAAATAGGATTAAACAATATAAATATTAAACAATTAATCCATTCAATAAAGATAGTTTTTCTTTATATTTTTATTTTTAATTTAAAAAATTATATATATATTATATAATTTTAATTTTATTAATTGAACATAATTTTTTAATTTTAAATTCCAATAATTATATTAGGATACATATTTCTACTATACTAAAATTATTTATTTTTAGGTGAATAACAAAAAATAAAAATTGTACAAAAACTAAAGCTTTTACCATTTTTATTTAATAAGTTAGATATATAGGTTCATAAGAAACCTTAATTAGAAAAATATTTATTTAAATATTTCTTTAATGTATTTTAAAATAACATTATAATCCTATAAAACCTAGGTTCAACATTTTAGAACATAATTACCATTTTATTATTATTTTAAAACTATTTTTAGTCTTCTATTTTTTGTAATACATTTTAATGGATATATTAGGATTTGGACTTATTTGGTAGACACATAAATTATATTTTTATATTAGAAAAAAATTTATTTCATTAAAAAAAATAACACGGAAAATTTTAAGAAATTAAAATATTTTGAGATTAAAAAATGTTTTCTTGAGAACTCTTTTTTACTCACTATGTGCAATTATTTTAAAGTTAAATTTTAACAAAAATATAAAATTTATTCAATAAAATCAATTATATATAATTTATCATCATTTTTTAATTATTTAAAAAATATAATCAAATTTTTCTTAAAATTAACTATCTGGGTTTTAAATTAATTACCATAATAAAAGTTAATTTTGGAAAACATAAAAATTAATTAAGGGTAAAACCCTAAAATAACTAAAATTAGTCCCGCAATGTATTATAGAGTGGATTAAAGACTATAAATTTTAAAAAACTCTAATATTTTCTACCTTTTCATCATTTTACCTTGGAATGGTATCATTCTATTGTTCAAAACTAAGGAATATTTACAAAAATATCATTTTTATTAACTTATAAAAGGGGGTCACTTCCACCAATTCATGGTAAAACTATTCCTTATAATTAAATCCTAACAATCAGACATTTCTTTTATACTATAAGTATATATAAATTTCATAATCTTATTTTCTATATTATTTTACTTAATGCCTCTATTTAGAAGTATATAACCTTGAGAAATATAAATTTCTCAATGTAGGTATTATATTTTACCTAACATTATAATTTTTTATATAATTTCAATTAATTAATATTTTTTAAACTATTAAATGAAAAATTTAGTATTTATATTATACTTATTTTTTCATTTTGGAAATAACAATTATCCACCTTTCCCCTTATCTTTTAAGGAAATTGAAAATGGAATTTGTGTATACATGCAGACTACCAACTTTAAGAAGCATCATGTTTTTTTTCCTTCACCAAATGACATGGATAGTACTAAGGATAAATTTAATATATATATATATATATGTGATTATTATGAAATTATTAGGATTATGGTATGTTAAATTATAAACACAATATAAAATATGACCAATAAAAAGTTTTTTTTTGTAAATTAAACCCCATGAATTGATATTACTAGGAAAAATAAATAATTTATTCATATAGTTTAATAGTTTTAAACACAATAAAACTTATTATAATTATGTTAAAATATTATATAAAAATTATTAAAACCAAAAATATATCATTCATTCGATTTAATAATTATATTACAACTAACAATTTTTAAAATCATAAAAATAATTATGAAATGTTTATGTTTGGGTCAGTCTGAACCCCAACTTTAACAATGTTATAAAATGATATAATAGATTGATATGAGAACTTAATTATTTATAAAATATGATAATAATAAGTAAATAAAAATTTTATTTTTTTATTTAATGGTAAAATTAATTTTATACTCATTAGTTAAGAAACACATGTATATTCGTTAAAATCATCGAAAAATGATCATATATAGAGAATAATTATGAAATAAGTATATGAAAATTAATATATATATTGAAAATTATATAAAATAGATGATTAAGATAGTTATTTTTTATATATGAAATTTATGAACTTTAGTGGTAATCAGGAATTATGGTAGAGGATTCCATGTGTCAAATTTAATTTCCTAAGATATATTTTATATTTTTCACCATAATATCTTTTATATGGTTTGATAAATAAATAATGGACCTACGTTAAAATATCCATTTCATTCATAGGGTTTTAATAACCATATCATGTTCTCTATTTAAATGGATTTTGGAAGAAATGATATCAAGGTTATAAGGGTTTTTGCTTCTCAATTTTTATTTAATGATATATGATGCATATTTTCCAAATATTTCTTTTATGTGATGTATATATTGAAAATATATTTATTTTATTACTATTTTTTTATGTAATATATGTTATTTGAAAATAAATCACATGTTTTACCATTCACGGGGTTTTAATTCTAAAGATAATGATGATTCAAGGGTTTTTTAAACTCAAATCTTTTTCATAGAGTTATGATTGTACTCCTTGAGAATATTTCATATAAGTTGGTTACATTTTTCTATTTAATTTTATTATTTGGTAATTTATCATTTTACACTATATATTTACATTTTTACCACATAAATATTTTTTTTCTAAATGACACATTCTTCATATATTATGCATCCCAATAGTAAATTGGGTAAGTTAAATTTCATTTTGTTGAGTTCAAATATTATTACTTGAGAATAATTCTTCGATGTTTGGTAAATTCATATATTTTACATTTCATAACATTTTCTATATTTTCTATCTAGTAAAAATAGTTTTATCAACTCAATGATTCTTTATCTATGAATTTATTTCTCATTAATGATTTAAAGAAAAATTCCACCTCCTTTAAAGACAGTTTACCTCTATTTACAAGTTCATTATTCCCAAAAAATTAATTTATTATTTTTAAATTTAAATATGCATTTACTCATGTGACATTACAATTTTATATTAATACATTCTAAATGGAATTTTTAATATCTCATTTCATGATGTTGGTTTTATAAATTTTTTTTAAAAATATTAGAAAGGTTGTCAAACCATTTATAATGAAAGGTTTTATCTTCCAGTCGAAATCCTTTTAGATTACCATTACATATTTTTCTTTGACCCATTATTGATGTTTCTATATAAAAATAAAAAGTTTTCAAGATGTTTTCATTCACATATTTCAAAAATTTTAATCTATTTTAATTTTTCATTATTTGAAGATATATTAAATTGTAAATTATTTTAAAATCATTCACTCCAGATTTTGAGAAATGAAATTCTATCATGGGCGTAACGTTAAATTTTATGCCAATGACAGAATAATATTTTAAAAACTCTTTTGTGAATTTGGTTCATTTTTATTTATATCATTAAATGAATTATTTCCTTGGAAATACATTTTCATGAATTAACCTATAAATAATGTTATACAATATTATTTTATTGTGATTATATTTTGGGTATCAACCATTTATATAATTTTGATAAATTTTGGTGATACTGTCTTGAAATGTTATGAAACCAAATTTTCTTTACTTAGGTTCATTATGATGTGATTAATAATTTTGTTCAATTGGAACACATATGTATGGATAATTATTAGGTGTGTTCTTATATCACCCAATAGTGAATTTACTAAGGATTTATATCTCATGAAATAATTATAGGAATAGTGTATTGATGATATATCCACTATATGGATAATAAAGTGATTCATATTATACTATGTTATGAGAATCACGTAGTCATACATGATCTAATTTGTTTTTGGTAATTATGTGGTGATTCTTGGTCTAATAGTATTATAGGAAATAAGTATATATTCATTCCTCATTATGGGAATCAAGAAGTGATGAATTATCAAATACGTTATGGGAATCAGGTAGTGATTCCTACTCTATTATATTTTTGAGAATCAGGTAATGATGACCTCTACAATTTGTTTTTGGAAATCAAGTAGATATTCATACACTATTATGATAAAAACGCAATGATTCCTACTCCACCATGTTATGGGAAAGGGTTTGTGATTACCACTCCATTTTTTTATCATTTCCACTCCTATGATATTTCCAGTGTTTATTTTTTTGATTTATTTCCATGAAATGTCATATATTTATGATTATTGTATTCTCCAAGGAACATGTTTATTATCTCACGTTTTCTCACTATTATGACATGGTATATTTTTTCTATTTTAATAATACTTATATTGAAATCATGGAATATGGGTAGCTCTTATAATTACTTGTTCTTGTTAATAATACTTTTCTCTCATGCTTTGGTATTTCATGTTATTATGACCAACACTAGATGACATGTTTACAAGTTTTTCCTTTAATAATTGTTTGATATTACCCTTTTCTATTGATTCCACTTACTTAGAAAATTATTTTAAGGAAAATATTTAGAAGGATGTTTTATATATAGATCCTTTTTTGGAAGAGTGTTGGGAAATAAAATTGAAATTCTATTTTAGTGGAACAAACACCTTATTTAGATGAGAATACATGAGATCTAACTCTCAAAGGAACCAAACCCCAAATTCTTGAGATTGTGTGATTATTCTGAAATACAATTTTAAAATATATTAATATTGTATCATAAATATATGTTCACATCAATTTGTATCAAATCCACTATTTAACGAAAGGTTTTTTAATTCGAGACCTGGGAGTGTGGGTCTAGGTCTTCTCACAAATGTTATTCTTCCAAATGATAATGTACATCCTGGTCAAACATATGATTCAAAAAAAATTATATATCCCAAGAGTTTTATCTATTAAGAATACATTTATGTCAAAATAAATTTATATTATTTAAATAGGAATATGAATAAGATAAAAAATATCAAATTTGTGGTGTATATTGACACAAGAAAGATGAATATAGTCCTTAAAATATTTTACATTAAATTATATCATTTAATGGTCTAGATGAATCTATGTATGTGATGTGACTATAAGGAAATTTAAATGGAACATAAATACTATAATTAAATATAGGAAACATCATTACCCAATAGTGTTTCCATTTTGGTCATTTATGAAATGAAAATACATTATTTTTCTTTACATATATTAGGACTAAAAAAATAGGTTATGATATTAGTGTATATTTTCCTCTACTGACCAAATATTTGAAATTATTTTCGGATTCATGTGTTATATTATATTATTAACATAGAAATGAGTAGTTAAAATTTGGGTTCATGATTTATGGGGTGATAAATAAGTTTACAACTTATATAATTTTTTTATGATACTGTGTTAAAGAAATGTTAAATTGTTCCATTTTTGAAGAAAGTACACACTCAATTAGGATGAAACATTCCTCAAAGATAATTTTTTTATATCATAAGTTTTTACCCCAAAAACATAAATACTAATCATAGAATACGTTATTTATGGGAATTAAGAATAATGTAAAAAAACATCAACATTAATAGGTGACAAACAATTTGAGAATGTAAGGTATATTGCCACAATATTTGGAAAATACCCTTTAATGAACCTTGTAATAATGTGTTAGAAAAATAAATCATTATTTAAAACTATTATACTAGAATAATTTTTACATCCCAAACTTTCTTCGATCTATATACATAGAAATAAATGTATATATTAATTTTATTAGAGCAATACTAAATTCAATTGTAAAAAATATATAGAATTAAGTCTAGGTTATAAATTATTTACAAAGGAATAAGAAATGAGTTGACAACACTGAAGGGTGAAAGATAGAATTTTCTTCCTCCAGTAGCTCATAAAATTTCTAGATAAGATAGATTCAAGTTTTTAAAATACCTTAATAGTGTAAATATTACATAGGTGTATTCATAAAATATCATAAATATATATTATATAAATTATTTGAGGCAAAACAGACAAAAACAACAAGAACGTCATGTTTTGATACAAGATTTAATGTCCGCATCATTACATTGATTTTTGCCTCATATTTGAAACACATTAACCATAACATCCATCTTTTTTTAAACCTACATGAGGTAAAGTATGTAACATGGGTAATTTTAAAAATATATAACGTATTTTTATATTGTTTTAAATAATTTGGATATGTTATTACCACCATTTTTCTTTAACATGACTTTTTAGTAGATGTTTTACTTGATTATTAGAATATGACTATGTTTTAATATAAATTATAAATTCATATACCACATTCAGAGATATATGAAGATATTGAATAGGTATATCATAAATAGAAGTATTCCAAATTGTATTATTATAGGGAAATATATTTTCAAGGAAGTTGTTCAATTATATTCTGATTACATATCTTATATGGATCACATTGGACTCCTAAAATATCATCACAATAGGAATCTTGTGGGTGAAGGAATTTCTGGAAGAAATGTTATTTTATTTTCCATTATAGTGTGTATGAAGTCCCACATTTATGTTTTACATGACAATATAATGATTTTCCCATGTTTTCAAACACACAATAATGTTTTCGGTAATTTCAATCCATCAAGGTCTAAAACATAAATATTAAGTACAAATAATAAACAATTTATATAATTGTTTTGGGACCATATTTCAAATGAGTTATCATTAAATATGAATTTTATGGATATCAATAGGACCAATTGTATATGTAATATATTATAATGGTTTTGTATTTAATCATTATAAATTCTATACAATATAATATGTTTAATGTAGCATGATGAAAAATGGTAGACATAATATTTTAGAGGAAGTGATGCATTTATCTGGTACCAATGATATAAATTTAATACAAATGAATATTCCTTATTTTTTATCATAAAAAATATGATATTTGGAGTTTATAAAATTCAAATTAATGATTTTTAAATTTGAATGGGTTGACAAAAAGAGTTAAGTTAAAATCAATGAATTAGGGTTCACGTAATTGAATTTCAGTAAGGGTATCTGTATAAACTACCCATTATTAGTAATATAAGTATTTTATGTCCAATATCATGCATATATAGATTTATCAATTTTTTTTTCATTAACATAAACAATAATATTTCCAAATAATAATTCTATTGAGTAAAACCATTTAAATGGGATGTCATAATCATATATTGATGGCTCCAATATAGATGGAGCACTTTATTTCAAAGGGTACCATAAAGAAGGTATTTGGATACATAATAAAGGGTCCAAATCCCATAAATTTGTTTGAAAAAGAAATAGTGTTAATGGAATTTTTTTTAATAAATAATGAATTTCATCCAAATATTATATGTTCTCTAATGCATTTATGTAATTTAAATTAAATATTAATTTAATATTTTAGATAATGAAGTCTATACAAGGTAACACTATCAATCCTAAGGAACAAAATATTTATAATGTTGAAATTACGTAAATGTTAGAAGGTGAACAATATATGGTTAAAAAAATATTGTTGCAACGTATCATGAGAGTCTTACTAATAATTATTAAATATAGAAAAAAGATAAAAAAATCAAGGTTGTATAGAATGAACATGAACAATATGTTAAATCTAATAAGTCTATTTTTATTAGTTAAAAAATGTTTTCTTCTTTAATTAACTTGAATATTGATGTATATATGAGGCACAATGTTGTGAATGCACTATATACAATAATTTGGTAAGATATTACGGTAATATTATAAAATAATCTCTCTAATATACTACAATATTAAATATTGATCTTTGATTTAGTTATAATTATTTCTTATAGTGTCCATTTTTATTAGATTATTATTTGGTGAAACTAAGTTTAATGGTCATCAGAAAGAATCATAGCCCTTTTTGGGCACTTCCTAGGAATCATCAGCATACAAATACTAAAGGTAAATCAATCCCACCCCCACTAAAAATATATAAACACATGATAAAAAAATACAAATAGAATTATTTCATTTTTCATCATAGGATTAATCATTTAATGTATATTATAATTGGTATAGGAATGTTGAAATTATGCTACATACATAGAAACTTATATGTTTATTTCATAAATTTATTTTATAGTATTTTAATAAATTAATTTAGGTATTTAAAATATTTATATTGAAATTTTTTTAATGGTTTGAATTTTTTTATGTTTTATGGAAGGCTACAAATTGATTTGGAAAATAATAAAAAAAATAGATGATGATGGTAGCTATGACATCAAATTTTTGAAGCTATACCATGACTAAAGAACCTGGATATTCCAATTTTATCCTCATGTAATTCATATGGGCTATAAAGTTTCAAAAAAGACCAGAAAACCATGAAAAAAATATTTATGACATGTGATTTTACAGGCCATGAGATTTTTTCTTGATGTGAAAGTTCAAGATGGAACGCAGATATAAAAAATTCTCTACTAATAAAGATTACACACTGTCTAAACATACATGTCAATAATATATAAAGAAAATGGAAAACATTTAGATATGTAGGAATCAAGGTTTGATGTAAATACATATTTATTCAAATATAGGTTGCTAATTTGAGAGACAACTCAAAGGAAACCATGATGAAGGACAATGTATGAGATTCACAAATCACTACATAGCCCTACTTCACCATTTCTCTATAGATTTTTTCTCACCCTCTCCTAGAAAAAAAGGTTCTATTTATTTGAAATGTGGTGTGTTTGACGATAGGGGAATGAATAATAAAGTAATTTGATTCTTGATTTAAATTTATGTTGTAATTTCATGTTTTTTATTCATTATGATCGTTTTCTTGATTATTATTTCCGGAAAATTGTGGCCAGGGTTATGAAAATGATTTAATTTATATCATTATATTATCATGACCATTTAATGAGTTTATTGAATACATTTTTTATTGTGAGATCTAGGGTTTATACTTTCACCATAACCATTGGGGTTGTTTTACCCTATGTTTAAATAAGTTTTCTCATTAGTCATTCTTTATAATCCAAAGGACCTAAACATGAGAAAAGGAGAGTTTAGGATTGAGAGTGATTACTATTATAATTAGTCATTATAGGGACTGATTCTAATGAATTCATAATTATTAATTAATTATTTCATACCTCGTTATCCCATGAGCCTAGATTAATTCTTACCTATCACCCATTTTATATTTTCTTCCCCACTCTTTCACCAATCATATGCTGAGTAGTTTAGATTCATTTTTTTCATAGTGCAATTTCTTATGTCTTTATTATTTAATTAAAATTTTATCCAAAACAATTTTTGTGGGATCAACCGTGGAATTTCATGTACCATAATACTAACTAATTTTGTGTTATGTTTTATTAGTGTATTATATTTATAATGTTAGAAACCCAATGAGAATTAATGACACACCTCAGACTATCAAAAACAAATATACCCGATATTAAAAAAATAATGTGCTTTCGTCACTTGATAAAATGTAATGTATTATAAATCCAGTGTCAAAAATTATTTGATATGAATCAAAAAATATATATGTTACTTTTTTTTAATTTAAAGATTAATGAATCAAAATATTAAGGAACATACATCACATATTATGTGAAATATATGGTTAATCGTGTTAATAAAAAGTGACAATATTATTATTAAATAACATTGAAATTATGAGTATCATGTGTATGAATGAAATAATTGAAATTTTTTTCTTCATTAAAATGGTATTAAATAAAAAATTCTACTTAATTTTTGATATTTTTTAACTAATTTAGGAAAAATAATTTTTTTCAAATATATTTAATGAACAACTACTTTCATTCGATTTGAAGTAGCCAGAATAAAACATTTTCAGTTGAGGTGTTTTTTTGAATTTCCCCAACAAGTATATTTTGATAAAAAAATGGCACTGAAGGATAAAAATTAGAAAATGAAAGACATAATGGCATAAATTAATGTTTTAATAGGAAAATTTAGTTAGGAATATGGATGGATGAACCAATTATTTCTAAAGGATCAAAAAAAATAAACAAAAAACAAAAAGTACTACATAAAGAGATAGACCCCCAAATTTGAGGCTCTCTATTTACATCAAAAGGTTTTCCTTACTCAAGGTAATAAATATTTTAATAATAGTTTCTAAGGAATTTTAATCAATTAACTATTGATACCTTTCTTGTTCTAGAATATTATAGGATAAAATTGATTTTTATTTATATCTTTCAATACAGACATGTAAACTTATTTTTATTGTTACAATTTATAATATCTAAGGATATATTTTAAATAACAAACAACTTCCAATAGATCATGTGAGAGTACATATTCGTTATCATAATGAGGTTTTCCATTTTTTTGTATGAAAACCCTTAAAAATTAATGAAATAAAAGTTTAACTATGTTATTATATTATAAATGGTGAATAAAATATAAATTGGTGATTATATTAATACAATAATGATGACTAACCAATAAATCATAAGGACTGTCCAAAAGTTAATTCCATCCACTAATTCCACTACCACATTTACTAACATTATAGTTTCACATAGATAAAATTTTAAAAGATAGGAATATTTCATCCATTGAATTAGATAAAAAAATTTATGGATACCACATTATAGACATGATTGGTCTTCAGAAGGTAAATGAAAATTAACAGAATGAATGGTTTGGAGCCTTGGTTTTGAATATAAACACAACATATATTTTCTGGACCTTTCTATCTAATTATATATCTAATATTTTAATTATATTTATAATACTAATCATATTTTCTATAGGTGTATATATCACTACTATGTAAAGGGAAAACCTAGGAAATTGTTCTATTCAATATTCCTCATGTCACTTGTATAGAATAAATTTTTAATGATGAAATTTTTTTATAAAAGAGTTCATATCTTGAATTTATAAAAATAAAAATAAAAAAATGATATAGTATTATTAATACCTATAATTCTATGGTAAAAATTTATAATCCAATCAACTAAACTATAATATCATTTTTCATAACTAATTCATTTTTGTTTGTTTATGCAAAGTAGATTCTCATTCTAATCAATTTTTATATTCTGAAGATTTATTTTTCATATATAAAACATATATATAGAATAAATCAACCCTACATGATGTCCATTATGAATCTTTAATATAGTTCATTCAACGTTTATTAAAAATTATTCAAATTATATGTTTTATGTTATACTATTATGGTAATACTTTTATGATATAAAGATGTTTATTTTTCATCATAATCACATTGTGAGGACTTCCAAACTGAAAAATAAGCCTATGGATTTCAATAATTAGATATGTAACATTTTATAAATTATTATATAATAATATTACACTATCCAAACATAAACAAAAAAATATTACATATCTCTCTCAATGTTTCTATTTTGATCAAAAAAATTAATGAAAATTGTTATGGTTATTACATTTGGAAATATATAGAAGATATCATATTCCATCAATAATCTAGCATATCTGAAGAGGAATTTCAGAAGAAAATTAGAGTTTCATTTAGAATAATAATTAATAATTTTCTTATCTATATTTTTATTTTACTACCAGGACCATCCCTGATCAATAAATTAAACAGAGGAATAAAGATTATTTACAAATTATTGGGAGATTTTAGTTGTATTATAATTTCTACATACAATATGGAGAGGTTATTTCCAATAACATTTGTATTTTTTATATTTTAAGAGGTCATGAATTGTTGGTTTATCAACTTCTTACTTGGTAAACATTCATATAATTGTAAATTAAACATTAGAGGTAGAATTTACAATCAAATGGTATCTATCATAGTAGGAATAATCTGGTATATATAGAGTTCTATTTTATTAAATTATTTTACCATTATGGTATGCATATGATATTGGGAGCCAAATTTATTTTAAAATTTTCTTATTTATGAAATTAACTCTCTTTAATAATTCAGTAAAATGATTTATAATTCATTTTTTATGTATAAGAATTAAACTTAGTTCAATATGACACATGATGTGACCTAATTGATTAAAATTGTAGGTGTCAAGTTTAAAAGTGAGATTTTAGTTCAAAACATACATTACATATTCAAAACTGAATAACATTTTCTCAAATAGTCTTGATAGATTGGTATAATGATTTATGATTTATTTTTTGTGTGTGGGAATAAACCTTATAAAAATATGAAACATGATTTGGATCAATTATCTTAAAGTCTGCATTTTATATATATAATTATTATTTTAGTCTAAAATGTGTCTCACATTCTCAAAATTTTTAGAACATGAGCGGATTGTCTTTATACAATATAATAATGATCCATGATTTTTTTATATAATAATACACATCAGATCAACATGACACTTGGTGTGTTTAGATTGACTGAAAGTGCATGCTTTATGTTTAATTGTGACATTTCAATCCAAAATGCACTTCACATACACAAAACTAAGAAAACAATATCTGATTTTCATGATATATCATGAAACATATCAATAAATGATCTGTGATATATAAGAATTAACCTAAAATCAATTTGACACATTGTGAGGCTAGTATGATTGAAAGTTATTATTTTTATTTCAATGTAAAATTTTAGGTCAAAACACCTATCACATACTACAAACCTAGAAAAACAATTGGATGGTTTTTATGATTTATAAAAATTATATGTGATTTATTTTTTTACATGTAATAATTAACCTCATATCAATCAGACATATGGTGTGGCCTGATTGGATGGATGTTAAATTATTTTATTTAAATGTCACATTTTAATACTGAGTGTGAATCAAATATTGAAAACTAACACAATTCACTCAAATTGCATTAATAATTTAGTAACAAAACTTAAAATTATGTTTTTTATGTGTAGGAATTTTCCAAAAAAAAATTAGACACACTGTGTTGATGGACTGACTAGAAGTTTATGTGATTTAGTTTAAAAGTGTTATTTTATTCTAAAATGTGGATCAAATACTAAATATTGATATGAAACTCTTTTATTATCTTAGTAATTTATGAGAATGAGTTAATTTTAATTTTTAACATGTTTGAATTAAATACATGTCTATCGAACACATGATGTAAAAATCAGTGATTTGTTTTTGACATCTAAAAATAAAACACACATCAAATTGACACACTGTGTGGCTGGATTCACTATAAGTGTATGCTTTCATTTTAAAATTAACATTTTAGCCAAAAACACACATCAAATACTCAAAAATTAGCATGTAGGATTTTTTTGTGCTAATAATTTATGAAAATGATCCTTGAATGATTTGTTATGTGTAATAATTAAATATACATCAATCTAACACATGGTGTGGCCAGTATGGCATAAAGTGTATTTTTTTTATTTAAATGTGACATTCTAGTTCCAAACAAGGGTCTCACACTAAATAATAATAAAGAATTCTATAATTTTTTTGATATTATATAAAAAAACATCACTAAATTATTTATCACATGTTCGATTTAACTCTAAATCAATTAGACATATGGTGTGACCGGTAAGCCTGAAGGTGTCAGTTTTTTATTTAAAAGTGACAATTTAGTCTAAAACACATGTTACATACTCAAAACTAATAAAATGTTCTCATATTGTCTTAAGTATTTTTAAAAATATCTATGACATTTTTTTTGTGTCTAGGAGTTATCCTTATGTCAATATTATGTACGGTGTGTCCATATTAACTAATTGTGTGTGTTTTCAATTTAAAAATGAAATTTTATGAAAAATGTTCAATATAAGTATAATATTTTCATACTATTTTAGGGAAATTATCTTTGATTCCTTTTTTATATGTTGCAATTAACCTCACATCAATCCAACACATGGTGGGATCGAATTGAATGGAGTATATGTTTGTAGCGACCCAACTCATGAATCTAAAGCCAGTGTGTACTACCATTAAATTGGCATGATTACATTGAATCAAATACCAAAGGAAGAAAGAGTTTAGTAGTCTTTGTAAACCAGATACATAAATAATAATTTTATTACAAATGAATACATTAGTTTTAACATAATTGTTTTCTTTTGAGGATAACTTTATTCCAATGTATATCCCCACATATCATTCATAGTACTCTTTTTGGATTCTTGGGAAAGCAACAAAATAATATTGGGATCAAATTCAGAGTAGTGGTAAATTATAGTGGTAGAAATAAAGAATCATTGAGAATATTATATATGGCACACATACTATGAAACCGACAAATTAATGAGGAAGTGCATAAACAAATATGGAAAGGTAATAACTGGAAACACATTGCCTTCAAATAACTAGATAAGGAAAAAATAAATATGTAAAGGTAAGAAAAATTCCATTTAATCAATGAAATAATCATTAAATAAACCAATAGTTATATTGAAACAAAATTGTAAGGATAAATAATAACTAAATAAAATTAAGTAAATGCTTAATTATTAGACATCATGTATAAGGAAAATTAAATCATCTACTAGCAAGATCTATCATATGGATATATTAAAACCATGGGAAGAAACCCATCTATTGTACTTGTAAAAAAACTTTAAGGGTTTTAGACCAACTAATTTCATCTCATTAGACTATCAATTCGTCGATAGGTTTTCATTAACCGGTACCCAACCTATAGGGATTACCTTAGACAGTCCTAACCTATGTCTTTCATGTCCCAAGAATTCTTCATATCGAATAAACAATATACCTTATCTAATATCTGTATTGAATAAATGATACATATTTATCCAAAACTCCCTAAATAATCAAATAAACTTCAAAGTAAACAACTTATGAAAAAGATGGTATTTTGTTAAGTCAATAATAATATCCATGAATAATTATAAAGATATTTTGGGTAAATTAAATATCAAATTATCATAGGAAATTTCATATTTCAAGGGGAATACAAGAAATAAAGTATGTAAATGTGAATAATATCCTTCTAAAAATCAATCATAAAGAATCCATAAGAATATTAAAGATGGAATCAATACAATATATTCAATGTGTAGTAAAAATAAGGGTGTTTTGTTGTTAATGAATTGATATACTATAGAAATATATTTTAAAAAATTCTTGAGGAAAAAATCCTATGGTTTTGAAAAATATTTTGAAATATATTTTTTTTTTAAATCTCTTTTGGAGACATTTTTCATAAAATGTAACCTTTTAAATATGAAAAGTAATATTCAAATAAATTGAAATTGGTAAAATTATTCATGTTATATGAGGTAAAAAAGAACATTCCTTTTGCATGATGAAACGTTTAGAAAAATTCCTTTTTTGGGAAGTGACTAGAAAATACATTGAAAATAGTAGTAAAGGAAAAAAGGATAAAGATGATTTTAATAAATCATTTGTTAAGGTAAATAAAATTGATTTTTTTTTTGAATTTGACTTTGAAAATTTGTTCTCTTACAAAAGAGAGGAATGATGTCGGAGTTTTATAGAAATGTTTTTTAAAACATTTTGAGTAAAATAGAGTATGAAGGGGTAAAAAATGAAAATAGTCATTAATAAAATGAGGATAGAAAAATGAATGGTTTTATGGAATAATGGTCATATAATTTCTCTAAAAAATGAAATATTATTAAAATTATTCTTAAGTAACATAATATCTAAACATTCCAAAGTGTCCCATAAATCGTTCAAACATTTTAAATCAAAATCCTAATGGAGGAATATTTTTATAGAATATTATAAATACTATTTAAATAAAATTATTAATGATTAATATTTAAAAATTAATTTTATATACCCCAAAAAAATAATTAACTATTGAATATAACATTTATCTCAAAGGTGTATACATTGAGTTGAAAATCCATTACCTACTGTCTCATTCTGGGTCGAAATCATTTAAATATATTTTTAATGGATTTGAACATGTTAATAACTTATAAAAAAACCCTACTAATATTTATAATATCATATATTTAATTATTATAATATCGTATTACCAATTTGATAAAAATCTATCATTATTTTCACTATTCCGGGCATTAATTTCTGTATTTGTCGCGCATGTTTTATCTTCTTACTTGTTGTTCCTATTACATAGATCATGATTTTATAATATCTTTATTGTAAAACATGATTTTATTATCATATATATCTACTATATATGTATTTATAATAATCCATAACATTTTTAGATAAGAAATGAAATGCACCGTTGTTGGAGATGGTTGGTCGTACCTACGAGTGAACGCAACCTTCGTTTCATTACCGTATTAAAAGAATAAAATTTAAATTATATATATGTATATTATAATTATATTATCATATCTATGTCATATATGTTACATAAATTTATTAAAACTATATTTTATACATTCCATGTATAGTGTGAACGAATCAAGTCACTTTAAGGGGGTTGTAGTCCATTCTTCCAAAGACGGTGTTATTGCACTCCCATAAAATGGAGTGTATAATAGTATGTGTTAAAAAATAATAAAAGAATTATAAATAAATTAAATATATCTTTTATAACATATATATATAAATTTTCCATCCTAACTCCAAATTATGAGAGGTGATAAAGGAAAAATGAACAACTTCATTTTGTTAGTCGGTAGTTCACCATACACATAAACGGTACATTTGCTACACATTAGATTAAATTTTGTGTTAGTTAAGGTTAAAAAATTAATAGAAAACGTGATAATAAATTTATGATAGTTTTTTATATAAATATGGGATAATAATACTTTAAGGGGTGTAGAATAGAAATAAAACTAATGTTCTTGAGAAAAGATATTACCTCTTCTTTGAGTAACTCCTTTTGATTTGCACCAAAGGGATTACTTGGATGGATTTATAACCAATGATATGATTCTAAAAATAATAAAGGTATTTATAGGAAACATTTTTAAAAATATTGGTCGATCCAAAGTAGCTAGAGAAGTGTAAGGAAGTGGGAGGATATGAGGTCTTTTTATAGATGAGGATGAGTGACATTGTTGTAAATTTCAAAAAATAGGATTCCACCTACATTTTTCCATTGAATGTGACTCCAATAAAAGAAACAAGTAGATAAAATGTAGTACATGGTAAAAATGTTTTAATATAATAGATTTTTACATGTTTCTAGGTAATTCAATCCCTTATGATTATGGTTTAGTAATTTGTTAAGCTTAATTTCACCTTTTTCATTGTAATAAATTTTAACAACTTTCTCCAATATTTTTTGGAAAAACGTAGTTCAACTTATTATTAATTATAAATTTTTCATAATAAAATTTTTTTATTCCTTTTATTCAATTTAAAATCACATAATTGGAAGAAATAAATGTATATTTAATCCCATAAATGGGATGCTGATACAAGTTTATAAAGTCAAAACGTTCAAAAGTTTTTGAAGTTTGTATAATGGATTGCAAAGTGAAATTAATTACAATGAACTAAATTGGATTAAGTGATAAATAATTAATATAATTATAATTTTAAACCATAAAAATATATAACTTAAAATGATAAATAAATTAGATGAAAATGTAGTTTTGAATTAAAATTCATTGTTTTCCACTATTTATTAAAAAATAAACTTCGCAGAAATATACCGAAAATTCACCCAAACCTATTTTTTGTAACAATTTAAAGTATTAATTTTAATTTTAAATATAAATTTTATAAAATTTCCAAAAAAATGGATTTAAAATTGGATCTCCCTTAAAATGCAGTAAACATGCTTTTAGAGAAATATAAATTTTTATACAAAACATTGTCTTTGTTTTTAATTTATGCTTGTTTAATATATTGGATAAATGAGAAATATTTGATACATTATATAATATATATATTTAATTAATATAACTCACTAATTTTAACTAATTTATTTTATTTTGGATAAAATAACATTATGGGTATAAAAGTTATTTTCATTAAAAATATATATTTTAAATTGAACTGGTTCTTAGATTAATTTCTAATTAATTAGCCACAAATGAATTAATTATATATTTTTTTAAATAATATATTTTATTAAGATAGATAATCCTCTTCATAATATATAATTTAATGGCTAGGTTATATCTTATTATCTTAAATAATAATATTTTAATAATATATTACTTTTCATTTAGACTATGTCTTGCATGTAACGAAATCCTTTGAAAAACTCATTTTTTCATGTTACATATTCTAAATAAGTGTCCAATGAATTGAATGATATAAATTATATTTAATTTCATTCTATAGTAAATATATTTTAAATTCCTAGGATATTATAATCCCTTAAATTCTTGGTATTTCATGTCATAAATCCTATCAAATACATTGTTCCTCCTTTGGCTTATTGAGTCGTTAAATTATAACTACCTTAAATAAATTTCGTTATCACAATTTAAAATTTAACTCTATGATATATTGTTTTATATTTCCTATGTTTAAATCTCACATTATGATAAGGGTTCATAATAATTCCTCTATGAAAGTGGGAATGGGAAGTACAAAGGTTACATGGCATAAAATTTAAGTTGGTCTCAAAGTATATGATCATTAGTGAAAAGTAGAGATACACACAAAGAGGAAAATATTAAAAATTTATAGAGAGTTATTGAGGTTATCAATCACAAAAAAATGAATAATTGATGTAAATTTGAGGCCATCAAATCCATAAATTTGCGATTATTTAGAAGACTATCATCCAATAAAATTTGAATAACATTTTTTTAAAATCGTCTTATTATTGTTGAGTAATTATTTTAATTACCAGTAATATAAGGAAATACACTTTATTTATGGGTTTTAGTTTCATATGAAAAATTACATCCTTTGGTTCATTTAAAATCTATTCTATCATTTTCTTCAAGAAATTGATGTCGAAAAATTACTTCTAATGAAAAAATAAATAAAATACACTTTTAATATATCATAATACCCATAAAACAAGTCATTATATTTTTTTATAACTATTTTACAAATTTGATATGGTTAATACATTAAAATAAAAACCTAAATATCAACACTACAGGTTCTACATTAATATTTATTCATCAAATTTTTTAACTAAAAACATTAAAAAATTAACGAGTACATCACATAGATTAGTGGTAGGCACAAACCCTTTATCATCCTTTGGTCAGAGGTTCATGTCCTGTGACCTTTTGAGATATGATGGGTTGTCCTCTGATATATATGTTCTCATTTTCAAAATGAAAATTAATATAAATTCTAAAAAAATGATGTATATCCTAGACATAAGTTTAATTGCTAAATAGCCTTTTAACGATGCTTTTCAATACAACCCAAATACCATAATACTTCATCATTTTATTTCCATATAGGTTCTTCCTTGGTATAATGTTTAACCTATGTCATTTATTTTCATTATCTAATCATATACTCCATAATGGTTTGTTGTGAAAATTTGAACTATCATAATCATCTCCCCCAGGAGTGTCAAACCAGGTTCACTGTAAGGCCCATCGTCATGTACTTGGTAACACCAACTTAGTCCCAACACACCTGTTCAGAGTTGTTACTCTCAGGAATATATGTTCCAAAACCACATCCATTTTTAGTATCCAGACATCGATGTATTTCTTAGAAAACTAGATAATACATATCTAAATAAACATATATAATGTCATTCTGTAATTATCATCAAATTCTACCATAGGGTGATGTTCTAAATATTTTTAAACATAGTTCCCAAGGTTGCTACTAAAAATCCATTGATACCAACTCTAAGAACCCATCCCCAGAAACTCAAAGTCAGTGCATACTACCATTACATTGGCATGATTACAAGAAATCAAATCTTAATGGACTGAAGCATTTAGTAGTCTTGGTAAACTAGATAAAAACATAAGTATTGTATTATACATTAATTAACTAATTAAATCATAATTTTTTTTCTTTTGACTACTAAATTATTCCACATAGTATATTTTTTATATATATTTTATATTACATTTATTCGATTCCAAGAGAAATGAAACAAAATAAGACTTACATGAAATGATTAGTATGGGTAACGTTTGGAAGAATAAACAATTAATCATTGAGAATAATAATTATGAAATGGTAAATAACTAAACACACATACTATGAAACCAAAAAACATAGAAGGAAGTAAAAAACAATATAAAAAGGTAATAACTGGGAACTCATATCACTCAAATAATTAGATAAAGAAAAAATCAGTATGAAAAGGTAAGAAACATTCCATTTAATCAATGAAATTATAATAAAATACATCAATGAATATGTCAATGGAAAATTTCCTGGATAAATAATAACTGAATCAAAATGAAGGAAATGATTAATTATTGGATATCTTGTATAAGGAACATGATAACTTCTAGTATCAAGATCTATCCTCTAGACAATTTGAGACTATGGGTAGAAACTCATATATTCTACTTGCCACTAATCCTGATGGGTTTTTCACCATCTAATTCCATCTCATGAGACTGCTAATAAATTAAAAGGATTTTATTAACAAATACCCAACATGTAGTTCTTACATTAAATAGTTCCCAACCATGCCTTTCATGTCCCAAAAAATCATCATATCAAATAAAAAATATTCCTGATCATATATCCATATTAAATAGAGGATAAAGATTTATCAATATTTTCCCAAATAATAAAATAACTTTCAAAGTAAAAACTGTATAAAAAATGGAATATGGTTCAGGAAATAATCATATCCATGAAAAATGATAAGGATATTTAGGAGAAATTCAATGTCAAATGATCATAGGAAATAGAATATTTCAAGGGGCTAAAAAGAATCAAGGAAGTGAATGTGAATACATTTATTGGACAAATCAATCATAAAAAATACAGAGGAATATTGAGGATGGTATCAATACAACCTATCCTTAGGGGAGAAAAAATATTGGTTTGTTGTCATTAATGAATAAAAATACAATAAAAAGATCTTTTAAAATAATCTTGAAGAAAATATTACTTTCCTTTGAAAATTTTTTTGGAAAAAAAATATTTTAAAATCACTTCTAAAAATATTTTCTTTAAAAATTATCATTTTAAAAATGAGTAGCAATAATTAAAGAAATTATGGTGCATAAATCTATACATGTCGTATGATGTAAAAAGAATTCTTTTTTAAGAATGTAAATGTTAGAAAAATACTTTCTTTGAAAATATATAAGAATATTTATTTTAAATCATTGGTAAAGAACAAAAAGAGTAAAGATATGTTTAATAAATAATTTTATAAATATTATATTTTTGAAAAACTTATTTGAAAACATGGTTCTATGAAGAAAATAGGTTCTCTGACTGAATAGATAATTGAATTCAATTTTTATTAAAAAGATTTTATAAAATAGTTTGAGTAACAAAGAGTAGGAAAATAGTAATAATAAGTGAAAAAGGTCACGAATAACTATAGGAGAGAAAAATTAATGGGTTTATTTAATAATGGTAATATAATTTTACCTAATGGACATGAAAAATAATTAAAATAAATCTGAAGGAAAACAGTATTTAAACACTATAAAGTGTTCCAGACCACTTTGAAACATTTTAAATCATTATAATGCAGAAAGAATAATATTAAATGAATATTTTAAATAAAAGGAAAATAAAATAATTCATGAAACAATAGATCAAAATGATATGTAGACACAAGACACAATTGAAGTGTTGAATATGACATTTATCTCATAGATGTAAAAAGTGAGATGAAAATCCTATACCTTATGTTTCTTTTGTGGTAAATGTTTTTTAAATTATATATAATTGTTTTAAAATGTTTCTATATTGTCCCCAAAACTTAATAATATGTATAATATCGTATATTAACTTTTTATAACATCTTATTACCCTTTTGATAGCAATATTTCATTATTGCCTCCACTACAACTGATAATTACCTAGTTTATCAAGTTTGTTTTAACTTGTTACTTGTGGTTCCAATTACATAGATCATGATTTAATTGTAGATTAAATTTAAAATATAATTTTCTTTATATATATATATATATATGAATTTATAATAATCTATAACATTTGGTGATAAGAAATGAAATGCATAGTTAATGGAGACTGTAGGCCATACAAGCGCATCAACGCTACTTTCATTTTATTTATGTATTAAAATAATGAAAATTAAATGATATATATGCATGTTATTATTAAATTATCATATATATTTAATATATGGTAAATAGTTTTTTAAAACACTTATTTTATACATTATATCTATAGTGCGAATGAATCACATCACATTGAGGGGGCGATCATCCTCACTTCAACAAACGATGTTATCATATTCCAAAAAATTGAAGTGCCTAAAGGTATGTGTTATAAAATAATTGAATAAGTTTAAAGTGATTATAAATATCATGTATAACCCATATAAATAGTTTTTCCATCATAATTCAGATCCATGAGAGGTGGTAAAGGAAAAATGGACAACTTCATTTCGTGAGGTGGTAGTTTGATTTACATATAAACGATGAGTTTGTTACACATTATATGTGTGTAATTGTAGGTATAAACCATAAAATAAAAACATAATAGTATATTGAGGATAATTGTGTAGTTATATAATCATGTAATAATAAATTAGGGTATGGAGAATGGAAGAAAAACTAAATATCTTGAGAAAAGATTTTATCTCTTCTTTGGGTAACACTTTTTGGTTTGCACAAAAAGGTTCCTTGAATTGATTTATGAAAAATATGAGGATTATAAAAAATATTTTATTTATTTTTAAGAGCTATTTAGGAAGATATTGATCAAGAAAAACTATATTGAGATTTGTGAGGAAGTTGGAGGAGAGGATGCCATTTATAGTGGAAGAGAAGTGCCACAATTGTAAATTTTGGAAAAGAAACTTCCAGTCACATTTTTACAATTTAAATTGGATCCAGTAATTAACCAAATTAGATAAAAGAATGTATATTTCAAAAATATTTCCATATAATGTATTTTTGACTAGTTTATAGGTCATTTGGCCCCTTAATTATAAGTTTTAGTCCTTTGTTAAGCTTTATATCACCTTAATTGTTTTAATTAATTCTAATTAATTTCACTAATCTCATTGGTCAAAAACGAAGTTGAAATTATTATAAGTTATAAATAATTTATATTCCAAAAATGGAATCCATTTTTCCAAATACAAATTACATAATTGTAATAAATTAATTTAAATTTAATCATATAGATAGGATGACAATGAATTTTTTTGAAGTAATAACATTAAAATGTTTGATAAGTTTTTATAACTAGTTTTCATGTGAAATTTATTCCAATGACCTAAATTAGGTTAATTTATCAAAAACAAATCTAATTAAACTTGAAGAAATTTTGAAAAATATAATTTAACCTTATAAATAAATTAGTTGGAAAATAATTTTTGAATTAAAATTCATTGTTTTTCACTATTCATTAAACTATGAATCTTCATTGAATATATCATAAATTAACCATAAAATAAATATTATATTCCAATTCCCAAGATTACATTTATTTTGACGTATAAGGTTTATAAAAGTTATGAAAACTGTATTTAAATTGGTTCTCTATTAAATGACGGTTAAAGTGCCTTTAGAAAAATATTAATTTTTGTGTAAGATATTGTGTTTATTCTTTTTTTATGATTATAAAATATAATGGATGAATATAAATAATATTTTATTAAATATAATATATATATATATATATTACATTATTATCACTCCATAATTTTTATTAATTTTATTTATTAGGATAAAACATCTCTGTGAGATAAAAATAGTTTTCTATAAAAATATTATCTTAATATTCAATTTGTTCTTATATTCATTCCAAATTAATTAGAAAACAATAATTTGATTTCTTATTTTTGTAAAACAATTTTTTTTAAAATTTAGTTAATCCTATTCATAATTGCTAATTTAACATAGTTTATATCTTATTATATTAAATAATATTATTTTAATAATATATTGTTGTTATGTAAGACTCGGTATTGCATGTAACTGCAGACATTGAAAAAATCATTGTTTGGTGCACCATACACTAAATATTTTTTCATGAATTTAAATCAATAAAACATATTAAATTTATTTAAACTAGTAAATATATTATAAATTCTTATGATATTATATTCCCTTACTTTCCTGGTGTTGTGTATTATAAACGCTATCAAATATAATGTTCCAATTTTATATTTTCATGGCATTACAATGTTTTCATTTAATGGTGACATTTTATTTCAAAATTTATGTCCAAAAGTCAACGTAAAGAAAAAAAGTTTACATTTTTTTGATATTTTTGTAAAATTATTTGGATTTATTTGGAAAATTTTGGAATTAAATTCAATTTATTCGAATTTATGGTGTGGTCAGATTGATTGAAAGTGATATTTTCAAATTTATAGTTACATTTAATCTAAAATGCATCTCACATAACAAATCCATGAAAAAATTCTCACATAGTCATGATACTTTAGTAAAAAAATCCGTGTTTCATTTTTTATGCTTCTGAATTAACATCATATCAATTCACTACTGAGTTTGGTTAGAGATATTGAAAGTGTGTGTTTTCATATACAATTGGCATTTTAGTGAAAAAATCGCATTCAGTAATTAAAAAAATAAAACACACTATGACTATAGTAATGTATTATGAAAACATTTAATGGTTCATTTTTTAAATTCATTAATTAACTACACATAAATCAAATAGATAGTGTGACCACTATGACTAAAAATTAATTCATTAATCTTAAAATGAAATTTAAATTCAAAACACACATAATATACTCAAAAGTGAGAAAAATATAATTTTATTATCCTAATACTTTAGGAAAATGATTCATGATTCAGTTGTGAAATGTAGCAATCAACCACTCATTAAGTTAAAACATGGTATGGTTGGTATGACTCAAAGTCCATGTTTTAAGAATACAAGTAACAGTATACCTCACAACACATGTTAAATAATCAAAACAGAGAAAAAAGGATTAGAATATCATGATACTTCAGAAAAATTATTTGTAATTAATTTTTTATATTTAGGATTTAACCACACATAAATTTTACATAAAGTGTTTCTAGGTGGAATGCATGTTATTTTTTTCATTGACCAAATTTTTTTTATAATTTTCCTTTAAAGAATTTTTTTTATGATAACTAGTTTCACATACAACAATGAAAAAAAAACAAACCAAAAAACATTATATAATCATTATTATAAAGCCATTAAGTTATAAGGTACAAATAAACGAAATTTATTTTTGAAATATAGGTACAAATAAAACAATTTTAAGTACAAAATCTTTGATAAAATTCATTTATTTTAGTTAGATAACTAATAAAATCACATTATGCTTAAAAATGAATTTTTATAAAATTATATTTTCATAGACTATAAATTTCTTAAAGAAAAAATATATATTATCATTATATTATGGTAATGTATATTATTGATATATATTAAAAAAAATCAATATTAATTGATGATAAATAATATCAAGAATACATAATGTTTAGAATCATTTTTTTTCATATGAAAGTAGTTTTTTTAAATTTGTTTTTGAATTTAAAATTTGGATTTATAATCATTATTATTTTAATTTTATAAAAAAATTAAATTTATTCGTTAAACTTTTGAAAATTATCTTAGGTTTATTTTTGATATTTTTTCTAAAATTATTGACTTTTAGGTGAATAATCAAAATTATAGATTTTTTTAAATATTGTTACATTTATAAATTTTTTGATAAAAGAATGAATTAATTGTTTTTTAATCACATTTTATTTTAAAAAAATATATTTATTAATTTAAATAGTTATTTTTTAAAAAAAATACAATTTTTAAATTTTCTAAAAAACATGTTTTGTATTTTGGAAACATAGGTAATATTTTACTCTTAAAACTATTTTTTCATTTATTATAAAAATTAATTTTAATCACTTAAATAAATTAAATCTAAATAAATATATTTAATTTTTATATCATAAATTTATATTATTTAATAATTTTAATTTTTTATTATTTCATAATGGTATGATTACTAAAATTAAAGTTAATGACATTGATAGTGGTGAAAGGGTTATTTTATAAGAATTATTTTATTATTGTTATGTAATTTTTATATAATAAATTTTATTGAAAAATTTTATATAGTTCCTCTAATATTATTTTTACACATATATATATATGTATTATAAATCCTATAATTTATAATCAATGATATATAAATTTAGGAACACTTATTCGTTAAAGTATCATTATTCTACAAAAAAAGTTTTCTTTATATTATATGTTTTTATTTTAGAATTTAATTTTCCAAAATTTATAACATGAATTAGATTAAATACAGGATAAATTTATTTTCATCACACTAAAATTTGGTAATAAGGTTAATATTATTTTTTAAAAAACATATGAATTAATTTGTTAATAACATGTTACCAAGGTAACGAAAAAATGGTAATGTGTAAAGATCTATTGCTAACTGAAGAAAACATGTTTGAATCATATATAAAAATACATGGTTTATGATTTCATGAACCACACACATACTTATTAAATAATTTATCACTTTTGGAGCCATTGAAATTGTATAGTGTCATTCAATTTTTAAAAACAACACATTTTTACCAAGGTGACACTTTTCTTGCATATAAAATGAGATCACTTCCAACCATTCAATTATATATATACACATAAAAATGTCCTAAAAAATATACCCAATTTGACACTTTGTAGAAGTAAATTTCAATGCTATAATACATATTCTCTATAATTTATCTCAAGCCCTTAATTTCAAAGAAGTCATTCAATAGAATGTCCATGCTCTCCACGTGAGTAATACTTACTCCTAAAACTAGTTATCTTAATCATTCATTTAAAAATTTAATAAATCCATTAAATTATTATAAAATTAGTTTTATAAATATTATAAAATTATATTATAATAAATAAATACACCTTTGACTCTTTCCGAAAAATCCATTCAAAATATGAAGTCGTTGTCACGTGTTTGTGCAGACTACCCCTCATTGAACAACAAGTTCAATTTTTTTGAATTTTTTTACATGGATATTCCTAAAATAGATATTTAAAGTAAAAATATAATAATTGTAACATGAATAAAATTATAATATGATAATTTTATTATTTTTATACCCCTTTCCATTATACGGAAAATGAGAGCATTGTCTTTGTATGTGCATAATACCACCTCCATAGAATGATGTATTTCATTTTTCGATTATTTACTGACATGGAAGACATTAAAAATGTATATAAAGTAAAAAATATATTTATAATACAATTAATATTATTTAATGTTATTATTTTAAAATATCTATGTGATATTATTAATACCTAGTAATTGTAAATCTAACGACATCAAATGAACTTATCAACACTCTTTTCTAAATTTGAGTCCATTTTAGAAACATATAGAACTATTTATATTTTTTAATGGAATAATAACAATAATACCATTAAATAGTTTTTCATGTTATGAATATCTTTTACATTATTTTAGAAAATTTTCTAATCACCAAAGGAGTAAAATAGAAGTAGATCCTCCCACCCCAAGTAATTGACATATTCTAAATATATTTTAAAAATGAATACATGATTCAAATGAGTAGACCATGTTAATTATATTATAAATGATTTTTTATCAATGTTTTTAATACACATAATTTTATTATCAAAAAAATTAGGTTCACATTAATGTTGCATAGAGACCTAGGGTAAGGGTTTTTTGATCTCAATTTTGTTTCATTGAGATATGCTTTTGGTTCACTACTAGATCTTCTTTGTGGTGTATTCATTGGATATAGATTTAAAAAAATTAAACACTAATTTTTTATGTTTGACATTCTCATAATATCGAGTTTCAAATTACTTTTTTACTCAAATCTCTTACCATGATGAATTTATTTCCCAAAAATTATATCATTGATGACAATAATCTCATCTTCATTAGTGATGGTTTCCCATATTTGTCCATATTTCTCTTTCCCAAAAATAATATCCATTAAACTTGAAAAACCATGAAAGTGTTATCTCATGCGACCTTAAAATTTCCATTTTCATTCTTAAAAAAATAATCCATTTTAATGATTTGGATTTTAACAAAAGAATTTTAAAACATAAAATCTAATATTCTAAATCACTTTCTTACTTTTGGTTTACACATTCTCTTTAATTTTGTACATTTTTATCAATATTATTATCTATTATGTGTTAATTATTATGAATTTATGTTCCTTATATATTTACCAATTATAATTTCCCTTTCACTATTGGGGATAGTATATGTTTTATGTTCCATTAATGATTGTATCATTTGCATAAACACAATTTTAGAGAACATTCAAATTTCTTATTTCATCTCATGTTCCACCCATTAAAAATGTTCTTAATAGTGAATAGTTTATTAGAAAGCAATTAGTGAATTTGAACCCTTAATAATTCAATTATGGTTTTAGGGGAAATAAAAATCAATTTTCATATTTAAACTCTTTTTTACACATTTCATAATGAAAATCCAATGTGGGGTTTTCTTCATGATTTTAAAATCTTACCCATGAATTTTTAACATTGGGACTGCATATTCATGAACATTTATTTATAATTTAAATATAATTACCTAAAATGATTTAATTCCTTATTTTCTTGTGCATAATTATGATATATCTATAGTTTGTTATTTGAGATGATTTAATTAAGCCTAATTCTTTTTCAGTGGTTTTATTATGATTATTATTTATGTATTGTTTTTTCCTTCTATAGATCCAATATGAAAGTACATGTTATGAATATGAAGGGTGAACCATAATAAATCACTGATTATTTTGGTTATGTTTTCATCTCATGAGATACCATGTATAGTGTATGAGAGGTTTTCCTAAGCACATCATGTTATGTCATCTTATCAGCAAGTAGCGATAACGGTTCATGATTACTTAGCATATGAACACCTTTTTATGTTGTCTTGGAAGGGATCCTTGAGTTATTCTTAAAATGTTATTCTTTATTATTTTCTATAATCTTACTAAATAATATAATTTTACATGTTTAAATTCTTATGATTATTATCTTTAAGATATCATGTTATGCCTCATAACTTATATGTGTTCTATCTCCATCATGGTTCAATATTATTATTCTCTTATTGGAAATTTGAACTCACCAGTTTCTTGGTTTTCAATTACCCATTTCAAAATTATGAGTATAAATAATAAAATTTCTAGAAGGACTTTATTATAGATAAATTACATATAAATGTTCACATGTATTATAAAATAAATTGATTATACAACTAGTCCTCAAATACATAAAACCATTGATTCATGGGATTACCATATTATTTTGGGATATTTAATTTATAACTAATCAAATTTATTTAAAATAATTATGTGATTATCTCAAATAATTAAATAAATTATTATAATTTGTTTAATTATTTTTTTGTATTAGTGTAGTTATTTTTCTAACTAGGATGAGAGAACCATAGAGAACAACCTAATGACGAGTTTAGGAAAAGGAAAATCATGGAATTTTGTTAAAATTTATTGAATATGGTTTTACTATAACATAAATAACTATATATATTATTAAAGTGGATAAACATGTGGAATATATGAAATTATGGGTAATCATCATAAAATATTTTACTGAGTGTGAACATGATCTTCACTCCATACACAATGAGTGGGCCTAAGACTACACACATTGATAGAAATTCCGAGGGGATATTTTTTGTTTAATCACATTCTCTTTATAATAAATTATAAAGTATTTATTATAGTTAGTAACTAGGTCAAGGATTATGATAGAACTCATCATACATTTTCCTATATTAAACCAAGAGTGATTTAGGTTGGATTAAAATCTAAAATGATGGTATTGATGAGTAAGAAAATTTGAGGATGACTTTTCCATGAGTTTATATATGATAATTATCTTACGGTTTTATTACTCATGTTAAAACTATTGGTTTTAGTAATTGATAAATCTCATAAGAACAATGTGAACAATGGATTTCCCAGACAATGTATACATTTTCCGAATGAACAACCTAACTAGATAATAGTTGGAGTGAGAAATATTGTGATTATTCCAAAAAAACTATCAATAATTATGATAAAAAATTTGGACTTAGTTTAGTTTCAAAATACACAAAATAATAGTATAATGGAGTCTTATATATGTTCATGTGATGAATATAATAAAGAAAAAAATGAATCAATTTTCATTATGTAAAAAAAATGTTGTAATATTCACCGAGAGGTTAATCTAAAAAACTAGAAGGTGTTTTATTTTTGGAAAAAGGGGGAATCAAAAAATAATCTACTAAGATAAAAGTACGAGTTCCATTAACACAAAACAGAAAATAATTTTCTTCTTATGTAAACATATCAACTTTATGTTTTTTATGTGAGGAGTATTTCCATTATTAAAAATATTTACATAATATAATGAATTAACATCAAAATTGACACCAAAAACCTTCTATACTATCTGAATATTGAATATAACCTGTATATGTTGTAATTTATGTGTATTGTTAAAATTATGTGTGGTTAGGTAAATTTATTATTCACACTATATTTGTTGATATATGTTTTCTCCCACTATTTCCTATTGAAATAGAAAAAGCTAGTATTATAAATTATCTATCCTTGGTATATAAATATCATTCAAGGATTATGGGATAATGATTTGTTAATATCTTATTATCCTTCCTTTAGGATTGATCTATTTTGGGGGAAAAAGAAATATTTCATGTGTTTGGAAGGTAGATATATTTATAGATATTATATCATGAGTTATGTAAATATTTAAAACATCCATATATACTTTAATTAGCTGGTAATAATTAAAATGTTATGAAAAAAATTATTTAGGTGGGTTTAATATAATTCCCCAAGCATTTTTATACAATTATCCTTTAAATAAACAATGTTTCAATATCTTTTTTCATACACAACATCAAACATAAACAAACAGTAAAATATTTTTTACTGTTATTATGCAATCATTAATTTTCTTAGAGTAAATAGATGCAATTTATTTATAAAATACATTTATTAATATATATCATTTTAAATAATAATTCACTGATAAATTTTAATTACTGTAGTTAGATAACTAATAAGACCACCTTTTGATTAAAAATTTATTTTTCTAAAAGTATATTTTTATGCGTTGTAATCTTTTTACTAAAATGATACATATTATATTTAAGTGATGATAAGTTATAATAATTACACGCACACACACACACAGATATATATATATATATATATATATATATGAAAACATATTTATTTAGTAAATCATGTGAAATAAGATTAAGAATGAATAAAGACTAAAAACAATTATTTATATAAATTTAGTTTCCATTATATTTTTTATTTTAATTTTAAATAAATATTTACAAATTTTAAGACTTTAAACTGAAAAAAATAATTTTATTTTTGGATTAATAATGTAAAAATTAGCCTATGGTGATTTGTTTTGGATTTTTCTATATTATTTATTTTTCAAGAAAGAATAAAAAAAATATTTCCCTGATATCATGAGTTTTTTTATATTATCATATTATAAGAATGAATTAAATATTTTTAATCTATTTTCAATAAGAAATATATTTATAATATATAATATATCATTTAAAAATAATATGTTGAATTTATAAAACCCATTCTTAATGTTTTGGAGATTTATGTAATACTTTAATCTAAACACTGTTGTAATTATCCTATAATGAAAAGTGGATTTCATCACATATAGAAAGTAAATATAAAAAAATGGATGTTATATTACAGATAAAAAATGATTTTATTATTTAATAATTTATATTTATTTTTATCCTTAACATTATGATTCCTAAGATTAAAGGTAATGACAATGATAATAGTGAAAAATTTATTTTCAAAGAACTATTTTGTTAATGTTGTGTAAAATTTTCTATAACAGATAAAATTGAAATATTTTATATAGTGAATATGAAGTTATTTTTACACGTATGTAAAAATATAATATCAGTCATTTAATTTTTAATTAATTTTATACAATAATAAAAAAACATAATGGGTAAAACAGCATTATTATAAAAAATGCTTTCTATATATTATATGTTTTAATTTAAATGTTAATTTTATCAATTTTATAAATTGAATTATATTAAATAGAAACTAAATTAATAATAATAACACAAAAACTAGTAAGGTAATATTATCTGATATTTTTTAATAAACCATAAATTACATATATAAAAACTTGTTACCAAGGTGAAAAATAATATGTTTAACTGTAAAGATTTAATGAAAAAAGATTCAAAACATTTTTAATACTTGTGAAAAAATAAATTCTGATCCTTTATCAACCCAAAACCCTATAAACTCAATTATTTATCACTTTTGGATATATTGAACATGAAACAGTTCCATGTTATTATTGAAAAATAATTGGTTTTTACAAAATATTCATTTTCTCCCCATTTATAAAATTGTATCACTTTGAAACATTAAATTATATACTTAAAATTTTATTTTTTATTGAATATATAAAAATTTTAACTCTCTTATAATTCCCTTGAACTTCCCTAAGAACCTGTTATCTATAAGTTATTCTATGTACTTCATTTCCAAAAATACTATCAAGGGAAAATTCAAGATCTCAACATGAGTAAAAATTACTCCTTAAACTTTTATTGTTAATATTCAACTTACATATTTAATCCAACCATGAAATTATGATAACAAAATTATTATTATTATGTTGAAATTTTATTATATTAATTTAATATAAATTTTCTACCTTCTTCAAAAACATTTCGAAAAAAGAATACGTCGTCACACGTTTCTACGGACCGCCACCTTCAGGAACGGCGAGTTATATTTTAAATAAACTATTTACAATGATGCATCCAGATATTTATTTAATGGAAAAATATATTAATAATATTATTATTAATATTATAAATTTATAATTATTTTATTTTTATACCCCTTTCATTATATGAAAAAAGGGATCATTGTTTGTGTATTTGAGGACTATCGCCTCCATAGAAATGCATATTTGGGTTTTCCATTCCTATAAAACGTTGATAACATTAAAATTTTAACTAATGAATGAAAATATAAATTTGAAACTATTAATATTTTTTAATGTTAATATTTAAAAATCTATAAATAATATTAATATTAAAATATTACAGAATATGTAAGCACATTAAAAGAAAATATCATGGCTACTTTCTTAATTATAGATTCTTTTTGAAAGGTATGAAACAATTTATCTATTTTTAATTGAATAATAAACGATATATAAATCTATAAATAGGTATATTAGGAATCTATTTTACAATATATTTTACATTTTTCAATATAACAAGAGGGTTACAGTGAAACTGGTCGAACTCCCTCATATAGCCAAACAATCTAAATGTTTTCAAAAATGATTAACAAAAGATAATAAATATCCAATATAAAATAAAATATAAATGAGAAAATTATTAATTATGTTATCAATAAGTTTTATTTGATTATTGATGATGGTAGGAACACACACATAATGAATATAAACCTATGGTAAATGTTTTTAAGTCTAAATTTTATTCATTGAGATATGATTCATGTCCACAACTTGTTCCATTTTTGTGATTTATGTATTGGACATGTATTTATTTTTCCATGATATTCATTAAATTAAATGTATTTAAAAATCCATCTCATGTTTTACCTTTCATGGATTTTCAATTCCAAATATTACGAAGCTATTAGGGTTTTTTATAAACTCAAACTCCATTTTCCATAGGTTATAAGGTCTCATATTGAACTTATTACTTATATTCATTCATTATCACACACTATGATTTTATTTTAAACCATGAAATATTCTATTTATGACAATAAATTCTTAACTAAAATATTTTTCATTAATAAATATATTTTAGTAAATGTAAATCATTATTCAGAATAACTTCTAGTCACTTCAATTATGGTTTCCCATCTTTCTCCATAATTTCCCTTCTTATAAATGTTCCAATTTAAATTTATAAACCAAAGTATTTTTTATCACATGATACATTCATACTTAAATTTCCATATTTTGAAAATAATGTTTTATTAAGCTTTTAAAATATGTATATTTCAACAAAGGTATTTTTAAACATAAAAATGGATCATCTGAACCACCCTCTCTAATTTTGGATTTCACATTCTCATTATTTGAATCTCATTTATTATATATTATTCTAATATATTTCATACTTATTGTTTATATATATATATTCAAGACATATATAATTAGTTTAATTTACTGTTATTTTTTGGCGATGATACATGTTTTATGTTCCCTATGGGATTCTCTCTTTTATATAACCCTAATTTAATAGAAATTCTTAATTTCTTATTTCATTTCATGTAACACCCCTATAAAGTGTTTTTAAACATGAATAATTTAATAAAAAAATATTTAATTTATTTTAAACCCTTATGGTACAATTCTAGTTTAAATGAAAAACTAATCACTTTCCTCCTATAAAATAGAATTTACCCATTTAATAAGTCATGACCTATGTGGTTTGCTTTTTTTTACAATCCTATATATGAATTTTTTATATTGGGACTCTATTTTAAAGAATGTTTCTTAATTATTAATATATAAATGTCCAAAAGTATTTTATTTCTTCTTTTCCTGGGTATTATTATGATATATCCTTCAGTTATGTTTTCATATGAGTTTATAAAACCCACACAATTCGCATGGGTTTTATACTTTTTATGATTTTTGTATAGTTTATCTTACTCTTATTTCACACAAATTAATATACAAGTTATGAATATGAATGGTTAATCCTAATAGAACTCCAAAACATTATTTAAGGTTGTCATATCATAAAATATCATAAATAGTGCATGGGTGGATAGCCAAAGAACACCATGTTGTGTTTTCATGGTGGTGAGCCTTGAATATGTTATAAATGAGTTTAGCATAATCACCTGATATTATTTTGTCTTGGAGGTGACCCTAGACTTATGTTTATGATTTTATGATTTTTAATTCTAGGATATTATAATATTATATCCTTATTCAATGTTTCCATTAATTTGATCATTCTTTTTATAATATCATTTTCCCCATACTTATATAGGATGTATCACCACCATAATTTACTCTTATTGTTAACTTACTGATAGTTTGATCTCTAAAGATACCCATACATTACATACATAAATATCACATCTTATTATATAAATATTATCTATATAAACTGATTATCTACACCATAATATTATTGGTATAGTGAATTGTAAACTAGGAGTCATAAAAAACTTGTTCATAAGTGAACTTCATAATATCTTACTTATCTCTTCATAACTATAAAAATTCTTAATAATAACTTACACAATACATTTCTTCATAAATTGGAAAAAGAAAACATAAGAAAGGGTGGTCTCTAATGATTAGTAATGGAAAAAGGATATATATATATATATATATATGATAACATAATCATAACATGTACATAAGGGTTTAATAACATGAGTTAAAATTTTAAATCCATTCATCTATATCATATATCATAATATTTAGTTTTAAATCCATTACTTCTATATCATAGATCATAATTTTTTTTCATAATTTATCTAATCCTATTAATTCCCTTTAATCCAATGGAATAGAGATAACTATAAATTTAAATACTAATATTTTAATATTATATAACAGTTTCCTTAAACTCAATGTTGCGTGTAATGCTTACTATCGATGAAATTAAAATTATTTTAAAAAAATATTCTTCAAAATATTGGGGTGTTGCATTCTACCTCCATTAAAATGAATTTCACACAAAAAATGTGCCACACTAATGCAAAATATAGGATATATTTTTTTCATCACATCCTTCAGTTCCCATATAACTTCTTTGAATTTGTGACTTCTTAAAAGAACATTTCTTTATATGAGACGTCTTATCCCATACTAATTTTTATCTACGATCTGTGATTTATCCTAGCTGTTCCTCATAAGAAGGATCATAATTCACTAGTACAATCATTGGGTTTACTTATTGTGATTAATTAGGTATGAAATTATTTTAAAGAGCTACATGGAATACATCATTAACTAAATGGTGGTTTAGTGGTAGAACCAAGAGATAAGTGACACTCCTTTTTGATCAATAATTTAAAAATGTAAAATAAATCTAGAGATCAAATTCCCCTTCTTTGCAAATCTAATATCCTTATTATAGGGAGAAATTATGAGAAAAACCTTAATCAGCAACATCAGATTCCATGTCAAACCTATAGTTGTCCACAAAAATTTTGATATATTATCTAAGTAATCATGATGTTCTTATTGATAGCTCTAACACTCTATATCATTTAATTAGCTAGATCAGGCCAAAATAGACTAATTTTATCAATATCATCATATTTTTTTGGATTTATACACTTATTTACATATAGTATTCACATGTATCAATTCGACTGATCGAGTGAACACTATTGTTGTAAGAAAACTCAACTAAGGAAATGTGTTAATCCCAACCATAGTTTAAATCAACAGAACAAGAACTCAACACACCCCATTGGGTTTTAATTCTTCTTTCATACAACCCATCTATTTAAGGATGATATTTAATACCAATAATCATCTATGCATCTAGAGCCTACAAAATACTTCCCCAGAACATCCAAGTAAACCAAGGATCCCAACTACATTAAATAAAATTGGGTACTCCAGGTAAAATTACCACATTATTAATATACATTTTAACTTATTGATGTATAGGGATATATTATCTCATGGTAATTCAGTGCACAAATTTTGTAAGGTAGCTAACAATATCCCATATGGAATTGTTCCCATTAGTCATTTTGTGGAGTCCAATGACAAAATCCATGGTGATATTTCCCCATATCCACTCTAGTATGGGTAATAGTTATAACATATCCTTATAGTTATATCTCTTGATATTAACTTTCTAAAATAACAAACACTGAGATAAAAACTCTATAACATCTCTCCCTATAAAGTCCCACTAGAAATACTCATTCAAATCTCTATATATATTTATACTTCTAGGATGAATTGATAATTATATACTATGAGAATTATCTAGAATATCTTTATGAAAAAATGGTTTGTAGGGGACACAAGCATGGTTACTGAACCCAATAACTCCATTACAATCAAAGTTGAACTCAAAATCATTTCTCACATTCTTTTTTAGCTCTATATATTCCTTTTGTAACTCTTTAATCATTAAATGGATAGATCTTTGAACACTCATTTTAGATAAAGAATAAATTTCCCCATACTTCAATATTTTTATCTCCATCCTTTGAAAATATAATAATAATGGATATTTTGTGATCCTAGTCACAAATAATCTAGCAGGATCATTTCTACTCAAATCATTTACCTCCGTGTTTTCTTTCTCAGGGTGGTAATATATTGAGTAATAATAATCTTTAATCATATCATACTATATTTTATGGAATATATTCATATCTTTTTAAGTGAATATATATTTTGAAAATATTGGATTTGTATATATATCATACCATTATCTATAACGATAATGACAAAATATCATTATTAAAAACAATTACCACAGTTAATCCCAAATCACATGTTAGGTAATATTTTTCACAAAGCATCAATTTTCATGAGGAATAATCTATAATAATATCATTTTCCGGAGTAAGCATCCCAATACCATCTTTGATGCATCAATATAGATTTCAAAACCTTCTTCACTATAAGTTAATTAAAGCTCAGAAACATTGAATGTCCTTCTATTCATTTCCTTGAACAATTCTTCACATTATTCTATCTGATGGAACTTGGATCCCTTCCACGTAAACATGGTGAGAGGATTGGAAATCCATAAAATATTCTCCATATTTTGGCAATAATATACATCCAAACCATGTAAACTATAGATCTCAAAAACAATGGTTGGTTTGGCCCAATGTTTAGTAGCCTTCATCTTTGATGGATCCATATATATAATGTTTCTTTAGATTATATAACACAATAATGAAACTTTTCAAAGCCTAATTTTAAACATGGTACTACTGTATCTAGCTTTAAACCACAATCCTCAAGTGATATTTATTATCATCCTTATTCATTGAAAATATAATAGTAACATATATATAAAGACTAAAAAATGGATTAAGGTAATTTCTAAAAATTTTAATAATTAAATAAGTGAAGATATTGTGGGACTTTGTAATAAAAAATAACATTATAGTAAATTAATAGTTTAAATGCATTGTATGAAAATTCATATTTGGTATATATTCATTATTATACCTATGTTGATGATATATTTAATAATGGATAATATTATAAGAGTATTGGAATATTAATAGTTGATGAAAAAATTATTTAATATGGGGTAGAAGAATGTTTTTCTTGAAAGTGATCTTTCTATTTTATCAATAACCAATACCTAGCAACATTGATCTATCATTCTTCTTAACAAAAATCTTGTTCTCCCTAAGGTTATACACATGGATGAATTAATCCATTGTCAAGGTTATGCTAGAGTTGGGTTTTCAATTCCCATAACTCAATCGAGGCTATTCTATATAGTATCATTGAAATATGGGAATAATCAGGAATTGGTTTTATCAAAAACTCAACTTCATGATTTAGTGGAAGACCAGACAAACTATTCTAGAAATACATTTAAAAACTCCCACATAGTAGGAATATATTTAATTCTGATTTTATCCCTAACCATCTACAATAAAAATCCTTTTTTAATATGAATCATGACCCATTCAATGGATGTGATCTCCATCAGAACTTCATATTTATCATCTAAATAATAGAAAATCGTAGGTTGGGTTGAAATATTAATCATGACTTCCATCCCTCGTCAATTTGGATCATTTTGAATATGAAATAAGGTTCCATTTATTATCAATTTACATATGTTACATATAAAGAAATATAATCCATTCCCAATATAACTTCTAATTCAACTAGATAATTAATAAGGAAATTTATTGGAATCATATTCCCACAATGTTTAATCCGAGAAGAATCATCGACTTGTCATGCAATCATATTACAATTACGTGTTTTTACTAGTAACTACACATCTAATCTTTGATGATATGAATTAACATTCCATAAACATTTTATATACATAGGAAATCTTATAAATAATCTAAATTAGGATAGTTCAATAGTTGATCATATCTATTAACACCAAAACTTCAACATTCTATCGCTAATACAACACTAAAACAAAAGTACTTTTCGTAAAAATCATGATTAATTTATCAATGTGATTATTCATGATATGTATAAATAATAAAAACTTCTTCTCAATCATGAACATTGTTTTAACCTAATAAATTCATGATCATTTCCAAAAAATTATAATTTTTTTCTATACATAGACTTATCCCTAGGCTTTTCACAAAATTTTTCTCATCATAGTTTCCAAAGGTAAACTAATCCTTTCCCAGATACCAAATATAGTTCCTCATAATCTTCATTCATAAATATCACATATTATTATATAAATTTTATATACATAACCAAATGATCAAAACTAGAATCGTCTAGTTCTAGTGCCTTTGGAAACAAGGATACACAAACAATTGGTTCAAAAGTGAACTATATTGTCTCCCACATAGTTCTTTATAACTATCACCCTTATAAGACATATTATACATATTAACATTCTATATAACTCTGGATAAGGAAACATAAGAAATGGTGAGATCTAATTCCTAATAAGGGTATATAAGGGATATATATATATATATATATATACGATCACATAAGCGTAACATGATACTAAGGGTATGGGAACATTAGTTTTCCATTTGAAATTAATTCCCTGCTTATCATAGATCATAATCAGTATTATTGACATAAATAATGAAAGTTCATATAAGAACATGAGCCATGAGAGAATAAAATTATCATAATATATGTAATTACAAAATACACATAAGAATAGAAAACCTTATCTTAATGATACATATTAAGACATTCTTAGAATTTTAATCTTGAGATAACCCCCCATTGTACCTATATTTGGATAGGGATAACAACTTTTATACCATCTTATTGGAATAGGATAACCTCCCATGTATCATTTGAGTTCATGAAACATTAATCATTACCCAAATAATAAGATTGGCATATAGGTCCCACCCATAATATAATAAAATTCATACATATCTGTTCCATAAAATCATAAAATATTCATCAAATTAGAATCCCTAAAATGAAATGCTTTTTAATAACATGTCATCCTAGCATAACCCATAAAAAATGAATTGGTTTCATAAATAACTTCTCATCATAAACATAAACTGATGATTAAAAGAATAAAGACGGTATCTTTGGAAGATATTTCTTGTGAGATATTTCCTAGGGAGTGGATCAAGGTATGAATAGTTTTCTAATTTAATAAATATAATACTCAAACTCTCACCTCTATAAATTACCATTATCTCATTATTTTTAGGGTAACTGTAAATATATTATTTTGAGGGTGATCCAATTTCATTTATTTTTATCTTTTAATTAACCCAATTATATCAATTATTACATGACCCATGCAAACTGATTTATTTATTACAGAATGAAAGTAAAGCATGCACACATGATATAATAATTTTACTTCTTTCACCCAAAATAGGTTAATCAAAGAAACATATAATGTAAATGTATATATGTATGTAAATACAATAAAAACACTATTTAGTGGTGGGATTTAGAATTTTCACTCTAATACAAAATTAACTCTCTTTACAATGGATTAGAGATAGTACACAACCTCCCAAAGGTCCCTCCATTACTCCTCTATCTTTTCTCACTAATTAAGATTGAAAAAATATAATGTCATACTATCCAAGATATAAAACCATCATCATTTCCCTGTTTCACAAAGTTTTATAAGGTTATAATTAATCTATATGTTTTATCCACTTCAAAATAATTTTATGAAAATAACCATGAACGTATCTACACTTTCCTTGATGATCTCAAATGATTCTTTTTATTCCTTTGATGAGATAGTTATCAAGTTATAATGAATTCTTATATCACCAATCCCTCTTCTTGAAATTTTTTCATCACATGATTTTTAAATTTAGTTTATTCCTTCATCCCATTTAGGATAAAAAAACCCCATAATTATATATATAGAAATCTCTATGATTTACTCTTTAATAATATTTATTTCACTATTCAAGATAATGTCTTCGTCTTCTCCTCATTTTCATAATTCAATTTTCTACTTGTATGATGAAAAAACTTTTCAATAAAAAATATTCATATTTGAGTCAAAGAAATCAATCCACATGTCAATTCAATAAAGTTCTAGATATTTAACCAATAACTCTTTATTTAATTTCAAACATATATTGGACAGATCTTCCACATTCCTTACATAGATCATCAATTAATGTTTCCAAAAATATATAGCCAACTATTCAACCATAAAAAGATCTCAAATATTCTATTATAGCCTCACACATGAATATTTTCTCTCTTCTTATTAAAATATGAATTATATTCTAATTATTCACCATGATTTTCCATATTTTGATATAATAAATCGTATTTAAAGGTATATAAACAAATTATGAATCTATATTTTCTCATTACACTTTCTACCAAGTAAAAATCTATAATAGTAAACTTTTAAACATATTCAATTCTCTATAATTCAAAAATATTAAATTTATATAAAATAATACCTAGTAACAAAGGAAAATATTTATAAAATATCACCTTTTACTTGATTTAAATAATTCATATGAAGTTATAATAATTTTATGAAACACTATTTCATTATTTTTTTCTAATTTAATCAACCGTGTTGTAGCTATAAATGGTAATTAAAACTCCTACAGAAATTTATTGTCCCATTCCTTTATTAAAATTTTTATAAATTTCTTAAAATATATAATATTTGAATTCTAGAAATTATTCATAACTCATCCTTATTATAGAATGACTATCGACATTACAAAAATAAATTTTTCCTTCACATAGAAACTAAAAAACTGAGCTTCTTCCAAATCCCAAATCATTACAATTTAATTATCTAAATTATGATTAAAATAAATTAATCTATAAGAATTATAACTCATACTCATATACCCATGACATGAAAATATTTTAGTAAAATATATTTGACTGAAATTTCATAATTTAATACATCATTTAGAACATAGGTTCTATCATTGAGGAATATTATCAGATCTCATATTATTCTAATTCATGGGGTAGTACAATAGGTAATATTGTGAATCTTTACCTTACAAATTATCAATAACGAATACAATATGATTCTTATTCTATCACTAGAATACTAAACATCTGTTTTTCATGGGTTGTCTATCATGAAATAATTCCATTGGCTATTCTAATTCCTATTTTGTACCATAAATTATACAGTCACATATTCACCGAACAAACAATATTATTTTGGCATAATTTATTACCAATTAATCTTCCAAAAACATGAATTAATCTTACATAGACCTGGTTTATTTTTAAACATTTATTTTATGGCATAACCTCCTCTAACATGGTGAGACCATTTATTCACCCACAATACATTCACTCATACATGAAGTACAATATAAAATGACCCATTTTGTTGCAACGTGGTATCATTCCTATAGATATAACTTCCCCAACTTCTCCCAAAAAACTTTGAACATCATGAAAACATTATAATGAAACTCTAACACATACTCCTTTTTTTTAAACAAAAAATGTGGTTGAAAACCAATACAAAACCAACATCAATTTGTAATTGGATGATAAAAATCTCGCCCTTGGATTTTATTCCAACACACCTCATAAATCCAACACTATAATATTTCATTATTTGATACCAATGAAAATATAATGACACTTCCAACTAACTCATACATTTATGATGTTTCTACTTCCATTAAATTGATTAAAAATAATAAAAAAACCTAAACCAAATGTAACAAATATAGAATCATAAGAAAACTATTTCCTTGATAAAAGAGAGAAACCTAATTAAAAATTTATATAATTTTACTTTTTATGTTTGATGTAAAACAATAAAAATCTAATCATGTAATGCCACTTTATTGGTTTTTTAGGGGAAGGACTTAACAAGTATCATGAATATTATACAAGGATTTTGAAATAAAATTTTATACCAATGATTACAAATAAATATTCACCATTATCTCTAAATATAAAAGGGTAATAAATAATAGATATTCTCTTCTATTGTCAACATGGTACTTACATAGAGATTTAGAGAGACTATGATCCCCCACATATAATACACTTTAAGTATCCTAAAACTTATATCTATATTTTCAATCATTCAACATGATTCTAGATTTAAATTTATATCTCCATAACCACTTTTGAATATAAAAAAAATTATCCATTTTTTAGTGATTTGTATTAAGACATATCAAAGAGTCATTAAAAAATTCACTAAGACCACTTATTCAGAACAATATGTAAGAAATATGTGTTTATTTTATATACACTTTTATTGTTCATTACATTCAATTCGATAAGTTTCAATCAACCATAATAATTAGATTATACTTACAAACTCCCATATTATATCATTTACACATTCAATGAACCATAAGTGATTAACTATGAGCCACAATGTGTGTGAGTCATATCATATTTCCATTCATGAATGAGAACTATAAACTAATTTTATAAAATCATTTTCATCACTCCTCAATTGGATGTATTTCCTTAGTTAATGAGGGAAACAAATATCAAATGTTCAGAAAAAACCTATGATAATTTTATATTTATCACCAAATATATAAATAATGTTCATCATGGAGACTCAATTAACATCAAGAGAATTTTCATATACTGAAAACAATCAGATGATATAATTTATAAGGTCAAAATAAATAAAACATGTAATTTATTTTTTTCATTTATTCCCTAAAAAATTTTTCATTAAATATCTATAATGACTGATGTGAATTCAATAATATGTTCCTTTTAAACCAATAATTCTATTATACCTTGATAATAATTATAATTAAATTGAATCCTATTATTTCACTAATGTACTTAAAATTATAGATTTTGGAAGAAATCACATTTACTGATCCAACACCAATTGAAATTTTTGGATCACGCGTTGGTATTAATTTTAGATTTTTGTTCATTATCACCATAGATCATATCTCCACATAAGACCTGTAATACATTACCAACGGTTATGTCATGTAAAGACGTGGAGAGAGGTGTTCCAGTATGTTACTCATGTTAAGGAATATATTGTGTCATTATGGACCACCACATTCCATTTATCCTTCAATTTGGATTCAATACTTATGTATGAAATAGATTTGTTAGAATCTACTGTTTTTTAAATATCCATAGGCTTATCTTCAACTTCACGGTCCAATTCAAATGATTTTCTTTATTGGGTGTTATTTCTATAAAGGATCTCCCTATTCATCATTGACATATATGTTTTATCTCTAAAACAAATTGTTTTCATATTTAAACATTATATAATTATTATATATTACAACTTGTAACAACCCTTTGGAAAATTCCTTTTTTAAAGATGAATTGATTTAATTTATTATAAATCTTCTTATTAAATATTCTTGAAAATTTTATTCTGATTATATATTTTTAGCTCCTATAAAAACTAATTTTAGTAAGGTCACCCTCTTTGACAATCCCATGAAATCTAATTATCAAAAGAATATATTTTTTTTGAATTCAATCTAGTATTCTCTATTCATTGTAGTTAAAAATATTTAAAAATATTTATAAATGTAATAATTACCATTTTTTGAATTATTAGAATAGAATGTATTTCACATTTAATATGGTTCATAGCTATATTTCACAAAGATATCATTTAATTCATAATAAGAAATATATTTCAATTCATTATAGAAAAAATAGAAAATATAACCAAACATTCAATAATAAAAAACACATGTCTATTTTCATTATCTTGAAACTCATAATTTTTCTATATCTTCTTTAGGGAACTTATTAAATGATTTTTCTAACTACCACTACCTTATATTTTCATGGAAGTACCGAAAATTTTCTTCATCTCAACCTTTAGTGGGGATCTAACATGGCTATTATCTAGTTCTCCAATTGGATACAAGCATTGTGTCATCGTTATTTTTTATTTATTTTATTTCTATTTAGAAAACATTATATTTATCTCACAACAACAAACCAAGGAAAAATTAAATGAAAAATGTAATATATATTTTATAATAGGATTAATCTCATATTTTGGTTTTTACACAATCTTTAAAACAATAATAATTCCTTTTAATGTTTTTGGGTATTATTAATTTTTTTTTCTTCTAGACAAGCATTCATTTCTTCCATGAGAATATTTACATTAATCATTTTATATGCCAATTCATATAATATCCCAATTTTGATACCAATTTCTTCCTTCAAATTAGTATTCATCTGATAATTGGAATTCTTATGTATCACCTTCTATTTTTTAAACATTGATTATCCTTACAATATTATACCATTTGTGAAGAAAGTTAATATGTCTGTCAGTTGAAAATTTGAATTTCTATTGAGATAATTACCATATATATATAACCAATATTAATCATCGGTATCATTGATAGAATAGTTTCAAATTATATACCCTATATATATTCCTCTCAATAAGAATAATATCTTTGTCATCTAATCATTTTTTCATGTTTTACATTTTTTACTCAATATTTATACCTCCCATATGAATCTCATGTGACTTATTATCCATTATTAACTTCAATAATTCTTCTTAAAATCCTAAATTTTATCATCTGATAAGTTTTCATATTTTAAATTTGGATTTCATGATATTTCATCATCATCATTGTATCCAACATCACTCGGTATATTAGATTTACCAACTAATCTTGTAACATCATTGAAGTATTTCATATATTTACAATCATAATCATTAATACAAATATTTTTAAAGATACAAATATTATTTATCTGAATCCCATTATCACCAAATTACTCTTCATTCTATGGAATTCATTTTTTATTTTAACTTATTCATTTTTATATTTTTTCCCTTTTCCATGCCACCAAAATTTTATAAGGACATAATGTTAACAAGTAAATTTTAGATCCACGAAAAAATCTAATCAATTTAAAAAAAATAAATCCTTTAAAAAAGACATATTATCTCATACCTATTTTTAGGGCCACAAGGTTATTTAGTGAGTGATACACTAAGAGTTATGATATTAAGTAGGGTGTGAATCTTGTTTCAATTTCAACCACTTAATTTTCAAACACTCAACAAAAAATGATCAAGAACACATAGTTAATAAGGTAACACTTAAGTTCTTCTTTTAATGATTTTCTAATTATTTTTAAATTTATATTTATCTAAATATAATTTTATTAATGATCACTACAACCACAAAAAATGATTTATGTGTTTTATAAAACTACGCTAAGAATGTACAAAATAAATAATAATTTTACCACATTATCCCACACTAGACAAATCCAAAAAAAAGATAACACCAATTTTATGATATTTTAAAATCCATTAAACATATTTATTTTGAGGTGGATTATTATAAGGTCACTCCTTTTACAATCACTAAGGTATGGTTCAATTCCTCTCAAGAGTCACTACATCACTCATCCCTCTATGATCAGTACTTCATGGAAGGAAGATACCCTTGACATTCACACATTAATAAAATATATTACCAGTTATACGTTACAAAAAGTGTAAGAAGGTTCCCATTAATTTAAATATAATTCCTCTCTCCATTAGAATGTTTGGGAACAAGTGTGAATATATCTCCACTTTCTTTGATGATCCTAAATGGGTATTTTAGGAATTATGTTTTATTATTTCCATTGAATATATTTTGAATTACTGTAAATGATTTCTTTTATCATTTCTCTATTTGTTTGGAATTAGTTTTCTTCTCCAATAATTCAATTTATTCTATTATTCTATCCCTGTCATAGAAAAATTAGAACATTATTATAGATTTTGATATCTATAAGATTTCCTCCTCTATAATAACAATTTCTATTTTCAAGAGAAATTATCTTACTTTATCTCATTTGAGATCTTCTATTTTCCATTGGAATTATGGGAGAATTTTCTCATCTATATCTTTTAAATTTTAGTGAAATTCATCAAGCCACATTCCATTTAAAAATCGATCCTGATATTTCATAAATATATCCTTTTTTAATGTTCAAACATATTTTTTACAAATAATTCAATTTATATCCATGGATAACCCTATAATGTTTCCAAAAAACACTTCATAAAATAGTCCAACTTGTATATATCATTAATATTATTTATATTATAAAATATGAGAACATTATTTCTCTTTAGAAAAACAATTATTCCTTGAAAGCTAACATAATGAATTTCTATATTTTCACCAAATAAATATGTGTCAAAGAACGATTCGTAAAGTATAAATCTATATTTTCTCTTTCCCATTTCAATCTGGTCAAAAATATATAATGGTAAATATTCCACCACATTGAATGTTTTATAATGCTTAATGATTTACCATTTTAAATTTCCATAAAAAAATTCCTTGTTATTAATGGAAAGACTTTCCAAAATATTACGTTTTTACTTCCTTTAAATAATTCTTATCAATTTATACATGATTTTTATAATAGTATTTCATGATTTTTCCATGTCAAACCACCATGATCCATCTGTAAATAAGTCATAAAATAATTAAAAATGTTCACTTCATCCTCATTTAGTTTCGATTTATCATGAACCATCCCATAGGGGCTTATATCATGGCTACCCCAACCCCACCTCCAATTGGCCAGGGTCTAGAAACTAGCACTGAGTAAGAATATCCCACATATGGGAGGTATATTCCTATGTACCTATACACAAACACACACACATATCCAAGAAAAAAAATTATAAAATATAAAACACTACGTAAACAGAATTTATATCACTATGATACCAAAAACATAGTATGGAAATATGAAATAAGAAATTAAATAGGGCTAGAATACAATCCCACACAGAAAAGAGTCTATCAAAGTGAATTCATAACTAAATGAAACTCATTTGAAGAAAGCCTTACCCGAAGAATAGGTACTATGACAACTCTATGAAGTCATAGAAGCACACCTCAATTATCTATTATCTCTATCAAAAACTTGGTCCTAGTCCACATAGGACTCTATCAAATTGTTGATCTTCTACACAAGATGTGACATGTGTGGGCAAAGCCTGTGCATGGGTGAGTAAAATAGTACATATTAAGACACCTCGAAACCAATGAGTAATACCACTAAGAAATACATGAAGTATAAAAAAAGAAAATACATGAATTATACCATAATAAATTACATAAACCATACTATAAAAAATACATGAAGTATACCACAAAGAAGATACATATTCAGCTCACATATGAATAAGTCTACAGTACACAAAACCTGATTATCTAACGTAACACAAAAAAAACCCAGTACCGACAGGACACGTAGTCCCAATGAGACACTCAATCTTGATTATACACATATTCTCTATAAGACATGTAGTTTTGGAAAGACACATAGTCTTGGTATGTCACGTAGTGTCATGTTCATAAATAGCCACCAGATTCCTCTCAAAGTGCGCTTTTTCTGAGAGAACCTTCTCCTCAAGCCAAATAAGTCTCATGTGAACGTCCATAAAAACTCACTTAGATTACCTTAAAATTACCATTTCATCACAAGGGTCCCAAATCCAAAAACTGATCATTAAATAAACACATGGTTTGAATGTTATGATCATTTTAGTAAAGTGATCCTCCCCTGGTCTGACCCAACCTGGTCTGGACAACCCATCCCGACCCGGTATGGACAACCTGACTCGAATCTGCCCAAATTGACTCGGGACGAATGACACGGTCTGGCCCACACTGCGAACTAGCTTGGGAACCTTTCACTAAATTCCCTAGTCATGTCCCACTTGGTCCATGCAGTCCACCCCGTCTATGTGCCACCCCTTGGTCCTTATGTCGCCCCGCATCCCTGTGGTCCTGACATCACCGTCGGCCACCCCGCGTCCCACTAACACCATCCACCACGATGTGGCATGCCATTTCCACTAGATACCCCATTGCCTTCTATAACACCCGTAGATAGCCCCCATCACATATCATCATGAGCATCAGAAGCTAGTGATGGTTTTTTGATGGTTCCTTCTGCATACAATTGGGGATCCTCCAATGAAAAAAATACATAGTTGTAGATCATGCCTTTTCGTGTCCTGATCTACACTACTTCGACCTCTTTAGTCAATTTTCCTAGGATATAGGGGTCTGATCATTTTCATACCCTCCCAGTAAGTCCAGAAATGACTAGGAAGGACCAACGGAAAAGTAATCCAAGAGCATGGGATGAAAAAGGTACCAAGAAAATCTAAAGAACAAACCTCAACCATTATTTTTTTCCAGCCTCAATGCGTTCTCGTTAGAGGGACGACCGAAGTTGGAAATGAATCTCCCATTAACAATTCCCAATAATAACCATCCCACAAGAATGATCGAACCATTTATCAACTTGTTCATTGGTTGGTCCACATTTCTTGTTGATTATAAGAATGGGGAAAAACCACAAAAAGATCAAATTATGTAACTAAATTTGGACCAATCATAAAAAAAAGATCAATCATCGTGTCATCATTATTGGTGCGATCCTTCGAATCTATGATGCATTATTGATTATCTATCCACATTCCGATCTCATATTTTTCATCGTTGTAGAGATAAATTCCTTCTTTCTTTTCTTAGTGGAATCCTCGAGATACGGTTATGACATTGGATTCCTAAAAAACTCCAATAAAAAGAAAATGAGTCACTTCTTCAAAATAAAATATTTTTATTAAATATTCTATTAATGATACATCCAAAAACCAATTTTCACATTTGACCTATGAAATCTTATTTCAGGACTAACATAGGGAAAACTCAGTAATATTAAAGCAATGGTTCCCTTATATCTATGATATAGGGACCCAGTTAGAAGTTATTCCACTTCTTCAAGATAATTTCATTCATGTTCTATTTAATATATTAATATTTTTTAAACATTTATATCGGGAACCCCATGCCCCATAATCCCACTCCATCATAGATCCCAATCTCTAAATAATTCCACATAATATTTAAATATAATACCAAGAAAATCTGGGACATTTTATTCTCCCCGTCCTAGGAATTTATGACCCCAAAATCTAAAAACAAAATCTATACAAAAAATTAGGGTATTGAACACAAATATAATCGTTATGATAACATGTGATATCATGGATATTCTTATTCTGCCACCAAATAAACACCATAGGAATTGACTACCCTTGAAGGATCCTCTCAGGTCAATACACATTCTCCACTGGGTACTCTACAAAATTCACTCCATATTCAATGTCCATCTCTTTCTAATCAAGGAAATGAGATGGATCATGCATGTATCTCTTCAAATGTGACACATGGAAGACTTCATGCTCCCGTTATAGCTGTAGAGGTAGAGCTAAGCAGTACACCACCTCACCAATTATGCATAGCATATAGAAAGGACATATTACCCATAGAGACAGATTCCACCCTATGAAAAGTTTGTATCTTACATAAAGGAGAGAACCCAAGGAACACATGTTTCCCATCCTCGAACTCTGAATTCCTCTGTCATTTGTCAGTATAAGACTTGTAATGGATCATTGTAGTCTTTATCCACTCTTGGTTGATCATCACCTTCAATGTAGTTGCCTACACCATCTTCAGGTGCATATATACGGACTCTCCTGGTTTTTTCTAGCAAAGTGGTGACCTATAGGGTCTCATGTACAAGGTCTATAATGGTTCCATACTGATGATTTAATGGTAGTTTTTGTTTTACGCAAAATCCACTAGGGGTAGGTGATCCTTCCAAATACATCAAAAATATTGGATGCAAGAAGACAATATTTCCTCTAAAACCTGAATGGTCTACTCAGTCTAGCCATACTATTATGGATGAAATATTATGCTCAAGTGTAACTGAGTCCCAAATGCCTCTTGAAATCCATTCAACAACCGGGATGTGAAACGAGCATCACTATATGAGTCTATCATCGATGTAACTCCATAAAATCTAGATTTTTTTTATTTATCCCCAGCCAGTATAAATGACGTAAATCGTCCCCATACATCTTCTACACAGTATTTTGAACTGTTAAAGGATATGTATGAAACTCTCTCAATACCTTCTACCATAATTCCACCGATTCTACTGTACATCCACTGAAAAGAATGATGTGCTACCCCCATTAAAATATCAATCAGGAGTAGGCCCTAAGGACATTTGGGAACATAACGTCTCACAATCGGTATCTTTGAGCCATGCCTCACTAACTCACTCTAAGAGTGGAGGCGTAAAAACCATTTATTGGAGGTAATATACTCCATCTCCATCAATAATGGATTTCTAAAATGAGGTCAACAAATTTGATGCCACACTAAATAGTTGGGGACTTGATATTTTACTGAGAGAATCTTCCACCACATTCCCTTTCTCAGAAGTATAGACTATATCAATGTCATATTACTAGAGAAACTCTAGCCATTGACTTATTATCAAGTGCAGATACTTCTAATAGAATATATATATGAGACTCTTTTTGTTAGAGAAGAAAAAGAAAACCACTTGTCCATCAGGTAGTGTGGCCACAAATTCAATGGAATGGCTAATGCAACTAACACAAAATCATGTGTTATATTGATATTCTCATGTGTTATAAACTAGCACAAACCATAGGCAGTAACCTATTTTCCCTACATGAGGACACATCCATGCCCAGTTCCTGATGCATCATAGAACACCACATACTTGACATACTCCATTAGGATTGTCAATATAGGAGCATCATTCGATCTCTACCTCAGTTACTAAAAACGCTTCTAGAACTTCTTTTTCCACATGAACGTCTTCCCATTTCATGTCCAAGTTGTCAAGGGTTATTCTACTCTAGAAAATTCATGTACAATCATATGATAGTACCCAATAAAACTAAGGAAACAATGAAATTGGGTAACACTCTTGGGTGGATATCAAGAAAGCACTTCCTCTATCATCACTTTATTCACTACCACTCCAGCCTCTGAAATAAGATGTCCTTGGAAATGGACCTCTCATATCCAAAATTGACACTTTAATAGCTTATATTGAGTGTCACACTCTTGGAGTGTATCCAAGACAATCCTAAAATGAATCATGTGCTCCACCTCAGATGTTGAGTACACAAGGATATCAAAAATTAAGACCACAAGGAACCATTCTATTTAAGGATATAAGATACTATTCATGAGTCCCATGAACACTACTAGTCCATTATTCATTCAAAATGGAATCATGATGTACTCATAGTGGATGTAACAACATCTAAATTTTGTCTTCGGTATGTCCTCATCCCATACTCAAGGATGGAGATATCCATGTCAAAGTTCTATCTTCTAGAACTACCACACCTCTTTCAAATAATTAAAGAGGACATCAATACTTAGTAGTAGATACTTATTCTTCATGGTCACATGAATAAGGAACCTGAAGTCCACACATAACATAAAGATCCCATATTTCTTCTTACCAAACAAAACTAGGGTTTCCAAGGATAAAACATTGGGTCTCGTGAAGTATTTTCTCCACAAGTCCACTTACTGTACCCTCAGTTCATGAAGCTCTATAGGAACCATCCGATATTCAGGTGTAAATATCATTTTCATCCCAATGTATTGATCAACGTTTAAATTTACATCCCCATGAGGAGGTAATTTTGTAAAATAATTAGGAATGTTTTCCTCATACTACTCCACCACTGTAGGAAAATAAGGATTCATATCATACACTTCAATGAGGGACCGGATAGCCAAATGATGTGTGATCGGATGAACCCTCATATGTGTGAGCCCATCATGCACTGGAAGAATTTTATTTTCACCAAAAAAGGAAAACATGGTCTGATCACTGCAAACACACCACAATATTTTCTTAAAACAAGAAATCTGAGCATGGACTATGGATAAAAATTCCATACCGAGAATGAAATCATAAGGCCTCGATTCCACTACCAAGAGATCCCTCCAAAAATTATGAACTCCAAGAGTAAGGTCACACTATTATCACCAATGTGTAATCATCGAATCCCCTCCCATATGAGTCTCTAAGCATAAGGGTTGAGTCAAAAATTAATTCAGAATATCTTAGCCACAAATAATATTTGTGGAATGAAAGGAACAACTAGAACTCGGGTCTATCAAAACTGAAAATAGTGTTGAAAAGGCATAGATCATACCCCTAATCAACCTCATATCTAGTGGGTCATAATCTATCATCACCTAAAGCTGACCTTTTCATTTTCTATCATCCCCTTGATCCTTTCATGGACCACCTTGGGGTGGGGGGGTAATACATCAACCATCTGACTGCCTTCTTTTACCCTTCCTACTCCCCCGCAAATTCCTCCACCCTACAGAACGCCCTTGTCCTACCTCGGCCTCTATCTTGACAGTCCCTCAACCGTCTCTTGATTGATCATATGACAGGTTAGGAAATCTTGATCTAGATATCCTTGACTGTTGTACTAGAAACACAACCTGTCCTTCAACTCCCTTTATCTACCATGGGATCCACACAAAGCATATCTTATGTCTTGGTGTTTCCCCTAGAGTTCCAGACCCTCTTAGGTCCCTAAGACTAATGTCGGCTACCTACTAATGAAGACTAAGATACCTATTTTCTGGTGGTAGATCCCACTGTCGGTGACTTCTCTGCCAGAAATCTCTCCACTCGTAGAGCTCAATCTATTACCTGAGCATATGTAGTAATGCTAAGGGATATCATGGATTCCATGTTATCTCTATGTAATCCCTACTTGAAGGTCCATGCCCCGATGAAATAGTCTCATACTGTATCTCTGGATTATCATAAAAGATCTGTAAACATTGTCTGGTACATTACCATTGTCTGACTACATTGCTGCAGATGTAGAATCTCTTGTATACATAATGATCATAATGTAGAAACAAATAAATCCTTTTGAGAATATTATTTAACTATGCTGAATTGAGAGTCATATCATTGTGTTTCTGCATCACTAAGATCCAGCATCGCCCCCTTGATCTTTGAAAAATAATCACAGATAGGACTGCCATATGGTGGGAAGGCGTCCTCACAAAGTGGAATACATGTGGAAATACCTCTAGTAAATCCTCAGCTACCTAGTGTTCGGTCACACCTCAATCCCTGAGAGGTTTTTACCTATAAAACTCATGTGATTCACTTATCCTGCATACATCCTCAACTGGTCGTGCTTATAGTAATTGCTTCTTGATGGGTGGTGGTATAACTAGAAAACCACATGAAGGTCTGATATCCGGTACATTCCCCTAAGACAATGCTTCACCTATAAGAGGTTCATCCTAGAGGTTAGGCAATGGAATCCCGACTGGCTGTCTACATGGAGGCATCCTGAAATTAAACAACATGTTCCACAACCAAATGAGTCTACCTGGTGATATAACTCCAGAACAACATGAGTACACACCCAAATCCTATATGATGAATATACAATTTATTCTCTACAACTAATGTCTCTATGTACCAAGTAGAAACCCATAATTTAGAGTCTTGGTGTATGGATATATCAGCGGCTGCACCAATTCTAGATTCTTGGGCCTGAAAGATGATCTCAAAACACTAAACACGATTTCCCCTAACCAATCTCATAGACTCTTGGTCTTAATGAATAACTGACCACCCTATGATACAACTTTTTCATGATCAATCATAGAGTGGCCCATTCCATGAGTACCCTAAGCCCTCCTCCTGCAAGCCAGTGGCTAGTGACTAGCACCATGTATATATATCCCACAAATGGGAGGCATTTTCTTATGGGAGGCATTTTCTTGTGTGGATTATGTTAGATAATCATGTTTTGCATATTATAGACTTATACAAGTGTAAGATGACCTTGTATCTTCTTTTTGGCTTACATCATGTATTTAATACACAAAGTATACCACAAATAAATAAATGATTTATACCACAAAGTATTACATGAATTATACCGTAATTAAATACATGATGTAAGCCAAAAAGAAGATACAAGGTCATCTCACACTTGTATAAGTCTATAATATGCAAAACATGATTATCTAACATAATCCACACAACCGCCAGTATCGATAAGACGCATACTCCTAATGAAACACTTCATCCTAATAATAAATGTTGAATTATTAAGTCATGTAGTCTCAGTAAGTCACATAGTCTCATGGTCACGGTCATCTACATGATTCCACATATAGGTCGCTTGTCCTAGGAGAACATACTCCTCCATCCAAATATTATTTATTTAGAATTCCGAAAAAACTAGATTAGTTTATTTTAAAAGGATTGTCTCATCTCAAGGGTCCCAAAATTGAAAACGACTCATCAAATGGGATTACATTTTGAATGTTATTATGGTTTTAGTAAAATTATCCGACCAAGGTCCAATCTGTGTCTGACCCGACCCAGTCTAGGTGACCTGACCCAGTCTAGTCTGGCCTGGCCAACCTGATCCAACTGAGGCCAGTTTGGTCTGTCTGACCAAGCAAAACCCACTGGGATTAGCCTATTGGGCTTGGATATCTGGCCCTACTGGACCGTGGCTCGCTGGTCTATTGGGTCTTTCCCACTGGGTTGTATGGAATGACCTGGTTCCCTTGGTCTAGTATTCAACGTGGGTATACTTGTACACCGGATGCAGCCAACCTCAGTCACATCCCACATAGTTCACATGGTCCTCCTCGACTGCATGTCACCTTGGTCCATGTTGTCCACCTATTCCATGTGGCTCCCCTTTGTTCCCCACATTACCCACATCCCACTCAGTCCCGTACTTACCACCAGTAGCCCCACATCCCTCTACCAGCCACCCACCACCCCACTATCTTCCTTTGAACCTGCATGTGGCTACCGTTTAGTGCCACCACCGAGATCAGTCTCATGCACCGGCTCTCTGGTGATCCCTTCTGCGGACCACTGGGAATCCCCCAATGCCCATAAAATTATGCGGTTGAAGATATGGCCTCATTGGGTCCTGATTTACACTTTTAGTTCCTTTGTAGTTGATTTTCCTCTAATGAGGGGGTCTAATATTATTTAGATCCTCTCAGAAAGAAATTCCATGACAATGAGGGTAAAACGTCAAAGAGTGCCAAGAACTAGGGAAGAGAAATGAACCAAGAACATATGAGGAATTAACCTCAACATTTTCTCAGGTCGAACTCGATTCATTCTCATTATAGGGATGAAAAAAAGGGTAACAGAACTCCCATTCAATATTATCAATACTAACCATCCTATAAGAATGGTTGAACAACAGATCGACCTATTCAAATTTTGGTCCATGTTTATCATTGAATCTATGAATGGAGAAGAAATCACAAAAGATCAAATTTCTTACCTGGATTTAGACAACTCACTGACAAATATCAGTCATAATGTCATTGTTTTTTGTGAGATCCTTCGAAAATGACGCACGTCACTGATCATTGATCCATATTATGATCTCTGATCCATCATCATTGTTGAGAGATCATCCTTCTCCTTGTCTCAAGGGAACATTAGGGTTTTGATGATGAACCTAGATTCCTGAAAAACTCTAATAAAAATAAAATTATTTATTGGGATAAAATAAAATATTTTTATTAAATATTTTATTACAGATACATCCAAAAAATACTAACTACATTTGAGCCACGCTGGCGAATGTTAGGCCACGCATAGGGTAAAAACACTGCTGTGAATACAATGGTTACCTAACATATCTGATCTAGTCACCCTTTTATAAGTTATTCCACAACTTCACAAAAACTACGCACGCTTGATATTGAATATTTTAATATTCTTTATACATTTAATATGGCCATGCAATGACTCGGAAATTTCAAGGAATTTTTTTTTCTAATTTCATTGGAATTTTACGAGTCTGTAGTTTCTTACGGCACCTCATTCCGAGCCCGGTGTGCCTAGAATCAATTTCGGAAGTTTAGCTCAGGTACGATCAGTGAATGAACGATCGGGTTTTGCTAACTTTTGAACCGGTGCTCGGAATCGAATTCTGAGAGCACTGATGAAACTGAAGCGTCAGTAATCTCTTAGGAACACCTTTTTCGATGGTGTGTTTTCTCGGTAGGATTTGTTAAAAATGTGAAGAATAAAATTATAGTTGTTTTATAATTATAATTTTATTTTACCAGTAGTGGTCTAAGTGTTAGGGAAAAAGAAGTTGTGAGTATGTTGGGGTGGGTGACACATGAGCCACCACCTCCTTAAATTTCCTAACACCCCTTTAAACACCCCCTAATTTAATGTGTGACTCATCCGCTCCCACTCAAAATTACAAGTCAACTCTCTCATTAAATGATTTGATTAAGTTATTCAATGATTTTAATTAAGAGTTGAATTTTGAATTCATGGGAATTCATAGCTTGGGATTAATAAATAAGGGTGAACCTTATTTTTATTTTGGGGGTTGTCGTGTCAGAGGAATTGGGAGAGAGTACTCAAATATTGAGGATTCATCATCTTCTTTGTTGGAGAACGCAAAGAATTTCAAGACCTTGATGAAGAATGTTGTCACCGCAAGGAGTGATCATCATGCCTTTATCCTCCTCTCCACAGCTGGTGTGATATGCCACCCCACCTCAGATGATCTCCATCAACTTGTACGGAACCTCTCCCCGTAACGTCATTTTCCTTAACACTCATTGATCATCAACTCAATATCGAGGCAGGGGATTAATTTCTGAATGTTAATAAACCCATGTTTATTTCCTTCGAAAAAAAGAACACGGATCAACTCAATATTAAGTTGACCCTCAAAAGAATATGTTGTGGGTTGGGAATATTTTATTGTAGGGAAAAATGTAGGGATTTGTTTTACGTTCAAGATTAATTTATGTTCCTCAATGTTGTTTATTATGCCGCTTGTTATCAAGATAACGGGAGGAGGTCGGACCACACGAACACGGCCGAACCTCCTCCCCATTATTTTTGATTTTACGTTATGGTTTGGAATGAGGCGGCCCGGTGCAACGGCACCGCGCAAGAACAAGGAATAACATGCGGCGAAGGAGTGCATCGTCGTTGCGCCGCACCGTTGAGGTCGAATGAAGCCGCGGCCAGAGTCGGGCCGCGACAGAGGGTCACGACACCGTCACGCCGTGCCCGAGAACCATGTAGGTTCGCGACCGGGGCGGGCCACATCAGAGGGGCGTGGCATCGACACACCACGCCGGTTGAAGGAAGGCCGCAACCTAGGGCTGTGGTGTTCAGCAACAGGGGCGGCCGGACTTTCCGGCCGCCGGAGCATCTAGAGTCGCGGCCCTTTTGCCATGGCGGTTTGGGACGGAGCGGCCGGCTAGGCCGGCCGCTGGAGCCAGCTGGGGGCCGGACCCTTCGGGTCCCACAGGCTCACTAAAGGCTGGTCATAAATGGCAGGCCATTACACCATCAAGGGGGCAGCCCCCCCCCCCCCCCCACATCCCGCTCGGCCGAAACGGCTGAGCTGCTCAACATGTGGGTCGGGTCGCCCGTGCCGGGCCGGACCCCCGTGCCTGGCCGGGCTGTGCCTGCTGGGCCGGCCACGCCAGCCGGGCTGGGCTGCGCCCTATTGGGTCAGACCTGGACCCAAGTTGGGTCAACCAGGTTCGGGCTGACCCAGGGGGTTCTGGGCCTGGTCGGTCCGGGCCCAAACCCCCCTAAAACCAGACAGGTTCATTCAAACACCCATAACATGGGCTACGGACCTCCGATCGACGTTCCTTCAGTGGTGATGTGATCCTTGGATTGATATGCTCGTTTAGGTATATTATACTCAAGGTTTCGGAGAACTTTGTGTATGGTTGGGTTGGTTTGAACACGAAGCCAACCAGGCACTCGGAGCGGAAGCACTTATATCTTGAGATCCGGACATCCGATTGACGTGCCGTCGACTTTGTTGATTTCCTCATGATGAAGCCGAACTTCTAGAATACTCCACCCGAGGTTTGGGCAAAGTTGGAGTAAGGCCGGATTGGATTGTACCCAAAATCCAACCGGGCCCCTAGAACGGAAAAGCTGATAACATTCAGACCGGGCGTCCGTTTGATGAACTGCCACTGGAATTGGTGATCACATTGAGAATTGGTCCCTATGTGTATACCCTATGTGAGTTCGGCGTACAGTTGAGATATGGTCGGGTTGGTTCGTACAAAAAACCAACCGGGCCCTTGGGAAGAAAAGGCTAATAACTCATAGGTCGGGCGTCTGATTGAAACACTGTCTGTTTCTTTTAGACCCTTATGACGAGGCTGTCATTTGTGATACTTGGAGTATCAGTAGCTCGTGGAGAAGACCCTCCCGGAGGTGAGCGTATGAAGTATGGAGACCGTGTAGCTGGATGAGACATGAAGACTCCTTGTCTGATTCGTGTCAGAGAGACTTGTATAACCCAGTGGAAAGCACTACTGTTTTTGGGTGGCAGATATGCGGTACTCGACAGGATGAGTACCTCTGTATGTTATTAGGGGGGTGCACTACTGTGTTTGGGTGGCAGACCCCAGTGGGGAGCACTACTGTGTTTGGGTGGTTGACCTACGGTACTCGACAGGAGGAGAACCTCAACAGTCTTAGGCTAGTGAGTAGTAACTCGGAGTCATGACAGGAACACTGTACTCATAAGAGACAGAGCTCTTCAACAGTTACAGTTTCGATAATGAAAATCCTGGTTTGATTTGAGTCAATGACATTTGTGTTTTCCTCATGATTGTGATTGGTTACTAGATAACTTACATATATGTATGTGCATATACCTATGTAGTGGTTATTCGTCGACTTAATATCTGTGTGATGCCTCATGGCTGAGATAGGTTACTTGGTAACTTAGGTATTAGTATAGGGTTATACCTAAGTAAGGGTTATCTTTTGAGAACATTGTTTGTAATTATACATGTTGGATTTAGTGAGACCATGAGGGTCTCGGGGTCCCTTCTGAGTATCGTATACTCACCCTTGCATGGTCTTTACCCTCACCTCGTTTTGTTGGATGCAGACGACGGACATCACTGATCATGGTTGAGGCTTTTCGAGATGGACGGTACCTGGAGGTGGATCTCATGACGAGTCAGTACCCGGAGGTGGACCTAACGACGAGTCTGTACCCGAAGGTGGATCTCATGACGAGTCGGTACCCAGAGGTGGATCTCACAATGATTCGGTACCCGGAGGAGACAGACGGACGTGGAGTGCTAAGGAGGACATCTGTACCAACCATCAGGTTGGAACTCGAAGGATGATCTAGGAGCTACTTGTCACCTTTCTACTGTTGTCCTTTGAGTTGTACTTTACTTTCAGTTGTAGTAGCACCTTCCTTTTGGGCTTGTATTTCCGGCCCCTTGTACTTTTCAACACGTTTGTTTTACTACTTAGTGTAGCTTCTTCTTGTACTCTATTTTTGTGTGTTTTCGTTTCATAGAGGCAATGCCTTCTCTTTTTGGTTGGGATTTACGCCTTTAGTGCTAGTCACCTTCCCCCGGCCTATAGGAGGCGGGCTTGGGGTAGTCGCTGAACGGGCCCTTAGGATGGGTCGTGAAAAATTGGTATCATAGGAGGCTGTTCTACCGCAGAACTTATAACTCTGATATTTCCTTTCTGTGAAGCAATACTGATAAGAGTACTAAGTGTGGTTTTCAGTTTAGGGAGTCCAGTGTTGGTGTGGGCGGCCGACGTATCCATACACCAGGACCCTGACTACTTATTTCCGAATTAGTGCATGAAAGGACTAATTGCATGTGTTTTTTCAAAGGTTCTCCCTTAAAAAATCTCAAACCAGGTCATCTCACCAGGTATAATCTTTTGACCATGTAACCTCTGTTTCTTTCAGGATGTCTTTCCGTAGATGATCATCTAGAGCCCTGAGAGATGTACATACTGATAGCATGTCGAGCGAAGAAGCCTCAGTAAAGGGCCCTCTTCCTATTGAGACACCAGCGAAGGCATCAGTGGTACTACCACCCATTGAGCCACTGATGCCACCAGCCCCTGCAGTAGAGAGTGCACGTCATTTGAGCGCACTGCAGGAGTTCCAGTGCTAGAAGCCACCCAGGTTCAGGGGAGAGATGGACCCACAGGCAGATGAGGATTGGATGGAGGCTATGGTGAGAGTTTTTTGGATAGTGGGTACAGAAGTAGACTTCATGGTGATCTTTGCTGCTAGCCTCATTTATGAAGCAGCTGAGAGATGGTGGAGACACTTGTTTTAGTTTTGCGACGATATGAACTTCACATGGGGAGACTTCGAGACCTTCTTCAGGGTGGAGTTTATATATGTGTCTCTACATCCCAAGCGTGTTCAGGAGCCGCTGCCTTTGCTGCAGGATTTTCCATCAGTAGACGAGTCATCTGTAGGCAGTAGACAGATGATGGAGGGGTCCAAGAGGACCAGACCAGTAGATGGGCAGCCTCAGAGTACAGGTTTGGTTGTGCGAGGCACATGAAACCGAGCCATCCATACGAGGACCAGGAAGTGCTATGCATGTGGCAGTAAGGGTCACATGGTACGTGACTGTCTGAATCCTCACACAGTTGATCCTCATTCATTAGAGGAGCCACTTAGACAAAAGTAGCAGTGAGTTCTTGAGTGATAGTCGAGCGGTGGGAAAGGAAGTAGAGCTCCGGAAGCAGGTGGACATGAGCAGAACAAGTGGATTACTTTTTTTCTTCGTACTTATCGTTTCATGTTGTTATTGCATTTGTGTCTTTGTACTATGAGATGCAATAATAAAAGACACTTATCCTTGAGATGATTACTATTCGTCCATTTGTTTGGTTGATACTGAGTGGTTTTGGTTAAAAACTGTTGGCTTGACCCTCACTTTCAAGATTTCAACTGGAGGAGACCTAGTGACCTCACATTGATGCCGATAGTGTGACTCGACCCTTGGAGGTGAGAGTGACAGTTGGATCTCTTGATAGTAACGTCAAGGACTTACGACGTCATCCATGGAATGAATGCATCATTCATGTCAGGATTTACTATATTAGGTAATGGGCGTGGTTCATCCAGAGGATGAGATCGAGTTTCTCTTTTTGGAAAACGAGAAATCTTAGCAGCTCTTACAGAGCGTAGGTATAGAAGGTGCAGATCATCCAGGAGCGGATGAAGACTGCACAGTGCAGTAAGGAACATGAAACTAGTGCTAGTATCAGAGACTCAGGCATGTAAAATGATTCAAGAAGAGGAAGAATTAAAGATAGATGAGTCTACGGAGCAGCAGACATGGAGGCAGAGCTTGGAGAGCAGCATGAGGTGGTGCACATATCAAAATGTTACAACCACTCGCCCTTGTTATCCCCGCCAGGTTCAGGGAGCTAGAGGGCAGGGAAAAAGAGTAGCTGCATGCGATCAAGGAGTGTGACCCAATGGCTCTAAGAATGATTTGAGGGATAGTCTGTGTCCACTACTAGCTGCCTTAGTAACAGACGTTAATACGAATCATTCCTTCTTTCCACGAATCTTGTCCCAGACCCAGAGTTTTCGGTCATCCTTATACTTGACCCTCACGTCTGGAGATACCTTTGGAAGGAGACTTGATAATCACACTTATGGGGATAGGGTGATCTGACCCCCAGGGCGAGAGTTTCGGTCAGAATCTCTTAGTGGCAGCATCGAGGCCTTACGATGTTGGTCTGAGTATGGATTGGATCCATAGTTCATACACAGATTGATTTATTAGGAAAAAAGTTTGTTGTTTATCTACAATGTTGGGATGGATTTTCCTTGGTCGGTGAAAAGGAAACCCCAGGAAGCACAGGATAAACTCATGCACATGAGGGTGCGGTCGATCACTCTTGAGTCAGTCAACCTTACCCTCATGGTAGCAGGAGTTTTGAGTTTCGGATCTAATCAAGAAATAGAGGCATCTTGAGTTCGAGGATGATGACTATGTCTTTATACGGGTCTAACCTTGATGAGGTTTACAGAGATGTGGCCGAGGCAGCAAATTATCTCTGAGGTTCAACGAACCTTTCGAGGTCCTCAGCATGGTAGGCGGGGTGGTTTATCGCTTTACCATTCCACCTCAGTTGCACTGGGTGCATGAAATCATCCACGTACCTCAGCTAAAAAGATACATGCATGATCCTTCACACATCATCGACCTCATGGAGTTGTACATCGATGAGAGGGATACATGCATGGAGGATATAGTGGAGATCGAGGATCGACAAGAGCAGGTCCTGCGTGGACAATCGATTCCTCAGGTGCGCTTTCCCAGGTAGCTCGAGAACCTCCCGGAGAGCACATGGGAGCAGAAGGCTCATATGCATGCTCAGTACCTCTTTTTTCCCCTAGTGTGTGTTGAATCTTTATGGGGACGTAAATCCCTGAGGTGGGAGTGATGTAAAGACCTAGAAATTTCAAGGGAATTTTTATTCTAATTTCTTTGGATTATTACGAGCCCGCAGTTTCTAACAACACCTCATTCCAAGGCCTGGTGTTCCTGGAATCAATTTCCGAAGTATATCTCGGGTATGTTCAGTGAAAGAACGAGCGAGTTTTCCTAACTTTTAAACTGGTGGTCCAAATCGAATTCTAAGGGCACCGATGAAACTGAATCACCAGTAATCGCTTAGGAACACCTTTTCTGAAGGTGCGTTTTCTTGGTAAGAGTTGTTAAAAATGTGAAGAATAAAATTTTAGTTGTTTTAAAATTATAATTTTATTTTACCACTAGTGGTCTAAGTGTTAGGGGAAAGGAAGATGTGAGGAAGTTGGGGTGGGGCCCACACGAGCCCCCACCTCCTTAAATTTCCTAACACCCCTTTAAACACCCCTAGCTTTAATGTGTGACTCATCCTCTCCCCCTCTAAATTACAAGTCAACTCTCTCATTAAATGATTTGATTAAGTTATTCAATGATTTTAATTAAGAGATGTATTTTGAATTCTTGGGAATTCATGGCCTGGGATTAATAAATAAGGGTGAACCATATTTTTATTTTGGAGCTTGTCGTGTGAGAGGAATTGGGGGAGAATACTCAAATCATGAGTAGTCATCATATTATTTGTTGGAGAACACAAAGAACGTCAAGACCTAGACGATGAATGTCGTCACCGCAAAGAGCGATCGTCATGCCTTTCTCCTCCTCTCCGCAGCCGGTGTGAGACGCCGCCCCACCTCGGATGATCTCCATCAATGTGTATGGAGCCTCTCCCCATGAATTCATTTTCCACAATTCTCACCGATCGTCAACTCGTTATCGAGGTAGGGGATTATTTTGTGAATGTTAATAAACCGATGTTTATTTCCTTCGAAAACAAATAACGCAGATCAAATCAATATTAAGTTGATTTGTGAAAGAATATGTTGCGGGATGGGAATATTTGATTGTGGGAAAAAATATAGGTATTTGTTTTACATTTAAGATTAATTTATGTTCCACGTTGTTGTTTATTATGTTGCCTGTTATCAAGATAACGGGAGGAGGTCGGACCGCACGAACACGGCTGAACCTCCTCCCCATTTTGTTGATTTTTCGTTATGGTTTAGAACGAGGTGGCACAGTGCAATGACACCACATGTTAATGAGTAATAACAAGCGGTGAAGGAGCACAGCGCTGTCGCGCCGCGCTATTGAGGCCAAAAGAAGCCAAGGCTTGAGTCGTGCTGTGGCAGAGGGAAGCGGCACCGTCATGCCGTGCCGGAGAATAATGGAGGGTCGCGACGTCGACGCGCCGCGCCGGTGGAAGGAAGGCCGCGGCCTAGGGCCGTGATGGTCAGAAACAGGGGGTGGCTAGACTTTTCGGTTGTCGGAGCATCAAGAGCTGTGACCCTATGGCCACGGCGGTTCGGGAGGGAGTGGCCGGCTGGGCCGGCTGCTGGAGACAGCCGGGGGCGGGACCCTTCGGGTCCCGCGAGCGTTATATAGGCAGGCCATAAATGGTCGGTCGTTACACCATCAAGGGGGGCATCGCCCCCCCCCCCCCCCCCCGCATCCCGCTCAGCGGAAGCGGCCAAGCCGCTCAACACGCAGGCCGCGCCCGCGCAGGGCCGGGCCACCTGCGGCGGGTCAGACCCCCGCGCCGGGCCGGGCCGCGCCTGGTGGGCTGGGATGTGCCAGTCGGGCTGGGCCGTGCCCTATTGGGCCAGACCTAGACCCGAGTTGGGTCGACCCGGTTTGGGCCGACCCAGGGGGTTCTGGGCCGGGTCGGTTCGGGCAAAAACCCCCTAAAACTGGACAGGTTCGTTCAAACGCCCATAGCATGGGATACAGACCCCCGATCGACGCACCATCAGTTGCAATGTGATCCTTTGATCGATACGGTCGTTTAGGTATATTATACCCATGGTTTCGGAGAACTTTGGGTATGGCCCGGTTGGTTCGAACATGAATCCAACCGGGCCCTCGGAGGGGAAACACTTATATCATGAGCTCCGGACGTCTGATTGACGTGTCGTCGACTTTGTTGGATTCCTCTTGATGAGACGGAACTTTTGGCATACTTTACCTGAGGGTTGGGAACAGTTGGAGTAAGGCCGAATTGGATTGTACCCGAAATCCAACAGGGCCCCTGGAACAGAAAAGACGATAATTTTCAGACCGAGCATCCATTTGACGAACCATCAACGGCATTGGTGATCACGTTGAGAATAGGTCCCTATGTGTATACCCTATGTGAGTTCAGGGTACAGTTGAGAAATGGTAGGGTTGGTTCATATAGAAAACCAACCGGGCCCTTGGGATGAAAAGGCTAATAACTCACAGGTCGGGCGTCCGATTGACGCATCATCTGTTGCATTGAGACCCATATGACAAGGCGGCCCTTTGTGATACTTGGAGTATTGACCAGTAGCTCGTGGAGTGGACCCTCCTTGAGATGAGTGTACGGAGTACAGAGACTGTGTAGTTGGCTGAGTCCGGAAGACTTCTTGTCTGATTCGATTCAGAGAGACTTGTATAGCCCAATAGGGAGCACTACTCTGTTTGGGTGGCAGACCCACAGCAGGGAGCACTACTTTGTTTGGGTGGCAGACCGGCAGTACTCGACAGGAGGAGTACCTCTGCAGGTTATTAAGGGGGTGCACTACTGTGTTTGGGTGGCCAACCCCGATGGGGAGCACTACTATGTTTGGTTGGCTAACCCACGGTACTCGACAGGAGGAGTACCTCAATAGTCTTAGGTTAGAGATCAGTACCTCGGAGTCGTGATAGTATCACTATACTCATCAGAGATGGAGCTCTTCAGCAGTTACGGCTTCGATAATGAAAATCCGGGTTTGAGCTGAGTCAATGACCTTGGAGTTTTCCTCGTTATTGTGATGGGTTAATAGATAACTTACGTATATGAATGGTCATATACCTATGTAGTGGTTATTCTTCGACTTCATATCTGTGTGATGCCTCATGGCTGAGATGGGTTACCTAGTAACTTATGTAAAAGTATAGGCTTATAACTAAGTAAGGGTTATCTGTTGAGAACTTTCTTTGTGATTATCCTTGTTGGATTTAGTGATGCCTTGAGTGTATCAGGGTCCTTAATGAGTATCGTACACTCACCCTTGCACGGGCTTTGATCGCACCTCGTTGTGTCGGTTGCAGACGACGGACATCACTGATCATGGTTGAGGCTTATTGAGCTGGATGGTACCCGGAGTTGGATCTCACAATGAGTCGGTACCCGGAGGTGGATCTCACGACGAGTGGGGACCCGGAGGAGACGGACAGACGTGGAGTGCTGAGGAGGACATCTGTACCTACCTTCAGGTAGGAACCCGAAGGATGATCTAGGAGCTACTTGTCATCTTTCAGCTGTTGTCCTTTGAGTTGTACATTACTTTTAGTTGTAGTTGTACCTTTATTTTGGGAATATATTTCCAGCCCCTTGTACTTTTCAGAATGTTTTTTTACTTCTTAGTTAGTGTAGCTACTGCTTGTACTCTGTTTGTGTGTGTTTTCGTTTCATAAAGGCAATGCCTTCCCTTTTTGGTTGGGATTTACGCCTTTGGTGTTAGTCGCCAGCCCCTGGCCTATGGGAGGAAGGCTTGGGGTAGTCCCGGCATGGGCCTCGAGGAAGGGTCATGACAGGGCACCCATGGACTTGCAATCGCACACCTTCTCAACATCTAGTTTCGAAATAATCCCTATAATATTCGAAAATAATACCTGAAAATTTGGGACATTATGGGATTTCATTAAATCCTTAAAATATAGGAACTTCAAATTCATGAATTTTTTTTGACATGACCCGTTTGAGACATGACAATGATCATCACAAAACAAATTATACTTTCAACCCAAACTAAAAACCCAATCTTTTGAAAACATGTACATCTTCATTGATAAATGGTATTCATTGTTGTACAATTTCCTTCACCTTAGAGAATCACATATTAGAATATTACATTCATAGTGAGATTAGATATTAGGAAAACAGTATTAAATAACGCATAATAGTGCTAGACATCCATCAAAGCACATTCTCTATTTTATAGGAACAAAACTGAATCTTAATTTTTTATACCTAATGGATCATTCCAAACAATCATGGAACAGATGTACCCTTAACAAAAAAATAAGCCATTATGGAATGATTCTCTTTCTAGATCTAAATAGTGAGACATCAATTTATCATATAGTATATATTAGAACTTAATTCTATCATTCCTTTACAATATAGTGTTACACTAAAAAAAAATTTGAACACATAATCATGAAGAAAACCATACTATTACAACATCATTTACTAATAAGTAATATTCCACAAATTTAAATATTTATTATATAACCATGGTTTATTTTTAGGAAATTACTTTTTGGTGTGGTCTCCTCATCATGGTAAAGCCATTTGTTCCCCTAAAAAAATTTACTCTTTCATGAAGCATATTATGGCATGACACATAGAATTGTAGTACGAAATCTTTTTTATTGATATAACTTCCCCAAATCTCCCCCAAACACATACAAACATTATTATAGATTGACAAATTAGTTCTTACATATAACTTTTTTCCTTGATAAAATAAAAGTAGGATGAAAAATATTCTAAAAAGTTTATTATTCTATATATTACTATCATGTAAAAAATATTTTTATATTTTTATAGTGTTTGTGAAATATTCAAAAAAAGGTAAAAATCAATATTCATGATGAAATTTTCAATATTTAGACATAATATATCTAAATAATAAAAAATGATCAAATTAAGAAACATATAATTTTCATACAATAAATAAAAAAGAAAGACTTGATGAATATTTCAAATGTAATAATATATGAATATTTAATATTAGACTTGTTTTCTAGATTTTGTTTATTTTTTGTTTTAAATATTCTATATTACAAGAAGATAAAATTTAGTTTACCATTTACAAAAGCTGTTAATTACCTATGTAAAAGATTTATTATCAAAAATAAATACGAAAAATATTTTTTATTAATAAAAGGATTGTAAGAACCTTTGGAATTAGTGAAAATCGACATCTATAGTATAAATTAGGTGAAATCACATAAAAAATGTAAATTTTTGTATTTTTCAGTGGTTTTTACAAAATACATAAATTTATTTTTTGATAGAAAAATTTGAAGCTTATACTGAAAAAAATAACTAAATTCTTTATTGAATGAATGGGTAACATCAAGATATTAAAATAGTATTTCTAACGGAAATTAGCTTCAAATTAATTCAATAATTAACAAAAAAAACAATGCATAAAATATTAATTGGCAATCACCTATCCTTCGTAAATGAATAATATATCCAATACATGAGATTCAATTACAGTAAGTATGATTTTATTTCTAAAGAAACAATAAAATAATATATATAGAATTATTCTATTACATTATTTTTAAAAAATTTAAAAAATTTAAAAAATTAATTTGTTAAAATTAATTTAGTTTTTAAATTTTAGAATTCAAAATTATCTGATGATGAAATTTTTATAATTTTATGTAATAGTATATTCTAGGGTGAATAGTGAAATATAACAATGTTAAAAATGATATCACTTTTATGAAATAATAATAACAATAATGTTTATGAAAAAAATTTATATACCAAATATATATTAATTAAGTATGATAATTTATATCAAATTAATGTTCCCTGCCATATAAATTACATATTCATGTGATTTAAAAATAAAATTCACTTACTTTCATTTACAGAGATATTTTCTGGTTACAGTTTCAAATATTTAGGTAATAACAATTACAAAAAATTCCATATATTATAAATTGTAACCTTCTACTTAGTATCCATTTGAAAAAAATTAAAATAAACTTGTTTATTTTTAATTACATATCATGAATTTTTTTTCTTATCCTTATCCTTGTCCCTACTCATTTGTAAATTACTTTGAAAAAAATCCTAGAAAATGAGATAAGAATAAAAAGTTTCAAAAATGGATATAAAAATAATAAATCTTTTTGTCTAGTGAAAACATAAAAACCTATGAAAAACCTTTTATAAATAAATTTATTAGAAAAGAGAATCATTTTTTCCCTTAAAAAGATCACTATATTACCTTTTGAAATCCATTGATTTTCTTTAAATCTAATAGGAAATTATTGAAATTTAAATTTGGTATCTCAAGAAATAATTATCATAGAACCCTTATAAAACCATTAAATTTTAAATAATTTTAAGAACAACATCAGATATAATTATCTAGAGAACATAATCATTTCCCAAGGAATTGGAGTGCTATTTGGGAACACCCATCCTATAAGATATATCTGGTTCACCTGTGAAATATAATGGGGATAAAACATATTAAAATTTGAATCAATCTCACTAATGATGTATAATGAGACTCATTATTTTTTAAACAACATCTCAGGGTCATATTATGAATAAAACACAAAATACACTTCTAAACCCCGTTTGAAAAACACTTTCAGATATCCAAATACTATATTATTATCAAAAACCATATTTAATATCAAGATTACAAAAAAAATAGAACGATGGGTTTTATTTGAATAAATATTGAAATAATATAAAGGAATTCAAGTTTCAAATAATGATTATGACAATTGTAAACGTTGTTGTAACCATATAAGTTAAAATAGAATAATCATTTTTTATTTTGTAAAAAAAGTAAAAACATTCGGTAAAAAGATTAATTTTTGATAATCATTAGAGAAATGTGTCATAAAAGATCAATTATAATTCTTTTATATTTATTTAAATACTATATTAATATAATTTTAATAACATGGACATAGAAAATAATTATTTTTTAAATAAAAATCGTTATAACATTTAAAATAAGGATTCAAGATAAAGTGTCTCTTACATCAAGTCAAACAAAAAATTTAGGTTCCTTTTATTCTAGAATAAAAAACTCATGTTAATTATTTCATTTTTTGAGAACATTTTTCAATTTCATTATTCCATTTATTTTACTTATTATCATGTCAAACAAATTTTCTTAATCATTTATATTTTAGCAAGATGTTTTGATGACATTCAGTTCAAAGGTCCAAATTTACATTGGTAGGCTAACTATAATAAAAGAGGTCAATATTTCATCATATATGGAATAATAATCATGAAATGATTATAATTTTTTTAAATTAATTTTACTTTTAAACCTAATCTTGAAATATTGTTATTAGAAATGAACTATGTTACAATCACAGTAATTGTAGGCCATTCAACCACACGAGTAACATTTCCATTTTTCGATGATTATTTTATAATTAAAGTAATTATCATACAATCTTCACATAATTATAATAATATCATAAATATATTAATATTTATTTAATTATACTTATATATATTATCCCGGAGATGTGGTGATGAAAAAGAATTCACGTCACTTCTTGGAGGTGGTAGTCTACATGTACGCACGAACGACGTTATCATTTTTAGTGAAAGAAAAGTTAATAAATTAAATGATATATTATAATCTAATAAATATAAATATATAATTAATATGATATATATACATATTAATTTTATCATTATAACTAAATGTTGCATATGGTGATGGAAAATAAATTATATCGGTTCATGATGTGGTGGTCAACCATAAACACGAATGATGGTTTTGTTTTCTATTTGGTAGAGGATGTGATAGATACAAGTTATTCCATTAACATAACAACATATATGTAGATTTATTATTATTTTTCACTATTTAATCATGGTTGATGAATATTTAAAGGAGGTGGAATAAGAAATATATAAAACACTCAGTTAATAACGATACCTCTTCCTTAGAAAATCACATAAGGTTATCACTAAAATATTTTCTTCTATGGTTTTATGATAAAAAAAATGACAGTAATATGTGATAATGGATGTAATTAAGTTACTTTGGAAGATATTTCATGAAAAAAAGGGTTTCAAAGTGTGATGAAATGTGAATAATATGGGACCTTTTCCTAAAATAGGGGAGGGGTACTCTTAGAAATTCGAAAAATATAAAATTATGATAAATTAATTTTGATATCCATTTTAATAAAAAAAATTATAAAATTCAAATATAATATAATGATTTTTCTACATACCCTCATTAAATAATATTTATACCACTTTGGATCACAATTAAAAAAATTCACATTTAAAACCACAATAAGGTTTATTACTATTTGAGGGACATAATATCTACTATATTTCGAAATAATATGATAAATGGACTAGGGTTTATATTAAAAAACATATATTATTAAATTTTCCAATACTATAATTTTTATGATTTTTGTATCATTTAAAAAATTATTTTTATTATAAAATATTATTAATGTCGTCTTTTAGTACTATTAATTACTTTGACATCAATAACATCAATAAAAGAAATGAAATTCAAAAAAAATATTTTATTACATCCCCATTCTTTTTTATTATTCGATAAAATTCATGGATCACATTAATTACCCAATATTATATTTCTTTCATTATTTTTAATATCATTTATTCAATTTTTACATTAATTGAATAATTACTACATCAAATTCCTATAATTATTTAATATAATTATACGTTCACTAAAATTTAAAAATAAATATAAATCCTTTATATTTTAAAATACTATTTATAACAAAATATTTAAAATTTTATTCCTTAGTTAAAAATAATATTGATATTAAAAATAAAAATGTGTCATTTTTTACATTTCATTACATAAAATATTATAAGGTTCGTAATCATATATAAATTCAAAATGGCTATATATTAGAATTTTGGATGATTATAGAAGAAATATACTCATCCAATAAAATTTAGGCAACTTTCAGGGACATTTTATAGTCCTTGTCAATTTATTTTGAACATTAATTACCTGATTTAAAATTTAGAGTGCCAAAATAAATTATTCAGGCTAATATTCATATTGAAAAAATAAAATGAATTATTTTACTAAATTAGGACTAACTAATTCCAAATACAGAATAAATTTTTCAACTTTCAATACATATCGGTTTTAAATTATTCCATCCAAACCCGATGATATTTTTTTAAAAAATATTCATTTTTAATTTAAAAATAGATTTATGAAATATTCAAGTATCAAATTCATTTGAAATACAAAATTAGAATAATTTAAATAAAGAGGAACAATATATAATTTTAAACATTTCAAAAATTTGGAATTCATTTTTTATGAACATGAAAAGAAATACAAATTTCAATTACAAAACTAATATATTTCATTATTCACTAAAAAATAAATAATTTCAAAAAATTATAAAAAATTAGTTTTAAGATAATTTTAACATGCCTATTTCAAAAATTAAATTAAAATTTTGGAATTAAAATTATATAATTTTAAAATTGACCTTTTAAATACAACCTTATAAGAAAAGAGTTTAATAAAACTATTTTGTTTCTATTTAAAAAGACATTATATTTCTAAAAGGAATATTACAATATAACTCAGGAATGATATAAATATAAAAATGATTTATCATTTTATTAAATAGGGATTTACATTATACTCCTATTTTTTAAATCACATCCTCAGAATTTTTATTCACTTATTAAACAAGTGGGGATATATTTCCCTGATTGAATTTTCATATTCAAATATTGGTTCATCAACGATGTGTTTTTTCTAAAAAACCTTACCGTGATAAATTAACTAATATTACAAAACATAGTATATGTATTTAATAATATGAATATATTTTTCATTATAATAGAGGTAATCTTCCAAATAAACTATCTTAGGGCTCAAAACATGTTAGGAATATGGTCCATATTTTCTTATCATCGAAATCTGGAAAAACATTTGTACCAAGTATGTACATGGAGCGTGGATATTTGATAAAAAACAAATCAAATATTTATCTATGATTTCATATGGCCCAATGAACCAAGGTATTAACATACAATTTTTATCAAAATGTAAAAAAAGTTTCCATGGTGATAATTTAAGAAAAACAAGATCACCTACCGCGAATGAAAGATCTTTCCTCCGATTATCTTCATAACCTTTATACTTACTCAGAGCCATTCTCATGTACTACTATATCATCATCGTCTTCACTTCCATTTACAATACTAAGTTAGGTCCCATCATATTCATTTCTCATATTTGATATAAAAAATGCGGATTCTGACACCTCATTTTATATAATACCTTAAAAGGTTCAATATATATATTGGATTGAAAACTGTTATTATAAGAAAAAATAACTAATGAAATATGTTTATCCCAATATCCCAAATAATCCATAAAGAAATAATGAATCATGTCTTATAATGTATTAATTGATCATTTGGACTATCCAGAATATTTAGGTTGAATATTTGTACTGAAATTAAATTTAGTACCCAATGAATTCTGAAGTCCTTTACAAATCATTTATTTTGATATTAAGATATCAGTCCGATACGATGGAGAGAAGAACTCCATGTATCCTTGATATCACCTTAATAAAGAATCATAAAATGTGATCTAAATACTTTGTATATCTAATGATAAAGAAATGCACATATTTAATTAATGGATCAACAATAACCCAAATCACATTATTATTTCCAGATGTCTTTTGAAATATCACTTTGAAATGAATTGATATATATTCCCATTTCCACTATGAAATTAGAAAATACTGAATAACCCCATTTGGTAAGTTTCATTCTATTTTAACATACTTTGAATTCAAAAATTTCATGGTAATGTCAATGATATCTTTTTTCATTCCCTCCCACCAGTCACAAAACCAAAGGTCACTATACAAATTTGTGCTATCAGGATGAATGATAAATGGGGAACTATAAGATTTATCCAACTATTCTCTCTCCAATTGGTAATCATAATCCACACATGATATATTTACAAATATCAAAACAACTACTTTGATAATATTAAATTTTAGGAACTTAACCTTCTAAACAAGTTTTACCTTTTCCTATAACCCACTATCTTCTTCATGGGATTTCATAATTATTTATGTCATAGGTGAATGTAATGAGACGTAAAACAAAACCTAGGTGGTTAATATATCAAAAAAAACAAGTAAACAATTCAGAAAACCATTAACCTAGGTTTTATGTTCCAAACATAATATTGTTATTGTAGAATTATTTTTTTCAGGAAAATCATCACCTACATCATTTTATTTTAGAGGATCATAATAAATCAGGAAATTATAACCCTTAATCAGTTCCAATCACTCTCTTTTTCTAATGTTAAAGACTTTATAAGAAAATATATATTTTAAAATTTTATGATCAGTAAATATTTCAAACTTGGATCCATACAAATTATGCCTCCAAATTTAAAAATAATAAACAATTGAAACTAATTCCAAATCATGTCATGGATAATTTATCTGAGGAGTTTTCAATTGATGTGAATCATAGTCAATTACCTCATCATTATTCATCATGAAAAACAAAGTCCTTTCCTATAATAATCCTTATAGATAAAAGTGAACATTTATAGAGGGAAAGAAAACATTAGAGAATTAACTAATCTTATATTTAGTTCTTGAAAATAATCATCACATTCTTTTTTCACGTTGAATTTAACTCCTTTTGAGGTTAACATAGTATATGGACATGAAAACAGAGAAAATTTTTCAACAAACCATTATTGTGGAACTGATATACCATTAAAATAATGAATCTATACGACATTGGTAGGTCATTAAAACTATTTAACAACTTTGGTTTTAGCGAGGTTAATAGTTATACCATATTTATAAATAATATACCAAATAAATGAATTTTTTACAATTAAAATTCACAGTTACTAAATTTTCTAAATAGATTCTTTTATATTATTGATTTCATCTTTATATTTTTATGTATATCTTAATCCTAATTAATTTTGGTATATAAAAATTTATCATAAATAAGTAAAAAAAAATCCAATTACTCATGGAAAACCTATATTCATTAGATACATAAATATGTTTGGTGTATTAGAGAACCCAATGGTCATAACTCATAACTCATAATGCCCAAATCTAGTCTAAAAAATTATATTCTGAGTATCTTTATCCTCTACCTTCAACTAATGGTACCCTGACCTACGATCAGTCTTTGAAAAGTAATGTGCTCCATGGGGAAGATCAAGAAAATCATCAATATGAGGGGAATGGTACTTTTTCATGATAACGATGTTATTTAAGGATCTATATTCAATGAAAAGTGTCATTGGTCTGATATTACTTAAAAAAAATAAAATAGGATCCCCCTAGTGAAGTGCTATATAGAATAAAACCATTCTCTAGAAACTTGTGCAATAGATTTTCAAATTATAAAAGTTCAACCTGGCTTATTTGATAAGGGGGTTTGAAACATGATTACAATCATGTACTAATTAAAAAGTAATATCGACCATACGACAAGGAATAACACCCAATAAAACCTCATGAAAAATTACATATATTGATTCATGACTAGGAAATTCATAATTTTAAAATTTTCTTTATTTTCTACTAAATGATAACGGTAACCTTCACAAACATATCCAATAAATTTCATAGCTTATTTTTATGTTATAAAGGGTATGTAATCATTGAATAAATAATTCTTTGATATGAAATCGATCTGATCATGATAAATTAAAAAAATCCATACTAAAAATAATATCAAACTCTACCTTTGGTAGTTTGACCAAAATTATAGGAAATAACATACCAATAATTAGAATATAAATATTCTTATAAATCATTTTTTACATTAATAATTCCACCAAGAGTCTTCACCGAAAGTTATATCTTAATTTCATGTGGTGATAATCCCAAATTACATGAAACATTATTAGAAAGATCTAAAGAGAAATAGGGTATTGATATAATTCAAATAAATAAGTAACACACTATTCACCACTTCAATAGGTGGATCAACGACAACCATAAAAAATTACAATGATATTTCCACACATTTCTATTTTTTGTCATGATAATCTCCATCCCAAGTAACTAACATTGACACTAGTTGTCATGATGAACTAAATAATTGAAAATAAAAAGTCTCACTAATGGATGGATATTGGTTACCCCTTTTTTTATTAAACAGTGTAGTTTTTGTTTTGCATTTATGATCCATTTGAGAAATCATACAACACTGATAACACATTTTCTAATTTACCATACATTCCACATAGTTTCTTTTACAAAACTTATCACAAGATTAGAGTATAATTTTCTTATATTTAGATATAATTGATGAATTCTTCCCCATTTCTTATCATTGAGGAATATTTCGTTTGTTGTCACAGAATACAAGATCATCGATGAAATCCACTAATACCTTCTCAGCACATCAAAGAAGTTTATCATAACATTTAAATTCATCGGAAGCTAATTTACATTAAATATCTTAGTTTCTATGAAGTGTAAAATTGATTTATATTACAATCATGATCACAGATAAAATAGTGTACATACATGTCCAATCATATAAAATGTTTTTTATTCAAAAATAAAAAATCATCATTATTTTTCCTTAATTCCAATAATTATTTCTACATCTCAATATAAACAATATTATATAAATATATCTCATGTAAGATATTCTAAAATGTTTCACATTCCATTGAATCATGCTAATCTCTCTTTTCAGTATTCTAATCAATACACCACCATCTATTAGATTCAAAATCTAAATGATAAATGTCATGGGTTTCCATTTGATATTATAAACACCCTATGACTTAAAATATATTTTCTATAGAATTGATCCATCCATTATCCACCCTTATATCTAACCTTTCACCAAACATTGGTGGGTTCTTTTTTATGAAGTCTCAATAATTATCATGTTCCTCTCTGGTATATTTTCTTTCACTCTTGAAATGACTCCACCACCACTTATTGTGTGTTTTGGCTGAGCCATCATAGTAAAAGCTACTTAGTTCCAATTCAAACCATTCTGGTTTGATGATTGGGAAGGATTTCGCCCTCTAGTTACCTTTAAATTAAAAACTTTGTATTTTCTTTTATAGAAATCCATTCTGAAAAAAAATTAGAAGATCAAAAATTATAATATTCAAATAATTTATCATTCCAATATATCTATTAGGTGATTTTTTAGGGTAATCTATTATCATTGTAATAACACATATATTTATTTAAACATTTCATATGATACCATATGTACAGACCATGTCCTAAAAATTTCATGTTATATTTATTTTACACTATAATTCTCTTATATTTCTCAGGATATATTAGGTTTAGTTTTTTATAGAGTTTGGAAATAACTATTAAATAATAATCCAATATAATAAAAATCAAAAACATAAAATCTATATCCACTTTTAACACCAAAAAAATGTTTCTAAAAAGAAACAAGTTTTTTATTCATGAAATATCTGAAAAATTCGATCTTGATCTTATTAATGTTTCTAATAATCTTTAAATATCAATGAAAAACATTTTTATAATTTATATGAGAATAAAAATATGTAAGGGAAATAAAAAGAAAAAATATTTAATCTAGGGAAAAAAATGAAAACCCATGAATTTGTTTCTCTAAAAAATATATATTTTATCTGAAAAGGTAATAAATTTTTCTTTAAAAATATCATTATATTACCTTTTGAAATGAAATGGCTTCCCTAAAATCTCATTATCTTGCATAGAAATGTGAAATAGGTTCCTTAGGATTCCATTATCATAGAACCCATACAAAAAATATTATAATTGAAATAACTATACGACCCACATATAATATAATTCTCTGAATAACACAATCACAACCTAATGCATTGGAGCACTATCTCAGTGCACCCATATTATAAGCTCTATTAGGCTCATCCATGAGATATAGTGGGGATAAAAACTTATTATAAGTTGTATTGGGCACAATAATGATCTATAAAGGGTCAAAACTTTATAAGGATTGTCTAGGGACTATATCCTAATAAACCCTTTAAAAACATTACAAACTCATATACAGAATACTTTCAGACATCAGAATACTGTTTTCTTTTCAAAGTGCACTTCCAATACAAAAAATACCTATAAAAAATAAAATGGGGGTTCTCATTAGGGAAATATAAAATATTTTAAAGGAATAAAAACATTCAATATGGCTATAGTGAAGTAAAAATTGTTTTTCTCCATATATATTAAAATTAAATCTTTCTTTTTCATTTCTAATTAAATTGAAAACATTCCATAAAAATATTCTTTTTTGAAACCCTTTGAAAAAAGTGAAAATAATGAAAATTATAGTGCTTTTATGTCCATATAAATTAATTCGTGAATTAATTTCAATAACATGGACATGGAAGACAATGATTTTTAAAATAAATCATTACAACATTTAAAAGTAGGTTTTATATTATTATGACCCTTACCTTGAGTCCAACTAATCAATTATGTTATTTATCATATTGAAAGTTAAACTAATGTTAATTATTTACATTATTTAGAAACATTTTCAAGTTAAATATTCACTTCATTTTACTTATTACCATGTCATATTCTATTTCTTAATAATTTAGATTTAGGTCAGACATTTTAATGATATTCAGTTGATAAGTCCAAAATGACTTAGGTGGGTAGACTATTATCTAAGTGGTCATTATTTAATCATATAAAAAATATTTATCATGAAATAATTATCCTTTTTTATACAAGTTATACGTCTAAAAAATATCATAAATGATTTTAATGGAAAATGAACAATGTTACAATCATGGAAACAATAGGTCATACATACACATGCAAAACATTTCCATTTTTAAATAGTCATTTTTTTAAGAAGGTAGATATAATTTTATCCATAAAAAATGATCACGATATCATCAATATGATATTATTTAATTAAATATATATATATACATATATATATATATAAACCATGTGATCTGGGGAAGAAAAATGATTCACATAGCTTTATGAAGGTGGTAGTTCGTAGGTACTTAGGAAGGACGTTATCATTTTATAGTGAATAGAAAGTTAAGAATGTATATGATATATTATATTCCTTGAATTATAAATTGGTAATTAATATATTCTATATAAATTATTTCCATCCTTATAAATAGACATAACAGAAGTTTTTGGTAAATGAATTAAATTAGTTTGTGAGGAGGTAATCCATAGTGCAAACAAAAAATGGTTTTGTTTACCATTTAATAGAAAAAACGAAGGATATAGGTTTTAAATTTAACATAAACCAAAATTAGTTTATATAAGATAATGGTTTTACTATTTTATATTTTTTTAAAATATGATTTTAAGGAGTTTAAAAATAAAATAAAACAAAACACTTATTTAAGAATGATATCTCTTCTTTATACAATTAAATACGGTGTACACAAAATTATTTTCTAGGTGTGTTTTATGATAAAAAATACTATAGGGTGTTAGGAGGGATTTTTTAATGTTATTTTGGTAGATAATCTCTAAAACAAACTACTTTTTATGTGTGATAAAATTAGAATAAGATGTGCCCTTTTTATAAGAGAGGGGTGGAGCACTCTTAGAATTTCAAAATATTTTAAAATAATAAAATTTATTTTAAGGGAAATGGATAATAATTGATATGATTAAAAAATAAGAATATAATGAGTCAAAATAATCACATAAAATAACATTTTACATGTTTATATAATATTTTCGTCAATATCATATCTTAACCCTTCATGAACACTTTTCACACATACCAATAAATTTAGGTTTTTTACTCTTTCACGGTCATAATGGTCACTATAAATGAAAAAAAAGTACCACAAATGGAAAATGGTTGATATTATAATCCATATAACTACAAATATTTTGAATATAATATTTGATATAATTTTAAATCATTTAATAAATTATTATTTTCTGTAAAATAGTATTAATTTGAATTCTCAGAACTATTAAACATATTGACTTTAATAACATAATGGAAACAAATTAAATATAAAATAAATGTTTTATAATATCATTTAAATTTTATAGTAATCTATAAAATTTAGGAATTGAATTAATTTTCTATTATTATATTTCTTTTAATATCTTCAAAAACTGTTTATTTTATTCTTCAATTAATTGAATAATTACTACATCAATGTTGTTTAAAAATTTTAGGAAATTATTAATTCACTAAAATTTAAAAATAAATATCAATGATAAAGATAAATACTTTATATTTAAAAATACATTTTATAACCTAACAAATATTTTGTTTATTCCCATGTTAAAAATATTATACTTATTAAAAACAATAGTGTGATCTTTTCTACTTTTCATTACATAAAATATTATAAAGATCATAATCAAATTAAACAGTAAAAAAATAAATATATTCAAAATAATTATGACTATTCATGAAATACAATCATGAAAAGAAATTTTGGAAAGTTTTAGATTTATTTTATAGTCATCATCATTTTTCATTTTATATTTAATTATCATATTTTTGTTTCTCTGTTAACAAAAATTAATAGGGTTACTATTCATATTGAAAAAATTGATAAGAAAAATATATAATACATTTGTGAACACTAGTAAAAAATATCAAATACATTTTTTAATATTTAATTCATATTATTGGAATAATTTAATTTAAAATTAACCTGAAAAAACGCGATGAAAAACATTTAAAAAATAAACTACTTTTTAATGTAAAATTTTTTTATGCTAAGTTAACTTTTAAAATTAATTTCCAATACCATAATAGGATTCATTTAAATCAAAAGTAACTAAATAAATTTGGAAACTCATCAAAAAATTGAATTTGACTTTGTAAAAACAAGAAAAGAAATACAATTTTAAATAACAAAATATGTATTTTTTATCATTCACTATGATATCGATCATTTAAAAAAAACTGAAAAATTAATATTAAGATTATTCTAGAATTATGATTTAAAAAATGATATTAATTTTTTAAAATAAAAAATCAATAATTTGAAAGTAAAAATAAAAAAAAGACCTTATAATAAAAGTGTTGAATAAAACTAATTCATTTTTTATTTAAAAATAATATAATATGTTATAATTAATATAACTATATATTCATGAGTGATATAAATAAAAAAATGATTTATTAAGTAATTACTTGTATTTCTAAATAAAATTATTATTTTCTTACTTATAAATCAAGTTGTAACATTTTGAAAATTTGTCTAACATTTTTGTTCAAAAAGGTGTTTTTGAATGTTATCTCTTAATCATGTATTTAAATGGTTCATTTTTGTTTTGGAATGGTATGATGGAAAAGTAATTAAAATCTTTTTTAAAATAATTTAATTAATTCCATTTAAAAAAACTGTATTTTATTCTGCTGTAAAATTATTTTTATGAATAAAATAAAATAAAATAAAAAAGTTTTTTTTTATTTTTTGAATATATATTAAAATAATTTTTTGTCAACTATAGAAACTGAATCATTCAAAATGTAACCCATAATTTTAATCAAAACAATTAATATTATATAGTAAATTTTACTGAATCTTTGGTCATAATGAATATTAACCGTGGTAAATATTTATCACCCATTTTAAGGGTAACAGGTGTAAATGGTGTAAAAATAGTGATAGGGCTCAACATAAAAACAGGATTAAATCTAATCTATTGGGTTTATTTATAATTTAAATATATAATAATAACTCTATGAAAAATCAAATCCACTTTAATTAAGAAATATATATATTATATTGAGGTTTCTTATAGTTAAATGTTTTCTACCCATTCCACATATAAAAGCGACCCCCCCCCCCCATCTATTATCAAAACTAATTGATCCATATATCATAAAAAAAACATAAATACCTTATAAAAATCCCTACCCATTTTAAAGATGTATTGGTCTCCCCAAAATACCACTTATTAAAGGATTAAGGTGTAATCTAAATGTGATTACCAAGAAATATGTATATATTCCTATCAATATTTTAAAGTTTATTTCTTATAAAACCTTATCTATATATTAAATATATAAATTAAAATAATCAAATCATTATAATAAACATAATTATATATTTCTATGTCAATTTTTAATCCATATTATATCACCTTTCTATCATATGAAAAGTGAAACCATCCCTTGTGTGTACGTATGACCTATCGTCTCCACATAGTGGTGTCATTCATTTTTCATCATTGTTTTACAAGGATGGACATAAATATAGATTAATAAATATATGTGTTTTTTAAAACATATTGATTATTCTTAAAATATAATATGCCATCTAAATTTTTACCCTTTCTTCGTTTGGTAAATGGTAATATCGCTTGTGTGCAAGTGTGGACTACCATATCCATGAGGTGATGTGATTTTTTATATGAAAAAAATGTTTGGATGTCTATATGATTATTTTTTTTAGTAAAAATTATATTAATGAAATTATTAAAATTATTTTTATTATGGAGCCATTAAATAACACCTTTAACCATGAATAATATCCTGAAGTAATTTTGTATTAATTGACTAATAGCCTTATGTGGTCGACATCTATAAGAACTATTCAATGAATGGATTTAACATGATTAGAAAAGGATAATAAACCATAGAATATGTAAATAATTTTTTAATAAAGTATTTATAAAATATAAATTCGTTATAGATTAGGATCAAATATGTTAGACTAAGTAGAGACCCATGGTGAGGGAGTTTTTTTTACAATATCATTTTATTTAGAGATTATTTATGTTTAGATTTCCTTTGGGAAAATTATTTGGCCCAAATCAATTATACCCAACTTAATTTATTATAATCTATTTCTATTTTTTTCTATTTCTTCTCTTTTTGTATCAGGAATAAATAAATCAGTTATGTGTAAGGGATATTATTTTTAATGTTCATATTTTAATGTTTACTAACCCAATATTTGTCATTAGTTTTAGTGTTATTATAAATGTTGAAGTGATATTATTTTTTAATCTCAAATGATTATTTTATGTCATTTTCAATAAAATTTTCCTTCTTCATAAATAGTCTTTTTGTCTTTTTCTAAAATTGTGACTTTTTGAATTCTTATAATAATTACTAAAAGAATCATTATTTTGTTGTTAACTATGAGAATAGAATATTACACCATCATAATCATTCTTTACTTTGAATATTATTTTATAGGTTTCCATGTTTATTTGCATTGAAAATTATTTTATCATTATTTTTTAATATTTTTGAATGTTAATAAAATTAGTGGTTATTATTTTCTAAAATGAATGAATTATTTTTTGGAAGTGATTTATAACTTCATAATTCAAAAAAGTTAGAAGTATTTTATTTTTAATTTGTTGGTTATATTTTATTTCCCATTTTCGATATACATGGTTTTATAAAAAATCATTCATTTTTTGATGAATTAATTTTCTTCTTTCATTATTTACTAATTTATGGATTTTTGGTCATAAAGTTTATCATGATCAGATTCCCTATCATACTCCATCATCTGATTGGATATTATTTCCTCCATGTCCATAATTTTTTTATCTCGGATTAATGTGATACAATTTCAAAAAATTATATTCTATATCAACCATATACCATTTCTAAATATGGTATTAGTTGAATTATGTTAAATAATAAATTTATTTTATGGACTAGGGAATCATTTCCCATTCTTGATTTGATATAGATAATTTTTTACAGATATTGAATTTTGAGAATAAAATGTATTGATTATTCAATATATTAGCAATGTGTAGGATATTCAAGTGATATATGGGGAATAGTTATATATATATCCTTCATCCATCTACATGTATAAGAAGAAAAAATAGATGACATGCCTTATTATATGGTTATCTAGTTTTAAACTACCCATTTATTAAGAATTTCTTGGTCGAGGTATGGATAGTAAAATTCAAGATATCATGGATATGGTCTTTATGGTAAGATCATGAGTGTCTATAAATTTTTATTTAAATTAATAATAATAATATTTTCATTATTGTTGTTATTTTTATGTTGATATTATCTATGGATTTACATTGAAATCATTTTGTTGATTTAATGGATTGTGTTTTGACTATCAACACTACTATAATAATTATTCCTTTTTTTACATGTTATAGCTTCAAATTTATATAACCCTTATTGAGAATGTATGAACATAGTTTATTTGTTTCATATTCCATATGATTTGATGATTAATAATTTGAATGATTTCAAGGATTCATGAATATTTCTTATGAAATGTTTTTATATTTCCAATGTAATATAGGAGTCTTGTATGTATATCATATTATAACGAATATTAAACTAGATAAAATTTACTTTTCTTATTATCATAATCCCCTTTTAAGGGGTAAGGGGGAACCATAAATGAAATCCAATTCAATAACAACAATCACGTATCTATGGAAAAAATTCAAATCCAAACAACTTATTCAAGACTACAGAGAAAAGCCGTTACCCAGAATTAAAAACATTAAGACCAGTTCCACCAACTCATCTTTGCATGAATAGCTACCCCGTGAAAAAATATACAGGCCCCATACTAATGGCCAATCTATTCCATCATGAACATCCAAATTCATATAGAAATGACTTGGTGAAACACTCACTCAGAACCTTATCAGAATCAATCCCAAGTAGATTAATAGGTGGAAAGGGCCTTAATCAACGAACCATAGGATTGCAAAAAACACCAAAAAACCATTTCAAGAAAAAAATTCATCACTATAAAGCATCAATCATTCACATCAACCATAAAACAATCACGAACATCTGTGGCTCTACCAGAGATACCAACATTCCCTATCGTGTTCTCAATGACACTGTTTCCCCATAAGCAGTCAAAATATAATCTAAAGAACATGATGTTGAGCCATCATCACCTAGGACTAGATAACACAACACCACACTGAAGAAGCATCACTGATAAAGAACTCTAGGATGATCCAAACCATAAATGCCACTCTAGACATAGATCTGGTCAGATATGAAACATGAATGAATCCTCACCATTATCTGAAGATGGAAGACCACAAATAGTATGGAGAGGCCACCTGGGAGAGATACCAGCTATGTGATGCTGCAAAACACACAAAAAATGGCCATTTTTATCACCAATTCAAAAAATCAACTAGAAAATCAACAAAGATGTGTAGAAACTAGAGGTAAAGAAACCCTCCACCCCTTCATACCACTCAGAAGCCGATGACAGACCACCTTAGAAGAACACAACGGTGCCAACATTGGTCTGTTCCATCACCCCACCCGATACACACCAGAAGCACACTGAGACCGCTGATCCATATAGTAGTTTGTGAGCCACACTAGATCCACGCCGTCGAGACACGCCAGAGACAACCTGAGATGCAATAGAATTCCAAGGTCAACAATCCATGCCAAAGACACTAATGCGGTCGATCCACCCTGAATCCACCATCAAGGTGTGTTAGATACCAGAGACACACCACCTACGAAGCAAGATCTAGGATAAGCCGACGTTGAGCTTTGTAACAACATTGGAGGAGGGGGGAGGAGAAAGTCCCCATGAAAAAAACCCTAGAAGCGAGTCGCTCAAAGGACCCCTCTACTCTAAGGCCTAGACTATTAAACTAACTGATCCTATACAGTCTGATCCATTTTATCTCATAATAATATAAGAAACTAAACATTGACTTTGTGTCACTAGATAAGTTGTCATTACAAGTGGTATCAAGGGTTTTTTAATAAGAGCATTGGGAATAATGTTTCAAATAAACATAGATAACATGAAAATTAAGATAATACCTTAGGGTATTTGTGAACTTCTACCATCATAGAGATTTTTATTTTTTGGATCAATATTCACGATTAATATGAGAAAACTCAGGGTGTTCCATTTTTTATTGATGGAACCTTGAGGGAAAAATTGAATCAACACCCATAATCAATATAGGTATTTTCCTACTTATCAAGCTAATACAATTGGTATTGGAGATGAGAAAATCATCGATATATTAGGGAAGATCAATCAAGTTGTGATAAATAACAACCACATAATGAAACCTATTATTCCATTACATGATTCACTTATACTAGATAAATTTATGAAATATAAACCTTTATATTTTAATTGAGTTACTAATACACTGTCATCTGTATAATGTATTATGTCTATTGAAAATATATTTTTAGACTTTGGAAGCAATTAAATAACGTTTATTTTATGAATAGATATTCTAATAAATGGTTTCATTGATCCGAAAAGCTAAATATTTTGATGAAATAAAAAATATGGAATGGAGATATTATAAATTCATATTCTTCAAGAAATATTCCCCCAAGACAAAAAAGAATAAATAGATTAAATTTTCCTTATCCTAAATTATAAGGAAGAGGAACATTTTCTAGGGTATGAGGCTAGATTTACAAGATTCTCCTAAAATTATATAGAATACAAGCCCAATTCCAAAATACATATTGATGATTTCTTTGATGGTATTATCCTACGTCTCTAAAGGGAATAGAGTTCTAAAAAAATTTAACCTTATAATTATAGAGTATCAATTTCCATAAACATGGAGAAATAATTTTTTATGTTTTATATATTCAAGGAATATCAAAAAATGACGAGGTCTGTTGACAACTAAGATAAAATAAATATGTCAAAGAAGTAGAAAGAAAATATGGGATTTTAGAAATATGATAATTATGGAATGAAACCCTCATGTACATTATTGATGGGATCATAATTATGTATCAAGTATGGAGAAATATTTCATAAGGATCATGAATGCAAGGAAAAAAATGAAGTAAATCTATAGAGTGCATCAACTATAATAAGATGGTATATTAATAATAAAAATATCCCATGAATCAATGGATCCACCCAGAGAAGATTCTATTTGGAGAAGGACAAGATTATACCTTTATGATAGCTGAGGTTGAAGTTCCTAAATATTTGGTGGTAGGTACATTGACCATTACATAAAATTTTGATAATTCTTTATTTGATTTTGTATCATCATAGTATTTCATATCTTCCATTTTTCCTAGAAAATTATATATTTATCTTGAACGTTAATAAATAGGTTTTCAATCAAGGCACCTAGAAAAAATATTATTTTAATAATGATATTTTAGTAAGTCTGCATTATGATGCCTATACATACCTTATTTTCATATATGGTTATTACAATTATGATTTACTTTGATATAATACATTTCAAATATTTTCATTCAAATTATAATGTAAAAATTTAATTCTAGGTAATGTTTTTTATGATTAATTATGGAGATGTGGAATTCATTTTCTTTTTAATGGTAAATATGTCATATGAATCAGGTTTAGATCCACCTCTAGTTTCTCTCCATGATTATGTTTTTATAGAAGAAGAGTAGAAAAAAACTATAAATGGTAAATGTATCCTTATAACAGAGTATATACCTATTGTAAATTAATACATTTATTTATTTCTCGAATAAAATCCTAGTCATACACCAGAACATGAGGTTTAGTTTTCCATTGATATAATCCCTAATGAAATACCATTATCTAAGACTCCCTATAAGATATCCATAGTAGAATTTGTGTGACTAATGAAATAACTATAGGATTTGTGTGATATGGGTATAATATTCCCTTGTGTTTTTCAATGAGGAGCCCATGTAATTTTTATTAAGAAGAAAAAGTATATATGGGTTTGTGCATCTATTATAGGAAAATCAATGTCATTACTATAAAGAAAAATTATTCAATTCCCCGCATTGATGAATTGTTCGATCAACTTCATGGAGCATAATATTTCTCAAATATTTATCATTCCTCAAAGAATCATAAATTATTTTTAAATAATAATATTATTCCAAAGATGAAATTTCATATGGTGTATTGACATTATAAATTTATAGTATTCCCCTTTAAATTTACTAATAAACCATTAATTTTTTTATCTGATAAATAGAGTATTCAAGGATTATCTAAATAAAGTAATTTTGGTATTTTTAGAAGATATTTTTAGGTAATATAATTTTTTTATGATCATCTATGTCATTTGTGATTCATTTTACGACTCTTAGATAAAATGATTTATTTGGAAAATTAATAAAATAGGAATTCTAGCTTTAAGAAGTCTATCTTCGGGGAAATGTTATCTCTAATGATGGATTATTAGTTGATCATTTAAATAGAACAGTAAGGATGGAATTAACAACACGAATTCATATAATCAATGTATATAGATTCCTTGTAATAGTAAGATACTATTAATGATATATTCAAAATTTTACTCAATCAGCTAACCCATTTACCAAGTTAACACGTATAATGGTCATGTTTATAGGGATAGAAACATGTAAATAAACTTATATATAATTAATGTGTATATAATTAAATGATTATATATTTAATTTACCTTTACAAAGGGATATATTTCTAATCTACAGTTATTCACCGAAGTAGGGACTTGGATGGGTCCTTAATAGAATGATAGAGTTTCTACCTATATATCAATTTAGTTAAAGATCCATGAATAGAATTATCATACTCATAATCATTATTTTTATCTAAAATATTTTAATTGAAGATATAGATGGATTAAATTTATAGTGAAATATTTGAAATATATAAAAATACCAAAATTTTCAAACACATCTTCTCATATAAATATCTCGACATGAATAAAAGGTGACAACTAGAACTAGATAGGGATAATGATTTCTCAATACACTACCACTATGAGAAGGTAATTAAGGAAGAAAATTTACTGATTAGGAAATATCGGAGGGGTTTTACTAAAATGAGGTTTGAAGAAGATCTTATATACATGGATTTAGTAACATTGGATATGTGAATTATTAAGGAAGAGGAATCATCATATCTATTTTAAATGATTTCCAAACCTACCTTATTAGAGAAAATTTTTTGTTCCCAAATTAATGATAATAATATTCAGAAAAAAATAAAATCCATAAATGGTGGGAAGTTGGTATACTTCTTCTATGAAGATGGTCTATTGAAAATTGAAATGACGTTGTGTGTTCCATCAATGCCTGAGTTAAAAAGGGAATTATCATATGAATATCATATCTCAAAATTTTATATATACCATTGTAGAACCGAAATATATTGATATCTTAAGAAACATTTTTATAGGATAATATGAAATGGTAAGTTTTATACTATATATCAAGGTGATTAGTTTATAAATAAATTAATGTAGTGAAACAAAATCTTAAAGAATTAATGAAACCCCTACCAATTCTTTCATGGAATGAGATGATATTACTATAAGTATTGTCACTAGTTTTACAAAAAGTGCTATAAATAATGATTACATGTTGTTTTTTATTATTCTCCATACTAATTTTTTCATTCCTTGTATATAAAAAATGTTATAACACTTTATTGTCTTGTAAATGTCTATAGTAATTATGTTGCAAGACTTTAAGGTGCACCTCTTTCAATTGTATCTGATCATGAGACACATTTTAAAAAAAAAATATATTAAAAAGATTCTAGATGGCTCTTGACACCAAGATATATTTGGGTAGTTCTTATTATCCTTAGATAGATGGAAGATAACAATGTATTATTAAAAATTGACACAACATGATGAGGTCCTAATAAAAATACATTCAAGGCACATGGTATTATTATTTATGTTTGGTTGAATTCACAAATAATAATATCTTCCATTCAAGAATTAAGAGGTCATCATATAATAACTTTTATATAAAAATATTTCATACACTGACTTCTTGGGATGATATTTTTGAGAGGAATATTTTGGGATCAAAAATTTATAAGGGTAAAATGTTGAATGTGAGTAATATAAAATATAATATCAACAAACCTCAATATAGGGAAAAGAGCTATATTAAAAAAAGATGAAGGGTTTAAAATTTTAAGTTGGGGATCGTGATTTTATAAAGATACCTATTTGGAATGGTATTATGTGGATAAAAAATCAAAAATAAGTCATAGATACATCATAACTTCTTAAAGTCTTGAAATAATTGGTTGAATGAATTTACTTTTGGGAATTAGACTTAGCCTCTCTAAATTTAAATATGTGTTTCATATCTTGTTATTGGGGAAGTACATGCCTAAATCAATACATTTGATCACCTATGATTAAAAAAAATTTGATCCTCATTTATCTTACTAAGATGCATCTATCCATAGTATTCAGACTTTATTAAAAGTGTTATAGAATCATATGAATAGATTAAGGAAATTATTGTTGAGAAATCATAAAATAGAAGAGGCAACGCGGTAAATTGAAAAGTTATAATGACTAAATACACATATCTCTTCATTAAGTGACATTATTGAAATTCCAAGGATGAAATTTTTATACTCCATAACATAAAATCATTTATTTGATTATATTAATCAATATTTACTTTCTATATAAACAATTGAATAATGTGTATATCATTATTCAAGAATGTGATTAAAACCTAAATTCATAAATTTTAAAATTTTAATTTAATTAATGGAATTTTATTTTTGAATTCAACATGTAAAAATTATATTAGATTGTATTTTTTAGATTTTTCCAAAATTAATAGATAATTGGTTGAATAGTGAAAAATACTTATTTTACATTACTGCCAATTTTATGACATTATAGTAAATTTGTTGTCTATGAAATATTTTATCTATAAAGATAATTTGTTATATAATTAATATAATACATATTAAAATAAAAAAGATAATTTATATTTTGGGTTTAGTATAAAAGAAAAAATAAGTCCTATTTTATTTAATATAATCCAATTAATTTCATTAGAGTCAAAATTATACATTATTTTTCTTTAACAACTTTTTTATGCTTAAAACAAATATTTTTCTAAAAATGGTTTTTATTATATTTTGAAAACATATATTAAAAGTAAATATTTATCCCATATGTAAATTGAATATAGGAAAATGTATTACATATTTTTAGTGAAAATAATTAATATTTGGTAATAAGTTTATCTAAAATTTTATTTAAAATGAATAGTAACCAAGATAAATGTTTATTGCCTCGGTTTAGGGTAAAAAGAGTTCAAAGAGTTAAAAATAATTGGGATAAGGCTTCAATATAAAAGAAAACACTATCTTATATCTTAATTTTTTATATTTTTAAAACAATAAAATTATCATATTTGAACCTATGAAATTTGGAATCCACATTACTTCAGTATGATATATATCATATAATAAATTATAAATTGTTTACAAGTTTTTATCCCTCCTAAATTATAATGAAAAACCCATATTCTATCATATACACACTAATTGAGAAAATAATTTAATCAACTAACTAAAAAACACATTAAAAACATCCCTATATGTGTCATAGAGTCCAGAGTTTCACCAAAAGACCAATTCAAGAAGGCATAAGGTGTAATCAAATGGATGTTACTAAAAACGTTTTATATGTTCTTCCTAAGAATTTTTAGGTTCCTTTATTTTTTAACCTTCTAAATATTTTGAACAAACATATTAATGAAATTAAATATGTATATTATCCAAACTAATAAGTTATTTATATTAATGGTGCATTCATTTCCTTTATATTTTCTATGTTTTGGAAAACAAATGCATCGACTGTGCATGCACACAACCTATCATCTCCATAGAGTAGTGTAATTTTTCTCATTATTTATTTACTTGGGTGGTTATAATGATAAAATTAATGAATATATATGATAGTTTTGACATAATTTTTATTATGTAAATATATTATATCATCTGCTTTTTTACACTTCCATCTGTTGTAAAATGATAACATCACTCCAGTATAAGTGTGGAATGCCACCTCTATGTCGCGATGTGATTCATTTTTCAATTGCGACCATGTATGGATGACTCTAAAATTTTATATAATTAATAAAAATTATATTAATGAAATTATTAACATTATAGTTATTATGGATCCATTTCACAACACCTTTAACCATACACATTATATCAATGTATTTTTGGAGTAGTTAATTGAACTAACTTAAACGTTCAGTTTAAGCACAATCAATTCAATGATTGGATATAAAATGGTTATTAAAGTACCATAAAAATATTTTATCAATTAAAAATTTTATTAAGTATAAATATTATAAATTTAAATTCACTATTTTCATCTCTTATGTTTATTTTCTTGGTTTTATATATTAGTTTTCCATATCTTCTCTTATTTGATCAAGACTAGATAAGTAAGTTACATATAGGGGAATTATTTTAAAAGGATTTTTATAACATTCCTTAAAAATCCTATCCTTCATTTTCAATGTTATTTTATTTTTTTAATGATATTATTATTTAAACACTGTTTTTTATTTGAATTAATTTTTAGTCATATTTGGTTTTCTTTACAATGAATCATCTCTTCATTTTCCAAATGGGACATTTTTGTATTTTTAACCAAATGTTTTAATGAAATCATTATTTTATCATTTTATGCTTGAATAAAATATCCCAAAATCATAGTATTTATATATTTTAAAAATTCCCTTAAAAAATTTCTTGTTTATTTTTAAATAAAATCAATTTCATAATATTTTATAAATATATATTTGAAATGTTTTCAAAAAAAAAGATTATTATTTTCTTAATGGATTGAAAATAATTTTGGAAGTTATTTATTACTTAATTAATAGAAAATATTATAAAGAAGTTATTTATATTGATTCGATTATAATTTTTTTTTAAAATAGGTTTGGTTTTATCAAAAAAAAAAATTCTACTAAATTGATGGTCTTATTTCACTCCTTACTAATTTATGGTTTTTCAATTATTAAATTTTTCAAGATATCATTCCATGTAATGCTACATAACTTATTTAAATAATTTTTTCAATTCTAGGTCAATATTTTATGTATCATAGATTTATATAAAATCATTTTCACCACATTGATGTCATATAAACCAAATACCATTTATATATATGATATTTGTTGAAGTATGTTTAATAATAAAGTTATTTTATTGGATAGAGAAAACTTCCATATTCTTTATTCAATATGTACAATTATTTATTTGTAATGAATTTTGAGAATTAATTGTATTTATTTATCAATATTTGAGAAATTCATAAGATTTTAAAGTGCATGTTTGGTTCAGTTATAGATACTCCCCTTGATGGATCGATAAGTCTCATGAGACAAAACAACATGCATTCCATATTAGATTGGTGTCTGGTTTACACTTATTTATTAAGAATTTATTTGTTGAGGAATTGACTGCAGGAAACATGATATCTTATCCAAGAACCAGATGATCACCTCAAAAATATTTAGAATTCAACATTTCTTTACTAAGGATTAAATTTACATTATACATGTGATTTTTATTATGATATTATCCTTGAGGGAACATTGAAATAAATTTAATGATTGAATATATAGGTTTAGATTATTCAATCCTCCGTATTTATTATACATTATTAAAAAATGTCATATTTGTATATGCGTTACCATTTTTTAATGTATGAGCTCACCCTTTATTTATTTTTCTTTCCCTAGGATGTGTTGAAGTATTCATTGAACAATTTCAAAGAATCAAGAATATTTCTTATGCTATATTTTTTATATTTCCAATAAAATATTGAATCATGTATATATTTAGTTTTCCAATACTAAAAAATTAATCAATAGTCCATGGAATAATAACTTGAATATAATACAATTTTAATTAAGTAAACACCTAATATGAATTACTAGTGATAGGGTCATTATAAAATAAATGGATGAAGAAAGAGAATAATTTTTTAAATGTCTAAAATAATGTTCAAATCTAAAAGTCATTCAAAAACCCTTATAGATAAAAGTGGTTTCCCGTAAAATATTTTAAATGAACTATTTTTTATGAAAGGTCTTCATATAGAACTCTAAAAGAAACATAGAGTAGAAAACAGTCAGATATCATATCTCTATGGATATATGAGAGTTTCACAAATCCTCATTTACTGGATTTTCACCAGAATAAAATTGATGATAAAATAAAAAATTTATTTTTTATTAGTTAAAGTAATGTTACAAGAGATATATATTATATAATCCTATAATATTTTTTTAGATAAATGGATGTTCATTTCATTGAAAATGAATATTTTTTATGGAACTAAATTAATGGATAAAAAAATATGCCACAATAAATATTTATCTAGATTATGATGTTTCTAACATATTATTATTTATATATTTATTCCTAACAATACATTAGAAAATAAAACTAGTAGCCTCATAGATTTATGAATGTCTGAAACTAAAATGTTTTAGCCCAACTTCATCCTGGTTTTATGTGGACATAACTAGAAATGAAAATAAAAATTATATTACATATCAAATATATTTTATTTTTTGTTTATTCACAAATTGATACCCCTATTATAATAATAGGTGGAAAATGATAATGAGTGGACTCAATAAATGGATGATGAGATTCATCTAATTGAGAAATTGTCAAATTAAATTTACCATTTTATTACCAGGTAAATAAATTAGTAGATTAAAGTGGGTATACATGACCGTGTATAAACACAATGTATAGTAAAACCATTTCACGGAAGGTTTTATCCATAAAACTTTACAAAAAAACATGATAAATTATTATTTTATGATACTTTCACTAGTTTTAAGAATGTTTCCAATTAAATTAATATATAAAATAAAACTTATATCTCGTACAAAATTATTCCATAAATTTCAAATCGACTTTCTTGAATGAAAATATTAAACTAAACATATATGAAAATAAATATATTTTCATGGTGTCAAATAGATACTAAATTAATGTATTGTGGATAAAAATACATTGTGAGGTAGAATCAAGCACCTTATTCCTAGTACACATATATTAAAATATATATTCTATACCATGTTTTTCAAATATATCCTAATGAAAAAATATATATAAAGTCAAATAATAACTATTATATATTAGTTATTTCGATTTATGTGGGTGACTTGATATTAAAAAGAATTTCCAAATATATATTTTAAAATTTTAAGGAGGAAATGATTGTTCAATTTAAAATGGAGAATATTAGATTAATTTCAAATTTTCAATGAAATGAATTCATGTAGAATACTAAAATTATTGAAATTTTCTCAAATAAATATATAAAATATATTTTAAAATTCCTCAATATTGACTCAATTTTAACCAAACTCATATGATGGAGAAGTTGGATTTTAATAAAGAAAGAAGTGGAGAACTGTAAACTCCCACTTTTTTAAAAATTATATTGTATGTCAATAGAATCTATATTTTAAAATGAGAAATATTGTTTATATGATTTATATTATTAGTTGATTCATTAATATTCTTCACCTATGACATTTATAAGAGAGAAAATATACAAAAATGTGTGTTACTAATACAGAAGATCATGTAATTTTTTTACACTTAATTTAATTATTTAAGTCCTGTATGATAAATAAACAATTATATATATAGTGATTGTATATGTTATAATGAAACCCAGAAAATTACTTTAGGTATAATTAATTTCTTTCAATATAAATTTTTTTCTACTCCTCAAGAAAGAAATAGATTTTCATATTATTTTAAATAGAAACCAAATATATGGTGGTTATATCTACATCATTTCAGGTAGATAAGATTCATATGATATATAATGAGTTAGTTCATGACCTTGGTGGTCCCATGAAAATTATATTTGATAAAAAATATTATAAATCATTCACTACATATCTTGAGCTCTATGTAAGGAGAACAAACATTGAAATCAAATAACATTTTATGTTAGACTTTGTCAAAAAATTGATATAACAAGAAAAAATTTAATGACCTGAGTATTCAATTATCAATATTTTGGGAAAAAATTTAATGGAAACTCATTTGATAAATTTTTAGTGAAATAATTTCTTTTAAAAATCATATTTAAGGGGGGTTATTAAAATATCATTTAATCATAAATTTTGAAATGATTGGTACGTAAATCCCACATTCAGTTATATTTATTAATTGCATATTTATATTAAATTAATATAATGAGATACATTTTAGTTTTCTGTATGTCATGGATATAGTTAATGAAGATGTTTATATTGTCCTTTAGGCATATTTCTTGATTTTTTGTCATATTTATTCTTCATTTCATAGTTTTGTGGTGGTTAGATAATTTAATATATGGAGTGTTTTAGTTTACATAATGTTTCATGATGTGTGATATGATATGTGAGGTAAATCATGATTATTATATATTTTTATTTATGATACACAAGTGTGAATATTCTATGTAGAGAGAAAATTATTTTTTATAATTCTCTTCTATTTTATTTTTCCATATATATCTTATTCTGATTTTTATATAATTTCTATTTCCAATACTCTGAACATTGAAAATGTCGTCTAAAAAAATTAATATAAATTACGTAACTCTAGTTAATTTTTTTTATTACATCCAAACTAACACAATTCATACGTATAATAAAATATTTTTTTATATAATAAAAATATTAAAAATTAGAAATTTGTATAGAATTAAAAATAGTTTATTTTATCCCCAAATTTGAAATATTTTTTAAAAATTCTATTCTATTTTTTTCTGATATTATTTTCTTATTGTTAATTGAATATAATATTTGATATGATAACGAAATAAAATTGAATAACAGTGAGATTATGTTTTTTATTCGCTATATGAATATATGGTTTTAGAGACTAACATGAAACACTTGACAACTCAACTATTATAAGTGACATGACTATATAAGTATCTCCTTGCATACAACTCTAATAAGTCATGGGTTAGTGATTGGAACTAAAAATGTGTATCCCATAACATTTGGAACTACTGTAAAAAATAACCTGAAAATATAAATAGTAATATGAAAACAAACAATAATACAAGTCAATGATTTCAAATTTGATCAGTAAATGATCACATTAATGCTAAATTTATATCAATTATCCTGTAGAACCGAAAAAATTAAAAGAAATATATGATGGTGTTAAAAACCTAATTGATTTGTTGTATTCATTGTCAATAATGTAATATTTTCTATATTGTATAGTTATTTACACTAAATATATGATTAACTAATGAATGCCGTTTTTTTGATTTAGGTTGATTTTATTCTATTTTCTAGATATGTTTAGAATAATTTTCAGAGTAATTTTTTGAAATCCATATTTTTTTAGAAAATGGTTACAATTTGGAAAAATCGTGGAGAGATATTAACAAGGAAGAAGGTCAGCGTCAATCTAGAAGCACATTTTATGTGACCATAAATATAACTATGAAATATTTTATATATTACATTCAAAATAACTATGAAGGTTGCAATATTGGAAGGTCATTATAATAAATTATATGAAATTTATTTTAAAATATTATAATGTTTTCTGAGAAGTTTTTTTAGAAATAAATTTAAATTCACTTTAATGGTTACAGAGAAGGATCTGTAAATACTAGTGAAATTAACGTCATGTATAACTTATTAATGTTGAGATTGACATATCCTCATATGGTGAAGTGCATCACTTACACACTATTTTAATGATGATTCACATTTGTTTGATTTTTATTTGAGTATTTTACAACAAAATTTGAAGATTATGATCTTATACTTAACTTGAAGATATTTTGGTAAAATTTATATATACTCACCATTTTTAAATTTTATAAAATCCACTTTCAAGTTTAGTTAAAATTATATAAAATCAAAAATATGCCACCCAAAATCAAAAATTAAACCGATATAACCTTACAAACCCCCAACATATAGAAAACAATAAAAATGAGATAATTCTATATACATGATCCAATTATGAGGAAAAAATTTATCACATGAGGTAAAAAAAGGGTGGGGATTCTGAGGGGAGATGGTATACCAACTTAAGTCTCAACGATCATAAAACACACATATTGGGAGACCATAAGATGACCAATAATAAGCATAAATATCATTGATCACTATTTCTTCTCTTCAACACAAACCATCATTAAAAATCACTGATAATCGATCCACTGTTAAAAGAGGGCCCTGTTATCAGCATTAAGAAAAGCACTGATAAAGGCCCCTTTTAGAAACACTAAAAATGTTCTGAAAAGGGGGTATTTTATCAGGGCTAAAAAATCACTAATAATGGGACCTTTATTAGTGAATTTTTTATTTATAAAATAACCCTTTTATCTGTGCCAAAAAATCACCGATAAAAGTCAATTTTTTTAGAAAAAATTTGAAAAAAATCTGATTCAAACATAAGCACCCCCACCCCATGTTATCAATACATGATCCTAAATTTAATAGCGCTACCCCAACCCCCTTTAACAGTGATAGGCACACCCCTTCACCAACCCTTTCATGTGCGACTACCTCCCCTAGATTCAAACATGAGACCTCTCCTTTGCGCTCATGGAAACTTACCACTCCTCTATGTTTCTTTCTTCTCCATTTAAATATATATATATATATTTATTTATTTATGTATCTAGTTATATTTCTTATTTATATATTTATTCAGATATTACTATATATTTATTTGACAATTTTGAAATGCATTTATAAAATCTGTTTTTGTTTATGTGTTTATAAATAAATAAATAAATAAAATAATATCTAGAACAAACAAACAAACACAAACACACACACAGATATATATATATATATATATATATATATATATATATATATCTGTGTGTGTGTGTGTGTGTTTGTGTGTGCGTGTGTGTCTATAAATATATTCATACATATTTTATATTTATTTTCATATATTGTATATTAATATTTATAGGCATATATTAGAATATATAGATAATATATATCAGTTTGTTAACACAGACACAAAAAAATATAAGCACACATTATAGATGTATATAAATATTAATATATTTTTATTTTAAATAAAATGAATATTTTTTTATTTATATGAGGTTTATATATTTATAAATATATTTTATATCTTAATATGTTAATATATTTATTTATAAAATTTAATGTTTATTTGTAAATATATATATATATATATGTATATCTGTGTGTATACATAATTATAAATAATAGTACATTATGAAAAAAAAAATTTAACTTCATAATATCTTTATGATCTTAATACTAGAAAATAAATTTAGCCTTCACCAAAAAAAGAAAATAATACCCCTTAAGAAAGTCTAATATTCCATAAAATGTTAAAACATTGGGTTACCCAGTCTAAAAACGTAATTTTGGAGGCCTATCAGGCCTTATTGTTCCTCGAAAAAACAATGACTGGGATTACCTGGACATGACATTGTAGATTTCATTGTAGGATTTCATTTGATATATGTTATAACCTAAACAGACATTCAAATCAAAAGTTATGATAGTTTGATGTTTTAGTCACATATTCAATTTATTTTAGACTGTTTGTTAATTTTTTTATTTTTTCTATCATATAATTGTTTTCAATTGATAGCTAATTGATAATAATTAGAAAATTATTAATTATATAATTTTTTTAATTATTTGATAATCCATTTTCACTAAATAACTTATATAATAAGTGTAAATGCGTTTTTATCCATATATAAATCATATTTTTTAAATATGTTATATTGATATCAATATATATATATATATATATTAATCTATTATTTTTATAAATAATGGATTTATGTAATATAGATTTTATCAGTGTTAAGAAAAGAACTGATTAAACTACCCTTTACCAGCCAAGAAAATGATGATAAAAAGATACTTTTATCAGTTCTTTTCGGAGTGTGGATAAATGCACCATTTAAGAATGTTTTTACACTGATAATGGTAATCCCTTTATGTGTATTTTTAGTGCTGTTAAAAGGAGGAACTGTGTAAATTCGATTATGTGGAAGTGACTGAACCACCCTCATTTTAAAAAACACATACAAATGTGGGAACAAGAACCACTTTTATAAACCCCGATTGATATAGAAAATAAATAGAACTACCTCCATGAATGGAATTTACACCACTTCCTGAAAGACCAAATCTAAATCCACCTTTGACCACTATAGTTTAATTCTTACCCCAAAATGAATATTATTATTTCACAGTATCTTTTCCACCAGGGATCTTCACCACATGGACAATTTTCAAATCCAAAAAGAAAAAAATATCCTCAAAAACTAGAAATATATAATCCCTAAAATATATCCAGAAATGATAGAGAGACAATACCACACCATAGAGACGAAAGGAAACAAGTAAAAAACACTTACATAGAAGATTCAAAAAGTAGAATATATGTAGGTAAAGGGAAACTATAACATGAAATAGAATAGACACACCAACATAACCCTTAGAATCTATTGTTGTAGTATCCAAAAACATAAAATAACAGTCATGATAGTTATCCATGTATATAAAACAGAGGTAAATCACTCCAAGATAGTAAAAACCCCAGAAAAAAACAAGGCCATAATAAAACCTTCACAATATATATGAAGCATTGGATTTTCTATAATGCCAAAGACTAACTACAAAAAACTACTAAAAAGAGAGTTTGATTCAAAGTGAAAACCATCCATAGGTGAGATAAAATTGTGAGGAACAAAAATAAGGGAATATGAATAGGCCCTTCAGGATCATCTAAAGTCAGAAACCAATCCAACTATATGAATAAATAAATCCCAAAACCCAAAAGTTAATATAGGAAGTAAAAGCTCCACCATCCTCATTGAGCTGACATGTTAGATAACCACATTTTACTATATAAAACATAGAACTTTCTTTGCCCCTTTGAGTCCTCTACCGTAAGAATAAAATCATTGTTATTCTTTCAATTAGCTATTCCTCCACCCACAAGATAATAAAGAAAGTACTTTTTCTCTAAATGATATGTAAAAAAGGATTTAGTATGTCACCAGGTTTTGGTGAAGTCTATAATATAACTATATAGCAAAGGAAAACAACCATAATTAGTGAGAATAAAATTGGAGAACACTACCACTACAGAGGAAACCCAGAATAAGGTGAGAGAAAATTATTGATGAATGTGGCAGCATTATAATTTTTTAATTTGATAAAATTTATTGATTATATACAATGATATTATATATTATAATTTCATATTAAGTTAAGTTACATTATTTTCTAGATATCAAAAAAAATATTTTTAGATATATTATAAATGTAATACATTTGAGATTCATTATGAAATGAAAAAAATTATTCAATATTTAGATACCATTCAATATTCGTGGATATTAAAAATGGAAAATTTTAGCCCAACATCATCAGTGGGAATGTTTAATATTATATATTGATGGAATTTAATTAATTTAGATAATTAAATTCCATAAAATTATTATATAGACTAGTAATCGATTAAAGGCACAAAAAATGAGTATGAAGAACTAATGAGTGATGAAAACTATGGATTATGAATAAAATGTGGCTCATGTGGATTCTTTTTGAGATAATTCTATTGAAGGAATATTTGAATAGGTATAAGATTAATATTTAGATGACCCAAAAGTAGATGTATATATTGAATGGGTACTCAGTGAAGATGTTCATAATAGTTATAAAAACATGGAAACTATTGTATATAATTTAAATGGAAGTTATATATTTATAAGAGCATGTGGTAATTAGTTTTAAGGAATTACATAGCTCAGATTTAGTGTCACATCTAGATACTATGAATATATATCATTATTTTAATATGTATTTTAACTATCCTTGCATGAATAAATTAGTCGATAGGTTTTTATTGGGATTTTTTTAATTATAATATATATAAGAAAAACATCAAGTTCTTATCTGTTTCTTATATCCCTTGAGGGTTCTCAATTACATGTTTAGGGACAATTTCAGGGATTTTTGTATAGGATTTCATTATGAATTAGAGGAAAAGATTTATCATTGAAATTGTTGATAAAATTATGAATTTTTTTTGTTTTGTGTTGAAAGTGGATTGATAAAAGTAGATAATATTGAAAAATAAAAATTATATGGAAGAAATAAAAAATCCTCAGGGAATTCCTTAGATAATAATTCTAGATAATGATCAACGATTTACATCAATGATGTGGATGGAATGACAATTTGATTTTTCAACCCAATTGTGTTTTAATAAAAAATTATAGATAAAAAATAATTTTCAAGACTAGAGTAATATTCAAACCATTGAATATATATTGAAGGATTATATTCATTATTTTTGTGTATCCCAATATTAATATTTACCACTTTTTGAGTTATCTAATAATAATAGTTTCCACTCATCCAATGGAATGGAAGATTTTAAATAATTTTATTGATCACTTTTTTATCAAAATTGTCATGATATGATATTGGTTAATAAACGATCTATGTAATTGTTTTGTTATGGGATAGGTAAAACAAACATTATATAATTTGATAATGAATTAATGACATGAAATATTGAAAAATTAATAAATTTACCATAGGAGGTGATATAAATATTTGATCATGTTGATTATGAATTCTTTAATGTTTTACCCCATAATTTTTAGTATAGATTTAAAAATAATAGATATCCTTATGTGAGGTTTTCTGGAACCTTTAAAGTTCTGGGCTATGTTTTTTATATGGCATAGAAAAAGTTCACGATGTTTCACATTTTTCACTATTTCAACGGTACAACCATAATTATTCTAAAGTGATTTATTAGGTTGAATTTGATATTAATGAAGATGTAATGCTCTTTTAATGTCCCAAAGAGAACCATGATATGGGGTATTTTTATATATTTTATGACTATAATATATGTTCTAAAACACCCAATAAGAAAATTTACATAGTAATTACTACGTGTTAAATTAATTATCATACATTCAATTAAGTGGTAACATGAATAGTGAATTGTATAATTAAGGATGCATATTACAACGAAAAATGACATGAACCAACACATTAAAATATAATTATAATTATTGTAATTATGAATATCAAAATTGGAATAAAACAAGAATTAAATAAAATGTCATTAAAGTATATTTATTCATCCTTGTGGTCTCCCATAGAGTTCCGAGATTTGGGTATAACTATGGGAGAAAAATGAAATGTTAGAATTGTGGAAGATATTTTGATGAAGGAAATTAGATGAATGGTTTTATTGAAGTATTCAAGGATATATATTGAATGTTAAAGGGTCATATGATTTTTATATCACCACATAATATATTTTAATTGGATATTTGGTATTTGGGAATACATGTATAGGTATATTAAAGAATTTATAATTGGTATGTAAATTGGACTACTGTATTATAAATAATATATTTGGAATGCATTTAGTATATAATAAATAAATATAAATTAAAATAACCAGATAATAATTAATTGGTAAAATATATCGTATTCTAAATAAATATATATTTTTATAGGTCATTTATTTTTATTAAATATACGACATTTAAAAAATTATTTTAATAAAAATTATTGTTTATAAATATATATTTCAATAACGGCGTAAATTTTATTAAAGTACCACTCTAATAGAGTAGTCACCAGATACCACACCCATAAATATGATGACCCATAGTTCATTTTGTGTAAAAATATACCAAATCATCCATGATTCACTATAAAATCCATCCAAATATATAATTTTCAAAAGACTTAGTGAGTATATATTTTATTCATCATCAATTTGAATCATATTCAAACACATATTTTTATATTTTCATATTATTCTTGTGAAAAGAACTACTATGACTACCCCAAGTATCTGGGTGATATAATTTCGGTGTTAGAGTGTCCTTATCACATGTAATTATGTACCTTTGAGTTGTTAGAGGGGTCAGAAGAGGCATGCTCTAGTGTTTCAAGGAAACTTGTCGGTGGTGAAAAATATGCAAAGTATATGATTTCTTATCAAAACCTTACATGGTAGCCATTGGAGTGACAACCCATGAATTTAGTTTATGAATAATATTCATAATATATTTTTATATTCACAACATCAAGCATAAATTAATAGTGATATACTATAAAAGTATTATTATTTAAATATGACAGTTACAACATATCCACATGATTAGCTACTATGAATAAGAGTAGCCAAATTATGATATATATGTTTAAATGTTTTATTAATATAAATATTTTGGTTAATTCTTAATAAACAAGTACTCGTATTTAATGATAATAATAAAAGTACATATGATTTCGAATATATATTATTTAAAAGGCTCATTGCTTTATAGAAATATTTTTTATGCATGTTTTGTATTTTCATTTAAAATATAACATTATAAATTCTAAAAATTTAAATTTATGAAAATATTTTCATTTTTTCTTTCATTATATCTATGTTTTATTAAGATTATTTTTTTGTGATTTTTCAAAAATAATTGATTTTTGGGGGAATGGTTAAAAATATCGATTTACAAAAACAATCAATTTTATTAAATTATTCTGATATACCAATAATGTGAATGTTTATTTAAAAATTTCTTGAACACATATATATAATTAATATTTACTATAATATGTTTTTAATAAATAATATTTAATTTAGAGGTCTTTGTTTGAAAATTTTCTAATTTAAGTAATGTTTTTATTTATATAAAAACTATTTTTATTTTTTCTATTTTAATAAATAATTTACAAGGATAATTACCATTTTTGATTATTTTTAAAGAATAACGAGTCTTATTTCTTTCAACACAATCCATTTAATATCATGTAAGTCAATATTATTCTTGAATTAATTGTAAACAAAATTTTGTACTAAAAATGGTATTTTAATAGAAATGGTTTTCATTGTGTTTTTCTAACATATGTCCAAAGAGATTTTTTCCAATTCAAAAAATTTGATATTTTAAATAGGATTTAATATTTGGGATCATTATATTAATTTTATTTAATGAGGATAATTTCATTTTTAGTCATAAATATTAGTTTCCATGGTAAATATTTATCACCATGTTTAAGGGTTAAATGACATAAAAGAGATAAAATAAAGGGATAAATAGATAAAAAACATCATTGAATATAAATGGATTGTTTTCACTTGACATTAAACTTATAATATTACAAACTATGATATTTTGGAGCCAATTAACTTGAGTATGTACTTTATAACATAATAATGTTTCAAGTATTTACAAGTTTGTCACCCACCTCACTTATAAAAGGGAATATCCTCTCCCGACTTATTGACAAACATTGATGACCATATCTCAACCATTCAAAATCCAAACCACTTAATAAATTTCTTACAAACATATTTTATGCCTTTATCTCACTAAAAGGCTTACCTAATAAGGATAAACATGTATGAAAAATGGGGCTTTCCAAAAATAGTTACAACTCTTATCTGAGATCTTTTATGTTTATTTTTTCCTCAAACCCATTAAAATTATTGAAAATATTTATTTATAATAACATAAATATATAAAATATACATAAATTTTAATATTCCATGTTTTTACAATTTTTCATCACATTTCCCACTCAAATAGATATGAAAGAATCACTCATGTGTACGTAAAGACTATAATATCCCTGAAGTAATGTGTATCATCTTTCATCACCGGCTCATATGAATGGTTATAATGATGTATTTAGTGGATATATATTATTTTCGAGACATAATTTTGATTATATTAAGATAAAATATTGTCTATAATTTTACTCTACTATTAATTGGTAAATTATAATGTCGCTTTTGTGTACCTATAGACTACCACCATTATGACGTAATGAGATTAATTTTTTCTTTGTTCTTGAAATGTATAATAATTAAGATATATTTAAGGAATATATATTATATTTATGATATTTATATTATTATTGAAATATTAATTTTTTATACTTTCTTTAATTTCCAACCATTATGAAATTTAAAATATCATCATGTGTAACTGTAGACCACCACCCCCATGAATGATGTTTCTTTTTCTATTACGGACTTGAATAGTTTGTTATAAAATTGATCCAGATTTAATAAAAATGATATTAGTGTAATAATTAATATTTTTGAGATTATGTCTCCATTTTGTAACACCATTTACTATGTTTAATATACAGAAGTAGTTTTGGAGAAATTAACCGAACAACCTTATGTGGTCGACAAAATCAAAAGCTATAAAATGAATAGAAAAAAATGAATATAAAAGGACCTTAAAAATGCAATATATTTAAAAAAAGTTCTTAATAATGTATTTTTAAAATATTAATTTACTTTTCAGGAGGATATAATACATCTGACCAAAAAAGAATCCAAGGTAAGTGTTTTCCATCTCAATTCCACTCCATTGATACATATTATATTTTATGAACTAAAATTATTTTATAAATTTAAAATAATAGAATATTTCATATTATATAATGAATTACTATCGACTAATTTCATTTAATTTTTCAATCCATGTTTTATCTTTTAAGGGGTTTTGATTTAGAAGTTATTAAAACTGTAAGGGTTTATTTACAATCTCTCTTTTATTCCGTGTTGTTCATGATTATATTTATATTAGTAGAATTATAAGAATTATATATTTCTAAATAAAATATATTTTGTTCTAATATGTTTTTTATATGTTATATATATATTTTTTCTATATTTCTTTTCTTGGGTAATAAAAAATACATAAAATGCCATTAAAAGAAATTGATATAATTTGTCTTTTTCATTCTAAAATCATTCTATTTCTTATCCATATTCTTCCAAAAAAATTATTAATATTTTTATATACTTTTAAATGAGTAGTAAATGTATTTTTTACAGCCTTTTAATTTATCTAAAATTGTTTTAAATGATTATTTTTAAATGTTTTAAAAAATGAAAATTATGATTTTGTACAAGTCCGAAAATATTTTTTTGGCATATAGGACCTAGATATAATTTTCCACTACCATGACTGTTTTTCACCTTTTATATTCCTTCAAATGTTTATATGGTTTTTTTTAGAAAACAAATTTTTCTTCATTCTGGGATTTTTTATTTTTTATATTATATTAAAAAGGACTTATTTTTTTAAGGTTTAAATGAATATGGAAAATATTTTATAAGTAAATTTTTTCAACAAAAATACAAAAGAATTTGGGAAATTAATCTTTAATTTTTAACATTGATTTCCTCATGTAATTTTAAAATTAAGTTAAAATATTATAAAATGATATTTTTTATGAATTAATGGTCATCAGTCATCCTTAACAGATTTAAGGATTATTATATGTTTTTTGATCACTCACTATCATGTTATCATATCCTCTATCATTCATTATAATTTTATAGATATTATTTTTCTACATCATATCCATATTTTATGTATCTTAGATTTGTGGATAGTATCATTTATATTACATAGATGTTGTAATAAATGTATATTATTTTAATATATAGTGTTATTTGGAGAAAGATTACTTAGAAAATTATTTTCTTTATTGGGGAAAATTTGATGATTTGTAATTTTAATTAAATATGTATATTTATTTACTTATAAAGATTATTAATTATGCAATAAATTATTGATTAAATATATAAAGAATTTATTGGTCATGTGTATATTGTGGGAGTGTCCAAGTTATAGATGTCCCCTTAATGAATTGACGGGTCTTATGAGACAAAATAGAATGGGTATTTCTTGATGTATCTTATACCATACAATTATAATTTCTTTTTATAGGTCCTTGAAGGTATGTAAAATTTATTTCCAAAAGGGCTTTAAAGTATGTCAAATTTCTTATAATAAGGCCTTAATTGTAATGTTCATGATGAATTGGCACAATTCCATGATAATTATATCATAATGTCTGACATTATGGATTTCCTTTATTAATATTCAATTTATTATTAAACATGTGACTATTATATTGATATTACACACGAATATATCTTGAATAACATGTAATTAATAAAATAGAAATTATTTTTTTATTATCCACCAGGATATATTAATTATGCCTTATTTACTCAAGTTACCTTCTATTTTAAACTGCCCTTAATGTGCATTTGAGTTCACCTTTAAATTTTTTCCTTTACCCAAGACATGAATAAAGAATATTTTAATGATTTTCATGGATTCAATAATTTTTTTCATGTTATGTTTTTATACTAAAATGTAATTAATCTCATGTATGTACCTAGTTTTTCAATATAACCAAATGACAGATCCTTAGTAATGAAATCCTGTACAAAATATACCAATGTAATAAAGTAAACATTATATTTGTATTAATGGATATGGGGAAACTATATTTTTTACCATATAATGATTAATTGAACTTCAAATCCATTAGAAGTTGACAAATGTATGAGGTCCCTTGAAAAGTTATTATTGTATTTTGGAAGTAATGATAGTGAAAACATTATTCTAGAAGTATATTGTTTAAAATGACCATAGGATCACTGTTAATCATTGATTCATAATAATTTGAAGGAAAATAAGATATAATGTATGGAATATAGAACCTTAATGGGAATATAATTGATAAATATTTTTCTCAAGAACAATGAGCTGATATGGAATATAATTTTTTCAATTAAAATAATAAATAAGAGGAATGTGTTGATGATTATGAGGCTAACATTACTAAATTATGAAAACATGGTATGGAATACATAAAAAAATTAATATGATTCCACATATAAATGTTATAAGGACAAGAAAATATTATAATAAATTAAAATATTGAGGACACAAATGTTAATGAACATAGGATCCTCAATAACAATTGTAACAAACCATGACCAAATATAACACCTTTACCCTACCTCTATATTTGAAAGTGTATAAAATGCTTTAATAAATACACAATATTTTTTAAACAACACAAGGTTAATATTATTACAATATTTCAAAAATCCTTTCAGGGAACTACCAGCTTCCAAAAGGGGGTAGATGTTCCATGCATGATGATATTCATAATAAAAGAGGAGTCTAGATTCAGACCTAACATGGTCCAATTTATATGCCTCAAAATATCAATTTTCAATATAACACAGTCTATATATACTTTATAATAATTTATAAAACCACAATCCATTTAACTAAAGATATAGGTCCTCTTTTATAATCCCAAAAAATACCCCCATACCATCAGATTCTGGATTTACTTATCGGGGAACCATTAGTGTTAATTTTGATCCAATAACTAAGAGTATACCCAAAAGGTATTTATTTTCACATAAAAATTTAATCATATAACAATATTGTATAACGTCCCATTAAGACAAGAAATTAATGCTCTAGGTCTTATATTTAAAATGGAAATCTATATTAAAAGAGGATAACTAGGAAAAATTAAAGGGGAAATGAAGTGAAGAAGAGTAATTGATGAGTAAAACATAAAAAAATTAATGATTCGGTGAATAAACATTATAGTAAAGGTTTAAAGGAAATGTGGGAATTTTACAGGTTCTATTTTATGTTAAAACATTCTTATGAGTGTGAAAGAAAAAATGAATCCCCTGATATTCAATGCTTCAAATGTAAGAATATGGGAAGCTATTCAAATCAATTCCATAAGTGTCCAAGATTACTCTAATAAATTCACTATTTTATTTATTGATGTTATCTTGGTATACTATAAATTCTATAATAAACATGAGAATCACTAGTAAATTATTCATGAGACTCTCAAAGGAAAGGATTTAATTGAGAACTTTAACCTGTGATAATTATTTCATAATATTTATTTTCATATTAATATTGTCTCCAAGGATAAAATATTTGTTGATGTTTCCAAGATAATATAGACCTTCATTTTCTGTATATAAACATGAGGTTTAGTTTGTGTTTTTATTTAAGGGTAATTATAGTAAATTTGTTTTAATATATGACATTGATTTATTCAAATTTGGTCAACTATATTTTGAAAACATGTAGATATTAATAATTAATATTTAAGCTTAGGTGTATTATTGACGTTTTGGAGATATTCATACATTATTTGATCGATTAATTTATTTGGAATTATTTTTTACTTATGGTAACTATTTTTTTGGTTTTAGTAAATGACTATAATCTAAAGGAATATCCAATCACAAATTATTTCAACAAATAAAAAACACAATCTTTGAATAGTTTTCATGACTACTTAAAAGTTGATTTTTCTGCTTTAGGAATTAAAAAAATGTACTTTTTCATTTTTTTTGAAAATGTGATGAATCAATGTAGGAAAATTAATCAAAATACAATTAGTGGTGAAATAATTCTTATATAATTTAATGAAATCAGGTATGTACAATTAATCAAATTCAATAAAATAAAGATAAATATGTCACTTTTTTTTTCTGGAATATCACTTAACTAAAAAAATTTCTTTTGTAAACACATTAACAGTTAAAATTATTATAAATTAATATTTATTATTCATGAAGAATTTATTTATAAAATAATATGTTTCCTAGTCATCACCTAGAAATTTATATTCATGAAAAAATATTTTATTGTGTTTTAATATGATAAAAATAGATTAAAACTACAAGGAAAAAATTTCTATAAGGGGTAATAATACAACACCCTGACATTTTATTTAATCAATACAATGAAAAATACTATGTGATAGATGAAAAAATGAGATTAAATGAACCATTATGTACTATAGAGATATTATTAGAAAAATATAACTGACATAACCATACCATTGGATTGGAGGCTATGAGTAGGAGTAAACACATTTTGATATATAAATATTTATATATATAATGGTTTTCCAACTAAAATTATATTGATTAATTTCTAAAAAATAAGTACTCAGTTTTGAAGTATAATAATGAAATCACATTAGGTCAAGAATATTAAATATTTAAAAGAACCTTTTTTATAAAACCGTTTTTTAGTATACTTTAATTTTCATTTAAAAGATAAATTTTAAAAAAAAACTGGTAAATAATTTTAAAAAATTATTTTATTTTTTTTCATAATTTCAAAATTATCTTATGGTGAATTTATGGGATTTCCCAAAAAATAAAATATTTGTTGGATATAAAGGGAAAAATACTAATTTTGAAAATACATTCTCTTTTATAAAATTATTATCATATAAGAATATTAATGTTTGTAAATCATTTTTTTTTCAATTTCCAAATATATATTTATGGAAGAATATAATTCATTTAAAAAATAATGTTGAAATTATAAATCCATGTCTTCGGTTTTAGAAATCAATGTATTATGTTTATTAATAAATATTTATTTACGATTCTTCTATTTTAATCATGTATTCATGATATTAAATTCTTTTTTGGTTTGATTTTAAAGTTAAATATGAGTCCTTTAATTTAATATAATCTAATTAATTCCATGAAAAATAGTAGTATACTTTCTTTTGGTGAAATTTTTTTTATAATTCATAAAAGATACATTTTTCCTAAAAAAATTTCTATGTGTTTTGAAAACATATGATAAAACTAATTTTACAAAATTCTAGAAATTGAATATTAGAAAATGTAGAACATATTTTGTATCAGATATCATAATATTGTAATTATTTCATTTTTTTCTCATAATGAATGGTTACAGTGGAAAAAATTTATCTCAATGGTTAAGGGTAACCCTGTTTAAAAGTGTTGGGATCAATTTGGATGGAGAAGGAAGTTTGAAGAGTTAGTCTTTGTAGAGTGTTGTATTTTGTTGTCAATGAAGATAAATCAATTCACTTTGTAAAAGGACCAAAACCAGATGATGAATTGCTGTTATGTATTTCTCAAATGTTATAAGTTATGGGAGCTTGTGATACAATCCTTATAAAGTAAAGGGGGAGAAATTATTATCCCATTCATATACATTTTTGATTAGAAGGAATGGTGCTACTGGAAGATATGGAAGTTTCAGTACTTCTCATTGTTATTCTGACAATGCTAAATCTCATCTACAAGGTTTATATATCACGATAGTGGAGTTTGTGATAAAATCTGAAGAATAGTAATGGGAAGTAGTAAAGAGAGAAATGATAAAGAAATGTACAATCTGGAGGTGGTACAAAAGCACAATTTAAGGTGGCGTTGTTTTCAAGTGTTTTCTAAATTTTAGGGCCTAAAAATCGGGAGTGTAAAGTAGTTTTTTTGGAAAAGAAAAGAAAGCGGTGCGCAATTCAAAAGTGGAGCGCATGTATTGGCGCACAAGTATTGTCATGCAAGTGTAAGTGGAACACAAGTCATATTTCAAGATAATCCCATCAAAATATGTCAAAAGAAAATAAATTGGTGTGCAAGTAAACAATTGGAACGCAAGTCATAAACTGGCCCACAAGTGTGGCGTGCAAGTATAAGCGGCACACAAGTGTGGCGCGCAAGTATAAGTGGCACTCAAGTGTATGTTGTGCACAAGTTATATTCTAACTTCATCATATCAAATTATTAAAAAGGAAATAAAGTGTTGCACTGGTGAAGGAAGGGTGCGCAAGTGATGGAGCTGCGCAGAAGTAGGAACGACGCGCAAGTGTAGGCGCACATGTCACCAAAATTCTTATAAATAGACGACTAGCCTCCTCATTTTTTTATGCTCAACACTTAAGAGAATATTTGAGCTCTGAGCACGCAAGTAGTAGAGGGTTCTCTGATTATGTAAGTAACATAGGGCGGCGGACAATCTGAAGTGGCGCGCAATCCGAAGGTTATTTACAATTCGTTCAAGTAGGGTGCTGCACAAGTTTTTCCACTCATGTTTTTCCACAGAAGTTTTTCCGCACAAGTTTTTCCACGCATGTTTTGTAGTGAAAGTTTCCGAGGTGTGCAAGCAGGGAGCTATTTTCAAGAAGTGGCCCTTGTATAAGCCAATAGTGGTAACTAAGTTTTTAGTTGTGTTCAATGGTGGTGTGTAAGTAGTAAGTAGGCATGAAAGAAGGTGGCGCGCAAGCAGTGAGGCGTGCAAGCAGGTGGCACGCAAGTAGGGAGGCGCGCATGTAGGGTGTGGCATGCAAGTTGTCTGCACCAGGAGGTTCTTAATAGCTTCTAGGTAGGAATGTGAAGAAATGTTTTGAAATATTTGATTTGTGAAAGGTCATTTAAAAGCACTAAATCATTACATAACCCTATTTGTGCAAAGAGAGAGAACACACACTATTGGATTGTTTTCAAATTCCTACACGAGTGTAAGGGTATATCCTACTTGTTTTATTCCACACCAAAGGATTGTTTTTTAATGGATTGTGTGTTACTCGATTGTTTTCGTACCATACCAAGGACATAGCTACTCTTGTTGAGTTGTGAACCTTATAAATCTTGTGTTCTTGTGGTTGTTTGTGTTCAACAGGGAGGAAACTCATTAATAGGAGGAGAAGGTTGTTTCAAAAAGAAGGAAAATTAAATTGAAAATGATATCACTGATTCACCCCCTCCCCCTCTCTATGATACTTGGATCCTGACTGGGAACTTGAAAAAGGTATAAAATAAACAAAAGGGGCTTTATGATAACAAAAATAACTTTTTTAAAACTCACTATATTTTTGAATTTGATCTTTAATAATGTAATATTGGAAATAATAGAAATTTTCAGTCAATTTACTTATTAAATAAATATTTTATGTAATAATGTTTTATCTATTTAGAAGTTTTCCACCCACATCACTTATAAAATAGCCCCTAAACTCCTCATTTATACAAATTTTTATAAAATAAAATTAATATATCTAATATATTACAATTTTGTTATGTTTATGTATTGAAATATTCAAGGAAATAAATTTTTATTTTATTTTTGTCTTATCACCTTTTTTAATTTTTTGAGGGGGAACCTTACATGACCAATAGGCCTAGTAGGCACTGGACTAAATAAATGACCCTGAAGGCCCCAAAGACCTGATAAAACATCAAATATCATCCTCATCATAATAAATATACTTATTAAACCAACCAACTGGTCATGTTTTCATTGTTATTAGTTCATTGTGTTGATATACACGATTCTTAGTACCAATAACTGATGACATACACTTCATTCATCTTTATCAGTCTCGTAAATATAGGAGGAATAGCTCTTAAAGTCCAATATGAAGCTTATTGAGGTATATGGAATGATTTTATACTGTTTTTTAGTTGTCTCCATTTCTATGGTCCATCAATTCCACTGTTTTTGGTTCACTAATACCACCTTCTTGGATCCACTAGATCTCTTTGATTCCCACACACGAAAAGGACTGTCGTATCTCATTGCCTCTAACATCGGTGATCTCGACCACCCCACCACTGAAATCCATTGACTTTATAACTCCATCTATATGATACTAAATCATGGAAAAATTGATCTTACATTCCTCATCCTATCGAGTGACCCACTATCACTTTCAAGGAATCCTACCCCCCAACATCATAGATAAATCCATAAAACCCCAAATTTTAGGGTTCCACTATGATTTGATCATGGGCTCTGATGTAGGAATCATTGTTTTCCATTACCACTAGTCTAGACCCCAAATTCTTATATTTTTTAATTATAAACTTTTTTAATCTACTTTTCCATACTATTAGAAATGAAAGCATCACTTGTGCATAGATACAATCTATGGTATTCATGGAGTGATGTGTATTATTTTTCATCATTGGATCACATGGATGGATAAAAATATTTATTTAGTACACAAATATGATCCATATGAAATAATATTTATTCTGTAAGAATAAAAAAGTATCTACCTTTTTTACCTCCAATATTTTGGAAAGTGATAAAACCACTCATGTGTACTTATAGACAACCACCTCTATGAAGTGACGTGATTCATTTTTTCTTTTTTTATTTACAAAGATAATCAAAATAATATATTTAATGAATATATATGATATATATATTATAAAATTATTTTAAAAATAGTAACCATTGTATAATTTCTTTATTTTTTAACCATCCTGATAATTAATCATCATATGTACATGCAAAAAAATGCCTCTATGAATAAAGAATTTTTTTTCTAATATTATTAACCATTTAAAAAAACCATTTACTATAGTCAATATAATAAACTAATTTTGGAAAAATTGACTAGTCGATGTAAGAAAGTACTATAAAATGAATCGATGTCAAATGATCATAAAATGAATTTGAAAGTTTTATAATAGATAAAAATGTTATTAATAAATCATTTAATAAATTTAAATTTTGTTTCATGGATATGAAATTTTTTCAAACAAGAAGAAATCTGCGCTTATGGTTTTTCAATAAAATTCCAATCTATTGTGACATAATTTATTTTATGCACCTAATTTATTTTATAAGGTGTAAATAATTTCCCTTTGACATATTATATAATAAATTCCAACATATTAATTGTATTTAATGTTTCAATGAAAATTTCCTATTTTATGAGGTTTTGATTCAAAAGTTATTAATGTCCTAAGTGTTTATTTTACAATCTATCTCTTATTAAAGATTGTTCCTATTTATATTTACATTAGATGATTTATATTCTTTTTACCTTATTAAAACCAATAGTTTTTATTCTTATATAGCTATTTATGTAGTTTCCATGCTTTCTTTAAACTTTTCCTCACTTTAGTAGTCAAAAAGTAACAAATATTTTCATTAATGAAAACTGCTCTTTTTGTATCCACATAATCTTAACCATTAGCATTGAAATAGTTTAGGCGTCACTAACTGTAGGTAAAAATCCATAGAAATAAAAGTTTTCCAACAAATTCCAAGTGTTTAAACAAAAAATGCTTTGGGTAATGGTTTACAATTTTTAAAAAGATCTCACTAAACACACACATAACAAGAAAAGAATAAATAGAATAAGATACATCTATATAAATGATGCATAACCAAAAATAATAATAAATAACCCATCAAAAATTGTAAATACAATTTATAAAATACTGACATCAAAGTAACAGTGGAATAGTATAAAAATAAATTCTAAAACTAAAAACTAGTAAAGACTTCATCACATAGGTGGAACCACTCTAGAAAAAATGCAGATAGTAAACAACACCATCCATACCAATCATGATAATAGCATCAAGGAATGATACTAGTGATGAAAGAAAATTTCCACTTCCCTGTATCGTAATAAATAAAATTTATAAATGCACCAATGTTCCCCAGAATGGGGTGAGAATAATACTCAGTGTTTAAAATAGAAAAAATATAGATAATCATTTTATACAATTCATAAATCGGTTACATAAAATTCTAAAATTTTCAAAAATCAAATTATTAATACCCACCACTGAGCATAACCATCCACTTTCCACATCTCCACACACACATGAAAGCCATGAACTACGTCTACTCATGACTCTTAAATCATCAATTCACTAATACATCACTTGGTGACCCAATTTAAAAGTGGTTCTCTAAACCATAATCATTCAAAAGGTTTCTATTATTCAATGGTGGTACTTCTTAATATAATCCATAAAAACTAAAATAAAGACACTTTAAAAAATCTATAATGATTTACCCATTAAATCCTTCACTAAAAACATATTTTTTCATGAATTATCAGATAAAAACTTTGATTCCATGTTTTAATAACCATCCATTTGAAATAATTCAACAATAGGGATTTTCATGATATACTTATAAAATAATTTATAATAAAAAGGAAATAATGATTTAGGAAAACCCAATACATCATGTTTGATAATAGTATAATGGAATAGAATTCACCAACCTTAAATGAAAGGATTTCACTGCCCAAAACTATGAGAAATCAAAAAATAAGTAGTGAGAAAATATTGAGTCTCACCCTAAAACACTAGATGTATAGAAACATATCCAAGGAAGAAACAAAGAGTTAAAATAATAGATTTCAATTAGAAGTCCACATTAAATATCCCTCACAAAGTTAGTATGTGGATATAATGTGATTCCCCCATGATAGACATGATGATTGTAAATTTCAAAAATGGATTTGATAGACAACATGCCCTAGTGGAGCATAAAATAGGAATGGTTACTAATAAAGAGGTGAGATAAAGGGTGTGTGGAACCACTTGCCAACATGACCTGGTGTACAGTTTTTGGATATTTTGGGCTCACTATGATATGTGCTACATTGGGATAAGGTCTCTCTAATTGTGGTAAATAAAAATCCACCTAGAATTCCCTACATAAGGGTATATATTTCCCTGGAAATTTTGGGCCAACCCATGTTTCACAAAAGTGATGAAAACAAACCATTCCAAACACTAGGGTGCAATAATGATCGTGGTGTGGAAATAGAAAGGAAAACCACTTCCAAATTCACCAAACACGTCTACCAAACTCTCATACATTAAAAAACCCTGAGAAATTCTTTAAAAATTATGATCATAAAGACATTGTACAAACTAGGGGTTTTACATTTTCCCCACCATTTGAATTGCTATCCTTGAAAATATAGACATCGATAGTTTTTTGGAAATATTTTGTCTATTAATTAATCATTTGTTCTCGTATTCCCATGTTTCCATCTAAATATTTCCGTGATTACACAACATCCATACTAAAGCTTTAGTTTTCACTATATGATATTCTCTTGTCTCTCCACAACCCAGACTAGGATATTCATAAACATTTCTTCCGATTTATGAGTAACATTATTTAGAATGATCACATGATTGGGATATAGGTGATACCCTTTTATTTTAGAGATTCATACTACATTATTGATGATACTAAATGTTAGTGGTAAGGATTACTAATATGAAATATTTGTAATTAGTTAAATAATATTAAATTGTTTATAGTAATATATATACAACATACTAAATTTTTCTAAGATTTCATAACCAATTCTCGATAAAAATTTCAAGATGATATTGTAACTCACATCAAAGGAAACTGGTTTTTGATGATGATATGCATAAGATTTCAATAAAATAGGATCCATGTCCATCCACTTCTGGATCATATGGATCTTTTTCTTAGTCGCATGACCAAGACTATGTTCAATCAGTTATATCTCCCATGTTTCTAACCAAAATAGCAGAGAAATAAAATGAAATTCACACAGTTCCTTAAATGTAGTCATATTTATCATCTCTTGGTAGTTTATTTTATAGAATAAATCTAATAAAAGAATATGATCTTCCCATAATCCCCAAAATCCCATGGAACAAGCTCTAAGAATATAACCAATCATCTAAATTTTGAGTAATGAAAATCTATTTTTTTGGATGATAGGTATTTCTCATTGTCAATTGAGTTTTGAGATCCTATTTTAATGATCTCCATAATTGATAAGTGAATCATGGATCTCTATACGAGATAATAGTATCTGGAACTCCATGTAACATGAAAACTTCTCAAATATATAACTTTTTAAAATTCTATATTATATATGAAATTATGATTGGGACTCAGTGTTCCGAATTAGTGATTCAATCCACTATCACCCAAATAAATTCATGCTTCCCAAACATCCTTGGTAGAACTATGGAAAAGTATATCATACTTTCCACCAACTTCCACATAAATATAGTCATAGATGGTAACATACCAATGATCAGTTAATGTTTATCCTTTACCTATTGATAATTATTTCATTTCATATCATAATATATAATCTTGTGCTTCTTAACCTAATAAAAGAAATCAACATTAAACACCTCATACATTTTTTGAATACCCAGAGGAATATCACATTTTGAATAGTGATATGTTTAAAGAAGTTGTTCTTGGACATATTGGGGAATATGAAATGTTTCAAAAGGAATAACAAAGAGTTTACAACTTATGTCTCTAAATCATATGTCTCCCCACTATTTAGGTTTTACCTAATAGTGATGCAATATTTTTTTAATGTTATCCTCCATAATATAGACCATAAGGTCATAAATAGAATTTTGGGGGAATAAAATAATATGATCATCTTCTACATCACTATTTAGATATATGTTTAAAATTATGATATACAACTTCTAGTTAGAATTAAAATATTTGAAAAATTCATTATATGAATGTTTAATAAAATAATCTACTATATAATTCCCTTTAGTAGTTGTGTACACTGAATCTAATTCAAACATTTTGATATATTCCACCCAACTTCATTTCTGAAAGTTTAATTCTTTATAAGAGAAGACATATTTAAAACTCTTATAATTAGGAAATACAATGATCATCTCCCCAAAGAGATAGTAGAACTGTGACTTTAAATCATGATAATTTTTAGATAATTCTATGCCATCTGCAAGACAGTGCTTCTCATAATCTTTCAACCATTATGGAATAATGGACACAACATGATATTCTAATATGAGAACAAAGCCCAAATCAGATTCAGATGCATCACAATACACCACATAACTCTGACCTAGTTCTATAAATATTAGGATGTATTGACATAAGGTATAAAATACAAGAAAAAAATTGGTGGCCATATTTCAAAGTGAGTGGAACACACATTCTCATCAGATAATTCCTAGAAGAATAATGACTCATGAAATTCTAAAAAAACCACTAATATTTTCCCATTAATTATAGAATCTTTTTTATCTCAGAAACATTCTTGGGTTTTTTCAAATAGATGACTGCTTCAATCTTCCTATTGTCAAATTGAATGACCACTTCAGAAATTATATGGTTTAGGAAAAAAACTTCTGGTTTCCAAAATTCACATATATAAATGATGGTCATGTAATGAAAACATTAAAATTGCCATGTTCTCTTCATAGTCCTTTATTCTTTGATCATAAACCAAAATATAATCAATTAATACCATGATGAATGAATCGAGGTAGCTATTAAACATACATTTCTTCAAATCCATGAATATTATATGTGCATTCATTAAGTAAAAGTAAATGATGAAATTTTTTAATGGCCATAAATACTATAAAATGTTGTCTTTGTAGTACCCTATTTTTTATCGATGATACAATGAAATCCCAATCATAGGTCAATTATAGAGAATAAATTAGATCCCATTAATTTATCAACAAGATCATTAATTGGATGAATTGGATACCAATTATTGATTTAAAATTTATTTAGTTTATGAAAATCAATAGATAATCAAATAAAACTATCAACATTCTTCTTAAAAATAACCTATTTAGAACAAGGTGATTCTCTAGGCTTAACTAGTCCTTTACTATCTATCACTTCTGGCCAGAATTTTAATTTTAAAACACCTTCAGATCAATTATATAATTTGGGATTGAAATATAGATTTCTCTCATGTGCAGTTGAATAGAAAATTTGTTTCACAACAGAGGTGGGTTTCTATTTAAAGATATTCATATATCAATCCACTATGGGAAAAAGAGACATATTTTCTACTTCATCAGCAGTTCTTAGCGACAACTCAACTAACTAACCTATAAAATTTCCATCCACTAAAACTAAATGTTACATTATACATATATTTTTCCCTAATTCCTCTTGAATACATGAGGAAAACCATTAGGGGATGTGAATGTTTCTTGTAAAGTGTAGTAGCCTGTTTAGGATTTAAATTCCAATAGAAAATCTATTCAACATATAAGATTGAAAATATTCAAGTCCAGGGTTGTGAAACCTAGATAAACTATACATTGTCAATGGTAATGGAATACACCAGTAATGTAAACCCGCTCTACTCTCATTGTCTAAGGGTTGTATTAATAATCATTAAATTAGGAATAATTTCCATATAAAACAATAATTGTTTAACTATAAATAAAGAAAGAAAATAATGTTATTCACCTATATAATTAAAACATGAATAAGAGTCATGTTTTAGAGAATGGTACCTTGGAATATGGAGTGACCCAGTTTCCTAATCGAGATAGATTATTTTCCTCATTATAATTATTTATAAAATGTTAAAAGATAGCTCTTTCTGTGTCGTTGAGGTGTATAGTTGACAATGAAAAGGTTTCTAGAGGTATCCTCATTCTCTTCGGTCTGAATAAAAGAACTATCCTTTTGGGAATATTCTTCCCGAGAATAAAAAATATCATGATGCGCCACACTAGTTCCACCAATTTATTTCATATGTTTATAAAAATACTTATAGAGATTACCATTCATGATTTAGTTGGGGAAATTCCTCATTGGTGTAATGAAATAATTATTTCTGGAAGTAAGTGAGATACAATAGAAAGTAATTGATTCATTATTGTGACGTGGTGGACAATAGACTGATCTACTAGATTTATTCTCTATTTCTTTACTACCATGGGAAGAACCCTCATTCTTGAAATTATTATTTATTTTGATGATTCCACTAACACATACAGGGACAAAGGTGTCCCCTCTGCCAAATATTACTATAAGGTATATCTACCTAATTGGGGACTTATTTATCATTTCAAAATACTCAATGATATAGTTCATTACTACCTTTGAGTGATCTTCAGGTTAGAGACCCTCTTCAATGATTAGTTCCACTATCCTCTCTCTAGTAGAAACCTCTAACTAAAATTTAACTAGGTGAGTGGATTTATTAGTGTATTAATTCATAGACATACATACTTATTCAACTTTGAAGAATAATGAATATTTTTTATTTTAAATATTCAAAGAATAGTTTTTTTATTGAAAATTCCACAAATCCATTCCAAGATAGATTTTAGTCGAACTTATCATGAATACTTATGTCTCGCCATAATAGCATCATGTCATCAATCATATAAAATCCTATCATGACCCTCAGTATATATGGAGTCTTCATGAATTAAAAAATTATTGTCATCCAACTCAATAATAGCTTTGTTTGTTTTGGTATGTAATCACTGAGAAATGATTGAGGGGTTTTCTCTAGATATTATATTGATTAATTCACTTGATGAATTTCCTCTATCCAAAGTCCCTTTCAAAAAACTTGAAAATCCATCACTCACTAGTTTCACATTCTTTATAAAAGTGGAATTTTAGTTATACAAAAATTTTAAAAATTTAAGAATTTAGAACTTTTACTATTTATCATTTAATTTATTAATAAAACAAGAACAATATCATAGGTACAAACTCAAGTAATCTTGTGCAAGGAAATCTTAGTAGGAAGTATCTTATCTAATTCATGATACTATAAATCAATATCTAAACCCATGATGATGAGTTAATGATACACCTTCAAGTTCTTAACAAATATTTTTTTTAACTTGACTACCCAGATAACATGAAGTTTGACATAAAAAAATTTTTTATGTCATTCTTTGCAATAAATTTCATGTTCTGGCATATTCTTTTTCTTTGATAACATCCAAAATGAAGGATCGAACAAACTAATTCTATTTATAATATCTAAAATCTAACCATTGGCTCAGAAATAAATAATCTTTCATTTATATTGGGTGACATTACCTAGACACCAAGGATTATCAACAAAATTCCATGCATCTAAAAACAAAATACAGTAGCGAAAAATTTAGCATTTTTAAAATTCACTTAGTTAAAAATCACATAACAAAAGAAGAATAGATAAAACCATATACATCAATATAAAATATGAATACAAGACAAACCAACAATAAATAATGTGATAAAACAAAAAAACAGGATAATGAAGTTTCCAAGATCAGAGTAACAAATAAATAACATAAAAATAAATACTAAAACCCAAAGCTGTAAATACTTTATAACAAAGATGACCCCACTATAGAAAAATTCCCAGACACTCTACATATACATATTTACTAATCGTGACAACAAAATCAAGGAACAAAACTAGTGAATTAAGAAACATTCTCCTTCTTGATATCCTAGTAAAAAAATTAAAAACGAACCAGTGTTACCAATAAAGGGTTGAGTATAACATTTAATTGATAATCTCTATATACATCCTGACACAAACCACTAGGATAAGAAGATGTTAGCAAATTTACATTAAAACCAAATAAAATATGATAAATAGTTGATATAAGATACAAATAGATTCTGTAAAAACCAAAAAAATAATGTTGTAAATCATTTCCAATTGGTTTTACCATCCCTAATACACACCCACAAATATAAATGGAATCCATGTACCTCATTGTAATCTTGTTTAGTGAGTCACCCTTTAACAAAACTATCACTTGGTGACCCAATTTCATGGTGGTAATTTTTAAAATGATTCGTCCCAAGTTTTGTATTATTTAATTGGAGTACTTTATACCAAGATCCATACCACATGAAAAGGATCACAACTGAAACCAATACTCTAAGTTACAAGTTAATTAATACATTGAAAACATAATTTTAATATGGATTATTAGGAAATAAATTTGTTTACATGATTCAAATTCCATCCTTTTGAAATAATTCATAAAGAGGGATTTCATGGTATTATTCATAAATAATTTACATGTAAAACATATGAAATATTTAGAAAAACACAATACATCATGTTCTACAATAGTATAAAAGAAGATAATCCACCCCCCTCAAACAAAATAATTTCACTACCCCAAAATGAGGGAGAATAATATGCATCAAAACTAGATATTGGCTTCCCAAAAGAACTCCTAAAATGATTAACACGAAAATTCTAAGGTTTAAAATAAAACTAAAATCTAAATAAACCTATCCATAAAAGAAGGAGAAGGGTTATAAGTAGTGATTTTAACTACTAAACAAAATAAAATGTTTATATATAAATATAAAACAAGGATAAAATGAGATTCATCCAAGGTAGGTGTGAAGATTATATATTTAAAAAAAAAATTTGACAAACAACATACCAGGGAAGATCATAAAATGGCTGCAGTCTCTCCCAAAGAGATGAGACCCAAGAGATGTGGCATTTCTAGACAACACACCTAGGTAGATACTTCTTGGATTTTAAGTCTCACCATGCCCAAGGATATAGAATGGTAGGTCCCATCTAGCTATGGTATATAACAAGATACTCAATATTCCATGCATAATTCTATAGACTACCTAACCCATTTGGGAAAGCTCGTGTTATAAATGAGCACCGGAAATACTTCACTCCCTATATCATGGTGTGGTGATACCCATGGGACACCAATAAAAAGGTCAAACACTTCTAAACAAACCAATAACCTCAATAATGATCCCACCATCATATAAATACATAGAAATGGATTTAAAATACAAGGAGCATAACAAAATACCTTAAACAGTGGATGTATCAGTATTTCACTTTTTTGACTTGGAATCAATCTCTACCATATCCATATTCTTATAATTTTTATGAATTTTTTTCTACATTTGAATGGATAAAAAATGTATTTATTGAAATTTTTTTATTTCATTACAAAGGTTTATAATTTGTATTTATAAATTTTTCTGAATATGGAATTTTTTACTTTTTACAAAATGTGAAATAAATTTTCTTTTTGACATATATGAAATTAGCTTCTTTTCCATCCTCCATGATTGTTAATAATTATTTTCATTCCTTGATAAGTGTTTATATTTTTTCAAAGAAAATAATTTCCCATTATGTTATGATTTTTTTTATTAAATTTAAAGTGAATTTTTTTAAAGATTGAAAATATTTTTTAAAATATTTTATAACCTTGTTTTTATAACAACGTTCCATGACATTTAAGGATTTTTATTTTTAAATCATTATTTCAATTTTCTTCATCAATTCTCAAAACAAAATTCATTTATTTTAAAACATTATTTATAATAAATTGATGGTCTTCAATGAACCTTTTTTGATTTATGGGTCATACCATATTTCGTGATCATTCACTTTCATATGGTTATATTATCTATCACTCTGAATTATTCATTTGAAATGATTTTTCTCCATTATATCCATATTATCGGTATACTGAATATTTAATTAGTATTATTTCTACTACTCTAATTTCTTTTAAATGATATATTTTTTCAATATATTTTTTTTCAAAGAACCTTGTTATGAAATTTATTTCGTTTACTATTGTAGGATTGGTTTTATATATACTAGAAGAATAATAGTTTTTAATATCTCATTTATCAAATTGGGTTTTATAAACCAACATGATAAATTAGTTTCCATGGGGATTAAAAATTAACCAATGGTAATTATCATGAAATTAGATAAGCTACATTGATTATAAAATAACATATATAGTAAACCATATTTTCTATGTCAGTTATGGAGTATCCAAAGTAAAAAATCCAATTTTATACAATTGATATTAAATAACTCACACAAAAATCTTTTCCTTAACATGGTAATGTGTTTATTTTATTTTATGTTTTCAGATGTGCGTTCAATTTCACCCATGATAGGATATAATTTTCTTGCCAAACCTCCCTCAGTCATCAATGTCTCACATTATTTATCTACACCATTATTCTTCTCATCACCACTACTCATCTCTCTCTCCATAATCAACACCTTCTATACCACCTTCTCATCTACCACTCTCATATTTGACTACTTCACTCTGATATTTCTTCATAGTTTGTATTCGTATTTCTAATTTTTCATGCATATAAGGAGTGTTAAATGTTATAAATCCATTTTTTTATTTCTATTTGATTGAATTATTTTTTTAATGTTTATTATAAATCATGTTAATTTACTAATTAATGGGGTTTTATGTTTGTTTAGTTGTTGTTTTAGGTATGTATAATGGATACCGAAATAATTATAATATATTTATTTTGAGGATTGATTTTCAGGATATGAAATTAAAGGTTAAGGTTTGATTATTCATTTCATTCTTCAATATATCTCTTAATGGCATCGATTATTCATGAATTTGGAGTTATTATATAGGATATGAAAATTCCATATTGAAGAGAAAATGATTTATTTTCACATGTTAAGGGATTAAATGAATCATTTTAATTTTTATATTTTAATGATGATGAATTTCAGAATTTTTTAATTATATGTGATTGGGTAGGTGTCTCTTCTCAATTATAATATTTTGTTATTTTTTATATATTATTAATTGAGTGTGACCTATTGAGCACTTATTAAAGTAAAGACATGTCAAATTAGTAATTTATACAAAATAGTAATTTTGGCATAAAAAGGTTAATGATATGTTTGTGGATTTTATAACATTTGGATTTGGAATACAAATTTGGTATTTTTCCATCTATCGGGACTTTTTTAAACTCATGATATACAAATATCGATTAATATATATCATGTGTAGCATAGTTTTTTATATTAATATTTGACAATAATATATGAAATTATAGAACTGTTTCCCACAGTGTATGGAACTATTAATATCATATTTTGTATTTTTATATATTTTCTATTACACATAGATATTTTTTCATAAAATTTTATATTTTAATTAAAAAAAATATTTGTAGATTCTTGTATTATATTTTAAAATAGTAAAAAATTATTGACTTTCAAAATTTATTTGGCCATTTATATTATTATATTTCAATATTTTTAATGTTATTTTAAAAGTAAATTTGAAATTTTATTTTAATATATATTTACTAATATTCTACACATGAAATTTTTAATAAGTGATAATGATTCATAGTTGGAATAATTCTAGGAAAACCATTAATGATTGTGAGGAAGGGGTTGATGCTTTTTTAAGGATTTCCAAAAAAATGTTCTAGAAAATGTTCTATTTTTATAAATATCTTATAATTGCTTAAATATAAGATAGTCACATACTAGAGAAATAAAATTTCATTTAATATCTCATGGTTTTAATTTGAGAAAAAAACCTTGGAATTAACATGATGAGATTGGGTATAATTCATAATCTATTGATAGTGAATATTTTTTAAGGATGATAAATATAGTCAAATTTAATAAACAATTCCTGATATTAATGTTGATAACATTTACAATGAATTGATGATCAACAACATATTTGGTGATTCTAAAAAACCATTACTTCAAGGTTGTATGAAATTTATTATTTTATCAAGGGTGTTATGATTAATTAACTTGAAGGGTAGAAATTGAGGGAGTGAAATAATTTTTATAGAGTTTCTATAGCTGTTGAAAGTTATACTTACTGAAGAAAATGATCCTCCAGATTCAAATTATAATGGAAGGAAAATATTATTCTTTATGGGTTTATGGTATAAAAAGATTCACACAAATATATAAGATTGTGTACTATATATAAAGGAATATGAAAGTCTATTACAGTGTCCGAAATTTGAATCCTCACAATATAAGTTTAAAGAAAAATCATAAGTTGATTTAGAAAATACCATGAATCCAAGAAAATGAATTTGTTATCCTCTATGTTTCCTTGTTAAAATAACTTATTTTCAAAATAAAATTATATAAAATGTTTGTGATGGAATTTAGATGAGAAATATTTGATGAAAAATTACATCATCTAACTCATTGTCTATAGTATAACAAAACATATCAAGAGTTTCCTTTCAGAATATATTTAGAAATATCAGACATGGATTAGGAATAGATAGAAGGAATCCATATCAGATCCTTAATAAAAAATAGGTTAAGACCTATTTATTTGTAATTTTTAATGTATCTACTAAATCATTTTGGTAGAAAAAATATATTATATTGAGTTTCATGATTTTTTGAACAAAAATAATAGAAATTATATTAAGTTATTATTGTCACCATTAATTGATTATTTTAAACTTTTAGGGGTAGAATGTATCATAGTATATGGTAATTATAAAATAAAAAAAATTAACCACAAACAATTATTATGTTCACTTAAAATGACATTGCAACATGTGGAACTTTTTTTATTAAATTTAAATTGTGATAAAGTATTTTGAATTTGTGAACGCTGAGAAATTTTGTTTTTCTGGTTCTTTAATTGTATCAATGTGTCACAAGACTATTTTAAAAATGTAAAAAATTCTGTGTCACTAAAATATTTAAAGTTAACAAGAATAAAATACCAGTATTTTCATTTCAACAAACAAAAGAAACTACAAGTTTTATTTCATATAATAATACCCATCCATGTTAGAATGAATATGATAAACATATTTTTTTCAATTTCATTCGAATAAAATTAACTTTCGTAATTTAATTGATAAATATAGAGAATGATATAGTTTATAAACTTTTTCAATTGGAAATATACATTCCCCTATCTTTTTTTGATATCATGGTGCACTTAATGGTTCATTTTCTACGAAAATAAAGCATCGTATCCATATATATCTATTTCATATGTATCCTTCTGAATGGAATTTGAAAATAATGATTAGATTTGTTAAGAATATATATATACTATAATAATAAATAACTAAGAATTGTTTTTCTGAGGAGGATTTATATTTTTGCACAAACAAATTATCTATAGTGAATCACATAAATTTTCCAACATTTTTTCATGAACAAGACAATTTTTTGTGGAAAAGGAATATATTGATTGAATGTAAAATAATTTTTATGTGAACAAATAAAGTAGGTACATTTAAACATCCTGAATTACCTAGATGATTATCATCCTTATATAAAATTTTATAATAATGTTTTAAAACAATTTTATTAAGTGAATAAAAATATGTGGATATTTAATGGTCATAAAAAATAATAATTTCATTAAATAGATCATAAAGGGTATACCAAATTGATTTGAAACATTGATATGGTTATTGAGAGATCCAAGATTAAATTTGATAACATGGTTTGGGTATGATATTGATGGTAATAAATTTTATATAAATGATCAGAAAAAAGTGAATTTAGAATAGTAGTGTATTGTTGTTCACCAAAGCCATGCATTGTTTGAGTGAAAAAGAAAAAAACTTATCTCATCATAAGTTAAACATTAAATCATTATTGAATAAATATTTGAGATTTATTAAATTAAATTTTCAGTTCTAGAGATTTTCCATATTTGAATTATTGGTAGTGATAATGTTACACACGAATTATTTTTATGAAACTAGTTTATGTGAATAGATAGGAACTCGCAATTAATCCCTTTAACATGTTAAACCATTAGAAACATTTATACATTCCCAATTAAACAAATGTGATTTGTTCTATCATTTCAAAAGAAAAACTTCCTTTTTCCATTAAAAACATTATGAGTGTTATTTAATTTTGATCCTACTTCAATGAAAATATTATCAATGAAAATTTTCAGGACAAATTAGAAATTGTTTGTGATATAAAAATTTAGAAAGGTGAAGAAATATGGGAAAACAACCCTTTTGTAATTTTATAATATTATAGGTATTACATATTTATTGTTTAAATATTTAAATTTCATAAGATATAAGATATATTAGTTTTATTCATTTTACATAACACATATATTTTAAAAATATGATATACTATTTGTTTAGATTTGTTTAGTTTTATTTTAATCAATTTTGGACTATTCAACATTATATGTATATTTTGATTTTTTTTTGTTTTTTTCTTATGGTAGGTTTTTTTCTATATAATTTTATGTTTTCAATACATTTAATGTTTTTTAGACAATTTTAATTACTAAATAATAAGATATAGAGTGTTATAAATACCTATCTTATTATTTTTTAGAAATAATATAATGAATATTATAAGAATTAATATGTTTTTTTGTTTGTATAATTTTAAATTTGAAATTAAAATATTTATATAATAGTTTTATTTTAATAAACATTAAATTATTTAATTTCGTTGTATTTATACTATATTATTTAACATTAATTTTAATATAATTTAAGTTAAATACTTTAGAAAACATGAATAAATATGTTTTTAGTTTAATTTAATTTTTGTTAGATTATTATTTTTAATTTAAATTTATATATAACAATATTATTTGTATATTTTTATTTGAATTGTTTGGTAATTTTATTTTTAGGATAATTTTATATCAAACAACTATTTCTCCTAAATAATAAATGGAGGATTTTGAAAAAAACAGCTAATAAGAAGCCTCCTCATCATTTTTTATAAGATCATTCTACATTGGCAGGGGAAAAAAGGATTACTTGGTTGCGAGATATGGTAGAATATTTTTACAAAAATTATCAGTATCTCGTGTCTAAGATCAAATGCTATATATTTATTTTAATGATAATAAAAATACTTGGTGTAAAAATTTAAATTAATTTATGAATCATTCTTCAATGAAATATCTAGAGAAATTTAGAATTTTTATTTGGGATTTAAAAATTATCGACAGAGGGAAAATATCATAATTATAGGACACAATTTTGAAAAGATCATTTATTATTATTTTACTTATATTGATTTGTTACTACTATCATATTTTTCCCTCCATATAAAATGAAATTAAAAATACTTATTAGTAAATAAGTCCATAAGAAATGTTTCTCTTTGACGGATGAGGGATGGAGGTATTTTAAATAATCCCACACATTAGATTTCATTTTTTTGGGAAGAAAAAAATATCATGTGATATATATAATTTATATAATATGATAAATTGAATTATTTTTCTGATAGTAGATGAATAGTATAATTTTTGGTATGTGTAATGATATCATTAAGATCTTTTGGTTGTATAATAATGGAAATCATATTGATTTTTTACCTTAAATTTACTACAATTTAGTTGATCTCATACAGAGATTCGATCCAAAAATATACACCTTCAGGATTTATATCATGGAAGTTATAGGATATAGGATTAAAAATTAATGGCTAAATGTTTTCAAAAAATGAGTGATGAGTATTTAAGCACTACATAGATTGACACTCCTCACCCACAATATAGTAATAGAAAATAAAAGAGCACCTAAATGAGAAAATGGAAGATATGTTATACAGGATTCAGCGGTTACAGTTGAGAAGAATTTAAGTATTTATTTAATTTACTTATGTTATATAAGTTATTTTAACTCATTATATATTTTGATTCATTAATGAAATTGTCAGATATTCTATATAGGTTTTTTTTATTTATAAAAGAACACATGGGGCCTTCATACCTAAGGGTAGGAAAGATATTTATATATTTCATTTGGAAAACCTGAGCACCTGTGACATATATGGGGATATGAGGTGGGTGTATCGATCAAAAAAAGTGTTTTATCATTCTAGAGACGCTTCAAAGGAAAATTTATATAAAGGTAAAAAATAAAATCTTTAGTGTTTAATGTTCACTAGATTGGTGAGATGATGGCGGAGAGAATTATAGCTTTGATATAGTGGATGTTTGTAGCTATATAAAGACCAATTTAGGCCACAAATCCCACTCATCCACCCTCTTTTTTAGATCCCACTTCTCCTCCTACACCTATATATCCAAATCCTACTCCTCCTCCCCAATAGTTTCTTATCTATTTTGAGTTATATATTGAGGTTACTTATCATAATATTGTTACATATTGAATTATATATTGTATTATAGATATTTTTCATCCTGAAAAGATATATATATATATATATATCAAATTAGGGTTATTGTGAAATATTCTGTAGATATATCCTCAAGAGTACCATTTCGAATGGATAAAATCACTATAGTTTAAAAAAATTATCAACTATTTTTCATTTTTTATATCTATACTAATCTGTAAATTTTCCACCATGTTATTTATAAATTATATACTTTATTTCATATCGATGTAATTTTTTTGTATATTTATATTGATATATTTAATCATTTTTTTACAATAATAATTTAAGGTCAAATACATACAGGTTGGACATAAATATTTATTGGGTACTATGGATTTAACTACTACTTCTTATATACGTTATAAATTATCAAAAAAAATATATTTTCTATTTAGAGTTTATGAGATTCCAATGGATGATAAAATTTGTTGGAATTAAATGAATTTTATGATTTTGAAGAGGGAAATCTTTGAGTTTCAAACTAAATATTTTTGGACATTAATATGATTCATGTCTTTTCTATATAATCTAATTATCATATTCCTTTCAATTATTTTAATTTTAGAGATCATAACACTTGAGTTTGTTTTGTATGATGTATAATTATACCCTTTTATTTAGTATGATAGGACATTAGTAAAAAGAGTTCTTTACCCATAATTTATCTCACCAATTATAATAGAAAATAATGAAACAAAAATAAGAACATATATTTCTGAAATATTTCAAAATAATTTAATTTAATGTCTGATGCATCCTTATCAAGAAGGGTATGGAACACATATTTCTTAAAGTGCTATTTATATTTTATAAATTACTAATCACATTGAATTTATATTTTATAGAATCAATTGGATATTCTGTATCTTTTTTCAAAAGAGATGATAATTTATGGTTTTTCACTATACACGGTGATATAAGAATTTTTTAATATATTGGACAACTAAAACTTATTATTGAAATACTTATATATTATAATAACATTTATTTTTATTTCATTCATATAATTTTCATATAGTTCATACAATTAATTTATATATATAATTGGAAAAGCGAAAATCAACATCAAAATGTGTGCAAAAAGATGAATTATCATTTATAATTACTAAATTTTAGCTACAAGTAGTGAAAATGATATTTTAAATTGAAAACATCATTGCAAACATAACTATAACCCAAAAAAATAAGAAATAAATTATTGATATTATATTGTAAGATTTATGTTATAAATAATTTCAACTGAAAGATTTATAAAATTTTACAAGGTTTAATATTATGATAAAAAATTATTTATTCTATCTTATAATTATCTTGATAATACATGTTAAATGATTTCATTTTAATTTTAATTTTTTTATTTCCCCTCCATTACTTTAAAAAAGTTCTAAATCATTTATAAAAAGTTTGGGTGAAATATTTCATAGGTTTGATTAAGTTTTAGTTTATTTATAATATATATTTTAAAGTTTAAATTTCATATTATAATATAGATATTATTTGAATTTTTACAGTTACATCATAGTCTTGTTTGTAATTGTTTTCTAGTTTTTTGTGTTACCTTATTGTGGGGATATTTTATTTGAATTTAATTTAGGTTAAAAATTATTTTTCACTTGTAGTATTATATTTCCAATATGAAATATTTTAAAAAAAATCTATTTTTAATGTGTTTTATTATATAACCTATGAGAAATATATTTTATCAATCAATTATTTACAATAATATTTTTGGTAAAAGGATTTCACATGAGTTACATAATAACTAATGTGAAAAAAACATTCCCATTTTTGAATATTTGACTAATTTATATGAATTATTTTTTAATAAATATTCTGAAATATATTTTTTCATGTTATTTACCAATAACCATTTTGAAAAACATATTTATAATGTTTCTTACAATAACGATGCTTGATAATCGACATTCCAATCAAAAAGAGGCTCATATAAAAATCTATTTTTCCACAAGTTGTATTCTCGATTAAATATAAAAATTTATCAATTTATTAAGCCATACTGATTATGTATTATATTTATTATACAATATATCATGAATTAATTTGACATATATATGTTTTACGTGGGTCCTGATAATAGATATCTCATTTATTTATCTATTAGTCTCTTGAGACAATGTAAAATGGGTATTGTTCAGTGTATATTTGCCAATAAAATGACAATGTTTTGAGAAAAGGACGTGAAGATAAATAAAATCTCTTCAAAACATCATAGATTGAATGGTTCATAATGTCTTGGAATACAGCCTTTTCAACAAGATCATGACATTCGACATTATACATTTTCTTTTATAATAATTGAGTTTTTATTGTCTTTATTATTGTCATTCTATTATTTTCTTTGTATATATCTCATGGATTATGTAATTAATAAAATTGAATTAATTTTTTATTATCCACCCTTATATATTGATTATACCTTATTTAATCATGATAACATACATTTTTATATACCCTAATGTAATAAATTAAACACATATTTGGGTTACTGGAGGTGGGGTTGCGAAAACTGGATTTCCGATGGGGAAAGCAATGATGAATTCCACTACCATAAGAACATTATTCACGGTGTAGTAGAACTGTATAGGGTCCACCATATGTTTGGGGAGATTATACTACATTTTCATTAAATTATAATTTTAATTAATTTATTGATATATTAATTAATGATGTAATGTGAGTGGGGATCCCTATTAGACTCATAATGGGTATAAACCCAATGCCACTATCATTTAATTAATTGAATGGAATGATTCCATATGCCTCACCAATTATCCCTGAGATCTATCATGTACCATAGTTGTGATTATAAATCATCATTCATATTACTTTGATTCTTATTTTATAATATTTTAGATTAGTTTTACTAAAAATATATTTTTAGGGATTTTTATTTAATTCCATGATTTATTACTCCTAAGAATAAATTTGGTTATGGAATCATACAAGCAGTCTACATCATATAACAAGAAGGTAGATTCAAAATATTTTCATTTTTATACATGTGTTTTTATGTCTTATGATTTGTGGGAATTAGGTGGGTCAATTTTATGATTAATAATAAAACCGATTATAGTTTAAATTTTTTTATGAGATTATTAAGGGTAGTTTCATGTGGGAAATGACAAAATCAGGTGTGATTTACATTCTCCTACTATGTTAATAGTTTCAATGATTGTTTAGTAAGTTATCACATATTGAAAAGGAGTGTTTCTTAAGATGGGATTATTAATGTGGTTCATTAGAAACATTAGGATTGTGTAAACCGTTTTAATACATTGTTATGTGGTTAATCAACTTGTGTAATACTTATGTCACATTTCTAATGGTAGATTAATGGAGGTTCACTATATTGTGGCTATAAGATTTTTGTTGATGCAACTCACTATTGGGTTAAGTCCATTGGGGTTTTGTGCGCATTAGAAAAGAACCATGAGGTGGAATTGATCACTATAAGATCATATGTGCGGGATATGTTAGGGATGATTTGGTAGTATTGTGAAAGAATATTTCCTATTTTCTATTGATTAATTCTATAATTTTGAGATATTTTTAAGGTAAATGGATTTAGAATGTGGTTTAATATTTCTTTATTAAACAAGAGTCCAAGTGGCTAACCATTTACTTGTTTCATGGTGTGATATGAGGAGTTATGGATTATTCTCCCTTAGGATATGTTTATATTATAAGTGAATTATCCCACTCTTGCACTAGATGAATTAAGAAAAAGTACACTATCTTAATTGGTTGATAATAGAGTAAAACTGGTTATATTTAATGTATTGGTTGATATATTTTTCACTTTAGATGCCCCAATATACATATGGATATTTTCTAAGGACATCATTGATAGTAACCTAATGAGTTTATATTCGAAGCTTGTATAGGCCCTCTAAGGTGCATTCAAACTTTAGAGTGATACATGTAAGGGTATAGTCCCAAGGACTACTTCATAAGGGGTTGGATGTGATATATATCAATATGAGACAATGTTTTTTTAAGATGGTCCAGGTGGATCCTCATTACTAAAATGAGCTATCATTTATTTAGAATTTTTGTATATTAACAACCAACTAGTGTTTGAGTTTTTTTTATATGTCATGTATGACATTGAATATAGTTATGTTGTAAATCACATTCCATATTACTAATATTTACATGTTTATATATTGTTACATGATTTATTGTTATTCATATTTCATCTGATATTAATTTTCTTTTTTGAATAATGTTTTTACTAAGGGTATAATAACTCCTTTAACACCTCTTAGACCCTCAATGATTTTTAGAAGCCATTTGTATATGAGGAGGAGCACATGAGGTTATGGAAACATCGATTTATACATCATTAAAAAGATAATAATTATGTATTGTACATGGAGGTATTTTTTGAAGACTAATATAATTTGGAATCTAGTAAGGTTTGTTTATTATTTTTGATATACTATGTGAAGATTAAGTTATGCATTGGGTATGTGGATGAATGTCATGTTATGTAACTTTCCATCTTATATGTAATATGAAGTCCATGTTTCTTGGGGAACTAAGATTTTGGTTTGGTTTTCATGATTGTAGTTGAGTTATTTTTTTTAAATATATAAGGTTTTATTCTATTGATTTATATGTTTCTCTCATGTCCTAGAGACGAATTTTGTGTTACAAATTCATTATTACAGTCATGTATGACTCAAATGACCTTCATGTGAATACTTAAGATTTTAATCAATTTTCTCTAAGGTATTTGGTTATTTAAATTGTAAAACATAAACTATGTCATGATCCACATATAGATTCTCATTATAATTTTCCTTATCTGAACCAGTATCATAATGTAGGGTGTTATTGGTTATGTGGATCCTATGTCATTGTGGAGTGTGTGATGCCAGACCCTAACACGGGTAGGTGTGGACATAAGGCTTGAGGGAACTTGACTTGAGTGTGGGTAGTGATGTTTTTAGGCTATAGGTACATAATTTAAATTACATATTTCCCTATTTGTAATATTTATATTATTATAAATATATTTATAATGTAATTTGGCTCTCAGTTATATTGCTCATGAATTACCTTTGTTAGTTTTTTTAAAGGTTTCATATATGGTTCCCCAAATGAATGAATTGATTAGAGAACATGATTGTTGATATTAGCATGACCACATTAAAACATTTTATGGTAACTATGGTAGCTAAGGAAATAAGCTAAGATAGGGTAGCAGTTTGGCAACCCACTAAAGGGATTCAGATACTATTCATTCAAATCAATGGCGGGGGGGGGGGGGGGGGTCATAACTTGTTCATAAAATATTTGAAAAATGTTTTTTAGTTAATTTTCAACAATTATTTCAATTATATTTTTGTAAAACCCTATGATTTTAAAGAGAGAATAATATGGTCAATAGTGTATTCAACACACAACACTGAGCTCAAACAACATACAAAATATTAATATTTTTTTCTAGGACTATTATAAACTAGTCATTGAATGGGAATGTATTAAAAGGATTAAAAAAATTATGAAATCTCTAGAAAATTCCTAATAACTAAAAATTTGTTTATTAATACTTCGAACATAAGAACTGAATTTTTAGTAAAATAATTTTATTTTTTAAAAATGAATTTTCTTCCAAAATAATTATTATTTATTTTTGTGAGAAGTTATTGTAGTAAATTTTCATATATTTTAGAAATTTAATTTTATAAAAATAATATCATTTTTAAACCAGAATATAAAAATTTTATTATGAAAAAATTTTATAATTTTTTTGTAAAGTTTTATTTTTGAAAAAACATTAAAAATACTAATTTTTATTGAAAACAATATTTTATTTTATATTATTTATAACATAAATTTATATGTTGGATTACTTTTAAAATATAATTACTTATTTTTAATATAAATAATTAACTTATTTACTTTTTAATGAATGTTATAGATGATTTTGTTTTAAAAGCATTTGTATGCTTACGAAAGTGTTTTTTTGAAAAAAAATGGTTTTTCCTTGAATTTTTCATTTTAATATTAGTTTTTTCATTAGATTATATTAATTAAATCATGAAAATTGGTTATACATTTGTAATCATGATTTCCATATTTTTTTAAAATATATCTCATTTATTTTTTTCATTTTATAAATTTTTGTAATGAAATAATTCTCTTAAATTTTTACACAACATCCACAGAATATTTATTTCATTAGTAGAAAAATAAAAAAAATATATTTAGATATTAAAGATAATTTAATTAGAATTAATTATTCTGTTATATGATTTTTAGGAAAATATAACATTTTAGGGATGATATAATGATTATATTTTAATTCTATGTCTATCATGTTGTTTTAAATTTAAAATTAAAGAATAGTTCTAAAATTGACATTAGTGAAATTTTATATTTAATAAAAATATTTTTAATGATTTAAAATTCCAAAAAATATTACCTATCATAAAATTATTAGGATATGGTTGAAAATATAAAAAATTATCCATTTATGGGGTAATATTCTTTTTATGGTTACTTTATTGACCCCTAAAGTGTAAAAAACATTATGCTCATTGTAATTGTGAAAAAGGATAATGAAGGATTAAAAACAATTAAAGGTAATAATATAGTATAAATATGTAAAAATTTATTTTATGAGATTATGATGACCCTATCTATTAAAATATTCTAAATATATCCATTTTTATCCATTTTTCATGATAAATAATTTATATCAACTTATACTTTGAGAAATTCATATTGTGCCTCTCCCCTATCTTATAAAATGGTTTCCCCCCTCATCTTTTCTTAACACATAAAAAGGCTATTAGATAGTCTAAACCACCCTAAATATATTTATTACAATCACTATCCATGTTCCAGATACCTTGTATTTTGTACAATATCAAACTCATAAGGGTTAAGGTGGAAATAATATGAACCTATTTGAAAAATTAGTATAGTGTTTTTCTAAATGTTTTAGTTTTATTTATTTTTCTAACTACTTATAATGTTATTCAAACATTATTAAATAATATCACCATTATAATACATTTAATGATATTTTATTATGTGAATGGAATAACCTAGATCAATATATTCTTTTATCAAATGGGAAAAAACACTCATTCAATTGTATGAAAAACTACAACATCACAAACTGATGTAATTAATTTTCTATCTACACCTCTCATAGATTTTCATAAGTAAGTAATTAATATACATATATAATATATTCATAAATTATAAAAAATTAATTAAAATTATGATATCATATAATTTCTTACCTTTCCATTCATTGAAAAATGATTACGTTGTTCTTGTTTATTTATGGATTACCACCTCCAAAAATATATGGGAATTGTTTTTAATTATTGCATTTCATTGATGGTATATATTAGGGTATATAATTAAATAATACTATATTTTTAATATAATTATCATTATTAAATTATAAAATAATTCTAACCTTATTTCCCCCATGATCTTTGAAAAATGGAAATGTTACTCATGCCCACATATGGCCTATCATCTCCATGATTATTACGTAGTTCTTTTTTCATAACAATATCTCATGGGGGTTTTAAAATTATAATTTATTTATAAAAATTATATTTAGGAAATTATTATTATTTATAATATTATGGGATAATAAATTCCTTGATCATATCATGCCCTCTGAATTTATTTTCGTCATATGAGTCGAATATCAACAAAATATCCCACATGAATTTAATTGATTAATTAATTTTATATAACATGGTATTAAATTAGATAAAAGTAATAATAAATATAAAGATTTTCTTAAGTAGTTATATAATTAACAAAATTATATTGTTCAATAATATAAGTAACACATGTGATGAGATAAGCTCGAAGTAAGAGACGTTATACATTAAAAACCTCATATTAAATTTTTATAAGATTTACTTTCTACATATTTTTTCCATGTCCATATATTAAAAATTATTTTATTATGGTATTTATATAGATATAAATGAATTATTAAATACATTAAATTATTATTTTTAATTTATTTAAATGGGTTTAAAAAGAATATTTTTAAATATTTTATATGGACTATTTTGGATTTATTTACAGAAGTAAAAAATAATGTTCTATTATTCTGTATACGGTATTGATGGATTTTAAAAACTCTACTAAAATTATTTTATATTTGTACTCCTATATAATATTACATTTTTTATTTAATAAAATATCTTATTTTCCTTTGTTCTATGTATTTTTTAAAAGTGTTTTCAAATGATGGGATATTTTGATATCATGATTTTTTTCATATGGGTGTAAGAGATCTCTCTAAAATACCCTTTATCTTTGGATTATGAACTTTATCTCTCTATATAACATTATATATATTTAGTGATATGTAAATATTTTAAAATTTGTATAATGTCTCTCACATATACACTTAACTTATTATTCCTTACATCAATGGGGAAATACATGACTTAAGTTCATTTTTTCAAACTCCTTATTTATGTAATATTCTAGGTAATGATATGAAAAATGATTATTCAACTCATTTATTTCTGGGGATAATTTTTAATTTTATGCCTTAATATTTATTTTATTTTATAGAACATATAATAATTTAAATGTTATGATAGGTGAACCTAAATAGTGCTCCATTGTATTGGGTATTGGTTTTGCCTCATGAGATGTTATGGATGGGATTTGGGAGTAAACCAAATACATAGAGAGACTCTATCTAACATGTGATATTTTCATAGAAGTTATCCTTCACTTATAATTATGTCATGTTTTTTTGTTTCTATGTTTCAGTTGTTTACATGATTTTATGATACTGTGTTTTTCATGTTATTCTCTCAAGTGATTATTCATGAGTTTAGGTTTAAAGGAAAGTATATGATATTTTATAAGGGTGTAATGTATAACTTTTTTGAAAATGTTTTTTTGTGTTCTTTTGACCATAAATGAACCATTATGTGGTTTATTTTTTATTTTTTATTTATTATAATTTTTTTTATGAATATCTTTCTTCAGAAAAGTTGGTTAATTGGGTAATAAATTGTTTATATCGATCCCTAAGTATAATTTTTCAAAAGAGAAATCATGTATAAGTATTGATGAACTAATGGTATTATTTCATTATTTTATATACATTAAGGATCTCTTGTCTGCTTATACCTCATTTTAAAAAGTTTTTATATAGGTTGATAAGCATTATTATGGGAAACAATGAGTTTGAGATGAAAATTGTCAAGATTTTTTATGAAAATAAAACATTTTATATCATAAATTTTATGTTTTTTTTGAAAAAAGTTGATAATAAGATGAAAATGAAACATTGAATTAAAACTGAGTATCATGTAATGTTAATGGTTTGGTCATTTTAGTTGGTATTAAAGGAAGTTTTTAGATAATTTTGTAGATAATGATGTTTTAATGAATGGTTATCTTAAGAGTTATGGGTACCATCATGGATTTCTAACTCTAAGGTTCATCAAAAGTTCAAAGAATTAGATTGTACTTTTTAGGTTTTAAGTGATGGAATTTTGTGGTAATTAATAATATTTTGAGATATTTTATATTAGATTGATGTACATGTGAAAATTATGTATAACATAATGTGATATTTGAAAATAGTAAATTTAATTTTTTTAACATACTTTTAAAAATACTAAAAATTTTAGGGTTTATATGATCCATGATATTGAGGTAATTATGGGTTATTACAATTTTGGATCATATGTTTTATCATATAGATAATTATTTTAATTATATGAAATTTGGTAAGTTAGTGATTATTGTTATTTTGGATGAAGTTCACTATATTAAAAACATATATGATTATTGAAAATGGAAAGGTTTTTGGATAATATGATATTATATTTGATGAATAATGGTTATTTTATCTTTTGGAATCTAATATGATATTAATGTGGTTTTTTGGTGATTCAGTTTATTTAGAATATTTTGGATATTATAATATTTGGTCATATATAGGTTTTTTATATGATTTTATGAGTGAATAATATTTATTAGAGAAAAATTTTATATTAATCAATGAGGAATATGTGATTTAATCCTTCTAATATTTGTGTTTCCAACTCCGTTGAAAATATTTTGAAAAATTTTATGGTTAGTAATTTATCAAATGAACTATGTTAAACATTAAGTGTTATTATTGAGGCCTTATAGATTAATTTTGTATTTATTTATATTAAGTTTTATTCACTTTAGTAACTAACCTACTTTTAGTTAACAATATGTGTCATTGTTAATGTATAAATAATGAAAGAATAGTTTTTTATTTTTTTTGGGATTATTTGATGGATTCAAAGTTGGATTTTGAGAATTAGGCATTAAAAAATCATTTTGAATGTTAATCGTTTGGAAAAAAATATGAGATTGTGGTGGTAATTGATTTATGGATGAAATTATACTAATCATGTAAGTATAGTTTCTTATATTCTTATCATATACAAAAAAATATTTCCTCAAATTAAGAAAATGATCGATAATAAGAATGTTATCTAATTAAATTCATTTTAATGAATCTATGGTACGTTTCACTCCTCTTTGATTTATGGTTTTATGGCCATTATGATTCTCATGATCATTCACATTGTTGTGATTATTGATCTTTGTCACTCTATATCGTTTTTTATATATTACCTTTTTTCTCTATGTCTATATTTTATCTTCCACTAATGTTCTCTAATTTGGAAACATAGTATGTGTTTTTCTATATGAACTTTGTACCTATCTATTTATCCATTTTCAAATTGAATATTGGTTAACCCTTATTACTTTTTTGGATTTAAATAAAAGTATTTCAAAATGTAAAAATATTGATTAATGATCTTGGGATAAAATTTCACGGAGGATTTTTATTTATTGGGGGGGGGGGGGTTAACAACACAATATTTTTAAAGAAGAAAATTATGTTTGATTTCATATATGACTCACAAAACTGAGCATAAACGAACAATATTATATTAATATATAAGTATAAACATTATAACATAACCCCAGAATCGAATGGTATAAATATGATTAACCACATTATGATATACGTATAATGATCCTAATCAATAAAACTATATTTATTAATTATTATTTTATAAGATCTATTTTTTAGTAATGTCATTTTTTTAAATTAGTTTCCTTCAAAAATGGGTTTTTATTTCTTTTTGTGAAAAATATTATACTTCATTTATATAAATTTTTGTGATTTTATTTGAAATGAATGATAGCATTTTTAGAATCATCATATCAAAATTTTCCAAGGTTGAATTTTTTATATTTTTTGGGAAATTTGTTTTTCAATAAATTTTGAAAAATATAATTTTTATTGTAAAATTCATATTAATTTAATATAATTATAACATAAATATATATTCCACATTACTTATAAAATTTAACTAGTTTACTTTTATTAAACATAATCCAATTATAGTACTTTTAATGAATTTTATTCTTAAATTTGTTATAAAATATTTATACATAAAAAAGTATTTTTCTAAAAAACATATTTTATAGCATATTGTGTTTTAATATTAAGTTAATTTTCTTCTAGATATTGAATCATGAAAAATTAATTCCATATTTATATTCAGATTTTCCAAATTTGGTAAATAGGTCCCTTTTTATTTTTGGCCATTATGAATAGTAACCATAATAAATAATTATCCCTATATTAAGGGTAAATCATGTAATTAAGGTTAAAACTAATAGGATGTAGGAAAAACAATGGTTATAAAACCTTATTTCATTCTAGTGATGAGAATATTTTAGAGATTTTCATCCTTTTTTAAAAAATAAGTAAACCTGGAGCCATATTTCACTGATTTTGACCTTCGTATTATTTTATGTAAATAAAATTCAATACATTCATACAATTTATTTTATTAAATCTAAAATTTTAATATAGGGATAAAAAGGGGAAACATTCAATTATAAATTTTCATTTAAGAGATAAATGATTTTTTATCATGTTAATTTTTCTATAGTTTTTAATTATAAAATAATTACCTTAAATACGTATGAAACATCGAAAAGTTTTTTTAATTTAATAGAAAAATAAATTTTATCAGTCTGATAATATTAAATGTTATATAATTTGAATTAATAATTATGATCTATTTTTTTTAAAGGTTATAGTGGTAATTTATTTTTAGAATAAGATACGGGAAAGAGAACTATTGAATCATTAGGAAAATGATATGTTGGAAACATGGTAGGTGTTGTTTCTAATGTTGAGGTAGGTGAATATCAGGATTCTGGTATAGGTGAAGATTTTTTGGATTCTATCCTAGACATATAGAGGGATTCACCCAACTACTATGATGTTCTTCGTAAAGGTGAGGTTGGCGATGATTTTTACCCTACTAAACAATATTCTCTTGTGGGTATTCAGTGTGTAGTATTAGATAATACACTTGCATATCCTATGATTACAGAGAAAGAATGCTTACAGTTGGTGGCATATAAACTTTTAGGATGGGCTATATAGGATGGTGATCTCAACAAACCTAATTCTTAAAAAGAATCTAATTATGATTAGGATATACATACTGTATTAAATTTTGAAATAATTTCAATTATGTGGTTAGACATACCAGAATATAAAAGTGTGAAGGATAACACTCCCATTAAAGCTTTGGGATTTAGTGTCCATGCCACATTTAAGGGTTCTATCACAAATGCAAAGACCAATTTGATTGATTGTGAAGGTATAACTCTCGATACATTAGATAGAATTCCATTAAACTATTATTACAACATTCCAAGGACCGTACCTATTATATATTCATTAAGGTTCACAAAATTACCAATGTAGAGATCCTTGAGATATTAAATCAAGGTAATTCTCATTCTATGTACGAAACTACTAATGATTTTGACAATGAAAATGATTTTTAATGTTATTATTAGTATTTTTTTGTCTTTTGGATGAGGCAATGTCCCTTTTTTTTACTCTCCCATGTCAATGTTTACTTTTTATTTAATCTTCAGTCAATGGTCAAAAGATTTATCTTCTGAATGGACTTGTTCGATATAACAAATACAAAAAGTATTAATATATTTTTAATTCTTAAAAATATTATATTTCACCAACATATTTGGATATGGGTTAAAATATCAACCATGTTCCATTTATGGGACAATTTTCCCTTTTATAGTAACTATTTTCATCCCAAAATTATAAAAAACATTTTTATATTCGTAATTATAAAAAAGGCTAATAGGTGTTTAAAATAAAAGGATAAGTGTAATAACATTGTCAAATTTTTAAAAATTTTATCAAATGAGAGTATTTTGACCCATCCTCATCCAATATTTGAAATATATCATTTTTTATCGATTTTACAGTAGAAATAATTTATATTAATATAATAATTTAATAAATTCCAAAAGTTCCACACGCTTCTCTTATTAATGGAAAATTATATTTTCTTTTATTTAGAGTTAAAAAGCTTTTTATTTAATCCAATATTTACCCAGATCCTATATTAACCCCCCTAAACACGTTTTATATATTTTTCTACAAATAATACACTCATTAGAGTTTTTATGTTTTAAATAAAATTATGTTTTATAAAGAATATGTATAATCCTTTACTGCATATTTTTGTATTATTTCTTTTGCAATATCCATAATGTATTATTAGAAATTCTAAATTAATAAAAATAATATCTTAACCATATTTTTATAATTTATATTAATTGTATAATTTTCATCCATATCATTTTCCCTCAAATGTTAAATGAAACCATCATTCGTGTGTGCAGAGGACTACAGCCTCAGCAACTGGTGTAATTCGTTTTCCATCATCACTTCTCACAACTATTTATGAGGATGGATTTATTATATATATTAAAAATATTTATGAAATATTTATAATTTATTAAAATTTATACATCATATATTTTCTTATACTTCAATTCATTGATTAATTATAAGGTTGTTAGTGTGTATATGTAGATTACCACCACTATGATGTGATGTGTTTCTTTATTCATTACTGCATCACCTGGATGGTATATATAAGTAAATTTAAATAAATATTATTATATTTGTAATTAAATTATCATTAAATAAATTTGAAATAATATTTATCTTCTTTCCATCATGATAGTTGAAAAATAGAAATGTTACTCATGTGTACGTACAACCTTCTGCCTCCAAGATTGTAACATAGTTCATTTTCCAATACCATATTACATGGTTGGTTTTTTAAGTATAATTGATGTTTAACAATTATAATTATGTGATTTTTGTAATTATTTAGATTATTTTATAATTACCACATTGAATATAATCAAACTAAAAAAGTCATTTTGGGTATATGTGCCAAATATCTTCAAAACATATAACGTGAATATAGTTGATAAAGAAATTGTATATAAAGTAGAAATAACTAAAACAAAAGTATTAATAAACTTTAAAAAGTTTATTAATCAATTAAAAAACTAATATATGTATGTTATTTATGAAGATACAAAATGTGTGTGATGATTAAATCTTTAGGTTTGGAATACTTTACATTAAAAACATCATTTAAATTGTTCTAATGATTTATCTTATATATTTTTCTATTCCATGTCTATATTATTAAAATTATTTGATAGAAATAATTATATAAACATAAGTGAAATATAAATTAAATTTCATATTTATTTCGACTTTATTTCAAATGATTACAAGATTATTTTTTTATATTTTATACGGAATGATTTTAATTTCCTTACAAATGAAAAAATTATTATATATTATAATGTGTATGATGTTAATGGGTTTCACTCTGAAAAAATAGTTATTTAATGTTTGGAATCCTCTATCAGAATCTATGTTTTATTCACCATAAAAATAGATTACTCATTTTTCTAATTATTTTAAAAAAGTTTTTTAAATAGAATTGATATTTTGATATCTAGAAATGTTTTTCTTATGGGTATTGGGATCTCTCAAAACCACCCGTTATCTTTATTTTATGACATTTATCTCTCTAACTAATTTTATAAATCTCTTTAATTTCATTTAATTCATCTCAAATATATATATATTTCTCTCATATATTGTCGTAGCTTATTCTTACAACCTTCTACAGGGTAATACATGCCTTAGGGTCATTTCTCAGGGACCTCCTTTATGAAATATATTGGATAAATGTATGAGGAAAGAATATACAATCTATTTATTTCCCGAGGTAATTTTTATGTTTATGACTTGAGATTTATTTTATTTTTTGGAAAACATAATCATGTTAATTTTATGATGGGTGTTCCCAGATATATCTCCAAGGAATTTTGTATTGTTTTTGTCTCATGAAATGTTATCTAGCAGATTATTGACTAAACATAATACACAATGGGACTCTTTCCACTATGTAATTATATCAGGGATGTTAGCCTTAACATATAATTATGACATGTTTTTTGTTTATGCCACATTTCTTATCTTTACATCATAAAACAATTTCCATAAGTTATAATCGCAATTGGTTATTCATGAGTTTTTGTTTAATGTAAAGTATTTGATAATTCAAAAATGTGAAATAAAAAATTTAGAAAAAATTAATATGATTTATTATGATTACTTTAAAACTTATATGAGTTTTATTAAGCTGTTAATATTTCATATAAAATGTTTAATAAAAATATTTTGTGAAAAAAGTTAGTTTCCTAGGTAATAAAATCCTTATTTTAATCCCAAAGAAAACTTTTGAAAATAAAAAATATATTATATTTATTCATAAACAAATTGGTTTCTTTATTTATTTTTATATCCCTTATTATTCTTTGTTGTACACATCCATAATTTTAAAATTCTTCTCACAATATTTTTTTGATGCGTAGGTAATAAGATGATGTCCTGATGAAAATTGAAATGATATGTGATTAAAAGAAAACTGATTTTATCATAAATGTTTTAAATTTTTTTTGAAAAAGGATAGTAAGTAGAAGTATTTTCTTTTTAATATAATATTTATTTTTATAATGAGGGTGGAAAAATTCATTAAAACTCTAAACCATAAACATCAAAAAATTAAAAAAAAATATTTAATTAAAACTAATGATTATTTAATATTTAAGCATATATCATTATAATGCTAGATCCCAATAAAATAATTTATATATTGATTCAGTTAATACTATATTTTATTATATTGAGAGACTACATGGTCAATGGATGAGGATATAAATGTATATCCTCTGAGGACTAATGAAATTCAGGTGGGATGTGAAAATATATATTGGTAGGAATACAATGATGTAATTGAAGGATTTTAATTCAAGGTTAATCAAGAACCTTTTTCATTAAAAATTAATGGTAGATCAATCCCATGAGTTCATGAACTTATTGTAGATGGTATACTAGTCATTTATTACACTACAAGGTTTATACCCTTTTTATAATTTATAGATATATTATAGAGAAATGGGATATACATGTTGTAGTGATTTGAGGGTAGAATTCCTCATGTTATTAGGATGTAATTAGGATTATTCAGAATGACCTCATTTTTTTAGGTCAGGAACTACGTTTTGATAGCCTATAAGAATAATATGTATTGAAGTATACCAAGCTAGGTAGTAGAATTAAGAGGGTCTAGTAAGAGAGTTTTAGGAAACCGAATTAATGTATTTTCGGAAACCTAGTGGGTAATTCACAGTAGGCATTCATCATTTCCACCTTGGTTTGGTTCATTTTCATGATACAACTTGTGTGGGAACACGTAAAAAATCTTATATTATTGTGATAGACTACCAAATATGTTTTATGATTATGTTTAGGTGAGAATTGTGGAGTTGATTTTTATGAGGTCCTATAGTTACATAGAGGTTGAGGATCAGGTAAAATTGATTCATTTAAGATAGATCCAGGATAAATGATGGTATGTAGTGGATAAAGTTCTTTTACATATGTAGGTTGTATTATAGGAAATAATGACCAATAATGGAGGTAATGGATGATGTAATGTATAAATCCATTGTGAGGTTATACATTAGGATGTCAGTGAAATTGGAAGTTTCACATGGTTAATCTATCATGTTCATTTTGAGTTAAAGATTTATTAACTATTAGAGGTATTTCATGATAGTTTTGGTTCTGTTGTATGATAGGTACTAGGAATAGTTATAATTAAGTGTAAGTTGATTGATCATGTTCTAGTTGTGGTGTGATTATCATGTATGATTATTGGTAACCATATGTGGTTTTATATGTGAGGAATTTAAGATGATGTTTATGTATGGTACTACTGAGGTTTTGGGTAATTTTGTTATAGGGAGATTGAGTATGTGACTCCAATGGTTTTAATTTTCCCTGGATGAAATTATTCTTATTAAATCTTTTGGTTGTGGTGATTTAGAGTAGATGGATTTCCTTAAAATAATCTCATTATTTCATGAATGTGATGATCACGATGATTAATTTTTAGTAGGGGTTCCCCAATGTCATAGTCAATTAAATCATAAGCATAAAATAGAATTTAGTGTTATGTTTGTAATGTACTGTAAATTTAAGTGATGTAATTTGGGTAAAATAGTAGTTATATCAAGTGTAATTGGGGTTTTTTTAGGGTTTATAAGGGTTAAAGGGGATTGTATTTTCATTTCAAGGAAAGAATCCAGTTTTTTAAAAGGGTTGGTGTTGAGGGGATCCTCCCCACAATATTTTTTTATGTTTTACTAAATAAAAAATAAAAAATTTACTTATTTACTATAACATTATTTTGAATAATGGATTTCATTTTCAATATTTCACTAATTTTATAATATATGAATGGTATTTATTTTTATATATATTTATTCATTAATATTTAGTTTTTTATTATTTATTTTTTTGTTTATATAATTTTTCAATTATAGTTATAATTTGTTTCATAGATTCTAATCTTTTTTAATATTGTTTTACTTTTACTAGGTTAGGAATTTAAAAAATTGTCTATGTATTTTATTATTACATGGTATAATATTTATTCATATGTAGACTGGTTACTCAAAATTATTCTAAGTGTTATATTTATGCATGACGCTTTTCAACAGAGACAACTAATAATTTAATTACTCTTATATGTATGACTTGGTTCAAAAAATATCTATATCAAACTAATAAATACATTGGTAATATAGTTTTTTTTACATACATAAATTTCTTATTGCAAATTAGTCATACATGAAGTAACCATACATGAAGATTCTTAAATAATATTACAGGTATTTAATAAAATTAGTTTTTATGAAATTTTAGTAATGTAACTAAATCCTACATAGATCAACTCCCACAAGATTTTTTTTATGTGAATAAACTAATAAATTAACTCACTCATGCATAGATATTTGACTCACATGTGAATTCACTAATATATTAATTCACTTATATGTGGATTTTAGAGTCTTTTATTAAAACCATGGATGACATTTTTATATTACTCATGTGTGAAATTAATTTTTTATAATTTACCTGATTTTTATAGAATCAATGAATTTATATAAATATATTATCTAGGTATTTTGAATTATATATTTATTTATAGTAATGAAATATACATTAATTAATATTTTAAATAGGAATATATAATTATTAAACACGGGGAGACTAATTTGAAAATATATTTATTAGGATTAAAAATAATTCAATGACTGTATTGATTATTTTTATTAAGGGATTTGAGTTTTTTGATTTTCAAAAAATAACGTTGCAACATTCGTTAGGATAAAAGAAATTTATCCCAAATTTGAATTTGATCTTTGATTGTGGGTAAATATTTATTATAGAGATTAAGATAACTAAAAAATCTTGAGATGAATTAATGATGTGTTGTGATAAATGATAAACCTTCTACAAACACTATTGTGATGCCTTTGGTTATACATCATCATAAATACCGACTTTAATAATATTTTAAAATTTTCATTTACCTTGAAATTTTAAATTTAACTTTTTAATATTGTTTCTATAGAACTATAATTTATAAACATTCTCTCTCCGTGTGTTATTTTTTGTTTATGCTTTTTTATAACAAAGAATTTCTTAATGGTTATAATTATATTAAAATTTTTGGTTGGGTTGTTTTACTTGGGTCAAAAAGTTAGGAATTTGTGTTTTGCATCATGGATAAAAAATTCATGTTGTAATAGGTTTTAAATCACTTTTAAATTTTAGTTTCTTGTATTGGTTATTCCTCTACATGAAAAAGGCAATTTTAATTAGGATTTTAATTCCCTAAAAAATTTAGTATTTTTGTATGTTCCATTTCTCTAATGGATAAAGAGAGTAGGTAAGAGTATATGAAGGATGTCTTTAATCTGAAATTCTATAAAAATAAATTTTTATCATCATTTTAATTTTTCCATTTCATATTTACTTTTACTATGATATAATATTTAATGATTCATAAAATTTTCAATCCCCCCTCTTGAACAATAATATGTGTTAATGTCTAAGAAAAAAGTTGGTATCAATTCATGTTTTTGATTGTATTATTATAATTATATATATATATATATATTATTTAACCATATCATAGTCTAAACTATCTAAGGAAAATATCATTTGATTTGGAAGGTGCATGTTCCAAATATGGTTGGATTCCTTACAGACCTCCATTATTTGATAAAACTAACTATGGATATTGGAAATATAGATTGGAGACTTCTTTAAATAGACAAGAACTTATCATTGGACTATAATGGGAAACAAATATGCATTACATAGGATTTATCATAAATCCTTGGTTGATAATAATGTAATAATTTTTATTAAACTTTTATGTGAATAAAAATTTATTGTGTGTTACTGAATGAAATGTGTTTAATCATATATCTTCCTATAAAATTGGAATTGATATTTTTATAATATCTAATGTCACACATTATGGTAAAGATATGTTAACAAGAATAAAATTTAGAATGTTTAGAGTTAAATATAAAGGAACTAAAAAGAGAAAATAAGAAAATATAAATCAGATGTTCTACCAATTTACAAGCATTGTAAATGGAATTAATGATTCAAGAGTAACCTTAGATATTACTATTCTTGTTGAAATAGTATTTAGCACCTTAAAAAAAATAACATTATAAAAAGGTTGTTATTGGTATAATTAATAAATTTAAATAATAGAATACTGATAAACTCATTGGTTCATTCATGAAATATGATTTCCAACTTAAAAAATAAACTATGAAGTGATTAGAAATGGAAATGGGGTTTATTTTCTATCAAATAAGAATGTATTTTATTAATTTTATGATTCTGTGTTTTATAGAGGTGAAAAAGATTAATATTCTCTTGTTGGAAAATGAATGTTCAAAAAAATATTGGCTACTCTAGAATTACTAGAAGGACTATCCAAGACATTATCAAAAAATGAACATGAAAGGAAACATTATTTCAAATTAATATTTGCATGTAATATGTTATGTATGTTGAATAAAAATCTATAACAATCCTAAATTATCATGTTTAATGAAATAAATAATGAAAAAATGTATAAATAAGAAGTATAATAGAGAATTAGATACTAGTTAGACAAATTAAAAAGATTCATATTCTAGTGATAATTTAGAAAAAAAGTAGTTATTCCACCTATATATCTTGGATTCATTATATTAGTTTGGTGATTTTTATTATGATTCCAAGGAATTCATTGTCAAAATAATTAATGACATATATGATGATATTTAATGATTATGATGTGATATTAATATAAATTTCAATTTATAAAAAAAATTAATTAATTAATAATTTTAATATCGAAGAAAAATATATTTTTTTAGAAAATAGGAAACTTAATGAAGAAAATGAAAAGTAGTAATATTTTTTTCAAAAAAGAATGAATATTTATAATTAAATTTCTATTTATAATGTACTGAATTCTAATTTTTTTACAAAAAAAAAGATAATGGGTAAGTAGAGAAAGTGAAAAATTAAATGCAAAACCTACCCATATTTTTAAGAAAAATAATTGAATGATAAAATTATAAGTATAAATAAAATAAATAAATATAATATTGTGATTTTATATGACATTGAAGTCTCCAAAAGAAATTATGGTACATGTAAAATGACATCAGTAGACATATTATTAGAGATCTATTACCTTTTTATCATAAAAGTTACATGATATAGGTAATGTGAATTTTGTATACAACTCAAAATGTATGGTTTCATGATTTGTGGAAGTATCAATTGTTTATTCAATTATTATTTATAGAGTTTTATATGTTTATGGATTGAAAAATAATTTTATTAGTATTTCATAGGTATGTGATGATGGATCATTTATTAATTTTCATAAGGAAAGTGTATTTTATTTAATAATTAATATGTTTTGTTTTATTATAACTAAAAAATATATCATTTAGTCTATTTATTTTATTTTACTAACAGTTAATATTCTAAAAGTATATTTTTTAATCAAAATTTTTTTTACAGAATATCATGCTCAGTAGTGATAAATTTATATATCTATAAAAGTTATATAAATAACAATAAGTACTTAAATATGCCAGGGAACTTAGTTTTTATGTGTCACTGTGAGATTAAGCATCACATCATAGTTATTGAATTTGGAAGATGTAGCTAAAATTATCATAGTGATAAAGGTATAATTTTTGTTCTTGGTATAGTTTTGAAGGATTGGGATCAAATTAGTGAGTTTTTATTAGGTTATCATGGTTTGATGTGGTTTTATCATTGGCTTATTCAGACCAATGAACTTGTATCCCAAATCCCTTCTCTTATTTGGAGGTGGGGTGTATGGGAGTTAATTCTAAACATTAGGTGTTGATGAACAAAACAAGAAAGGAAGGTACTTCTATCTGAATTCCTCCTGGAATATCATTATAAAAATAATTTATATATATTAGGGGTGGGTTAATGAACAGAACTAGATGGTTTGTAGAATAATATATTAGAATCTAAATCTTGGTAATCAATTTGTATGTCGAGAAGTTTTGGATATGGTTCATGAACAAGGGGAATGGAAAATGGTGGCATCAAGAGGTTGATATGGGGTAGAGTTATCCATCCAATACCCTCCTCTGGAGGTGGATAAAACTATGGTTTGAGGTCACAATGAGAAATAATTTAGTTATCATATCTTTATTCAAGGTTCAGTGTAAAATATAGTGTGAATTCATGGTAGTTGTCTGCCAAACCTGTGCAGAAGAAGGCGTAGTAGCGAACTTTAGACATAGGGACATGCATTGTGAATAAAGGGATGCAATCTGAATGGTGTAATTAAAATTATTTCATTCTTAAACCTATGGAATTATAGTTGGAAAAAAGTGCGGGGACCAAAAATCACTTAAATTAAAATCAACTATGTAGGACTAAATTTATGAGAAGATCATTAATAATTAATGTGAAAAGAAAATTGAACTGTGTGGAGGTATTAAGGAACAAGAGGAGATTGGTGACAAGATAAATGTTCCATTTCAAGAATTAGGTCCTAATGAGAAGAAAATGTAATGAAGGGTGGATGTAGAAAAAGGAAAATATTTTGTTCTCAATCTCGACTATAATAAAGAATTACTAGAATAAACTTTTCAGATAAATATTATATAGAGGGAGGTGATGAAAATTTATGAGGGATTGATTCGAGTTGACTTTAATGAGGACAAAAGAGAGTAAATTAACAAGGACATCATTTTATCATGAGGCTAAAATTAATTTAAGATCAACATGGAGAAATAAATCCAGACTTTGGATAAGACGAACAATCATTTTGATGATCTAATTAAGGATGATCCAGATAAATATGCAACTAAATTTCAACATAAGATAAATAAGGTGACTTATTCCACTAATCATAGTTTTTTCTCTATTTATTTTAATCCTTATTTTTTGTTTAATGACATTTATCTTCAAAATTGTTAGGATACCCCATTTGTTTCTAAAAAATTGATTTTTGAAAGACAAATTTAATTTTTCTTCATTTCAGTAAAAATCACAAATATTATGTCAGATCAATCAAGGACATTATAAATGTAATACTTCATAAATTGAAACATTTAGATTTATTTTTTTATTCAAAAATAATTTCTTAGTAGTAAGAAATTTGTCTTTATTATTGTAAATGATTTTAGTAGATTTACATGGATTTATTTTCATACACATAATGGTTAAATATTTTACAATTGTACTACTTTTTGTAAACTTATTTAAAGTGAAATGGTTATTTAATTTTATCAATTATAATTGAAACTGGAGGATAATTTCGAAATATATAAGTTGAAATATTTTGTGTTAAAATGTTTATTTTCACACATCGTCAACCCATATAACACCACAAAAAAATAATGTATATTAAATGAAAAATATGTCTATATAAGAAATAAAAAGAACTATAATAAAATCATAAAATTTACCTAAATAATATTTGGAAGAATCTATAAATATATCTTATTATATTTTAAATATTATTTTGTAAGACACGATTTGTTGCAAACAGCTTATTATATATGGAATGGAAGGAAACAAAAAATTGTTTATATTATAATTTTTGGCTTTAACGTTTTTATTCATAACACTATATATTTTTTTATTAATATTTAATGTTAAATTTGTTGATGGAATATTTTCAGGATATTCAAATTTTTTGATAGATTTTAGAGTCTATAAAAAAGAATCATGGTTTAGAGTTGAAGACGAATATCTAGTCTTATCAAATAATTTTATTTTTGAAGACAAACAATTTGGTTTAATAGTATCTTTTTAAATAAATATAAGGGTCGATGTTACATCAATTCATTGATATTTTTTTTATTCAGTCCCAAAGACTACATGAAGATTATTCATGTCTCTTATGTGTACTACCATTGTGGAAATGTTTTCTACATTAAAAATATTATAGAAAAGTATATATTCTTACATTAGTTTTCAAGGAATGATTCTATTTATACAAAAAATGAAATTCTATTTAAAAGAGTAAAATTTTTTTATGTGATATTACTACCAAAACGATGATATTAAATAGGTTGAACACATCTTCTTGAAGGGTTTCATGAAATATATAATTTGTTCGATGCTTTTGAATCAAATGGGTATCCACTTCTCTTATGATTTATTTGATTGTTTCTTGGAATCATAGCAAGATAATGATGATTTTTCCCAGATTTGGTCTATATTTGAATAGTGGTTATATGAACTATAATATTTTCCATATGGGATCCTTATATTTTGTCTAGGATTTATAGAAATAATCACAATAGTTATTATATAAAGTATGTGCTACTTTATGAAATTACAATTATTTTTCCAAAGAAATATTATTTAGAATAAATTATTTTCATTAAATGATATATTTTGAAGTGAAGATATGTGAATAGGTTAAAGTGTCCATAGGTCTCCTCCAACATATAGAGTGAAACATAATTCATATGGATCTTGATCTAATGGAATTATATATGGGGTAGCTTTATTCATGAAATCATTGTTTTAGTTGTTTTGGCCTATAGTTCATATTAAGGTGAAGGAAATCATCTTCAATATGAAGTTGGCGCCATGATTAGTGGCCTTATACTATACAGGGACAAAAATTATCATCTCTTAATAGTATAATCAGATTCTACTTTAATAATAAAATTTATCCCATGAGCCTATATTTCTTTCTGGTCCATTGTGTATACTTTTTTGAAATGAAGAAAACATCCTTCATTATAAAATTATCATTTTTCACACCTAGTGCATGGGAAACAAGATAACAGACTTCCTAGCCTTAAATTTTTTGAATCAAAACCTCTCTCTATTTATTCATTTACTAAATCTCTAATATGGTACTATAATTTAGTTATGGATGATGATTATATTATACTCATTAATTTTATAAATCCATGAATCGATTTCCTGGAAATAAATTTTTTTATTATAAATTTAAGAAAAGTAAAAATTATTGTTGAGGAAAATATTCTTTTTTTAATGAAAATATTTAATTATAAATAATCTTATAAAAATAATATTTAAAATGATTTCATTACCATAATTATTTATTTATTTATTAATAAATTGTAAAGGTACAAAATTAAATGAAAACAAGAATCCTAGTATAGTAAACTAGAAACAACTAGATAATAACTACTTTAGGAGGTCTCAAATAATAGAGCCTAAAAGAATATCCTCCTAATAAATTCACCGCTTAGGTGGTAGAAATTTATTGTTAGGGAAGTATGTGATATCAGCCTAATGAATCACTATAGAAGAGAGATAGTATGCCACCTTGATGCCTTCATGCCAAGTATGTAGAACATCTATTTGCTTTTAAATAAGGACCATGAACCATCAAAAAAATCTATGATAAAGTTCAAGTGGAATTACATTTGTTCTGCATGTAACTATAAAGAGTAAAGGAGTCTATCTCTACTGCCATGATATACACATTACATTGCCTATATAGAAGAAGTCCTATTATCATTTCTATGGATTTTTCAGGATGTTAATTACAATGTCCAAAGTATTCCTAGTAAGAGAAAATAACATGGACCTTGGTGCCTTAAACCATGCCACCTCATCAAATGGTTCTCATGCTACAAAAAACATCTATATTGAGTTTAAGACCCAAATAGTGGGGATACTTGTGAACCTAGTGACCCTGATTGCCACTATGGTCAGAGTGGGAAGATGAGCTTCCATACAACAATGGTCTATGAGAGGGAGTTCCTTTATCGTTCATTATGAGTCTCATGGTGTATAGAAATAGGATTGTAGTTCTGATCACTTGAGCCTTTACTATGCATATACCCCCATCAATCCGGGTTGTATTCCTTACTTTCCATATACACCAACACCCTTATATCATCACAATAGCTCCTACCTTCCTCTCAAGACCATACATCCGTACTCCCTAGGTCCAACATCCATGAATGTAATTTATGAATAAGACTTGGTATGAGATACCAGTAATGTCCCAGAAGAATCTCAAAATCATGTGATTCTAATCACCGTCAAAGAACAAATGATCTGATATTTCTTCCTGATGCACTTTCAAACATCTAAAGATGAAAATAAGTTGATACAAATTAGTTTAATATTCTCATCTATGGGTAGTGTATAATTTTATATAAAAAAATTAAGATATACATTACATGGACCTCCTTGTTCCATAATAGATCACCCATGGATTCAAGATTATTTGAGGGTGTCATCACCCTAAAAAAGTATTTCTTGGAGAAGTCCCCTGAAGAAAACTCTATGAACGTTTACGTGTTTGGATCTATGTTTAAATAAATGCGGTCAAATATCGCATAATGGTTCTTATCCAAAATTGAAACAATGAATCAAGATTTATTTCTTTCCTACAAAAAGTTGATATCCATAGAAGGACACCCTGGAAATATAATCTTTATACCATCCTAGTTATGGTTCTAGAATGAAATATCCCCCCTTCCCACTATCCATCATGCATGAAATTAGAGGGTCAAAAAATGAGGCTTAATTAGGGACCATATGTAATATACACCCACAATATCCCCCCCAAATGTATACCTACATAACTTTAACATAGAGTGTCATTTATTCCATTACCTCCCATGAGAGTTTCACATTCATATCATGAAACATGTTCAATTTGTTCCTCATTTTTATTCCTCCCACCACTACAGGTATGTCCATCCTTATCAAGGACAACTAATGATGTTTACCTTTTTATTTTAATCCCAAATAAATGACTCCATAATCTTTTCAATTTTAGAGAAAATGTCTTTTATAAATCTAAAAGGATAAAGTGCATGGATCAATATGGATGTCAGTACACTATTCAACATTTTTATTCTCTCAACAAAGAAGCAATATCTATTCTTCTAGTTCATAACATGACCCATAATCCATCCAATTATTTGGATGAGGATATGTGTTTCAAACTTACCTTAGTAAATATGATCTCCCAAAAGAACCCATGGGTAAAATCCTTTTCTACAGTACCATACCATTGACCAGTTCAAATACCCACCAGTACGAACAACTACTTGATATATAGAATCTACCTTTATCCTTTTTTTTACTTTCCCACACCATTTGAATCTTTTTTCTAGAACCTTGTTCATACCCCACACTGATCTCATTTTGGAATTCATGAATATGATTGTGTCATAAGTAAAAATTAAATAATAAATTCAATGGGGAGATCCCTATAGTGGTAGGGAATAATAATTCCAATTGAAATTCCCTTATTAATAAGGTGGCCTAAAAAATTTTATATAGGATAAAAATACATGGGGATTGGGGTCACTCTGTCTTAACCCATGAGTTACATTAATAATTCCATGAAGCATCCCCAAAAATTTTATTCCCATCCATGAAGAACTAATTCGACTAAAAATGAGATTAGTAGCGCATGAAAAAAAACACATCCTTTCCATCACCACTATAATAAACCTCTACAAAATTTAATCATAGGACTTATCCATATCTAATTATATTAATATGATTTATCTATGGAACATACAGTTGATATCATTAATCACTTCCCGATCCAAAAAAACTAATCCTTATGTCATCATCACTTTAAAAAACTCATAATTCTCTTCAGATATCTAACAAGGAATATAGGTGTAAATACTTCCATTGATTACACTAGAAACAAACTTATATTGATAATTACATATAATCACAGGTTTATAACACTATATAGATTAAGGATACTTGATCTTTGGAATGAGTCCGTGGGAGTAGAAAATCCACATGAGGTAAGCTACCACCAATGAATAAATACTACACTACCCTCACCCCATAATTCTTTACCATGCTCTTTGAATACCTGTATAAGAAACTCGAGAATCTATTAGGATTTGGTGAACTATCTAGGTTGAGAACTATTAGTGCCTCATTAATTATCTCCTCTTAGAGAACTACTTTGAATAACTCATTGTCTTTTGTGAAAACTCTGGAAGGAACTGCGTTAAATATTTTAGTACATGAACATGTATATCCATCATTAATATGAGGATTGGGACCATATATAATAATCTTGATGTAGGTTTCTTCTATGCCCCTACAACATCCCTATCATCAGTATATGTTACATCCATCGGTAGAATATAGGTTCTGGTTACCCTTCATTTCTTCTTAATACAAAGGTGAATGAAATCCATATTCTACTAATCCCCATGTCACCACTTTATCCTCAACCATTAATATTCCAAGCATTATTGTCTTATAATCATATCTTATATGATGTGTTTCTTGTTTGTAAACCCTCCGAACAAAGTTCCATTATAGAATTTCTCTGGAATGAGATTGACTTTTAGGATACCCTTATACACTGCCTCCATTTCATTAAAATGGGGGTGGGGGGGTTGATTGTTAATCCATGAGATAATGTCACCTTTGAGACACCTTAACTTATTATGAAGCATTATCTATAAGGACTTGACCATATTACATTACATAATATTAAATTTTAGTGAAGAACATGCTTCCTTTCACTATTAAAATTTTTCATGTTTATAGTTTTATATAATTGGGATAAAACACAAAAAAAACATTCCGCATTTATATAGAGAAGATTTTAAAAAAAAAATTATCCATTTCATCCAAAATAATAAATTTTTCAATAAAACATGTTTTTTGAAAAATATTCATAACATTAAACATGGCTAACTTCTTTGTCATACACATCCTTATAACTTTTGAAAAGTATTTAAATCATGGGATTATCATAGAAAATATTAGTAAGGGGTATAAAAAATGAAATAAAACGTTATTATATTAATACTTGTAACGTATGAAATCATTTTCAAAAATACATGACTTTCACCCATATAAACATACTTTGTGAAACTTGAGATTTCCATGAGATTTCCACAAAACATATTGAACATAAATAGATTTATGAATGTATCATGTAAAATTAATTACATAATCTTGTAACTCTTTTGGCTACCTTATAATTTTTAACCCTCACAGTAACCTTGCAATGTAACCCTCACAGCTACCTTATTGTGTAACCATTGTAGTTACACTTGGAGTAACAATACGACCGTCATCCAACATACACATACCCAATGAATTGGAGGGAGATATAGGTACCATTATTCAACATAAAAAAATTCCCAAGAACCAAAACATAATTATAAAACATGGATAATTTTATAAAAACATTTCTTTTGGATTTGGTCAAGTTGGATTTTAAAAGATAATTTTAAAAGAAAAGCAACTTACTAATTTCATATAATTGAAGTGAGACTTAATATAGTTGATTTAATATGTATATACAATGTAAAAAGACATAATTAAACATAATATAGACAAAATTAATTACACAAACAATTTTAATAGCACACAATTAATGAAGTATAAGGTTGACCCAAAGAACAGAAATTGGGTTTAGAATTCCCTTACCTCGGGTTGTCTTACTTCAAAATTGTTAAATCCTCATGTATAATTGTTAAAAGAGTGTTATTAATATATTAATAAATAATATTCATGTTTATAACACATTATACGAACATTTAATAATGTAATTTCACCCTTAAATTATTAGTATTTTGTTCCTCCTATTGTTGTGGGTGCGTTCTTTATATAATTTCCATGGACAGTTTGTATTTAATTTTATTGTTGTACAAAACTAAAATACAATATTTAGAATTAAATGGAACTTATATGTTTCAATAATATTTAATGATACCAAAAATCATTTTACATTATATATGATGTTGAATCATTTGATAAAACACTAATGATATTCATTTATATCATTTTTTTGTGGTTCCTCAATAATCATGAACTTGTTTCATTATATAATTTAATTTCATTCCTAGAAGCTAACTAAAAATCATAAATTAGGTTACATAATACACGTTAAATTTGGTTAAAACCATTAAATTGGTTTTATGATCAGCTTTTGTGGAAGTAATGGAAATTGAAATCACATATTCCAAAATATTGGAATATTGGAAATATAGAATGGAAGACTTATTTAAATAGACAAGAACTTAACATTGGACTATTATGGGAAAAAATATGAATTACATAGTATTTATCATAAATCCTTGGTTGATAATAATGTAGTAATTTTTATTAAACTTTTATGTGAATAAAATTTTATAGTGTGTTATGGAATGAAATGTGTTTAATCATATATCTTCTTATAAAATTGGAATTGATATTCTGAGAATATCTAATGTCACACATTATGGTAAAGATATGTTAACAAGAATAAAATTTATAATGTTTAGAGTTAAATATAAAGGAACTAAAAAGAGAAAATAAGAAAATATAAATCAGATGTTCTACGAATTTACAAGCATAGTAAATGGAATTAGTGATTCAAGAGTAACCTTAGATATTACTATTCTTGTTGAAATAGTATTTAGCACCTTGAAAAATAATAACATTTTAAAAAGGTTGTTATTGGTATAATTAATAAATTTAAATAAAAGAATACTGATAAACTCATTGGTTAATTCATGAAATATGATTTTCAACTTAAAAAATAAACTATGAAGTGATTAGAAATGGAAATGGGTTTTATTTTCTATCAAATAAAAATGTATTTTATTAATTTTATGATTCTGTATTTTATAGAAGTGAAAAAGATTAATTTTCTCTTGTTGGAAAATGAATGTTCAATAAAATATTGGCAACTGTAGAATAACTAGAAGGACAATCAAAGACATTATCAAAAAATAAACATGAAAGGAAACATTATTTCAAATGAATATTTGCATGTAATATGTTGTGTATATAGAATAAAATTCTATAACAATCCTAAATTCTCAAGTTTAATGAAATAAATAATTAAAAAATAGATAAATAAGAAGTATAATAAAGAATTAGATACTAGTTAGACAAATTAAAAAGATTCATATTCTAGTGATAAATTAGAAAAAAAGTAGTTCTTCCACCTATATATATTGGATTCATTATATTAGTTTAGTGATTTTTATTATGATTCCAAGGAATTCATTGTCAAAATAATTAATGACATATATGATGATATTTAATGATTATGATGTGATATTACTAAAAATTTCAATTTATAAAAGAAAAATAAATTAATTAATAATTTGAATATCGAAGAAAAAAAATATATTTTTAGAAAACACGAAACTTAATGAAGAAAATGATAAGTAGTGATATTTTTTTCAAAAAAGAATGAATATTAAGAATTAATGTTCTATTTATTATGTACATAATTATAAATTTTTACAAAAAAAATGATAATGGGTAAGTAAATAAAGTGAAATATTAAATGAAAAACCTACCCATGTTTTTAAGAAAAATAATTGAATGATAAAATTATAAGTATAAATAAAATAAATAAATATAATATTGTGATTTTATATGACTTTGAAGTCTCCAAAAGGAATTATGGTACACGGACAATGACATCAGTAGACATATTATTAGAGATCCATTACCTTTTTATCATAAAAGTGACATGATATAGGTAATGTGAATTTTGTAGACAACTCAAAAGGAAAGGTTTAATGATTTGTGGAAGTATCAATTTTTTATTCAATTATTATTTATAGAGTTTTATATGTTTATGGATTGAAAAATAATTTGATTAGTACTTCATAGGTATGTGATGCTGGCTCATTTATTAATTTTCAAAAGGAAAAATGTATTTTATTTAATAATTAATATGTTTTGTTTTATTATAACTAAAAAATATATCATTTAGTCTGTTTATTTTATTTTACTAACATTTAATATTCTAAAAGTATATTTTTTTAATCAAAAAACATTTTACAGAATATCATGCTCGGTAGTGATAAATTAATATATCTATAAAAGTTATATAAATAACAATAAGTACTTAAATATTCCAGGGAACTTAGTTTTTATGTGTCGTTGTGAGATTAAGCATGACATCATAGTTATTGAATCTAGATGATGTAGCTAAAATTATTATAGTGATAAAGGTCTAATTTTTGTTCTTGGTATAGTTTTGAAGGATTGGGATCAAATTAGTGACTTTTTATTAGGTTATCATGGTTTGATGTGGTGTTATCATTGGATTATTCAGACCAATGAACTTGTATCCCAAATCCCTTCTCTTATTTGGAGGTGGGGTGTATGGGAGTTAATTCTAAACTGGAGGTGTTGATGAACAAAACAAGTAAAGAAGGTACTTTTATCTAAATTCCTCATGGAATATCATTATAAAAATAATTTATATATATTAGGGGTTGGTTAATGAACATAACTAGATGGTTTGTAGAATAATATATTAGAATCTAAATATTGGTAATCAATTTTTATGTCGGGAAGTTTTGGAAATGGTTAATGATAAAGGGGAATGGAAAATGGTGGCATCAAGAGATTGATCTGGGGTAGAGTTCTCCATCCAATACCCTCCTCTGGAGGTGGATAAAACTATGGATTGAGGTCACAATGAGAAAGAATTTAGTTATCATAGCTTTGTTCATGGTTCAGTGGACAATATAGTGGGAATGCATGGTAGATGTCTGCCAAACCTGTGCAGAAGAAGGCGTAGTAGCGAACATTAGACATAGGGATGTGCATTGTGAATAAATGGATGCAATTTGAATGGTGTAATTAAAATTATTTCATTCTTAAATATATGGAATCATAGTTGAAAAAAAGTGTGGGGACCAAAAAGCACTTAAATTAAAATCAACTATGTAGGACCAAATTTATGAGAAGATCATTAATAATTAATGTGAAAAGAAAATTGAACTGTGTGGAGGTATTAAGGAACAAGAGGAGATTGGTGACAAGATAAATGTTCCATATCAAGAATTAGGTCCTAATGAGAAGAAAATGTATGGAAGGGTGGATGTAGAAAAAGGAAAATATTTTTTTCTCCATCTCGACAATAATAAATAATTACTAGAATAAACTTTTCAGATAAATATTATATAGAGGGAGGTGATGAAAGTTTATGCGGGATTGACTCGAGTTAACTTTAATGAGGACAACAGAGAGTAAATTAACAAGGACATCATTTTATCATGAGGCTAAAATTAATTTAAGATCAACATGGAGAAACAAATCCAGACTTTGGACAAGATGACCAATCATTTTAATGATCTAATTAATGATGATCCAGAGAAATACGCAACTAAATTTCAACATAAGATAAATAAGGTGACTTATTCCACTAATCATAGTTTTGTCTCTATTTATTTTAATCCTTATTTTTTGTTTAATGAAATTTATCTTCAAAATTGTTAGGATACCCCATTTTATCTAAAAAATTGATTTTTTAAACACAAATTTAATTTTTCTTCATTTCAGTAGAAATCACAGAGATTATGTCAGATCAATCAAGGAAATTATAAATGTAATACTTCATAAATTGAAACATTTAGATTTATTTTTTTATTCAAAAATAATGTCTTAGTAGTACGAAATTTGTCTTTATTATTGTAAATGATTTTAGTATATTTACATGGATTTATTTTCATACACATAATGGTTAAATATTTTACAATTGTACTACTTTTTGTAAAATTATTTAAAGTGAAATGGTTATTTAATTTTATCAATTATAATTGAAACTGGAGGATAATTTCTAAATATAAAAAGTTGAAATGTTTTGTGATAAAATGTTTATTTTCACACATCGTCATCCCATTGAACACCAAAAAAATTAATGTATATTAAATGAAAAATATGTCTATATAAGAAATAAAAAGAACTATAATAAAATAATAAAATTTCACTAAATAACATTTGGAAGAATCTATAAATAGATCATATTATATTTTAAATATTATTTTGTAAGACATGATTTGATGCAAACAAATTATAATATATGGAATTGAAGGAAACAAAAAATTGTTTATATTATAATTTTTGGTTCTAATGTTTTTATTCATAACACTATATATTTTTTATTAATATTTAATGTTAAATATGTTGATGGAATATTTTTAAGATATTCAAATTTTATGATAGATTTTAGAGTCTATAAAAAATAATCATGGTTTAGAGTTGAAGATGAATATCTAGTCTTATCGAATAATTTTATTTTTGAAGATAAACAATTTGGTTTAATAGTATCTTTTTAAATAAATATAAGGGTTGATGTTGCATCAATTCATTGATATTTTGTTTCTTCAGTGCCAAAGACTACATAAAGATTATTCATGTCTCTTATGTGGACTACCATTGTGGAAATGTTTTCTACATTAAAAATATTATAGAAAACTATATTTTCTTAGATTAGATTTCAAGGAATGATTCTATTTATACAAAAAATGAAATTCTATTTAAAAGATTTAAATTTTTTTGAAGTGATATTACTACCAAAACGATGATATTAAATAGGTTGAACACATATTCTTGAAGGGTTTCATGAAATCTATAATTTGTTTGATGCTTTTGAATCGAATGGGTATCCACTTCTCTTATGATTTATTTGATTGTTTCTTGGAATCATAGTAAGATAATGATGATTTTTCCCAGATTTGGTCTATATTTGAATAGTGGTTATATGAACAATAATCTTTTCCATATGGGATCCTTACATTTTTTCTAGGGTTTATAAAAAGATTCACAAAAGTTATTATATAAATTATGTGCTACGTTATGAAATTACAATTACTTTTCTAAAGAAATATTATTTAGAATAAATTATTTTCATTAAATGATATATTTCGAAGTGAAGATATGTGAATAGGTTAAAGTGTCCATAGGTCTCCTCCAACATCTAGAGTGAAACACAATTCAGATGGATCTTGATCTAATGGAATTATATATGGGGTAGCTTTATTCATGAAATCAGTATTTTAGTTGTTTTGGCCTATAGTTCATATTAAGGTGAAGGAAATTATCTTCAATATGAAGTTAGCGCCATGATTAGTGGCCTTATACTATACAACGACAAAAATTATCATCTCTTAATAGTATAATCAGATTCTTATTTAATAATAAAATTTATCCCATGTGCCTATATTTCTTTATGGTCCATTGTGTATACTTTTTCAAAATGAAGAAAAAATCCTTCATTATAAAATTATCATTTTTCACGCCTAGTGCATGGGAAACAAGATAACAGGCTTCCTAGACTTAAATTTTTTGAATCAAACCCTCTCTCTATTTTTTCATTTACTATATCTCTAATATGGTACTATAATTTAGTTATGGATTATGATTATATTATACTCATTAATTTTATAAATCCATGAATCAATTTCCTGGAAATAAATTTTTTTATTTTAAATGTAAGAAAAGTAAAAAATATTCTTGATAAAAATATTCTTTTTTTAATGAAAAATTTTAATCATAAATAATCTTATAAAAATAATATTGAAAATGATTTCATTATCATAATTATTTATTTATTTCTTAATAAATTGTAAAGGTACAAAATTAAATGAAAACAAGAAGTTTGGTATAGTAAACTAGAAACAACTAGATAATAAATACTTTAGGAGGTCTCAAATAATAGAGCATAAAAGAATATCCTCCTAATAAATTCACCGCTTAGGTGGTAGAAATTTATTGTTAGGGAAGTAGGTGATATTAGCCTAATGAATCACTATAGAAGAGAGATAGTATGACACCTTGATTCCTTCATGCCAAGTATATAGAACCTCTATTTGCTTTTAAATAATGACCATGAACCATCAAAAAAATATAAGATATAGTTCATGTGGAATTACATTTGTTCTGCATGTAACTATAAAGAGTAAAAGAGTCTGTCTCTACTGCCGTGATATCCACATTACATTGCCTATATAGAAGAAGACCTATTATCATTTCTATGGATTTTTCATGATGTTAATTACAATGTCCAAAGTATTCCTAGTAAGTGAAAATAACATGGACCTTGGTGTCTTAAACCATGCCACCTCATCGAAAGGTTCCCATGCTACAAAAAACATCTATATTGAGTTAAAGACCCAAATAGTGGGGATGCTCGTGAACCTAGTGACCCTGATTTCCACTACGGTCAGAGTGGGAAGATAGGCTTCCATACAACAATGGTCTATGAGAGGGAGTTCCTTTATCGTTATTTATGAGTCTCGTGGTGTCTAGAAATAGTTTTGTAGTTCTGATCACTTGAGCCTTTCGTAAGCATATACCCACATCAATCCAGGTTGTATTCCTTACTTTCCATATACACCAACACCCTTATATCATCACAATAGCTCCTACATTCCTCTCAAGACCATAAATCCTCCCTCCCTAGGACCAACATCCATGAATGGAATTCACTAATAAGTCTTGGTATGGGATACCGGTAATGTCCCAGAAGAATCTCAAAATCATGTGATTCTAATCACTGTCAAAGAACAAATGATCTGATATTTCTTCCTAATACACTTTCGAACATCGAAAGATGAAAAATAAGTTGATACAAATTAGTTTAATATTCTCATCTATGGGTAGTGTCTAATTTTATATATAAAAAAAATAAGTTATACATTGCATGGACCTCCTTGTTCCATAATAGATCACCCATGGATTCAAGATGATTCGAGGGTGTCATCACCCTAAAAAAGTATTTCATGGAGAAGTCCCCTGAAGAAAACTCTATGAAAGTTTATGTGTTTGGATCTATGTTTAAATAAATGAGGTCAAATATCACGCAATGGTACTTATCCAAAATTGAAACAATGAATCTAGATTTATTTCATGCCTACCTAAAGTTGATATCCATAAAAGGACACCATGGAAATATAATCTTTATACCATCCCAGTTATTGTTCTAGAATGAAATATCCCCCCTTCCCACTATCCATCATGCATGAATTTAGAGGGTCAAAAAATGAGGCTTAATTAGGGGCCATATGTAATATATACCCACAATATCCCCCCCCCCCAAATTTAGACCTCCATAACTCTACCATAGAGTGTCATTTCTTCCATTACCTCCCATGAGAGTTTCATATTCATATCATGAAACATGTTCAATTTGTTCCTCATTTTTATTCCTCCCACCACTGCAGGTATGTCCATCCTTACCAAGGACACCTAATGATGTTTACCTTTTTATTTTAATCCCAAATAAATGAGTCCATACTCTTTTCAATGTTATAGATAATGTCTTTTATAAATATAAAAGGATAAAGTGCATGGATCAATATGGATGTCAGTACACTATTCAACATTGTTATTCTCTCAAAAAAGAAGCGATATCTATTCTTCTAGTTCATAACATGACCCATAATCCATACAATTATTTGGATGAGGATATGTGTTTCCAACCTACCATAGTTAATTTTATCTCCCAAAAGAACCCATGGGTAAAATCCTTTTCTACAGTACCATACCATTGACCAGTTCAAATACCCACCAGTACGAACACCTACTTGATATATATAATCTACCTTTATCTTTTTTTTACTTTCCCACACCATTTGAATCTGTTTTCTAGAACCTTGTTCATACCCCACCATGATCTCATTTTGGAATTCATGAATATGATTGTGTCATAAGTAAAAATTAAATAATAAATTCAATGGGGAGATCCCTACAGTGGTAGGGAATAATAATTCCAATTGAAATTCCATTTTTAATAAGGCGGCCTAAAAAATGTTTATATAGGATAAAAATACATGGGGATTGGGGGTCACTCTGTCTTAACCCATGAGTTACTTTAATAAATCCATGAAGCATCCCCAAAAATTTTATTCCCATCCATGAAGAACTAATTCGCCTAAAAATGAGATTAGTAGGGCATGATAAAAAACACATCCTTTCTATCACCACTATAATAAACCTCTACAAAATTTAATCATAGGACTTATCCATATCTAATTATATTAACATGATTTATCTAGGGAACATACAGTTTATGTCATTAATCACTTCCCGGTCCAACAAAACTAATCCTTAAGTCATCATCACTTTAAAAAACTTGTGATTCTCTTCAGATATCTAACAAGGAATATAGGTGTAAATACTTCCATTTATTACACTAGAAACAAACTTATATTGATAATTACATATAATCACAGGTTCATAACACTATAGAGAGTAGGGATACTGGATCTTTGGAATGAGTCCATGGGAGTGGAAAATCCACATGAGGTAAGCTACCACCAAAGAATAAATACTACACTACCCTCACCCCATAATTCTTTACCATGCACTTTGAATACCTGTATAATAAACTCGAGAATCTATTAGGATTTGGAGAACTATCTAGGTTGAGAACTATTAGTGCCTCATTAATCATCTCCTCTTAGAGAATTACTTTGAATAACTCATTGTCTTTTGTGAAAACTATGGAAGGAACTGCGTTAAATATTTTAGTACATGAACATGTATATCCATCATTCATATGAGGATTGGGACCATATATAATAATCTTGAAGTAGGTTTCTTCTATGCCCCTACAACATCCCTATCATCAGTATATGTTACATCCATCGGTAGAATATAGGTTCTGGTTATCCTTCATTTATCCTTAATACAAGGGTGAATGAAATCCATATTCTACTAATCCCCATGTCACCACTTTATCCTAAACCATTCATATTCCAAGCATTATTGTCTTATAATAATATCTTATAGGATGTTTTTCTTGTTTGTAAACCCTCCAAACAAAGTTCCATTATAGAATTTCTCTGGAATAAGATTGATTTTTAGGATACCCTTATACACTGCCTCCATTTCATGAAAATGGGGGGGGGGGGTTGATTGTTTATCTATGAGATAATGTCACCTTTGAGACACCATAACTTATTATGAAGCATTATCTATAAGGACTTGACCTTATTACATTACATTATTTTAAATTTTAGTGAATAACACGCTTCCTTTCACAATTAACATTTTTCTTGTTTATAGTTTTATATAATTGGGATAATACACAAAAAAAACATTCCACATTTATATAGAGAAAATTCTAAAAAAAATATTCATTTCATCCAAAATAATAAACTTTTCAAATAAAACTTGTTTTTTGAAAAATATTCATAACATTAAACATGGGTACCTTCTTTATCACACACATCCTTATAACTTTTGAAAAGCATTTAAATCAAGGGATTATCATCAAAAATATTAGTAAGGGATATAAAAATAATGAAAGCAAACGTTATTATATTAATACTTGTAACGTATGAAATCATTTTCAAAAATACATGACTTTCACCCATATAAACATTCTTTGTGAAACTTGATATTTCCATGAGATTTCCACAAAACATATTGAACATAAATAGATTTTTGAATGTATCATGTAAAATTAATTACATAATATTGTAACTCTATTGGCTACCTTATAGTTTTTAACCCTCACAGTAACCTTGCAATGTAACCCTCACAGCTACCATATTGTGTAACCATTGTAGTTACACTTGGAGTAACAATACGACCGTCATCCAACATACACATACCCAATTAATTGGAGGGAGATATAGGTACCATTATTCAACATAAAAAAATTCCCAAGAACCAGAACATACTTATAATACATGAATAATTTTATAAAAAAAATTCTTTTGGATTTTGTAAAATTGGATTTTAAAAGATAATTTTAAAAGAAAAGCAACTTTAAAATTTCATATAATTGAAGTGAGACTTAATATAGTTGATGTAATATGTATATACAATGTAAAGACACATAATTAAACATAATATAGACAAAATTAATTACACAAACAATTTTAATAACACACAATTAATGAAGTATAAGGTTGACCCAAAGAACAGAAATTGGGTTTATAATTCCCTTACCTCGGGTTGTCTTACTTCACAATTGTTAAATCCTCATGTATAATGGTTAAAAGAGTGTTATTAATATATTAAAAAATAATATTCATGTTTATAACCCACTATACGAACATTTAATAATGTAATTTCACACTTAAATTATTAGTATTTTGTTCCTCCTATTGTTGTGGGTGCGTTCTTTATATAATTTCCATGGACAGTTTGTATTTCATTTTCTTTTTGTAAAAAAATAAAATACAATATGTGGAATTAAATGGAACTTATATGTTTGAATAATATTAAATGATACCAAAAATCATTTTACATTATATATGATGATGAATCATTTGATAAAACACTAATGATATTCATTTATATCATTTTTTGTGGTTCCTCAATAATCATGAACTTGTTTCATTATATAATTTAATTTCATTACTAGAAGCTCATTAAAAAAACATAAATTAGGATACATAATACACTTTACATTCGGTTAAAACCATTAAATGGGTTTTATGATCAGCTTTTATGGAAGTAATGGAAATTGAAATCACATATTCCAAAATATTGGTAAACGACACATGAATAATGATGTTGTTATTTGATTGAATAAGAGGAAAAAGAGAAAATGAAAGATGATGAATTTCTACATGAACATGATAAAATATAAAATATAAAATATTTTTGAGATTTTATACCTCCTGGATAAGGTTAGGGAATGATAGAATAATACAATAAAATCACTGAAATGGAGACATATGAAAATGAAAGTGGATTCTTACCTCTTGATCTCTTCTCCTTGAGATCCTCTTTAAGGACATCGGTTTTGGCCTTTTGGGGGAGACCAGCTGGTCATGGATGTAGATAAGAGCCTTTGAAAGGGTATTTGGTTGATATTTGACAATTTTCAAAAATTTAGAGATTTGAGAGGAATAGGGGAATAATACTGGTATATATAGTGGTGTAGAGGAGTGATTTTACACTATTTTAATAATTATTTTAATATTTGTTTTGCAATAATATGAAAAGTCTTGATTAATGTGACCAGAAATAGTAATAGGTTCATTTGAGTTCTAACCAAGTGTTCTTAAATCAGCCTTGCATCACCTATAATAATGTAAAACAAGTATTTTTCATTTATCATAATTTATTGTAATTTACAATTCATTAAAAGTTTATGAATTTTAGAAAAATACAAAAAATCCAACCTAATCATTTTTCAATGTGTAGAAATCAAAAATTAACTCAATTTTTTGAAAATAAATATCTAAATATGATTAATATAATTTTTAAATAAAATACTACTTTATTCAAAAAAAATAACAATTTTAAAATTGTAACGGATTTTATAGAAACATGGTAATATAATAAATATCTCATTATATTACAACCTTGAGAAAATAAAGTAATGATATGATTTAATTTTCATATAGTATATTTTTCTATTCATATTAATATCATAAGGGTGTGTTAGTATTCACAAAAAACAATTTGGTTCTATCAGACTCCAAATAATTTTCTGATCACAACCGTCGAGGATCGTTTTTTGAAATTTAAATCACAGAAGTAGAGAAATTATGTTTAAAGGATAATTATGACTATATAATATAAGAAAGTGTCATGATTTACAATTTATATTTATATATTTGGGATTTTACATTCTCCTCATCTTCTGGAAATTGCACATTCCCAATTTTATTTACATATTTAACAAGTGAGGGTACCATTCCCTTATAGAATTTTTAGATTCCCATGTTGCTTCTTCAAACATGTAGTTTATCCACAAAACCATTAACTAGTGGATTACCTTATTCTTAAATACTTGTTGTCTTTGATCATGAATTTGAACATGTTTCTCTTCAGAGGAAATTTTCTCTTCCATCTGAACTACTTCTGGGCTCAAAACATGAGATAAATCTGGAACTTACTATCTCAATATCAAAACATGAAAAACATTCTGTACATGAGACAAAATCAGAGAAAAATATAATCTATAGTTGACTAGTCAAAAATTCCCTAAAATTACATAAGTTTCAATGAACCATGGACTTATCTTTCCTTTCTTTCCAAAACTCATAACATTCTTCCATGGTGAGAATCTAAGAAAAACATGATCACCTACCTCAAAAGAATAGTATTTCATGTTCTTTTCTACATAAATTTTTTCTTGCTATGTGTTATCCTCATGTGTTGCAGAATCATCTTCACTTTCTTATCCACTTCGTCCACTGTTTGTGGTCCAATCAAAATTCTTTCCCTGACTTCATCGGAAAAGGGTAGAGTTTGACACCACTTCCTATAAACTTCCCCAATGGTTCCATCTATATACTAGAATTTCAATAGTTATTATAAAAAAATTTAACAAAAAAATATTATAATCCCATCTTCCCTGGTAATACATTGAACATGATCGAAGAATATCTTCCAAAATCTGAATCGTCTGTTCTGACTTCGCATCTGATTGAGGATGGAAATATGTATTGAAATTTAATTCCATTTCTGATGACAACTAAAGGCCCTTCCAAAAATTAGAAGGGAACCTGAGATCTCATCCCGATAGAATGAGAAGAGGCACTCCATGTAACTGAAAAATAACATTGAAGTACATTCGAGAAAGATGATCAAAATACATTGTTTAGTGAATATGAAAAAATGTTCATATTTATTTTTTCAGTCAATAATAACACATATTTCATTGTTACCTTGAGATGTCTTTCGTATTTTCACAACTAAGTCCATTGATAAATTTTCCATTTTCCACTCTGGAACTGGTAAAGGCAGAATTATCCCCTTTGGAAATTATATCTCTACTTTAACCTGTTGACTTGTCAAACATTTTATAGTAAAATTTGAAATAACTCTTTTAATACCATCCCACTATTATTACTTTTTAAGGTGTCTGTACATATTAATACTACCAGTATGTACTAAAAATAGAGAACTACGAGCTTAATTCTATAAATATTCCTTATATTGGGAATCATAAGGCACAAAAAATCTTTATTCCATATCTCAAAACACAATATTTATCAAGGATAAATTCTAGAAACCTACACATTATAACTAATTCAACCTTTTTCTTTAGCTCATAGTTTTCCTTTCATGCTTTCTTAGTTATGATTGATAATGGTGAGTACATTGAAACTTGAAACAAAACATGTGTATTTCTGGCCCTAACAAATTCTAAAACAAAATTTTTAAAATCATTAATCAAGGGGTCATGTTTCATACATAACATGGTGAATGGTGGACGATGTTTTTGACTCAAGGAATCTTCCACATAGTTTTCTTTTCATAGATGGTAATTGATCATGAAATAATAATCTTTTATTAATTCAAGATATATTCTATACCTCATGTTTAAATCCTTTAGAGTGGATATATATTTTAGGCATTTATGGATAGTGTATATTTCACATTTGGCCCCTTGTAAATGATGCCTCCAAATTTTCAAATAAAAAACCATAGATGCCAATTCCAAATCAGGTGTGGGATAATTTAACTCATGAGGGTTATGTTGTCTTCAATCATATGAAATTAACTGATCATTCTTCATCAAAACACATCCATGTCCCTTCAACGAAGCATCACTATAGATGACAAACTCACCTTTTTGGGAAAGGAAGGATAAAAAGAGATCATTCACCAATATCTTCTTCTTTTCCTGAAAAAAATCACATTATTATATCGAAATAAGTTTAACCCTGTTCGGAGTTATCTTAGTTCGCTTTCTAGATCATCGTGCAATGTTTTTAACAAACCATTGGTAATAAAATGCTAATCCAAGAAAACTACAAATATTTGTAACCTTTTTATATCTTAGGCCTTAATAAACAACTTTTTTTGGCCAGGAACAATTATTAGTCCATCCTTATTTACAATGATCCCATGAAGATAAATCATTTGCAACCAAAAATCACACTTTCTAAATGTTTTATATAGTTTCTTTTCCTTTACGGTCTACAAAAAACCATATTTTTTTTTCATTCTCCTCTTTAATCATATAAAATACCAAAATTTCATTTATAAACACAACCACAATCATATCTAAGAAATCATGAAATATTCTATTCATAGGATACATGAATACAACAAGTTCATTAGTTAACCCAAATAGAATTCCAAAAAATTCATAATGAAAAATCTAGAATATAATGGTATAACATTTTTAGGTATTAGCCATTGATCAACATCTTTGTTTTTTGAAGGAACAACTATTATTCCACCCTTCTTTTGAAAGTGATTAAGAAAAAATCGTGTGCACCCAAAAATCACACTTGTTGAATATTTCATATAGTTTATTTTCATTTAAGTTCTAGAAAAATACATAAGATATTATTCATTCTACACTTTACTCCTAGAAAATATGATAATGTTCTCAATAAACACAACCATAAACTTATACAAGAAATCAATAAAATTTCCCTTCATAATATCCATGAATACAAAATGCTCATTAGTTAACACAAATTACATCATAAAATTCATAATGCCCATATCTAGTATTAAAAGTTGTTTTTGGATTTCATCATACTTCACCTTTAGCTGATGGAATCTGGATCTCAATTCAATCTTGGAAAAGTATTGAACTCCCTAGAACTGATCAAACGATTCAATGACATGATGGAAATGATACTTTTTTTAATAGATGTTTTATTTAGTCTCCATAATTAATGAAAAGTAACATGGAATAATCATTCTTTTTAATGAACATAATAGGAGAACCCCGTGGTGATGTGCAAGTATTAATGTAGACTTATTAAGAAACTCATCCAACTAATTTTTCAATTCTTTAAGATCCATTTGAGCCATTTGATATAGGGGTTTTGATATTGGACTAGAATTTGAAACTATGTAAATTTTGAATTTGACATCTCGATCAGGTATGACACTAGGTAACTCGTCAATAAAAATATCACGGTATTCATTTAACACTAGAACTTTATTAATCTAAATTATTCCCTTATTTTCAAAAATATGAGAAATAATACATTCATATACATATATTAAAATTTTCCCAACATCTGGATATATTTTCAATTATATGGGATCGTTATTTTATAGAAACTAAAAGTCTTTCTGAAAAAAACTACATTAGCTCTAGAGTCAATCTTTGCCTGTAAAACTGAAATCCAATCCATTCCTAGAATAACATCAAACTATTATAATGTAAAACACCAAGGCTTAAAGGTAATTTCTTTACACATAAAGAAATAGTAATATTAATAAAATTTCTTTTTTCTATAACAATCCCCCTTATGTTTAAAAAATAAGTTCTTTTCTCATTAGTTGAAGTGATATTTCCAATTTACAAGAAAATTCTTAAAAAATAAGGGAACTTGTAGTCCCTATATCGGACATGACTTTAAAAAATCTACGTAAACAAATAATGTAACTAATAACCCTTTGTTGGATGGCCTGACATCTACTGACATAGCTTCAAAGGATCTCACTACACATTTCTGCTTATATTCTGTCTTCTTTGTATCATTTTAATCTCTCTTTAGGAAATAATTTTCATAATGGCACATCTCACCAAATTTACAAACAATTGACATTTTTCAATTTAGTATTAGTCATAGGATCATTTTAATTTCAATATCTGGCCATATGTACAAACAAACCACATTGAAAACACTTCCCATTTTTGGAAATACATTCCCAATGTGTTTATTTCCACACTTTTCACAAACTTGAAACTGGACTTTCTAACTATCATATTTCTTTGATTGATTCTTACACATCACATTCCATTTGGACCTCTTATTATCCCTGTTTTAAAATTTCATATGATCATGATAAAACATCATTTATACACTCTTAGTACATGAGACAATATTCTCATAACTTTTTAATTCATGGGAGGCCAATACCTTTTGATACCTTGGCTTCAATCTTGAGTAAAAATAGTTGATTTTTCTATGAAGATCTAGAATAATATTTGGATCAAACCATTCCAATAATGTGAAGTTCACTTCATAAAAAACCAGTAAATGGTCCTCCTTTGGGTTCAATTGATGAAATTTATTCTCCATCCTATTTTGAGGCCCCTTTGGAAGATACTTTTCAAGGAATATACTTTTAAATTCATCCAACTCTATGGAATTAATATCCTCTCTGTCCCTAATATTATTGACTGTTGACAACCAATGATTAGACTCACCCTAAAAATGATAAATGTAAAGACTTAAATTTTGATTATCTAGACATACCACAACAATTAATATCTTTTCAAAGGCCTTAATCCATCTTTAAGCTGCTAGTTGGTTAGAAGATCCACTAAAATAAGAAGCGTTTTACATCACAAAATGTTCCACTATCATTATGTTCCTTTATTGAAGCTTTGGTTATTATCTTACATGGATGCCACAATCATTTATTGTCTACGTCAGCTAATTCATTACTATCACAAACTACTTGGTTTCAATCCCATCTATTCAAGGCTACAGTTTTGGAAGGATATTGTTCTGTCGGTGCCCCATCACTTCAGCTTCCCTATTTTTTCTATAGAAGTCCATTCTGAAAAAACATATCTTTGTTGAAGAAACATGGGAATATTTAAATTATATATCATTTCAAATTAGCCATATGGTAAAAATCATTTATTTTATTATATTAACAGCATCATTACCGCAAATGTTATCTAAACCATCCTCTGATACCAACTATAAGGACCCAACCTTATTACATTATATAATCATGAATTTTAGTCAAGAAAAAAGATCATTTCACATTGAGAATCTTTTCAATATTATAGTTTAAGATAATTGGGATATAACACATACACAACATTCCACTTTTATAGAGTGTAGATACCACAAAAACAGTATCCATTTCTTCTTAAATATAAAACATTTCAAATTAAACTTGTTTTCTTTGACAAATATTCGAAACATTTAACTTAGATTCCTTATTTGTCTTACAAATCCTAATAACCAGTGAAAATAATTAAAAAATTAGGAGGAACAAAAACATATTAGTAAGGGATATAAAAATATGTAATAAAAACATTAGTCCATAAATACTTGTAAAATATGAAATCATTTTGAGAAATACATACATGTCACCCATATAAACTTACTTTGTGAAACAATATATTTCCACGATAATTCCACAAAACATGTAGTACCAAAATATAACCATAAATTTATATTATATCATTAAATACCAAATCTTGTAACCCTCTTGTATACCTTATAAATTGTATCCCTCCAAACTACCTTACAATGTAACCCTCACGACTACCTTATTTTGTAACCATCAGAGTTACACTTGGAGTAACCATATGATTGACCTCCAACATACACATAAAAAATGAATTAGAGGGAGATAGAGGTCCCACCCATTATCATAAAAAATTCCTAAGAACTAGAAGATAATCCTAAAACATTAATAATTTCATAAAACATTTCTTTCTTAATTTTGTAAAACAGAATTCTAAAAAATAATTTTAAAAGAAAATAACCTTAGAAATATCATATAATTGAATAAAGAATTAATAAAGTTGATAGAATATAAATATACATTGTAAATACACATAATTAAACAGAATATAATTAAATTACATCAAATGAAAAAATTTAATACCATCGAAATAATGATGGGGAAGGTTAACCCAGAGAATAGAAATTTGGTTAAGAATTCCCTTACATGAGGTTTTTTACTAAAATATTGTATAATCCTAGTATATAATTGTTAAAATAGTGTTATAAATTTTATAAAGATACATATTCATGTTTATAACTCATTATATGAAAATTTTAAAATATAATTTTCCCCTAAATTATTAATATTTTGTTCATTCCATTGTTTTGGGTGAATTCTTTACATGATTTCCTTGATGAGTTTGTATTTGATTTTATTTTCATATGGAAATGAAACTCTATAAGTAGAATGAAAGGGGAATTTTATGTTTCTCAATATATAATGATACCCCAAATAATTTTTTATCATATATTATTTTGAATCATTAGATAAAACACTAATGATATTTGTTTAGATCATTTAAGTTGGTTCCTTGATAATCAAGAACGTGTTTCATTATATAATTTAATTTCATGCATATAAGTTCATTACAGAACCCAAAATAGGAAAAATAATAAAATTAACATTCTATTTCAAAAATTAAAATGGTTCTATGATCTTCTTTGAAGGATTTAATTGAAATTGAAAACAAATTGTACACAATTTTGGTAAACGACCCATCACGAACTATATTTTTATTTTCTGTAGAATAACAGGAAGAGGAGAGGAAGAAATAAGATGACTATTTACATGAACATGTTCTGAAAAAGAATATTTAAGATTATGGAGATTTAATACCTCTTGAATAATGGTAAGGGAAGATATAATATGAAAATAAATGAATTGAAACGAAAACACATGAAAATGAAAGAGGATTATGACCTCTTGATCGGATCTCCTTGAGATCCTCCTTATGGCCTTTGGTTTTAGCCTTTTCATGAAACCATCAGGTCATGGATTTGGGGAAGAGCCTTCGGAAGTGGATTTAGAATAACATAGTCAATAATCGAGGGTTGGGAGGTTTTAGAGGAAGTAGGGAATGATGGTTGTATTTATAGTGGAGAGGAAGGATTTTATACTATTTTAATCATTATTTTAATATTTTTGAACAAGAATATGAATATTTTTGATTAATGTAACCCAAAACAGAATTAATTCCTTGTGAGGGTGAACCAAATTTTCTTACATCATCATTTAATAATCTATAATGTATTAAATGAAAGTATTTACCATTTATCATAATTTATCGTATTTTATTATTCATAAAAAAATTCATGAATTTTATAAAAATGCCAAAAATTCACCCTAAACATTTTTTGATATGTAAAATTCAAAAATGAACTCCATTTGTTGAATATAATTTCATAAATATGATTAATTTAGTATTTAAATAAAATCATAATTTATTCAAAAAATAAAAATTTAAAAAATATAAATGATTCTACATCACCTTGAAAAATTAATTAACATATCATTATCATATAACCATAATAAAATAAAATAATGATATGATTTAAAATTCATGAGGTTCATATTACTATTTATATTACTATTCATATTATTATGTTATTAGTAAACTAAAAAAACATGTTTGTTCTATCAGACTCCAAATAAGTTACTAATCACAATAGTGGATGACCATTTTTTAGAATTCGAATTATAAAAGAGAAAAACATATGTTTAATGTATAGTTATAACTATCTAATTAAAACAAATTTTAATGCATTTCAATTTTATTTTTAAAACCATGGGGTGTTATATTCTCCCCACCTTATAGAAATTGTGTCCTCATAAATTTATTTACTTATTATACAAGTGAGGGTACCTTTCCCTCATAGCATTTTCTGATTATTATGTTGCTTCTTCAACCTTGTGGTTTCTCACAAAAACATTTACCTGGTATATTTTCTTATTCTGCAATACCTGTACTATTCGATCGATAATTTGAATAGGTTTCTCTTTATAAGAAATCTTCACTTCCATTTGAACTACTTCTGGGAACAGAACATGAGATGAATCTGGCACATACTTTCTCTACATCAAAATATATAAAAATTGTGTAACTAAGATAAAATCAGAGCCAAAGATACTCAACAGGTAACTGGTCGAATATTCTTTTGAATTTCATAAGGTCTAGTGAATTATGGACTTATCTTTTCTTTATTACGAAAAAGAATAACACTTTTCCTTGGTGATATTCTTTGAAAAACATTACAACCTAACTTAAAAGAAAAGTTTTTACACCGATTATCTGAATAATGTTTCTGCCTACTATAAGCTATCCTAATGTGTTGTTGGGTCATCTTCACTTTCTTATCCACTTTACATAATGTAGTCTCATCAACTTCTTTTCCCTGACTTCATCGCAAAAAGTTTGAGTTCAACACCACTTCCCATATAATGACTCAAAAGGTTCCATCTGTATACTGGAATGAAAATTGGTATTATAATAAATGTCAAATAAATAAATATGATCATTCCAAATTACCTAGTAATCTATTAAACATGATAAAAGAATATCCTCTAATGTCTGAATCATCTGTTCTGACCTCCCATCTTATTAATGATGAAAAAACGTACTGAAATTTAATTCAATTCTAGATGACATTTTAAGGACGTTAAAAATATTAGAAGTGAACCTAGGATCCCATTTATATTCAATAGAAATAGGTATTACATGTAAATTGACAATATCTTTGATGTAAAATCGAGAAAGATAATCCAAAGACACTGTATCTGGAACATGAAGATTTAGTTACTTATTCAATAATATCCCATATTTTATTTTCTAACTCAAGAAGTCATTGGTAGTCTCACAATAAATTATAGGGATATATTTTCTTATTTCCACTCAGGATTTGGAAAAGGCTAAATCACCCTATTTAGTAACTGCTACTTCTCATTAACCTGTTAACATTTCAAACATTTCACAGTAAAATTGTCAATATATCTTTTCATTCCATCCCACCAATAATATTCCAGAAGTTCAACATACATATTCATACTTCTAGGATAAACTAAAAATGTAGAATTATGATATTAATTCAATAAATAGTTCATCAATTTTTAATGACTAGGAACCCACAATATTTTTCCAAATCGAAAAACACAATATTTATCATTGTTAAATTCTGGAAGATTACCCATTTTAACCAATTATACCTTTTTATGTAGCTCACAGTCTTCATTTTTCACATAATTATTTCTGTCTAATTTTTATTAATACAATGAATCCAGGAGAAAAATATATGTATTTCATACAAAAACAAATTATAAACCAAAATAAATTAAATCATTAACTAAGGGATCATGTTTCAAATGTAACATGGTTAATGATTCATGACGTTTTTGACTCAAGGAATCTTCCACATTGTTTTATTTTCATGGATGGAAATAGATTGAAAAATAATAATATTTTATCAATTCAAGCCATCTTCTCTGACTATTTTATAATTTCTTCTAAGTGAATATATATTTCTGACATTTATAGTCATTGTATATTTCACATTTGGCCCCGTATAAATGATGCTTCCAATTTTTCAAAGAAAACCCCACAAATTCCAATTAAAAATCATGTGTAGGATAATTTAGCTCATGAGGTTTCTATTGTCTTGAAGCATAAGAAAATACCTGATCATTATTTATCAAAACACAACAATGCCCCTTCAATGAAGCATCACTATAGTTCAAAAAATCACCATTTTGGGATGGAAAGGCCAAAACATGAGCCTCCACCAATCTCTTCTTCAGTTCCAGAAAGAAACATCACATTATTCCAACCAAATAAATTTAACCACTTTTGGTGTTAACATAGTTAGTGGGCTAGATAACCATGAATTTTTTTTAACAAACCATCAGAAATAACATCCTAATCCAAGAAAACTACTAATTTATGTAACATTTTTAGGTCTTGGATATTCATCAACCACTTTTTTGGCAGTTTCTACTATTATTCCATACTTATTAACAATAATCCCAGGAAAAGTAATCTTTTGTAACCAAAAATCAAACATGATGAATTTTACATAAAATTTATTTTCCATTAATGTTTACAAAACAACCCTTAGATGTTTTTCGTTCCCCTATTTAATCTTTGGAAATTCCAAAATTTCATTAATAATAACAACCAAAAACATATCCAAGAACTCATGAAATATTCTATTCATAAGATGCATGAATATAATAGGTTCATTATTTAACCCAAATGGAATAAAAAAATCATAATTCCCATATCTAGTACAGAAACATATTTTTGGGATGTTATCCTCTTTTACCCATAACTGATGGTATCTAGGCCTCACGTCAATCTTGGAAAAGTACTAAACTCTCTGGAGCTAATCAAAAAATTCTTCGGCATGAGGTAAAAGACACTTATTTTTAATAGAGATGTTATTTGAGGCTCTATAATCAATGAAAAGTCCCATGGAACCAACATTCTTTTTGATGAACAAAATAAGAGCACCCCATGGTGAAGTGCTAGGGTTAATGAAGCCTTTATCAAGCAACTCTTGCAACTAATTTTTCAATCCAATAAGTTCCATTATAGCCATTTGATATGGAGGTCTGGAAATTTACTTAGCACCAGCAACTAACCCAATTGTGAATATGACTTCCCGATAATGTATAAAATTGGGTAACTCATCTGAAAAAAATATCATGGAATTCATTTACAAATGGAATATAATTAATCTGAATAGTTCCCTTATTTTCAACAATATTAGTAATATAACATTATTTTCCATCTTTCAATAGTTTCACATATTCTGGATATGTTATAAATTGTATGGGTCCTTTCCTGTATAAAAACTAAAAATATTTCAAAAAAAATAACTTCATTAGCTCTAAAATTAATCATATCATGATATATATAAATCCAATCCATTCCCAGAATAACAAGAAAATCTACTATAGAAAGAATGGTTTTCAAATAATGTCTTTCCAAATATAAAAATAGAAACATTCTTAAAATTCCATTTTTCCATAATAGTTTCCCTTTGCGTTTTAACATTATGTTCTCGCCTCATTTGTTGAGGTGATATTTCAATTTTACTAGAAAAGTCCTCCCAAATAAAGGAATGTGTAGACCCATAATCAAATAATACTTTAACATTATTTGAGTAAACATATAAAGTACCTGATACCACTTAATTGTATGTCCCAACCTCTATTGATGTAGTATCAAAGGATCTCCCTACACCTTTTTTCTTATAGTCTTTCTTCTTTGAAAATTTCAAATCTATCCTTGGGTGGTAATTTTCTTAATCACTCATCTCAACACATTTAAAACAATTTAAACCTTTCTTTTCAAGATTACTATTAGGATCATTTTCATTATAATCTCAAGCAATTGTCTAATCTCACCACATTGAAAACACTTTCAGATATTGTAAGATATTTCCTATGGTTCTTATTTCCAAAGTTTTCACAAAATAAAAACCAGACTTTCCCACCATCTTATTTCTTTGGTTACTCATACACGTCGCTTCCCATATTAACCTATTCTAATACATGTTGTTAAAGTTTACATGATTATTAGAAGATTCCATTTCTACCCTCTCATTACATCGGAAATTTTTTTCATAGCTTTTGAATTCACAATAGCCTGACACCATTCGATACCTTGGATTCAATCCTATGTAAAAATAGTACAATTTTCTATCAAGATCCAGAATTAGATTTGGAGCATACCTTTCATGTCGGGTGATGTTCGCTTCATACAATGCCACTAATTATTATTTCTTTTGCTTTAATTCACGTAATTTCTTCTTCATCAAAGTCAAACCACCTTTGGAAAATATTTTTATTAGAAATTAATTTTAAACTCATCCCTCTCTAAGGCGTAAATATCTACTTTATACCTGATATTCTTGACCATTGACAACCACTAATTAGATTCACCATAAATGGGGTAAATAGAAAGAAATACCTTTTGATATCCTAACAATCCTGTAACATCGAATATCTATTCAAGGGATTTAATCCATATTTTAGCCCTTAATAGTTCAGAATATTCACTAAATGTAGGTGGGTGTTTCCTTATAAAATCTCCCATTATAATAGTGTTCCTTTTTTCTAGCTCTGGTTGTTGTCTTGCATGTTTTCTACCACCATTTATTGCCTGCATCATCTAGTCCATTACTATAACAAACTGCTTTGCTCCAATCCATACCATTCCAGGCTGCATATTCAGAAGGATATTGTTCTATCAGTGCCCCTCCACTTTAGTTTTCCTATTTCTTTAACTAAAAAACATTCTGAACAAATATATCATTGTTGAAAAAACATGGTAATCTTTAAATTCCATTTCATTTAAAATTAAAAATAGATTAAAAATAATTTATAGTATTCTATTAACATCATCCTAGACTAAAAAGGTATTTAAACCCTCCTCTGATACGAACTATAAGGAAGTGGCCTTATTACATTACATAATATTGAATTTTAGTAAATAACTCACTTACCCTACCATTCATGTTAAACTCATGGTTAGATTTTTAGAGAACTGGGAAATAAAACATACATAAAATTCCACATTTATATAGTGTATATGCAACAAAAATAATATCCATTTCTTCCAAAATATAAAACATCTCAAATAAAACATGTTTTCATTGGAAAATATTCATTACATTTAACATGGCTTCCTTCTTTGTCTTACAAAACCTTATAACCTGTGGAAATCATTTAAAAAATCATATGAGAAAAAAAATTAGTAAGGGATATAAAAATAAGGAAATTAAACATTAGTCCATGAATACTTGTAACATATGAAATCATTTTCAATAATACATACTTGTCACCAATATAAATATATTTTGTGAAACGTGATATTTAAACGAGATTTCTAAAAACATATATAAAATAAATAGAACCATAAATGTATCTTGGGAAATACATACATAATCTTTTAACCCTCTTAGCTACCTTATAATTTATAACCCTCACGGCTACCTTACGATGTAACCTTCATGAATACCTTATTGTGTAACCATTACTGTTACACTTGGATTCACTATACGGACGACCTCTAACATACAATACCCAATCAATTGTATAGAGATAGAAGTTATGCCCTTTAGTATTAACAATTGTCAAGAACTATAACATAATCATAAAATATGAATAATTTCATAAAAATTTACTTTTGAATTTTGTAAAACAAAACTCTAAAAGAGGATTTTAAAACAAAATCCCATTAAAAATGACATATAATTGAAGTGACCCTTAATAGAGTGGATGTAATATGTATATAAATTGTATATACACATAAGTAAACATAATATAAAAGAAATTAATCACATTAACAATTTTAATACCACATAAATAATGAAGTAGAATGTTAACCCAAATAACGAAAATTGGGTTATGAATTCCCTTACATCAGGTTTTTTTTACTTAAAACATGTTTAAACCTCTTGTATAATGATTAATATATAAAAATAAAAAACTTAAACAAACGTATTAATGTTTATAACATTTTATATGATCATTTTATAACATCATTTCACTCTTAAATTGTTCTTATTTTGTTACATCCATTGTTTTGTTGCATTCTTTACATGATTTCCATTGAATACTTTTATGGGAATTTATTGTTGTATGGAAATGTAATTCCATAAGTGGAATGAAATGGAAATTAGATGTTTCAAAAATATTTAATTATACCAAAAATAGTTTTTTTCCATATATGATGATGAATCATTATAAAAAACACTAATGATTTTTGTTTTGTTTATTTTTGGAGGTTCGTCGATAATCATGAACATGTATCATTATATAATTGAATGTCATGTATATAAGTTCCTTCAAGAAAATAAAATAGATTAAAAAATGAACTTTACATTCTATTTTAACCATTAATAGGGTTGCATGATCATCTATTAATGAATTAATGGAAATTGTAATCACATCATCCACATTTGTTTTGAAAAACACATCATGAATGATGTATTTATTTATTTTTAGAATAAGAGTAAGAGGAGAGGAAGGAATATTAGAAATTTTTACATGAACATAATAAACTATATAATTTAAAATATTAGGTAGATTTCATACCTACTTGATAAGGGGAGGGGAAGAGATAATTATAAAAGAAATGAATTGAAACACATGAAAATGAAAATGAAAAGGATTCTCACCTCTTGATCTCTTCACCTTTAGATCCTCATTAAGGAATTTGGTTTTGGGCATTTCGTTAGACCAGATGGTCTTGAACGTGTGGTAGAGCCTTGGGGGGATGTATTTGGTAGAACATAAGTAATTATCATGGATTGATAGGTGTGAGAGGAATAGGGTAATGAGGGTGGTATTTATAGTGGAGGAGAGTGGGGATTTCACTCTATTTTATGCAATATTTTAATATTTTTTCTCAAGACTAACATAAATCCTAATTCATGTGAGCTGAATAATTTATATGTTCATTTTAGTTTTAACAAAGTGTTATTTCATTGGCCTTGCATCACTTATGATGTAGTAAAATATGTATTTATCATTTATCGTAATTTATCGTATTTCACTATTCTCAAAAAAATAAAAAATTTAAGAAAAATACCAAAAATTCACCCAAACCATTATTCAAAGTTTATATATCAAAATGAACTCCCTTTTTTGAAAATAATTTTATATATATGATTAATTTTTTTTTAAATAAAATTATATTTTATTCCAAAAATTACAATTTTAAAAATATAACAGATTTTATATCACTTTAAAAATTTAATAAAAACCACATTATCTTGTGACCTTAAGGGAATAAAATAATGATATGATTTAATATTAATAAGCTTAGTATTATTATTCACAAGGTTATGTAACTACTTACCAAAAAACAAGTTGCTTATACTAGGCTCCAAATAACATACAGATCAAATTTCTAGATGTTCGTTTTTTGAAATTCAAAAAATAGAAGTGGAATAATTATATTTAATGGTTATTTATAATTATCTAATTAAAACAACGATTCATTCATTTCAATTTATTTTTAAAAATAGGTTTGTTACATTATCCAAGCATTACCCTATTTCAGCTTATTCAATGAGTCACACGCAACCCGGTGATCTCTGGAGTCTCATTCCACATCTGGGAGAAGTTAAAATTCCCACCTCTCTCTTTCTTGGGGGATAACGATTCTAAGAGAGGAGAGTGATTGGAGTGGCCTCCTACAAGTTAGGTCACCTTTTCATTCAGAAAAAATGAAGTAAAAAATATTTGGAAAGAAACTGATCGAGGTGAAAGTAGGTGTTATGACCCCCAATATGGTTGTTTCACCCACTAAAAAGGTCTCTTAAATATCTCATGTCTATAGTCCCACTACGTTCCATACACTGCACAAAAATTCTACTGTCCTTCTATTTTAATTATCCCCTCCCATTCTTTTCTATTATATCAACAATAACATTGATGTCGCCCCCAGAAAACCATGGTAATTATCTTGAAGAAATGGAATCTAGATCATGCCACAATCACTCTCTTTAATGTTCATCACAGTTTACATAATCAAATGATACAAAATCGTTTGAATTATTTATGAAATATTCTTCATGATTAGCTGATCATAGGCATTACCTGTTTCAAGGACATGTATTGATGCAAAAATATACACATATGCAAATCCTTAGTTGAATGAACCTATTTAAATGGAGAATTACCCTAGTGAAAGATATTGAAAATAACATAAATATTATTTTATTGGTAGTGTTATTAGTGATATTAAATGAAGAATAAAAAATAGAAATTCATTAGTAATTGTTTGTGCTCATTCTTGTTTTATATATTTTTTTCTAAATTATTAAATTTGTAGGAATGCCTAACTTGTAGAGTCCTCCATAATTTTGAATGGTTGAGGGAATAACCCTTCACAACCCTATATTTATGGGGCAGTTATAAGGTACTGTAGATCATTTTAGAAGAGGCAAGAAATGTAGTAGCAATGCAATACTAGTGGGTACTATAATAGTAGTATGTAATGAAGACTGTACAAAAATTTAATATCTTACAATAGTAGGAGTACTCAAGGTGGGACTCCATTATTTTTGTAGGAATTTTGCCTAAAAGATTTAGGCAATGTACTGTATAACCTTCTGATCCTATAATGGGTCCCTCTTAGTCCTATTAAAAGAGGTTTTGCTCCTTAATAAAGAGTCTTAACCCCATATTTTTTTGATATTTTGAAATAAACATGATGATTCTAGATATATTATTAAAGTAAATGTAGTATTATTGGCTTAGTGTTTTTTGTAATAATAAGGAATTGATTATGTTGAAACATTTTGACATTCTGATAAATTATTTTCTATTAGAATTTTCTTATCATACGCAACTCATCAGGGTTTTTCAAAAAAATTAAAATTTATCATATTAATCCTCTTCTTTATAAATATGTTTATGAAAAATAACCTCATGGTTTTTAATATAAAAAAAATAATTATGTTTTAAGATATTATGAAGATCATTATGGACTTAAAAAACCTCCTTGAGTATGGTATGAAATATTATATAAAAATAATTTGAAAAATGGTTTTATAAATAGAAAATTAGATCCTACATTATTTTTTTGATAAATTTTAAAAATATATTTTTATTATTAAAAGTTATTTTTATTAAATAATATTTATAATATTAATTTATTTTATTTTGAATATAATTTTCAAATTTAATGAATTATGAATCTAACATGAGTCTTACTGAATAATTGAATTTCTTTTTAGGAATTCAAATATTTCAAGGAATGCTATATTTTTTAATGATAAATATAATAATGATAAAATAATTGTCTAAAAGTTGGGGAACTTTTCCTAAAAACATTAAAAACCATTATGAGTACTACATTAAATTATATGTATACATTTTTGGAAAATCTATTTATGTTAAAATATTTAGATGAATAATTGATATTTTTCATTATTTAACTTCTTATTGATTGAAAATAATATTTCAAGTGTTCATATTTTGTAGATTTAATATTATCTCTAAAATAGTCACTTGATACGTGTCAAAAGGATTATTAAATATGTTAAATCCTAAATAAGTCTTTTTTTATTTTACCTTGGAAAAAATATTTTGGATTAAAAAGTTATTCTAATTCTAATTTTGGTGGTTGTAAAATTTATAGAAAATTACTAGTGGCATGTATCATTTTTTAGACAATATTTTTGTTTTTATAGATTAAAGAAAAAAACATTTTTATTTTATCTATATTTAAATGGGAACATATTGATTTTGTAAGATGTTGTATTCAGTGTTTTTTATTTAATAAAACTGAACTAATTTTAATATTTATTTTGATAAATTACATATTCATTTTATTATTAAATTTTTATTATTTTTTTTTATAATCACTTAAAACACTTTGTAACTAATAATTGTGAAAAATTATGTCATTTTATTAGATATCATATATATAAATAGATAATTATATGGATTATATTTCTAAATTTAATCAATTAGACAATAATTTTACTAGACATTTAAATTTAGTTTTGTTTGGGTAAATTAAATATGAACATTGTATGATGAAATTGTAATATAATTATATCATATTTATGGGCTTTGTTAAGTTTTTATGAAATTATAACTATTTTTATCCCTCTTTTAAAAAAATTATTTGTTACAAAATATTTTAAACAAATTATACTCACTATTATAATCAAAACATTTTTTTAATGTATATTTATTTCATTAACTGTTCATTATAAAAATATATGTGTTATTTTATAAGGTTATATTCTAAAATTATAGATTTAAAAATATTCCTTAAATTCATTTCAACATCTATTTTAAGTTTATCTTTAAATATTTTTATGCATGATGCAATTTCAATTATTAAATCAATCTTAAATGTATAATATAATTTGTGGTAATTTTATATTTACATCATTAAAATAAATTTTTGTTAAACTATTTTAGGTAAACTTTATGAATAAACTACATTTATTTTCTCTAAAGGTAACAATGTTTTTTTATTTCAGTATAATCAAATTTACTTTTACTTATAAAAGAGATAGTATTTTGAATTTTTTCCAAATGTAAGATAACAAGTTCTGTAATTATTAAAAAGGGGAATATTATTGAGTGGATACATTCAACATTTTTATGTTTTAATAAAAATAAAATACTTATTTTATTTATTTTTTATACCACACACTAGAATAAAGGATTTATTTGTTTTAATATAGAACTAATTGGTCAAGAAAATAATTGTGTTGATTTCTTATATTAATTTATTAATTATTACTTATTTATATAATTATGTTATTCTAGTTGCAATTTTTTTAATATTTCTCGTTTGTTTAAAATAGTTTTACTCTTTCATAACATTGAATTTAAAAATATTTCTATGTATCTTATTGTTATGTGGAAGATAAATGATTCTAATCTGTTCTGGTAACACAAAATTATTCTAAGTATTATATTCATATACTAAGTGTTATTACATAGACAACTCATACATTAAGTAAACTTATGTGAATAACTCATTTAAAATGTTTTCTTGGTTTAGGAATCATATGATCATTTGAAATATGAACTTTTATCCACACAAGAATTACTCGTATGTGAATCTCCCATAAATGAAGTACTATTTTTTGATGACTCTTAAAGTATTTTACATATATTTTATGAATTATTATGCTCCCTCTTTTTAAAAAAAGTACTTGACTCATAATCAGATCAATACCTAATTGATTATGATTATTTACAAGAATACACTTTTATGTGAACTCACTCATACATGGATCTGTTAATCATATTTAAATTCACTCACATAGGGATTTTTAACTCTTATGTTAAGTAATTGAGTGAATTTAAAAAACGAGTCTTACATGGAATTAAAATAATTAATAAATATATAAACTATAAATTTTTATTTGTTTTATATTATTAATGTTTATATGGAAATTTATTATTCTATTTTTTGAATTGTTTATTTATTTATTAAAATGAGTGATCCATATATGAAGAGATTAAATAAGAATCATAAACACACAAACTAATAGAGATTAATTTGAAGGTTTATTCATTGGGAATAAAAAAATAATTATTAAATACATTATTTTAATTTTTTGATTCATGATTGTTTTTAATTTTTTAAATAAATTTATAAAGCTCGTGTAAAATAAATGAAACAGTAATTTACAGACATTGATTTAGTTCATTGATAAAAAACAACAAAAAATAGGTATCAACAAAACCAAGACTATATGATGGATGAATAGAGATTTTTTGTAAATTATAACCCTTATGAAAACACTGTTGTTGTATCTTTTTTTGTATATAATTATGAAGAAATAATTTTCCAATGTTTTTAATGCCTCCTTGAACTGGACATTCATAATTTTATTATTTGATTTTGGTTATATACTTCTAAACATTCATAAATTTCAATGTGAATTTTTTTTGTTTTTAGTTTTGTTTTCAAAAGTATGAACTATTGTTTATTCCCCCATTAAAAGGAAAATTTGGGTTGATCCACCTAGGAAAAAAATTTCAGAATTTGGGTTGTGATTTTAGGTTAAAAAATTCATGTTGTAATGGTATGTGAATACTCTTTAAAAGTTAGGTACTTTTATTTTTTATGCCTCCACTAAAAAATTATGGTTTTAATTGGGTTGGGAATCCATCGAAAAGTAAAAAATTTAGTTGGTTCCATTTATCTCATGGATTTAGAGAATTAATACTTAGACATGGGATCACGTTGACTATAACTATTATAAAAATTCCTTAGGCTCATAATTTTATTTTTTCTATTATATAATAATTTTATCTTTTGAATAGTATTTAAATTTATATAAACTATTAAATTCACTATATAATTTTTTTCACCTCACTAATTAGAAAAACATGTGGTTATTGTGATGGTATGCTTGATGTGGTTCCTTTGGAATATAACTTCTGTGACCCCTATGGCTATGGGGAATAGTGGTTCATTAGTATATGTCATGGGGGTATCTCATTCTCTGATGGTTGGGTGAAGATGTTTCGTTGGGTTCTTGTAATAGGATGGTTGGGGATTCTTCTCATCGTGGGATAAGGACATTAGTTTCATGTACACATAATAAATAATCCATGAGGTGGTATTGAACACTAGATATTTGGTGGTATCCTTTATAGTTTAAGCATATTTGGGTGATACTATTGGTCATTGATTTAGATTAGGGAAACAACGGAGGTGGCCAGGAGAAATATTGTGTGATTGTGATTACAAATTAGGGATAGAATAAACCTTGAATGTTTGGGATATATCAGGGATAATATAAAATAAAAACTATCTATGAAAGTTGTGTGATAAAATGTTTAGATATTTTTTATTTTAGGTGAGGGAAGTAGTTATAGAATGTGGTTGGGTGTTTCCTCATTCATCGAGAGTCAAAGGGGATTGGTGGTGACATGTTTCTTTAAATGAAATGAGGGGTAATACATTATTCTCCATCAAGGTGTGTTCAAAATTTTGGTTCATCTCCCCACATTATCACTAGCTTAAGAGGATAAAGTACTCACTTCTAGAAAGTTAAGCATAGAGTGGAGTGGTTTATGATGATTATATTTTTTTATATTTTTCACTTATAGACCCTTGTATACTATGGTTTTTATTTAGGTACACTATTAGTGGTGTCCTACTAAGTTCTTACTCATGCCCAACACGAGCATTCTAGGATGTATATAGATTTTATAGTCCGTGACATGAGTAAGAGAAATAGTCCAAAAATAAATGCATAGCTAATATGTCTGATGGTGTTGCTGATGGTAGAATGATGTTTTTTATAGATAAACTTCATTGATTTTTATCCCTGATATGTGTTATATTTTTAATTTTTTAAAATATCTATATATTAGCAACGTATGAGTAATCCATTTTACATTAATATAACTTATCTAACCTTTTGTATAGTTGTTTTTTAATGAATGTACTATAATCCCATTTTTACTGATATCAATGATGTTCTAGTAATAATGTTTTTCCATATTTCTTCCAATATTGTTTTTCATCAATTTTTTATTGTGTTTATTACCAATGGTAAAATGGACCCATGATCACCACCTATATAACTGATTAGCAATGATCAACCCTAACCCAGTACTCAATCTAGCTAGTGACATGTTTTTAAGGGAATATTCATCCCTATATTATCACAATTAGTATCTAGGAATCAATTACACACTACTAGAAAGGATTTTATCCATTAAAGATTTAAATAGAAATTAAGGGGTTCTTCTTAAGAACCAAATATGACCTCTTCTATATATTGTAAATTATTGTCTCTAATAATTTTTTATAAAATTAAAATAGGAACCATATAGTTCATTATGAAAATATAACATATAATAAGACAATAATATCAAAATAAAACAAGATATACTCATAATTGTAATGAAATTAGTAACACAATTTATTTACGAACAAAAAAATCTATAATAAGGGAGGAAAATGAGATGGGAATTTGATGAAGATAGATAGACTATATAAGTATTATATGAAACCAAAATAAACAAAAACAACCACTTTCCACCACCATGTGACATGAGGGTATACTTCTATTTTATCATATCTTACAAACTATATTTAAGGCTATCATGAAAATTCACCACCACTAAGTGGATCTATATGTTTACCTATATGTGATTAAAAAATGTCTATATACAATGATTGAGTGTATGTTGGGTGTGAAAATAATAGGTTTATTAGTATTTCATGAATCACAATATTTAATACCATTATAAAACAAACCATTTAATTATAGTTTGAAATGTACTTTTAAAAGTAATATATTTAACCTTAAAGAAAATTAATGACAAGTTTATCTTGTAATCTCTTAGGTATCATTACAGAATAACATAAAGGTGTTTTGATTTTATGAAATAAAATTTATAATGAAGAATAATTATTATTATATAAATATACTTGGTGAGTCACCACGGGACAAGGGTTAGTATTCTACGGTCAACTACACCATTATCATGTAATAGAAGTAAATTCACAAGGGGTTGTTTGTAAACCAAGTGAATAAGTGGAGGGGAAAACTATGTTTGTAACAACCCATGATTTTTTTAATCATTACATCATTATTTATTACATTAAGATACACCAAACACAATCCTAATAGATCAAGAGACATAGTGTATTTGGGTAACTAGATATATATCACAATAATTTTAAAACATTGAATAACTACATTATTTAAAAACTTCATAACATGCCCTTATATTCTATTTATCATGTAATACTACAAGATATAACCTAGTGACATACATAAGTAAGTGTTGATCTATAAATATTATTATGTTAATAATCAAAGAATAACACAATATAAAGAAGTATGTGTGAGTCAAAAGGATTAACATGAATACATAGGAGATTTAGGATCAGAATCATGAACATTGATGAATAATAAAAGATAATAACATCAATTATTTATATGAATATGGGAATAAAATAAAACATAACATCATAAGTGTAATTCATGGATAACCATAAATACATCATAACCTTTTTTTCTTAGGATGACCACCTGTGCACTATAAATTGTATATAATGAGATAAATACATTACCCAAGGAATTAGAATGATATATAATTATAGGGCCACAAATCACACTCTTATTATGTACATTATTTTCTGTACCACAAAGATAATACAACATAATTATATTTTTAACAACTGTCAATCCCATGATTAAGGTGTTTCGGTTTCATACATGTATGATTATAATCAATTAATGATTGGTAAAATTAGGTGAATACACTTTATTGAAAATGTGGTTGGATATTCACAACACAAAACATTGTATTGGAAATCATAGAATAAATTTGGTATCATAATAGGTGTACATAATGGTTTATAAAAGGTATTAATGAGTGTTAATAGTTATATCTATTTGTAGAATCATACGGTAAGTAAAGGGTGCAAAAACATATGTCAATATAAAAAATTTTGAATCAAAATATGTAACATAAAAAAAGTACTTGAATATTTGGAAGATGAAAATAATATCTTACCTTGTGAGGGTGCTTCTAAATTATTTAGAGGATATTACTAAGAAATTTATAACACCATGGGAAAAATGTATAGAGGTAGTGAAAGAGGAAATTAATACTCAAGGGGTTTTTATTGAAGTGGAATTAGAAGTTGGATCGGTATTTACAGTTAAAGAGAATGGGATTGTTTATTAATTTACAAAAAAAGATTGTGGACTCTAAGTAATAAAATATTCAAAAGCAACAACCTTCCTATGTTTTTTAACCAAGGATTCTAAAAAATAGAATTTATTTTTAATATTCTATTTGTATTATAACTAAACTCTTAAAATAACACCATTCATGATGTATAAGTGAGTCATATTCATAATGAAATGTATTTAATATCATAAATTATAATATAGTTTTTTTAATATTCAATATAGAGTTGTAAAATTAATTAAATAACATCTAAAAATTGAATTATTTTAAAATGAAAGCCTATTTTATGCCATATATTCAATTTATTACATTTATTAAAACACTTTTTGGATATTTTGATGTCATAATTCATTCTGTATGTCATATTAAATTTTTACCCAAAAATTATCATATCTCAAAAAATTATGAAAACTCCAAAATTGGTTAATTTCAATGAGATAATTTCATAAAAAACTTTCATTTTACTAAAGTCAGTTTCTAAATATGATAATTTACACTTTTAAATAAAAATTCATATTTTCTAGGAAGGGCTTGTTTTAACGACATTAAAAAATTTGAGATTTATTATAACTACATTAGAATTTATTAAAATATATTATCATTTATAATTAAATTAATGTTTTATATTAATATTATTTCATAAAAATATCAATTATTTAAAATTTATTAGATATATCAAAAGAGTTTTGTAATTGAGAGTATAAATTTCCAAAAAATAAAATTTTCGTTTCTTCATTTTAAAATTTAATTTTGATCATATCATATATAAACATATTTATGTATATATAGAAAGTAATAAATAAAACAGATTAATATAATAATAATTTTATTAGGATGAAAAATATTCTAATTTATAATTCTAGGTCTTGGTACAAAACTTATTATTACACCATCATACTCAATAATGGTAAGGTGTGTGATGGTATTACTGTTTTTTTTTGTGGTTCAGAAAACATGGTCTAGGGAGTGCTATTTTTTATCTTTAAATTATCTAATAAATATTTTATCAAATGTTTCAATTGTTAAATCTTTGTTTATACATGGTCAGGGTAAAATTTCTGTGATGTCATATCCCTTATAATCTATAATAAGTGGGCTTCATATGATATGATCTAACTCATCAAAGACATCACTTATTCCTTTTATTTAAATTAGATAAAATCATGACCATTAACATATACTAATCATAATGATCACAATATAGTGACTTTATTAACAATAGTTCTGATGCCTCGTAATGATTTAATCCCAATAGAAAAATTATTTCAATATTTTATAATAGTCCAAAATAAAAAATGAAATATAGTGAATATATTTTCTATAACCACATTACATAATAATGTAGTTATTCAATTAATGTGGAATATAATTTATAAATGTTTTATTCATTATTTTCTACCCCACTTTTGAAATTTTACCCTATAAATTTCATTCCATACACTAAAATAGATGGGGGTACTTTGGTTTCATTTCCAATTCCAGTTACCAGGTTTTGTCCTCAAACATGTGGTTCCTCCATAGTTCTTTGACCATTTGAGTTGTCCTATTTCAAATAAAATCGTATCCATGATCTGATATCCTCAACTAATCCTTCTCATCTGAAAGATCATTATCCAAAGACACTGCCTTTGCATTCAGTACATGTTATGGATTTAGTATATACTTCCTTAAGAGGAATAAAAGGAATACATCATATACTTGAGATAGGTTAGGTGGTAGTGGTAGTCGATAGGCCACATATATGATGTGATCAAGGCTCTTAAAGGGGAAAATTCATCTGAGAATAAGATTATCCTTTTTCCCAAACATCATTAATTTGTTCCACTATAATATATGAATGAACACTTTATCATTGACCTCAAACTCAAGGTCTCATTGATAATTTTCTATATAGAATTTATATCTATTTTACACAAATTTAAATTGATATTGAATTACATGAAACTTATAAAAAATATCATGGATGATATTAAGTACCACCATCTTCTTATCTCCAACTTCATCCTACCATATTGGAGTCCCACGCCGCACATCATAAATAACTATATAAGGTGTCACTTGAATTCATGAATTGAAACCATTATTATATGAGAACTCCATTAGAGGAATTTGATAATCCCAACATCCTAATACATCTATTAAACATGATCTCACTATATCATTAAAATATTTGATTGTTCTATTAGAATAATCATCTATAATAGGGTGATAGGAAGTGTTGAACCGCATACCTATACTGAAAACTCACTAAAGGCTTCATAAAAATGTTAAGGTAATCCTAAGAACTCAAGTAGATACAATAGAGAGTTGAACTCCACATAGTATTTCCAATTAATTTATATATATATTATTGAGTTATTCAAGAGGGAAATATTAATTAATAGTAATTAAATTCATTAAATTTTTAAGGAGATGTACCACCACTCAAATATAGTGGTTTCAAATAAATTTCTTGCAACGTCCTAAACAAAAATCCATGTTTATTTTTTCCAATTCTCATACTATAATGAAAAATTGATTCATTATATTGTTATACTTATATCTTTTTCCCTTGAATTTATTTAATACTAACAAATTAGATAAAAATTCATCAATATCCAACTTCAAGTTATCCCACTATAAGTTTTTCATCACACCTATATACATATTTGTACATCTTGGATGAATTGAAAAGGATGAGCTATATAAATCATCCATAAGTTCTCTATTCAGTTATGGTTTTTATGGGATACGTATCTCGTTTGAAAACCATATAACTATATATTTATAAATTTTTAACTCTAGAATATTCAGTAACTTTATCTTTAGCTAATCATTATCTATTAGGTTCTCCTTAGTACACTCATGAATTGATGGATAAGAAGTTATTATAGAATGGTATGATGAAGTTTCTTTTTTGACTCCCATGTCAATCCTTTTCATGTTCATGAAGATTGGACACCTGTCAATTATCATTATGTATAGGGTCCTAGTGTCCTTTTTTACATGGAGAATCTTCCATTTTTCTCCTTCCCAAAAGTGTATTGGATGAAACAATAACAATAATTTATCAACATTAACCACCATTGTTTCATTGTATTGAGATCATTTTGTATGAATCTATATGTGAGGATTTTATTATCCATATATATATATATGAATTATCCCTATTGAGAAAATGTCTCCAAATTTTCAATGAGAAGATTAGTGCATCCAATTACAGGTCATACATTAGGTAGTTCTTCCCTTAGATCGTTAATTTGTGGGAGGTGTAGACTATTAATTTTTAATATTTCATGAATAAAAAACCCAATCCATTTTCTGATGCATCAATTTAGATAAAAAATCGTCATCTACTAGTGGGTAGTGTTAGAACATGTGAAATGATTATGCTCTACTTTGACTATTTAATTCTCTCATCTCATTCATTGGTCTATAAAAACATCAATACCTTCAATATTATCTTGGTTGTTTCATTTCAAAAATTATCAGAAGATTCTCAAAAATTGATGTTAGTACTAAGACAATCCAATGTAACTATGTATCTCTATCAAAAATGGAGTAATGGTTTATCCTTTAATTTTATTTTTCTTTTAAGGATCTATAGATATACCTTTTTGGTGATAAAATTGCCCATGAATGTTACATTCTATAACCAAAACACACATTTACTATAATTAGCACATAAATTTTCCTTTCGAAAATTTTTCAGTACAATATTGAAATATTCATTTTGTTCATACTTTCTTTTGTGGTAGATAAGAATATATTCTATAAAGACTGCCATTTTTTTGAGGTAGTCTCTAAAGACTATATTCATTATGTCCATGAAGATAAACCGATCATTAGTGATCCCAAATGGAATAACTATGAATTTTTATTGACCATACCTTGTATATAAGAGATTCCTTGGGGATATCCTCATTCCTCAAATATACTTAATAATATCCCAATAAAGATCCACTTTAGAGAAGTAATGGACTCTATTTATTTGAACTATCAAGTCAACAATTCATATAAGATGATTTTTATTCTTTATAATTGTTCTTTTTTTGTACAATAATCAATATAGAGACACATTGGATCATCTTTCTTCTTGATGAAAAGGAATAGAGCACCCCATGGTTACGCTCATGGGAACAAAAACCATTTATCTTGTCTTTCTTGAAGTTTATTTTTTTCAATTAAATTTAAATTGTGATAATTTTGTATGGGTAATTAGATATAATAAAATCATAGGGAAAATGTTTGAGTGAAAACTCATCTTCTCTATAACACCCCAAGATTTCAGAGTACGTTATATCATTAAAGTATTTCAATAGCTTGTGCAATATGCAACACCAAGTTCGAGCGCACCACAACTTACCACACTAGCCGTTCAAAAGCTGGTTATGAATAGTATTAGAAACAATTTACATCTTAAATACTATATATAATTTTAACATCCATATTATGTGTTTCTTAGACATAATATAAGAACAAATTCATCTTTCCAATAAAAAAAGTATTTTTCAAAAAAAATGCATTTTTACAACCTTTTAATGAAAGCCCTTTTTAAAAACTATATTTGAAACTTTTATATATTCAATTTAATGAAATTAAAATTTTCCTTAGAATAGGGATATAAAATTTTGTTTGGATAAATTATTTTTACTTTTTTGATAACTTTCATATTTTGATGAATAGTGAAAATGATATGTTTTAACTGAAAACAACTTTTTTAATCAAAATAATTTATAGTGTTAAATTATGTATTTTAATTTTTTTGAAGTATAATTATACTATATTTTTATCATTTCATACAATTTAGGTTATTATAAGTAATTTTACATTTAATTTTGACGTAAACACATGTCAATAATTTCATAGTTTTTACTTTTTTAAAACTCGCTTTTTGGATTTGACAACATGAATTAATTTAATATTAATTAATGAAACTTATATTTTTTTAATTTGGTAAAACATAATTCATTTTTTAGTTATGAATATCAAAATTAGCTTAGGGTGAATTTTAGTTATCTTGCTAAAAACATTCAATTTTTAATAAATAGTTAAAAACCTTGTGTTATTTTTTAAAACCGACAATATATTTAAATAATTATTTATTTTATTTAAATTTAATTTAAGTAAAATAATATATATATAATACTTAAATAATTTCAATGTAATTCATCAGAGTCATTTCATAAAATAATTATATGTATAAATTTTTTATTGAACTTTTTAACGTCTTTTACCCACCTTCTAGGAGCATTTGCAAATTTGCATAAAACATAATTTTACAACTTCTATGAGTTGAAATTAAAAAATCCAATAGACATGGTTCATATTATTATGTAAACTTTGGTTCAATATGATTGAAATATTTTATGGTGAATAGTAACTTTTGACTTTTATTTTCCACGGTTAAAAGTAAATCGGGTAATTAAGGGTAAAAATGATAATATAATTACCCTAACAAATGTCCTGATCATATTGAATAAGTGTAATTAGACCAAAAAAAACCTTAGGAATAAAATATGATCCTTTTTTATCCAAATGTATTAGATTTAGACATTTATTATTATTTTATTTAAAGAAGAGTTAAAAGTGTTAAGTTCAATGTTTAAAAACTAAACCCTTTTTAATATAAAGATACAGACAATATTAATTCAACTATAAATATTGATTGGAAATATAAAAAGATTTCCTACATAATTGTATTTAATTTTTAATTTTTAGACAATAAATATTTTATGTTATTTATGAGAAAATGATGATGTAGTAATTACATTATTAATGAAATATTAAAATAATTGATATTATAAATATCCAGATAAATGTAAATTAAGGCTTCTGATGAATTGCACTAATTTTATAGGTTAATATGACATTGTTAAGGTTTATGATATAAATTTTTTTCGAAGGAATAAGGTTGTTATGACTTTCACAAAAATATACCAAATAGTGTCAAAATTGATATAAATTAATTTTTAAAACAAATACTATATTATTGGTTGATATAATTTTTTTAAAAAAATAAGTTTCAGACAAAGGGATTAAATAATATTATATATGTCATAAATTAACCACTTGAGTTTCTCTTAGATGTTTATACTATGTTTATTAACCATACATTGTAAGAATACAAGAAGACACGGTAAGAGTTATACTAGTTAACTAAGAGTTAAATCTAAAAGATAAGGTTAATATGGTGAACTAAACCTATCTAAAACCAATTTTTTGAGAGGTTTTCAACCCATACCCACCTTATCCCCAAAATAAATCATTTTTGAGACATTAGAAACCAAAAAATGATTTTATTACAAAATAATATTCAAGCTTTTTTTAAAGTGACCCTCTCCTCTCTTTTAAAAAGGTACTTCCTTCTCTCTAAAATTCACACCTCCAAAGCCATTTGGCTTAGCCTAACCCTACGAAAATATCCTTTCAACTATCCTCCATTTTTCCTAGAGTCCTCACTTTGATCAGAAAGCCAACCTAATGATACCTTTTGATCAACTCAAAAGGAAACACCCGAAGAAGAGGTAATAATTTCACCACCCTCTTTCAAGTTGTTTTCTTCTTCCAATTCTCATTATTTATTTTTTCCATAACAAAATAAAAACTCTCGTACCTACTACAAACCATGTTGTTATTATAAATATGGTACAACCATATTCATTATTCTATCCATCCTATAAATGACAATGTCACCATAAGTTCGTACGTAGGGCTTACAGTCTCCAGGTTGTGGTGTAGTTTGTTATTCAAAGAATTCATTATTTGTATTGGTATAATAATGAGTATAACTTATGTAAATATTAAATATAACATTTTTATGATTTGGTATATATGATATACCATCCAATTACATAATATTTCACCATCAATATGATGATATTGCTGCTCGTGCGTACGTACGGATTACCCTCTCCACGACGCGACGAGATTCATTTCCACGTTGATTATTCAACAATGATTATAAAAATATATATTATTAAAAAAGAATAAATATAGGATATAATAACTCTACTATAGTATATATATATATATGTGTGTGTGTGTGTGTACATACATATATCTTATTCACTTACTTGTTTTCAATACGATGTGAAAATAGAAACAACGTTTATGCATATGTACAGCCTACCATCTCCATAAACGGAGTTCTACATTTCATTTATCTATCTATTATACATATTTATATTCGATATATATATGACATATAAATCGTGTTTTATATTATGGAAGTATTTAAATCATGATCTAAGTGATACGATCAAGAATAACATGTTAAAACATGTACGATAAGGAAATCCATTATTAACCGAAATGTTAATTTAACATGAAAATAATTATTAAATGGCTAGTATAAGTTCATAAATGAATCATGTATGATATAATAAATAGGAAAAGGGTTCTGGTATAGTTTAATAACATACTCTGTTTATTATATAGGAGGCTAAACGTACCCTCAACCGGAGGAAAGTGCAAGGTATGGGTTATTTCCTCAATCTCATTATTATCCAAGATTGTATATGTGTATGTATTTACTGGGACATATTTATCATAGATACCCATATTTCTTAAAAATGTTTTTAAATTAAATCTTTTATGTTTTTATGGGAGGTTATATTTAACTAGATAATCATTTTAAAGGTATTGATGATTTATCTTTTTAAATCCTTTTAATTAATGTCCATGTTTTTAAAATGATTTTTAGGATTTATTTATATAGACATGAAAGCTTTGAAAGGATAATTATTTTTTAAATTTTCAAAGTTTTATGGGACTCTTTGATTCAAAAATATCTTTTAAATTAATTTCTTTATAAATATGTTACTTTTAAGAGATTTAAGAAAAATGGATATTTCTCTCAAAAAAATTTAGTGATCATTTTCAACTATATCAGCATCCTTTACATGATATTATTCTTGATCAAGGTTGATTTATTATGATAAAAATATTCCATATTTTATTGAAAGTTTTGTGATATTTTTGACAGTGGATGTGTTATTTTTATACCATTCATGGTTTATCGATAAATTATTGGCATTTTGTGTGCTAGTTTTAATACGAATGTTTATGTTATGTTTTAAACTTTTCATATGAGGAATGCATTAGACTTAGTAAGAGACGGGTGGAGCTTGATATAGCTCCTCGATGCATCGGTAGGTCTTATGAGACAAACTAGTGTCTTGGCACAATGCCTTGATAAAATCTTATTTTTAGTTTGGGCACAAGGCATTGACAATGTGGTTATGATGTCTAGAATTATACATTTCATCATTATGAAAGTGGAAATTGATATTGAAAAAGGACATTCAACTAGTAAAATATCCATGTGAATAATTAAATGGAATTATTTGATTTATATTAACTATATTATACAGAATTTTATGCTTAAAAGGTTTTTGTTTTAGTTTTATACATTTCATTAATGTTTATTCTTATTTTTAAAATTTCCCGCGATATTGTTATCTTTACTGAGCGTTTGAGATCAACCCGTTCTTATGTTTTACTTTCCTAGGATTAAAAGAGGTGTATTATGATTGATAATAAGGGTTAATATAGGGGATTAATGGCATTCTCAAGGGATAATTTATGTTTTATTTGATTTTCTAATGTGCAATGTAATAGTCTTGTATGTAATCTATTTTCCAAGACTGCTGAATGGATCAGTCCTTCGGAACTTGATTCATTGTAATCATGCCAATGTATTAAAATAATTCATTGGCTCTAGGTAACTAGGGTGGTGGAATTTCATTCTCGGCTTGGAGGAAGACCATTAAATTCGTTGATAAACACTTCTGTGTATTAACTAACATTGGGAATGTCATTATGATGTACTTTTCCTTAGTATCAAACAATTTATTTGGATACCCTTTTTATAACATAATAATTTCCATGATTTAGATGATGATTCCAAATTATATTATTTACCCTCCTAAAACTTATATAACATTATATTTCAACTCATTATACAGAGGGTTATTTCATTATCCCATATATTTATGTTGGCTCCATAAAAGGAAAATGAAATTCATTTCCAAAATACCATAAAATTTTACTAAAGGGGTATCATAAGGTTTTAATATAAATTTAGCCCCAAATTTTGACAGGGGAGATTTTATGTCCTTGGGAAGCAATAATTGACCCATTTTACATATTAAGAGATAACTCAACCTCTATGTTTTGAGGTGGTGTTTGAATAGTTCTACTCAAGTTGGGTGATAAAAACTAATGTCTAAAACCAAAATCAAATAGTACATAATGAATAAATAATGTATCTATCACCAATTATTTTTCAGTATAAAACTCATTAGCTATGATGGAATATGATCACCCTTTATTTCTAGTACTTGAGGTTTATTTTCATTAGTTATCATTGATAAACCTTGGATAAGTATATTTTTTTATATATTTTCATAGTTCTCTTGCTGAAAAAACATTTTAAAAATAATATTAATGTTGAATAAATAATTTCTTTTTTGATCACATTGGTCAATTTATCCCATCGGTATTCACTAGCTCGGTGTCCCTTGTTACCACACCATAATAATTTCCATTTCTTATTAATTTTTTTTTGGATTCTTCTTTCCACACATTTCTAATGTTGGATGTTATAATTTCGTACTATATTGATATTTTTCCATCACTCCAACAAAATTAAACTTCAATATTCACTTCTTGTCTCTAGACTTATGAAAACATCGGTATTTTTTTATCGTTATTTCAATAATGAGGGAACATAAAAAAATTTCTTCAAAACATTCAAATTCTCAAGTGACTAAATATTTTCATATATATATATATATATGTATTCATCACACTAATTAAGTGGTAAAAATTATATTTTGGGACTATGAAAAATCTGGAGGTGATCATGAAATTAATGTGAAGTTTTCCTAATACACAATAATGTATTTTTCTTCATTTTTTTAGGCCAAGTAACACCCTCTCTATTTAAGGAAAGATAGTGTGAGTAAAATATTATTGAAAAACATTTTCAAAAATTATTTTTAATCTATATATTCATTTTTATCCATGGATTTTTTTTCTTAATTAGCATCAATAATTGATTATCTTTTCCCTATATGTGACAAACAACCATAACAATATTCTCTTTCTAAGATAATTGAAAGACAGATAAGAGTGTTTCAATGGAGTTGATCAATTGTTCCAAAATTAACTAATCTATAGATCCACTAAACATTTTAGGTATTTGTTGTATAATAGTCTCAATTACAACTTTAACTTTCTTAGGGGGGCTGTGGGTGTGCCTATTGATTCATGTTTCTCTTAACTACCTATTTTAATTGAGTAATTATTTTTTGTTAAGTTCTTGACTCCTCCTATTGGATTAGAAATCTCAATTGTATAGTCATCCCATTTTCCATAAAATTATTTTTTATCTAGAATTATCATATTTAGTGTAAATGAATAAAATAAATAAAACATAAGGATAATAATTTAAAACTATTAAACATATAAAAAGGAAACTATGAACATTATATGGATAAATCTTAAATTACATTTATTCCTTAGCCTATGAATTTATTGGTTTCTGTCTATGTTATCCATGATCTATATCCAAACATTATATTTTATTTTTTATTTTTGTTCCCTCTATAATGGTTTTTAAAAATTTCATGAATGATCGAAGAATATCCCCCAAGTGTGTACAAAAAGGTTTGAAATCTTAGGAATCTCTTTCATGAACCTTTTACACATTAATATAATACCCAATAATCAATTTTAGATTAATTCACCCTAGGTAAATTTTTTACCTATACCCCCTTTCCAAGCTCCAAAGAGGGATGTATTTACTTGAAAAACCAAGGATATTATACTTTACTATTTTTTATGGGAGTTCCCTTTTGTTTAGTATTATTCCTATGATTTTCAATAAATTTTTCATATCCTAATCCACATAATTAACTTGACCATTATCTGATACCAACTAAAAAAATCATTATACTTTAGACTAATTATTTCATGATTTATTAAATTAATATATATATATAATAAAATACCAAAACATCAACAGACCTAGTGTCTTTTAGTAACTAGATACATGTAACAAAACCTTGAAACATGGGTAAAATGAAATTATTTTAAAAACCTATCACCCACCCCTTTGTTCGATTGATTTTTTAAAACTACATAGTTTATCTCATTATTATACAAAAGAAAGGGGTGATTTGTAATGTCTAGTAAGGTAATAATAAAATCTTAGAATAAATTAATGAAATATAAGTGATTCAGGAGGTATAAAATGATGTCATAGGATGGTGGGAATAATAATCATGAACATTGAATCACAATAAAAGATGACAACATCAACGAATTATAAGAATGTGTCAATAACATAATACATGAAATCATAATCATAATTCATGTAAAATCACTAAGACAATAATCATTGTTTTATTAGGTTAACCAGTTGTTCACTATACATTTTATGTCATGAGATGGAAACATTTCCAATTTAATTGGACGGATATAAAATTCTAATCCCACATATAACATTCTTATTATATACATGAATTTGTTTTCCACATTGATCATATAATATAAGATGGTTATTAATCATATTTAACAACATTATTGTGGAGTGTGGGTTTCATAAATTGAAGTCCCAAATCAGTGAATGATATGCTCAACTAGGAAAATACCACTGAGTAGAAATGGGGGTGGGTATTCACAATAAGAAATATTGGAATAAAAAATGAATGAATCAATTTGGTAGCATAAAATGTGTACATAAAAGTTTATGAAATGGATTAATGAGATTAAAAGGTAGTCTATAACTACTTGAGAATCATAAGGGAATTAAAAGGGTGTTTAAAAACTTATCTCAACATGAAAATTTGGAAATTAAAAGGCATAATAAAATATTATACATGAATAAAGTGTAATAGGAAAATAATACCTTACCTTGAGAGGGTGATCCAAAAATATTGGGACCAGACTATTATGATATTTGTAACACCTTAGGGTTTATTTTGAGAGGGATAGATTGAGAAATATAATGATCAATGGATTTTGAGTGAATATAAGTGGGATATTGTGTGGGAATTTTTAAGATCCATCCTTTTTCTAGGGTCATTTCAGGAGCTTTTTTAGGTAATTTTTGATGTATTTGGGTACCATTAACTTGGAGTAGTGGATTGGGTTGATGTTGCTGAACTTTTAAGTAGAAATAAAGGATATTGGGTTGTGTACATTTTGCCCACGGGGTGAAAAACTGTGTGAACAAACTATGCCAAGCATGTACACTTGGACAGAGGATTCAGCACAGTTGGCGCATAGTTTGTCATGCTGTGTGACCAAACCCTACCATCCATGAAGAAGTGGTTAGTGGAGTCCACATGGTTGGCTCACGGTTTGCCTAACCATGCACCTCTTCCCAAGAAATAGTGCATGTTGTTTTTAATATTTTAAAATATATTTTAAAACTACCTGAACCCCTCGGGACTCCCATTTTTCAACCATGGTTTAGGATTGTGAGATTTTAAGTGTTCCCAATGCCTTTTGGAGAGATTCCAATGTGATCTAAACATCGTTATTCAAGATTTAAAGTACTAATTGAAGATCTTCTCCCATACCGGTAAGTGTATTTCATCATGTCACTTTTCTTGTTCCTTACTCTATCTTTCCATGAACATTTCATGGAGGATATACACTGTTTCCCTAGATCTAAAACATTTATTTAAGATATATATCTAGGACTTAAGATCTAGATCTAGTTTTTCGCGTTATCAATTCCTTTTATCATAATTTTGGTTTAAGTGATTTAATTTCAATGTTTGTTCGACGATATTATGCCACTCAGATTTTAGAGAATTATGTAGGGAAAACTTCTATCAATAAACTGTGGTAGGTGGTATAAAACAAACTCCCATAGTTTTTATTTATGATATGTGTATGAGTTTATTATTTTTATAGATTTACCTTGATAATGTATTTCCTAAATTTGATTAATTAAGAAAGTGGAATTGATGTTTGTTTACCTTGGTGATTTATTGACAATTTAATCTCAGATCAAATGAATGGGAGTTACCCAAATTGACTGTTATTTTCAAGAATTAATTATGGGTTGTGATCTTGTAATTGAGTTCTTGAATTATTTTTATTGAGATAATTAATTGGGGGAATTAATTATGAAATTTTTTTCAGATGAAATGTTAATTAATTGTGAGAATTAATTATGAATTGATGGGTTTTGAAATTGATAAAAAAAAATTGTGAAGAATTAATTATAAAATGAGAATGTTTTTTGTTGATTAATTAATGCTTGAATTAATTAATGGGTTATGTTCTTAGTTAATTGTTTGATTAAATAATGTCCTTCGGAATGTTTAAATAATCATTGGATTTGAAAATGATTAATGTTTACAATTATAATGAATTAAAGAATGGTTAAATGTATGTCATTTTGTGGTGTTAGGTATGATATCCTAGAACAATTGAGAAGTTGGGACTTGGACATGGTGTTCTTCCCCAGTAATTATCTAACTCCATGGATTTAAGGGTTTTAGGCATCATGAACTACACCGAATGTGAATTAGAGTGAAAGGCATGAAGTCATACACTCAATGGTATTTAGAGTGTCAGGCATGATGACCTACGCCAAATGATTAAATATAAGGAATGGTGATTCGAATGGGTAACATGGATTGAACTTGGTCTAATGTTTTAATTAATGATTTAATGATAATGTGATAACAATTTAGATTATGTGTTATACTTATTACTTACTAAAGCTACATGCACTATCTTTTGATTGGGATCATTTTAGAAATAGTCAGTGGTGTCCTACAATGTTATTCCCACACACTATTCGGGATGCCTTATTGGAACCTAAGCAGACATTGTTATTTCAGGACAGGATAAGGGAAGACCCTAGGATATATTTTTGTTTGGGTTTTGAGCATGGGAGGGGGAACTAGACGTAGTTTAAGACCCATTTTGTAGTTTTTGTGTCTTTAATTTTAGTTTCATTCTAGACACTTAGCACCTTCATTTTTATATAATGCATTACCTATTTGTTGAATATGTATTATTTTGGTTTTGACTATCATATGCCATGAATCTGTTTTGTTTTTTTATATTCACATTCGTACTTGGTTAATTTTTATTTTCTTATGTTCGTGTTTTATTCTGATAATAGAGGGTATATTATCCCCATGACAAACATACTAGATAATCTCTCCTAGTCGACACCTGCTAGCATACGGGGAGGCACTCTTGAGGGCATGTGGCCAACCGGCTTGAGGCACTAGTTAGTGGATTCCGGGTCGAGACGTCACATGTGGTATAGAGGAGTTTTGTTTTATTTATTCTTATAATGTCTTACTATTTTGGGAAAGGTATATAGAAGATTATGAAGATTCAAATTGTGTAAATGAGCTCATTCATGTGAGTTTCAAACCCCTGTTTGGGGGAAATCCAAGTACTTAAGGTGGGGTTATTGTGATTTTTGATTGTTGTTATAATTGAATATTATTTTACCTTAGGTTAGACACTTATGCTGTGATGTGTAATTTGTTTTCAAGATTTTCGAATTTTGATTCTTGGACTAAAGAGGCATAATAGTTGACTCTGCATGCATCATTTTAGGCACTCAGGGTTGTTGACACATGCATCATTCTATGAACTCACGAGAAAATGGGTTATGGGTTTGTTGAAAAAATTGGACGGTATTCCTTGATGTGATACTGAAAAAATGATGAAAAATGAGAATAATGGGTGTCTAATGAGAACCTTGATTGATTAAATGATAATTATTAACTAATTAATTATTGAATTAATTTTTTTTATATAATTTGATTAATTAATGGTTGATTAATTAATGAGAATGATTTTACCCTTGTTAACCAAGACATATGTATAGGATAGTTAAGGGTAATGATAAGGCCTTGGTGTTGACCATATGGCAAGAAAAGGGAGAAATGAAATGATGAAAATTATTGTGTTATTTTCATTCCTTAAATAAATGTTATAAGGTTTCATTATGAATCCTAATCCATGTGTTTGGATTTGTAAACATATGCCTCCATGACGCTTGTTGAGGGAGAGACCGTGGGGTATGGCCCAGAACGAACTTCTAAACAGGGAGTATGATCCACAATTGGTGCAAGCTGAGGAAGATGGAGATAACATCTGAGATAACATTACTCATTTCATGAAATTTAGGGAGAGATACCCAGGGTGGGTTCATAAAATCTTGTTTGAGTTGAAAAGGGAGTCTCAGTTGCAGCACCCTCTTGCTTTTACTAGAGAGGGTTGACCTTAGGGAGATGAATTCTAGATCAAATATATAGAGACGATATGTGACCATTTGGAGACTCTAGTTCAGAGGAGGGTCAAGTTGGATGCTTATATATTTTGGGGTTCAGCGAAGCGCTGGTGGGACATTTAGGTACAATCTGGAGAGACAGACGACAAGTTTTGGAAGGACTTTCTAGATAAGTTCTTAGAGAACTTCTACCAAAACATGCGGAGGCAAGAGAAGGATATTGAGATTATGTATCTAACACAAAGTATCATGTCCATAATGGAGTATGCATACCATTTTATCAATTTACATTGTTTTTCTCTGGATTTGGTGGCAGATGAGGCATCTTCGGCAAAATGATTTCAGGATGGACTTAACTGTGAAATTAAGTCCCATGTGAATATATTTATACTGATGAAATTTTTATAAGTAGTTAATCAGGCTCTCATTTCAAAGGGTAACCTGAAGGAGGCTTCCAATACTGCACAGGTAGCTGGATTATCTAGAAGTGGGCCTTCCAAGAGCAGGATGCGATGCCATGAGAATATTAGTCATTACAGTGGAAGGTAAAAAAGAAATTGATACAACAGATCTTTCTCATGTGCTTTGTCACCAGTTCAGTCAACAGGACACTATCATACACATTGTTCTAGACCACTAGTGGAGTACCAATTTTGTGGAAAGATGGGATATCTACTGAGGTTCTGTAGGACGTAGCAGCAGGCTGCTGCTGGGAAAGCATCCGCTTGGAGATAGAGTGTGGGAAGGGGGTCTTGTAAACCAAATAGTTCTGGAAGTTGGAGTTCTAGTGGAAGAGGTGGTAGAGGCATTTGGTGTGGTGCTTTAGGGTTTGAGAACTCATACATGTAGAGTGGTTCTACTCAGCGGAGTCAAACAAAACCATAAGGAAGAGGGGAAAGACAGTTACATGTAGTACAACTTACACTTGTGGAGAACAAGGATGGACCATCGATATTGAGGTACTATTCTTGTTGCTTTTAATTTATCTACTACATTTTTTTATACTAGTCTTACACATTCCTTTATATTAGAAAATCTTGTTAATGCATTGAGCCTGGAGGTGGCATCTGTAAGTGGGATAATGAATTTTGATACACCGTTAGGAACACCGAGTAGAAATATCTATTTAGGTAAAGGATGTTTCATAGAGATTAGAGATTATCGTTTCCTTTGGGATATCTATGTTCTTGATATAATGATCTTCATCCTGATTATGGGTATGAACTAGCTAGTCACATATCGGGCCTAAATAGATTGTTACTGCAGAAGAGTGACCTTTGAATCTCCTAATGGTGACCAATATGTCCTTCATGGATAATGGGATATCCATGCAGGAAGAGCTAGGCCAATTACATAGAAACTACGAGATATCACAGCCCATGTTTCTAGTCTTTTTTAAGATGATGGGAGTGGTAGGGAAGGCGTCCTTCCACTAGTAGTAGAACAGTTACAGGATGTATTTCATAAATACTTTTCAGGGTTCCCACCTGAGATAGATGTGGAGTTAACTATTGAGCACATGTTGGGGGCTGAGCTGGTATCTATTCCACCTTACAAAATGGAACCAACTGAGATTTATAAACTAAAAATGAAGTTGGAATAGTTAGAGGATAAATCGTTTATCCGTCTTAGTATACCCCTTTGGGGATCACATATTTTGTTTGCAAGGAAGGCCGATGAGAGTCTACTCTTGTGTGTCTATTACCGGAAGTTGAATAAAATGAATGTGAATAACTGATATACTATTCCACATGTCAATAATTTATTTTACTAGATTAATGGGGCTACTGTATTCTCAAAGATCGATCTATGTTCAGGGTATCATCAGGTAAGTGTATGGACTTCTAATATACCAAAAACTGCTTTCAAGAGTAGGTATAGACATTATCAGTTTTCAGTAATTCCATTTGGGTTGAATAATGCTCCAGAAGTGTTTATGGTCATCATGAATAAGATCTTCCATCCATAATTAGATCCATTTTTGGAGGTATTTGTGGACAACATCTTAGTGTACTATAAAACTCCTGACGATCATGCTCAACATCTTGAAATCATCTTGGGTACACTGAGATAGTTTCAGCTATATTCCAAACTATCTAAATGTATGTTTTGGATTGAAAAGGTACAATTTCTTGGGAACATCATCTCGGAAGAATGTGTGGAAGTGGACCCATAAAAATTGCATGCAGTGATATCAGGGGAGTATCCCAAGAATTTTTTCTTTATTCGAAGATTTCTAGTTTTGTCTGGTAATTACAAAAGATTTATCTCGGACTTTTCCCAGTTGGATTTACCGCTTACTAGTTTGACCAAGAAATGGATAATTATTTTTGCATTGGAGCATGTGAGAATGATTTCCAGGAGATGAAGAAGCGATTGACATTGGGACCAATTTTATTCTTACCAGAGTCAGTTAAAGAGTACATACACTACAAAAAAACATGGTTTAGCGGCGGTTTTGTGGTGGCGTTTCACAAAACCACCGCTAAACCTTTTTCGGTGAAGGTTTCGCGGCAGTTTTTAATAAACCGCCGCGAAACCCAAATTATTTTACACAGACGCCGACCCTTTCCCCCTTCCCCTTCGCGATCACTAACCCTCGCGACTCCGCACCCCCGTGCTGCCGGCGACTCCCCACCCCCCGCGCTGCCGGCGACTCCTCACCGCTGCGCTCTCTGGAGAAACCCACACCCCCCGGCGCCCCCCTCGACCACCGGCGACCCCCTCGACCACCGGCGACCCCCGCGCCCCCCCCCCCCCCCCCCCCCGCGCCCCCCGCGCCATCGATTTTTGGTAAGACTTCCTCTTATGGTCGGAAAATTTAGCCATTCGATATCTATGGGTTTCGAATTAATTTTTTTTCTTGGTTTCTAATAGAGAGATGCATTATGGAGGGTAAAAGATTCATTGTAATGATTATAATAGCATAATTGGCCCTAGAGGGTGGATTTTTGATTCCTCTTCCATATTTTTATGAACAGCATTGTGGAGAAGGGGCTACAGTTTAGCAAATATGTTTGGGAGATCCCTACAACATGGAGGTAGGAGACTATGTTGTAGTGGCTCCAGGTTGTGATTTGTTCAATTCTTCCAAATTCAACATCATTTCAGTATGGTGTGTCAGACAATGTTTTAGAATATATCTAGGTTAATAGGATCTTATTGGGTTATGTGTCATATATATCAAACACAGATTTAAACAATGGGCTATGGTGTGGTCCGAAGATGTGTTCTTTAGTCACTCTCTTTGATAGCCCATTCTTCACTGCGATAGAAGAATATTATTATTTAATGTGGAGGGTTTTGGAATAGTAAAAGAGGATTATCTGTGGGTTTATATTTTAAATTATGGATGTAAATATCCAAACACTCTCTTATCATCCATTGCTTCAACCTTTTTATATCAAACTTTAGGCATCTCGGAGATCGCTTTGAAGGCATTTTAATCTCTCCTTATATTGATTTTAATTGTATCTTTGAAAGATCAATCCTTGTTGTTCAATTCTTATACAAGAGGTTAGTGTCTCTATATAAAGGTCAAAATTATTGAACATCATTATTTTCTTGTTCAAATCTTTTAATTGTGTTATGAAAAGGTGGAATTTGATATCAAAGAGGATTTCATTCATGAGATCTATGTTATTAAAATGGATTGGACTTAAAAATGGATTTTATTCTAAAATGGGTTCTTCAACCATGTGAGTGGTAATATATATGTGCTCCAACCTAATTGAGTTATTCTCACACATGTCATGTATATATAGATAATGTACAAATTAGTTGTGTATTATGTTGGGAAAAGGGATAATTGGGTAAATTTGACCTTACATGGTGGTCGGTGGTTATAGATCAATAGTCGATCTCTCTATAATTCATTCGTTTCATATTATTGTCAGGATATGTAATATTTCCCTATTAGGTGTATATTTTTTCCATTTGTTTTCATATTACCTATTGTAATATTTTATATTCTCTAAAGTAAATAACATGATAGAATGTAAATATTTAGTTTATTTTCTCTTATTTTTATTATTATGAACATATTCATATATATGGTTGGGTGCATGCCTACATGTACATTATGAAGAGGAATGCCATCATAATTATTCATTCTCGTCACTTATCTTTAAAAAATGGCCTATGGTGGAAAGAATTGGGTTTTGGTGTCCTAGTCTTCCACCGTGAGGAGGTCATTACTGTGTCGAGTCTTAAAAAACCATAATGGGAAATAAAAACACATGGGTCATCAAAATAATGAAATATCTAAAAAATTATTTCAATTATGAAAAATATACATGCCACCTTATCAACAACTACATGACTTAAATATTTCAAAATACCAACATATATTCCTATGATGTAGACATTGTTTTTTGGAGAGGCAGATAGATAGAGAAGGGAAAGGGGAATAAATTATATGGTTAGGAAGAAGTATATGTAACCAACACATCAAAAAGGTGATGCTAATGTCAAATAGGACATCATTTGATTATAAAATACTTGCATCCACCTTGGATAAGTTCCTCTACAACATCATTCATGGCCATGGTTGGGGTCAAACATGTAGTATTATTTCCATTATGTATGACTACATTTGATGTTACCTTTACATTGTTCTTCATTTATTTTTGGATTTTTTCGTTAGATTTTGGAGATTATTTACACTGGATCATTGTATAAATCATCTGAACTGATAATTATTTTTCTCAAAACTGATATGAGATGTCCCAACATTATTATCTCATGTTGTAACATGTCATTGGGTTAGAGGTACATCACCATTTATAATTTTTAAATAGTTTTAATTAAAATTATATTAAGTTAAGTTAATTTGTTGATTGACTTGGTTTAACTTCATAGGTAATTTTTTTGGGATAAAGTTTGGAGTTCACCACAAAAAATACATAAGTGGTTGGTTATTATATAGGTGTGATGAGGTGGGCTGGTGATTTTTTGGCAATTATTCCTTGTTGGTTTTAATTGAAATAAATTATAATTTTTATAATAAAATTATATAATTAACTATAAATTGTATATAATTATGTATTTGGTGTTGTGCCTTGAGATAGGTACTAAAGATATGATTTCAGATTTAAAAAATCATAGACAAGAGTTATAGGGTTGTTCTTAAAAAGTGAAAAAATAGAATTGATGTGAGTAGTCCTTCTGCATTTCCCATGTGTTTATGAATTTGATGTATGTATGTGTTTTACATTCTCACCAATATAGTGATCAAACCCTTTTAAAAAATTAATTTTTTTTATTAAAATAAAATTCTTATAAATGAGATTAATAATGATTCAATGTCTAAGACAACCCTTGAATAAAAAACTGGTTCTTTATATGTCGATGGTTGAAGACATGATTATAAATGTCTGACTTGTAATACTCAAACCTAGAGAGGTGACACTTCGATGAATAAAGTGAACATAGTGGCCCTCTTTATAGTTAGTTTTGTATGAAACCATTGAGAAACATCATTCCTCTTGGAGGACATCTAAGGTCAAGCCTAAATAATTACATAAATTCTCAGGTTTAAAATGCATTATGATCAGTTTCGATCAGAAAACAATGGGGTGTTGTTTGAGGCAACATAAATGTGTGATCGATAGTGTTATGATAAGTGTGTAGCCTGATATTCTTATTGCTCCTCAATGAGGTGTTGACGCTGTCTCCTTTGGACCAGACTTGTTCTGTTGGTCTGAAGTGGTAAATGTGATCAATGAATCATATTTATTATATTATGCATACTTTATGATCGATGGTTCATCTTTATTATATTATGTTTCTGTAATCTTGCACTATCGTATATTTTTGTGTAGGCACATTGTGATATACATGGATAAAAGCTGGATCACATTACCGAGGAACACACCTCAATATGTTAAGGGTTTGAATGAGTTTTTAGATTTTTCAATTTCTAATCGATCCGTTGAAGGGAGAATAATATGTCCATGTCCTAAATGTAAATTTACAACATGGTTGAAGAGAGATGAAGTTTATGAACATTTAATACTGAAGAAATTCCCTGATCAATATTTGTGTTGGATTTGGCATGGAGAATCAAACAATACAGAAAGATTGACGACTGAGGTTAATCCACAGAATGAGGTCCCAATTTTGTCTCCAATGGAAAATGAAATGCAAAACCTCATAAATGATGCATTCGCCACTGCAAGACACCACTATGAGCATCAAAACATATCAAAAAAACCAGAAGATGATGCTATAAATTGCAACGTGACAAGTGATGTTTTTGAGACTGTAACACAAGCAGATCAAGATTGTAACATATCATTGGATCCTCCTCTTGATTTTATGGAGTGAAATGTAAGGGAAAACCTCAGTGAGGAAAATGCGTTTCATGATTTAGTTGACGATGGAAATCAAGAGTTGTATAGTGGGTGTTTGAAATATTCAAAACTTTCATTTCTGCTGAAGTTGTACCATATCAAATGTCTTTGTGGAATTACAAATAAGGCAATGTCTATATTATTGGAATTGATTCGTGATGCATTTCTTGAAGCAAAAATCCCAGAATCGTTTTATGAGATGAAAAAAGTTGTAAACAAGCTTGGTCTGAATTATACAAAAATGCATGTGTGTCCCAATGATTGTATGCTTTACTGGGGAGAGGATTCATGTAGACAGAATTGTAAGAAATGTTCCTCTTCTAGATAGCAGTCAAAGGGTAATGTTGGAAGTATGACTGAACATAATTTCATGGAGAAGAATAAAATGAACACACCTGCAAAAGTTTTGTGTTACTTTCCTTTGAAGCCTCGATTGCAAAGATTATTCATGTCATCAAAAACCGCTGAACACATGAAGTGGCATGCTGTAGATAATAACAATGATGGGTTAATGAGAAATCCACGAGATTCCCAATCGTGGAAGACATTTGATTCATTAAATCCATATTTCTCAGCTAATCCTAGGAATGTTCGATTGGGATTGGCTGCCGATGGATTCAACCCATTTGGGACTTTGAGTACGAGTTATAGCATTTGGCCAGTTGTTTTGATCCCTTATAATCTACCTCCGTGGATGTGTATGCAACAAACATCTTTTATCATTTCGATGATTATTCCTAGAAAACCAATGCCTGGAAATGATATTGATGTATACCTGCAGCCTTTGATTGAAGAATTGGAGGAGTTATGGAGCAACGGTGTTGAGACATTTGATGTTTCTTCTAAAACAATGTTCAAAATGCATTCTTCTTTAATATGAACCATTAGTGACTTCCTTGGGCTTGGGAATTTATCTGTTTGGAACACTTATACGGGTTTGTCTTGTCCCATTTGTAACTTTGATTTCGAGCCCAAATGGCTACCTCACAGTAGAAAATGGTGCTTCTTGTGCCATCGAATATTTCTTGATGCATCTCATAGATTTCGGCTGAACAAATGAAAATTTAATGGTTCCATTGATCGTAGACCACCTCCAAAGTTGTTAACCAGTTCTAAAATATTGACACAGCTTGAAAATGTTAAAACAGAATTTGGGAAGGTTCATCATTTGAATGATAGCGGAAAACGAGTGCGAAGTGCATCGTCAAGTGAAATCAGAACGCAAAAATGGAAGAAAAAAAGTATATTCTTCAAAATTCTTTATTGGGAATTTAATTATTTGTGGCACAATCTTTATATGATGCATATTGAGAAGAATGTATGTGATAATTTGATTTTCACATTACTTAATGAGCATGGAAAGTCGATGGATCATCTCAATGCTCGGAAAGACATACAAGTAATGAACATAAAACGTGATCTCTGGCCAGATGAGAATGAAAAGTATGCTCCGGCCATTTTTTCAATGAAAAACAGGGATAAAGATACGTTCCTTCAAATTTTAAAGAATGTGAAGGTATTGGATGGGTATTCGAGTAACATCTCGAGTTGTGTTAACTTGAATAATCGTATGTTATATGGATTGAAAAGCACGATTCACATATTTTGTTACAAAAGTTACTACCATTGGCATTGCGTACATTATTACCTGAAACAGTTACTGCTGTTGTACTCCAATTATGCACATTTTTCAAGAAATTATGTGAGAAATCTCTACATCCATTTCAGCTTGACAACCTACAGGAGAGGTTTGTATTGACCCTTTGTGAAATGGAGATGATCTTTCCTCCATCGTTTTTTACTGTCATGATGCATTTAACTGTGCATTTGGTTGAAGAATCTAAATTAGGAGGCCCCATTCATTATCGATGGATGTATCCAATTGAGAGGTATTTTATTTATATGTTTCCGGTTAAGTAAACAATTTTTGGAATTTAAATAAATGCATAATATAATTATTTTTCTTCACAGATATCTTGTGAATTTGAAAGCATAAGTGAGAAATAAAGCTCAACCAGAAGGCTCTATTGCTGAAGGCTATTTGGCCGAGGAGTGTCTCACCTTTTTTTCCAGATATTTGGATTATATTGGGACAAGATTTAATTGAGTTCGACGTGTTGACGACACATCAACTCATTCTCAAATGCATCATAAATCAAAAATATTTCATGCTATTGGCCGATCAGTTGGGAGGACCTCATACGCGACACTAACAGAATTGGAATTATTACAGGCACATAGATATGTGCTGCTGAATAGTGAAATTGTAGATCCATTTATTGAAGAGTTGATGATACAAACAAAGAGACGAATGAGAGCCCGAACATGAAATGAAAAATATATAACGAAAGCTGTGAATAAAGTGCTGGTAGAATGGTTTGCATGACATGTAAGTTTATAAATATTGCAATAAATACGAATATTAGTTTGACACATTCAATTTGCAAATCTATTAATTTTTTTTTCATATCATGAATACTGATACTCGATTAGACTTGTCAGAAGATTTTAAGTTTCTTGCTAGAGGTCCTATAAAACAAGTTAGAAAGTTCGGCGCTTATAATGTGAATGGTTTTAGATTTCGTACATTCGATCGAGAAGTGGGTTTGAAAACATAGAATAGTGGTATATATGCATTTTCGGAAGTGGAATACTATGGAAAGCTGCATGATATTATTAAATTAAACTACCACGGGCACTTTTCTATTGTTTTATTCAAATGCAAATGGGTCGATATTATCAGAGGTGTTAAAAGGGATTCCTTGCAATTTACTTCTGTAAACATCTCTCGCTTGATGGATGTTGGTGATCGTGAACTTCATGATCCATATATCTTAGCATCATAGGCAAAAATGGTATATTATGTGAATGATGTTGTGGATGAAGGGTAGAGTGTAGTTACTCACGTAATACAAAGAGATTTGTATGATATGGGTGATGAAGTGGAAGATTTGACCTCTGCAATTGAATTTCATCAACAACAGGAAGCAGAATTATTTGTCCTTCATGATATTGAAAATATTAGTCTAACAAGGATGAATGAAGTGGATGAAGAAATGGAGCAGGAAACCGACATGATTTAAGGGGAAAATGATTGTATGTACAATTATTTATTCATTCAGCAACCACTTGTTTCATTTCTGTAGTCATTCATTATCATTGTTATATATATTTTGTTTGTTAGTACTGGGCATCTATTATCATTTTTAATTTTTTTTTTCTGCATATATTTTTTGAAATATATTTTCTGAACATAATTTTATCTGATTAAATGACATGAATGACAAGGAAGAAGTGGTACACCATTCCTTCTACTTCTGCGACAGATGACGATCCGTCTGTCCCCACGACATCTGAGGCAGCAGCTACCTACATCCCTGCATCATCTCCCCCTGCACCATCTCTGACACCATCAGTGGATGCCTCATTAGAGGATGAGTCATCGCCTCCCCCTACAGGATCCTCAGCAGTGGGGCAGCGACACGCCCCTTCCAGTTCATCATGGACATTCTGGAGGGTCACATTCATAGGTAAAAATTTTAATTAAATAAATTTATTTCATTTTGTTTATAGTAATTGTTTGCTCATTGCAGATGAAAAAAATGCAACCGTGGAAAACACGTAAAAAGTTATAATGTTTGGAACATGCATGGCGAGAAGATAGTGGTGCCATTTGATTATTATGGGGTCCTGACGGATAACGTCGCAGGTTTACTTGGTCATATTATAGGTCAGCTGGCAGCGGAGCCCATTTCCCTGCCTATTTCATATGATGATTGGAGGCATATGCCTCCAAACTGGAAAAATATAGTTTATGATTCTCATATAAAGGTAATTTTATTACTTTATGGTTTAATTGAATGTCATGTTACTAGTATATTGAAAATGAATTTCTGTATACAGATGTTCTTCCACTTTACCGTTGGTGATGTGATAGCACGGAAGTGGACATTGAAAAATCGTGGAAAAAATGGAAAGATTTCAAATAGAGGTTGTGGTGTGATGTCAACGATACTTCATTGACCTTGCAGCAGATATATGAGAAGCTACCCAGTGGGGTACCGAATGAACAGTGGAAGCTTTTTGTCGATAGACATCGTGATGAGAAGCGGATGGTATTGAAATATATATTATTATATTATCCATATTTTACATTTATACATGTACATGAAGAGGAGATAGACATTGAATACAATACTGATAAATTGAATTTTATTTATTTCAGGATCTCTCAGGACAGAATGCTTCAAACCGGGAAAAGCAGGTCATCCCGCACACTGCAGGTTCAAAAAGATTTTCAAAAGCCGAATGTCATAGGTAATCTTTTAATTAGTTTAAATATTTATAAGATAATATTATCTATTTAACATATTTAATTGTTAATTTATCTTTGTTTAATGCAGTCACAGAGTTTAGGGCATGACGCATCACGAACAGAACTGTGGCTGGATGTTCATAAAAAAACAGATGGAAGTTTTGTTAATGAACCTTCCAGAGAAGTTGGGGTATGAAGTCAATTATTTATTATAATAAGTTATTATCAGTTTTTACTGTGTTAATATATATTGATTTTTGATTTATAGGTAAAATTTAAAGAAATATGGGATGCCAATCCTGGGAAATCCTACTCAGTCTCCCAGGATGACCTGGTTGGTAAAGTCCATGGGATGGAGCATCCTGGTAGAGTGTGCGGAATGGGTTTGGGACCTATACCATCTGAGGTCTTTCGCATGCCATCAGGGATTTCGGCAACATCTACTCCTTCTTATAGTCATTTCATACCAGAAGATGCTCAGAGGGATATGTCTTCTCTATGAAACACAGTTCACCAGCAGGGGGATCAGATATCTGCTTTGTAGAAAGAGTTTCTTGAAATACATCAGTATATGAACAGATATGCCCCTAGTGGTAGTGCATCGGGTAGTGGTGAGCAGGTAAATCACAAAAAAATAAAAATCATTTAGTTTTCAAACTTTGATTGGATTTAAGTTTTATTATAAATATGCAACAATATTTAATTTTCAATATAATGTTCTTACAGGTGGCAGCAGGTGGTGGAGATGAAGGTGGAGAGGGTGACGATGCAGCATCAGATGATGAGTAGTAGTATTGTTGATGTGTTGAACAAATATGATAACGGTTGGTTTGTATTTGTAACATTTATGGCACATAGTTTCCACCAAACATTTCCATATATGTAACCCATATTAATACCATTTCTACTCTATAGCAGCATTCGAGTAGCCCCATTTTGTAAGCTCGATTCATAAATGGATTGGGTGTTCTGACACACTGGTCGGGTTGGTTTCATCTTATATGACAAATGTTATGGAGTTTGTGAGTGTGAATCAGATAAGTGTCACATGTGCGATTAAGGTGAATCTAACCTAGTTCTCTTATGAGCAGTTGGTCTATCTCTTCTTTTCATGACTAGGAAACTCCTAATTTGGGGAACATCGTGTCAGATATTGTAAAAATGTCCTTCTAGGTAGTAGAAGTGGTGGAAGTGTCTTAGAGGTGATGGAAGTGTCTCCAATCTTCTGATAATATTTATACTCTCTTAGTGTACTCTTGCTTAGAAACAATCATGTCCTCTATCTTTACGTCATCCTCAATGCACTAAGAGAGCATCAGTTATATGGTGGGTCGAAAATGTCTTCTGAGAAAGATTGCATGACTAGTTTCAGTTAGGCTGATTGGCATTTGACTGTTTCTTTATAGTAAGGTCCCTATTATGGCCTCAGAAGTATTTAGGATTTCTCAATTAGAGGAAAAATTCCAATATTATCATTGGAAATCTTTTGATATTCGTTATAGGAAATTACAATGGTGGAGAATACTATGGTTCATAATTTTCTGTTAATGTTAAAACCTATGTTGGGGAGCACCATCGGTTGGATGCTTAAAGGGATGACGATGTGATCATTTATCTAGTTGAACGGGCCTAGGTAAGCACTAAAAATATCAAGTTTGGGTGGTATGATAGGTGCACATAGTTTTTCTAAAACTGTGCGAACCTATAGTATAAAACCATGCGGCTGGAGTAGGTGAGAAGAAGTGCCCCACACGGGCTGCACACAGTTTTCCAAACTTTGTTCCTAGCTCACATGGTTAGTGCCACTTAGGCATTATTATCACACAATTCATTACACATTTGTCACATGGTTAGGGTAAACTATGTGGGGAAACCATGTGAGGTAGGATTCCTAAGTAGTGACAGTCTCACGGTTGGTGTACGGTTTGGAAATTCATATAGCCAAACCATGTGAACTATTCTTAAGGGTGAAATTGCCATTTTTCCATTAATAGGTTAAATGTTTTAGCCCCCTTTCTTTCCACCTCCTCCTTCTCCAGTATTCACAGCTCCCTCCTCTATGGGTTTATCCACCTCCCTCCATTAGGATTTGAGGGTTCTCCTTCATCCATCATCAGATTTTATCACCATCAATCCCTAATTTAACAAGGTACAATATCTTTTCCCCTATTTTCAGGGGGCATGTATGTTTCTTATATTTCTTCCCTTAGGTATTTTAGTTATTTTATTTATTCATGTAATAATGTGTATCATGCTACCTTCTATATGTATACTATTTTTTAGTTTTTTATCTTCATCTGGACATGAATTCATGGTTGTAAATTGTCATTGGCCTTTTATATTTAGTTTATATTATTCATCCAATGCTTTGTCTTTCATTTATTGTTGATTTAATTATTGTATGTTGTTTCTCTATTTATTATACCGCTATCCTACACTACCAAGAAGGGAGTCGAGATCCCCATGAAACCTAGGTGATCTAAATATTCTGGTTTGATTTCTTTTTCAGGGCAGTGGTGTAGTAGAACCAAAATTATTTTTTTTCAAGTTCATCATTTAGCGGCAGTTTTAACAGCCACAACTACCATACTTGGTAGCATTTAGTGGCGGTTAAAACCGCTGCTAAATGCCTTGCTGGGCAGCATTTTGCAGCGGTTTTAACCAATGCTAAATATATTACGTTTATATTTAGTGGCGGTTTTTACCGCCGAAAATAGGCGCATCAAACGGCATATTTTTGCGGCGGCTAAAACCACCGCAAATAAAAACGTGTGGCATACCCATAAAACCGCCGCTAAATTGAGAGAAACCGCAAGGAAATGAGGCATCTAAGACACATTTTTTAAACCTCCGCGAAATAGAAAAAACCGCTGCTAAAAGATTGCTGACGCCAAGTTTAGCGGCGGTTTAAACCGCCGCTAAATGGGAAAACAACCGCCGCTAAAGGCTGCTTTTGTTCAAGTAATAGTGTCTTTTGATTCTTATGGGGTCGTACTCAGAGGCGTTTTGATACAAGTGGGTAGAGTTTTTACTTATGCGTGTCAGCTTTTGAGGCCACATTAGCGAAATTACCCTATGCATGACCTCGAGTTGGAAGCAGAGGATTATTCTTTTAAATGTTCGTGAAACTATTTTTTTGGTGAAAAGTTTATAATTTTTACAGATCATAAAATCTTGAAGTTTAAATTTTTTATATCACGACTTGGATCTTCAGCCACGAAGATAGATAGATTATATGCAGACCTTTGACTTCAGACTTTCATATACACACAGGAAGGGGAATAGTGTGGCTGATGCCTTGAGCGTAAAAACTCAGACTCAGTCGGTACATGGGTCGAGTGCATAGTGAAATATGATGACTTTCCTGGCAGAAATGCATGTGGAAGTTTAGGATATTCAGGATATGATGACTCTTGTTTCAATAGTAATGGAGTCTAAACTCATGAGATGGACCAGAGATTGGAATTATTAGAATATCTAGTTTTTGGACTTGAGAAAAATCCTTGAAGGTGGGGAGACACCTTCAAACTGAAAAATTGATGCTGATGTGATCATCTCTATGAAAAATTGGGTTGTTGTGTTTATGCGTATACGGGAAGAACTCTTGCTATAATTTCATGCTTCAATGTGGGCAGTACATCATGGGGTGAAAAAAATGCATTGTGACCTTCGACAACAGTTTTGGTGGTTAGGCATGAAAAATGATATAGCAGGGGTTGTAAGAATATTTTTTACCTGTCATCAGGTAAAAGCAAAGAATCAATGACCTAGATGCCTATTGCAACCATTACCAATTTTGGAATGGAAGTGGGATGAAATGAATATGGATTTTGTGGTGGGAAATACAAAGACTCTAAGGATGAATGGTGATATTTGGGTCATTGTGGATTGACTAACAAAGGTTGAACGCTTCTTTTCGATCATGGAAACCTTTAAAGTGGACCTGTTGAGAGAATTGTATGTGAGAGAGATAGTTTGTTTTCATGGGGTGCCACGAACTATAGTTTCAAATCATGATTAACTCCATACATAATGATTCTTCTAGAATTATAAAAGGTTCTTGGTGCACATTTTCTATTTAAGTACGGCCTTCTACCCACATATAGATGGGTAGTCGGAGTGTACCATACAGGTGTTAGAGGATATGTTGCGAGCATGTGTGCTCAACTTTGGTGGTTCTTGGGAGAAGCACTTGGATTTAGTGGAGTTAACATATATGAACAGTTATCAAGAAAATATAGAGATGGAACCATATGAGGCACTTTATGGTAATCCTTGTATATCACTACTATTTTGGTTAGAGGTGGGTGAGTCGGAGCTATTAGAACCGATTATCATTCAGGAGACATCGAAGTCAGTTCAATTGATTCATAAATGTATGGCTATGTCTCACAGTAGGAAGAATTCATTTGATACTAGATGGAGATAAACCCTATAGTTTACATAGGATGATCGTGTATTCTTTCGGGGGTCTCCTAGAATGGGTCACCACAGGATATAGAGGTAGGGAAAGTTAGCGTCCAGGATTGTGTGACGGTTTGAGGTGCTAGAGGGAATCAGGTCGATGGCATACCAATTATCACTTCTATAGAAAATCAATGATACCCATGATTTTTTCTATGTGTAACAATTATATAGGTATAACTTGAACCCTTCTCAGATGATTGATATAGAATAAGTTTATCTCGAGATAGATGCATCCTTTGAGGAGCATCTGATATGTGTGATGGGTCACAGTGAGAAAGTACTATGGGGAAATACCGTTCAATTTTTTCATGTGATATGGAAACATGAAAATGTTCTAGGGGAACCTGGGAATGAGAATAAAACATGAAGGGTCAATGACCCAATATTTTTTGCTCATAATCTTAGAGACATTTGGGATTGTAGCTTGTGGACGAGCTATTATATGGTGGAGATATTGTAAGACCCCGACCATTTCTGTATTCATCTCAGCCATATTTTCAAATAATTATTGATGTCCTTAAGTACCATTGGCACAGAGTATTTTATTGTGGTGAGTTTGGGTGAACTATTAATAATAAATAAAGTTTAGTTGGTTGTGCACAGTTTGCGCAGAGTTTGAGAAACCATGCAACCAAACTATTCCAAGCATGAACAATTGAAAAGAGGAGTATGCATGGTTGGCACACGGTTTTCCTAACCATGCGACCAAAAATTTACAATGATGAAGAAGTTTGCATTGGAGTCTTCATAGTTGGTGTATGGTTTTCCTAACCATGTGCCACTACACTGGAAATCGTTCACATGGTTTTTAATATCCGAAAATCTCTTTTAAAACCACTTAAACCTCCCGAGACTCCCATTTGTTGACCTTGGCTCAGGCTTGATAGATTTTGGGTGTTACCAAATCCTTATGGAAAGATTCCAATGAGATTGGAACATTTTTCTTTGAGGTTGAGTGCCCGGATTGAAGACCTGCACTCCACCCAGTAAGTGGATTTCATCTCGTTACTTCTCTCATTCTTTCCTATATCTTTCCAAGAACATTTCATAGAGGATATACAAAGTTTACATGGATCTAAACCATTGAGTTAATATTTAGATCTAAGATTGTATATCTAGATCATGTTTTGCAAGATCTTGATTCCCTTGATCATAATTTTGGTTTTGGGGATTTAGATTCAGAGATTATTGGATGACATTGTGCCACATAGATTTTGGGGATTTCTGTAGGGCTAACATCCATCAATAAACTAAGGTAGGTTGTTTAAAATGAACTTCCAATGTTTTGATTTATAATATTTTTATGTGTTTATGATATTTCTGGGATTCCCTTGATAAATTATTTCCTAAATTGGAGTATTTAAGAAATTGGAATTTATGTGTGTTTACCTTGGTGATTTATTGATAATTGAATCATGGAACAATTGAATGGGGTGTTTCACAAATTTATTGATATTTGAGAGATTTAATTCAAGGTTGTGATCTTGTAATTGATTTCTTGAATTTATTTAATTAAGATAATTAATAGAGAGAATTAATGATGAAATTTTGTTGTTAATTAAAGAAAATTAATTGTGAGAATTAATTATAACCTGATGGGTTTTCAAATGGAAAATTAATTTCAAATAATTAATTTTGGAATGAGAATGGTATTAATTGATTAATTAATTGATGAATTAATTAATGGGTTAGGGGCTCAGTTAATTGTTGAATTAACTATTGTCTTCTGGAATGTTTATCTAATCATTGGATTAGTAAATGATTAATGTGGAAAAATATTATGAATTAAATAATGATTAAATGGATGAGATTTAGTGGTGCTAGATATGACATACTAGACCAATGTATAAGTTTGGACATAGACATGGAATTCCTCCCCAAAAGTTATCTATGTTCATAGATGTATGGTTGTTAAGAGTGATGACCTACACTGAATGAGAATTGGTGTGTTATGCATGACGTCCTACACTCAACGATATTTGGGGTTCTATGCATGACGACCTACACCAAATGATTAATGGAAATGAATGATTATTCAAATGGGTAACCTGAATTGAACATGGAATAATGTGCTGACTAAATACTAAATTACAATGTGATAACTATTTGGATTATGCTTTTTATTTATTACTTCTTAAAACTGCATGGACTATATTTTACTAGCCTCGTTTTAGACATCGTTGGTGGTTTCCTACTCGGTTGTACTCACACCCTATTCGGGCGGCCTGATCGGAAAATGAGAAGACTTTGTTATTGCAGGAAAGGATAAGGGTAAGGCCCTGGGATAGATTGATTCTTGGGTGTGGAGCATAGAAGCGGGAACTAGAGGAGGTTCGGGACCCGTTATGGAGTTGTTGTGTATTTACATTCTGTTGCATTAGAGAGACATAGAACATTCGTTGTCATAGCATTATTCCCCTTTCAGTTGAATCTGTATTTTCTGGTTTGGACTATCATATGTCAGGGATATGATCTGTTTATTTTATACGCCTCTGTACTTGGTTAATTTCTATCTTCTTCTGTTGGTGTTTTATTCTCATTATAATGGTATATTATCCCCAAGACTAACTTACCAAACCCTCGCTGCTAGTCGGCACCCTCTGGCATACGGGGAGGTGCGCTTGAGGAAATGTGGCTAACTGACTCAGGGCACCGTTCAGTGGATTTTGGGTCAGGACGTCGGAGTATTTATAGAAAAAGATAGAAGAATTATTCATTAATTTCTAAACATAGGTTTTGTACTCTAAGTAATAAAATAATAAAAAACAAAATCCTTATTATGGGTTTCACCAAATATTTATTCCAATGAGTGATGAGTTTCAATATTTAAATTAGAAAAAAAACAAAAAATATTTAATAATACCATTCAGGCTCTGAAATTGATTCATGATGAGAAATAATTTTTTAAGACCATAATATATATTTTTGTTTTTGCTTAAATAATTATATATTTGTAGAACTAATAAAATAACATCAAAAAAATATTTTTAAATGAAAACAAACTTTTTTAGATTCATTTTATAAAATATATTACATCACTTTTGGGAAAATATGATGTTATAATAAATACCATATATTTATACAGTATTCAATTTTTACCCAAACACTAGTCCATCTCAGAAAATTATGAAAAAATCTCCCTTCGATAATATCCATCCGTTGATTCACAAAATATATTTTATTTAATCAAAATAATTTTATAAATATTATAATTTAAACTTTTAAATAAAGAAAGATATTTACTAGAAAATACTAGTTTTTACGACAATAACAATATTATAACCTTTATAAAAATTATATTAGAAATCATTAGATTATATTATCATTTATTTATAATGAAATTTTTAATAAAAATTATATTTAATGAATATAAAATTTATTTCAAAAGTCATGAATTTATCGAATATGGGGTTTTAATTGAAACTATATATTTCCCAAAAAAAATTTGTCTTCATTTCAGAATCTAATATCTGTGAATTAATATATAATATTATGTACATAAAAATAAATAACGAAAAGGGGTTGATATAATCAGTATTTTATTAAAAAGAATAATATAAAAATCATACTACTAGGGTGTTGATAGATGACCCCATATTATTCTAGTGTACTCCCTAAGGGTAAGGTGTGCTACTGTAGTAATATCTTGGGGTGGCTTAATAAAAATGACTTAAGAAATGATATTGATGATCTTAAACTTCTCCTTTAATAGTTTCTATAATGTTTGATTTGTTGAATATTTTCTTTTTATTGGAAAAGTGTCAGTTATTTCATCTCCCATTGAATCTCTAATAAATGGGAATTATAGTGTATGATCCTGAGGCCATCACTTATTCCTTCTATAGTAATTAGAAATTATAAAAAACACTTAATATATACTAATCATAATGATCATTATAGAAATAATATATTAATAATTGTTATAATTAATAATATTGTTTTATGCTAGATAGAAGAATTATGGCTATAATTTATAATAGACCAAAATAATAAATGAAATATAGTGTGTATATTGTATATAACCACATTACCAAATATATAATTAATTCAATCTAAATGGAATTTATTTTAGTAAAGTTTTCTTCATTATAGTGTCTCACCCAGCTATAAAATTAAGGGTATTTCATATCCCAAATATTGGTATTTAATGTTGTTACAAGTATTGGTAACAATAATTCCCTTACATGTAATCATCAAACTTATGATTTCTCATAAGAACCTAAATCATAAACCTATGATTTTTTAAAAGAAATTAGATTTCATTCAATCAACTCATTTAATGGAAAAATACATCAAATTTTGACATTTTTTGATAGTGAAGGATTTTATAGATTCCAATCATCTATTTCAATCATTCCTAAGAATAATTATTTTAATAAAAGGAATATCTAGGATAATAATTTTATCAAACACCTCATGGATAAATTTAAACTCGGATTTTATTAACTGTTTGAACTTTTAGATTCCATAAATTTATTATAAATTAGATATATAATTGTATAATAATTAGAAAATTTCAACATAACATAAAACTACTTGAAATCCAATGAAAATGATCAATAATTATTCTTCAATAATGTAAATGACTCTATAAGGGGTAACCAACTAGAAATTGATTGAATTCTCTAGATTTGGTTGTTCTACACCAGATGGAAGGATAATTTTTGCATTCATAATGCATAGATTCCATAATAATGGAAACACCTAGTCAGAACCCATGAAATTAATAGTCTTATGCCACAATAGTTATTGGGATAGACAGAAGTGGGAAAAGTGGTAAGAAGATAGAAAAGGGAGGGAGGAGACACTAGCATGGGGATATCCTCTACATTGAGGTTTATGTAAGAAACTAATTAAAAATGATGATAAATTATAATGTATTTTGATGGAAAAGTTGTTTAAAGGAGGGTTCTGGGGACATGGGGGAGGAATTAGAGGTATCCTCATTTAATATATTTTTCCTAAAAATGAAAAATAATTTAATAAGTTTCATGATTGACATGATTGATGTAGCTAGACCATTTTTTAACTATGATAACTACACTATCCCCTTATTTCACCCTTTATGATTACTAAATTGCCCTTTGGACAATGATATAATAATAAAGACCACATTTTATCCTCTATACCCTCTTCACAGTCACTGTATAGTCCTCATGATCATGCATCTTTACCATTTATCAAAAAAATCTAAAAATTTCCATTGAAAATCCAAAAACTACATAATATGGGTATTGATGAATCATGATGGGATGAGACCATGTCCACCTAAAATACAATTATTTTTCCCAAAATTTATTTTGATCCCATCCAATTCACCAAAAAAAACATAAAAATTGAGTCAAAATAATCCCCAACACCTTATCATAGGTATAAATAATCTTTATTAGTATCTCGACCATAAAGAGATCTAGTCTGATTTCTAACTCCACATAAATTATAGCATGAGATGAATCTGGAATATAAATTTTCAACTCAAAAACATGTACCCAATTATAGATTGAGTATATATAAAGAGTGTATGTTAACCTATATGATTCTTTTTTAGTCCTATTATAAATTTTAAAATTCCTTATATAACTTAGTATTATATTCCTCTTCATTCCAATATGAAACTGACCCAAATGTGTTGAAAACACTCAGTCACCCATTGTTAATTCGATGGATCAATAAAAATGACCAACATATGAATTGTGGTTACTCTATGATATCCACATTCATTTTTTGTATAAGATATGTCTTTCCAGTCATCAATATAAAAATAAATGATCCCACCAAGGATGGTTCACTGGCCTCAATCATGAAGAGTTAAGACTAGAATGGGCAACCATATATTGATTCAAGGCTAGACAAATCTATATGTAATTTTTATCTATTATAATAAAAAAATTATAGATATTTATTACATAATCTCCTAAAGTATATTATATAATCATTAATCATTTCCTCCAGATTTTAGATTTTCCAATCTATCAGTATAACCGTTTGTGGATGGTACATCATGATATATTTCATCTGGGTTCCAATGGCCTATTAGAGTACATTATAGAATTGATTTGTGAATAAAGAATCTAAATTATAAACCATGGTAGACGGGGTAATATGAAATTTCATTATCACATGGAAATAAATATTCCCTAATTCCTCCACCGTGATGCTGTATTTTATTGATTTGAAGTGGAAAAATTTATTCTTCTGGTCAATGACTACCAAAATACAATTTTTCACATAATGTGTATAATCTAGTTTAATCATAAAATCCCATTAAAAAATTTCACTTTCATATATTAATATGTAGATTCTAAATCATACATGAGGGTTTAGGGTGTTCTTTTTAACATACTAATTGGTGTATCATCATGTTCTGTAAAAAATCATTCCCAAAGGTGTGTTCTGGATTTCTAAGAACTAGTTTTTATCCCAAGTGGGTAAAAAATTCCTTCGATCCTTGTCACAAGACAACTATATCATCTGGTTAGGGATGAACCATGTTAGTTAATGACATCCCACCCCATAATTGTTGATCAGCTACCTCTGTAATGTGGGGAGGTGATCCTAAGGTCAGTCTAACTCTAAAAAAGATATTTTTTTGAGGATCTGGATCAAATATTTTATAACAATCAGAAATATCTTCATTATTATCGCCCATAACAAGACCATATTAAGTATTATAATCTTCTAGAACAATCTCTTTATATTCACTGTGATAAGTGTAGTATAATTATCTTATATCACCATTAATATAATCCTGATTTTTTTCATTAAAATATATAATATTAGTTATCCATTGATTTGAAATATTAGCAGGAAATTTTTCAATATGGAAATTGAATGAAAATTCATATTTCTTTCATCAAATTTTATTTTTTTTAGATATTTTTCATCCTCCAATTTATCAACCTTAGATAGTATATATAGTATTTGGATCCTTCTATAAATATATTTCTCATAATTATATATGAATATTAAATATAAAACATTATTATCTGCATAAGAACCATAATGGATTAGTGTATATGGAGGCCAGATTCACAAATATGTTATTTAGGTACATTATTATTCATCTATCATAGATTTTTTTATCTCTTTGAACCCTTTTTTCTTTTCACTACACAAAAGATTAATTCATAACCTTATGAATAAAAACATATAAATGTTTAGAGCTTATATATTGAGAAAGAGTAAAGGAGGATCACATCAATTGACAATCATATGGAAGTATAAAACAATCATAATGGTATGAGATCGTGAACATAATTTAAAATGTTTATACCCCATTTTTCATTGATTTTAAACATGATTCATTATGTAAAACATTATAATTTCATAATTCATGAATTATAAGAGTGGTAAAATATCATAAATCAATCATGAACCATAAGATCATTTCAATATCATGTCATAAAATTAAGGCATCATAAGAGGTATATAAACCATTTTGTAGGTAATGGTTAACAACTAAGACCATCAAATCACAGTGTCTCGGGCATCAATACTTATCTATAATATCATAAGAGTTCAATAATAATTTCTAGTTTCTAATAGTATATGAATCACTTATACTAATTTATTATAGTGGATTGATCACATCGACTAATATCAAATAATAATTTCTTGAGATATAAATATTTACCCAATGAATTTGTGGGATATATAATTTTGTCCCGCATATCACACAATGAAAAATATACAATTGTTTAATATAATATCATAAAAAATCATTATATCATTATAACATTACCAATATAAAGGAAATGGATTTCCATAAAATTCTAACACTTCAAAATAGCATAACCAGTGGGAAAGAAATAGGTTTCATAAAAACTCTTCATCATAATAAGAAACTATCCTAACAAAGAATAAATATGGTATAATTAGATCAAATCCCTTTAAAAGAACATAAAATCAATCTATATAATAACATATCAAAAATCAATTTAAAATATAACTAGATATTTTGTATTAAAAATACCTTTCTCATTTTAAAATAATATATTAAAATCGAAAAAAAATTACCAAATATTAATGATATTTTTTTCTTTATTAAGAACGTTGGATAATTGTAAAGGTATATCCATATCATTGAGTTGTCATGATAGTGGGAAATATTGTTCATTTCATGTATGATAAAACAAATATTCCTTTCAAATTTTTAGTAAAAAGAAAAAAAGAAATTTATTCAGAAAATGACATGAAGATTTCTTATAATTTTTATTATTGAAAAGTAAACTATGGGTTAAATTTTATATACATAAAAAAGAGAGAATTTTAAAACAAATGAAAAACTTTCTTAGAAAATATATAAATTGAATTCAAAGTATTTTTGATCAAAGTGAGAAATAATTTCATTTTTTATTTATAAACATTCATTTGGTATCTTGTGTACTTAAAGTGAGGAAAATGATTGGAAACTAATTATTTGTAATAAATAAAAAAAGGATAATAAAATACATGATTATATTTATAAATATCTCATAATATTTCATCATAAAAAACTTCATCATAAACAATCCTGGAAAAAATTAGATTGTAACATAAATCCCTTAACTCAAGTTCTATGTGATTAAAAAGTTTTTTAACATCCAATTTAATTAGTATAAATTTATTTTAATTATATAAAATATTAATTTAAATACTTATAATTTCATATCTGATTCACTTATAAAATTTCAACACCCATTTCATAATAATTCCATATTAAAATCATCATTTTGGTGTGTTAATGGTATTGTTTATCGTGAGAATTTTGGTTTGGTAGTTTCATACCTTGTACATTTGTCATGGATAAATAATATATATAATGATAATAATGAAATAAATATGATATATCTTCATTATATATATATATATATTAATCCAGAAAATATAGATATTTGAAAATTAATTACATTGATCATGGGAACGATAGGTCGTACGTATGCATGAATTTTGCTTTTTGATGAATAGAAAAGAGAATGGTAAATAATTTTTCAATGTTATCAAATCATTATTATATCATATATATTATATATTATTATCAATTATATCCCTATTATAATCAATTAAAATAAAAAAAAAGAATAATCATTAATATTACTTCTTGAAATCTATAATCTATGCGTACACATTAGTGATAATATCATTTTTCAATGGATGATAAAGAGAAAGGATAATGGTTGTTTAATAAGTATAATGAAATTAAAATATATTTAGGATACTAAATTTATTATTTTGGGATTAATATTATATTTTTATAAGAGTTATAACAATTAGTTAAAAATAAATCTATCAGTTAAAGTGATTACATATTCATTGAAAGAACACATTTGGACTGGGTTTAGTCTTTTCATAATACCATATCATATAAAATATTGATACAGATATTGTGAATTTTCTTTTTAAGGGTTTTGACTATATGTATTTCTCAAGTTAGTGTAAATAAAGTATATAACTAGTGTCCTATTATATGGAATGTAAAGAAAACACATGGAAATACTAGAAATATTAGAATATAATTAACTTATTCTAAATAAAAATGTTTCCAGTTTTACATTATTTTGAATTAAAATATATCAGTTAAATAAGTCATAAAAAATAAAATTTAGATTGGTTTTGGTGTCATTTTAATCCTTATATTTTAGATTAACCACATGATTAAGCATTTTTAATTAAAACTGTTGTAACAACTATTTCAATATTTATGGATTATAATTTTCAAAGATATAAATAATAAGATTATAAATTCTCAAAAAATGATATTTTAATCTCTATATCATTATAATTGTTCTATTTTAATATTTCTATGATTTCTAAATAATTTTATTAAATATTATTTAAATTAAAAATAACATTATGATTATTTTGTATACTATTCATTTAGTTTGACTATAAAAATAATATGAAAAAAAATTAATTTGAAACTAAACCTTTCAGAAAATTGTATTATGTTATATGGCTCTATAAAATTCAAGTAGCATAATTATTCAGCAAAAAAAATTACATTTAAAAATTTAAAAATCATTTATTTTATTTTTCTATTAATTGATTAAATATTGTGTTAGTGTTGCGTAACAATTTAAGGTAATTATTAAATTAAAAAATTAGTATGAAAAAATATTTCCCATTTCCAATAAATATTTTTTACCAAACTTATCAACTTTTTACCTTATTTAAATAATTTTGAGATATTAAAATATTGAGAGTGACATTTTCTTTTTATTATTTTCATATAAAAATATAATGTTCATAATGAAAGAAATATGGAACCATGTGGCCACATATTAGATAATTGGATGTACATTGATGAATTGAACTCATCTAATAGGTTAAAGTAATGTGTTTAAATAAATTTTAAGTCGTTTCACATTAGTTTTAAATCATTTTATCCCATTTTACCTTTATAGTGGTAATAAAAATTTACTATGGTTACTATTAATATTGAAAAAAATGAATGAATCCTATATAACAAATTTGAACCTCATGATTCCACATATGTAATCAATATTTTTTAAAATCAAATTCTATATGTTTAAAAAATTAATTGAAGATAAAATTAAATAATTCAAGGAATAATAGTTTTTTGTACAATTGACTTTCTAAGTATAAAACTGATTTTTTATACCATATGGAACCAAAAAAATGATTGTAATGATATTAATTAAACTACTAACATTATAATAGAACTATTTTTTACTTCAAAATTATTTTAAAACATTGATATTTGTAAATTCGTAAAAAAACACAGTGGTTAATAAAAATCTGTATTTTTCATTACTCATAACAAAATCAATCTTTAAATAGAAATACAAAAAATTAAATAAAAGAAAATTTTCATAAAATAATTTAAAACATTTACTATATTTTTTAAAATAAAATTTCAAAAAGTGTAATAAATTAAGTATAATTTTTCTCACAAAAATTATTAAAATCATTTTTAAGGGAAAAATGTATTTTCAAATCATAGAATAACTTTACTAAAAATATATTTTCATAATTTAAACCAATTATAAATACATATAAAATCTAATTATTCTTATTCATTCCATAAATTTAATATCTATTTTATAATGGTATACTATATTAAAATTCATTTGGACTCGGTTTTTTTTGTATCTCAAGATATTGAAAAATTAAATTTATTTAAAGAGAAATATATTATAAAATATTATTGTGTTAAAATTCATATACATTACCACAAATGGTGTACCATTCATAAAAATAATTTTACTTGGGGAAAAAATATAATGTACCCTTCCAAAGAATAAAGAACCATCTTAAAACCAACAAAACAAAGGTCAATAGTTTTCATATTGCTTCATTATGACCTTATGTTTGGTTAGTCCCTAAATCAACTTCAAAATTTAAATTCATCAGTAGGTAGCATCATGAACACCATAAGTTCCATTATGATACTCAACTCATGTAAATCATTAGAACCACTTACATATTTTCCTTAGCCATTAGAATAATTAAAATCAGAAAACACATCTATGTTACAACCAAATCAAATAGAATGAAATTAAAATATTAGTACCTTTTTAATAAATTTTTTTTACCCTAAATTTTTTGATATAGTTAAGGATTTATTTATCTAGTTATAAAATTTCTAGTAAACTAATTTTCACCATAATATCTTTCTACATTAGTATACATCACATGTTCTTCATGTATCAGTTTACTAGCTTGATGTATTAATTAATCAATAACAATCTATTTAGTCGAGTTATCACTATCTTAAGTAAAGGTATATTTAAATATCATAGAAATGAGGTGATCAATATCACCCTCTTAAGAAGCCATTATTTCTTTATTATATATGAATACTGATAGTTTAATTTACATTTCAATAATAATCGGTTGACTCTCTATCTCAGTCACTTTATCCTTCATAGAATCAATGTTTATCCTACTTCAACTCATCCATCGAAAAATCCTGCAATTATTTCATTGTTTTTTATAGGTAAAATAGAAAGCAAGACATTATTCATAGATAAAGTACTTACTATATAATTATTACTATTATATATAGATCAAAATAAATATATGATGAGGTTTAGAATCATTAATTTAAAAACAGATTTATGCTTTAATTCAGTGACACAATGTTTCAATTATTCTATCAACACCTGAAAATGTGAAAAAATTAATTAAAAATAAAATAATATTGGGGTTTGAAAAATGAAGTAGATAACAAGGTATCTTTATCTAATCATTAATTTTACCATATCATTCATCACATTACAATTTAAATTCAATATAAATAAATAAAAAACTACATAATAAAAACTATAATTATATCCAAAAAAATGTATTCATATCCAATTAATTATATAAGTACACATTTATATGGAAATGATCTATAATTACAACAACTATGTTATGAAACAATACCAAAATATCATTAACATGCCATTAAAATCCATTAAAAGTTGAAAAATGCCACCCAAGATGCACAACCCATGAGAAATAAAATGACGGATATGCCTCTATAAATTTTAAGAAAATTTTTTGAAAAAGGGGTTGGATTTTGACTATCAATGGAATATTTAACATTTTTATAGAAAAATATAAGTGATTATTCAAGTCCATGAAAGGGATGAAATTCTTAATAGGATAAATGTCTAGTATACCCCCTCAATATGATGGGGGAGTGATCAGAGGAATCAACTCCATCAACAAGGTCATCAAAAACCAATGTGAAGAAAGGTAAAATTAATATGTTTTTAAATAAAAAAATAATTAACATTCCTAATATTATTATTAATTCGTTAAAAAATAATTATAAATTAATTTAATGTTTTATAAGATATTTATTAAAGAAATTATTTATATATGTTTTAAATTTTTATTTTAAAGTTAATTTTATTCAATTTAGAAATATAATTTTAAAAAATATATTTTCTATTGAGAATTGGAATGTTAAAATTAGGTAACATTGGCAATATAATTTTTTTGAAAAAATAATTTATTGAGGTAAAAAAGTGAGTTACACAAGTGAATGTTGAAATTAGATACAATAATAAAATTAAAGAGTAAAGTGGTAAACCATATTTTCAACTTATCACTAAGTCATGAAGTTAATAAAATTCATAAAATATGTCCACTATTTTTTAACATTTGAGTTATATTCCATGTACATTATGTAATGGGTATCTAAAAATATGCTAATAAAAATATGCTACAAAATTACCTACCCCGTGCCACTTTAAAACTACACCTCTCATTTGGTTTCCTCTACAATATCTATAAACATTTCTTCCCTAAAATCCCTCTCTCATGTTTGGAATACTATGGGCTCTTTAAGAATCCCTAAATCCTTAAAACCAAGAAAGGATTCCAAGAAACAACCATTAGGATATATTTGAGTGATTAGCCTACTCAGAATCCATAGGGCATCGAGTAATACTTAGAATCCCAAAGGCATCCATTATCATAAACCAATGTATCATCCACATGTAATTGAGTTATAAATGTAATCCATAAGGCATTTATTATTTCCCATATAATCAAATTCTATAATGAATCAAGTAGAGTCTAGGTTCTAAGGCTATTATTACCCACCACCATCATTGTCACACTCTATTTTCACTCCCCCCCCCCCCCCCAAGAAGTAATAATTACATGATGGTCACCTTTTTGAATAAATATTAAAAATCCTCCAAAGGGAAACATGAAAAGGCATAACATGAAAATAACCATAGCACACATAATAAGAATTATAAAATCCTTATATATCCAACTATTACACACAAACCAAAGAAATACTTTCACACCAAAACTCCAATAAATTTTTCTAAACCATCACATTGAAGAATCAAGAGTAAGGTGAGGAAGAACAACGCCAATGGAGTCGATCCAATGGTACTTTGTGTCAATTATTTTGAAATGGGATCCACTAGGGAATAGAGGGAATGAGAGGGAGAGTTCGATAAAAATTTAAGAGTCTCTATATTATAAATAATAGTTTGTGGCATAGAGTGGTCGATATAGTTGTAACAATGTCATGTGTAGGGTTCAACATGGCATAGGGGGGAAAAATAACTACACCATAGTTTTGGGATGGACACCACAATATAGAGGTTTATTCTAAAGACCTAGCATGGCGTAAGGATGAGTTTCAAATCATAGAATCAGGTTGGAAAAAAATCACCATAGTATAGGGTAGAGGATTGTGGAATGGTTACTATATAAAAAACATTAGGAATAAAGACTTTTCTTTGAATGAGTAGGATGAAAGTGTTATTTAAATCCCTTCATCAGATAATTCAATGGGCCTTTAAACATCATCTATTCAGATCTTTAATCCTAAAATGAAGAATAAAATTATTTTGAAAAAGAAACCATGCCTTAAATTTGTATTATCTTAACTATGAGGCTTAATTCCTAAAGGTTAAAAACAAACCGACATCTATAATTAATGTGACAAGATGGAATTGTGGTGTTGTAATTATACCTTGGTGTAACCCTTATGAGAATCCATCTACAGAGAAGGTTACGGTGAAACCTTCCTCACACAACACCCCTATGGTGGAACATGTTTTTCTATGGTGTATTCTACCCCACTATAGCTTGGTACATCCTAAAAGGTTTGAAATTGCTAAAGAAAATATTTTAATCCTCCAAATTTATATAAAGTTCAAACCAACATGGATGAATAATGTTTTTCATTATTACATCATAAATCATGTGAACTATAATAAGTACCTACACCTGATTGATATTGATCCTTTACTTGATAAATATCAATGAATTGTAATTATTCCCATCAAAATAGTTCACATCCTATAGAAGATTCTCTAGGGGTCCTAGTGGAACAACTCAGGGAAATGAGCTCGAATGTCAGCCTCTCATTCTGATGTATCCTCCTAGATCTACCCATGCTGCCACAGAATTCAAAAAAGAGGTACCATCATTACTTGATGGAATTTCTCACTTTCGTATAACATTTTCATTGAACTATCCTCATTAGATGTGTTAGTATCCATCTAAAATTTTTTGTAATCAATTACATGCATCAGGTCAAATATGTCCCTCTAAATCCAAAACACATGAAACACATCATGTATACCCAAGTAAAAAAAAGAAAGATGTTCTAGATAGTGTGCCACTATCCCAGAAGGATTATTGATCATATAGGGTCCCAAGAAATGTGGTGTTTTCTTTCCCTACTTCATCAAACTTCTCTACCCTAACAAAAGAGTCACTCTCAAGAAAATATTATCACCCATAGAAAACTCCAAAGGTATCATCCTATAGTATTCATAACATATTTTTCTACTTTGAGTGGTGATAAAAATCTTTTCAATTTTATACGCTCTCTTAGAGGTCTCACGAACCATGTTGGGGCTTAAAACCACAACCTCATGCAACTCATACCAATAGAGTAAGGAATGAAATTATATCCCATAAATATAACAGTAAGGTGTCGTATATGTGTAATCCTGGAAACTATTTTGAAATAAAAATCAACCAAGTATTAGTGTTTATCCCACACTCCACTGAGGTCTAGGATGAAATCTCAAAGTATATCCTCCAATATTTGAATTCTATTCTTGGACTATCCATAGGTCTAAGGATAGTACATTATACTAAAACATATATGAAACCCAATTTATTTCCCTATGACTGTCAAAAAACTAAAATGTAATATGTATATATATATATATATATTAAAATATGAGACAATTATCAAGGGAACTCAGTTAAATTTTATGATATCATGGATTTAGTGTTCTCCAAACACATCCATTGAGTGAGTCTCCTTGACTAGTAAAAAGTGGTGAAACTTCTTCCAATAATCGATAGTCAACCGGATAGCCTCATCAAATTTTAGGATCCTTGGTAACCCTTTTATAAAGTTCACCATGACATATTCTCACTTCCATATAGGCAGTAGAATTGAATTGATCAAACCACCACGATTATGGTGCCCAACCTTCACCCACTGACACATATGGAATCAAATTTGAATACCTATAATGTCTCTCTTCACCAATTTCCTCCAAAACTATTGCATTATGTTTGAGTATATAGTCATTACTTTAGAGTTAACTATTCATCTAGAATAATGGTAATCTATCGTCAGAACCTCTATTAGGAAAATATTAACTAATACTCTCCCATGTACCAATGTCACATCATTATAATCCATCAACCATCCAAACATCAGGTCACCATTAAAAAGTTTTTCTCTTATCAAGACACACAATTGGTCTAAATTTTGACCAATCTTTACCCAATCCACTAGAGAAGATGAGACTCCTCATGGATCACAACTCATATAATATTATTCCTCTAAGGAATTCTTCTTCTATTTAGTCAATTACTTCTTCAAGAACCACTACTACTCATGTGTCCTCTCAGCATGATCCTACTTTGTGTTCATATTATGGATAAAAAAATCTACATTAAAATTACATTTCATAAGTTTCTAAACCATCTCAATGTAAAACTTCTATAATTACTCAATCTATAACCTCAATCTTAGGTTCTGGAGTATATCTCTAAAGAAATAGATAAGGATCTTCTAGTTCGTATAGTCAAAAAATTACCCACTAAGTAGATAGTGTTTCTAAAACATCAAATATTGGACTATGGATTCTATCATCAAGTCATGTGTAGGGTGGTTCCTCTCATGGGGTCATAGACGGTGTGACCCATATGTCACTAGCTTATCATTCTACATCATCGTCATTCCCATCTCAATACTTGATGAAACATAGAACAAAGAAAATATAATCCCATGTTTGGGGAGTGTTAGAATGGGACTTATCTTTAACCTTCTCTTCTACTCAAGGAATGATTCATCGCACTATTTTTACTACTAGTATTTTAATCTCTTCCTATTTATCACTATCATGGGTGCTGATAGTTGGGAGAATTTATAGATAAAAATTTGGTATTATACATCAATGCCTAAAAGGATCGTGATCTCAAGAATGATCTGAGTATGTGTACTAGAAATCACTACCTCAAAATTCTTATAGTTATCCTAGACTTTTACACAAATTATTACATTATTTAAACCATGATTTTCCTACAAAAAAAAACTAGGGATCATAAATTACAATTTTATTGGAAAATTAGATTTATAAAATTGATAGCATGAAACAAAAATATGACATCTTTTACGTAATAAGTTACTAGCCCCATTTGATATCCTACAACTACATAGAATAACCTAGGTAATACAGAGACAAAAGGGATCAGATAAAAATCCCAGTAAGGTAATAAACTTGAGAATAAATCATAGAAATTTTTTAGAAGGAATTACATGACAATATATAAGGAATAGCTCATAAATAATCATTTATAAGAATGACAAAAAATGGTGGACTCATATGATCATGGAAACATTGGTCTGTGGCAGAAACATACAAGATGACATAAACATGATCCAATGCTGATTTCCAATACTATATAATAGGGTGGAGAAAGTTCTATAAGGGATTAGGTTTACTCCCTAATCCCATATACGGCGTCCCATGAGACTAAACAATACCCAAATCAATGGAGTGAGATTTGGGGGGGAACCTCTTATAACATGTTCATGAATATGTATTCCACATGGAGAATCCAAACATAAGGAATAAAAATAATGTTACCCATGAAAAGAAAATGACATTTTAATCATGTCATATGACATAACCAAGGGGCATATCAAAATAGTATCCAAGAAATAATGTATTTAAATAATAAATTTACATTTATAACATAAAATAGGAATAGATAATGATAAATTATTCCCAACTACAGTCAAAAAATTTAAAAATAGTTTTTATGAATCTTTGGAAATGAGAAACTTTAATGCGGTTTTTGAAAAATATTAAAGATTAATTAAAGAGGAAAAAATGAGTAATTATTCTAATAAAACTAGAAATTCCCTATAATATTTTTAAATATTAAAATGATACACTTTTAATGAATATTGGTCTCCTAAAATATTTTATGGATTTTACTTTAAAATGGGTTTTAAATGGATAAGTCCTCTTTAATTGGGATTTCTTATTAAGAGAAATTTAGAAGGGAACATTTTAATGAATGTATTAAATCATGAAATAATGATTAATTTAACTAGATATATATGTGTAGAATATATGAATATAATATTTAATTAGTAAATAGGAATAAATAATAAAAAAATTGTATAAAAGAGGGATAAATTGTAACCTGAAAGAAAAATAGAGGGTCAAAGAGATCCCTTACCTTATATTTGAGCGTGTTATAAACTTGTAATTAATGTAATGGATATTAAGATTAGATACATTAATTAATTAATTAATAACCTTAAACATTTTTTTATTTATAATAACTTTATTAAGTTTATTTATATCCATGGATTTGAGTTATAATGTTGTATGTTTTCATTCTGGGAGCATTTGTTTTAGGATTTTAGAATTTTCTCCCTTGAGTTTATTAATGGGATTTCTTGTAAAACGAAAAAAAAATCATATGTGGAATGATATGTTATTAATATACATAAATAATTTAAATTTTCCCATATATCATTTTTTTATAATATTATGATGATTTGATTGATAAAATTTTAATGACAAATATTTAGTTTATTTTGGCTATTTTTTATCATCATGAACTATTTTTTGTTTTTTATATAATATTATGTATAAATATATTTTCTCAAAATATTATATATAATTTCATATTTAAAATGAATATTTTATTATTAAAATTATATTTTATTTCCACATCTTTGTTCGTGAGTGCGGTGTTCTATTGGATCAATCCTATCAAAAAATTTATACACTTATTATATTATTTTTATTTACTATCCCATTATAATATTTTGAATTCTTAAAGGTTTTTTAATGAATAATGTATCATTCTTAATTTATTAGAATAATGTTTTTTATCCAAGTGATGTTTGATATTTATAATATATCACATAGTTATAAGAAGCGAAATTACAATGATAATATTTCGGGTCATTACATTCTTACCTCCTTAAAAAATATACCCTCAAGATTTTTTTTTCATACTATGGTGAAAAAATGTGCGGGTACTTCTCCATCATAACTTCCTTCAGTTCCCATGTCTCCAATTAATTTTTATGGTTCCTCCATTATATATTTACTAGTTGAGTTTTCTTATTTCATATTAATTTGTCTCTAAGATCCATGATCTTAACCAACTCCTCCTCAAAAGAGATATCATTTTCCATAAATATTACCTATGAATTTATATATGTGAGGGATCTAGTATATGTTTTCTTAAGAGGTATATGTTGATTACATAATGTACTTAATAAAAAGTTGATGGAAGTTCTTGTCATTATTCCATTACTCTAATATGGTCCAGAATCTCAAAGGGGCCATTGTACATGGGGTATAGCTTTCCATTCTCCTCAAATCTCATGATCCTATTCCAAGGGGATATGTAACACCCCATATTTTTATGGGCCTTTATTCAAATAAATTAAATTTTTATTTATTTCATGAAATACACTATGTAAAGCAATTATTTAACACAACACATAATTGGTATACATAACATGGAACATCAAATAGTAATACATTACATGGAACATAGACTTGGCATGTGTTACACAGAGCATCGACTTTGAAAACATTACATGCAACAATTATGTTTCAATGAAATATCACATTATTATTATAATTATTTGAACAATATATTTATAACTTATTCCTTAAAAATAGTTACATGAATAGTAATAAGTACTTTTAAAAAAAATTATAATTTTAATTCATATTGATAATTAAAGATATAATTTTCGCTAATGTACTTTTATGATTAAAAATATCATTTTCTCGAATGAACCGCATTTATTATTCTTTTGTGAAAAGTAATAAAACTAATTGTATACTCCTTTATAAATTAAATTTGAAAAATAAACTTACTTTTTTAATTTATACATATTTTATTATCATAGGGTTATGTTTTGGTATTTTTCATTGAAACTTCATTTTTTTATGAATAGTGAAAAATATTACTTTTAGGTTAAAAACCCCATTTTCATATAAAATATTATTAATGATAAATTATATTTTAAATTTTCTTCAAGGTATAATTTTATCAATTATACATATATTAATACAATTTAGGTCATTATAATCATTTTAATTTTTGAATTGAATATAAAAACATAATGTAATTTTGAACTTCTTTCTACTATAAAGACACGTAATTTCGCCCCATCTGCATGATTATCATTAATCATAATTTTTTCACATATGTGAATTGAATTTATAAAAAACAACATAAAACTATAATACAGATTATTTATATATTATAATATTATCAATTTATTTGTTTACCAAAAATATTAATAAAAGTGACTAAAATTAATCAGAGTGATCAAGGTCAAATTAATATTAAGTATGGACTAAACTTTAATCGTAGAGACCAGAATTACCTATCCACTGGTCCAAACCCCTTATTTTGAAAATTATTAGGATATATACCTTAAATAAATGATTTATGATGGTTTGGTATGAATTTTTCTTGGTAATAATATGTTCACACCAAACATGTTTTCAAAAATTTCAAGTGAGTCATTTTCCTTCCCTAGAAAAGACCACCACCTCTCCCACTTCATCATACCTCACAAAAATATTAATGCTTGGAAAAAATATCATTAATAAACTTCCTATAAATCCCCTCTTCCATCATATAATCCTTCCCTTGTGTTGAAATAAATCCAAGGAATCCTTTTGGAAAAAAGTAATAGGAGTTACCAGATTAAGAGGTAACCTCTTCTCTCAAGTCCTTTATTTTATTTTATTTCACCACCACATCCACATTATTTTTTCCATACTTGTATAAAAACACTATCATCCTAAATATACTATGATTTTATTATTATAAGGGTTCATCCTACACTTACACACAGCTCAATCAAATGGATAACGAACATATTCATTATGTGTTTGACGAACTGCCACCTCACTCAATGATGATTTTTCAATTTTACGTATCACCTATAATGGTGGAAATTATGATGGAAACTCTGCTTATATATGTGATACTTTATATTTTTTATTTCTTTAGTCTTCTTCATTACTTTTATAAAACATATATTTTTAGTTTCCATTTAGTTTTAATACGATAATTTCCTTTGAGGATGTGTGGACTACCGCCCCTTCAAAGCGATCTGATTTGTTAATACACAACATAGAATGAATTAAAGATGGTGGATTGAATATATTATTCATATATGTTATCATAAATATAGTATAATAAGGATATATATATATATGTGTGTGTGTGTCTTTTACTTTCTTTCATTCAACACGATAATTAAATGGAAATAACATTCATGCATACGTATGACCCAGCATCTCTATGAACGGTGTATTCAGTTTCATAATTACATATTATATAGATTATTATAATTTTAATATTCTGTATATGAATAATATTTATATCATGTTTTGAATTACTCAAATCATGATATAATGTATAAATACCAAAGATATAACAAATTAAGACACATGTGAACTATAAAGCGAATATTACCAGAAACCCTACCATTGGATTATCAACAATTGAGTAATATAAGGTAATAATCAAACAATATATAAAATTATATTGTTCTTTAAAATATTAATAATAAATTTATATTTATTATATTGGTGGATTAAATGAATATGATGAGATTCAAGGAACAAGGAAAGGGTTTTTCATCTCAATTTTTATTTCCATGTGATACATGCTTTATTTACCAATCATTCCTTTTTGTGGTGTATGTACCAAAAATTAATTAATTATATTTCTCTTATACTATAATTTATGGGTATTAATATGTAAATTTTATGATCTTTTTTTCTAGGGGATTATGTTTTAAAAGTTACTAAATCGATAAAATAGTTTTTTCTACATTTTTCTTCTTTGATACTCAAGTTTTGTTATGCCCCTAAATTTATTTTGAGGTGTGTATACATCCATTTTACTTGTTATGTCATGAATATAATTATTTTAATGATCTTTTATGCAACATGTATTTTTCGTTTTCATACATTTTGTTGTTTTCAATGATTAGTTTATAAGTTTTAAAATCATTATTTAAATAAAAAAAATTTCAAAAAGGTTTTATGATTTAAATTTTTTTTTTAATGAAGGTTATTTTCCTCAGGAAATATTCTTAAAATATAATTAATAATTATTTCTCATCTATGATAACATCCATTACTGTTAATCATGCCATTTTATGGAAATTATTCAATGTTTCCATTCATATTCTTTCTCTGAATGGATTATGTTTTTATATCATGGTGTTTATGAAACATGTTTCTCATTCATGGGTTATATGATTTTGAAACCTGATTCTTTTCATATGTTATTTTTATGATAATATTATTATGAAAACACTCTATTTTCACATGTTATGATATTATTACATGCTTATAATACCATTTTAGTATCATGGGTTATGTCATGATTATTTATGATCTTCTGGAACATGTATGTATGATTTCATTATGAGATGGGTGAGACGTATATCTCCCTATAATGCATTGGGTAATGATTTATTTCTCATGAGATAGACATGGATGGAATCAAAATGAAATTGGTAAAATATTACAGGTTTATAATGGTAAATTAAATTTTTTTGTAATATAGGGTTGGAATAATGTGTGAAATCAGTTCAGTAATACAAGGTTGAGATAGGGTGTGAACCTGGTTCAATAAAGAACATTGTCCACCATGATGGTCTCAGCATCAATACATTGACTACTGTGGAGATAATTATATATTCTTATGTGTCTTTCAAAATTCCATGTTTTACTCATATGTTATGATCTCATGGATTATGTTATTTATTTACTTATTATTCATATCTTGTGAGCTGCCAAGAATTATTCCATGATTCATGTATATAATCGTTGATATGTGTGATATGATCCTCTATTTTAATGATCATGTTATTATAACATTATGAACATGATAATTTATACATATATCCCTTGATGAACATTTATAATAATTTTACTACACCCCTTTTTATGTTTTCTTCCTCTAGTAATAAAGATATGTATTATGTTTGATGTGTCTTACAAGGTTTCTAGTCAATAAGAACCTTGTCGGATATAATGTAGCTCACATATGTATCAGTTTTATGTTCCCAGGTTTCCAGAGGTAGTAGACCAGTACGGTCATTGGGATAATATATTTATAATATATTAAGTATTCTTCAAATTTTACTTAATGTTGATGTATGAAAAGTGAGGGTTGATATAAAATATTTGGAGGAATACCTTGTCACCAACCTCAGACTCGATGTCTTGTCGATGATTATCTATATATCTCATCAGTTGAAATTGGGATGATTTGATGTATTTTTTATTGGTTTTTACCTTTTAGTTTATTTAATTGACTATTTATGGTCCCATCAGCTTAGGTTCTCTGACTTCGTCCCAACATGTTGGTGTTCTATATCCTTTCCCATAAAGGACATCATATGGGGAAATTTTAATTTTTGAGCAGAAACTATTGTTTTAAGAGAATTCAACCACTAAAACATGTTGATACCATCCCTTTTTGAAGTCAATATAACAAGATCTCATCATGTATTCCAACTTTTGAATAGTCTTCTTTGATTGGACATCAGTTTGAGGATAATAAGTTGTACTGAAACTCATCTTAGTATTTAGAGCATGTTGGAGACTTTACCAGAACATGGAATTAAATATTAGATCACGGTCAAATATAAACGATAATGCTACTCCCTAAATTATTAAAATATTTTTGATGTATAAATATGAAAATTTATTGAGTGATAATTCTTATTAAATTATGACAATATGAGTTGTCCTTATAAGACGATCTATGATAATTCATATAGAATTATTACCTCTCGATGTCTTTGGATGTATGATGAAAATTTCCTTGGGGATTTTTTTCCTATTTACATTTTGGTATGGGTAATGGTTGCATGAAAACCCCAAACTTTTTCCTCTAATACTTTACTTTTTTATATATCAGGTACTTTTATTAAAATCAGTGGTCCCTTTATATATATTTTCCAACCAAAAATGCTCGCATGTACCTTGATGCATCTTTGTGATCCCCAATTTAATAGGTAAGGCTGTAGAATTTGCATCATTCATAATCTCATTCATTATCTATGTATTTTATGATACACATATTCTAAACCTGAATCCTAAGACTACTTCCCTATCAATTTTGAACTCTATGGTTTTCCCCATTATAATAGCTTCCACCTTTTTCTGATCTTCCACATCGTTTCACTGAGAATACATTATTTTATACATAAGGGATGGATAAAAAATAATTTTCTTGAGGATTTAGGTTGTTTCTTCCTTAATTATTCTATTTTCTATCCTTTTCAATTCTTATAATTTTGAATCCTTATAAATTATAATCATTGATAATGATGCATGATCATTTACATGGATCATCCATCACATTATTTATTTTACTGGGATGGTAGTGGATTGAGTAATCATATTACTTGATGATATCTAACCATATTTTATGGTTAATATTAATATTATTTTGTGTGAATATATATTTTAGGACCTTAATATCTGTATATATCTCACACATCTCCCCATGGAGATAATGCCACTAGATTTTAAATGTGATGATATCAACTTCCAACTATAATCATGAGTGTGATAGAATTTCTCACAAACATTCATCTTATTTGAGGAATATGTTATCACATTATAATTTTTCAATATTACATAGCCTAATACCTTCTTTGAAGTTTCACTGTATACCAGAAATAGTTCCACACTAGTTGGTAGTGTGAGTATGGGAAAAATGATAAGACCCTTTTTAACACTTTTATGTATTCTCCACATTCACTGGTCTAGAGAAACATTTCTCCCTTCTAATTTATTGTGGTTACTGGTTTTTACAATCATGAGTAGTTCTCCAAAAATAATTGATAATAACCATCTTAACCAACAAAACTATGGATCTCCATTAAATATGTTTTCTTTATCCACTACTTGATTTTCTTTTATCTTCGAAGAGTCCACAGATATCCCATTACTGGTGATAACATTTCCCAAGAATGATACTTCCTCGATCCAAAACACACATTTACAGTACATTGTATAAAATTTATCACTCTAGAAATTTTTTTTGAACCAGTTTAAAATAATCCTCGTGTTCCACCTTCTCTTGGATTATATCAAAATACCATCTATAAATTATATAACAAATTTTTTGAAATAATATCTATATACTCTATTCATTAATTCCATGAAATTTGTTTGGAGAATTATTGAATCCAATGTAAATCACTATGAAACCATAGTTTCCATACCTCATTAAAGAGGTAGTCTTGGTAATATCTACCTAAAATGCATTTTGTTGGTTATATCCCTACTAAAGGTCCCCCATAGAGAAATACTTGCCCCCGTGTAGTTGACCAAATAAGTCATCTATCCATTGTGGGTAAAAGTTTTCCTTTATCCAAATTTTTTGGTGATCATGAAAATAAATGAAAAGAAACATCAATCCATGCATACAGATGATGATTAAGACTAGTACACCCCATGGTGAATCACTCATGTGTATAAACCCCTTTTCCAAATTCCCTTATAACAGCTTATTCAAGTCCTCCAAATCAATGATGTCCCCACTATAAGGATTATTTGATATATGAAGAGATATGTGTTTGAGGTCAATTGATAACTCAACCTCTCAATCTAGAGAAAGACCAGGAAATCCTTTATTGAATACATTATTTAATATCCTCGCTATAGGCTTCTCTCTGAGCCTGATCATATACTTTGTCTCAATCATTTGAGAGATATATGCTCGCTCATAAAGAAACAGTATCCCAAATTTATATAATGATTATAAAAGAAATAATTTATCCTTTATACACTTTTATATTATTTGGGGATGCCTCAGTATGTGTTGAGTGATCTCAATTTCTAAATAGTTGATGTAGTCTTTGTATAATTATAGTTAATCTTTGACAAATATAGCATAAAACTTCACCAAAGTAAGTAAGATGAGATTTTATTAGAGGTCAGTCCCAAAATATTAATTGGGAATGAGTTATATGAATTAGATGAAATAACTACCACATTCTATATTATCAAAGATAAGTCATCCTTATTATTTTGAGGTGGTGTTTGATTTATTCTACTAAAATTTCAGGAGATAAAAGAATGTGTAGATATATAATCAATAACATTGTTCTATATTTTTTAATGAATAACCTTTATACCAGTCACCACCTCATTTTTTAGCTCCAACTCATTAGCAGTGATAGAATATTCCCTTTATTATTTATTTTTACACTATTATTGTTGATTTCATTTAAAAACACTTAGATTTTGTCATTCTCTTTAATAATTCCCATGTTCCTTACAGTTGAAACATTACACTACATGCTATGTTTTTATCTGAACCATCATTTATTCTTCCAAATTTATGGGATTATTAAAATACCTTAAGTAAAAATAAGCTTGATTCCTCTCTCTTCCACATTTTATGAATCTCATGGTTCCCCATAGTTTGTTTTTATAATACTTCTTTTCACACTTTTTATATGTTGGATATTGGGTTTTCATTAATTCAGGCAATTTGTTCGTTGATCTTCCCATATTAAAATCCAATTTATAATTTTTATCTCTGATCCCATGATAGCAGTAATAGTCACCAATATATTTATAAACCATTAGTGAAAATCATAGAATCACCTTATAACTGTCAATGATTCAAATTTGTAAGGATTTTTATAAACTCTGCTTTAATACACTAAAGAATATATCCACCTCACTATTAGTGTTTATGAAAAAAATCTAGAGGTGTATCATGCAAGTATTATAAATTTTTCTTCATAAAACATGATAATATGATCATCCTTCTGCTATAAATTGTGGAAAATACTCTATATCCTCATATGAAGAGTTCAAGGAAATTATTTAACAAAAAAAATCATAAATAATTCCTAATCCATAGAATCGTTTTCTCTAAATACTTTGAATTTTTTATCAGTGTCCACCCCTAATCAGCTTCCACATCAAAAATATAAACTACCATCATGATTTTCTATTATTATAATCATTCAAGGACAAGAAATATCTTTTTAATAGAATTAATGCATTGATCCATGAAAAGGGATAAGAATATCTACTAAACATAGAAGGTATTTATCTCATAAAGGATTCAACCAAAAATTTATCTATCTTAGGAGTAGGAAGGAGTTACACGTTTTTAAAGTTATTATTAATTTCTTGAGATTGTTTATAAAGAACTGTCATGAATTTCTAGGCTCCCATTCCAATAATTTTTTGAATCTCATTAATGAAATCATCACATTTTCTATCAATTTTTTTGTGGGCAAGGGCTCTCCTATTTCTCGCCATTATTAAAAAATTAAATAAAATAAACTTATTGGGGATCCAATTCATAACTTACAAGAAAATAAAAAAGGTAACTTTTAACATAGAAGGATAAACATATAAATGAAATGTATATCATAACATATAATTCCATAAGATTCAATCTAGGTTATCCAGGGTGATAGAATTATTACTAGTGTTCTTACTACAAGTTTAAACTCCTAATCCCCAAAAATAACTAGACTATGCTCTGATACCATTTATAGTGACCCTATCCTTTCACACATATATTTACATAATTTTATGAAAAACTAACCAATAAATAAAAACCAAGGATTGTAAATTATAGTGTATTTAGAAGATTAGATTATTAAAAATTTAAACCTCAAACCAAAATATAACACATTATATATAGTTAGATCCCAACTCCATTTTATCCCCTAATTATTCATGGAATAACCTGGTTAATACATAACCAAAATGGATGAGATAAAAAATCCCAATAAGAGAATAAGAAGGAGAATAATGATAACACATGATTTAGAAGTCAAAACATGATCACATAAAAAGAATGTAACATTATGAATCATATATTATAATAGAACAAAGAACTATGATTCATATGATCATGAAAAAATGTGATTGTGGCAGCAACATAAAATTTGACATAAAAATGATACAAGGCTAACTAGTAAGACAATATCACAGGGTGGAAAATTTTCCATAATAGATTATGTTTATCGTAGAATCGATTACATGGAATCTCATGAGACTAAACATTACAAAATTTATTGGAGTTAAATCTGGTTACACCCATCATAATATGTTCATGAACATGTGTGCCTCAAAAAAAATACATAAGAATAAACATAAGGGTTCCCCATGGAATGAAATGGGTATCATAATCATTCACCAGGAATAAACAATGGGCGTATCAAAGTGGTTTACATGAAAGAATGGATTTAAATTATAAATATAAATTAATAAGATAAATAGTCATAGATAATTATATATTATTCCCAACATAAGTGACAACATGTAAAATTAGTTTTTATGAAATCTTTGAAATGAGACACTTTAGTGCGGTTTAAAGAAAATATTAATAATTTTTTAAAGAGAACGATTTAATAATTGTTTGTATAACACCCAAAATGAACTAAGATATTTTTTCATGATAAAATGAGGAATTTTTGAACAATATTATTCAATTAAAATATTTTATATATTGTACATTAAAATGGGAAAGAAACGGATATGTTCCCTTTAATGGGGTTTCCTTATTGAGTTGAATTGAGAAAGAACCCTTTTAAAGAATATAATTACCATTAAATAATGATTAATTGAAATTGATATGTATGTGTGGAAAATATACATATAATATAGAATTATTACATAATTATAAAGAATAAATACATTTGGGTAATGAGTAACAAAGAATAACCAGAAGGAAAAATAGTTGTTCCAAGAGATCCCTTACCTTATGTCCAGATGTGTTATGCACTTGTACGTAATGTCCTAAAAAATAAAATTAGATCCATTAGTGACTTAATTAGAACCTTCCCCTATATTTTTAATTTATAATAATTTTATTAATTTCATTAATTTCAATTTTGATGAGTTATAGTAATTAATTTTGTTATTCATGGATCGTCCAGTTTCTGAATATATGATAAGTTACCTTGAGTTTAATTGTGGGAATTCATGTAAAATGGAATAAAAACTCTATAAGTGGAATTTTATTATATTAATACACTTATATAATTTTAAATAGTCCCATATATAATTTTTTTTTCTGAAATCTGGAAGATCCTATAGATAAAATGCTAACGATAAACGTTGAGTTTATTTTTGTTGTTTTTCGATCTTCATGAACAAGTTTTATTTTATTATTTAATATTATGTATATATATTACTTCAACAACCTAAAAAAAGATAGAATATACATATTAAAATTATATTTAACCATAATCATTTTTTATAACCCTAATTTATGGTGGTAATCGAAAAAAACCATCGTCTATAAAGGCATTGAATCGACAAATAAAAAATGAGTATTTTATTTTTAAAATAAAAAGAGAAAATAATAGATTTGATTATGAATATTCAAATTGCACAATAATTTTATATTATATTTATGACTATGTAATTACAATGTTACTTTCTATAGTTGGGTAAAGGATGTTGTAGAAGAAAGAAGGAATTTAAAAGAGAAAGGTGGAGGATTTTACCTCATGAATAATGTCTCTTTAAGAACCTCCATAAGACACATGGGGTTGGTATTTTTTTAGGATAGAATCTCTTAGAAATAAATAAGAGTATATGGATGTGAATTTGGTAGAATTTAGGCAATATTCAAGGCGTATACGGTGGTAGGAGATGGGGTGGAATGGTGTGGTATTTATAGTGGGAGGAGATATGTGTTTTTGATTATTTTATTAATTTGATAATTATTTTGGACCATTAATATCAATAATGTTGATTACTATAGTAATTGGTACAGGTGATTTTGAACTAATATGTGATTAACCCATCTATATATTTTACATGATTCAATAATCCTTGTATTTGTTAAATTCAATAAATTTTCGTATTTCACTATTAAACCAATTAAAATATTTTATAAAAATAAAAAAATTTAAGCCTAACCATTATAAAATGTGTATAATTAAAAATTGGAATCCATTTTATGAAATTTATTTTTTAAATATAAGAAATTTTATTTCTAATTTAAATCATAATTTATTAAAAAATTACAATTTTAATATTTTTAAGGATTTTACAATGCTTTGAAAAACTAATTAAGGTCTTATAAAATTATCATATAATTATAAGATTAAAATATTAAATTATTAATCTATTTTATGATAATATATTCTATTTTCTATCATTATATTAATAATAATAATATAAATAAAAATTTATATTTCACCAAAATACAAAAATGCAGTTTATCATTTTAAAAACATATATTTAATTATAACATGATATAAATATATCATCTTTTCATTTATATGGTACCAAAATTTTATTTACTCATTCATGGGTGGGGTTACTATACTAATGGGTATATTAATATTCCTATCAGTTGCATTACTATTCTAATATTCAGGTAACTATTCAAACGGTCAGATTTATAATGGTCATAAGGGTTAATTACTTACTATAAATATCTATTATTACATTAAATTTTCACATATGTTTTCTCCTAAGACTATATATAATTAATTATCTAAAATGAACATTTTATTATTCCTTTCTAAAAATGGAATTCCCCTTTGTGGCCTTTTTGAACCCTCCACACAAGGAAACCCCCTCCCCACGAAGGGGTCACTCCGGAGAGAGCCCCAGCCAGGAAGGAGATGTTTCCATCCAAGATGGAACAGCGTTCCAGAGGGTGACGGCTCGGCAGCGATGGTCTGTCAAGCGATCCGTCAGTGATTGGGTCGTGCCTCGTTTTTCCCCACCAGATAAGACCGGGCGCCCTGGCAAGGTAGGTGGATCCTGGGGGAGAGGATCATCCTGAAATCGGACTCCTAGGACTCGAATCCTGAACCTCCCAAAGAATAGCGTGGATGTGCCACTCACATTCACCACCACACCACCACCAAAGTGGAAATGAACATTTTATTATTAAAATTAAGTTATATTTCAACATTTTATACATGAGTGTGATGATTATAGTGGATTGAGCATACCCGAATCTTCTATTCTTATAATCCTATTATCTATTTATTATCACGTTGAAATATTTAAAATTATTACAGGGTTTTTTCTGAATAATGTATCATTATTAATTTATTAGAAACATATTTTTTGGTTTCTATATGTGGTGCTTGAACTTTATACTATATGACATATTTATAAGAACAGAAATTCCAATGATAAAATTACCTTTTATTACATTTATCATGGTCCATGAATATAGACATATTAAAAACCACTTATCCTAGGAACTTAATCTCTTGAATATAAAGGTTACACCTCAATAACTTCATATAATGTTGATGTGCTATATGTATATACAAAAATATATCTGGATATCTAGCTTCTTTCTTAGGTGTAAATGAGTATATGAGGACATCATTAATGAACAAAATGATGAATAAATCAAATTATGGGAGGATGATCTCGGCCGTAAGGGCCATGAACATTTTGGGTGTGTTCTTTATCCCAAAAAAATAACCAAGTACTTATGTCATCCATAACAATTCCAAAATTCCATCTTTAGAATGTCCTCTGCTCTAACTCACAACTGGTGATTGCCCTATAAAGGTTCAACCCTATAGAACCATTAGGATCTTCTAATTGAAAAAAAAAGATTATCAATCATGGGAAGAGATGTTTTTTTATTCAATTACACTTGGTTTAGCTTCTAATAATTAATTTATAGTTGAATAAAACCATTCAAAATTATGGTGAAAAACACCAGTGAAACCAATGGTTAAGTAATAAACATGATGAATCCCACCCACTTTAAGTCATCTAGTTCCACTTAGACCTGCCTTAGCTTGTATGACACCACATAATAAGGAAGCATCAAAATTTGTTTCACGCTTTTTAGTATATCAATATCATCTTAACATGACAATCCTTCAGAGTATATACTACTTCAAAGAATCCCACAATGATTTTAACTCATTCAATAGCATCCTAAGGGTCTCTAGTGATTTGGAAGGATAAATAATAAGGGAGTAAAATTACTGTCATATTTGACCATATATTGGAACTCATGTTCCTAGTACATTCACTAACTGAAATAATTAATGTTAATGTTTCCCTAATTCCTAAACCAAAGAGTAGATGCAAGATCATTCTCAACTGCATTCTCCTATAAGTATGTTGGTAGAGCAGAAACATCCTCCCATGATAGAGTCTTTATCCATTCTTCCAAAGTAGTCACATAAGACTAAATCAAGAAGTTCTGTTCTATAACATGAATGAAACCTTTAAAATCATTAGGATAGACCCCAATCAGTATAAGTTATTTCACAAAGTACTTCTAGGAGTCTTCCCTTAACCCATGGTATACCCCACCTAGCACTAACCCAAATTGATGTCTATGTAAATTAGTCATAGTCATCCTATATGTACAAACAAAAATAATTATCCATTAAAAAATTAATACCCACAAATATATATCACAATAGTAAGGAAACATATATATATCATGAAATGAAAAATTATCCCAAAAAAATAGATTATATCAATTAATTTAATTAAATAACAACCATTCATCCCAAAAAAAGTATATATGTGGCATGTGAACCTATTTTCATAGTCAGGATGTATGAATGAACATGAAATCTCATAAATCTTAATTAGAAATCATGTGAATCAACCAAGGTGATTTCTTCCAATGGTAAATGCTAAACATAATTTCGATCACATATAGTAACTCAGAGGTCCACTGTAATGTTCTATCTACTAATTGTCATAATTCCCATGAATGAGTCTCAACCATAACATCTCCTACCTTCCTAGTCCCAATTCATGGAAAATTTAAGAAACAAATCATTGATCATTGGTTCTCTAATGCTATTTTATAATGCCTCAACCTAAATAGTCAAGATTGATCTATAGTGATACATGACATCATGCACACCTCCAAGTTCCCTAAAGGATAAAAAATAGCATCATGGGACTAAGCCCAATAGTGGGTATACTTTTCCCATTATATCATATACGAGCAAATTAAATAATAAAAAACAATAAAAATTAATCAATAATCAGTGTAATCATATTGAAATGATAATCACATATATATCAAACAAACAAAAATATGTTTCTAAAATGGTAATTCAATAAAATTATTTTGTTAAGGTAAACAATGTAGAGTTGTGAGTCCTCTGGTGTGCATTCCCATCAACCTCAATCTCCATGCTCCTCTGCTCATGCATGCACCATAAGGACATTTCCCTTCATCAGGTATCTCATGAAATCTATATGTTCACCGAAATTCCCGAGTAGGGTGTGAGTACAAGACTCGGTAGGACACCACCAATATTCCTATAATCTAATTTGTTCAAGTATAATAGTGTATTCAATAATAATGATGAATTTGTAACAAGAATAAAAATAAAATCCAAAACTGAGTGGTTGTGTACTAACCAAACATTCACACACCCTGGATTTTACCTTCTTTAGATAAACATTTCAAATTGTACTCTATGTTGGGTAGAGACTAGAACCAGACTCAAGGATATTGGGGAATAACTTGGAACCCAAAATGCATTGAGTAAGTATCCTACTTAGATTCCTCATGTCATCAAGTAATAATTTGAATCCATATGGTTTTGAGTATCAAAAACATACTCCGAATCCACAAGGCTTAGAGTAAAACTAAAAATCCATAAGTAATTGAGTATCATCAATCTACTTAGAAACCATAAGGCATAAAAGAGAGTCTAGGTTATATTTACTTCATGTTTTATCTTTTTCATCATCGTACACCATGAATTTACCACTCAAGAAGTAATTATATTAAGATGGTAACCTTCTATGTAAAAAACATACCAATCCTCCAAAAGAAAATATATCAAGGCCCAACATGATAATAAACATCACACGCATCATGAGAAATAATAAATCATCATAAATATCATATATGAATCAAATATCATCAAATAAATCTATCTATCTCAACAATCTATACACAATCACCCACAAGTGATCACAGGTCAATCATCGATATAAAAACTTCCAACATAATAATCATACCATGGAAACATGTGAAATGATAGATTGATAATTTAATGATCATACTACCGCATGTTTTTTTATTCCAAAATTAAGTTATCTTAGTGGTTTTGTACGCATACTACATCCTCACACAAACTAAAACATGATCACACCCAAATAACTCCTAGAATTCATGTCAACCCATCACATTAAAGGTTCTATTGTAATTAAAGTTAGAACTAGGAAAAAGGGGTTGAACCAAATTTACTCTAGGTTGATTTTCATCAAAACAGATTCATAAGGGTAAAGTAATGAGGTTAAGAGGCCTTTGGAAATTTGGGAATCCCTATGATGCAAGGAAAATGTTGTGTCATTGAGGTTGTGTTGGAATACAGACCATGGTTTAGGTTGGGTTCACCATGGAATAGGGTATTCTTGAAGATTAATCCCATACTGTATGGTTCGACCCTATATTGTAGTTGTTCACCAAATGAAACCACTACAGCACAAGGATGAGGGATATGGCATAGAACATCCCTGGAATAAAGTCACCAAAGTGTAGGGTTCAGGTCTATGACAAAATTTGTATCTACAACACTTTGGGAATCTAATTTTTCCACATACAAGAAGGAATAATGAGGTTTTTGAAACATTTTCATGGGTTCATTCTATGTTCATTTTAACCACATCAATTCAAATCATTAATTAAAAAAACGGATGAAATTTATTTTAATAGTAAACTTTTTCATCAATTCGTAAGAGCCTAATTTTGGGAAATAATTCTTGAAAACTAACGATAATACAATGACAATAATTGACACATAAAAGATTCATTACAACATAGCCTTCAAAAAGTAATACTACGGTGAAACATTCCTTGCACAACACCCCCATGGATTAATGATATCCTCTGAGGTGTGTGCTACCCCACTATGGCATTGCCACATAGGCTATTGTGTGGTAACCCCTGAAAGGGTAGTAAATCATCAAAACTAAATTTTATGCCTCTAAAATCATGTAATGTTCTACCCTACATGGTTAAACTTAAGAAAAAAGGTAATAATAAATAAAAAAAATTATTTATTAAGGAATAATAATATTGGAGATTTACAATACTCATTTATTATTTATAGTGTGTTCTTGTTATGATCAGTGTAACCAATTAAATGAAATATTTTGTAATAATTTCATTATAAATGATTATGGATTCCTAAATTATGTTAATATTTATTATTAATTATATTTTTAGTTTTATTTTTTAATTTTTTAATTATAATATATATATAAATTCGTTGATATTAAAATAATTTTTATTGATTAAATAATTTAAAAAGGAAAAAAATATACTTTTTTTATAAACTACTATCATAACACATATGATATAATACCAAGACTAAAAAACTAAATAATACATTTTTATGTAATTTACATAACCATTATTTGTGTTACTAACTCATTAGATACTCGGAAGGACTGAGACCATTATGTCAAATCTAGAATGAAAAAAACTAAATAACTAACATCTAATGATTATTATTAACTATGAATGATAATTAACTAGGTAATGAAAAAATATAAATGAATGATATTAATTAAATATCAATATTTTTATGATATAGATAAACAACATACATTAATTTATTATATATGGAATATAATTTTTTTAATCAAAATTGAAATCCAAGGTAAATGGTTTCTTGAATAAATATCCTTTTATTTATTTATACTCTTTCTTTTTTAGATACATCCTTCTATGGTAGTTTTATCGACCATTTTGTTTTTATTATATGGTAATTACTCTTATTTTTAAGGGATACTATATTTGTTATCATAATATCCTTTCTGATTGATTCAAATCTCATTAAAAATATTAAATTATAAAATATAATTTTCTTCTTCTATTTTGGATATTTCTTTTTTGATATCCATGTTCTTTCTAATCACAAATGGTTGTTTTTATTATTTTATAAGATAAATGTTTATTCTACTTTTGTATCTCTCATAGTTCTGTTTTATTAGATTAGAATGTAATTTTAAACATTTTCCTTGATACAGGTTACTTAAAACCATTAAAAGTTCATAAAATGTAATTATTTTATCATTCATTCCACTTGAACCACATTTTGTTTTTTTATTACTATCATGAACTAACCAAACAATAACCCACACATTCTAAAATTTATGAAAAAAATTCACCCTATTCTGCCCACCTGTAGGTCAGGGGCTGGTGGGTAGTTCTAAAACTTTATATCAAACACATGGGAGGTCACATCCTAATAAACCTACACACAACCAATGTCTCTAGAATGAAAATAATCAATGAAAATATATATATAATATCCAATATAGAATAACATGCATGATAAATAAACATACCCCCAATTTTATAATAAATTAAAAGTCTAAAAATATTGAAAACAAACTATCAAAATATCCTAGACTGATGATATGTTTGGAACATATAGAAAGAAAAATATTTATGACAGAATATCCGATAACATAAACATCATTAGTGGCCTCCACCACTAATCCCCCATAAGATCTAGATCTGTATACACCATGCCCTTAGTAATCACCACCTACCTGTCTACAATATTTTAAAAACCACAACAAATGTTGGAAAAATGCTCAGAGAAGGGTTCGTATAAATATACCAAGAAGGATTACTCAAAATCCCTAGTAGGTATAGATTGACCAGTCATATCTAAACACAATATAGTTGGAAAATTACCTGAAATACCGAGACATTATATAAGTAATTAGACATTTGAATAAATAGGAAACTCAAAATGTTACAGCTCATCTCTATAAATATCATATACCATGAGAAAACTAATATATCTATAAAATCATAAAAAAATTATATGTGAACTACTCGAATTTCTAAAATCTATGATATAAACAAAAAATTCCCATTGGGGGACTCCTGATTCACCAATGTATAAGTTTAATTTAGTGGAGTAATGAACTCATATGAATGATCCATGACTCAAAAAGAAAATAACATTGATTGAGGGAGTTCTAATGTCATGGATCGAGGACTCACACCCCTTGTTTGAAGGACTTACGGACTCCATCTAGGGTATGGACGACCTGTGCCTTATCGGGACCATGAATTTTAACCTCATAGACAAATTAGAAGATCTATCCCCTAACTCTATATGAAGTATAGTAAAATTAAAAGGATGTTGGAGACACATATATTGTTATCTACATATCTCCAAATGATTATTAAACCTCATTTTTTCTATGACTATCCTTCATGACCCCAATAACCATCTATTCAATGATAAAAACCAAAACAATCATCAAAACATCTCAAAAACTTCCTCTAATGGAAAAAATAATAACACCATTATCACATAAAAAATATTATAAATGGAATATTCAAATGTTTAATTACATTAATATGTGAGAGTATTATAAACATAATTGAAACTAACGTTCAAACCTAATTTTCATCATCAATCAGGTAATTCTTATTGAGTTAAATGTCATGTTTCACCATTCCTTCCCCAAAATTTCTTAATTTAACCCTCATGTTCCAATGATTATTATATTCTAATGGATACCTAAAATTAGTACATATTATTTAAACCCCGTGAACACATCCCCTAATCTATTTAAAATAATCACATAAATACTAAGGAAATATTAAATGAAAATTAATTGGCGAATTAAATCATGAAATATTTGAAATGACCCTCTTGTTAAGTAATCACAACCATATAATGCTTTATGCCACCTTGTGTAATATAATTCATGGAGAATTATATCTCCATATTGTGGTATGGCCCCATGACAAAGTATAATATCACATTTAAATCACTTCTACATCTTTCACATAACCCTCATCATCACATTCAAACAAAAATTAAATAAGTGGCATGAATTCCATGTATAATAGGAATAGCACATGCCAAATCACATAAATTTAGTCATATCAAATCAAAACGTTTTCATATATGTTCTTACTAATTTGGTATCTATATTTTAGAATTTTAGGACTTATCCAAATTTTAAAAAATCATAAAACACTAATAACAACGAAATTCATCAATATAAAAAAAATATTCTGGTAATTAATTCTTGAATAAAAACCAAAATTAATGAAAAAAACATGTATCTTGGGTTTATAATCATATCAAAAAAAATTAATAAACATTGAATATTTTAATATTTAATTAACTATCTAAATTCCCAAATTTTAGTTCTTAAAAACTCTAAAACCATTTTTTTAATAATTCCGAAAAATGAATCTCTTTATCTTAAATTTTATGATTCATCCTTATTATTATATTTATACAATTATCTAAAAATAAATAAATATTTCAATTATATAGAGAATATTACATGTAATTTAATGTAAAATGTCACTTACCTTAGTTCCAAATTGAAATTTATCCACTAATCCTTTGATGATCACCACAGATTGCTCATCTGTTTTAATTATCTATCAAATTATTATTTATGTCAATGTCCCAATTCCCTGAACATTTTCTTCCATAAGACAATGTGAATAATATAATTCTGGATATAATAGGTAAAATAATTTTATATTTTTCTAAGTAAATTCCCAATAATCAATATTCTAATTTTCTTCTCAAAATTCTTTGGAATAATTTCCCATTATAAAGTCTCTCATCTACTCACCCCTTTATCCTTTTAAATTACTCATTAAACACATCCTAAATCCCAAATGTTTCAAATTATATGATGAATGAAATATTTTAAAAAAAACATGTACTTTAATGAAGTGTTTTTAATCTCACCATAGTGTCAATTAATGAGAAATTCTCACATTTTTAGGTTTTAGTGGTAATTTGAGCATAAATGATAAAATAGATTTTTTATATTAAACTTTTAAAATTCATTAATTAAAACAACAAATACATTTTCAGAAAATACATTATAATTTGGAAAATCATTTTATTTAGGTTTCCATAAATTATTTACTTTATTTCATTCAACTAAAACCAAAGATCAATGCATCATCTTAAGGGCCCAAACTAGCTCACAAAATGGGCCATGAAATCTATGAAGAGAATGGATAAATGTTCCTGATGGGCCCATATCTCACAAACACCAAACCCAAAAAAAATATGTAATTATAAATAAAATATATAAAAGAGTCCATGTAACAATTTAATTAATTGTGTTCATCCTTTATTTTACCACCATCGTGTTCATAAATGCATATGAATTTGGAGCCTTGGAATTCAAAAATGCACCTGGGCAAAATAAATTTCTGGAGTGAATCTTCCAAAATTCCATTATTTCATAACCAATAATGATGATTGTTTTACATTTCATGAAAGATACATATAATAAAAATATTCAAGAAGAATACATTTCCTGATTTGTTAATTTAGTATTCCCACCAAGTATAGAATTTTAATAGACAGAATTGGAGAAAACAATTTCACCCCCTCTCCCTAAAAAAATGTATCTATCCATCATTTCAAGAGGTTATAAAGGTGAGGGAACAATTAGCTATCCATGCATTGTATGTCAATAAAATTTTATTTATTATAATTGTTTTTAAAATTTTAATGTATATTGGCCTTCTTGTTCCTCTCATTATCTAATTTTCATCTTTTGTAGTTCTACCCCATTCATCTCTATTTTGATCTCTAATAATCGTTATCAAGAGTATCTAACCCAAGTAATATCCTTGGGGAGTAATTTAATGATGAACCCAAATCATTTAAATTTAATTAATACTATTTATTATTTACTTATAGCTAAGATATGAGGGGTATTATGGGTCATGTAGCCCTGTGTCTCCACTTTCCACCCAAGGATTAGCCTTTGCTTCTAAAATATTTTACCTTGATCGTAGAGGTGGATGTATGATGTCTCGGTGATCATTTAAATAAAAAATATCCATAAGAAGGTAATAAGACAATTTTAAAACAAGTTATTTGTATTATTATTTAAGTATATTTTAAACTAATAATAAGACACTGAAGGTTCACTCTCGGTTATTTTCTCAGGTGTATTTCATTTCTTGTGAACATAATTCATTCTGTTTGCATTTTCCATTAGAGGATAACATTCTTATCTTCAATATATTTAGTTTTACATAAAATTTTTAAAACACACCTATTTATATTATTTATCATTATATTATTATGAATATAAATAGTTACAATAAACATTTTGTGATGTGTGAGCTGCCTCCTTGAGACTAACCCTGGGATTGCACTATATTGCATGCTTAAGAAAAAAATATTGACTAGAGATCCTTGAATAAATTTCTCACATGTTTTAAAAAAATTCATAGAAGTAATCCACAATTTAAATTAAATAAATAAAAAAATTAATTTTCAATGCATCCTAATGTCTATAATAAAAACTAACCATCATCGTAAGTCCTTAAATTAATACATAAAAATTAACATTATGTCCCAAATAAAATAACTTGTTTTAAATGTCATTCAAAAAAATGATAAAATCAACATTTTAAAAATATAATCCAACCATGTGATCACATAATAAAAATATTTTATATTAATTAATGTAAAAATTTTGGGTTACAACACCCTCCCCACCTTTAATGAATTACATCCCCAAAATCACAACTTCCTCAAATTAGTGAGGGTATTATGCTTACGTCTATTTGTTATACTCCCCAAAACACTCATAAATATTTTCATGTTGTATCTAGATATGAAATATAAGTATCACCAACCCAGTAAAAATATCCTCTTTTTATACTTGACAACCACTGAGTATGAAACAAATGGTGTGCCATCTACAATATACAATTTACCTCATTCAATAATTCATGATGGTCCATAGACATATAAAATCAATTGTGAAATGTGAAAGATGTTTCACACCCAACCTAACTATGGGGATAATTCCTGGTGATATGAAACATCACCTATCCTATATAAAATTATAAAATTTTCAACAAATCTATGGTAGATATATATCCCTAAATTAAAACTCCCCAAATATTATTGTGTAAATATAATTAAGAACACATGATCTCCCTATTTAAGATTTAAAGGCAACATAAATCATTCAGTGTAGAACTTATAATTAGTTATCTTTATCTACTCTAGGATCATGGGAGTCTATTCATAAATTTCCTTAATATCTCATCCAACTTCATGGTTGAACCTTGAGATATTTACTCAAACTAGTGAAAACCTTATTCTCTACCTTCACCTATTGGAAAGAAAGTCATAAATACATAAACTTTTCAACACTCCCATTTAGGTCAAGAATATAATTATAACTCTTGAGATACTATCATATTTTAATAATGTAGATATGTTTCTTGAAGGGGTAGTGTGAATTTTCATAGATGCCAACTCATATAATGCATTTGGGACTATTGTCTTCCCCTTGAAGAGGTTAATTTGATCCACACATTTAGAAAATCCATTTAGAGCGTCACCTTAGAATACATGTTCTTGCGAGACATAATATTTTATGTCTCCAATCTAAGAATTCCTTTCACACTGGAGGAGTGTGGCGTACACCACCATCAATAAAAAGTGAGAGAAATATTTTTCTTCAACCCAAACAAAGTACTTCAAAACTGTCATCTAAAAAACCTCACTATCACCGACCAGCGCAAGCGAATCACATTATTTTACTAGTGATAATAAAAAAACTCTGATAAAATGGGGCCTTTATCAGAATTATCTAAAATCACTAATAAATCTACACTTTGTTTCACTAAAAATGCATTGATATAGCTGTACCCTTTATCAGAGAAATTTTTAGTGCTGATAAAGGGTAGATTTATCCACACAATTATTTCCACTAACAAATGTTTTTCATTAAAAACAATTATTAATTTATATAAAATTATTTTATTTATATTAAAAAATAATTTTTATTTTCGTGCATTAAATAAGAATGACACATTTTTAATTAATATATATTATTTAATAATTCAAATATATATAATTTTAAAAACAATTATTTATAAGATTATAATTATAAATATATATATATATAAACAAATCTACCGTTATAACATATTTTATTAAGTCATAAATATAATGATTATATTTATAATTATATATTTATAATTATATGTAAATACATTTTAAATATATATATTTATTTATTTATTTATAACAATAATTTTAAAAAATAAAAATATTTATTTAAATAATTTTTTTTCCAACGAATTTGGTCATTAAATAAATTGATTCGTGAGTATAATTGACATTCATTTGATTGGTATTCACTGTTAATGTTCATTTATACATTACACACTTCTTCTTATTTATGTTATACATATATTTGATGACTCACTTTTTATGATCTATACCTTACTAGGTTTATGATTCATTCATGTTATACCGATTAATCTATTATGTTCTCATAAATAGATATAAAATAACAATAAATACATTTAACTAATAAATATATTTATTATAATTATAATTTAAATTTTATAATTATATATAAATTATTATAAAATATATTTATTTATAATTATAATTATAACATGCAATTGGGGTCTTGTTTGAGTAGTAAAGGGTTTTTGTACTACTGCATCAGACCCAAGTTCAAATTCAGGTGGGAGTGAATTTCCATAGGCAGATAGTGACGTAGACATAACATAAGTAGGTGATGATGCAGGTATGATGCGGTGTAATGGCACAGGTAGTATGATGTAGGCATGACGTTTCACTAGGCCTTTGGGCATGTTTGTGGGCCTTTGGCCCATGTAATGTAATGCATTCCCACCAAGACTTCAGGCCGTGTACTAAATAAATATGGCTTGATGGGTGGGGTTATCCCTTGGGGGGTACGGTATGCCATTCCAGCCTATGTGCATGCGTGTGTGTTTATTGTAATTTTAAATCCAACCATATAATATATATAATTATTACTATATATATTTATAAAATTACAATAGATACATCTATTATGATTATATATTTATTTATTTATTTATTTACAATTATATATAATTATTTTTAAATGTTTTTATTTATACTTATAAATATAAATATATATGTGTGTGGGTAAATAATTATAAAATTATAATAAATATATTTATTACACTTATAAAGTTATAAATATACTTAATTAAATAAAAATATTTATAAATATATACAAATATTTATAAATAAACACCAATTTTTTAATTATAATTCTAAATAAATATAGATATACTTTCGTAATTATAAAATATTAGTAAATATTTTAATTATATATATTTATAAAATTTTAAATATAATAAATATAAATTTTTATAATTTTATAATTTTATTTATAAATATATATATTTATAATAATTATTATAAATATATATTTATTTATTATAATCTTCTAATTACAAATAGACATAAATTTTTTTATAGTTATAATTATATATATATATATATATAATTATAAAATTACAAAAAAAATTATTTATTATAGTTAAAATGTTATAAATATATATAATATATATATTAGGTGCTTGGGGGTACAATTACATTAAATACACACACACCACACATACATGTTGGAAAGGCAGGCCATTATCCCCCAAGGTAAAGTCCACCCATCAAGCCTTATATTCTTCATTACATGACACAAAGCCTAGTGGGTATGAAACCCATTATATGGCCCAAAGGCCCAAAAACTAGATTGAAGTCCAAGTGTAGTGTCTTGCCAGCATAATTCTATATAATTATTTATAGTTATAAATATAAATAAATATATACTTATTGAAATAAATATAAAATTATGATAAATATATTTATAATCTTATAAATATATATATTTAATATATTAAATATATATAATTATAAATATAATTAATATATTTATTATCAATTAATAATTATAAATTAATATTTATTTATTTACAATATTTCTAATTTTATAAATATATATAATTATATAAATATATTTATTATATATATATTAGGTTCATGGGGGTACAACTACATGTAAATACACACATGCCTATATACAGGCTGGAAAGGCTGACCATAGACCCCCATTTGGATAGCCCACCCATCAAGCCTTACTCATTGATTACAGGAATCGTATACCTAATTTCCATGATGAAAATTTCATGGATATTAGGCCTAATGGGAATGAGATCCCATTACATGGCCCTGAAGGCCCATATTTTTTACCCAAAGTCCATCTGGTGAATAGTTCTGTCATCATTCCCTGTCTGCTAAAGTAGTTGATATAGTGCTGCAGTTGCTATAGTTTCTGGTATAGTGCCCACCTTCAATAAAGTGTCATCAGTTCTACAGTTTTCGCTACTACATCATTGCTACAACACCAACGTCCAATGGGTTTTGAACCCCCAACCTCGATGTTGTATTACGAGGTTCTTATTACTAATCCAAACCTTATTGAAAAATTAATTTATTACAAATATATATATAGTTATATTTGAAAAAAATTATATATTTATATTCATTATATATAATATTTTTGAAAATATAAAATAATATAAATAAATTATTAACATTATATCTTTATCAGTACTGAAAACGATACTTCTTTATCAGTGTTTAGAAAGTGCTGATAAACATTATCATTATCAGCATTATAATTTTATTGCACATAAAGACACCATTTATCAATGCTAAAAAGCACAGATAAAGTTATGTTTTGTCAATACATTCTATTTTAGAACTGATAAAACATACCTTTATCAGTTCTTTTTAAGTAGCACTGTGAAAATAGTTGCCAAATTTTATAAATTAACCATAACATTTGAATTCTTGTCTCATATAAGCTCTCGCGGTAGACGACAGTAATCCCGCTGCCACTTTAGATGAACCCATATGGTGATGCACCTATAATCTTACCCAACCACACTATTGTAGCCATGTCGCACTACTGCTCTTATCAAACCCCATTGTCACTACACTCCACTACCCCCACTCACACTACCTTCACTCCACCGCTTTGCCACACAGCCATCGCGCAACATCAAAGAACCCCACTACCGCCAAATTTTTAACAAATCAAGACCCTCAAAACTAATGGTATGATATTAAAATATTTTTTATGTATTTTCTTATTCTTTTTCCTCCTCTCCACTCGATCTCCATTATTAATTTGTTTTTCCTTGGTGATTGAAATTGTAGATGTCCATTGGTATGAACCTAGGGAAGAATATTAGGTTTTAATGAAATTTTATCTATTTCTTGGTTAATAAGGATCCTTCCTTAGTGATTCTGTATGAATGTGACCATGTTTTTCAGTTTTAATATAGGTGTCTCTAAATATTTTTTCACTACCTATGTTCTCCTAATATTTTTGATATTTCCCTTAGTTTATATTATCAAAAAATATTTTGATGAAATGTTATGTACTATTGTTTAATTTATGGAATTATATTTTCTAAATAAGAAATTCAATGTTGATTTTTAAAAAAGAATCATTTCTGGGTGCATAAAGTGCTATATGAAGTAATTCAATGTAATGATTTGTAAATAAATTAATCATCAATATAATTTTTTATTGACATATAACATTTAAATGGAGTTCTTGTAATTTAAAACATATGATAATTAAATTATATCTGTTTGATTATTATTTGTACATGGGAGACATTAGGTGATTGGGTAACCCAAACATATGCAGCGACCATTACAAATTATTCTCTAGAAAGGGATACTGTCATTTTTATATTAATTGTGTTAAAAGGATTTATTAGTACCATAATGATACATATGGGATCCCTTGTATGGAATATGAGGTTCGTGTATTCAAATCGGTGTTCCTAGTGACAATTTTAGTATCTTTAAACTCAGAGGTTTTGTCATATGATTCACGATTAATGACTATATGTGATGTGATATCTTTATTTCCCACTTTATTATTGAATCTTAACTTTCATCATGTCATAAAACCTTTGGTTTAATTTATTTGACCATTTTCATGTTTTATGTTATGAAAATTATATTTTAAAGAATCCGAGATTTTATTTCCTTTTTTCAAACTAGAACTAATGGTTTTAATGTAGATAACATAATTTAAACTCAATTTCATATCCTATTGGGATTTTATTTATGCCCTATATATTAAAAATGGGGGTATATAGACTTTATTTTATAAGATACAATAAAAGTAAAGAATTTAATTACATTTGGTGACTCTTATTAACCCATTTGGTTTATCAGATAAGACAATTATGGAAACATTTTAATCAGTCAAGTGATTTTATAAAGGTGGACTAATTTATAAATTGATTTAAAGGGTGGTTTAAGTGTAATTATTTAAGAAATGTCTTTTAAATGATTCTATAATATTATATAGATAATTGGACACTTCATGTGTTTTCCATGTGGTTTTATCCCATATTATGGAATGATATTCGATGAAAAGTGCTTAGGGAAATGCATAAATTGTTTTTTAAAAATAATTATTTTGGTATTAAAATATATGGTAACCCCAAATTGAGGTTTAAAGAATGATTTTTTGTGTTAATTGGATTTAAAAACATGATTTTGGATGATTTGAAAGTGTAAAAAATATTGTGAACTATTGGATTATTTTTAAAGTGGTGAGTTTCCCCTTGTGATATAAATTAAAAACCAATTTTTTAGCCTTGGTTAATATTTATTTCTGTAACGCCCCGACCCTAGATACCCAGAGTTGGTACTTTATTACATAACATTGTCATGATCACAAAGGATCAAGTTTCGAAAGGCAAATTAGTTTAGTAGTCTTGGAAACACTAGATATATTCATAAGTCTTACATTACATCATAAGGTAAAAAAAATACAACAACAGCTTGTCTTCATATCCCCTCATACTATCCTTGCAGGTCATTCATAAATTACTTCTTCACATCCTGGGAAAAGATAAAACATTCAAAGGGGTGAGCTCAGATGCTCATTAAGGATAACAATATAGAAGAAGCTTTCGTAGATAAGAATAAACACTTAAAGATATTTATAACTAAAACAAAAGCCTTTTAAACATGAACTTCAGCATAATATGGAAAAGATAAAATGAAATAATTCCATTTACTTATTCACATGGATATTATACTAGTCGAACAATCACATCCAATATCAATAACCACTTTCATAAAGATGGAATGCATAATGCCAGACTATCATAACCACATAGCCAAGGCCTCTTGCCAAGACTACAAATAAGATTTTGCCAAGGCTTTGTGCTAAGACACTATTTTGTCTACTGAGACCTACCAATGAATCGAGGAGCTATAGCGGGATCCACCTGTCACTTACTAAGTCCAATGCATTCCTCATATGAAAATTTTTAAACATAACATAAACATTCGTATTAAAACTAGCATACGAAATCTCAATACTTTATCCACAAACCATGAATGGTATAAAAATAGCACATCCAGAGTCAAACATAACTCATTTGATACAACATGGAAGATTGTAATATATCATATTAACCTCAATCAATAATGATGAAGGATATTGACATAGATGAAAATAATCATCAAAACAATTAGAGTGAAATATCCCCCTTTTTCTTGAAATCATTTAAAAGTCACATTATTTGTCAAGAATCCATTTAAAATAGATTTTAGAATAAAAGTGTCTCGTACCACTTTGAATCATTTTAAAAGGAGTTATAATTTTAAAACATTAATGTCCATATAAATAAATCCTTAAAACCATTTTTAAAACATGGACATTAATGATAAATATTTAGAAGAATAAGTCTTTAAAACATTCAAAAATGGAAATTTAGTTAGAGTTTCTAACCAAAAGAGAGACACTTGGATACAAATAATTTAGGTGATCAAAACTTTTTAATATCATGAGAATAAAGGGATTCATGATATACCATGTCAAAGTACATTATATACACCATATAAAAGTGATTTGGTGTATAACAACAAAGAAGTCTCAAAGGAATGTAAATTGAGATGAAATCTCTCATAAAGGCCATATCCTTAGGTTAAAGATAAATCAAAGACATAGTCTTGTGTGACAAATATAAATACACTAAATATGATTGGATATTCAGTGTAAAATAATCAAAGGACATTCACACATAATCGTGTAAAAACAACACCAATGAATTTGATGTTTAACTCAACAAATGGAGAAGGAGTTAAAATTTCTCTTATCAAATTCATATCGATGACTTGAGAAATTATCAATGGAGTGATTATGTGTATCAAAAGTATATCCACAGAAAAGGGGAGTGGAAATTATGACATAAGAAAATGAATAGTGATTCCACACATAATCTTGGAGTAAAATAATCAATGAAGTATGCGTAAAGCTGAATGGGTGGAAATTGAAATTTCAAATTCCCTTATCAATTTGGTAACTTAAGAAACATACACCTATGAAAGATAGATCATGCAATGATGATGTAAACATCCATAAATTAAATTATATTACACAATGAATACAATCATGGGCAGAACACACACCACATGCAATAAATAAGTGGTGAACAATGGAAATCTCACGAAATTAAAAGTGAGATAAGAAACCCCTTACTTTGTACATTTTCCTTTGTTGACGGTAGGTTAACCTCCTTTATAATGGTTAAATAATTGTTATTTAATTATACAGGAATCATATGCATTAATATGATATCATATATGATCTTTTATCATTGATTTGTTAATAATATCTTAGAATTATCTTCATTTCGGGTGTTAATGGGTTCATTTTACTTTATATTCTTTGTTATGTGAGCCATATTTGTTATTAATGGGATGTCTGTTATTCATATACAAAATGATATCAAGTCCTTAAACATTATTTTTAATCATAAAATGAGAATTATACTTTAATGGATACGATAGATAATGAATCTCATTGCGTTAGTGGAGACGGAAGTCCGTACGTACGCCCGAGCGACAATATCATTATTTTGATATTAAAATAATGTATAATTCGATGGTATATCAAATATACAGAATAATTATCATGTTATATTTATTATTTACATGAATTACACATCATTATTATACCTATCCAAATAATAATTTATTGAATAACAATTACACCACGACGTGGAGACGGTAAGCTGTACGTACGCACGTATGGTGACATGTTATTCAAAGGATGGATAGAATATGGAATATGGTTGTACCATATTTATAATAACATCATAGTAAATATAATATACTATATTTATTATTTTAGAATGGTAATAACAAAGAAGGAAGAAGTGGAAGAAGAATGGAACTTGGAAAAGGGTGGTGAAATCATTACCTCTTCTTCGGGTTCTTCCTTTTGATTTGATCAAAAGGGCTCCTTAAGTTGGCTTTCTGACTAAAGGAAGGCCTCTAGGATGAAGTGAGGGAATTGGAGAGATTATTTGGGTAGAGTTTGGCCGAACCAAAAGGCTTTGATGGTTTGAGTTAATGAGAAGGGAGAGTGCCCTTTTATAAGAGGGGTGAGAGGCACCTTTGGAAAAGCTAGAAATATTATTTTATAATAAATTCATATTCGGTTTCTAATGGCTCCAAAGTGAATTATTAAAATGTTAAGGTGGGGACGGTTCGAAAACCACTCAACCAATAGAATTTAGACAGCTTTGGGTTACTATATTAACCTTATCATTAAGTATTAACTCTTAGTTAATTAGTTTCACTTTTACAATGTCTCTTTTATTTTTATATTATATGGTTAATAAACTTACTATATACATCCAAGCGACCCCCAACTGATCCATTAATGATACAGATATCATGATATAAGTCTCTTGGCCGAACCTTAGATTTTTAGGAATTTAATATCAATTAATAATATAATATTTGTTTTAAAAACTCTTTTATGTCAATTTTGACACTATTTGGAAGATTGATTTTTGTGAAAATCAAAACAGAATAATTAGTTCTAACAAAGTCAATTCAATCAATCCAAATATGTTATATTATCCTAGAAAATTAGTGTAATTCATATAAAGTCTCAAATTATATTTATTTGGGTATCTACAATATCAATTATTTTAATTTTTCACTATTATGGTAATTACTGCATCACCATTGTGTCATATATAAATTAAATTATTTAATGTCTAAAAATTATAAATAAAACATTACCTCTTCTTCGGGTTCTTCCTTTTGATTTGATCAAAAAGTCTATGTAGGTTGGATTTATGATCAAACTAAGGCCTCTAGGTTGTATTGAGGGAAGTTGAGAGAGTATTTGGGTAGGGGTTGGCCGAACCAAAAGGCTTTGAAGGTGTGAGTTAAAGAGAAGGGAGAGTGCCTTTTTATAAGAGGGGTGAGGAGCACCATTGGAAAAGTTAGAAATATTATTTTATAATAAACTCATATTCGATTTCTAATGGATCCAAAGTGGATTATTTAAATTTTAAGGTGGGGATAGGTCGAAAAACACTCAACCAATAGAATTTAGACAGGTTTGGGTCATTATGCTAACCTTATCATTAAGTATTAACTCTTAGTTAATTAGTTTCACTTTTACAATGTCTCTTTGAATTTTTATATTATATGGTTAATAAACATACTATATACCTCCAAGCGACCCCAAGTGGTACATTAATGATACACCTATCATGATATAATTATCGTGGCCGAACCTTAGATTTTTTGGAATTTAATATCAATTAATAATATTATATTTTTTTAAAAACTCTTTTGTGCCAATTTTGACGCAATTTGGAAGATTGATTTTTGTGAAAATCATAACAGAATAATTAGTTCGAAAAAAGTCAATTAAATCAATCATAATATGTCATATTATCCTAAAAAATTAGTGTAAATCATAAAAATTCTCAAATTATATTTATTTGGGTATCTAAAATATCAATTATTTTAATTTTTCACTATTATGGTAATTACTGCATCACCATTGTGTCATATATAAATTAAATTATATAATGTCTAAAAATTATAAAAAAAATACCATTATGTATTAAATATTTTTATCATTCTAATTAATATTTATATTCTAAAATCCGACATATATAACCCTATGTAAAAATTGGTTTTCTAAAAGATATATGCTTGTGTCTTTTTTGTATTCATTTTAACTTAATTAAAATAAAGTGTCCCTATCACTTACAAGTGGCTCCATGGGGTCCCAAAATCGACCCAAAGATGCCCATGGTCGGACATGTATCATAAAATAAGGTTAGTACACGTTTTAGCATGATTTTTTATTATTATAATATTATTTCTTAACCCTCATTTATCGGATTTACCCTTTAACCATGGTAAATAAAATATTTACCGAAATAATTATTCAAAATGTCTAAAAATAAATGTTACCTATTTACAAAATTTGAAGATACTGATTCCAAATATGGAATCCATATTTCCAAATTCAAAACACAGAAGTGGCAGAAATTAATTTAAAATTTGTTCTCGTTGTTAAAACAAAATGCGTGTTTTTAAGAGAGAATAACTATAAAAAGATTGACACTTGTTTATATCTGGTTTAATTGTAAAATTATGTACAATGTCCAAAATTGTATTAAATGGTAAAAATATATTCTAAATATACTTTAAAACCACTCAAATTCATAATTTATCAATATAAATTTTTTTGATTAGAAAATTTGTTTTTAATTAAAATTTAGTAATTTTCACTATTCATCAAAATATAAATGTTATTCGAAAGGTTCCAAAATTTCACCCTACGATAAATTCGATAATCCGAATCCAAAAATGAAGTCCATTTTAAGAGAGAAAATTTCTAAAATTTTAAAACATATGTATTACTATTCATAACGGCTAGTTTGATTGGTTGTAGTGTGTTAGAATCTCGAAGTCGCGTACAATGCACGACATTGCATTATTCAAAGGGAAACGTACCATGGAAGCTTAGGGTGTTACACTCTCCCCCCCCCCTAAATAAATTGTGTCCTTGCAATTTTTTTAAAAAAATTGGGCTTTATAATATAATGGAAAGTCCCACATAAGAAAAAGAGTCAATAAAACTATCACTTTAAAAGAAAGGAAAAGAGGTATAAAGGTCACCCATGATAACCCATAATAGGATTCCATGTAGGAAAACATGGATATGGATGATAAAATAAGTGTTCTGTTCTGATGGATAGGGATAGAAAACATGATCAGGAGAAAGTTAACAATAAGAAAATTGCAAACTTGTGTTGGGACAAACGGTCCTTAGTCTCCCAGTAGGAAAAGTAAACGAACAACATTTTTTGTTTTAAGTTACATTACATAAGGACGAGGAATTCATTTATGATATTGACTAATAACATAAAGAGATATACTTACTTTTTAAGTTGAGTTTCAGTCTTTAACAAATTTTTACCACTAACTTATTTTTTTTGAACAATGAGTATTCAAGAAGACGTGGTCACAATGGAAGAGCTAGAATAAACTTCTATAGAAATACATGATCCATGTAGGATAAACTATATATTTACCTTGTCTTTAGTGATTAATCAAAACCAAAATATTTAGTATAATATCTGATGATCCCCCAAATGGATATTCCATTAGAGAAAAAAACACTAATCTTAATTTCTAAAATTAAACAATCAATACCCTAAAGTTAAATAAATACCATTCAATAATAAATTTCCCTTAAAATCCTTTAATATAATCCAAACAAATATTGAAACCCAAAACTTATAAGAATGTAGTCTTCCACGTTAAATTGTATCACCAAATGACATTAATTACTCTTAAAGCCACACACTTAAAAATAATAAACCTAATCATTTCCATAAATAACCCAAATCACTATAAATCCACAATAAAAACATAGATAAAAATCCACCATTACTCCTCATATGAAATCTCATACTATTCTATTTTCCTTGGGCATATAGAGTTCACAACAAAGCAAACAACTTCCAAAATAACATTTATCACTTAATCGCCAAATCATTTTCCTATACCAAGGGTATTCATTTGATAAGACACAAGATCCAAAATCAAATTATTATTGATCAATAAAATCATTTAACTTAAAATAATAGTCACACTAACCAGGGACTTCTTGTAGTCCAGTGGTAGGTGATAAATCCCAATCGTACTTTGGTTGTGGGTTCGATTCCCACATCTTTGTCTGACGCGACGGGTTGTCACACGGTCTGTGTGTTGTCCCTCTTGAAAACTATATTTTATAACATTACCAAAATGAGATAAATTACTCAAAATAACCATAACATAATTTAACCACAAATATTATCTCATACCTTGCATTTTCATCACAAATTATAATAACATATAATTTCCTAACACCCAATGATCATATAAAACCAAATGGTTATTTATAACTATATTCACAAGAGAAAAGATAATTCTTCCTCAAATATCTTTCTCACATGGAAAACTACAGGGTTAAAAATACAAGAGAAAATTATTCCAAAGTAAACCCATCAATAAGGAGAACTAATAATTTTTAAACATTTCTCCAACCATTTATTTCCACATAGCCTCTTATTTGACCAAGAAAATATCCTATAGAATAGCGCATTCACTCGGGTAATGGCCAAGTCCCCTACATTTATGGAAAATGACTGTAAATGGACTCTTGGGACCATTTTTATCTTCTTCCATATTACTCATCATTTTTCTTTGTCAATTCTTCACTTTATGTCCTTCCTTCCCGCACGTAAAGAATTTCTTTTTCCCATTGAGACACTTTCCTGGGTGTCTCCTTCCACATTTCATGCATCATGGAAATTGAGGATTCCTTTCTCCCTAGTCTCCACTGCTGGAGATCTTATCATTCATCACCTTTATCTTCTTTGTTGAGTCCAGTAATTGGTTAACATATATATTGTTGATCATATTTTTTCAAAATTGATTTGGAATAAAGAAGATATCTTTTTCACCTATCAACATTCCATTTTTTTGCTCATTGCCACCATCATTCCCACCTTGTACATCATTCTCAAAGTCACTATGAATTCCTTGGAATCCATCCATTGACTAAAACTAGAAAGCATTATGTGGGTAACAGTAGTCATAAAATCATCTAGAGATTAACATGTCAACATATTCTCAATTTGAAACACATTAGGATTAACCAAGGTCATTTACTCTCATCTTATATATTTAATACTTCAAATCAGTTAGTAAAGAAAATTTAAATTATCCTAATCATATCCCCCAGGAGTGTCGTAACCAAGAGTGCAGCAAGGCCAATTGTCGTGCACTAGTTCTCATTCGAGTCTAGCTCAAAGTGGTGTTTTCGGGTTTTACCCCTAGGTACATCTGTGCCAGAGCCACCTCAACCTGCTCGTATCCAAACAAGGATGTATTGGTCGGAAAACTAACAAAATCTCTAAAATACCAAAATTCTAGGATGTTTTTCTATACTAATCATCAAATTTCATCTTAGGTTTATGTGCTCTAATCATAGTTTATCTAAATCTAGATTCCAAGGTTTGTACTAAACTTCCTCTGATACCAACTGTAACGCCCCAACCCCAGATACCCAGAGTCAGTGGATTATTACATAACATTGGCATGATCACAAAGGATCATGTTTGAAATACCGATTAGTTTAGTAGTCTTGGAAACAGTAGATATATTCACATTACATCATAAGGTAAAAAAACTACAACAACATCTTGTCTTCAATTCCCCTCATACTATCCTTGCAATTCATTCATAAATTACTTCTTCACATCCTAGGAAAAGATAAAACATTGAAAGGGGTGAGCTAAGATGCTCATTAAGGATAACAATATAGTAGAATCTTTCATAGATAAGCATAAACACTTAAAGAAATTTATAACTAAAACAAAAGCCTTTACAACTTGAACTTCATCATAATATGGCAAAGATAAAATGAAATAATGTCATTTAGTTATTCAAATGGATATTCTACTAGTCGAACAATCACATGAAATATCAATAACAACTTTCATAATGATGGAATGCATAATGCCAGACTATCATAACCACATATCCAAGGCCTCATGCCAAGACTACAAATAAGATTTTTCCAAGGCCTTGTGCCAAGACACTAGTTTGTCTCATGAGACCTACCGATGCATCGAGGAGCTATATCGGGCTCCACCCGTCACTTACTAAGTCCAATGCATTCATCATATGAAAATTTTTAAACATAACATAAACATTCGTATTAAAACTAGCATATGAAATGTCAATACTTTATCCACAACCCATGAATGGTATAAGAATAGCACATCCAAAGTCAAACATAACTCATTTGATACAATATGGAAGATTGTATTGTATCATATTAACCTCAATCGAGACTGATGAAGGATATTGACATAGATGGAAATAATCATCAAAAAATTAGATTGAAATATCCCCCTTTTTCTGGAAATCATTTAAAAGTCACACTATTTGTCAAGAATCCATTTAAAATAGATTTTAGAATCAAAGTTTCCCATACCACTTTGAAACATTTTAAAAAGAGTTTTAATTTTAAAAATTTAATGTCCATATAAATAAATCCTTAAAACCATTTTTAAAACATGGACATTAATAATAATGATTTAGAAGAATTAGTCTTTAAAACATTTAAAAATGGTATTTTATTTAGAGTTTCTAACCAAAAGAGAGACACTTGGATACAAATAATTGAGGTCATTAAAACTTTTTAATATCATGAGAATAAAGGGATTCATGATATACCATGTCAAAGTACATTATATACACCATATAAAAGTTATTTGGTGTATAACAACAAAGAAGTCTCAATGGAATGTAAATTGAGATGAAATCTCTCATAAAGGCTATATCCTTAGGTTAAGGATAAATCAAAGACATAGTTATGTGTGAAAAATATAAATACACTAAATATGATTGGATATTTAGTGTAAAATAATCAATGGACATTCACACATAATCTTGTTAAAACAACACCAATGAATTGGATGTTTAACTCAACAAATGGAGAATGAGTTAAAATTACTCTTATCAAATTCATATCGATGACTTGAGAAATTATCAATGGAGTGATTATGTGTATCAAAAGTATATACACAGAAAAGGGGCGTGGAAATTATGACATAAGCAAATGAATAGTGATTCCACACATAATCTTGGAGTAAAATAATCAATGAAGTATGCGTAAAGCCAAATGGGTGGAAATTGAAATTTCAAATTCCCTTATCAATTTGGTAACTTACGAAACATACACCCATGAAAGATGGATCATACAATGATGATGTAAACATCCATAAATTAATGTATATTACACAATGAATAAAATCATGGGCAGAACACACACCACATGCAATAAATAAGTGGTGAACAATGAAAATCTCACGAAATTAAAAGTGAGATAAGAAACCCCTTACTTTTTACTTTTTCCTTTGTTGACGGTAGGTTAAACTCCTGTATAGTGGTGAAATAATTTTTATTTAATTAAAAAAGAATCATATTCATTAATATGATATCATATATGATATTTTAACATTGATTTGTTAATAATATCTTAGAATTATCGTCATTTCAGGTTTTAACGGGTTCATTTTACTTTATATTCTTTGTTATGTGAGTCATATTTGTTATTAATGGGATGTATATTATTAATATACAGAATGATATCAAGTCATTAAACATTATTTTTAATCATCAAATGAGAATTATACTTGAATGGATATGATAGAGAATGAATCCCATCGCGTTCGTGGAGACGGTAGTCCGTACGTATGCATGAGTGACAATATCATTGTTTTGATATTAAAATAATATATATTTTGATGGTATATCATATATACAGAACAATTATCATGTTATATTTATTATTTACAAGAATTAAACATCATTATTATACCTATCCAAATAATAATTTATTGAATAACAATTACACCATGACGTGGAGACGGTAAACCGTACGTACGAACGTATGGTGACATGTCATTCAAAGGATGGATATAATAATTAATATGGTTGTGCCATATTTATAATAATATTAATGTATATAGGAGATACTGGATTCATTATTTTACAATGGTAATAAAAAGAAAGAAGAAGTGGAAGAAGAAATTAATTTTAAAAAGGGTGGTGAAAACATTACCACTTCTTCGGGTTCTTTCTTTTGATTTGATCAAAAAGGCTCCGTAGGATGGCTTTATGATCAAACTAAGGCCTCTAGGTTGTATTGAGGGAAGTTAATAGAGTAATTTGTTAGGGTTTGGCCGAACCAAAAGGCTTTGAAGGTGTGAGTTAACGAGAAGGGAGAGTGCCTTTTTATAAGAGGGGTGAGGGGAACCTTTGGAAAAGCTAAAAATATTATTTTATAATAAATTTATATTCGGTTTCTAATGGCACCAAAGTAGATTATTTAAATGTTAAGGTGGGTATAGGTAGAAAACCACTCAACCAATAGAATTTAGACAAGTTTGGGTCATTATACTAACCTTATCTTTTTGTATTAACTCTTAGTTAATTAGTTTCACTTTTACAATGTCTCTTTGTATTCTTATATTATATGGTTATTAAACTTACTATATACCTCCAAGAGACCCCAAAGTGGTCCATTAATGCTACACCTATCATGATATAAGTCTCGTTTCGGAACCTTATATTTTTAAGAATTTATTATCAATTAATAATATAATATTTGTTTTAAAAACTCTTTTATGCCAATTTTGACACTATTTGGAAGATTGATTTTTGTGAAAATCATAACAGAAAAATTAGTTCGAAAAAAGTCAATTCAATAAATCCTAATATGTCATATTATCCTATAAAATTAGTGTAATTAATAGAAAGTCTCAAATTATATTTATTTGGGTATCTACAATATCAATTATTTTAATTTTTCACTAATATGGTAATTACTGCATCACCATTGTGTCATATAGAAATTAAATTATTTAATGTCTAAAAATATAAATAAAATACCATTATTTATTAAAGTTTTTATCTTTATAATTATATTTATAGTTGAAAATCCAACATATATAACCCTATGTAAAAATTGGTTTTCTAAAAGATATATGCTGGTGTCTTTTTTGTATTCATTTTAACTTAATTAAAATAAAGTGTCCCTATCACTTACAAGTGGCTCAATGGGGTCCCAAAATCGACCCAAATATGACCATGGTCGGACATGTATCAACCAATAAGGTTAGGACACGTTCTAGGGTAATTTTTTATTATTATAATATTATTTCTTAACCCTCACTTTCCGGATTTACACTATAACCATGGTATATAAAATATTTACCGAAATAATTATTCAAAATGTCTAAAAATAAAAGTTATCTATTTAGAAAATTTGAACATCCTGATTCCTAATATGGAATCCATTTTTCCAAATTCAAAACACATAAGTGTCAGAAATTAATTTAAAATTAATTCTCGTTGTTAAAATAAAAAGCGTGTTTTTAAGAGATAATATCTATAAAAATATTGACACTTGTTTATATCCGGTTTAATTGTAAAATTATGTAAAATGACCAAAATTGTATTAAATGGTAAAAATATATTCTAAATACATTTTAAAACCACACAAATTCATAATTTATCAATATAAATTATTTTTATTAAAAAAGTTGGTTTTAATTAAAATCTAGTAATTTTCACTATTCATTAAAATATAAATGTTATTCGAAAGGTTCCAAAATTTCACCCTAGGCTAAATTTGATATTCAGAATCCAAAAATTAAGTACATTTTGAGAGATAAAAATTCTAAAATTTTAAAAACTATGTATTACTATTCATAACGGCTAGTTTGATTGGTTGTAGTGTGTTAGAATCTCAAAGTTGCATACAATGCACGCCATTGCTTTATTCAAAGGGAAACATACCATGGAAGCTTAGTGTGTTACAATATCAATTATTAGGGTGTTTAAAGATTTTATTATATTCAAATGAGATGGATTATTTCAAGAGAATGTATTTTCCCGTGTAGATTTTACTTTGAAACATATTGTGTCTTTGAATGTATTTCAATGGTCATTTTAAGGGTAGTTTGAATTCCAATTTTAGATTCAAAGTTTTTTTTGAAAAAAGTGGCTTTAATAGTATATTGGGATGAATTTTTTAAATGATAAAGTGGATTATAATTCCATTCATGTTTTAAAAGAGTATAACCCATTAAAAATTTATAAAAATGTGTTTTTATAAAAGGTGTCATACCCTCTTAAGAACTTTTGAAAAGTGTTCATAAATGAGAAAAGTTTGAATTGTTTGTATTTGAAATTCCCAAAATTTTTGTGTTCTTAAAATTATTTTTTAGGGCACAATTTCTAGTTTTGATGATATGGTTGGTTTTCAAAAAAAATTAGAATACGGTACAATAGTTGGAAACAACTTTGATTTTTAAAATTTATAGATAAAAATGGGTGTTTATAAAATAATTTAAAGTAAAATTTTAAAAAGCTATTTTTTCTAAGAGATATTGTCTAAGGAAAAATGTTTTCACAGTTTTTGTTTTCAATTAATTTAAATTATAGAATAATTGATTTAACGTACTTTTATGTGTTACTACTAATTTGGAAAAACATTATAGAAATGATTATTTTTATAATGTATTAAAAACTAGATTTTGTAGGATATAATATGATAATGATATCTTAGATTTTATATGTTGTAGTGATCGACTGGAACTTTATATCACACCTATATTTTGTTGGTTCTGGTCTGTTCTGGCTTGTTTTGTATCTTGTGGATCTTCTGAGAGGGATAAATGGTTGGATGGTGACCCTAGTCAAAAATATTTGATGTATTTATTTTGTTAAATATTAATATTACCGAATCAAATAGGATGGATATGAATAATGAGTTGATATATCCCAATTATCTAACAAAAGAGTATGAAGATGGAGAGAAAAAGTTCAGAATATTTTCAAAAGATCATGCATATGACCCTTATCAAATCATTTTTTCTTTATTATAATATTTTTATTAATGTATAATTATTCTATAGGATTTAGAAGAACACTTGATCTATCTTGGAATAGAATGAAGTATAAATGTTGAAATAAACACAGTAAAAAGGGAAAATGTAGCTACTGTTTGGGCTCTCACTGTATTTTATGGACCATATGTTAAGATTGTAAGTGTGTATAATGAAGTTAACTGTATCAAGGATGTTATTATAGATTTGAATGAAGATTAAGTTCATATTGAGGAACTAACAATGACAATTTAAGATGAACTCTGTTGTTATCCAAAATTGTTTTAGATGTTAAAAAACTGTTCAATGATTCCATTGTATACTAGTGGCACTAAATATAGAGAATTTTTATCCATAATGATACCGTATAATTGGAATGTAGGAAATGGATGGAGTGAAACCATTTTTATAGAACTACTTACTCTCTTCAATGGAATTCCAACAGAAGATAATGATCTCCCTAGCCAAACCTGTGACTCAAAACGAAAGATATGCATTACTAGTATGGTCATTAAAATAATAAACTCCTTCCTTAGTGATTATAAACTATTTTTTAAGGACCATAATCACTTATAAAATTTTCCAAGTGTACTGTTTCTTAATACAAGAAAGTTGAATCCAGTTCTAAAAAAGATATATAGTACTTTCTAATCATTCCAAGGTTTAGGTGCCTATATGGAAGTGAAGAGACTACATATAAATTAACATGGCATGAAAATAGAATAAGTAAATTTGTGAAACTACATCAATCAGATGAATCTACTTAGTGCAATAGAATTGATCCTCTGTATCCTATATTTGGAAATGAGTCAAGGAAGCATTATTGTAACATCCCAGGTAAATAATGTATATGACTTTTTAATATTTATTAATTTTTGAATTAATTATAAATTTTACTTTAAAATGGTTTCTATGTTTGATAGCATACTCGATACGCAAAAACATGATTCTTTGAAATCTTACGTGGCACACTAATAATATATTATTATTTTAAATGGTAGTTAACTCCTAGCAGTTTTATTGGAATGAGTGAAAGAAACAAACTACAATATGATTATACATGTTGGTTAAATGTATTTACATTTATAAAATAAAAGATAGAGGCTTAAATTATGAATGGATATAATTTTAAGCATAATTTACATTAAAAGGGAGATTTATTGCATTTTAATGGAGAAAACTTTCTAAATCTAGTTTTGGTCACTTTAATACATTCTATATGACCAAATAAAATCCTTCTTTAGAATGGGGACATCAAAATTTTCTTTGTGTAAATTTTTAGAATTTTTTCGATAATGTTCATTTTAATGAATTGTGAAAAATATGGTATTTTTAATCAATATTGTCATTTAATCTAATTTATTTATATGGTTAGATTACCTTTCTAATTTTTTTAAAGTTAAATTAAAATATATTTTAATCCAATTTTGGTCATTGGAATTAATTTCACTTTTGAAATTGGACATAAACATGTATCAATCTTTTGATAGTTATTATTTCTTAAAAACACGCTATTTGTTTTGATAACGGGAATAAATTTTAAAATTAAATAATGGAAATTTTATATTTTGAATTTGGAAAAATAGATATCATTTTTGAATTTGGAATATCAAATATAGCTTTGGCTGAAGTTTTGGTATTTTTCTGAAAAACTTCAATTTTTGATGAATAGTGAAACCATTTAGTGGTAGATAAAAAAACTGACTTTTTCATTTAAATGAAATTTTACCACTTCTATGAATTGAATTTTGAAAATCCGAAGAACATGGTTGTTATTAATAAGTAAAATTTTGTTCAATAAGATGAAATAAATTTTAGTGAATAGTAACTTTTGACTTTTATTTACCACGGTTAAAGGTAAATATGGTAATTCAAGGTAAAAAAATGTTATAATACTTCAAAATTTCCTTAAAACTTGTCCAAACCTTATTTGTTGAGTCTTTTAAGGCCATCGGAATATTTGGGTCGATTTTGGGACCCCATTGAGCCACTTAGAAGTGATAATTACAATTTAGATTAATTGACTTAAAGTAAAGGCGAAAAAGAAAAAAGAAAATATCATTTAGTAAATTAATTTTTATATGGTGTTATATAAGTCATATTTTAGACTATAAATATTATTTATAAATATAGAAATATTTCCTACAATATTTAAATTTTTTATAATTTTTAGACATCAACTAATTTAAATTATTTGTGACACAATAATGATGCAGTGTTTGCCTCATTAATAAATCATTTAAATAAATATGATTATAATATTTAAAATATTATCCAAAAACCTATCCAATTTCAATTTGATGATTTTATTTCTACCTTGAGTAATCTTATATTTTAATATAATTATTTTTGGTCCATTAGAAACCGAATATCAATATATAATAAAATATTGTTTTCACACCGTCCTAAAGAGCCCCTCCTCTCCCTTATAAAAGGAGACCACTTCTAACCAATTCCACACACCTCTCAAGACTTTTGGCTAGTCCAAACTCTGCCTAATTAAGCTCCCTACATCTCTATCCTCCTCCTAGAAGCCTTACTTTAGGCATAAGGCACTTCAATATGTCCTTTGGTTCAAACCAAAGGGAGTTACCCAAATTAAAGGTAACAGTTTCTCTTAAATTGTTTTCTTTTATTTTACTTATCTAACCCAAAAACTCTTTTTATTCCTTTATTTTGTAACAACACATGTATCCTAAATATAATAGTTTTTTTATGATATGTATTGGACTACACTTACACACACCTTCATGTAATGGATGAAAAACATAATGTTTCTCTAGAAGGGAAACTAACGCCTCACAAAACGATGATTGTTCGATTATCTCCAACTGCCTCTCATGGTGGACATTATAATGGAACTGCATTTATATATGACATATATTATGTTTATGTTTTGTTTATACTTCTTTAATTTCCATTTATATAATGCCTTTATGGTTTCCATTATGGGTAAATGCGATAATCTCATTAGAGGTCGTGCGGACTACCGCCCCCTCAAAGTGATATGACTCATTAATGCCATATGTGTGACGTATAAAGGATGGAGTTAATGATATTATATATGATATTATATGTAACATTATACTGGAATTATAATATACCTATGTATCATTATGTTTTAATTCCATTAAAATAAGAAATAGAAATGAAAGTAGTGTTCATGCATACGTACGGCTTACCGTCTCCATGAACAGTGCATTGCAATTTTTACATTCAAATGTTATGTACTAATATAAATACATGTATATAATGGATATATATCATATATATGATATCTAAATCATGAATATCATTCTGGATATAATGGAATATTGACCACATTGACAACTTGTAAATATAAGGTGTTCATTTTTGACTCAAATACCAAATATCGAAAAAATGGACGTTACTAACTTAAATGATTACATAATATTTATAACATTGTAATAAGTGATATAAAAGGAATAATAAACTTGAAAAAGTTTATTAATAAAGTAGAAATTAACATTATTTTATTATTCAGGTGATTAAAGAACGAATGAGTCAAGTCGGGCACAAGGTAAGGGATTTTCATTTCTCACTTTTATTTCCGTGAGATTTCCATTGTTCGCCACTTATTCATTGCATGTCGTGTATTGTATACTGCCATTTGATATATATTACCATGATTATAATTATATTAATGCTATTCTGTGATTCATTTGGTAGTTATTAAATTTTTGTCATTCGACTCTGTTGATTACAACGTGGTAAAGGGTTTTGTTTCACTTTTTATTCCAGTGAGATTCATACTATATTTTCCACTATTTCCTTTTGTGTGGTGTGTGTACTTCCCATGATTGTACTCTTTATGTAATCTAATTTCATTTATGAGTATTTAAATCTTATTGTATGATCCTTCATTCATGTATTTTATGTTTTGTAACTTACCAAATCGGTAAGGGAACTATTCACCCTCCTCTTTATAAAAGACTTCTTTTTGTTATGACTTTTAATTTAAATATTATTATATTGGGATATGTTATTTTATATAATTATTGATGTAAACATTATATCCAAGTGATTAGATTCTCTTTTTTATCTCATCAACTCATTTTTCTGAATTTTAAGGTGACACTGTTAGGCTGTCGAATTTTTACAAGGGAACCACTTAACCCATTTTCAATTCTTTGGGTTCAATTAGTACTTCATTAACATGTCATCCTATGGAATATGTGTGAATAACCTATGATTGTTTTACACTTAATATCCACTTATATTTGTTGTAATTATATTTCTCACACATAATTATGTGATTGATTTATCCTTAATTTAAGTATACCATCTGTATAAGAGATTTCATTCCAATTTACATTTCCAATAAGACTTTATTGTTGTTATCCACCAATTCACTTTTATATAGTGTATATACTGTCCTTTGAAATATTATATCATGAATCACATTATTCTCATGATATTATAATGTTATTATTAAAAGTTATTTTTCTATTATTTATATTCAAGCGTCTTTCTTTTTGTTAAAAACACTTTAACTAAAATATTGTTTTAAATGTTTTAAGAATTTATTCTTCTAAATATTTCTCATTAATGTACATATTTTCAAAATGGATTTTAGGATTTGTTTAAATGTAAATTAAAGTTTTCAAATGTAAATTTATTTAAAAATTTTAAAGTGGTATGGGATACTTTGATTCAAAAATCTCTTTTTAAATGGTGTTGAAAATGATTTGATAAAACATTGTCTTTATTTGATATATTGGAATGTTCAAATGTTATCTTGCCTTTATACATGTGTTATATTTTATGATTATTTTATGGTTATTGGGAATTTTTTATGTATACGGGTGGTTACATGATAAACCTATGGTGGGTGAGCCTGAGATAGCTCTCCAATGCATTGGGTAACGTGATGGAGTTAAACGTGATGTTTATCCTAAGAGATTTGGGGAATATACTATGATGGATATTTCAAGTGTAACTTCCTACATACCTCTGATAGCTACAATGTATATTTGATAGATATTCCACTAGTATCCTTTATGATTTATGATTTGTGTGTGTTATTCATAAATCTTATGATTTCATAAGGCAAGTTATGATTGAAAATTATGGTTTCATGGATTTGTATTTACTGTTGGTATAATGATTTCCCTTATTTATTTTATAACACTTACTGAGCTTTTTATACTCATCCCAAGTTTTTGAAATTTTTTCCACAGGACATAAAGATTAATATGATTAAGTATGTGATCAAGGAAAAGTCACGCTATCTAAAACATGGAACAAGTATGTGTCTTTTTAAGAGTTTTTATTTTATGAAAAAAATGGATACTGAGTAGTAGTGTCTACTTGTAATATTAAAGTTGTTATGTAATAGTTATGGCCTAATTCTCTAAAACTCTAAACCTCAAAATATCCCCAATGTGAATTATTCATTTAATTCAAGATTATGTAATGTTTAAGGCTGGATCCTTATAGTTGATATCAGAGGTCAGTTTAGATAACTTTAGAGGTTAGGTAATTTTTTAAGCATAAGTCATATTACCATAATGGTTAGGATTTCAGAAAGAGTCGTAGTTTTTTAGATAAAGTGAATGAGTTTAAAATACCATGATTAATTATATCTTAGTGTTTACCCTCGTTATAGGATATTATATGATGATTTTATGGATATACTCACACTGACCTTTTTGGTTTTAGTAAATGGTTGGATCTAGGAGGCACCAAAGATACAATGGATGTGAAGAAAACTGTGACGGTTTTCTAAATGTGAAACTGAATGATATGGGAGCTACAATGATAACACTTTTGGTTATTCTCAACCAACTATCTAGAGTCATGATTGACCACCTGAACCTTAGTTATCTTTATAAGGCATCATATATGCGAGAAACAAATCCCTACGGAAGTTCAGGTGATAATCATAAAGATAAGTGTGTTCAAAAACCTTTGTATCAAATATGTGGAAAGAAACACCTTGGAAAATGTTTCAAAGGGACAGAAAGATTCTATATATGTGGAAATGAATGTCATAAAGCAATAATGTGCCATGGAAAAAGGAAGCATCTAGTTGACTCTAAGAAAGGGAAGGCAGTCCTTTCCGAGGGATCCATTAAATGTTTTAAATGTGGTGTGCATGGTCATCATGCAAACACATGTCCAACGAAGAAGTTTTGGGGATGCGATCACCAAGATCATACAAATATTCATTTACCAATACCTTATTCCATTCCAATTGAGGTTGAAGAAACTGACAATGACCAATGAAAGGTATGGATTATTTCTTAACATGTGTTTTCCTATTATTGAAATCTTAGGATATGATTCATGATTTTGTTTGTAGGAAAGAATTATTTCAGAATAAGTTGGAACGGAATGGTTAATGGATCATGAAAAATGTTTAATGAGTAAGAAGTAAACATATAAGGGATTCAAGAGTTATAGTAGAATTTAGGATGGTAAAATGCTTAAAAGTATTAAGGCTCTTCTGATAATGGGATTACATTAGAAGACTTTTTATAGAATGTGTATCCCTGATGTTTGATATATGAAAATTTTATTCAGGGAATAATTATCTTCTCTTTTGTGGATATATTTATAAAGAACCATTTGGGTTTATATGATCCATGAATTTGAGGAAATTACCGATTAATACATTTTGGAATGCAAAACGAATGTAATTAGATAACATGTGTGGTTAAAATATGTTATGATTATTTTTGATGAATTTATCTCTTTTTGGGAATGTTATAAAATTATGTTGTTTTTGAAAAGAGACAACACAGAAACCGTGTGACAACCCGTCACGTTGGACGAAGCTGTGGGAATCGAACCCACAACCAAAGTGCGACTAGTATTTATCGCCTACCACTGGACTACGTGAAGTCCCTGGTTAGTATGACTAATTTTTTTTAGTTAGATAATCTTATGAATCAGTAATAAGTTGATTTCAGTTTATCGATGGAATTCATTAACATATCATGGAGGATATGTGATTAGGATAATTACTTTTCAGTATGAGACTTTAAGAGCAACTGATGTTATTTGGAGATAAATGTTAAGATTTAATTCAGAAGATAATGTGATTAAATTTTTCAGAGATTTGGGTTTCAATATTAGTTTGGATCACTTTTAATAATTTTAAGGATAATTGTTTATTTAATGGTATTTCTTGATCCTTGGGTTCTTTTTATTGAATTTTAGAGATTAAGAGTAGTATTTTTTTTATAAAGGATTATCCTTTTGGTGATTATCTGATCTTGTACTAATAATTTTGGTTTTAGTTGATGTCTAAATACAAGGGAAATAGATAGTTCTCATTTTTTGGATTATGTGACTCTCTAGAAAATGATTCTTGTGCTTTTTATGTGACCAAGCCTTTTTGAATGCTCATCGTTTAGATAAATGATTAGTTTTGGTAGAAACTTATTAAAAGAAGAAACTCTACATGAAGGTAAGTATATTTCCTTATGTTTTTATTCTATATAGAAGATTAATTCCTCAAAATTATGAAAAGAAACTTAAAACAAAAATGTCGCTGGTTTACGTTTCCTACTGGGTAATCAAAGACCATTTAAACACATCAAAAGATTGTGATTTTATTGTGGTTAGCTTTCTCATAATCATGTTTTCTATCACTCTCCATCAGAAAATGACCATCTGTTTTCTCCTCCATATCAATGTTTTCATGGAATCATAGTATGTGATAACTCGGGTGACCATTTTACTTCTCTTTATTTTTTTAAAGGGATAGTTTTACTAACTCTTTTTTCCGATATGTGAATTTCAATAAAGTTTCGGAGCCCAATTTTTAAAATGGCGAGAATGAAAATTCCCAAAAGGGGGGAAGGATGTAACATCCTAGTTAAATAAAGAATATTAATTTTTCATATTTATTAATTTTTGAATTAAATATTAATTTTAATTTAAAAGGATTTCTATGTTCGATAGCGTACCCGATATGCAAAAACGGGTTTCTTTGAAATCTTACATTGCACACTAATAATAAATTATTATTTTAAACGGTTGCTAACTCCTAGTTGTTGTATTGGAAAGAATGAAAGAAACTAACTTCAATATTATTATACATGTTTGTTAAATGTATTTACATTTATCAAATAAAATTTGAAGGCTTAAAATGTGAATGAATATAATTTTAAGCATAATTTACATTAAAAGACTAATTTATCACCTTTTAATGGGGAACCCTTTTTAAATCTAGTTTTGGTCACTTTAATAAATTATATATGACCAAATACAATCTTTCTTTATAATTGGGACATCAAAAATTTACTTTGAGTAAATTTTTGGAATTTTTTGGATAAAATTCATTTTTAATGAATAGTGAAAAATATTGTATTTTAATTCAAAAGCGCCTTTTAATCTAATTAATTTATATGGTTATATTACATTTTTAATTGGTTTTAAAGTGAAACTAGAATTTATTTTTTACCATTTAATCCAATGTTGGTCATTGGAGTTAATTTCACTTTGAAATTGGACATAATCAAGTATCAATCTTTTGATAATTATTATTTCTTAAAAACACGCTAGTTGTTTTGATAACAAGAATTTATTTTAAATTTAATCAATGACACTTTTATGTTTTGAATTTGGAAAAATAGACATCATTTTTCAATTTATAATACCAAATATATCATAGGCTGAATTTTTTGTATTTTTCTGAAAAGCTTCAATTTTTTATGAATAGTTAATCCACTTAGTGGTAGTGAAAAAAACTGAATTTTTCATTTAAATGAAATTTTACCATTCTTTAAATTTAATTTCAAAAATATGACACACATGGTAGTTATCAAGAAGTAAAATTTGGTTCAGTAAGATGAAAATAATTTTTGGTGAATTGTATCTTTTGACTTTTACTTACCGCGGTTAAAGGGAAATAAGGTAATTCAAGGTAAAAAGAATGTTATAATAATTCAAAATTACCTTAACACTTGTCCAAAACTTATTGGTTGAGTCATTTACGACCATGGGAATCTTTGGGTATATTTTGGGACCCTATTGAGCCACTTGGTAGGAATAATAACAATTTAGATTAATTAACTTAATGTAAAGGAAAAAATGACAAAAGCAAATATCTTTTAGTAAATTAATTTTTATATAGTGTTATATAAGTCATATTTTCGACTATAAATATTCTTTAGAAAGATAAAAATATTTCCTACTTAATATTATTTGTTTTATAATTTTTATACATAAAATAATTTAAATTATTTATGACACAATAATGATGCAATGTTTACCTCATTAATAAATCATTTAAATAAATAAGATTATAATGATTAAAATATTTTCCAAAACATGTACAATTCATATTAGATGATTTTATTACGACATTTAGTAATCTTATATTCTACTATAATGTTTTTTTGACAATTATAAACCGAATACCAATATATAATAAAATAATGTTTTCACACATTCCTAAAGTGCCCCTCCTCTCCCTTATAAAAAAAGACCACTTCTAACCAATTCCACACAACTCTAAAGCCTTTTGGATCATCAAAACTCTGAAACATTAATCCCCCTGCATCCCTATAATCTTTTTAGAAGCCTTACATTAGGCAAAAGGCAGTTTAAAAAGTCCTTTGGTTCAAACCAAAGGGAGTTACCCAAATTAAAGTTAACGATTTCTCTTAAATTGTTTTCTTTTATTTTACTTCTACAACCCCTAAACTTTTTTTATTCTTTTATTTTGTCACAAAAAAGTATCCCCAATATACTATTATGTTGTTATGATAATTATTATAACTAAAAATACACACACCTCCATCTAATGGTTGAAGAACATAATGTTTCTGTGGATGGAAAACTAACGCCTCACGAAACGATGATTGTTCGATTATATCCTACCACCTCTCATGGTGGACATTATGATGGAACTGTATTTATATATGACATATATTATATTTATGTTTTATTTATGTTTCTTTAATTTACATTTATATCAATCCTTTATGATTTCCATTATGGGTAAACACGATAATCTCATTAGAGGATGTGCGGACAACCGCCCCCTCAAAGTGATATAACTCATTAATGCCATATGTGGGATGCATAAATGATGTATTTAATGATATTTTATGTGATATTATATGTGAAATTATACTGGAATTAAAATATACCTATGTATCATTATATTTTAATTCCATTTAAATAATAAATAGAAATGAAAGTAGTGTTCATGCGTAAGTACTACTTACTGTCTCCATGAACATTGCTTTTCATTTCTTACCTTCAAATGTTATGTACTATTATAAATACATGTATATAATGTATATATATGATATATATGATATCTAAATTATTAATATCATTCTGGATATAATGAACTATTGACCACATGGACTACTTGTAAATATAAGGTGTTCATTTTTTACTCAAATACCAAATATCGAAAAAATGGACGTTACTAACTTAAATGATTACATAATATTTATAACATGGTAATAAATGATATAAAAGGAATAATAAACTATAAAAATATTCTTAATCAAGTAGAAATTAACTGTAGTTTATTATTCTGGAGATTAAAGAATGAACTGGTCAAGTCGGACACAAGGTAAGGGATTTTCATGTCTCACATTTAATTCCGTGAGATTTCTATTGTTCGCCACTTATTCATTGCATGTGGTTTATTGTGTACTACCATATGATATATATTATCATTATTATCATTATATTTATGGAATTCTGTTATTCATTAGGTGGTTATTATCTTTTGTTCATACGACTCAGTTGATTACAATGTGGTAAAGGGTTTTGTCTCACTTTTTATTCCCATAAGATTCAAGCTATATTTGCCACTATTTTCTTTTGTGTGGTGTATTTACATCCCATGATTGTAATATTTATTTAATATACATTCATTTATTATTATTTACATTTTCATTGTATGATACTTCTTTCATGTGGTGTTTGTTTTATAAGTTACCAAATCGGGAAGGGATCTATTGACCCTCCCCTTTATAAAAGACTTCTTTTTATTATGTCATTTAATTTACATATTCTTATATTGGGATATGTTCTTCTATATCATTATTGATTTAAACTTTATATTAAAGTTATGATATTACCTTTTCTATCTCTTCAAGTATTTTTTTTGAATTTTAATGTGACGTCGTTAGGATGTCGAATTTTTACAAGGGAACCACTTAACCCAATTTCAATTCTTTGGGTTCAACTTGTACTACTCGAAAATGTCATCCTATGAATATTTGTGAATGGCCTATGATTTTTTTACACTTAATATCCACTTATATTGGGTGTATTTATATTTATCACACATAATTATGTGATTGATTTATCCTTAATTTAAGGATAACATCTTTATAAGAGATTTCATCCCAATTTACATTTCCACTTAGACTTCATTGTTGTTATGCTCCAATTCACTCTTATATGGTGTATATATTATCCTTTGAATTATTATATCATGAATACATATATTCTCATTATATTATAATGTTCTGATTAAAAGTTATTCTTCAATTATTTGTATTTAAGTGTATCTGTTTTTGTTAAAAACTTGTTAAGTAAAATATTATTTTAAATGTTTTAATGATTTATTCTTATAAATATTTCCCATTAATGTACATGTTTTCAAAATGGGTTTTAGGATTTGTTTACATCAAAATTAATGTTTTCAAATGATAAATTCATTTAAAATATTCAAAGTGGTATGGGACACTTTGATTCAAAAATCTCTTTTTAAATCGTTTTGAAATTGATTTTCTAAAACAGTGTCTTGATTTGATATATTGGAATGTGGAAATGTTATCATTCCTTTATACATGTGTTATATTTTATGATTATGTAATGGTTATTGGGTGTTGTTTATGTATATGGGTGGTTCCTTGATAAACCTAGGGCAGGTGAGCCCGAGATATCTCTCTAATGCATTGGGTAACGTGATGGAGTTAAACATGGTTTTTCTCCTAAGTGATTTAGGGAACATACAGTGATGGGTATTCCAAGTTTAACTCCCTACGTAGCTGTGATAGCTACAATGTAAGTTTGAGATGGATGCTATAATTAATCATTATGATTTATGATATATGGTTGTTATTCATAAATCTTTTTATTTCATATGGTATATTATGATTGAAAATTATGGTTGCATGGATTTGTATTTATTGTTGGGATAATGTTTTCCTTCCTTATTTTATAACCCTACTGAGCTTTTTATGCTCATCCCATGTTTTTGAAATGTTTTCCACAGGACTTAAAGATGAAAAGCTTCATGTATGCGATTAATGAAAAGTCATGTTGTCTAAAACATGGAACTAGGCATGTGTATTTTTAAGAGTTTTTATTTTATTAAAAAAATGGATACTGAGTAGTAGTGTCTTGTTGTAATATTCAAGTTGTTATATAATAGTTATGGCCTAATTCTCTAAAACTATAAACCTAAAAATATCCCCAATGTGAATTATTTATTTAATTCAAGATTATGTAATGTTTAAGGCTGGGTCCTTATAATTATCTTGTATTATCTATAGATAGAGTGAATAATTTTTGTTTTCAATGCCGAACTCAGAGTCCATGGTTATTTATGGGGTAAATTATAACTTGCTACGATGGTTATGCATTAAATGAAAATAAATATTATTATTTATGCTTATGTATGGACCAAAATAACTGGTTAAGGATATTGATGTTTATTTGGGTACATTGATCGAGGATTTAAAATTATTGTGGGATTTGGGTGTAACGTTTTATGATGCTTACATAAATTAATATTACACATTGAGATATATATTGTATGGGATAATAAATGAATTTCCTTCTTATTGAAAATTTTCTGGATATATCATTAATGGAACTCAAGTGCGTTCTTTTTTCGCACAAGGTACATAGTTAATTAAGAGGAAACATTCATCAAAAAATGTGTTTATATGGTATCACTGATTTCTACCCCAATGACATAAGTACTGATCTTGGATGGTATCATTGGATGTAATTTCAAAAGAACATATAACATCTTCTCTACTAATAAGTAATCTAATATTTGAGAAAGTAAAATATGTTCCCATTGCTTTTGGTAATACATTTTTTAAAAACCTTAAAAAAACTAGTTGGAAAAAGAGATCATTTGTTAAATTACCACTCTAGACTTTTTTGTACGACAAAATTTTATTTTGATGTTATGCCTGTTGAAAAAAATGTATGTGATCATTTCATCTACACATTTCTAAATGCACCTGATAAAATAAATTAAGTAATTGAGGATTGGTTGGACATGGTTGACATGGTAATATGAGAATAGTTTGATCCTGTGAAGGATGAAATGTTAATTTTTTTCCTTGAGCTACTCACACTTATTCCAAACATGGGAGATATCATTTCTGAAACTTCTTGAAGGACGTAATGGTTCCAACGAGTTATTCATCAAATATCAATAATATAGTTCCAACGATTGATTTATTCTTAAAGGGTCTGAAATTACATGACTTCATTTTATTGATGCAAGATCTAATTCATATAGCTTTAAATTTCATTTTTACCAAGAATGTTTTTCATACATTAACCAATATCTGTTTTTTCTCAATAGTTATATGTAGAAAAGTTGTTGGCTCACAGAAATTTATTACTATAGAAAGATAAATTGGCATCATATTATGTTAATATAAATGATCTTCTCACCAAAATTCATTGATATGATGGTTCATTGGATAGTTTATGTTGTGGTTGAAATTTTACTATGAGGTCATATACACTATAGATGAATGTATCCCATTGAAAGGTATATGAATATTTTGAAATGTTATGTTAAAAATTCACATCAATGAGAGGGTTGTATTATAGATTAATATATTGTTGTGGAAGTTATTTCATTCAGTACTAAGTACCTTTTCTGTGTGGAAAGAAATGGTCTACTAAAAACTCATCACACTGTGTGAAATATAGGTGAAGTAATTTCTAGAAAATATGATGTCACAATTAATATTATAGATCCAGAACATAATCACATTTATGTTTTTCATAATAGTTTGAAGGTTTCCCCATATGTTGAAACCCACAAAAAATCATTTGAATTGTATTCCATCAAGGGATGAAATATGGATATCAAATACACAAAATCAATAGTTTATATGATCTTTTTAGAACTATATTTTTAAGGATTTAAATGAAAATATATATTCAATTTCAGAATGACTTTTATTTCTAGCCAAAGGATCATGTGTGTATGTATTATCTTACAATGGTTATATAATTAATGGTTATACATTCTCTACAAATGAACATACTAAAGATAGTACCATGCAAAATAGTGGAGTTAAACTTGTGGATAATGTAATGAATGTTTCTAGTACCAAGAAAAAAAATCCAATTTATGTTTATATTTCATACTTTGGAATCATCAAAAAAATATGGGAGTTTGATAATAAAACATTCCATGTGCTTATTTTTCAAAGATATTGAGTTGATAATAGGAGTTCTGTTAAAATAAATGAATTGGTATTCATGAAAGTTTATTTTAGTAAGGAAGGGTACAATTAAAAACCGTTTATAATAGAATCACATGCATTACAAGTATTTCATATTCTGGATCCCACAACCCAAAAGTGTTCAATTATTTTTTTATTGACCAAAATCACTAGAAGATCAAAATATTATTTTTCTGAGGATCGCACTTTCATTGGGTCATTGCAATCATTTTGAAGCGGTCCCAATGTAGATGGTGTTTTTTATGTCAAATGAGACCATAGTGAAATGATTCATATAGTTGACAGAGGGCTCAAATACCTTCATCCTTTTAAAAAAGATTTCAAAAATAAGGTTATATATTTTCTGTAATATGCATTCTATTACATCGTGTAATTATCAGTTCACTTCAGCATATATGTAATCTAAATTAAATTTTAAACAACTAATATAGATAATAAATTTTTTTTGTGCAGGTTATACCGATCAGGTGGAACAATATGTCTCTCAACCTATTGTTGCTCGCAATGTAGAGGAACAATGGCCTTCTCAGGTGTTGGTGCTACCAATCCCGAGGAACAATAGGTTTCTCAACATGTTTTTTACTACTAGTGTAGAGGTACAACTACCATCTACTCATGATGACAGTACCACTACTGAGTAAAATCATATAGATGTTGTTGAATCCATGTAAATGGTAGGTGATGAAGGACAGATGATTTAAAAAAATAGGAGTGTTGTAGTTTGAACGTGTTAGGGAAAATAATTAAGTTGAAATCATAGGTATCTAATATGGGATCTGATAGAATGTGAAATGCCAACATGTTAACCCCAACAAGACCATGTTAAATAGTTACATTAGAATTGTCACTCAATAACACACGCTGATTGATGTAGATTCATGGCACCATGTTGTTCCTATGCTTAAGACACTAATTTTATATGAAATTATGGTAAAATTATGATATCATTTATTTAATTTAGTAAAAAATAAAATAATGAAACCTATACTTACTATTTATCATCCCAAAGAGATTTCATTTATAGTAGATGACTCCCAATTTATATGTATATATATATATATGAATGGGTTTTGGAAGGATTCAAAGAGTCTTTTTCATAATTCTAATGAGATTTCATCTTAAGAATTCTGAAGGGAAATAAACCAGCACCCACCACTTATATATACACACTTGATAACCCAAGAAGCATGGGATGCATTTACTGGTCGTTGTGCATATGTGTACTTTTAGGTACATTGTGGCTAGTAATAAATTTTTTATGATACATGTATTCATCACATTGATTGAAAATTTTTTATTTATGAAATTTCAACTGAATTCTGAAAATTTAGAATGATTTGAAAAACCAATTTTCCCTTACCATAAAGAAATAATGGGGCACACATCACCTCAAAAAAATTGGTACGTAATTTAAATATACCTTAATACATTAATATGACATGAATCAATAGCCTAATTATGTTATTTTGTTTATATATATATATTTATATATTGAGGACTCAAAATCCAAAGCCACTTTCATCCCACACATTGTGTTATGGAAGGAGAAACATGTAATTAAATATTCGATACTAATAGATGAAAAAACAAAAAATAAGTGTAGAAAATAAGTGTACGTATGAAAAAAATAAAAAAAGTATTTAAAACACTATTACATAACAATTATTACTTATTTTATTATATTTTCTATATGACATAGTTACAGGAATCTGCAACACCTTTACCGAATGAACACCTATTATCAGTAGCCTTGATGTGGATATACCATTATGGTCATGTCAGAGGTGTGGGTTTTGTGGTGTCACCTCAAACATATTTTCAGGAAGAAAACAATAGGAGGATAAAAACAAAGAAATGAAATAGATGGATGTAATACATGATACACATGAATAACAATTCCATTGATAGAGACAGTTTCTCAAAAATTCTATTGGGGAAGAATAGAGAAGAACAAACTCGATAACAACTACTATGTGAAGATCTAGCCACACCCCCACTAGCTTTTAGGTGAGCCACTTCCCTTAAAGTATTTTCTTATTTGAGTTAATCAATGCTTTAATAATTATTTTTTTAAAATTTGAATTATACAGACACAGATACCTTATCTGTACAGATATTCTATATGGTTAAAAAGAATGGGATTTATATCTATCAACACACACCCATATCCTTGTAGATTGGGATGTGGTGTTCAATATCCAATACAATATTTTTCACAACAAACCACTTCGAAAAGGTCATGTGAGAGTGGTGATTAGTGTAGCTCATGAGCCTAGAAATGATCAACCTATTCCACATGATGTTGATGATATTAATATAACCAGATGAGCTATTGGAACATTCATCACATGGTCATTGCATTTTGTAAAAACCTTGTAAATAATGATGTATTAATTTACAATTTTTTTAAAGTTAAACCTTTTACAATTAATGAACCAATGATTTAATTTATGAATGTTATTACATATTGACAAAGTGAATATGGTGAAATGAAATATTGACCCAAAACCATATAAATGTTCGACCAATGAATCAGAAAGATCTTATGAAACATCATTGACCCCACTCATTCCATATCCTCATTTTTGATAATTTAATGTTCATGTGGATACAAAGTTAAAAAATATTATTAGTCACATATTTTATTTTGAAGAAAATATGTAAGGAGGGTAAGGTTATGACTACATTACTGTTGAGAATGTAAATGAAATCCTCAACTATGATTAGCTTGGTGCCTTAGTTTTAAATGTATAAAAGAGGTATGTTTTCAATATTTGACATTCCAAAAGCTGATATACTCAGTCAATTATAACTAAATACATTTCATATTTCGGGTGGTCTTGTATATCAAAAAAAACAATTGACGATATTTACCCTTGAAAAAAATTGGACTTGTTTGTCCTCACACCACCTCTACAAAACAAACAAAGCTAGAATTCAAAAAAGGATAAAATAGTGGAAGGCCTAGTCAAATCATTTCAAATAAAACATGCATATGAAATATTATTCTTAATACAATCATTGCAGGGGTAAGACTAAAAAAATTTAATATATCAAATATATTTAAATTTTTTCCATTACTTATTCCTTTTTTTAGAATGATTTTGATGATCATTATGATAAATTTGGATTCCTTATATATTTTTTTACAGATTCAATTAATGGATACCAAAATAAACGACCACTCATGATGGAATTTTCAATTTTTTCATACACTAAATCAAATTTTTTAGAAATAAACATCATGTTATATAATTTATATTATCTTTTAATGTGTAATAATCGTTATCATGTCAAATCAATACATGATCTCACTAGTACAATTCAATATGTCTGTTTCTAGTTTAAAATGAAATTTTAGTAAAAATAATAATTTTCATACTGAAAACTAAAAAATGTATTCATATTGTTTTTATACATTAGTAAAATGATCCATGAATCACTTGGGATGTGTAATAATTAGTTTCACCACAATATGATGCACATTGTGACCGGTATGAATTGAATTGTGTCTTTTTATTAAAAATTAACCACAATTTTATTAAAAAGGAACAATTGATTTAAAGAAAAATGAGAAAATCATTTATATTGTTTTGATAAATTATGGAAACAATACCTGATTCATTAAAAACATGTAGGAATTAGCCTCACCTCAATCCAAGGAATAGTTTGACCAGTATGTCTCTGTGTGCATCCTTTTTATTTAAAATTTACATAAATATTAGTAAAAACAATAAATGACCTACTCAAAATAAGGAAAAAATTCAAATTGTTTTAATACAATAGTAAAATGTTCCATGATTCATTTGAGAAATGTAAAAATTTTAAACACCTAAATCTGACGCACAGTGGGACTGTTATGACTCCAAGTGCATCTTTTAATTTAAAATTAACATTAATTTTAGCAAAAGAAAAAGTGACCTAATGAAAATGTAGAAAAAAAATTTGGATTATTTAAATACTTTAGTTTAATGACCCATGCATCATTTGGGATGTGTATGAATCATTCACAATTCAATTCAAGGAACGGTGTGACCGGTAGGACTCCAAGTGTGGCTTTTTTATTTAAGGTGACATCAATTATAGTAAAAAGAAAAATTGACCAACTCAAAACCGAATAAAATGAATTATTATTATTTTAAAACTTTAGGATAGCTATCCATATGTCATTTTTGGCATGTAATAATCAACCACACCACAATATAACACACGATGTGACTATTATGACTCGCAGTGTGTTTTTTATTTAAAATTGACATTTTTTTTCCAAAATGAACAAGTTTCATACTGAAATATGAAAAAAAAGAAGTCATATTATTTTGATACTTTAGAAAAATGTTCCATTAGTCATTTGGGACGTGTAAGAATCATATTAACCTCAATACGATGTATGATGTGATGGGTAAAACTCCAAGAAAATATTTTTTTTAAATTGACATTAATTTTAGTAAAAAATATAACTAACCTACTCAAAACTGAGAAAAACCATTAATATTATTTATATAATTTATGAAAATGATTAATCAATCATTTTTTATGTGTAATAATCATCCATACCTAAATATAATGCATATTGTGATTGGTATGACTCAATGTACATCTTTTTATTTAAAATTGACATCAATTTAGTAAAAAGGAAATCTGACTAACTCAAAACCGAGAAAAGTAATTTGGGATTTTTTTATACTTTAGGAAAATGATCTATAAGTCATTTGTGAGGTGTAAAAATAAACCTCACCTCAATCAAATTCATGATGTGATCAATATGAATTCAAGTGCATCTTTTTATTTTATATTGACATTAATTTTATATTGACATTAATTTTATAAAAAGGAAAAACTAACATATTAAAAATTGAGAAAACACATTTGGATAGTATTGATAATTTAGGGAAACATTAAATGATTCTTTTTTATGTATTTTTATCACCCACTCCTCAATCCGACACACAATGTGATCAGTATGACTCAAAGTGTCAATATCTAGTTTAAAATTGTCATTTTAGTACAAAACATGTGTCACTAAATTAAAACATAGAAAATTCACTCTGATTATATTGATAATTTATAACAACAATTCATACGTTATTTGTGACATGTGGGATGTAGTCTCACATAAAACTGATACATGATGTGACATGTTTAACTAAAATTTTGTTCTTTCCATTTGAAAATACATTTTAGTATAAAACAAAAATGACTTAGTAAATACTGAGAAAACACATATATAATGTTTTGATACTTTAGAGAACCAATACTTAATTAATTTATGATGTATATGAATTATCAACACCTAAATCCCACCCAAAATTTGACATGTATAACTCTAAATGTTTGTTTATTTAAAATTGACATTAATTTTATTAAAAGAACAACTGACATACTCCAAATAGAAAAGACACAATTGAATTGTTTTAACCCATTAGGAAAATGATTCATTCCGCATTTGTAATGTTTATTAATCAATTATACATCAATACAAAATTGGATGAAATATATATAAAAAAAATTATAATAAATGAAAATCACTAAAGACCCAAACAACTGTTACACACATTCATTGACCACCCACAAGGCTAGTTACATTCACAAACCAAAATAAAAGGTCTAAATTTAAAGGGCCCCAATACAACATGGATCTAAACCTCATACATCTCCCTATAATAACATGAGTCATATTTATTGATCAGTAATGGTCCTCAACCCAACCTCTACTTTCAAACAAGTGAGGATCAACCCAATTACCCAAGTGTAGTGGTGGCCTAAGCAGGGCGTGAGTACAAAACATAGTAGTGAACCACTAAAAATAATAAAAAAATTACATGATATATGAATATTACATTCTTAGATGAATAAATAAAAATACTACTTAAAAATAATTAATTATAGTTGATCCTTATAGCCATTACCCTGATCAATAATAACTCCTTCAGCTAGTGTCTGCTGTCTTCGATCATGTCTTAAAGAATGTACAGCCTTAGAAATGTGTAGAATCCAATAACATGAGCCTCATCCTAGTTGGTGAGGACTCCATAAATGCATCTAGGTGACCTAGGATCAAACCAAGGTAGAGGCATATTTTTGGTACTGTAGCAATATTGTTGTAGTTACTGTAGTATTACTGTAGCAGGAACTATTTGGCACTGTAGTATCTGGGACTATTCCCCCATTTGGGATTTCGGGCCACCGATTTGGTCACTGGTCCCTTTAAGGCCTTTTATCCACCCAAAGCTTTGGGTCAGTAAGTCCTTCATCCCACCTCAAGGCTTTTGGGACACCATATGTATAGATGAAAACCAGAAAACCTACAAGGAACAAGCTTCAAAGGAAGGATGAGTAAAAAGATTTCACTATTGCGGAAGCTAAACAGATTTCAAGAATGAAAGGGTATTGAACCTTCCATTTGGAAAAGTATTTTCATGCATGGGAAAGCCTATATAAATTTCCATGTGAATGTGGAGATCTGATTTCATGACGAATATGCTGGGGAGAAGCAGTTCCAATTAGTTAGTCTAGGTTGTATGTAATGTTTTAGGCCTATACGCAATGAATTCCTGTATGTCCTACATGTCATGTAATACCTATGCTTATTGTCCTTGTAAGGGTTGTACCTCACTCAATTAAAGGTTGATTATCAAAAATCAATAAAAAAATTAATTCCTTTGGGCAATAAGAGATAGGATCCAAATCCATGGAATCCCCAACCGATCCCCATTGTAATAAATCACAATTTTATTAATTGAGTTTCACCATTTATAATTGTTCCATATTAAGAAATGTAGTATAAATCACAATCAATTCATGATGTATCCAAAAAAATATTATTTTCATTTGAACATTACATTTAGAGAATAAAAATATCCATAAGAATTGAAAATATTACAATAGAAAAAAACAAAGGAATGAAAATAAAAATAATCAAAAAACATTTATATCCTCGATCCCATAGAAAAATCACACTCATAAAAATCTTTTTAAATAAATTAAAATATTATTAATGAAATATTTATTTTGAAAATTGAAAAATATGTAATTCGAAGAGAAAATAAAAGTGAATGAAGAATGAATGCAAAATGGTGTATTTATAGTAAATGTGACCACGTATAGCTAATACAAATTTAAATATTAGTAATCATAAAATAACCTTTGGAAATGAAAAAAATAAATATCATATATGAAATATTTATTTCATGATAAAATTATATACTTTTAAAAAAAATTATAATATTATTGTTTGTATTTTTGATAAACATATTTGTTTTATTTTCATTTATATAAAAAACACAATGATTTTAAAAAAAATTATTTTTATAAAATTGGTTAATAAACAAATATTATGTTTCATTCTCAAGATAATATAATTATATGAGATGTTATGAAATTTTTTAATGTGTCTAAAAATTGACCATAACATAAAAATCATTATTTTCTAAATAAATATGTATTTTCTTACAAATTATATTTATCATATTTATAAAATTATTTTCCATAAAATTGATTTTATTTTTATAATATACACATCTAAAAGTTGTTATGAATAATTTGTAGTATTTTTTTAAAAGTAGTTTATTTTTTAGTGAATAATGAAATGTGATAAAATATAGTATTTAACATTATAAGCTAAATACATGAATTTTTGAGTCACAGATGATGTAGTCGCCCATTTTTCAAACACACATTCCATATTAACCATATATACTCACAATAATTTATAATATCGGAATTATTTATCCAAAATATTAAACTAAGGGTTAAAATATTTCTAACACCCCTCTCTTCCCCTTATAAATACCACCCATCACCACCCCTTCTCCTCAAAACTTTTTAGACATGGAACTTTCCCAAAAAAATTATTTCCTTTCCCAATTCTCTCCCATATGTATTGGTGTCTTTGGAATCCTACAAAGACAATTTCAATGTTCCTTAAAGAGTACTTCAAGGAGACAAATTTTAAAAAGTATTATTCTCAACTTACCTATCTTAAATTCATTTGTTATTGTACCTTCTCATCTCCTCCATAACCCAACATTACATGATAAAATAAGTATCTGAAATATATAGTAAAATTATATTTTTAATTGATTTACATATCCTACCCTCCCTTATATTGATTCTTAAACTAATACATTGTTTTTAATATGGTGGGATCACTACCTCCATAAACAATACTCTTCATTTTTCTCCAATGCATTCAAGACAAGTTATAATGGATAAATAATATGATAATAATGATAATTTAACTTATCTCAAGTTATGTTATTTTTTATAGATCACTTAATTAAATAAAATCAATTAGATCCTGAAGATCAGTAAATGAGCCTAAATAAACTAGCCTAAGAACATCAACATTTTTATTAAAACAATTTTCCATATTCTGAAAAAATGAATATTTAAAACAATTTAATTTTTTGAATGTATATAAATAACATTTTATTCAATTTATATTGTTTTAGACCTATTTGATAATAATTACAATAATTATCCACAAGTGATCCATCCTTGAAACCATGAAATGAATGCCCTTGGAACTACAAAATTTAACAATAAGTCTTATTAAAATGAATAAAAATTAATATAATTTTTTTATGTAAAATATATCTAGAAATTTTTTTCAATTAAGTAACTATTGAATATAATTTAAAAAAATACATTAGGTGGAATTATAGAACAATTCTGGAACATAAGTTAAGGGATCTTTGAACCACCCTTTTTCATGGGGTTATAAAATATCTGTTGCTAAATAACATTATCTCTCTATTTAGAGACATGTAATGATTTTAAATTAAATATTTATGTATCTCACATTTATATCAAGATTATTCTTCCTTTCCTTAATTATGTAATACATGTCTTAAGTTCATTTCTCTAATTCCTTCTTCATGAAATATCCTTCAATTATGATACGAGGAAAGATTTTTCAACATATTCATTTCTATGGTTAATTATTATTATTTTTCCTTGTGATTTATTTCTTTTTTTTCACACATGATAATTTAAGTGTTATAACGGGTGCACCCAAATAGTTCTCCAATGCATTGGGTTCTGTTTTTGTGTAATGAGATTGTATGTATGGGATTAAATAGTCAATCTAATCCATGATGGGGATTTTTCCACCATGTTATGTTGTCATGGAGGTTATCCTTGACTTATGCTTATGTAATTTTAAATATTTTTTTCACATTCCTATGAATACATGATCATATGATTCCATTACCATTATTTTATTATTCCATATTTTTATTTATGAGTCTTTCTTTTTTATGATATCATGTTATTAATTTTTATTGATATGCAATGCTTCTCCATTATATTTATTCCCCTACTAGGCTTTGTAGCTCACCCTTTTAATTTATATATTCCTAATGTTATCTTATTTAGTTTTAGGATCTTCAATATATTTACGATCTGATTACGGAAACTAAAATAAAGAAGTGTTATTTTAGTTTCATGATGTTGTTTTATGTACCTAGTATTCTAAAGAAACATCGAATATTTGATCCTTTGGTATAATGTTTTAAATATTTATGTTAAAAATCATGTAATAATATATATATATATAATTTTTGGGTCTCTGTATTTTTTATCAGACGAAGGTGTAGTTATTTTTTTGGATTTATACTGGAATAATTTTGTGATAACCCTAGGTATATGTCTAAGTATATGAAAATATCTTAAAGTATGGTGAAGTTTAGATTAATTAATGTTCATGAACTACATATATTTATTGATATAACAATTAGATGTGTCTCAGGTATTGTTTAAACAATGGGTAAAAACCTGGGATATAGTTTATTGGTTATTTACTTGATCGTCACATGGTGCACAACAAAGAGGCCTTTCCACACAAAAGGTTTGACACTCCCTAAGGATATGGTTTGGAAAAATCAAAAACTATTTATAAACCATTATGAAGCACTTTAGTAGAGTTTTTTGTTATAAAAATTAATGAGTAAATTAAAATGGATAACCAATATTGAAAACTAGAGGCTCATAAGTTAGGTTATAATTTTCATTTACAATGTATCCATTCTTTTTTCATAGTTTTCTATTTTATATAATTTTTTTTTGATAAATCATATCTATTTTTGTATTTTATTAAATGGAGGGAAATAAGAGGAATTGTTCCAACAAACAACATGATCAGCATTGTGATGATTACCCTAATTATAAACCCAACCGGATTGCATTGGGATATAAGAACATAATTCAAGTAATGGATTAGAGGACTAAAGTAATTAATAATAACATGAATCATGTGGAAAACCCTACTTCTCCTAGGAAATAGAAAGTTTTGGTTGAGTATATTATGTGATAAGGCCTCATATATTTATTGTACCATCTAATCCCCTCGTCGTGAAATAATGGATTAACTCCATTGATAATGTATTTGTAGTCTTCTAATTGTTTTCACAAGATAAATACTTGTTGTAACTCCATCATCATGATGGATAATACGAGCTGTGGTGGACACTGATCAAGAACATGAATTATAAAGAACAAATTCATTCCATGGAATATGAAGGATTTATCAAAATATATTTTAATTAATATTTTTCCTAAAATATATATATTAAAACAAATAGGGAGTTCCTCATACTAAAGTTAAAAGTAGATAAAGTTATCAAATAATATATAGAAAATATCACAAGGATAACGAGGTATGACTTTATATTTATTATTGACATTAAACACAAGGTGGAAATTTTCTTTAGTGGTTTAAAGCTATGTCTACAATAAAAATTTTAAATTTGAGACTTTGGATGGAAATGAATAATTTTTCCATTGTTCCCTAAAGATTTAGATAGAGATTGTAGACTCTATGTGGGTTTGTGGACATAGATATTAAATGATTAAAATTAATTTTTCTTTTGTAGGATCAATAGATAATTCTCATGGATGAATTAAAACATAGGTTCACATGTGTCAAAAAAATTGTAAAAATCATTATAGAAACAATCTCAAGGGAACCGAGAGATGCATAAAATGTATAAATTAGGGGCATCAATATAATCAATTCTGCATTGATATAAAAATCCACCTAATGTGATAGAGGAAAATAAGTTTTAAAACCACACTCATTATATATTAAAATGTTTAATTTTAAAGGAAAATAGTCATTATATGAAAAAAAATCACTAATATATGTTTTTTCAGAGATTGTTATGGTAAAAAAACCTCCACGTCCTATAGAGTGAGGAAGAGAATATTATATCACTACTACTAAGGTGGGTCATGAAAATTATTTGGTGACATGTATGTTCTTTTCTCATTAAATAATATATAACATATAATTTTATTATTGTTATACATAATCATTCATATCTTGAAGTTTTAGTAGAACTATTCAAACCCCACTACAAATCAGGGATGTTGAGTTATCTGTGAGAATAGAAAATAGAGAAATTATTTCATCCCAAGTATATAACTCCTCACTAGTCCATGTTTATTCGATGAACCTCCCGAAAAATGCATTTATACTTTATTCATTGGATTTTGATCCAATTTTGGGTATGGATTGTCTATCCTTATTAAATCCAACATCAACTGTCTATAGAGGGAGATCACTATATTTATCCTGAGTCATCCTCTGATTATTTATAAGTGTAAATAGGATGATTAATATCCTTTCTAAATTTCATATCAATTTTGGATACTATTTCTATGTGGGAAATAATATCTAGAAAAAGTCATTGCAAACAATGAGATAATTATGATCAAAGTCATTCAAATTTTGGTGGATTATACTAATGTATTACATAAATTGTTTCATGGTTTTCCTCTTGACTAAGGTGTTGAGTTATCAATTGAAATTATACCAATATCTATTCCCATATTAAATAATCCTAATATAATATACACCATTGTGTCATAAAAATTGAAGAATCATTTATTGGAGAATCTATAAAAAGGTTTTATATCGCTCATTGCTACACCATAGGATGTTCTGGTTCTCTTCATTATGAAGAAATGTGGGTCAATTAACCACTTTATTGATTATCATGAGCCAAAAATAAACACAATAAAGAACAAGTATCCACTTCCATGGATAGAATAATGGTTCAATAAACTATGTGGGGCCTAGTATATCTCTATGTTAGACCATCGATTGGGGTATCACCAATTAAAGGTGATAAACATATATTTCTAAGACATCATTATGAACAAAGTTTGAACACTATGAGTTTATAGGGATTCCATTTAGACACACTAATGATCCATAAATATATATTGATTTAATAAATATAGACTTTAGATATTAAAATGAAAAATCCAATGTAGTATTTATAGGTGATATTCTGATTTACGTCAAATGCAAGGTGGAGGATGAGTTTAACTTGAATATTATGCTGATTGATTTTAAAAAGGAAAAATATATGAAAATTATAGTAAATGAGAGTTCTTGATCAAGGAAGTATCATTATAAGGTCATGTCATCGCATAAAAAAGGTATATATATGGTACCTTTTAAGATAAATTAAATTCAAGAGTGGTCCAGGCATATAACTATTAAGTGATCCACAGTTCCGTTAGACTACAATAGTATTCATGATGAATTTTGAGATACTTATCATGATTATATAACCCACTAACCAAGATGAATCAGTAGTGGGGAAATTATGTATGTACCAATGGCTATAAAGAGAGATTTAAGGAATTGAAAATAGTCATATCACTATACTAGTCCTTACACTACACCTAAGTGGGGAAAGTTACATGGTATATAGTGATTATTTAATTAATGGATTAGGCTCTGTACTAATTTGAAATGAAAAATTGATAGCCTAATCCTCAAGGATGTCGAATATTCATGAGTCTAACTATTCAAGGCATGATCTGTAATTAGATAAATGAATATTCACATTGATATTATAATGGAATTTCCTCTTTGGGGATAAGTCTTTGATTTATATGGATCATAACATCATAAAATATATATTACCATAGAAGGAGCTTAAAATTTTCCAATGAAGATGATTCTAGATAATAAAGGAATATAACTACTCAATCCACTACCACCATGGGAAATAAAATAAAGTGGAAAATTATCTAAGTAGAATGGTTTTAGAAACCTAATCGATGATGATAACTGAAAAGGATATAATAATCATAGACTTACAATGGATATACATGGGAATAATAAATTATGGTATATCAACATTCCTTTATCAAATTATGTCTCATTCATCACCTCTAGAGAAGTAAATGGATGCTCAAAGATATTATGTAGAAATATAGAAGAAGGTGGAAGCTATAAAAAATTAAAATCCTCAAATATCAAATTTATGAATATAGAGTTATATGATTTAGATAATGAATTATCGTCCCATATAATCTTAACATAAATAATGTGCTATTGAAATATGCACATAGATCAACCATTTCCATCCACCCTAGGATCATGAAGATGTATCATAATATCTGAGATCACTATTGGTGGAACAATACGAAGAAATTGATCACAGAAAATATATAAATATTTTAGGTATGTCAAAAATTAAAGAATGAAAAGAAATATACTGGTGGGACGATAATACCATTTCTTATACCTATATAGAAATTGGAAAACATAGCCATATACGTTTTCCCTGGTAATCCAAATACATTAAGAGGAAATAATTATATGGGGATTGTGATGGATTATCTTACAAAGACATCCCAATTAATGACAATATTCGAATAATTCTCACATGATTAACTTATAAGGATGCACAATACAAAAGTTTTGAGGCTTCCTGGAAAACTACTATCAATTATACCTGATCAAGATCCAAGATTTGCCTCTATGTTTTGGAGGAGCATCCAACATATGCTAAAAACTGAATTAAACATTAGTACACTTATCACACCCAAACTTTTTTCCAATATAAGTGGAATATAGAAAAACTAGAAGATATATTTAGAGAATTCTTAATTGGCTTGAATATAGGATGGGATCAACATCAACCTTTGGTTGAGTTCTCAAACAATGATATATTTCATAGATGTATCCAAATAGATCTATATAAATGAGATGCATAACACCTTCATGCTCAGATGAATTTGGAAAATGAAAATTATTGATAGAAAAAATTATTGTGAAAATGGTAGAAAAATTAAAAAAAAATTCAATAGCACATCAGGGCTGGTAAGAGTTAAAGAAAGAGATATTTTGAAAATCAATGATGATTCCTCGAGTTTGTGGCTAGATAAAAGTTCATTCTCCACATTTATCCAGGGAAGAGACATGTGATATTTTTTAAGTAGTGTATGTTATATCCCAAGTACATTGGCCCCTTTTAGATTCTTAAGCTCATCGGGTTCAGGGACTAATGAATATCACTCCCACTAATTGTATCTCTAGTAAACTACATATTCAATGTACCCCTCTAGATAAAGTACATACCAAATCCCTCACAAGTAAAAAATTAATATGTGGTGTGACATGAAAATGATATCTCTTATGAGGATAATCTTGATAATATATTCAAGTATAAAGATAAAATTCTAGACTACAAGACAACTAAACTAGTCAAATTTCTATAGTGAAACCATAAGTTTGATGAGGACACGTCCAAACCAAAGGAATCTATAATTTATAATTACCCAAACTTATTTTCACTATAGTAAGTAAAATGAAATTTTGAGGGTGAAATTTTTTTAGGGGAGAGAATGTAACGACCCAAAATATAATAAATGGAATTGAACTTTATATAATTTTGATGTATATAGTATATATTGTAGTGTAAATAACATGAACCACTTCATAAATATTAAAAAATTATTATATTAATTTTTAAATTATATATTGAGAGTAAAAAATGGCCATAATAATTGAATGTATTCAAATTGAAAAAATATATAAACTAAGATAACATTCATTGGAAAATTTGGATATGTTTGATCCCACAAAATAATCAAACTCTTCAAAAATACTATAGAAATAAATCATAATATAAGTAATGAAATTTTAATATTTAAAATGAAATTATATGTAACCTTTATAGAAAAAAAAAATTGATTGAAGAATGAAAAAATGATGTATTTCTTGAAATTTTGATCGCATATGACCATTGCATCTTTGACAATTAATGAAGAGTAACCTCAACTATGTAAATGTAAAATAATATTTTGGTATCTTATATGATATATTAATTTGATGAAAAAATTAAATAATTTTTTTTAAAATTATAAAATAAGTGTTTTCCTTTTTTATAAAACATATATATTTCATTTTCATTTATATAAGAAATATAATAAAATGAAATAATTATTTTAAATATAAAATGATTTTATAAATTATTAATATGTTCCATTATAATAATAGTATAATTATTTGACCCCTTTATTAATATTTTAGTGTCCAAAAAATTACGATAATATTAATATTGGAATTATCAATGAAATTAGTATTTTATATGAAATTTCAATTTATCATATTCAGAAATTTATTTTGAAAAAATGGATTTTAATTTTTGAATATACAGATAAAAACATTTTAGGTGAATTATTGAATTTTTTTTAAAATATTTGAATTTATGGTGAATTGTGGTATATGATAAAATAAAATATATGTCATTATAAGCTAAATACAAGTATTTTTTAGTAATGAATGATGTAAGAACCAATAAGTTCAATCTCACATGTCCAATTTACTATATATAGTCACAATAATGAATGCCATTTGAAATATTGATCCAATATAATTAAAAAAGTATATAATATTCAAACACCCTTCTCGTCACCTTATAAAAACTACCCCGTCTCCTCACAACTTTTTTCCCATGAAACATACCAATTTTTTCTGATTTCCATTCCCAATATTATCCCCCATGTACAACTATTTATGGTCTCATGAAAAGACCATTTAAATGTTTATTATGTATTATTTCAAGGTGAAAACCTTTAATAGGTATTATTCTCAAATTTCAATTTTTATGTTCATTTAATTTTCTACCTTGTCCTTATCTGTGTCATCCAAAATGATATGACAAATCAAGTATCATAAATATAGCATAATTTTATATTTTTAATTTGATATCACTATTATACCCTCCCTTATTTTTATTTTAATACTAATACATTGTTCAAAATATTGTTGGCTCACTTCCTCCATGAACAACCCACTTCATTTTTCTTAACCTCATTCATGAATAGTCATAAAAATATTATTATGGTTAAATAAGATGATAATAGATTTAATATAACATATTTTATGTTATTAAATATTTTAGTGATCCTTTAATTAAATAAAATGGATTTAGTTCGTGGTTATTGGTAAATATTCCAAAATGAACTAACTAAATTACATTAATGCTTTTACTAAAAAATCATCCTTATTCCAGAACACATATAGATATTTGAAAACATTAAAATTTAAAGATGTATACGAATACATTTTATTTCCCTTATTGAGTTTTAATATATTTTTAAAAGAACATTAATAATTATACGTAAGTGATCTGACCTTGAATCCATGAAATAAATGATCTTAGAACAACAAAATTAATCTTTATGTCTCATTGGATTTTTTATAAATGAACATAATAACACTATTGTAAAAAAAATATATGGAAATAGTTTTTTAAGTAATTAATGAATATATTTTTATTTTATAGGATGATAATTTTATGTGCTAAATTATTCTAGAATATAAGGTAAGGGATCTATCTAATCCACCATTTTTCTTGGGGTTATAACCTTTCTCTATCTAACTAACTCTCTCAATGTCTATATTTAATGAAATTTATGAATCAAAATTATATATATATGGATCACAAATATATTCATATCTAATAACCCCATTACATTATAGGGTAATACATTCTCTATATTAATTTACCAAATTCCTTTATTATGAAATATATTTCTATTATGATATGAAGCAAGATTACAGAACCCATTTATTTATATGGAAAATTTTATGTTTATGAATTAGGGTTGATTTCCTTTCATACAAAACATAATCATGTACATGATATTATGAGGGAACCTATATAGTTATCCAAGGATGTGAGTACTTTTTCTCTCATCTGATGGTGTATAACACCGCATGATTTGATAGTACGTTATTTTTTCAAAGTAATCCAATAACTTGCACTACACACAACACCGTGTTTTAGCTCACCACGACTTACCTAAATAGACATTCAAAAGTTGTTATGAGTAGTAGTAACTGAATTTTCATCTTTATAAAATCCTTATAAGTTTAGAATCCATATTATGAGTTTTTAAGACATAATGTAAGAACAAATTCATTTTTCAGATAAAATGAGTATTTTCAACAAATGCAATTTTACCGCCTTTTGAAGGAGAATCTTTTTTAAATCAAATGTTTGAATCTTTTATATATTAAATATGACAAAATAAACTTAGTATTTAGAATTATGACATATTATTTTAGTTTCAATAAATATGTGGTGTTTTTTGATAACTTTTATATTTGGTTGAATAGTGAAAAATAATAGATTATAATTAAAAATAACTTTTTTAATCAAAATAATTTATAGTGTTAAATTATAATTTTAATGGTTTGGAAGTATAAAAAGATTATATTTTTACCATTTAATCCAATTTAGGTCATTGGACATAATTTCACATTTAAACTGGACATAATCAAGTGTCAATCTTTGGATGGTTATTATTTCTTAAAAACACGCTTTTTGTTTTGACAAGGAAATTAATTTTAAAATAATTTCTTCCACTTCTGTGTTTTGAATTTATAAAAATGTATTCTATATTTAAAATCAGGAGGTCCAAATTGATTAAATAGGTAACTTTTATTTTTAGATATTTTGAATAATTACTTCGGTAAATATTTTATTTACCATAGTTAAAAGGTAAATCCGGTAAATAAGGGTAAAAATTAATATTATAATAACATTACTTTACCCTAACACGTGTCCTATTTCTATTAGATGACACATGTAAGACCATGGGAATATTTGGGTAGATTTTGGGACCCCATATATGTAAAAACCTGGAAATTTCAAGGAAACTTTTTTCTTAATTTTCTTTGGAATTTTACACGAACGCAGTTTCTGACGGTGCCTGATTCTGAGGCCCGGTATGCCCAGAATCAATTTCTGAAGTTTAGCTCGGGTACGTTCAGTGAACGAACGAGTGGGTTTTTATAATTTTTGAACCAGTGCTCGGAATTGAAATTCTAGGGCACCAATGAAACCTCAATGCCGGTAATTTCTTAAGAGTACCATTTCCGAAGGAGCGTTTGCTCGGGAGGAGTTGTTAATAATGTGAGGAATAAAAATAGTTGTTTTACAATTTTATTTTATTTCTTTACTAAGAGGCTTAAGTGATAAGTGAAATAAAGTTGTTTTACAACTTTATTTCTCTCTTCTAACTGGTTTAACTTCCATGTGAGGGAGTTGGGGTGGGACCCACTAAATCCTAACTTCTCATGTTAGGATATTTGTGAGGTGGGTCCCACATGAGCCCCACCCCTTCAAATTCTTAATACTCCCTCTTACGTGTGTAACCCTTAAAAACTCACCATTGATTAGGGTGACTTTCCCTCTACCCACTTTAATTCAAAGACAACACATTAACTTAATTATGTGAGTTATGTGTTTTGAATTTTGAGTTTTTGAAAATGCTTGCATAAGTGAATAAAATTAGGCAAAGCCTTATTTTATTTCAGTTTGGTTTTTTCGGTGGAAATTTGTGTGAGGGAGAATTCTATACTTTGAAGAACTTCATCTTCCACGTTGAAGAACGTAAAGAACGGTTCTTCTCCGACGAAGAACATCGACCCTTCGACTTAGAAGACTCGGCGACCCGGATTCTTCCATCTTCATCTTCCTCAATGACAAGGTAGAAGTCGCCGACCGTGGTGATCATCACCAACGACAACGTACCTTCCTTCTTTATGATAGCAATAAGTGAGGAGACATCGTTTCCTCCTCAGACGCACCCCGACGTCCACGGAATCTACGTCCGACCCCGCGACGATGTTCTCCGCGACACCCGATTTGCGACGTCAAATATCCAAGTAGGGGAATTTATTTTGGTGTTCTCTTATCTTTTGAGAAAAGGACGACGAGCGCGGACCAATCAATTCCAGGTTGATCCGCAGATCGTTCGTTCATGCGGATTGATGTTGAGGATTATTATTTAATTTGTTCATGATTATTACCTTGACGATCTTCATGAAATATGACCATTTTCTATCAATTAACGAGAGGGGGGTGGACTGAAAAAACACGGCCGACCCTCCTTCCTATCATTGTGGGTTTCTTTTGTGGATTGAAAAGGGAATGGCGCGGTGCCTTGGCACCGCACAGAAACGTGCGGCAAGGAATGTGTGGCGTCGTCGTGCCGCGTCATGAAAACGAACAAGGACGCCACGCCATCGTTCCGCGTCGGAGAAACCCAAAGACATTCGCGGACAGAGTCGGGGCATGGCGAAGGGGCGCGGCGCCATTGTGTCGCGCCGGAGAACCACGAAGACGGTGCGTTTTGTTAATTGACGTGCGGATTGACGGGCAACGAAAAACGAAGACGCACGGGCGTTGTGGGATCTTTGCAGAGAAGGTTGGATCCCGGGGTGACCTCTGGCGAAGTCCGTAGGCGAATCGGACCACCAAAGTGTGTCCGTTGGTCTGCGAAAGCCCCTGCCGGCGCGCCGCACCGGTGCGGCGGCGCCGCCGGTCGGGGGCGGCGGCGCCCAGAGCACCACCGGAAGAATCCGTCGCGGATGAAGCCACAACGGCGGATCACGATCCCGCGACCGCGCGGGACTGGAGGGGAGCTGAGGCACGCGGACGGCTGCCGCATCCTCAGGCACGGGCGGCCCCAACCGCGGGGTCGCGGCTCTTCACGCGGGGGCAGCGCTCCCCACACGGTTCGGCCGAACCACGGGCCGAGCCGGGCCGGCTTAGGCAGATTGGTCTAGGCCCTGCGCAGCGGGGCCGAACCGCACCGGCTGGGCCGAAGCCGCACCCGGGTCGGGTCGTCCCGATTCGGGCCGACCCAGGGGGACTCGGGCCGGGTCGGTCCGGGCCCGAAACCCCCGTTTTCAGACCCCTCATGGTCTTTCACCCATATCTTGAGATGTAGACCTCCGATCGACGCACGGTCAGCGGAGATGCGATCCTTGGATCGAGATGGTCATTTCGGTTTATTGCACTCAAAGTTTAGGAACACTTTGGGTTCGGCCGGGTTGGTTTGGATACGAAACCAACCGGGCCCTCGGAGCGGAAACGCTTCTATCTTGAGCTCCGGATGTCCGATTGACATGCCGTCGACATTGATGGATTCCTCTAAGCGAGATGGATCTTTTGGATTACTCTGCTCAAGGTTTGGATGCTGTCGGAGTGCGGTGGCGTTGGTTCGATCACAAAACCAACCGGGCCCCTGGAACAAAAAAGCCAATAACTCACAGATCGGGCGTCTGATTGACGCGCCGTCTGTCTCGTTGAATTCCTCTTGATGAGACGGAACTTTTGGCATACTTCGTCCGAGTTTTTGTTGTTGTTGGATAGTGGTCGGGTTGGATTGTACCCGAAATCCAACCGGGCCCTTGGAACGGAAAAGCTGTTATCTTTCAGACCAGACATCCGTTTGAAAAACCATCAGCGGCTTTGGTGATCACGTTGAGAAATGGTCCCTATGAGTATACCCAATGAGAGTTCGGGATACATTTGAGATACAGCCGGTTTGGTTCGCACACGAAACCAACCGGGCCCCGGGGAAGAAAAGGCTAGTAACTCACAGACCGGGCGTCCGATTGACGCGCCGTCTGTTGCGTTGAGACCCCTATGACGAGGCGGTCCTTTGAGATACTTCTTCGTGGGAATTTCAGATAGTTAGAGTATCGACCTATAGCTCGTGGAGAAGACCCTCCCGGAGACGAGCATACGGAGTACGGAGACCGTGTACCCGACTGAGACCTGACGACTGCTTGACCGACTCAACTTGGAGTGAGTCGACCAGCCCAGTGGACGGAGCACTACTTTGTTTAGGTGCAGACCCATGGCGGACAGAGCACTACCTATGTACTTAGTGTTTTACTTCCACTTGTACTCTGTGGTGTTTTGTTTACTTCTATAAAGGCAATGCCTTCCCAGTTATCGGGATTTACAACTTTGGTGCTAGTCGCCAGCCCCTGGCCTATGGAAGGCGGGCTTGGGGTAGTCACGGCACGGGCCCCAAGGACGGGTTGTGACAAATTGGCATCAGAGGAGTCGGTTCTACCGTAGAACTTATAACTCTGATATTTTATTTCTATAAAGCAATAGTGTTAAGGGTACCGAGTGTGGTCTTCAGTTCAGGGAGTCTAGTGTTGGTGCGAGCGGCCAACGTATCCATACACCAGGACCCTGACAAATGAATTTAGACTTTGTGCACGAAAACACTGATTGCATGTGTGTTTCCAGAAGTTTTATTTAAATATCAGCTCAAACCAGGTCAGCTCACTAGGTATAATCGTTTGACTATGTCACGTTGTTTCTTTCAGGATGCCTTTTCTCGGACGACCAGCTAGATCCCGGAGGGATGTCCATACTGACAGCCTGTCGAGCGACGAGGCTTCGGTACAGGGCCCTCTTGCAGTTGACGCACCAGTGGTACTACCATACGTTGGGCCACCGATGCCACCATCCCCAGAAGAAGGCGATGTATGCCACTTGAGTGCGCTGCACGAGTTCCAGCGCCAGAGGCCACCCAGGTTCCGGGGAGAGACGGACCTGCAGGCGGATGAGGTTTGGCTGGAGGCTGTGGTGAGAGTCTCCAGGCTAGTGGGGATGCCTGCAGACTTCATGGTGATCTTTGCTGCCAGCCTTCTTTAGGCAGTAGCAGGCAGGTGGTGGAACCACTTGTTCCAGTTTTGCGACGGGATGTCCTTCACATGGGAAGACTTCGAGACCTTCTTCAGGGTGGAGTTTGTGCCAGTAGCTCTACACCCCGAGCGTGTACAGGAGCTTCTACCTTTGTCGTAGGGTTTTCGATCAGTAGTCGAGTCATCTATGGGCAGTAGACAGATGATGTAGATGTCCAGGAGGACCAGACCATCAGTTGGGCGATCTCGGGTTTTAGGATCGGTGGTGCGGGGCACCCAGGGTGGGTTCAGAGCCAGGCGTTCCAGAAATAGACAGTGTTACTCTTGCGGCAGGAAGGGTCACCTGGCACGTGACTGTACGACCCCCCCCCCCCCGCATAGTTGATCCGCGGATGTTGGAGGAGCCACTGAGGTAGAAGTAGCGGCAAGTGTTTGAGCAACAGCCGAACAGTGGACAAGGTATTAGATCTCCGGGAGCAAGTGGACAAGAGCGGAACTAGTGGATACGTCCCTTGTACATATAGTACCATATTGCTATTGTATTCGTGTCTTTGTACTATGAGCTGCAATAATAAAAAGACAATTATCTTTGTGATGTTTTATTTCATGTTCTTTTGTTTGGTTGATTCTGAGAAGTCCCAGTTAAAACTATTGACTGGACCCTAACATTAGAGATTTCTACTCGAGGATACCCAGTGACCTCACACTGATGCCGACAGTGTGACTCGACCCGTGGAGGTGAGAGTGACAGTTGGATCTATTGGTAGTTACATCGAGGCCTTACGACGTCATCCATGGCATGAATGAGTCATTCATGTTAGGATTGACTATATTAGGCAATGGGCATTGTTCATCCAGGGGATGAGACCGAGTTTCCCTTTTCGGCAATGGAGAAATTTTAGCAGCTCTTTTATATCGTAGGCAAAAAAGGTGCAGATCATCCAAGAGTGGATGAAGACTTCACATTGCAGTAAGAAACAGGAATCTGGCGCCAGTCTTAGAGACTCGAGCATGTTAAATGTTTCAAGAAGAGGAGGCATTAAGGAGAGATGAGTCTGCGAAGCAGAAGACGTGGAGGCAGAGCTAGGAGAGCAGCATGAGGTGGTGTACATCTTAATATGCTACAACCACCCGCCTTAGTTATCCCCGCCAGGCTCAGGGAGTTGGAGGGCGGAGGAAGAGTGCGACTGCATGCGGTCAAGGAGTGTGACCCAATGGATCTAAAAATGATTGAAGGGATAGTCTGTGTCCACTACTATCTGCTGTAGTAACGGACGTCGATATGAATCATTCCTTGCTTTCACAAATCTTATTATAGAACTAGAGTTTCTGATAAGCCGTGGACTTGACTCTCACATCTATAGATACCTTAGGAGGAGACTCGATAATCACACGTACGCCGACGGTGTGGTCAGACCCTCGAGGCGAGAGTTTCAGTTGGAATCTCTTAGAGCCAGCGTCGAGGCCTTATGACGTTAGTTTGAGTATGGAATGGGAAATAACTGTTCATACTCAAATTGACGGTTTTAGGCAAACATCAGGATGGGTTTTCCTTGGTCAGCGAAAAGGAAACCCCAGGCAGCACCGGACAAACTCTTGCACATGAGGGTGTGACAGATCACTCTTGAGTCAGTCAACCTTACCATCGTGGTAGCTGTCGTTTGAGTTTCAGTTCTAACAGGAATTGGAGACCGCTGGAGTTCAAGGATGACAATCACGTCCTTATACGGGTCTCACCACGATGAGGTTTATGGAAATGTGGCCAAGGCGTCAAGTTATCTCCGAGGTTCAATGGACCTTTCTAGGTCCTCAGCTGGGTAGGTGTGGTGGTTTACCGCTTGACCCATCCACCTCAGTTGCACCAGGTGCATGACGTTTTCTAGGTATCTCAATTGAGGAGATACGTGCTTGAACCTTCACATATCATCGACCGTGAGGAGCAGGACGATGGCGATGGGGTTACTTCCACGGAGGCTCCAGTGGGGATCGAGGATCGATAGGAGCGGATCCTACGAGGATGGTTGATTCCTCGTATGCGCTTTATTTGGCAGTACGGGAATCTCCAGGTAAGCACATGGGAGCAGAAGGCTCACATGCGTGCTCAATACCGCTTTTGTGACCCTAGTTTGTGTTGAAGCATTACGGGGACATAAAGCCCAGAGGTGGGAGTACTGTAAAGACCCAGAAATTTCAAGGAAATTTTTTTCATAATTTTCATTGTAATTTTACACGAACGTAGTTTCTGACGGCGCCTGATTCCGAGGCCCGGTATGCCCGGAATCAGTTTCTGAATTTTAGCTCGGGTACGTTCAGTGAACGAACGATCGGGTTTTCCTAACTTTTGAACCGGTTCTCAAGATTGAAATTCGAGGGCACCGATGAAACCGCAGCGCCGGTAATTGCTTATGAGTACCATTTCCGAAGGTGCCTTTACTCGGGAGGAGTTGTTAATAATGTGAGGAATAAAAATTATTGTTTTACAAATTTATTTTATTTCTTTACTAAGAGGTTTAAGTGTTAAGTGAAATAATGTTGTGTCAGAACTTTTTTTCTCTCTTCTAAGTGGTTTAACTTTCATGTGAGGGAGTTCGGGTGGGACCAACTAATTCCTAACTTCTCAAGTTAGGATATTTGTGAGGTGGGGCCCACACGAGCCCCACCCCTTCAAATTCTTAAAACTCCCTCTCAAGTGTGTAACCCTTAAAAACTCACCATTGATTAGGGTGACTTTCCCTCTCCCCATTTTAATTCAAAGCCAACACATTAAATTAATTAAGTGAGTTATGTGTTTTGAATTTTGAGTTTTTGAAAATTCTGGCATAAGTGAATAAAATAAGGCAAAGCCTTATTTTATTTCAGTTTGGTTTTTGCTGTGGAAATTTGTGAGAGGGAGAGTTATATACTTTTAAGAACTTCATCTTCCACATTGAAGAACGTAAAGAATGGTTCTTCTCCGATGAAGAACATCGACCCTTCAACTTAGATGACTTGTTGTGTGTTTGGTACGCCATCGAGCATAGAATCCCCTTTAAAGTAATATTAATATTTTTTTCACAAATATGGATAAATATAAAATTTTAATATTTTTTATTTACCTGGGGTGTCACATCCTTCCCCCCTTTTGGGAATTTTGTCCTCACAATTTTAAAATTGGGCTTGGAAACTTCATGAAATTCCCACATCGGAACAAGAGTCAGTAATACAATCACTTTAAAATAAAGACAGATAAGTACAAAGGTCACCTGATATAACCCATACTAGGATTCAAAGTATGAAAATATGGACATGGAGGAAAAAACAAAGGGTCATGTTCTAATGGAGAGTGATTGTAAACATTTCTAGGAGAAAGTTAACCACAAGAAAATCACAAACTTGTGATGGGTTAAACGGTATTCGATTCCCCAGTAGGAAAATTTAACAAAAAACATTTCTGTTTTAAGTTACTCTTCACTGAGGAATTTATTTTTGAGCTTAACTAAATCATAATGAAACATACTTACTTGTCACGTAGACTTTCAACTTTTACTATATTTCTTAATCAAAATCATATTTTCTCCAAAAGAGGAGTATTTAGGAAGACTTGTTCCCATTAAGAGTATTGTAATCAACTTCTTGAGAATAACCTAATCCAAAAAATAGAACTACATATTTCTCATGTCATTAGACAAAATCCAAAACCAAAAACCAAAAAGGTTAGTACAAGATCAGATAATCCAGAAAAGGATAACCCTTTATAAAATGAAAATCTATTCTTAATCTCCAAAATTTGTCCAAAAAAACCCAAAGTTCAACGAGGACAATTAGATAAAAAATTTGTCCATAAAATTATTCAAAGTAAACCAAACTAAGATTGAAACAAAAATATTTGAAGGATTTAGTCACATAGTCTTCCAAGTTAAATCGTAGCATTTATCTCCAAACAACATCAGTTGCTCTTAATGTCTCGTATTGAAAAGTAACTAACCTAATCACATATCCTCCATGATAGGTTAATAAATTTCCATAGATAACCAAAAATCAACTTACTCTTAATTTATAAAATCATCTATCTAAAAAGAATAAGTCAAACTAACCAGGTACTTCACGTAGTCCAGTGGTAGGCGATAAATACCAGTCGCACTTTGTTTGTGGGTTCGATTCCCGTAGCTTTGTCCGACGCGACGGGTTGTCACACGGTTTGCGTGTTGTCCTTTTTCCAAAACTATATAATTCTCAAAACTTTCCCCAAAAAGAGATAAAATCTTCAAAAATAATCATAACATATTTTAACCTGAAGTTTATATCATGCCTTTCATTTTCCATCATAACATATAATAACCCATAATTACCTCAAAAGTAAGGATCATATAAACCCTAATGGTTACAATAATAATTATTACCTGAACTTCCACATCGATTGGTCATCTTGTACATGATGCATTACAGAACTTACCAAGGTTCAAATGGTTGATCATGACTCCTTGATAGTTTGTTTAGAACAACGACGAGTTTCCTTATTGAATCCCTCATTACATCCAGTCTCCTGATCAGAGAACCAACACAGTTTCCTTCAAACCTATTGTCACTTTGGTGCCTGCTAGATCCATCCATTCACTAAAAACAGAAATGTCAGTGTGATTAAATAAAAAAAACCATCATGTACTAATGAGTAAGATAAACACTAAGATATACTTACTCATTCACTTTATCTAAAACTAGGACTCATTCTAAAATCCTAACCATTATGGTAATGTAACTTATGCTTAGAGAATACCCTAACCTCTAAAGTTATCTAAACCGACCTCTAATACCAACTATAAGGCCCCAGCCTTAAACCTTACTTAATCTTATTTTATTACAAGATTACACATTGAGGATCTTTTCAGGTTTGGAGTTTTAGAGAATTAGATCATGAATCTTGCATTACATTCCACATTTAAACAAAGTGGTTACATAAAAGACAGTATTCATTTTTCCCATCAACGGAAACATATTTAAAATAAAACATGGATTCTTTCTTGACACATCCTTGACACTATCATCACATCATGTACCTTTCCCTTGACCTGTGAAAAACATTTCAAAAACATGGGATGAGCATAAAAAGCTCATTAAGGGTTAAAAAAATATGGAAAAGAAACATGAGTTCATATATACATAATAATGAAATCATACTTTACCCATAAAACATAGGCACTTTAAAATACCTCAACAAATCATGAATAAATCATAGAAATCATAAGACATGAAAGGTAACTTGAGGCATTCATAACATTCTTACGTAGTGAGTAACCCTCTTGGTTACGTTTGGAATACCCACCACAGTATATTCCCTAAATCTCTTCGGAGAATCCTTAACGTTTCACTCCTTCGTGTTACCCAATGCATTGGAGAGCTATATCAGGCTCACCTGCCCTTAGTTTATCACAGAACCAACCATCTTCATAACAATTCCCAAGAACCATAACATAATCTTATCACATAAAACATGCATAAAGGAAACATAACATTTCCACCTTTCAATAACAATATATCAATACAACACATTGATATAAAAACATTGTGAAAACCATTTTCAATACCAAAATAAAAGAAATGTAAAACATGGTATTTATTTTTCTTTTAAAAAAAGGTTTGGCTTGTTGAGAAAGCCGAAACTCAAATAATGGTCACAGCAGTGGAGAAGTCATTGTCGCCGCATACGTATGACAAAAACATTCTCTTTTGTCATTTAGTAAAATGCTTCGTATAAAAAATATTCCATTTTGATAAACGTAAAAGTAAAAGGGGTTTATACATCATATAAAAGAATGTTGTGTATAAAACAAAATATGCCTCAATGAAAGAAGATTGAGATGAAGTCCCATACAAAGACGGTATCCTTGGTTTAAGGATAAATCAATTACATAATTATGTGTGACAAACGAATACACCAAATATAAGTGGGTATTAAGTGTAAAAATATCAGAGGTTATTCACACATATTCATAGAATGGCATATTCAAGGAGTATATGTTTATCCAAAAGAATCAAATTTGGGTTAAGAAGTTCACTTGCAAAAATTCTAAAGCCTAGCGGCGTCACTTAAAAATTCAGAAAAAGAGTTGATGAGAGATAAAAAGGGTATCTCATCACTTGGACATAAAATTTATATCGATAAGGATATATAAGAACATATTCCAACATAATAGTATGTGAATTAAAAGACATAACAAAAGAAGTCTTTTAAAAGAGTAGGGTGAAAGGATCCCTTACCGACTTGGGTATCTTTCGAAACATACACCCCATTGAAGAAGGGGCATACAATGAATTTGTAAATACTCATTAATGAAATTATATTACACAAAGAGTATAATAACGGGAAGTACATACACCACTCATAGGAAATGGTTGAAATGTAGCAAAAATCTCACGAGACTAAAAGTGAGATGAAAAATCCCTTACGAAAACTCGACAGCCTAACGACGCCACTTAAAACTTCCAAAACTAGATTGATGAGATCAAATAGGGTCACTCATAATATTACAATAAAATGTACAGAAATAGGAATATAAAATAACATCCCCCATAATAAAAAATAGTATCCTAAAAGAAGTGACATAAAGGAGAGTACTTAAAAGAAAGGGAGAGGTTAGATCTCTTACGAAAATTTGGCATCCTAACGGCGCCACTCAAAACGTCCAAAATGGATTGATGAGAGAAAATAGGGTCTCTCATCATATGAACATAAAACGTAAAGTAGGAGTAATATAAAATAACATCCCAATAACAAGAAATATTATCTTTAAAAGGAATGACATAAAAGAGTGTACTAAAAAAAGAGAGGAGTAGGATCGCTTACCTCAAGTCCAACTTGTCTTGTTCATTTCTTTATATTTCTGAATAATAAACTTTGGTCAATTTATAATTGATTAAGGACATACTATAAATATTATTATTCAGTTCATATGACATATTTTAATGTTATAATAATTGGTTAATATTATTAGTTCATATCAGACGTTTTTGTCGATGTTTGGTACAAGAGTCAAAAATTAAACTTGTTGGAAAATAATTTTCCATGTAGTTATAGGTACATCATATCCAGAAAATTATTGATGTTTTAAATATCATATATATCCATTATATATTCATTTTATACTATTCCATAGTATTTGGAGATAAAAATTAAAATCACCGTTCATGGAGACGGTAGGCCATACGTACGCATGAACGCTACTTTAATTTTTTTTTCATATTAATGGAATTAAAACAAAATGAGATATATATATATATATATATATGTTATAATTCCAGAATGATATCAGTAATTTAGATGTAATATATTTCATATATATCCATCATATATGTGTACATATAATAGTACATAACCTTTTGAGATAAGAAATGAAATGTACCGTTCATTGAGACGGTAAGTCGTACGTACGCATGAATGCTACTTCCATTTCTATTTCATATTTAATGGAATTAAAACATAATGATACATAATATTACTTTAATTCCAGTAAGGTATCATATATAATATCATTAAATATATCCTTTATACGTACCACATATGGTATTAACGAATCAAATCACTTTGAGGGGGCGGTAGTCCGCACTTCCTTAAATGAAGATATCGTGTTTACCCATAATGGAAACCATAAATGAAAAATAAATAAGATTAGGTAAAACATAAACATATTATATATCATATATAAATATATTTTCATCTTAATGGCCACATTTGAAGGTGTTATAAGAATGTTGAACAATCATCGTTTCGTGAGACAGAAATTCGCCATCCACAGAAATAGTATGTTCTTTAACCATTAGATGTAGGTGCGTGTAAGTGTAGCTATAATAATTATTATAAAAACATACTATTATATTTAATATAATTTATTTGTTACAAAATAAATGAATAAAAAGAGTTTATGGGGTTGGAGAAGCAAAATAAAACATAAGAACACAAGAGATGACACTACGTTTAAATTGGGTAACTCCTTTTGATTTGAGCTCAAAGGCTTCCTTGGGAAGACTTATTCCCAATGTGAGGATTCAAGGAGTAAGAGAGGGATGTGTAGAGACAAAATGGGAAGTGTTTGGCTGAGCCAAAGGCTTTGGAAGTGTGGGTAAGGTGGTAGAGGTGGGGGCATTTTATAAGAGGAGAGGAGGGCCACTCTCGGAAAGTAAAGAAATGTTACTTTATTTTAGAATGAGTTTCGGATTTTAATGGTCCCACATTGATGTTTTTCGAGGATAAGGTGATAAGGGCTCTAAATACACCCATACAATAGGTTTTGGACAAGTGTAGGTCTTATATTTTACATTATCTTTCCATTTTATTTAAATAGTTAAATAATGAGGTCATCGCTGCATCATCATGATGTCATAAATAATTTACTTTATTTAATGTCTAAAAATTATAAAAAAAATACTATGATGTAGTAAATCTTTTTATATTTCAAATGAATATTTATAGTAAAAATTTAGACTTGTATAACCCCATGTAAAAATTGTTTTAGTAAAACATCTCATGTCTGTTTCATTTTTACTTTAACATTAAATAAAAAGTTATTTATATCATTTCCCAAACAAAGTGGCTCCATGGGGTACCCAAGTTGACCCATGGATTTTCTTGTTCGGACAGGACATATCCAATGAGGGTAGGACATGTTTCATGCTCATCTCATATTATTAAAACAATTTTTTTGCCTTAAACCATACTAATTACCTCTAATCGCAATTAAAAACTTAATAGGTTACTATTTACCAAAAAATTATTTTAATCCCATTGAACCCCATTTTACTTCTTAATGACAACCATGTATGTTGGATTTCTAAATTCAAAACACAATGATGGAAAAATTTCATTTAAATGGAGAATCAGTTTTATAAGTACCACTTAGTGGTTTCACTATTCATCAAAAATTAATGTTTTTCAGAAAATTACCAAAAATTAACCCTAAGCTATATTTGATATTCCAAATTCAAAAATGATGTCTATTTTGAAAAATTAAAAACATATTAGTTGCATTAATTAATTTAATAATTAATTCCTGTTGTCAGAGCAAATAGTGTGTTTTTATGAAACAATAAGTATCAACAGATTGACACTAGTTTAAGTCCAATTTCAATGTGAAATTAATTATAACGACCACTATTGGTTTAAATGGTAAAAATATATTCTAATTTCACTTTAAAAAAAATTCAAAAGATAATATAATCATATAAATAAATTAGATTAAAAAGAGGTTTTGAATTAAAATACAACATTTTTCACTAGTCATTAAATATTGAACTTTTTCGGAAAAATACCAAAAATTTACACAAAGTAAATTTTGATGTCCCGATTCTAAAGAAGAATTTTATTTTGTCAAATATAACACATAAAATTTTCAAAAAGTGGATTTAAAATAGGTTCTCCATCAAAAGGTGGTTAATCGACCTTTTAAAGAATATTAGAATGTTTACGCTTAAAATTGGATTCATTCGCATTTTTAATCCTCTAACATTTATTGTAAAAAGTAAAAATATTTGACAAACATATATAATAATTTTGTAGTTAGTTCTATTTATTCCCGCCATCACAATAGCTAGGCGTTAACTACCATTTAAAATACTATTATTTTATTATTAGAGTGCAACGTAAGATTCCCAAGAAACTCGTTGTTGCGTGTTGGGTACGCCATCGAGCATAGCATCCCCTTTAATGTAATATTAATATTTTATTCACAAATATGGATAAATATGAAAATTCCATATTCTTTTTTTACCTGGGGTGTTACAATGAATGTAATCAATAAGGTTTTAAGGAAAAATTCAGGGTGTTACCATGTTTTAAAATAATACATGATGAAGGTGTTCACATGTTATTACGTGGAAAAAAGGATCTTTATTGTGTTTAACTTCCTTATAAATTTTGAACTATGAGTTTGGATAGAGGTATTTTGGATACTTCTAATGGTTTTAATGGATTATGTTTGAAATTGGATACAATTGTTAAGTTTATTTTTGGTTTTTTATAAAAAGGACCACACGGAGACCGTGTGACAACCCATCGTGTCAGACAAAGGAGTGGGAATCGAACATATAACCATAGTGCGATTGGGATTTTTCACCTACCATTGGACTATGTAAAGTCCTTGGATTGCATAATGTTGTTTATTTTTTTAAAGGGACTGATAGTTGAATTATAAATTTATTTTTTTGTAACCCTATACAATTAGGATAAATAGAATATGTTTTTTAAATATTTTGGAGTGAAAGTTGAGTTTTTGGTTGGAATTAGTTTAAGGATGAAACTTTACTTGTCAAGTATATATATATATATACAATTTTTTTCTTCTTATTCTATGGGTAAATTAATTATTAAACATTAGGGAAGGGATCTTAAAACCAAAAATGAGTTATCCTAATACCTTATGTTTTGTTGAATCGATGGTATTTCAAATCATCATATATTGATGGATTAGAGGCCCTCAATTTAACACTTGTTCATGATTCATGACCTCAATCACTCTCTATAAATATTTACAATTTACCTCAAATTATGTTTCTCTAATTGCCAACAATTTTCTTCTAATTGACATCATAATTTGGTGGTGACCCTTTCGTTTCCCTTTTCCTCTAATTAAGACTAAATTTTATTTACACAATTTCTGGTGTGGGTTTTCCCACAAAGGTAATTTCTATTTTCAACCTTGTATTTTCAAAAAACAATATCAAATTGAGAGGATAGAATTTATTTAATGAGTGAATAATGTAACACCCCAATATTTCATAGTACATTATTTCTTCAATGTAATCCAATAACTTGCACTACATGCAACAATGAGTTCTAGTGCACCATGAGTTACCTAACTAGCCATTCAAAAGCGGTTATGAATAGTATTAATTGAATTTTTAACTTTATAAAATCCTTATTAGTTTAGAATCCATATTATGAGTTTCTTATACATAATGTAAGAAAAAATTCATTTTTTCAGATAAATGAAGTGTTTTTCAAAAAAATGTACTTTTACTGCAATTTAATGGAAACCCTTTTTTAAATTCAATATTTAAAACATTTATATATTAAATTTGACAAGATGAACTTATTATTTAGATTTATGACATAAGTTTTTAGTTTCAATAAATTATTGGTGTTGTCTGATAACTTTCATATTTTGATGAATAGTGAGAAATACTATATTTTAACTGAAAACAACTTTTTTTACCAAAATAATTAATAGTGATAAATTATACATTTAATATTTTGGAAGTACAGAAAGATTATATTTTTACCATTTTATCCAATTTTTTTCATTGGACATAATTTCACATATAAACTGGACATAAGCAAGTGTCAATATTTTAATAGTTATTATTTCTTAAAAACACGCTTTTTGTTTTGAAAACGGAAATTAATTTTAAATTAATGTATACCACTTCTGTGTTTAGAATTTAGAAAAATTGATGCCATATTTATAATCAAGAGGTAAAAATTGTGTAAATATGTAACTATTATTTTTAGGCATTTTGAATAATTACTTCGTTAAATATTTTATTTAGCATGGATAAAGGGTAAATCCAGTAATTGAGGGTAAAAAATAATATTATAATAATAAGAAATTACCCTAACACATGTCCTAAACCTATTAGATGATACATGTCCGACCATTTCAATCTTTGGGTTGATTTTGGGACCCCATGGAGCCACATGTAAGTGATAATGACACATTATATTAATTAAGTTAAATTAAACACAAAAATGACATAAGAATATATCTTTTAGTAAAAAAAAATTTACATAGGATTATACATGTTATCTCTTCTCTTATAAATATTAATTAGAAATGTAATAATATTTAATCTATAATGGTATTTTATTTTTAAATTTTTTGACATTTCATAATTAAATTTATTTTTGACACAATGATGATGTTGTATTTTCTTAATTAATTAAAGAATCTAATAATTGATATTATAAATACTTAAATAAATATAATTTAATAGTTTTGATGCCATAAAAAAAATTTATAGGTTAATATGATATATAAGGATTGATTAAATGCATTTATTTCTAAGTGATAATGTTGTTAGGACTTTAACAAAAATCAATTATTAAATAATCTTAAAATTGACATAAATGAGTTTTTAAAACAAGTACAATATTTTTGGTTGATATAATATTTTTAAAAGTATAAGTTTCCGCAAAAGGGCCTAAATAATATTATATGTTTTATTAATGAACTTATTGGGGTTCTCTTGGATGTTTATGGTATGTTTATTGACCATATATTATCAAAATACAAAGAGATGTGGTAAAAGTCAAACAATTTAACTAAGAGTTAAATATAGAAGATAAGGTTAATATAGTGACACAAACATATCTAAAACCTATTGGTTGAGTGGTTTTAGACCCATCGTTAAATTACCTTTTAAATACTCTGCTTTTGAACCATTATAAACAGAAAATTATTTTATTATAAAATAATATTTCTTGCTTTTCTTAAGGTACCCTTCACTCCACTTAAAAAAGGGACTCACCATTCTCTCTAATTCACACCTTCAAAACCTTTGGGATTGTCTGAAACTTGCCCAAATACCCTCTCAACTATCCTCACTTAATACTAGAGGCCTTCATTTAGTCATAAATCCAACCTAAGGATCCCTTTTGATCAAATAAAATGGAAGAACATAAAAAGGAGGAAATGATTTCACCACCCTCTTTCAAGTTCCTTTATTCTTCCACTTCCTCTTTCTTTGTTGTTTCCATTCTAAAATGATAACTTTGGTATCTTATATATAATTTTATTTTATTATAAATATGGCACAACCATATTCATTATTTTTTCCATCCTTTGAAGGACATGTCACCATACGTGTGTACGTACGACTTACCCTCTCTACGTCATGGTGTAATTGTTATTCGATACATTATTATTCGGATGGGTATAATAATGATGTTTAATTGTGTAAATAATAAATATAACATTATAATGATTCTGTATATATGATATACCATTCAATTATATATTATTTTAATATCAAAAGAATGATATTTTCGCTCGTGCGTACGTAAGGATTACTGTCTCCATGAACACTATGAGATTCGTTCCCCATCATATCCATTCAAGACTAATATTCATTTGAGGATTAAAAATAATGTTTAAAGACTTGATATAATTCTAGATATTAATAAGATACATCCCTTCCCTAACAAACATGACTCATAACAAATAATATAAAGGAAAACAAATCCGTTAACACATGAAACGACGATAATACTAAGATATTATTAGCAAATAAATGTTAAAATATCATATATGATATCATATTAATGTATATTATTCTTTTATAATATAATAACAATTATTTCACAATTATACAGGAGGTTATCCTACCCTCGACCGAGGAAAAGTACAAGGTAATGGATTTCTAATCTCACATTTAATTCCGTGAGATTTCCATTATTAGCCACATATTTATTGCATGTGGTGTATTGTGTACTACAATTTGACATATATATTAGCATGATTCTAATTATAATCATGGTATTATGTGAATTATTTGGTGGGTATTGCCTTTTGGTCATATAACACGATTGATTACAACGTGGTAACAATTAATTCAACAATCTCTTTATTATCTAAGGATGTTTTTACGTAAGTATCTACTGGGACCTCTTTATCATCCACATCCATGTTTCTTAAAAATTTATTACAAAACATTTTTACTATTTAAAAGACTATGGGTTAACGTAATTTATACCATTGTTTGAATTTTAATAAAATGGTTTGAAGAGAATCATTTTTTTTGTTTTTCAAACAAAGTACCTTATGACCTTTTCCACAAAATTAAGGTATGAATGTTTTTTAACTTATACAGTGGGTGCAGCTATTTTCCACCATCATAACATTGTCGATGATTCTCTTACAAGATTATAAGAATATTTTTAAAATAAATGTTTTCTTTTATAATTAGGTAACATTAAATGATTTCAAAAAAAAGAAAGAGATATTTCTCTAAAATAGTTTTGATTTCATCTATATCAACATCCTTTGATGGATTTTATAGTTTTTTGAGGTCGATTAATTATGATACAAATCTTCCATGTTTTATTGAAGGTTTTATGATATGTTTGACTTTGGATGTGTTATTTTTATGACATTCATGGTTTATGGACAAAGTATTGAAATTTTGTATTCTAGTTTTAATACGAATGTTTATGTTATATTTCATCCTTTTCATATGAGGAATGCATTGGACTTAGTAAGTGACAGGTGGAGCCCGTTATAGCACTTCGATGCATCGGTAGGTCTCATGAGACAACTAGATGTGGAATTGGCCAAGTCCTTTCCCAATTTGATATATGGTTGTTACTGAGGGCTTAATCATTTTTAGATATCTTGGCTGAGGCCTTGACAAAAAAATTTTGAATTTCCTTCATTATAAATTCCCTCATTATGAAAATAATATTAATGGAACAGGTGGTCATTCCTCCAAATCCATTTTTTTCATTTTCTAAAAAGTCGCTTTAAGGATTAGCGGTAACCAAACATTTCAAAAATGTTGAACAAAAAACAACATGGCGTCCACGAACTTCAAATTTCAAAATTCAAACTTCACCATCACCCATATATCATCTCGACTCATGTTCCTTCCTAGAGTCATACACACATCATGTTGAATGTCCAGAACATCATCACAATGCTGGTGAGAGAACTTCACCGTCTTCTCACAGGAGTCCGCATCATCATCATCATTGTCATCATCCTCAATCCATTTTCAAATCTTCGGTGAGACCTTCCATCAGAGTTCGTCATCACCGATAAAATACCTTCATCATCTCCTTCATCATCAACTAACACTACTTCAATCGCCAAATATCATCTTATACAAACCGCATTAAAACACCACCATTGTGGACAGCCACCATCCACCACCATAACAAAACTAGAACAAAACCATACCAGATAATATATCCTAAGCTTGACCATACAAACCTCATAATACAGATCCAAATCATGTCATGTAGTAAGCATATTCGACCGCCAAAACCCACCTCCCATAACCTCGATGAAATGCTGCTCCAGAACCAACTCGGAGAGGAGAAGAGGGTCGTGGGGTCTGGGTAGGTAAAAGAGAAGTTGATACCTCTGCAATGGAATAACTCCAGGACTAGATCCAGAAGACAAACCAAGAATAATCTGACATGAGAGTGCTTGAAACACCTCGACCACCAACCCATAAATCCCAAAACCACAAACTATCATTCTCTCCAGATCCGACTTGGAGAGGCACGAAGGAACAAGAGGTCAGAGAGGGGAAGAAGCAGCCTGGGGCTTTAGCAACCACCATCGTCCCTATGAGAAAAACACTAAAAGGCTGCACCACCCGAAATAAAAGATCGATTCCATGAACAGAGGAAAGGAAGAGATGAAGGGAAGGAGAGGGATTGTCAGGCCGATGAGCCATTGACTTCGAAGAGGAGGGTTCCGGGAGGAAACCATGATATTGTTTTATTATGCAATTATTTACTCATCTCATATTTCTACCCTAAAAGTATTTATTTTTGTTATTGTTATAGGCGTGTGGTTTCAATTATTCACCATGCTTAATATTTATGTTATCTTTTGATATATTTCTTACCCTTACTGAGTGTTTGAGCTCACCCCTTTCTTATGTTTCATTTTCCCAGGATATGAAGAAGTTAGTTATGAGTGAATTTCAAGCATAATATAGGAGGCTTGGATATTTCTAATGGAATAAATTCTTGTTGTATTTCTTTTTAAGTTGTAAATTTTAACTTATGTATGAATCTTGTTTCTAATAACACTAAACTAATTTGTCTTTCGAGTCATGATTTCCTTTTGATGAAGGCAATGTCTTGTAATAATGCACCGACTCTGGGTAACTATGGTAGGGGCGTTACAAGGTGTGTATTGGATTATTCTACAATATGATTATTCATAAGACTTCGTCTTTGGGATATCATGTTAAGCCTTTTGATTGATATGTTATGTTCATCTATCTTATTTAATCACATAATGGATTAATAGCTCACCTATTTGTTTTAGGTATTCTCTAGGTTATCCTATGATTATTAGGAGCATAAATGGATATATGAGTAAATTTGGGAGATTAAAATAATGAATGTTCATTTTAGTTTGGTGTTGTGGTTTTATATACCTAGTCTTTCAAAGACAGTGTTATTTCTATCCTTTGAAAATATTTAATGGATATTTATGTTAAAAATCTTATAATAATACATGTATATGTCTTGGGTAACTGCCACACACCTTCCTTGAGGTGTGATAAGAACTATTTAATTTTCATGAGGGTGTAGTAGTAGTAGTAAACAAAGTCATGTCCAAGGAGTAGTTCATAAATCTAGTTTCCAAATGTGAAAAAGTATTAAGTAAAATAAAATTACATGGACTATAAAAAAATAACATGGAATTATAAAAAAATTTATTCAGGTAGATAACTAATCAATGGTCAAGTTTTTATAACATATTTTATTTTTATCATAATATTTTCAAAATAAATCTTCAATTTTTGTTAATTTATTAAATGAGTGGTTTCACAATCTCTTTGTAAGCACCCGGATCAGTATTTCAGGTATGGATCTTATTTCAAGTTGATTTTTAAGAAAAAATGAGTTTTTTAGGAAATTTTATAAGTACACTCCGTGTACTCATGAGTACATGTCATGTACCTAGTTTCCACGTATAACCATTTACTGGTCGTGTAATGGCCGAGTAAATGGTTATGTGGGTGACCTGATAGATCGCCTAATTGGGGGACCTTTGAGGCTAGTACATAGAGTATTCATTAAATATAAACACCATGTGCTTTTCTTTTTATTTGATAAATTATATTAGTAACATGAATCATATCCAGAACATCTTTCTTCTTCTCATGTCTCATATAGGAGAACGACGTATGGCCAATAATGTTCGACCTCCTTCCATTCCCTCATCTAAGCTCTGATTGAGACATCGTCAGGTGCGTTGGATTCCCACCAGTGAGTTCTCTCTTTCCCTAGAGCCTCTCTTCTTGATTTCTCCTCTCTCTTGAGTTATCCAAGGTATAACTATTTTGACCTTTGTGTTGATCTAAGTTGTTCTAGTCCGATTCAAGGGTTGACGTTCAAGAGTGTTCAACCTACAACATCGAGGTAAGTGGTTTTTGGCTTTATTTGGTTTTCTTTGGATTATATATGCTTCAAGTGTTGAATAATATTGTTTTAGGTATTGTGTGCTTTAAAACTTAACCCTATTTAATGCATGTTATGGTTTGTATGATTGATAAAGGGTTATTGGTTATGCATAATGTTTACTACCTTGTTTATGGAGGTGTTTCACATTTTTTTGGTTATAGACCTTGTGTCTAGAAAGCATGTTAGGCTTATTTGTTTTCCTTTCCTAGTGTTTTTATGATGGATTTTTTGTTTATATGTAATGATTTTGTTTTGCATTATGAAACTATGACCAAGGGGAATTGACTATCAGAGCTTCCCGAAGTAGGCTCTTTTAAATTTGAATTGTAATTATTGATGACCAGATATGTTGACTGTGAGAGCTTCCATGGGTTATTGAATAGCAGGGTTAGGTTGTGGGAGATACCCAAAGAGTCCTTATTAAATAAATGTTGGACCACAAGGCATTGACTCTGAGAGCTTCCAGGTGGTCATTATAATACAGAACAAGGGGGTATTGATCATGAAGGCTAATTGGGTGGTCGTTTGTATTTGAATAGTGCTATGTGGGACCAACGGGGTTAGACTATGTCAGCTTTACTAGAGGGTCTTTATTATTATTGAATGGGTGACATGTAAAACGCGAGGGGATTAGATAGTGAGGTCTTTCCCAGAGGGTTGCTTATGAATGTTTTACTGACTGTGACGAGTCTTCCAAGCCAATGCCCAAGCTTAGATTCTTTCTTACATGATTATTATATACTATTTTGAGATGTATGTTTTCCATTGTTATATAGAGGGATACAAATCTTAGGCTAGATCCCAAGGTTAAATTATTAAAAAAATTGAATAATTTATAAATGAAAATTAATGTAATTGAAAACTGTAGGATTGTTTACTTTTGAGTACTTTCTAGTTTATTTATTAATTTATGCATTTTACCAGATATATATATTCAATGATAGTTAGGAACAGATATTTTGGTGGTTGCCTACTAGGATTCACCTCACACCATGTTGGGGTCATTCTTTTCAACCCAAAAATTATTATATGGTCACAGGTATAGATAAGGGAAACACCCTTCTTCGTTAGGTAGTTGATTGCATATAGAGATGGAGAGCATGGGACCAAGCCGAGGCTAGCGATGCCACAGGAGGTTACTAGTTTTCTTTGGTATTTGGTTTTAGTGCTGTATTTTCAGAATTGCCACATGTTTGGAGGCTTTCCAGGACATATGTGATGTGCATAAATAATATATGTGCTCTAGTTTTTTACAAACTATCAGTCTTACATTTTTTTTACTTTTTTGTATTTTATTACTGCCTCAATTATTGTTTACTATTTATTTCTATTGTGTTATTCTTCCAATGAAGGTATATTTTTTCCACTATCACACCCAAGTCCCATGCTGCATGTTATCACCCTCTGGAATTTGGGGAAATGCACTTGAGGCTATGTGACTGACCATGTATGGGGCACCTTTGGGTGGCACTCAGATATGGGACATTACAAAGTGGTATTAAAGGAGTTTATTTTCTGCTTTCTCTTACTATTCGGAGCATATATACATGGATAGGAAGAAATATGTAGTTGGTAATAACATGTTCCTGGGATTATCTTACGCATGTATAGGGAAAATCCAAGTTACCTTGAATATTGTAATTTTATGGTTTTGCAATTGTTACAGTTGATTTGATTTCACTATTGGGTGATTCACATGTGTGTGTGTGGTTATCGTTGATATTATTGAGGTTCTCGTTCCATTGTAACTCAATGATATTAGGGTATTCCATCACACACAACATATAGGCACATGATTGAGATCACATTCATGCATTATTGTCATGTCACTTAGGGTTCATTTCTGATTGCATGCTATTGTGATAGATGTTGTGCTAGATATGTATGCTATTGTGATAGATTTTGTGATAGAATACCTTCTATTTTAATAGTTTTTTGGAAATTTTAATGTTTCATCTGGATGGACACCAAACATTGGTCCTGAATGTGTTATGGGCCCTCTTGGATCAGAAATCGGTGTATCATGTTGAAATTTAATTTAATTTTGTCAAGTTTTAATGTGAATAAGGATGACATACATTGATTCGTGGGATTATGGGTTCTCATGAGACAGAATTTTTCATGCCATGGACAAAATTTTATGTTATAAGGCTTCTAAAGAAGTTTTAGATGATTACTTTCCAAAAACCCCAACAACACGGCATGTGGTGTTTTGAACACACACCATGTGTTATTATATTTTGGAAGAAACAAATTTTCTTAAGCAGATTCCATATAGTCTTTGACCGTGTGACTGACTATGTGAGTAGAGACATTGGAATGGAAAACATTTGGTAGAATACACCATGTCTAGATTTTACACACCGTGCGTAGAGAACCACATATCTTTTCGTGTGACAAATGACATCGATGGTTCAAACCTAGGTTGTAAAAACTGGGTATTGTCGAACGTGTAACCAATCTTTTGACTAACAACTATGTTGGTTGGAACTGAACTAGTACCCATTGTGTCTATAGTGAACACACTATGTAGTGTTACCCAAGAGGGAACTATGTAGTTCTAATCATGTATAATAACATGGTTATGAGGAAAAATTCATGTACAAGATGTGTCTCTTAGGAGGAACACACCATGTGTAGGGGTGTTACATGACCAGGTTTGGAAGTGGTACAAACCTATGTTGAAACATAAGGGAACATGCCATGTAGTGGTTCTACACACTATGTAACATTATATTGTAAAATTTGAATGTTTCTTCCCATATTCCTTTCTTGAACTTCTATGTTCTTTTCCTTGATAATCTTAAACTGAAGTGTGTTCTTGACCATAAAGATTTAAGCCACCAAGACATCCTCCGATTGTGTGCCAGGTTCAGTGCGATGACCTGACACAAAAAAGGATATATCTGGGACTACAATTAGATCCTATCATCATGCTTCTCTTATCACCTATTGTTATACCAGACACAAGTGCGTATGAGAAGCTATGTGAAGGATTTTTTATTATGTTACAGTATTTCCAGGGAACACCGCATCATCACCCGTCTAGGGCAGATCTGGCATGGGTGTGCCATCAGCATCATCCTTCCACTTTTTTGATGGATTGGGGACCACATGTTGTAGAGTCATGATTGGAGTCCATTATTTCTATCTTTGAAAATCTTGAAGTTTCTCTGGAGATGAGGGTGAATCTTTCTATATACATTCTATGTGATTCCGCCAAGAGATATGGGATATTATCTCATAGGGGGGACGTCATCGAAATATGGTTTGGGAAGATTTCCAAAGGATATTCTATGATTACTTCTACAACAAGATATTGAGGGCCAATTGAGACTAAGAGTTCATACATCTGGAGTAGGATGCTCTTTTAATGATGGATTACTCTTCCTATTTCATAGAGATCCAGTGCTTTGCACCTGTTCTGGGAGTAAATGTGTTATCTTTAGCTAGGCAATTTAAGGAAGGTCTCGGGTATGAAATTTGATCATAAGTAAATGTCTTCAGGCTAACTTTCGTGAAAGATATAGTAAACCAGGCGATGATTACCGAGCATAATCTGAGGGTTTTGGGAGCTATGAGCTATGGCAGTTCATCATCTAGGGTCGGTACCCCATCAACGGATACCAGGAAGCATTGTAGTGAGTATTCATGAGATGGTTCTTTTGGAAGTCAGTTGGTATGCTACTAGTTCCAGAAGAGTGATCATATAATACAACATTTCTCGAGACACCTAGTTGAGTGTCGATCTTTCATCAAGATGGGTCAACTTCAACATTTTTCCGTGTTTTCCACACTAGTAGATGGTGATAGGGGTTCTTTTATGAATCAATATTTAGGAGTAGGACCACCAGTTTCTCATTAGTCAGGGAACTGGAGTTCATCCGGCCGTTCTGGATAAGGAGGAGGTCATGGTCACTATAGCCAGTCAACAGGCTTTCAGTGACAATAGGGTGGATCAGCTCAGGGTAGTTAGGAAATTTAATAGGTTTGTGGTCGAGGTCATACTTTTACAGTGGGGAATACCTAGTAGGAGAAAGATCATAGACCCTCTTCAGTTACAGGTACAATTCTAGTTTCCTCTGTTTAAGCTTCTTGTCTTTCTGATACAGGGGATTCCCATATTTTAAAATCTATTGTTGTTGTGGAGTGACATAGGATATGCGAATTTTCTTATAAGGATGTTATGATGCAAGACACTATGTTAGAGATTAATACAACTAGTGTAAATCAATGTAAGGAGTACCCTCTTGAGGTTGGTGGGTTTCACTTCTTATGGAAACTCTATGTCTTAGAGATGATAGGGTTCGATGTAATTCTCGGAATGGACTAGTTGGTCTACTTCAAGGACTCTGTTGAATGCTATCGCTACAGGGTGAGTTTCACATCACCATAGGGCTGATTTTTTCTTTGAAAGGGTGAATAGGATGTCTAGGGGAGAAAATATGGACCTGAGCATCATGGGTTTAGAGGAATTACAGCCTTGATTTCTAGTTTATATATAGATGAACAAGGGGCTTCATTGATATACTTTTTTACAGGGGTGGATCATTTTTGGGAGGTCATTACAGACAACTTTTTAGGTTTACCTCTAGAGTGAGAGGTAGATTTCCTTATTGATCTTGTTCTAAGATTGTCACTGGTGTCCATTCCTCTGAATAAGATGACTACGTTAGTGTTACAAGAGCTCAGGATGAAGTTAGAGGAATTACAGGAAAAGGGTTTAATCCAACCCAGTACTTCTCCATAGGGATCACCAGTTATTTTTAAAATGAAGGTGGAAAATACCCTTAGGATTTATGTGGATCATCGTAAGCTAATAAATTTGATGGTTAAGAACCTACATCCCTTGCCTAGGATTAATGATCTCGTTGAATAGCTTCGAGGAGCCCAAGTGTTACTAAAGATTTACTTGAGATCTGGTTATCATCAGTTGTGTTTTAGACCATTAGATATACTTATTACAGCTTTTTAGAGAATGTATGATCTATACAAGTATTTGGTTATGTCGTTCAATATCACAAACTCACCAGTCATTTTCATGAAACTGGTGAACCAGGTGTTCCATCCTTACTTGGATTCTTTCGTGGTATTCTTTGTGGAAGATATCTTCATGTACTCTCACACTTGACATGACCATGCCATCCATCTTGAGATCGTATTGAGTCCACTGAGAGAGCATTGGTTATATGCTAAGCTCTAAAAATTACACTTTTTGATGGATCATATTCACTTTTTAGGCCTTGTAATCTCTGATATAGGAGAATCAGTAGACCCAGACAAAGTGAGATAATTAGTTTCAATGGAGAATCCAAATAATTTCTTTGAATTAAGAAGTATTCTGGGGGTATTTATTTATAAAAGGAACTTTATACATGACTTTTCATGTTTAGAATCACCATTGAAGGGCCTAAAGAAGAAGGGTTCAAATTTCTTATGGGAAGATTCCTGCGATTCATATTTTCCGAAGCTGAAAGGGATATTGACTTCAGCAATGATACTAATTTTTCTATAGTCAGAAAAGCATTACACAATTTACAATCATGCATTAGGTATCGAGCTAGGAGCAGTGATTATGCAGGGGGATGGATTCATTGTGTACATGTCTTAGCCTTTGAGGCCACATGAGAAGAACTACATGATGAATGACATCGAGTTAGTTGTAGTTGTGCATGCTTTTCACTATTAGAGACATTATATTTTATTATATCATTATATATTGCTTCCTAAACATAAAAGTCTCAAGTATATCTTTACTCAGCATGATCAAAATTTGAGACAGTGAAGGTGGATTGAGTACCTTTATTTCTTTGACTTTGAACTAGCCTACACGCCTAGGAAAGGCAACATAGTGGTGGATGCGTTGTGGAGGAGGACTCAAATATTGACATTTTAAGGGGCCACAATTGAGTGGAAGGTTATAGATATGTTCTCTGAGATGCATTTATAGGTGCACGACATACATGGGTAGAAATTTTTTTTATCTATTACTTCTACTATACTGGATTGATTGGGAATGAGGAAGTTATCAGTTTTTGAAGGCCTAGTCTTATGGGAGAGGGTGTCAGGAGAGGAACCAACTCCTAGGTGGGCCGTAGGTGACGCTGAGATATTAGGTTTTCATGGGCATGTGTGGGTGTCATCATACATATTTGAGGATCTATTGCTGGATTTTCATTCCTCAGTTTGGATATTTCATACTAGTGTCACCAAGATGTATCAAGATATACACTGTCAATGTTGGTGGTAAGGTATGAAGAGGGATGTAGCTGGTTTTTTATGAAATGTTCCACCTGTCAGTAAGTTAAGGCAGTGCATCATCCACAAGTAGGGATTTTATAGTAGTTACCTATTTCCGAGTGGAAGTGGAATGATGTTGTAATGGATTTTGTGATGGGTTTACCAAGGTCACCTCGAGAAAATGATACTGTTTTGGTCATTTTTGACAGACTCACGAAGGCTGCACATTTCTTGACAATCAAAGAGACCTTGAGTGTTGATGGTCTTGTAAGGTTGTACATCTGAGAGATTGTATGTTTTCAAGGGGTTACACACTCTATCATTTCATACAAGGATTATCGGTTTACATATTGTGTCTTGTAGGGACTATAGAGGGATTTGGGTATACCAGAACTTCTGAGTAAATCTTTCCATCCTCAGACAGATGGCCAGTCCAAGAACATGATTCAAGTGTTGGATGAAATGCTTCCAGCATGTGTCCTAGATTTTAGGGGTTCTTGGGAGATAATTATACCCATATTGAAGATTTACTAAAACAAATGTTTTTTGGTCAAGACTCAGATGTCACCTTATGAGGCTTTGTACGGTAGAACATGTTGATAACTCCTATGTTGGATAGAGGTTGGAGACACATCTATGATAGGACCTTGCCTTGTCTAGGAGACCACTAAGCAGGTGGAGTTGATTCTAAAGAGGATGAATACTGTATAGTCTAGCACTAAATATTTTTTTGATCGATAGAGAACACCTATGAAGTTTGAGGTTAGAGATCTGGTTTCCATACGTGTTACACCGAGGTTTTGACATAAGATGATTAAGAGATAGGGGAAAATTTCATCAAAGAATGAAGGATAGTTTGAGCTTTTGAAGAGATTTGGGCCAATTTCCTATCAGTTGTTGTTACCTCTGAGGTACCAAGATATGCACAATTACTTCCATGTTTCTCGGATACGTCGTTAAATTTGATACCCATATCACTTTTTTCAACCCAATGTGGTTGAGTTGTAGGTAGATACATCTTTCAAGAAGCACCCTATTTAGATTGTGGATCACAACACGAAATTCTCCTTGCCCGGTCTATTCCTCTGCTATGGGTGTTATGGCAGCACGGGCGAGTACAAGACGAGACATGGGAGAGGGAGGCTGGTGTACGATCATAGTGTCAAGTGATGTTTGATGTATCTTCATTTCCACCATTACTATGGAAATTCAGGGATGAATTATTCTACAGGGGTATTTTTAAAATAACCTAGATCATCATTTCATGTATGGATCATATTTGGGGTTTATTTTGAGGAAAACTGGATTTTTTTGGAAATTTTATAATTACATGTCATGTACTCATTAGTACACACAATGTACCTGGATTTCGTTCATAACCGTGTACTAGATGTAATGGCCAAGTATATGGACATCTGGGTGACCTAGCAGACCGCCTAAAGAGGGGGACAGTTGAGGCTACTACAAAACATGTGTATTAAATAAACATGTCATGTAATTTTCTTTTTATTGGATAAATCAGAGTGGGGTCATTTCACATCTCTAGAACTTGTTTCTTCTTCCTACATATCGTAAAGGAGAGAAACATATGGTTGAAAATCATTGATCTCCTCCCGTTCCTCTGTCTGAACTCCATTTGAGACTCATCCAGGTGTTTTGGATTCCCACTAGGTTGTTCTATATTTCCCTAGAGCCTCCTTTCATGATTTCTCCTCTCTATTGAGTTATCCAAGGTTGAATTATTTTGACCTTTGAGTAGATCTATGTCATTCTAGGCCGATTCAAGGGTTGATGTTTAGGAGTGTTCATCATACAACATCGAGGTATGTGGTTTGTGTCTTTTTTGTCTTTAGGTTATATATGATAAAAGTGTTGAATACCCTTATTTTGATTTCTGTGTGTTTCAGAATTTAACCCTACTTAATTCCTGTTATGGTTTGTTTGATTGAGAAAGTGATATTGATTGATCTTAAGGTTTACTACCTTTTTTATGGAGTTGTTTTTCATGTTTTTTTTGTTATGACTGTTGGGTCTAAAATGTATGTCGGCTAATTTGTTTTCCAGGCCTATAGTTGTTGGTATGGAGTTGATATTTATATAAAATGCAGGGGTTTCAAATTATGAATGTATGAAAAAGGGGAATTGACCGTGATAGATTCCAGAAGTAGGGACTTTTAATTAAGAATTTCTATTATGAATGACAATAGGTATTGATTGTGAGAGCTTACACGGGTCATTGACCAGAGGGGTTAGATTGTGAGATCTACCCAAAGGGTAATAATTAAAAAAATGATGGACCACATGGAATTGACTGTGAGTGCTTCTAGGGGGCATTATAATGATCCCCCTGGGGGTATTAACTGGGAGATTAACCTAGGTGGTCGTTTTTCTTTGATTAGTGCTATAAGGGACTATAAGGGTTAAACTGTGTGTGCTTTACCAAAGTGTATTTATTATTATTGAATGGGTGATATGTGAAACAATAGTGTATTATATGGTGATGACTTTCCCATAGGTTTTCTTTTGAATGTTTGAATGATTGTGATGAGTCTTCCAAGAGAAATTGCAACCTTGGACTCTATATTACTTGATTATTATATGGTCTTTTGAGACGTATCTTTATTATTGTTATACAGGGGGATACAGAGTTTCTGATGGATCATGAGGTTACAATTTTAAATGAATTAAATAATTAATAAATGAAAATTAGTTTAATTGAAAACTATATGATTTTTTACTTTTGAGTACTTTCTAGTTTATTGCTTGATTTCTATATTTTACCTCTTGTATATATTCACTAACAGTTAGGCATAGATATTTTGGTGGTTCCCAACTGGGATTTGTATCACACCCTATTTGGGTCATGATTTTCAAAAGAAATATATTATATGGTTACAGGTTTAGATATGGGAAAATCCCTTCTACATAAAGTACTAGATTGCTGATGGAACTGGTGATCATGGGACCAAGCAGAGGCTTACGATGATGCTAGAGTTTACTTGTTTTCTTTTTTATTTTGGTTTATTACAATATTTCTAGCATTTTGGCTTGTTTTTATAATTTCTTATACCTATGTGACATACATCAATTATATATGTGCTTTAGTTGTTTAATTTTTATCAGTCTTATGTTGATTGATTTTTTGTATGGTATTAATACTTCTGTTACAGTTTACTATTAATATCTACTTTGTTACTCTACCAATGAAGGTATATTTTCCTTAATATGACTCCGAAGGATCTCATTGTTAGTCTGAAGCCTCTAGAATTGTGGGAAATGTGTTTGAGGCCATGTGACTAATAGGGTACATGGAACCATTGGGCGGCACCCAAATCTAGGACACTACTCACTTCCCATTTTTCACCCCTCTTGGTTTTTGATAATAATAAAATTTATCCTCACAATTTATTTATTTTTAAAAAATCCTATCTCAAATGTGTGAAATTTATACTTGGATGTCTTTGAATTATTGTGGAATGACCTAACCATATATTGAAATTCCCATGCATCCAAATTAGATAACGTTTTCTTCAACTATTGTTTAATAACCAAAAAATACGATCCACTTGGTTATAAACTAATAAATGAATATGATTTCAAATAAATTAGAGAGAACAAATATTTCTAAAATAAATAAATAACTAAAATTAATCATTTACGAAATCATATTCAAATTTATTTCTACAATTAAATACTAAATATCATTTAATTGAGAAAAGATATCTATAAAATCAATTAAATATACTAGAATCAATCATTACAATTGAGACACATACCATTTACCCAATATATAAAGGCTTATAAACCTTCATTAAAGAATAAATTTATAGAGAATGATTGGTAGAAAAATGATTAAATAAAAATAGATAAAGAAGAATATATGAAAAAATTCTATAATTACTGTACATTTATCCTCCTACTTTCTTATGTCCTGAAGTCTCTATGTTTCATCTCCAATGTGTCAAATATTTTTTGTAAATATTAATTTTCCATTATAGGAAAATAAAAATCCTCAAATAATTCCAAATTATCTCCTTTTCAAATTCACATTATCACCTAATAACATCTCTCTAGCTCCTTTTTTATTCAAATATATTCACTATAAAAAAGTTTGTTACTAATTTTTTCTTTTATTAGGTGTTATTTTTCCTCCTAAAATATGGACATGTCCCTCTTGTAATTATTTTTCTTAATACTACATAATAATTTGGGGTTTATCTCTATGTAAATAGAGGATAACATGTTTTTAAATATGGATATGTGGGTTCATTGTTCCATGGATTACTCCTCTACAATGTAGCCTTTTAAGGAATTTTCCCACAAAAGATTGAATCATCCATCTTATGCACCTCCATGACACATATAAATAATAGTGTTTTAGCATTATAAATTCCATTTTTATTTCAAAACTGTTCCACTTCCTTAATTAGAAACCCAAAAGTGCAGTAAAAAATCCACAATGAAACTCCCATGGGTTATTATTTCTAATAAAAACCCAATTACATGTCTCTGGTGTGGTGTTATCGCCTACGGTGAAAAAAAATTATTGAATTATTTTCTTCTTAATGGACATAACAAATCTAGTTCTTCGATGAAATTACCCTTATTTAATGCATTTACATAATTATTCAATTTTTAGTATGTCCACACTGCAGCTTGTCTTCCACTATGTGGTCGAGTCCTCTGTGGTGATCCCAGGATATAGTGACAAAACCAATGGGGTAAGGATTTTAATTAATTCATTTATCCTTAACTGTGGTCGGATAGAGTTTAATTCATATTAATGGCATTTTTCCCCATCAAAATATGTTGCACTAGAATCAATAGAGGTCCCAAAGCTGATCCATGATGATCTTGAGCCTCGATAGTGGTTATTAAATAGAGGTTGAGATTCTTAGGTGGTGGACATGGTGGTTTCCAATGAATGTAGTCAGTGGTCCTGGGACATCTTGTGCAATAAGAAATAGAGAGTGGTGGAGGTGGTGTGCCTGAGAATAGGGTTACGATGCTCAGGTAAAGTAGCATCATTTTTATAAGTTATGTATATTATACACATTTTAATTTCCCAAAATAGAAGATTCCTTTGGTCAACCACCCACATATAATACAAATACATGCTTCATCATCTCAAAATAATACTCTACATATCATCTCCCACAACACACTCACACACATAAATGGTCTCATCCCAACATACTCAGTCCCATAGGACATGGCCTAAATATTAAGCACTCACACTTACGCATGGATTGATCTTCCCCTAATGCTTAGTAATCCTTCCCTTTAGATCTTATCGGTTATCTAACCCATCATAGGTAGTCTTTGTTGATTTTTTACCTTATTAATCAAGGATTTTCTAGTTAGACATATTTGTATCCTATAAAACATTTCCAACACTGATTATAATTCCACAAAAATTTCTCATGGAAAATTTATTCTAAAAATTCACATATTTTTCATTTGAATCCTTATTTTTTTATAAATTCAATTCCAGATATTTTAGTAAGTTATTCAATTATATGGGAATACTTATTAAAACCCATTAATAATCCGTTGAAAATGTCTAAAAAAATTCTTGAAAAGTTTATTGTATCAAATACATTGACACTTAAACAATTTGTGTTCATAATATTTTATTCCCCGCATTGAAATAAATAGAAACACAGTATTGTAAATATTTTAATCTAAAAGAAATTAAGTAAAATTATTATCAATGTTAAAGAATATTTTTAGGTCCCACACAACATTAAACAAATTCCAGTAGACTTTTGTGCATATACTGAATGATTTCACCTTTCCATAATATTGAAAAGGATAAACATTTTCCATATTGAAAATAAAAAATAACATAAAATAATGAGTTATTTTCCATTAAGGCTCTAATGACTGTGAGGATTATGATAAGTATGTATTGATGTTAAAAAATATTAAGGCATAAAGACAAGGTTTATCTCTTAAATCATTATGCTTGATATAACGAATAACATCTCAAGGGAAGCATACCCTTTAAAATGAAGACACCCACTTCCCACGATTGATGTAAATATCATGAATTGTAAAATCATATTGAATTTATTTAGCCTTCTTGGATTTTAACATAATTTTTTACTCTTTTTACATTTTCTGTACTAGTTTTTAATATTTTTTGTTATTTAGTTTTTAAAAATTTATTCTTCAAATAAAACATTCATCCACCTCCTAACTACATATGATAAAAATCATAGGTTTTGAAATGGTGTTTTTTATTTTTCCAAGTAACAACTCATTGTTTATTAAAATTATCATTTCCTTTTTCAAATTTCTTCAAGAAGCAGAAAAATAAAAAATCAATGAATTTATCATTAACTATTACCAACACACAAATTATCACCCCAAACTTTTCCTTAAATCATAGTATATCCCTTTTTTCATGAATTCCTTAACCACCACACTTCAAGATAAACATATCATTCAAAATACTAAGTGGATAGTAAGAATTGATTTAAATTAATTGAAATGTGGCTTAATCCTAGCATGACAATTCATGTAATATGTGGTCTTAATGTAGATCATCATAAACATATGTCTCTATGATAAAGTCTTATGAATAAAAATTCATTAATAATAATTTTTTTCGTAGTTGTTGTTTTGAAAAGTTCCAATGAAAGTTATAGTGGATTATGTTCCCCCATGAACTCTCAAGAAATATGATCAAGATAATATAGAGAATATTAGGAAAAAAATATTCTTGGTTATGGAATATAATATATTTATACAATAATTCTTGGCATGGATAACAAAAGAAAATAAATTCACATTAACTTTATAAATTCAATTTCTAAATGGTAGGAGGGAATATTATTCTACATTATCAAACCTAATAACTCAAATTAAGATTCATTATAAAATCATCTATGATTCACACCAATTATTAAAATATTCATCTAACTCATTCAATATCAAAATAAATTAAACCTAAACATGGAATAATATGGTTCTTGAGAAACTTCTACATCCTAGATAATTTTAGTAAAGAAATAATGTGTCAGGAAATTTTCGGTTTTATACAACTTCTATAATTTTCAATTCAAAACAATTTTGTACACTGAAATTAGTGTTAAAAGATAAAGAATATAGGAATAAACTCCCCTTTATTCATGAATATCAATTTTGACCTTATCATCCTCTTTGAGTTATCCCATGACTTATTTTCATGTTAGTCGTATAGAAAAAAACATACAATACAATTGTCAGAACAATTTAATTGATGTTAATTGGGAAAGGGAGGGGAGAAGTGACTATTTACTAAATTTCTAAATATAAATAAAAAAATTAAAACCCTTGTTTCCTCTATGAAATGAATATAGTTAACATTATTAGATCAAAGAAAAAACAAATGAATTAATCAGTATGTGTGTTTAAGATGCACACGATCCTCCACCAATTATATAGGTAAATTTTCAAGGTACATTTTCAGAATTTTCTTATTGACATTGAATGGGTTTCCTTCTTATGATTTGTCAATTTTTATTAATTTGGTTTAAAAAAGTTTTTTAGCTTCCTCTAATTTCTTATCCAATATAAATTTATTTTAATAAATAACAATGTAATATTTTTAGACATTATGGGGAATATTCTAATCCTCACCACTCGGTTTCCTTTAATACCTATTCAATTTTATATCCATGGGAACTTCTTATTCTAGAATCATAATTTTTGTGTATGAATTTGTGCTTCAAATCTATTCAAAAGTTGTTTCCAATATTATATTTTCCTCAGATTCTAACTAAAACGTCTTTTATTCGTTGAATATTTATAAGTAAATGCATGTTATACCATAAAAAAACGAATTATATCCATCCCCACCACAACACTAGAAAAAAACCCATGAAATTTGGTTCATATATATTGGTTATCGAGGTGTTTACATTTATGTTATTGATATTTGTAAAAAAATATCTCAATTTTATTACGGGGTTGTGTCCTCCATGGAATGATTCTTTATTCACAGCATGTGGAAGATTTCCATTTAGTTTTCTTATCAAATATATCCTTAGTTTTGGTTTACATATCTACACTTTAAAAAATGAAATTTAGAAATGGATTTAGTATTGATTTACCTTGTTCATTTAAATCTTAATTCACATTAGCCTAAGAGGATTATCCCCATTCCTGGTATAGGTTTGATGGGTCATGTTTAAATTTGTGTCTTTTTTGTAGGGTCAGGGGTTTTGAGGGGGCCTGTGCATTGGGTTCTTCAGACCGATTCACATTCATCTGAGGACTGTAATATTATTCAGATGTAGTTTGTATGGGATTTGATTCTAAATAGGTGGTTTTGAAGAAGGAAACATGTTAGGAAGGTTCTTAAATCATCATACCTCATGGAATCCCAATGTAGGACATCCTGGATATATATTCAGGGTTGGTTAATGAAATTAATAGGCCGACTAATATAATTACAACTTAGACTCTAATTCATGGTAACCACTTTGAAGGGTGGATGTTTTGGATATTGTTCATTATCAAGGGGAATAGAAAATAGTGTCATAAATAGATTAATCTTGGGTATAGTATGTTATCCAAGACACTCCCCTAGAGGTGGAAAATACTGAGGGTCAAGGCCGATGTGAGGATATGTCCTATGATTATATATTTATTAAATGATCAGGGTAAAAGGTCGAAGTAATGAATGGTGGAGGTCTTCACAATACAAGGAGAAAGAAGGGGTAAAATAGAACATGAGACTTGGGAGATTTATTGTAAATTTGGGGAAGAAATATAAAGGGTGTAAGGAATATTCTTACTTTCCTAAACCTATGGAAACAAGGTAGTCCAAAAAGGGTGGGGCTAATAAATATCCTAAATGAATATCTACTTTGAGATATCAAAATCATAAGTAGATCTTTAATCTTTTAAAATAAAGGAAAATAGAAGAGTGTGGTGGTATTATGGAACATGTGTGTGTTGGAGACAAGATGAATGTTCCAACTCAAGAATCATGGCCTAATGAGAAGAAATTAGTAAGAAGGGTGGATGTAGAAAAAGGAAAATTTTTTGAGTTCATTCTCCACTCTAAAGAAGAATTACTAGAATAAAATTTCCTAATAAATGTTACATAGAGGTAGGTGAACAGAATTCTTGGGAGATTAATTTTAGTTGACCTTAATATGGATAAAAGGGAGTAAATTAACAAACAAGAACTTATTTTATCATGAGGCTATAATGAAAGTACGATAAACTATGTGGAATATATCCATACAGAGGATGAGATGACCAATCATTCTGATGATCTTATCAAAGATGGTCTAAATACAATAGTAACAACTCTTCAATAGAGTTTATATAGTGAGATTGATTCCACTAATATTATACTCATATATATTGATATTGTGACTTCCTTATGTGTTTGATGACATTTTTCATTGAAATTTTAAGGTTTCCCCTTTTCCCATAAAGGGATTTTTGAAATAAAATTTAATATTCAGTTATTTTAGTAGAAACCATAAAAAGGTTTTTAAATCTTTCAAATAAATTATATATGTAAGAATTTTTAAACTAATACATATAGATTTATTTTCCCTTATTCAAACATAAAGTCTTATTAGTAAGAAAAAAATTCCTATTATTGTTGATGATTGTAGTCGATATACATGGAATTATTTAATTACACATAAAGGTGAAACATTTTCCAATTTTTCTACATATTTTAATCTTGTTAAAATATTATTATTTAATTTTATCAATTAGAATTGTAACTAGTAGAAAATTTCCACATAAATTAATTAATTTTTTGAAAACAAATGGTCATTTTCTCAACTTTGCATCACATAGAACACCCCAAAAAATAGTGTGGCGGAATATAAAATTGTACTCGAAATTAAATAGATAGAACTATGATAAATGAATAAAATTTACCTAAATAATTTTAGGAATAATATATAAATATATCTCATTACATATGAACTATGATTTTTTAAGACTGATTTTAAAGTATAATTCTTGTAGAATATAGAACGGGAATGAAATATAAAATTGGTTATTTTATCATTTTTGATAATCAAGCCTTTATTCATAACACTAAATATTCTTTAGATAAATTTAATGTTAAATATGATGATGTAATATTTTTAAGATATTCAGATGTTGATAAATCCTATATAATCTATAAAAAATAATCATAATTTAGAGGGGAAGATAAATTTTAAGTATTATAGAATATTTTTCTTCTACAAGATAAAAAAATTGGTCTAATAGTATCTTTCTGAATGAAGAATAGTTTCAATATTTCATTACTTCATAGAGAATGGTTCTATTCAAGACCAAAGACTGTCCGAAGATTATGCAAGTCTCTTTGGGGGAGGTCCATTGGGGAAAGGTTTACTGGATTCAAAATATTATAGAAATATATATTTTCAAACATTTGAGTTCCATTAATGATGAAATTTCTATGAAAAATGTAATTTCATATATAGGAGTGAACCTTTATTTGTATTTACACTACATCAAAAATCATGATATTAAATCAGATGAACACCTATTCTTGAAAGGTTCTTAGGAATATCTAATATGTTTAATGCTTTGGAATCAAATTTTTATCGACCTATCTAATGATTATTTTGATTATTTATTGTAATACTGGAATTATAATGAAGATTTATCACTAGAATTGGACAATATTCAAATGGTGGTAATATTCCATGGAATCTGGTTTTTATAGGAGAGTTACCTTAAGTCTACTATTTTTTGACGGAATCACTATACTCATTACATGAAGTATACACTGATTTATAAAATTACTATTATTTTCAAATGTAATATTATTTAGAAAAAATTCATTATCTTAAATGATATATTACAATTTGATGATAGGTTCATAGGTTATAGTGTTGATAAATATCCTCCAACATCAGGACTGAAACATAGTTCAAATATCTCTTTCTCTAATGGAATAAATCATTGGCATATTATTATTCTTGAATTTAGTAGTTCAGTAGTTTTTTATTATTTTCCATATAATGTGGAAGAAAATTTTCTTAAATATGAATTTAAATCCATGATCAGTTTTCCGTATGCTACACTTGTACATACATTTTCATCTCATAATTTTGGAATTAGATTCCTCTTTAATCATCAAATTCATCCAAGGTACCTATGTTTTCCTATGTTCAATTACATATATTTCATTAAATGAAGAAACAAACTTCATTAAAATATTATCACTTGCCAGACCTAGTGCAAGGGAAAGAGGACAACATACATAGTTACCGAAAAAAGATATGAATCAAACCCTCTTTCTATTTTTTCCTTGATTGTATCCTTCATATTGAAGTATAATTTAGTGTTGGATTATGAATATATTTTACTCATTCATTTTATAAAACCATTACCCCATTTCCTATAAATAAAGAATTAATTTTTACTAAATAAATTTAAAAAAAAAAAATATTGAAGAATATATTCTTGTTATTTTTTATGAAAAATATTTAAAATAAATAATAATTCAAAAATAATATTCAAGATGATTTCATTATCATGATTATTTATTTATATATTTATAAAGGAGAAAGGTAAATAATGCAATGAAAATAAGAAGCATTAAACAGTAAACTAGAAACAATATGAGAACAACCACATGAGGGGTCAAAAATAAAGAAGACCAATGGAATCTACCCTTACCATATTGAACCCCTCATGTGGTAGTACGTTCTTGTTAGGAAAGGAAGTGATATCATCCTGATAACCCACTATCGAAGAGAGATAGTCCACACCACCTTTTTGCCTTCAGGGCAAGTATGTAGGACCTCTATTTATTTGTAAATAATGACAATGAACCTTCTGACGATGTAAGAGATAGTCCAAGGGGAGTTACATGTGTTCTTTATGTAACTATAATGATTAAAGTAGTCTATATTCACTATTATGAGATCCACAATCTATTGTATAAATAAAATAATACTTATTTTCATTTCCATGGATTTGGTTTGAAGTGAATTACCACATACACAGTATACTGAGTATGAGAAAATAATATAGCCCTTGGTGTCCCAAACCATTATACCTCCTCAAATGGTTCCCATGCTACACAAGCTATCGCTTTTGAGTTTAAGACCCCAACAGTTACAATGCCCATAAACCTAGTGACCCAGGGTGCCACTAGGGTCCAATTGGGAACAAGATGTTCCATCTAGCAGTGTTCTAAAGATGTGATCTTCTTTTTAGTACGTAATGAGTCAAATTAGGTCCAAGAATAAATTTCATTGTTATAATCACTAAATACTTTATAAAGAATATACCCCCATCAATCCATGTGGTATTGATTTATATAAATATACTCCAACACCATCCTATAATCACAATAGATGTTTCTTTTCTCTCAGAACATGTCATCCCCACTTCTTGAGACCAACAGTCAAGAAAGGAAATGATTGATAATTTATGGGATGGGATTCCAGTAAAGTCCCTAAATAATATGCAAATCATGTGAGCCTAATCACCCTTAAATAAAAAATAACCTGATCTTTCTTCTTGATTCTCTTTGCAACACGTATACATGGACACCAAGTTGATACGAGTACTTTTAATATTATCATATGTGGGTAGTGTATGATTTATTATCCTCCAAAAGAAGAATTTATCCCTTTTATGGACCTCCTTATGACATTAGATATTACCCCATGAGTAATGATGATTTGAGGTTTTCATGACCATATAAAAATATTGCATGGAGAAGTCCCCTAAAAAAGACTCCATGAAATTTCACATTTTTGGATCCCTGTTTAAATAGATGATTTCAAAGATATCACATTGGTTCTTATTGAAAATGGAATAAATAAATATTGAGTGATTTCTTGCCTACTTTGTGGTTATATTCATCACAAGAAACCCTAGAAACATAATCTTTGGACAAATCTAGTTATGTGTAAGAATGAAATCTCCCTCATTCCCACTATCTAGCACGCATGAACATGGAGGTTCTAAAATTGAGGCTTAATCTTGGAAAATATGTAATTTACTCCCACTGTATCCCCCCCAACTGTAGACCCCCATAACTCTACCCTATATTGTTCTTTCTTTAATAAATTCTTTTGCGGGTTTAGCATTCATGTCATATAACATGTTCAGGATATTTATCATGCTAATGCATCCTTCCTACGTAGGTTTGGCCATCATTATTAAGGACACCCAATGGTGTTTACCATTTGATTTTTCATTCAAAATAAATGAGTCTAGAATCTTTTCAATGTTAGAGATAACACCTTTAACAACTCTAATAGTTGAAAGTACATAGATCAACATGGATTCTAGGAAACTATTCAATTTTGTTATTCTCACACCAAAGGGGATATTTATGTTCTTTGAGTTAATAACATGACCCATAACCCTTTCAATAATTTTTTTGAAGATATTTATTCACCAAATACCTTAGTGAATATGATCTCTTAAAAAATCGTGGGTAAAATCCATCTCTGTATATCCAAACTATTACCTAGTTCACATACCCTCATGTACAAACACCCACTAGTTATATAGAATATTTTTCCCATCATTTGATTATATTACCACTGCATCTGTAGTAGATTAAATTAATCGTTTTCATAACACACACTAAAATATTGTTGGAATTCATGAATAATATCGCTTCACATGCATACATTAAATGGAAAATGCAATGGGAGAGATCCCCACAATAGCAGGGAATAACACATCCACTCTAAATTATTCTTTTAATGAGGTGTACTAGAAAATCGCGACATATGTTGAAAATACATGGGGATATGTGTCACCTTCTATTAACCCATGAATTTCATAAAAACAATACCTGAATAGTCCCCATAAATGTGATTCCCATCCATAAGAAAATAAAGAACCTAAAAATGAGATCGGTGGACCATGCTAAAAATCAATCCTTTCTTTCACCTTTATAATATAATTCCACTCAATTCTATCATATAACTTATTAGTATCTAATTTTATTACCATTTTTCATCCAAATAACATATAGTATATATCATTAATTACTTCTACATCTAGTGAAACTACTCCCGGATTCATCATCCCTTTAAAAAATAAATGTTTCTCTTTAGATATCAAATATGGAATATATGTGTAAATCCTACTATTTATTTCAATAAAAAGAATATTATATGGATAATTAAACATACTCATAGGTCTAAAATGATAAAGAGATTAAGGTTCCTTGATCTCAAGAATGATTACCATGGATGTGTCACCAGCCACATGAGGAAATATACCACGCTGAAAGAAATCATGCACTTATCTCACCCCATCATTTTTTACCATGATCTACAAAGCCCTATATAAGGATCTTGAAAATCCATCAGGACAAGGTGAACTCTTTGGCTTGATACCCCTAATCGCCTCATTAATCTCATCCTATTCAGGCACTAATTCGAGTAACTCATTCTCTTCCCTAGAAACTGTGGAAGGAACCATATTAAGTAGTTCAGAATATCCCCCCAGATATCCATCATTCAAGCAAGGACTGGGACCATCCAGAATAAACATGATGAAGTTTTCTTCCATTCCCCATACCACAAATGTATATTTTGTATATATTCCATCCTCTTATAGAATATTAGGTCTATTTATTCTTCATTTCTTCTTAATAAAATTTTGAAAGAAAGTCGTATTCTGATTATCCACATGTCACCACTTTATCCTCGATTTTTCACATTCCAAGTATTTTTTCCTCACGATCATATCTTCTAGGATGTATTTTTTGGTCATAATCATTAAAAAAATTTCATTCCAATATTTCTCTTGAATTAGTTCAATTTTAATGATATCCCAATTAACTACATATATTTCATGTAAATGAGGGGTTTGATTACAGATCCATGAAATAAGGCCACCTCTGATACATATTAGATTATTATTATGCATTATCTAAGAATTACCATGGGTCATATGATTCCATGAGTCACTAACAACTTTTTGATATCCTTGAGTCTCAATCCACTTCTCAAAGAAAGTAAAATGACCACCATCCTCTTACCTAGGGGACAAGGTTACTAATAGGGGAGTGTGGTCGGAGAGGATTTTTACTAGTTGGGTTACATTTTTATTTATAAAATCATAAGTAACACACTCATTGGTAATAAACAAATCAAGGAGGAACCTGGTGCAGTGAACCCATTTATGGTAGTTTCACCAATTGAACCATTCACTTAAATATCCCCTGACTAAAATACCACTACTTTTCATGCACTGAAAATACTCCCTAATAGTATTCTATGTGAATTATCCCCTCCATTTATTCCCCATTAGATCAATAATAACATTGAAGTCACCTCATTAAAACCATGGTAATGCTCTGAAAGAAAAGGACTCTAGATCATGCCATAATTACTCTCCGGAATGTAAAACACAATTTCCATAATCAAAAGATACAAATAAACCATGAATTCCTGATGAAATATTCATTGTGATCAATTGATCAAACACATTAATAGTTCCACTGAGATTATTTTAATCTGAAATATCCATATATATAAATCCCTAATTGAAAAACCTATTGAGGGGCATCATTACCCAAGTGAAATATTTGGGAAAGAACATATATATATTATCATATAGATAGTGTTATTGGAGATATTTAATCATGATTACAAAAATAAAATTTATTAATGAATTTTGGTGTTTGTTCTTCTTTTTTATGATTTTGTTCCAAATTATTTCATTTGGGTGAATACCTAAGTTGTAGAGTCTCCATAATCTTGTATAGGTTAGGGAAATATCCCTTGACAACCATATAATTGGGGGGGGGGGTTGAGGTGTTATATCTTAATTATTGAAAGGGAAAGCACTGTACTAGGAATGCAGGACTAGTGGGTATTGAAGAAAGTACTAAATAATATATGGTATTATAGTAAGAGTACTCAAGATATGCATTAAATCATGTTTTTTAGGACATTGTGCCTATGGGATTTAGTCCATGTACTCTGGAGCCTTTAGATCATATAATGGTTCCCTCTTAGTCCTGTTAAAAGAGGGTCCATTCCCTAATAAAGTGGCTTAACCCAATAATTTTCTTGATATTTTGGAATATACATGATGAATATAAATATATTATAATAAAAGTCATATCAGTAGATCACTGTTATTTTAAAAAATTTGGAATTGATTATGATGAAACTTTTTCACTTTTTGATAAATTATAATCTATCATTCTATTATTCCCTTATGCAACTAATCATGATTTTTAAATTAATAAAATAAATGAAAAAATAGAATTCATTAATGGTTTTATTTCTAAAATGTTTAGGAAAAATAACCCATTTGTTTTTAATATGAAAAGAAACCTAATCTTGTTTTAATAAATTCTAAGGATAATTATGGACTTAAAAAACCTCCTTGAGTATGGTATGAAATATTATATCAAAGTATTTTTAAAACTATTTTTGTAAACAAGAAAACTCGATCCAGAATTATTCATTTAAAATTTATCAAAACAAGTTTTGATAATTGAAAATTATTTTAATGATATAATATTTGGAATCTAATGTTAATTTATTTTTTAAAATTTTCAAAATCATAATGAATTAATAATTTTTTATGAATTTTATTGGATAATTGAAATTTTTTATAGAATTAAAATATTTCAAAGGAGTGATGGAATTTTTTATAATAAATATAATAATGATAAAGAACTGTTTAAAAGTTGGGGGATTTATTATAGTAAAATTCAATAACTCTTGTGATTACTGGTTTAAATTAGATGTTGATATTTCTATAAAATCAGTTGATGTTTAAATTTTTATAGGAATGATTGATAGTTTTCACTATTAAACTACTTATATATGGGTGTAAATGTTTTATGTGTTAGTATGTGCCAGATTTCATATTGTCACTAATGAAAGTCAATTGATATTTGTTGAAAATATTATTAAAGACATTAAATATTTCATAAATCTTGGTTTATTTTAACTTAGAAAAAATATTTTGGATTAAAAAGTTATTCTGATTCTAATTTTGGAGGATGTAAAATTTATAGAAAAATTACATGTGTCATGTGTCACTTTTTGCACAATATTTTAGTTTTTAAAAGTTTAAATAAAAAATAATAATTTTTTATTTTATCTATAGATAAGGAGGAATATATTTATGTTGATGGCTACTGTATTCATTGTTTATGTATTAAATAAACCTTAATTAATTTTGATATTTATTTTCATAAGTTACCTATTCTATTTGATAATTCTATTTTTATTTATATACTTCTAAAATTTCTAAACTTTTAATGGGATTTTTTTACGATTTTGTATTTAAAAGTAGGAAATTTATTTATTCCTCCGTTAAAATGTAAATTTTATTTTTTCCTCATAGGTGGAAAATGTACGACTTTGGGTTGTGACTACAGGATAAAAAATTTATATTGTAACGTTTTGTGAATCCCCTTTAAAATTTTGGTACTTATATTGGTTATTTCTCAAGAGGAAAATGATTTTTGTAATTGGGTTTTCAATCCCATGAAAAGTAATAATTGTAGTGGATTTCATTTATCTTAAGGATATAGATAAGTAATAATTATATGTGGGATGAATTATATTGTAATTTCAATAAAAATTCCTTATTCTCATAATTTTCTTTTTTTCATTTGATAGTAATTGCAACTTGTATATAATATTTATCTTTATATAAACTATTCAACTCACCCTATGATTATTTTTCCAACTCTCTAATTAAGAAAACATATGGTTATTGCGATGGTATTCTTTATGTGGTCCCTTTAGAATATCACATGTCTAACCCACATGACTATGGGGCATAGTTGTTCATTTGTATGTGTGATGGTTATATCTCATTCATTGATGGTTGGGTGATAGTTGTTCATTGAGTTATTGTAATATAATGGTTATGGATATTTCTCACCATGGGATAAGGACATTGGTGTCACATACACACAATAAAAGACCAATGAGGTGGTACTAACCACCAAATTTTTGGTGGTTTTTTTCATTGTTTGATCATATTTGGGCCCTATAATTTTTCATACATTTAGAGTAGGGATACACTCTAGGTGTCCATGATGAATAATGGGTGGTTGTGATCACTGACTATGGATAGAATTCACCTTGTTTGTTGGGGATATATCAGTGATAATATGGATTAATAAAGTAATTATTCATGTGGTTTCCTAAATTGTTTATATATTTTATAGTGTAGGTCGGGGGAATAGTTATAGAATGTGTTTTCATGTTTCCTCATTCATCAGGAGTCCAAGGGGATTTTTGTTGAAATGTTTCACGCAATGAAATAAGGGATAATACATTATTCTCCATCGAGTTCCGTTCAAACTATTGGTGCATCATCCCACATAAGAACTGGCTGAAGAAGGATGATACTCCCATTGGGAAGTTTAAGAATTGAGTGGAGTGGATTATGATGATTATATGATTGTCTATAATATACAAATTAATGACAGTTGGATACATATGGTTTTTATTTAGGTACATTATCAGTTGTGGCCTATTATGTTCATACTCACACACAACATGAGCAATCTGGTATGTACATAGATTTTATAGTTCACAACATGAATGGCCCGAAGGCCTTCATTTTTATTGATTTTTGGCAACCCCTCTTTTATGGGATGAGGGGGAACCCTTACAAGGCCTATAGTCTCAGAGATTATATGGCCCTTAGGCTTAGGAGATTACATGACCTGAAGGTCATATGCAATTCAACCCGACTATCTACAAGGAACTTCCCCTCCCTAGCATCTGCATCATTATGGTAGCTCTCCACCTTCGCATGGTCATCTGGCTAGGCTTCCCTTGCAAGCACATGCTGGTCCCGATGGCATAGCCATTCCCTCTCATTCTGAAAAATTCATTTGGTTCTGCTCTGGCAAGTGCACCTACTCTAAATCCTCTTCTGGGGATGCTTCTTTTTTGTAGTGTGTCTAGGGCAACTGCATGTTGCCCGAAGGCCTTGAGGTAGCCTGAAGGCCTTAAAGTTGGAATGAAATCCTTACTGACCTATAGGCCTTAGTGGCTAGAAATCCTTAAGGACTCCACGCCCAAACCGGTGGCCCAAGGTGAATAGTTCCAGCTGCTAGAGTACCGAACAGTACATGCTACATTAACTGCTATAGTGCATGCTACAGTACCCACACAATGTACAGTACCGGCTATAGTAACCCAGAAATATGCCTCTTCCTAGTTTTGAACCTAGGTCTTTTGGATGCCCTTAAGGATACCTCACCAACATGAGTAAGGGAATGCTCCCAACAACCAGTGAATAGTATATAATTTGGATAGATGTGTTGATAGTAGACTAATGTTATTTATTGATAGACTTTATTGATTTTCAATGTTGTGTTGCATTATATTTTACCATTTTTAGGAATTTCTACATATTATCAAACTATGAGTGATCAATATAACATGAATCTGACTTCTATAACATTTTACATAGTTAGTTTTTATATAATGTTCTATAAATCAATTTTTGGGCTCATATAAATTCTATTATAGAACTCATTTTTATCTATATTTCTTCTAATATTATTTCCCTCTATTTTTTATATTTTTTATTACCAATGGTAAAATCTCCCAAGTTCACCACCTATGTAACGAACCATCCAAGATCAACCCTAACCCAGTACTTGATATGGCTAAGACATGTCTTTAATGGCATCCTCATCCCTATAGGATAACCATTAGTATATTTGAATCAAGTACCCTCCTCTAGAAATTATTTCATCCATTAAAGATTTAAATGGAACATAAGGGTTTATTTATGAGAACCCAACATGACCTTTTTGACATATTTTAATGAAATGTCTCTAATAATTAGTTATAAAATCAATATATAAACTAAATAAGTCATTAAGTAAATGAGACATATAATAATACTAAAATATAAAAATAAAACTAAATCTACTCTAAATCACATCTAAATTAGTAACAAAACTTATTCATGAAACCAAAAATCCAAAATATGGGAAAAATGGAATGGGAGGTTGATGAGGTTAGATACACTATATAAGTATTATATGGAACCAAAAAAATAGGAGTTTCCCTCTAGCATTTTACATGAGGGTATACATCATTTCTATCAAATCATCTAAACTATAGTCAAGGATATTAGGAAAATCCCCCACCACCATGTGGAACCATAAATTTTTTTATATGTGATGAGACATGATCTAAATACACTCATAGAGTGTATGTAGGGTGTTAAAATAATAAGTCTAATATGATTTCTTGAATCACCCTATTTAATACATTTAGAAAACAAACTAATTCATTCTAGTATGAAATAGACATTTAAAATTAATATATTTAACCTTTACGAATAATTAATGTCAACCAAGTGAATATGTTAAGGGAAACAATATTTTTATTACAACCCATGTCTCTTTTAAACTTTATTTTAAAATTTATTACGTTGTGGTGCACTTAACACAGTACTAATATGTCATAATTTATAGTTTATTTGGTTAACTATATACATATCAAAATAACTAGAAAACGAGGTAAAACAACGTTATCTAAAAATGTCTTAATTTTCAATTATATTCTATTGATCATATAATACTAAGTTGGATATCCTGGTGACATAAATAAGGACGGGGTGATCTATAAATCCTATTAATAAAATATTCAAAGAATAAAATAATGTATTGTATTATATTTGTGTCATGAGGCACAACATGATGACATAGGAGGGTTAGGGTCAAAATCCTGACCACTAATGAGAAATAAAAGATAATAACATCAATTAATTATAAGAATGTCAGAATAACATAAAACATGAAATCATAAGTATAATTAAAGGATAATTGTAAATACATCATAACAGAGTGGTATTAGGTTGGCCACCTGTGCACTATACATGGTATCTCATGTGATAAAAATATTATCCAATGCATTGGAGGGAAATATAATTCTTGGACCACCCATCACATTATTATTATGTATATTCAATTTTTTACCAAAAGATCATAAATCAAAAGATCATATTTTATCTCTTTCAATTCCAATATTAAGGATTTTTTTTTCATAAATGGAAGTTCCAAATCAATTAATAATAGGTACAAATAGGTGGATACCAATTAGTGGAAAATTGATGGGTATTCACAACACAAAACATTGGTGTGGAAAATAATAGAATAAATTTGGTAGCGTATTAAGTGTACATAAAGGTTCATAAAATAGATTATTAATTTTTAAAGGTTGTATTTACATGTGTTATAATAATTTATGTAAAGGGTATGTAAAAACCTATGAAAATATAAACAATTTGAAATCAAAATTGTTACATATTAAAAGTACTCAAATAAAGAGAAAGATGAAAATAATCACTTACTTTGATAGAGTTCTTCTAATATATTTGTAGGATATTCTTAAAAATTTATAACACTATAGGACAGATTTATATAGGTATTAAAAGATATATTCATTCTCAGTGGGTTTTTATTGAAGAGTAATTGGATTTTGGGTGGGTATTTATAGAAAAAAAGGGGGTTTGTTTATTAATTTCTAAACAAAATTTTTGAATCTAAGTAATAAAATAATAAACACCACAAACCTTCCCTTGTTTTACCCATAGATTACACAAAATAGGTGGTTTTAAATATTATATGTGGATAAGAGCTAAACTCGTAAAAATAACACCATTCATGATGGAAAAGAGAGTCATATTCATAATAATTTTTTTAATATCATAAAACATAATATATGTTTTTAAGGATTCAATATAGGATTAAAAAATTAATTAATAAATTTAAAAACACATAATTTTAAAAAGAAATCCTATTTTTGGTCATAAATTTCATTTATAACATTTATTACAACACTTTTAGGATATTATTATGTCATAATATATTCTGTATACTGTATTTAATTTTAACCCAAATATTATCCTATCTAAAAATATTATAAAAACCCCAAAATTAGTTAATTTCACTGACATGATTCCAAAAATAAATTTCATTTCACAAAAAAAAATTCTAAATATTATAATTTACACTTTCAAGTAAAAAATATTATTTACTGGGAAGTACTACTTTTCACGACACTAAATGAATTCTACCAATATAAAAACTACATTCGACTTCATTTAATAATTTTATCATTTATATTTAAATAAATATTTTTTAATAATATTATTTCATGAAAATAAATTTTATTTAAAATTTATTCAATTTATTAAAAGAATGTTTTAAATGAAAGTATATATTTCACAAAAATAAAATTTTGGTTTATTCATTTCAAAATTTGGTTTTCTTCAAATAATGTATAATTATATTTATCTATATATATATATAGAGAAATTAATAATTAAATAGGTTAAATATCATAACTATTTTATTATGATGAAAATTATAGTAATTTATAATACGAGATTCTTGATATATATATTCTTATTACACCAACGTAATCCTTAAGGGTAACGTGCGTGATGGTATTACTTTCTTTTTATGGTTCAACATACATGGTTTGGGAAGTGGTATTTATAATCTAGAACATCTCTTATAAATGGTTATATAAATTTTTTAATAATTAAATATTTTATTGTACTTGTTCAAGGAAAAATACCAGTGATGTAATATCCCTTGGAATCTCTGATAAATAGGCTTCATATGGAATGATCTTACTCATCAAGGACTTCACATTATCCTTCTATATAAATTAGAAATATCGTTTACCCTTAAAATAAAATAATCATAACAGTCGCTACAGTATGACATTATTAAAAATAGTGATGATTCATAATATATATTAACCCCTAGAAACATTTTGGATTTTTTTTCTAATGGTCCCAAAAAAACAAATTAAATATGGTGAATTTATTTTATATAACCAAATTACGTAATAATATAGTTATTCAACTAAAATTGATATTAATTCAATAAATTTTATGTCATTATATTCTCCCCAACTTTTGAAATTTCACGTTATAAATTTCATTCCATACACTAAAATATGGGAGGGAGCTTTTGTTTCATTGTATCATTGAGTTTCCAGGTTGTGTCCTCAAACATGTGGTTTCCCCAATGTTCATTGACCATTTCTATTGTCTTATTTCAACGAATATTGTGTCTATGATCTGATATCATCAATAAATGCACCTTGTATGAAAGATCATTCTCTATAGGCATCACCTTTGTATTCATTACATGTGGTGATTTTGGTATATACTTCCTTAATAGGATTACAAGGAACACATCATGTACTTGAGATATGTTAGGTGGAAGTTATAGTTGATAGGCCATATATCTGGTGTGATCGATGATCTTAAAGGGACTAATGTATCTTGGAATAAGCTTCTACTTCTTCCAAAACCTCATTAATTTATTTCACAGTGATATACAAATGAACACCATATATCTGACCTCAAACTGAAGGTCTCATTGAATTTTTTTTGTATAATGTTTCTTTCCACTTAACATATATTTAATATGATGATGAATTACTTAAAACATATATATCATTTCATGGATACGAATATGTCACACTATCTTATTCTCTCCAACTTCTTCCTAGCACATTGGAGTTTGACACCGCTTATCAAACATAACATCATAATGTTTCACATGAATTCTATAATGGAAATAATTATTATATGAAAAATCCATTTTTGGAAGATGATAATCCCAATATCCTTAGAAATACATTGAACATGATCTAACCATATTCTTAATATATTTTATGGTTCTCTTATGATAATTATCTTTCAAAGGGTGATAAGCGGTTTTGAACCTCATTCCGATACTGAACACTTGCTAGAGGACTCACAAGAAAATTAAGGCAATATTTAGAAATAAATATGATACAATGGTGATTGTAACTCTACATAGTATTTCAAATTCTCTTATGTATATCATAGTGAGTTTTTCAAGATGGTTATACACATTAATAGTGATTAAATTCAATAAATTTGAAACGATATAGAAAACCACTCAAATGAAGTTATATCCCTTAAATACCTTAGGGTTCCTACACCAAAATACATTACTATGATTTCTTTCTTTCATACTATAATGAGAAAGTTTTTCATTATAATCTTATACTTCTATGTTTAATCCTTGAATTCAATTGACATTAATCCATGAGATAAAAATTCATGAATATCCCTCTTTATGTTATCCCATAATAAGTTTTTCATAAGATCTCTATGCATATTAGTGATTCCAGGATGAATTGAGAAGAATAAGATATGTGCATCTTCCATAAGTTCTCTCTTTAGTTATTGTTTTTATAGGACACATATCTAGGTTACATACCATATAACACCATCATTATAAATTTACAACTCTATAATATTCACCACCTTTATATTTATCTCCTCAACATATGTTTGGTCATCCTTTATCCTCTAAAGAGTTGATGTCTAAGAATTTATTTTAGAATGGTAGGATAGAGTTACATTTATGAGTCCCATGTTTATCCCATTCATGGCCATGAAGATTTGACACCTTTCAATTATCATCAAGAATAAGGTTACAATATCCATTGTGATTAGAGAATGATCCATTTTTTTACCCCTACCAAATTGAAATGGATGAAACAATAACAATAATATGTCAACATTAACCAACTTCATTGGTTTGTATTGAGCTCCTTTTGTTTGAATCTATATGTGAGGATTGTATAATCCATATATATTTCACAATTCTCCCTATAGAGAAAATGTATCCAATTTTCCCTGTGAATATCATTGTATCCAATTAAAGGTCATGCATCTATTAGTTATCCTCATATATATATATAATCAGTGTAACACCCCATGATTTTATAGAATTTTATATTCTTTAAAGTAATTCAATAGCTTTCGCTGCACGCAACACCGACTTCTAGCGCACCACGACTTACCAAACTAGCCTTTCAAAAAAAGGTTATGAATAGTATTAACTAAATTTCAAATTTTATATACTCCATATAATTTTAGAGTCCATATTATGTGTTTCATAGACATAATATAAGAACAAATTCATTTTTTTTAGATAAAAGAAGTATTTTTCAAAAAATTCAATTTTACCACCTTTTAATAGAAATCCCTTTTCAAAATAAATATTCGACACTTTTATATATTTAATTTAATGAAATTAAATTTTTATTTATAATCAGTACATAAAAATTTATTTTTGATACATTTTTGGTACTTTTCTGATGACATTAATATTTTAAAGAATACTGAAAAATACTAAATTTTAATTGAAAACAAATTTTTTAATCGATATAATTTATAGTGTTAAATTATGTGTTTTAATGGTTTGAAAATATAATTAGATTATATTTTTGTCATTTAATAAAATTTAGGTCGTTATAAGTAATTTCACATTTAAATTTCACACAAACACATGTCAATCATTTGATAGTTTTTACTTTTTAGAAACCCACTTTTTTACTTTAGACAATAGAAATTAATTTTAAATTAATTAATTCAAATTATATGTTTTTAATTTGGTAAAATAGAATTCATTTTTGAATCCATAATATCAAAATTATCTTAGGGTGAATTTTTGGTATTTTTCTTAAAACATTCAATTTTTTATAAATAGTGAAAAACACTATGTTATTTTTTAAAACTTACTTTTATTTAAATAATTATTTATTTTTTTAAGTCAAAATAGATACATATTACCTTTATATTTTCAATGTAATTCATTGATGTCACTTTATAAAAAATTTAGATATATAAAATTTTACTGAACTTTTTACCGTCTTTTACCCACCTTTAGGAGCATTTGAAAATTTACAAAAAACATAATTTTACAGCTTCTGTGAATTGAATTTCAAAATTCTGAGAGACATTTTTAACATCAGTAAGTAAAATTTGGTTAAATAAGATGAAAAAAATTGTTGGTGAATAGTAACTTTGGACTTTTATTTACAACCGTTAAAAGTTAATTAGTAAATAAGGGTAAAAATGATATTATAATTACCTTAACACATGTCCTAATTCTATTGGATAATTATAATTTTACCCAAAACGACCTTAGAAATAAAACATGATCTTCTTTGTTCTACTTGGATTAGATTAGAACATTTATTATTATTTTATTTAATGAAGAGTTAAAAGTGTTAAATTCAATGTTTAATAAATAAACAATTTTTAATATAGGTTTACTCATAAGATAAATTCAACTATAATTATTAATTATAAATTTAAAAGGATTTCATACCTAACGGTATTTTAATTATAAATTTTAGACATTAAATAATTTAATTTATATTTTACACAATGATGATGCAGTAATTACCTTATTAATGAAATATTAAAATAATTGATATGATAAATATCCAAATAAAAGTAAATTGAGACTTCTTATTAATGTCACTAATTTTATAGATTAATATAACATGTTAGGGTTGATTAAATAAATTATATTTGAAGTGATAATGTTTTTATGGCTTTCAAAAAAACAAATACTAAATAGTGTCAAAAATGACATTATTGAGTTTTTAAAACAAATACTATATTATTAATGGATATAATATTCTTAAAAATCTAAGGATCAGAAAAATGAATTATTTAAGGTTATTTATATTAATAATTAACCACTTGTGTTTCTTTTGTCTTGTTATAGTAAGTTTATTAACCATATAATATAAAAATACAAATAGACATGGTAAATGTCAAACTATTTAACTAAGAGGTAAATCTAAAAGATAAGGTTAATATAGTGACCTTAACCTATCTAAAACCTTTTGGTTGATATTTTTTCGACTCATCACCACCATATCCTCTAAATAAATTATTTTAGATCCATTATAAACCTAAAATGATTTTATTATAAAATAATATTTTTCAGATTTTCCTACAGTTCCCCTTACCCCTCTTATAAAAGGGCACATCCCCTTCTCTCAAAATCACACCTCCAAAGCCATTTGTCTCAGCCAAACCCTAACCAAATATCCGGCCAAATTACCTAAAATCATCCTAGAGTCCTTACATTGATCAGAAAGCCAACCTAAGGAGCCCTTTTTATCAACTCAAAAGGAAACACCCAAAGAAGAGGTAATAATTTCACCACCCTCTTTCAAGTACTTTTCTTCATCTACTTCATCTTTATTTTTTTGTTTCCATAACAAAATAATAAATCCAGTTCCATATACATAATGTTTTGTTATTATAAATATGGTACAACCATATTCATTATTCTATCCATCCTATAAATGACAAAGTCACCATATGTGCGTACGTACGGCTTACCGTCTCCACGTCGTGGTGTAGTTTGTTATTCCACCACATCATTATTTGGATTGGTATAATAATGATTATAACTGATTTAAATAATAAATATAACATGTCAATGATTCTGTATATATGATATACCATCCAATTACATAGCATTTCACCATAACTACACTGATATTTTCACTCATTGTACGTACGACTTACCGTCTCCACGAACGCGATGAGATTCATTCCACATCCTAATCATTCAAGAATAATTTTCATTTTATGATTAAAAATAATGTTTAATAACTTAATATAATTCTGGAAATGAATCAAATACATTCAATACATAACAAACATGAATTATGTAACAAAACATATAAAGGAAAACGACTCAGTTAACAACCAAAACAATGATGCTACTGAAATACCATTAGCAAAGAAATATTATAAGATCATATATGATATCATATTTAGGTATTTAGTTCTTTTATAATTTAATAAAAATTATTTAACCATTATAAATTATGTTAACCTACCCTATACTAAGGGGTTTTCCTCTGACTTTTATTCCAATCAGATTTATACTATATTTACCACTACTACCTTTTCTATAGTGCATGTACTACCCATGATTGAATTGTTTGCATAATATACTTTAATTTATGGGTATTTACATCATAATTAGATGACACTTTTTTCATTGGGTGTATGATTTGTAATTTACCCAATCGGTAAAGGGAATTTTAAACTTCAATTTCCACTCATTCAGTTCTAGGAAAACTTCATTGATTACTTTACTCCAAGATTATGTGTGAAATCACTAATTATTTACTTATATGGTAATTTCCACTCCCCTTTGTGTGGATATACTTTCGATACACATAATCTCTCCATTGATAAATTCTAAAGTAATAGATATAAACTTGATAAGAGTAATTTTAACTCAATTTAAATTCATTGAGTTAAACATCCAAGTCATTGGTGTTGTTTTTACAAGAATATGTGTGAATATACCTTGATTGATTTACACTTAATATCCAATAATATTGAATGTATTTATATTTTTCACACATGATTATTTCATTGATTTATCCTTAACCTAAAGATATTGTCTTTTTAAATAAATTCATCTCAACTTACATTCCATCAGAACTTATTTGTTGTTATTCACCAATTCAATTTTATTTGGTGTTATACTGTACTCTGACATAGTATATCGTGAATCCCTTTATTCTCATGATATAATAATATTTTTATTTCCTCAATTATTTTTATTCAAGAATCTCTCATTTGGTTAGAATCGAGAACTAAAATATTATTTTAAATGTTTTAAAAATTTATACTTTAAAATCTTTCTCATTAATGTCCTTATTTTAAAAATGGGTTTAAGGTTTTATTTATATGGAAACTAATGTTTTAAAATTTAAAATCCTTTTAAATTTTCAAAGTGGTATGGGAAACTTTGATTCAAAAATGTATTTTAAACAGCATATTGATAAATAGTGAGACTTTTAAGTATTTTCATGAAAAAGTGATATTTTCCTCAAAGATTTTTACTGATCATTTTTAACTATGTCAATATTTTTTATAGGATATTATTCTAGATCGTGGATGATTAATTATGATACAAACTGTCCATATAGTATTGAAGGTTTCTTTATATGTTTGACTGTGGATTTGTTATTTTTATACCATTCATGCTTTATAGATAAAGTATTGAAATTTCATTTGATAGTTTTAATATAAATGTTTAAGTTATGGTTAAACCAGATCATATGAAGAATGAATTAGACTTATTAATTGATGGGCGGATCTTGCTACATCTCATCATTGCATCGGTATGTCTCATGAGACAAACTAGTTTCTTCGAACAAGGCCTTGGAAAAATCTTATTTGTTGTCTGGGAACAAGGCCTTAACTATGTTGTTATGAAGTCTGGCATTATGCATTCCATCATTATGAAATTGGATATTGATATTTCATTTTATTGTTTGACTAGTATAATATCCATGTGAATAAGTAAATGTAATTATTTGATTTATCTTTTCCATATAATGTTGAAGTTTATGTTTAAAAGGCTTGTGTTCTAGTCTTATACATTGCCTTAAATGATTGTTCTTATTTATGACAGTTTCCATTATATTGTTATCCTTACTAATCATATGATCTCACTCCTTTATTATGTTTTATTTTTTCCCAGATGAAATGAAGTATATTACAATTAACCTGCATGAATAGGATAAGGAATATAATAGTGTTCAAAGGGGACACAATGTTGTTGTTTTTTTATTTTATGATGTAATGTAAAACTTATGTATGTATCTTGTACTTCGAAGGCTATTAAACTGATCAGTCTTTTAGGACATTATTCCTTATATCATTACAATGTTATGTAACAATGCACTGATTCTAGGTAACTGGGGTCGGGGTGTTACAATTAGTAGGAGGCATAAGCTAGTACTTTTTCATTTTTCGTTACTAGAAAACCCAATCCATTTTTAGACGCATCGATGTAGATCAGAAATCCTTTTCTTCTAGTGAGTAATTTTAGAAATGGAGCAATGATTAACCTCCACATTAACTATTTAAATCATTCCTAATGTAAATTGGTCTAGAAAAACAGAAATTCCTTTTAAATTATCTATGTTTTTGGGTTTCAAAACATAGCATAATTTTCTCAAAAATTTAGCGTAGTACCCATATAATCCAAGGAAACTTTGGATCTATATCACATATGTTGTTATGGATCGTCCTTAAATTGTATTTTTATTTTAAGGATACATATATATCCATGTTATAGTGATAAAATTCCCATTTAATGTAACAATATATATCTAAAACTCTCATTTACCATACATCACAGATAACTTTTCCTTTCAAACGGTCATCATTACAACAATAAAATACTCATAATGTTCCTATATGATTTTGAATTAAAAAATAATATTATCTATGAAGTATTAAATAATATTATAGGTATAATACCTAAGCACTCTATTCATTATATACATAAAGGTAAATCGAGCATTAGTGGCCCCAAATTGAATAACTGTAAAAAAAATTCGAACTTACATTGTATAAAAAAGAAGTCTTTCGGATATCCTCCTTATTCACCTTTATATAATAAAATCCCAATAAATATAAACCTTATATAATTACACACCTCCATTTATTTGATCGAGGAAGTCATTAATCCGTAGAATACGATACTTATTCTTTATTGTTATTGTTTTGAGTTCACGATGATCAGTGTCAAGGCACAATGGCTCGTCTTTATTCTTGATAAAAAGGGCTAGCACACTCCATTATGAAGCTATTGGTAACCTATACCATTTTTCTAGATTCTATTATAGTTTATTAATTATCTATTTATTTTCATTTGTGACTATTTTGTATGGTGTATTGCATATATGGTGTGAGAATGGTCTATGGGTCTTAAATCTCTCCACCCTTGATGTTTCATCACATTCGCATATGGTTGAGGTAGGTGTTTCCAACTTTTCCCTTTCCGGAACATTACACGAGAAATTTTGTGTTTTCATTTAAATTTTAAATTTCTTTGTTATCTATAATATATTTATTTATTGATGCTAATGGTGACTATTGTTTGGTATAATTTACTAAAAATAAGTTTTTAAAGGATTTTTTTTGATGTTCCTAGGTTTATATCACCTAGGGTTATTATTTAAAATTCCATTTTTCATTTAAAGACAAATAGGGGGTTTTATGAAATGTTTATTTGTGATTATGGTGTGATGGATTCTTATTTTTTTGGAACATGATTTGGTGTGTATGTTTTGGTAGTGTTTTAGCTTGTTAAATGTGTCAAAATGTTTTAAAAGGGTTCTTGGTTATAAGGGGATTATTTTATGTTCCCTAACTAGTGTGGAAGTTTGGATATGGTTCTAAAAAAAATGGTTGGTTTTGTGGAAATTTTTTTCATAGTTTCTCTTGGATGTTTAATTTACGATATGATGTTGGCACATACATGGGTTCACTAGGTGCACACAAGGCTGTTCCCTCAAATGATGATGGTGCTTTAAACCAGTGTTCCTTAAAATATTGATTTCATACATGGTTCTTATTTTCTAAATAATATTGTATCCACCATGTTGTTTATTAATTCTGTTTAAAATAGAATCTCATGGGGTTATTCCCATTTGGATTTTGGTGTCTGTGTTTTGGAAAATGATTGGGTTGAGGGGTTATCTGGAATTTCACACTTGAAGACGGTTTTGAAAATGATTTGGAAATTTTTTGGTAATTTCATTTTTGTTTTTAAACATAAAGGCATGTTTGGCATGATTTTAGATTTCATGTTTTTTCTAAAATGTGGAAAAGGATTGTTTTGAAAATTCTCTAACAGGTGGTGTTCCTCATGGGTTTTGATGTGACTTTTAAATGTTATAGTGTTCACAAGTTCTCAAGAAAGGTTTAGTGATGTGAAAGTGGTGGCTTATGAAATTATAAGATTTGTTTGGTTGATAAATGTTGTATGTGGTAACATGTGATGTGTGAAATTTGATTGAGCACAAAATTGGAAGCCCATGTATCTTGGTGGGAGGACTTGTATGAGTATGTTAGTGATCTGGTGGGGTTTGGCCACTATTTCACAGAGCATGTTTGACGATGACAACACTAACTAAATTATGATGATGATAAAGATGATGATGATGGGGACCATGAGTTAATGTTTATGTTCTAAACTAGTGGCTTGTTCACAAGAACAAATAATTTTATGGTTACTCTTACTCTGAAATATAAGGTACTAGGGACCCATAGCTCACAAGTACCTAGGATTGTCCCTGTGACTAGTGCTCAATGATTATAATGCACCTCATGTAGGCATATGATAGGATAGGTTGGTAATTTTAAAAGTAAGTGCTTTTTATTTAAAGAGATATTATTTGAAATTATTTCCCATTTAAATTTATTCCATTGAAAACTGTTACTAGTATTTATTGGGTTTGGTTTTTGTTACAAAATGATAATTTTCTTGAAAAATAGATGATGGTATGTGTTGGCCCATGAAATGTTAAGGTTTTGGTTGTTTAATAATATTTGAAAAAAAACTATTTTTATAATTTTTTTAAACATGTGTTAATAGACTATTTTGGGAAAGAAAAAACTTGGAATCTGTGGAGATTCCCTATTGAGTTGTTATCACACACCCTACATATACCACTCAGTGTTAGTAGACCCGAACTATTTCTAAATTTCAGGTTTTGATCAGGTTTTTCAGGTTTGAGTTATCACTTGGATCAGGGTGGTCTTGTGGTTGGAGGTGACTAGAAGGTCACATGGAGATCATGTTAGTAGCTAGTTGTTTTCTTTTGTTTTAGCTTTTATTTCTTTCGATATAAGTTTTATATAGTTGTATTTTTATTAGACCATATTGTTTATTTATTGAGATTTAGTTCTGGTTATATCTACTACATTTTCAATGTTCTATATTTTTATCCTATTTATTATTTGGAAAATTCATTCCCTCTTTTTTTATTTTGATTCCCGTTACTTTTTGACATCCTAGGGGGATTGGGAATGCTCTTCAAGGCTTGTTGGAGACTGAATCAGGTGATCAGTTTAGTGTCGACTTGAGATGGTTCACAAAAAAATGGTATCAAAGGAGGTTCTTGATATTTGAGGTGTCTGGTGGATAGATACTATGGTATTTGGGACTCGATAGGTAGGTTCGGGAAGGGTGCCATGAACCCTTGATCACTTTTCACCTTGAGTCACCAAGGGTAGTGTGGGATTGAGTGTTGTGTCTTTTGTTGTTTTGGAATTGAGAGATGAAAATGGAGGATATTTGGGTTATTTGCAGCCTTACATGTGTTGCTGACCCATGTGATGACCGCGTACCTGGTTCAAGGCCCTCTTAGTTTTATGCCTTACATGGGGCATGGCCAACCTCTATGTTGTCAGACTAGAAATATTCACTATTCCATAAATTTGGTGGTCCATTATTGGTTGGGTTTCATTTTTGTTTCAGTTTGTGTAAGTGTTTTTTAAAGATTAAAGTGGATTTTGAAACAATAATGGATTTAAAAAAAGAAGTGTTTTCCATGAAATGGTTTTAAATTAGTAAAGTGTGTTCTCAAATATTGAGGGTGCTTTGGGTTTGATAATGTTAATGGAATGTGGCCCTGGTATATTTTATGTACATTGAGATGTGTGTGGGTATGTGTGAGAAGTGTGTATTTGCATGTGAGGATGGGAATGGATGGATGCACATGTAATGGTTCATGGGATACCATGGGTTGGGTTTTGGAATTAAAGGCATATCATGGTTTTTTTAAGTGTATTTGAATTAGAAAATGATTTCAGAAAGTTGTTTTTTTTTCTTGAAAATGGGTTATTAATACTTGGGAATTTTCCATTGAAGAAAGAAGTTTTGATTTGTAAAAGTAAAGTGATGGTTTTTTAAAAAGGATATAATTTTGGTGTTTGTTTTTACATGGATTTTGAGCTAGTTTGTTATTATTTAAGGTTTTCCTCCTTGTTTGTCCCTCAGTTTGATGTTGGATTTAGTCTATGCTTTTTGTGTTATTCATAAACTTCCACCTAGAATATTGCCCAAAGTTCCTAATGAGTCATGTACGGTTCCTTTTCCTTCATAAGTGTTTCCAATTTTCTCTGGGGATCATGGTTTTTTTTAGGCTATTGAGTGGCTTGAGGATGTCGAGGGAATCTTTAAGTCATTGGGTTCTCCCGATGTTGTTAGAGTCTGTGGAGTTAAAAGGTTGTTTGAGGGTCCAGCCATGGACTAGTGGGGTTTGGTTTCTCCATCAACGAAGGAATGTGAGATGTCATAGGAGGTGATTAAGAACACTTTCATCCAATGATTCATAGTAGAGAAGGTGAGGTAGAGGAAGGTGGCAGAGTTATAGGATGTTTGTAAGGGCTAGTGATCAGTAAATTCTTGCGTTGAAAATTTCAGAAATCTAGTTCCATTATATTTGTAAATATCATCATAGGATCATATGAAGGCTCCTCTCTTTGTCTGGGGTCTTCATCGTAAAACTATATAGAATGTTCTCTCATCCGGTGAAATTTGTTTAGATAGGTTGGTGGATGAGGAATTCATGGATTTACTAGTTTCTTGGGTGTAGCCAGGGGTTGTTGGTTCTCCTAAAGGTTCCCCATCCAGCAAGTAGAGTGTGCCAAGGGGACTAGTATCTGAAAAACATTATTTTTCAGCTCTGGCTTCCAATTCATCATACTGTTTGCTTGTATGTTTCCAGTGCGGTTGTTTTGGTCACTCAAAGACATATTTTAATATTCCTCTAGATAATTGATGACTTTGTGGACCTTTGGGTCATTCGAAGAAGTTTTGTAGTAGGAAATAACTGAAAAATGAATCCTTGATTGGAAGATGTGTTACCTAACTATGAGGTAGGAGATGATTCATCCACCAGATCCCCAACCACATGTCTCATGGTGAACCTTGCGCACATTCAAGAGTTATAAGGGGTGTGAAACCAAACCTATTTTTGCATCATGTGCAATGATGGAAATGTTTAACATATCCTTGTTCTTGTTGCCTTAATTTTGAAAGTTAACCTTATATGGTAATGGTGGGAAGAACTAGATCTCTTGTCTCCCAAACAGTTGATTCTATATGAATGTGGCCTTTAAAAAATTCCATTCTTGTCTGAGTGTGTCTTACCTTTGTGTAGGCCAATCACGGTTTTAAATTTCAAAAGTTCTTGTTGGGAGATGCTTGAGTATTGTAAAATTGGTTTATTTTAGGTTTGGTTTGTTTGGGAGGTTCCCTGTTTTAGTGGTGTCAGTTTCCAACATGTATACGGATGTACAGGTTTGACCCCCCAGCAATCATGTGGTAAGTCCAAGGTGTCCTTGCAGCTTGGTTCCCTTTGGGCAGTGTGATTGACAAGGTTTGTGCACGGCTTGTAAACCGCTTGGTCAATCCATGAACTATGTCCATTATGGATAGTGTGGGTCTCACGATTGGAAGAGAGTATGGTAAACTGTGAAACCAAACCATGATAGATTCCAAGTAGTTTTAAATTTGAAATACCCAATTCTCATTTATGTATTGGTGGTGTGTTTGGACTCTAATGATTTCATTCTAATTGAGTTCTTGTGGTGGGGAGAACCATCTTGTGTTCTCCCCTCATCCTCATTCTTATAGTGTGTTTTTATCTTCATCGGTCGGGTGTGACTTGTGGAGTGGATAGTCATCCCGGGGTTCATGGTTTCCCATTGGTTTTTTTAGGCATGGACATGGGATTTGGTTAATCTTTAGGTGAGTGACTTCTTGGGGGAAGAAAGTTTTCATGGTTGGGAGAATTGTCACACCTTGACCACGAATACTCTTCCGTTTTATTTATTTCTCAATGTTGGATCATTGGTTGAGGTTCAGGTTGGGTGTCCAAAAAAAGTCCTTTTGTTTTGGCTGTATTAGTTTTCTTATAGACCTATTCATGGTTGTTGTGAATGTTGTGGGAAGAAAGTGGAATGTTGGATAGTTTGTGATGCATTAGTGTCTCTATATTGTGTTTAAAACATTGAATAATCATTGAGTGGACTTCCCTAGTGTTTGAGGTGTAATTTGGGGTGGGGGGGGGGGTGGACAATTTTTAGGGTTGCACGGTTTGATCATGGCCTTCACAAACCATGAAAACTAACCCTACAAAGTTGTATAGGTTTTCAGAATCCCTCGCACGGTTTCTGCATGGTCTACAAAACCGTTCCACAAAACTGTGCTGCCATTTACGAGCTTAATAACATTTGATGTGGAAAATATTTTTGGGTGATTCTTCCTCTAAAATGAAGCCCTGATTGTAGGATATTGACCATAAGGATACTCCCCTTCTTCTTACTTATATTTGGGTATATTTTGGGGCATTTGTTCAAGAATGTTTAGCGATTCTTTATGATTCTTTTACCAAATATTGTCTCTTTCTCTTAACCTCTTTGTTCCAGGGTTTTCATTGGGGGTTTTCTTCCATGACCGAACACTAATGTATAAGGTTTATGTTTAGTTCGTTTTTCTTGGGATATAATGTGTGTGAATTGTCTCTGGGGCTTAGATGTCTCCTTCTATTAAGTTCCATTGCATCTGCACATGTTTGAGGTAGGCTTTCCAACTTTTTCCAATATGGAACACTCAATAAGCACTTATGTGTTTTCATTTAATTTTTATTTGTCTTTCTCACCTCTAATATATTTATGGACTGATGCAAATAGTGATTTTTGTGGGTATAATTTACCAAAAATATGTTTTAGAAGGGGTTTTTGTGAAATTCCTAGGTTTATAGCACCAAGGGTTATTGTTTAAAATGCCATTTTTCTTTTAAAGTTAAATTGGGTTTTTATGAATTTTTTAGCCTTGATTGTGGGGTGATGGTTATTTATTGATTGGGAACTTGATTTTGTGTGAATGTTTTGGTAATGGTTTATCTTGTTAAATGTGTTAAAATGATTTAAAAGGGTTTAATGATTATAAGGGGAACATTTTATGTTCCCTATCAAGTGTGGATAGTTGGATGTGGTTTTAAAGAAAATGGTGGGTTTTGTGGAAAAGGTTTTTGGGTTTCCTCATGAATGTTTGGTGTACCATCTGATGTTGGCACATCCATGGGTGCACTTGGTGCACACAAGGGCGTGCCCTCAAATGAAGATAGTTCTTCAAATCAGTGATCCATAAAATATTGGATTCCTAAATGGATCTTGATTTATAAATAATGTTTTTTCATTCCTATGGTTTATAAATGTGTTTTTAAATGAAATCACATGGAGTTATGCCCATTTTGATTTTGGTGAGTGTGTTTTGGAAAATGTTTGGCTTGAGGGGTTGTTTGTAATTTCACACATGAAGATGGTTTTGGAAATGTTTTGGAAATGTTTTGGAAAAATTATTTGGGTGTTTAAACATAAATTCTCGATTAGTATGTTTTTAGAGTTTCATGTTTTTTCTAAAATCTGGAAAAGGATTGTTTAGAATGTTCTCATGGAGGTGGGGTTATTCATGGTTTTTGAAGTGATTTTTAAATGTTATGGTGTGCATATGTTCTTAATAATTGGTTTGTGATTTCCAAGTGGTGGATTATGAAATGAGAAGCTCATTTTGGTTGATAAATGGTGTACGTGGTAACTTGTGATATGTTAAATTTTATTGAGCACAGTAAATGGAATCCTAGGTATCTAGGTGGGTGGACTTGTACAAGTATGCAAACGATCTGGTGGGGTTTGACCCTTTCTTCATGTAGCAAGTTTGATAATAATAACACTAACTAAACTATGGTGATGATGATGATGATGAAGATGGGGACCATTGGGTTATGGGTATGTTCCCTACTAGTGGATTGTATATGAGAATAGATATTTTTATGGTTACTCTTACACTGAGATACGAGGTACCTGGGCCCAATAGCTAGCTATTACCTAGGGATGTTCATGTGACTAGTGCTCAATGATTATATTACACCTCATGTCGGCATATGGTAAGTTAGGTCGATAATTTTAAAATTAAGTTATTTGTCATTAAAGTCTAATTATTTGAAATTATTTTACATTAAAATTTGATCCATTGAAAATTTTTACTCGTATTTTTTGGGTTGGGTTTTTGTTATAAAAAATTGTTTTCTTGAAAAATGGTTAATGGAATGTGTTGGCCCTTGAAATAGTAATGTTGTGGTTGTTTTATAAAATGTGGAAAATTTATTTTTATTATTTTATTTCACACTAGTGTTAATGGTCTGTTTTGGTAAAGGAAACACTTGGAATCTATGGTGATTGTATACTGAGTTGTTAGCTCACACCCTACCTATACCAATCAGTGTCGGTAGACCCGAGCTGTTTTCTAGGTTCTAGTTTTGATTTGTTTTTCTTGGTTTGAGTTATCTCTTGGAGTAGGGTGATCTTGTGTTTGAAGGTTACTATGATGTCATATGGAGATCATGTCAGTAGTTGGTTGTTTTATTTTATTTTTGTACCTTATGGTTCTTTCAGTGATAGTTTCATTCAGTTGTATTTGTATTGGACCATATTGTTCCTTTATTGAGATTTAGTTGTTGTTAGATATGATGTGTTATCAATGTTCTATATTTTTATCCTATTTATTATCAGGCCAAATCCTTCCATCTTGTTTTATTTTGATGTGTGTCACTTGTTGCCATCCCGGGGGGATCAAGAACGCTCCTCGGGACTTGTTACGGACTAGCTTGGGTGACAGGTTTAGGTTTACTTGAGTTGGTTCGTGACATAACCACCCACTAGTTCCCTCTTTTCCCCTCCCTACAACAATTCAGCCACCCTCTTGTTCGGTTTCCCTCTTTTCCTTGCAAATTCAGGCCTCCCCTCCAAATCATAAAATTCAATTTCCAGATTTTAAACCCCACTCATCAGTGAAAAATCATGGTGTCTCTTCCACTAAGGTAAGGGGTTCTTGCTTTTTTATATACATATTATATTTATATACATAAATTAACATGATAATTCAAAAAAATATATTATTTGAGTAAATATTTAAATACATATAAAAAACCGAGATATATATTTATATAATGTACATTATATATATTTATATTCTGTATTTAGGTATTGATATTATGATAAATTTATATTATATTCAATTTATACATTCATATAAACTATCTGATTTATATATGTATTTAAATAAATTTGACTAAATATACATTATAATTCTATTTATGTTATGTAAATACACACATATATATTTATTTATAAATATATAGATACAAAGTATTTATATAATTAAATACATATTTATATATTATGTACAAGTTTATTTATAAAATTTATTTATATAATTTTATATTTAATATCTTTATATAATGTCTTTAAAAATATATACATATAATGTATTTCAATACATATATTTATTATTTTGAACATTAATATATATTTATTTGTATAAATTGTATAATATTATATATACTTTCTATATAATTAATATTATATGAGACAGATATATGTGAAATAAAATTTATTAACATATTTATATTATATATAATTTAAATCATATGCCTTACAATTTTTAAAAATATTATATATGAAATAAAATTAATACATGTATTTTAATTTATGATATATGAAATACAATTTATAGAAATATTTATATAATGTATTTTAATACATTTATTTACTTTTATGCATATTAATATATATGTATTTCAATAAATATAATTTCCTAATATTATATACATTAATATATATTTATTTGTATAAATTTTATATCATATAATATTAATAATATATAATATAAAAACATAAACATTTTATTTAAAGAAATATTTATTATTATTATAAAATAACTTATAAAAACTAAAAGTTTGGGTTTTTATATGATATATTTTTTAAATAAATTATATTTATGTATATATTTTTATAATGTTTTTATGTTTTTATGTTATTTATAATAAATATTATATGAAATAAAATATATACAAATAAATATTTATAAACGTACAAAAATTATAACATTATATTTATGTATACATTTAAATATAATTAAATACAATCATATAATTGTAAATATATAATATAATTAAATAATATATATATATATATACTAAATTAAATTATAATTGATAAGGTATACTATAATATATATAAAATAATTATATAATATATATAAATTAATATAAAATAAAATATTTATAATATTTTATATATAAAACAAATATATAATTTATTTTTATTATTTATATTTAATTTTATCTATATTATATTTATGTGTATATATAATATAATATAAATGTATTTATACATAAATATACAATTAAAATGTATTTCATATAATATATGTATTATATAAATATTAATATAAATGTATAGTATTTATAAAACCATATATGAATTTTATATAATGGTATAAATATATTATTAATTGCATTTATATTATGTATATCAATATTTATATATGTATTCATTTTTTATATGTATAAGTATTTATTTAAAGTATTTATGTAATATCATTATATATATAAGTTAATAATACATTTAAATACATTTATATAATGTGTTATGGTTATATATAGATATAAATATGTACACACACACGCTCACCCACACATATATATTATAAAATTTAAATTTATATGAGGTTTATTTTAAAAAACCAATATAAATTTAGGATGAGTTAAAAAACCTCTCTAATCAAAAGGATTAGCAAGGTTTCAAAATCCCATCCAATTTCCTAAATTAATGGGTTTTGACGGCCACTTCTAATTTCTTTAATTAGAAGGGGTTTAACCCCCCCCCCCTAATATGAGGAATTTACAGTAGTTCATGAACACCGTCTAATTTAATAAATTAGTGAGGATTGTGAACCCCCACTATTTCCATTAAAAATAATTTACATTTTATATGTATATACAGACTCTAATATCCAAATGTATATTATATATATAGACTCTAAAATCCAACCAAATATATAGGGACACTAATTATTAAATTAAGTGGTGGTTTTGACACAACTACCTCTAAAATTCAATCCAATGTAAAAAAGAAAAAATGATAGAACATTTAGAGGGGGTTGAGCATAACCTCCTCCAAAAAACATCCATTAATATTTTGTTTTTTTGTAGTGAGTTATTTACTGAAAAATACATGATCTAAACAAGGATGTTTCACTAGCCTCAGTCTAGAAGAGTGAAGACTGGAAGAGGCTTCCATATAAGGATTTTAAGGGATCCATACTGATAGGTTATCATTATATATTATAATAATGAGTAATATTCAATGATATATAATAATTTCATAATCTACTAATCTATAATATACAATAACAAATCATTGCCACCAAATTTTGGATATCCCAATCTATTAGCCTAACCATTTGTGGATTTTACATCATGATATATTGAATATTAGTTCTCATAGACTCTTATATTACTTTCTAGAATTGATATGTTAATAAAGGATCTAAATGATGAACCATTTTTGAAGGTAAGATATGAAATTTTATGATCCCATACAAAAAACAAATCCCTATTTTCCCAACCTTTATACTATATTTTATCGATATGAATTGGGAAAATTTCATCTTTCCATCAATTACTACCAAAATATAATTCTTCACATGATGTGTATCATACATTTTAATGATAAAATACCTAGGAACCTAATGCTACTTTCATAAAAGAATACGTAGGGTCTGAATAATACCAGCGGCTATTTAGTGTTCATGTTTCACTTATAAATAGGTGCATCATCTCATGTTGTAAAAAATCACTAACAATGGTCTGTTCCTGATTCCTATGAATTCGTTTCTAGCCCATGTGGATCAAAAAATCATTTCAAGGAATTTCAAATGTCAACTTTATAATTTGGTTAGGGATAACCCATCTTATTTCATGACATCCAACACCATCATTACTGATTAGCAACCTCTCTAATATGGGGTGGTGTTCCTAAGGTTAGTCTCACTCGAGCCCAGATACTTTTCAAGTGATCTTGGTATATTATTCAAAAACTATCCAGCTTATCTCAATTATTAGCCCCCATAAGAAGTCCATATGAGGTATTATAATATTTTAGATATATCTATTCATATTAACCATGATTAGTGAAGTATAATTCTCCCATATCTCCTTTCATATAGTTAGGATTTTCGTCATAAAAATTAGTAATATCTATAACCACTTGATTTCAAATATCAGTAAGAAATTTTTCGATAAGGAATTTAAAGATGCTTCACATTTCATTCATTAATTTAACTTTTTTTAAATCTATATTCCTCCCATTTATCATCCTTAGACGATTCATATATTATCCTGGTAATTTTGTAAATAAAATTTACATATTTAGATATGAATATTAAATATATAAAATTATGATATCCACAACAATTTTAAAGGTTTGCTGTATTTGGAGGCTAAATGCACAAACATATTTTTTAGCTTCATTATTCATCATCTATCATAGCTTTTTTATCACATTTTACCCTTTTTCACACACCTTAATTAATACCATAATTCATAAGCTGGGGGAAATATAAGAAAGGATGAGCTTAGATATTGATTAAGAGTAATCATGGACAACATCAATTGATGATCATATGGAAGCATAAATTAATCATAAGGGTATGAGATATAGAACAAAATTTAAAATGTCCATACCTAATTTTTCTATGATTTAAAACATTATTAGTTGTTTAAAACATTATAATTTCAAAAGACATGAATTATAAGAGTGAGAGAACGTCATAAATAAATCATGAACCATATGTTCATATTAGTATCATGTCATAAAATTATGGTATCATCATTGGTATAGAAAACATTTCATAGGTCACGGTTATCTACTAGTACTATAAAATAACATTTTCTTGGGCATAAATACATTTCTACCATATCCTAACAGTTCAAAATTCCTCATATGTTTCCAATTGGGGTTGAAGCACATCTACTAATTTCCTACAGTTGATTAAGCACATCACTTTTTTTACTATAATTATTTCATGAGACATAAATTATTATTCAATGCATTAGAAAGATATATAATTTTGGCCAACCTATCACATAATGAAATATATACATGTGTTTTCTATAAGATCATAAAAAAATAATATCATTATAAAATTAACAATGTAAATAAAATTGGTTAATTAAAAATTTCATCAGTTCATAATGGAACAACCCTTGGGAATTTATAAGGTTTCATAAAAACTCATCATCATAATAAAAAACTATCCAAATATAGAATAAATATAGTATAACTATATCATAACCCCTTTAACTCAAATTTAGAATCAATTTATCTTATCATAGCTCAAAAATACATTAAAAATATCACTAAAATATTTCTTCATAAAAATACCCTTTTAATATTTAAATCACATATTAAAATCAAAAAATTTACCAAATATTAAGGAAAATATATCTTTGAAATAAAATTAGAATTTTTTATAGGTATCTTAATATTAGTGAGTGGTCATGATAGTGGGAAATATTTTTCATGTCATGTATGATAAAACAAATATTTCTTTCACATTTTCAGTAAAAAATAAAAACTAACTCATTCAGATATTGGCAATAAAATTCCTTTTAATTTTTTTGTAAAAATTAAAATAAGGGTTAAATTAAAACAAAAAATCATTTCTAAATTATAAAAAATTATTTAATCCTTTTTTATAAATAATGGACCTTGAAGAAAAAGGATTTTTGATAAAAATTATAAATAATTTCATGTTTTCTATATAAACATTCATTCAGTATCTTGAGTAATTAAAGGGAAGAAAATGATAGGAAAAAAATATTGTTAATAAATTACTATAGTATAATAAAACACATTAGTTTATTTAATGATATATGTTAAAATTTCATCATCAAAAACATAATCATAAATAATCTCCATAAATAAAGAGATTCTACCGTAAATCCCTTGCCTAGAATTCTATGTGATTCAAAAGCTATCTAGCCTTTAGTATAATAAATTTAAATTCATTATAATTTAATAAAATAATAATTTAAATACTTATAATATCATATATGATCCACTTATAATATTTTAACACTCATTTGTTAATAATTCAATATTTAAATCATCATTTTCATGTGTTAATTGTTTCATTTTTTATGAGAATTTTGGTTTGGAAGTTCCAGACCGTATACTTTTATAATGGTTACATAATCTCTGAAATATTAACCATGTTCTAAATATAATATATATTCATTATAAATATATAAATATATTCATACATAAAGATAGATATATGAAAATTAATTACATCGTTCATAGAGATAGTAGGTAATACAAGCACATGAATGTTGTTTTCACTTTTCGAAAAATGGAAAAAAATAGTGGTACATAAAAAATAAATATTTTTGAATAATTAATATAACATATATTATTATCAAATATATCATTATTATCATCCATGCAAAGTAAAAAATTTAAAATGAAAAATATCTCTTTGTAGTGGTGGTAGTCCACAGGTACACATGAGCGATATTATCATTTTTCAACAGATGAGGAAGAAAATGGATAATTTTTGTTTAATCGTCATGAACCATCCTTGGTCAACCCTTAACCTATAACTTCAGTCATCCCACAACAAGCCTTGAAGGATATTCTATGTCCCCATGGGCTAGTAGCTAGTGTATGGTGTCCATACATACAAGTGGGATGGATTTAAGCCTGAAAAATACACCCAAGACTGGATAATTCAATTTAAAAAACTAAAAAATGAACCAAAATAAAAATTTACATAATATCAAATAAATAAAAAACTACTTAAATTACAATATACAACTAAAAAGACTAAAAACTAAAATAACAAAAATGCTACTGCGGGATCTCAAAGTGACCTTTGGGTCACCACCGATCATAAGACTAGCTTTTCTCCAACAATGAGCAACGAAACCAAGAGAACCTAAGAAAAAGGGAACCTTTAACTGAAAAGGTAAATTAATAATGAGAAACCAAATTCTAAGTTTTAAAGCTAAAGATAATCCACAGAATCCAATTTTTCCTTTCCTAAAATTGGTTATTAACACTTGTTTGAAATACAATTATAAAAATATGGTTTTAATATTTAAAAAAACAAAAAAAAATTCCCCATTTTAAATTCCAATATATGCCCCAAATCATTTCCAAATATAATTTCCATTTTAAAATAAAAATACAAATCAAGTATAACAATGGTTGTGATAAGAAAACAGATAAATAACATATACTAAAAACTAGTACAATAGAAGGTAAAAAAAATATAAATAATAACTATGGGAAATTATGAACATCCCTAGAAGACCACTGGATGTACTCAGTTTGGAACAAACTTTTAGTGTATAGTGAAGCCCCTGAGTCAATAAACAACTGGCTTCTCTATCCTGGCCTCACAATTGGCACAACCCTCTAGCATGTCTTCAACTCTAGGAGGGTACCAACCCCTTTAATCGGGGCTTGTAAGAAACTATCACTCTATCATCTAAAAGATTCATAGTAACCCATGTTTGTAATAAAAATTATTGTGTAATTATAAGGAAAATGCATGCATGACACATCTTGCCTACCACCACCGCACTTTCCCACCCCAAACATGGACACAAATATAAGATACTCTACGAATGTAAATCCCTTGTATAAAGGTTTCAAATATATAAACATATACATTTCTCATTACACAAAGTTCCAAATGAGCCTCCATACCAAATAAACATTCAAATCGTTTCATAAAACACCTTAGGTTTTTAACCAAACAGACCCATTTTCCAAAACTCCATCATTTCTAAAGGTTAACATAAACATCACCTTTGAGTTGGAAGTTCCAAACAGGCCTTTAGCTCGACACTACCCAAATCCATTCACCATGAACATGTCCAAATTTCCATTTCTAGGAAAAATATGCAACTGGTAAAACATGGAGAATGACCCCTTTTGCCACACATTCACCAAAACATACACAAAATATCAAATCAGTATATGCTCTAAGATTTTATTTTAATCAATTTTAAAAAAGTCCACAAGAAGAGACTAAAAACATTTAAAAAACAAGAAGTATTTATGATACCAAGTTTTATATAAAATACAAATCTAAGGAACCATGTTCATTAGAGGGCACATCCATGGGTACACCTAATGAAACCATGGATATGAAAACATCCAATAGCACACTTAACATCCAAGAAGACACTTGAAAAACTTTTCTATGAAATCACCACATTCCTTGAAACCAAATCCATCCAATCACAAAAAACAAATACCATCAGAACATAATATGGGCTAAATATTTCATTAAACACCTGAATTCCACATTAAAATAACAATTTTACTTCAAACAAACACCCGAGGTTCCATAAAACATGAGATTGCACACAAATCTCTTTAAAACATATTTTTATAAAATAAAACCAATTCCAAAATGATATTAAGTTAAAAAATGGTTCCATAAAGGTGTGAATAATGTTTATAAATTTACATAAAATTAGAATCATTAAATTAAATTATATGGGAAAGAAAAACATAGAAACACCTACCTCGGCTGAGTGTGAAAGTGACGAAACTCTTAGAGAAAGGAGATATAATCCCCACAATCCATGTGTACACATTATAACCCAAAGGAAAACGAATTAAAAGAAACCATAATATTTAGGGTTCAACCAAGAGACCTACCAAATGAGAACTGAGAAATCAAGGATGGAGGGAGGGAAAAAAATAAAATGGACCAAACCCCTATGATGATTACCATGGAAGATTGAAGATTGAACCATGGTGGGAGGAGATCCCATGGATAAGTGGTCTTGAGTCACCTTTGTGCACCAAAAATTAAGGGGAGGATAGGGGTTAGATTTGGGGATAAAATGAGAGAAGGGAATAGGTTTTTTAAACATTAATGACATGGCACGACAACATGGTTTGGCCGCCTGTTTTTCCAAACCATGAGGTAATTGTGGGGATCTCTAATCAAATTAATAAACTAGCACACTATTGGCAAGGAACTACAATATGGTCGGGAATAGTCTATGTGGTTTCTTTTAACTGACTAGATATACTACATGACTGGGCTGTATAGATTTTACTAACTCGTTGTACCCATGCACAGCTGGAAAAATCTCCACAAAACTCCAAAAACAAGATATATAGACCAGTACTCCAGCCCACACCTTGACCAAAATACCCAAGACTAATAAGTGGAAAAAATAAAAGGAGTATTAGAGTTCTGAGTTTGACAATTATCCCCACCACAAAGAATTTCTTCCCCCGAAAAGTCACCTAGCCGAAAACATTTCAAAACATAAGATCAAGCCCGATCAAAATCAATGAAGATAATAAATTTCGGGGTGAAATTTCTCTCCACATGTCACACCCAACCAATCAATAAGGAACCATAATGCAATCTTCAAGGAAGAACACAAGAGGGTACTCCCCAAAAAAGATAATTCAAGTTACATGGAATCCTAAAAATGTAAATGTAGCACCTAGTGGGAAATGAGGGAAATCCCATGAAAAATAACCAAACCTTCCCACAAAATTTAACTACACTACCATGAATTAACTAGAACACCCCAATATAAAAGACTTGGAAAACATGGATCCCAGGAATCCAACCCAACCTCTTCAACTAACCAGAAAACACCCTCCCTATAATCAGAAACTAGGAAATTCCTAACCCGAACTAAAACAACATCCTTAACACTAATTGAAAAACCCAACCATAATGATTCAAATAAGAGGCCTATTACAAGGAAACCTTGAATATAGGAATTCTATAATGTGGTAAATATCCTACAATAATTGAAATCCCTCCACAAAAGGGAGAACAATAACACCATCGAACCCATAGAATGAAACTCGAACTAGACAGTGGACCCAAAACATCATTCACCCATCTCAAAAATAATCAAACATATCCAAAGAAGTATAGCTAAAACAAAAACCAAAACAAACCCGTTCATCCAAGGTTCAAACACTCCCCATGGAAAACAAATTATTTAAAGACGCCACACTTAGAATAGACACAAACGCTTGGATTATGATAATGTTTTTTTTCACACTGTTGAAATAAGGGATGGACTTACAATGACAATAAAACTAAATAAGAAAATTTCATATATTTCCACCCTAAAGCTGGAATCATTACCCAGTCCAAGGTTTCACATATCCTCTGCAACCCCTGACTACACACAAGATTCTCTCGGAGACATGTGGCAATGGATTAGATGGATGAAGCATCTCCTTCATCACAGTTTGGTATTTGTATCCCTGAATCAAAATTCTTTCCTCGAATGATGATTGCTACATAACTTCCTCCAGTGACTCGAATGACCACAATGATAGAATGACATTAGAGGGTTTCAACAAGATATCTTGGAATGTTTGAACAATACATACTGATGTAACACCAGAAATTGATTTGATGAACTAGATATTAGATACAATATAGATAGATTCTTATAGATAGGTTCCTTTGGCATGTGCTCCCGACTAGATGTCGAGCCCTCAAGAAAGATAACCCTTATTAACTACACCCCAAGAACCAACCCCACAAAAAATAACCCATCCACCAACGTATAAAAATAGGTTTCACTATACTGCAACACATGTCCTATAATCTATGAGTGAGAAACCTGAACTAAAAGGGTGGCCTTGTACATTTCACTTGCCACCGTAAATTCCAAAACTCTACCAAATTCCATACCTTCACCTCCGATGATATAAAATTTTGGATGAAGGTGGCCTTGTACATTTCACTTGCCACCGTAAATTCCAACGATGATGGGACATCTATCGTCCACTGGTCCCAAAATAGACCCTCAACAAAACCAAAAGGGCATGAACTTTAACAACCTCAGGAGTTCCTAACAACCTGAAGACATGATCTGCTTCCTCCAAACCACACTACTTCCTCTAACGGTCCTCTATCACCTCAAAGAACATACAACACATGAAGGGAATAAAAAACTGTGCATAACTCATCAGCAACATTAGAGAAATTTTTTGCAGCATATCCTCAACAATATAAGGAACACCCAACCAAAACTTGAATCATGCCAAAACGCAATAGAAAATAACACCTTAAGCCAATACAACTGGACTTGATTCCCAAAAAATACTAAAACAACCAAAATAATCTTTTTCAAAAACACCATTTTTCATTTAATTTTCAAACAACCTTATCTTATGGCCCTTTTACAAATACAAAAGACAATTTTCACAAGTTAAAAATCTACTCCTAAAGGGAAAACCCATTTCCAAGACCTTTTTATTTAAAAAGATAACCCATGGAATCCTCTGAATCATCACATGTGTGTCTATCAATTTCCATCCACATATTCCACACACATGTTCCCCCATAAAAAATTCATATTCACCCACACACATGTGATCCTCAATAAATAATACTAAGGCTCTCGTCTTTCCATTAATCATAAAAAACAAATAATTCACCATATGTACACACCAAACATCTTCCATTAAACTTTTTTTACCAATCCAACCCATTTTAAAGAAATCATTTCCATTTCAAATCAACTTTAATTTTAAAAAAGTAAACTATCACCAATCAAAAAAAAAGAAAAGAAAAAATTACACCAAACTACGGATGTGGGTAACGTAGTTCTTATGCCTAACTTCATAAAATAGTAGTGAGTCATTCCCCAATTAAGTCAAAACACTATGTGGGACTTGAACCATGCACTTAGACTCCACATGGGTCACTACTTAATATGGGATCACAACATGACACTAACATGCCTCTGCTACCATTTTTTGAATCCAAAACAGTGGCAAAGGACTCATAACCCAGACTAAACATGGAAACATGAGAATCACAATGGGAAAGGCTTCATGATTTCCTTCCCGTACCTACCTCTTGAGTTCTGAAAATTATAATCTCTAACTACCATAAACCCCAAATAAAAAGAACATTCTCTCATACCATTTTGTAGTGAAAAAACATGGGTCTACCCAGAACCGGTCACTTGAGTTGACATGCGACAAGGCCTGAAGGGTTTTCCAGTTCCCCACGGGCGAGAAACTAATGTCAGGAGTCAAGACATAAAACTGGGAAGGATTTCGGCACACATGAAACAACTAGGGACATATAAATCTATAGAAAAATCTAAAAACACAAAAAAAATAATTGAATCTCAAAAAAATAAACAACTGATTTAGTCATGAGAAACAACTAAACAAAATTAACACTAAAAAAACAAAACCACTACCATGTGATCTCCCAGTGACCTCTTGGTCACCACCAACCATAAGACCAGATTTTATCTAACAACAAGAAACTAAACCCAAAGAACCTAAAAAAGGAACCTACAACTAAAATGATTAAGTATGCATGAGAACTGAAATTCTCAATAGGAAATACAAAGGTAAACCATATAATCCAAGTGTTTCCAATCCTAAAAAATTTCATTAACACTATTTGTAAATATAGTCATAAAAAGAGGGTTTTCATATTCTACAAAACAACATCATTTTCACTATTTTAAGTTCCAACATATTCCACACATAATTTCAAAATTCAATTTCCATTTTACCGTAAAAACCCATAATAATGAAAACCAACCAAGTGCTAAAAGAAACAGATAAACAATGTAGGATAGAAACTCATACAGTAGAAATTAAACATTTAATTTAAATAATAACCATGGGAATACAAAACATCCCTAGAACACCATTGGACAACATCATTTCGAAATCACCTGCTAGTGTATGGTGAAGACCCTATGTCAATAAAATACTGGCTTATCAATCCTAGCCTCACTACTGGAATAACCCTATAGCTTGTCTAAAACTCAAGGAGGGTACAATCCCATCTAATCAGGGATGGTGATATACCATCAATTGATCATCTAAAATATTCCTATAAACCCATTGTGGTAATAATAACATTGTGTGAGTAAGATTCCGATGTACGCATGACTTATCTTACGTCCCACCACCAGACTTTCCTACCCAAAAAATAGACACTAATACATGATATCCCATGAAAGGAAATACCTTTTATAAAGGTTCCCCATATAAATACATAATCATTTCACTTCAAAAAAGGTGCAAACTGGGTTTCCATACCTCATAAACATTCCAACTGTTTCATTAAACACTTTTTTTTCAATCATACACACCCATTTTCCAAAATTAAATCCTTTATAAAAGTTGACACAAACATAACCTTTGAGTTGGAAGTTCCAAATGGAACTTTAGCTTGACACACCCCAAATCCATTTACCAATATCATTTCCAAATCTCCATTTTTTGAAAAAATAAATAAATAGTAAAACATTCCAAATGGAACCTCGAGCCACACATTCCCCAAAACATACATCAAAAGCCAACTAGGCATAAGGTCTAATATTTCATTTTAACCCATTTTAAAAAAATTCACCCAAAGATACTAATAACATTTAGAAAACAAGAACTATTTGGAAAACCATGGTTTGGAAAAAAATACCAATTTAAGGTACCATCATTATTTGAGGGAACATCCCTATATTCCCTAGTGAACCCATTGATATTCCAACATCCAATGAAACACATAACATCCAAGAAGACCCTTAAAACCCAATTTTGCAATATCAAAACTTTCTTTGAAACCAAATCCAACCACTAAAAACAAATAAATACTATCACAAAATTATAAGTGCTAAAAGTTTTATAAAATGCCCCAATACCACTTTAAAAGAACAATGTAATTTCAAACAAACACCCTAAGTTTCATAAAACTAGACATTTAATAGAAATCACATTGAAAACATTTTTTACCAAATAGAACTAATTCCGAAATGATATAATAAGTTTAAAAAGGGTTCCATAGAGGCACAAATAAAATTTATAAATTTATTTAAAATGAAAAGCATCAAAGGAAATTATTTGTGAAAGGAGAACATAGAAACACCTACCTTAGGGGAGTGTAAAAGAAATGGAACTCTAGGAGAAGGGGGATTTAATCCCCATGAACCCTTCACACACCTTAGAACATAATGGAAAAAAATTACAAGAAACCATAATATTTTAGGTTTTTCAAAGAGAAGGACTACCAAATGAGATCCTAGAAATAGAGGAGGGAGGGAAGAAAATGTATGAAAATGGACCAAAAACCTAAGAAACATACCTTGAAAGATTAACCATGAAGGGAGGAGATCTCCATGGTGTACCAAAAACAAAGGGTATGAGGGGTGCAGTTTGGGGATTATAAGAGGAGAGAGGGGAAATATGTTTTTATAAGTTTAATGACCTGCCACGAACATACAATTTTCCAAACCGTTTTGTAACCGTACGAGGCTATTCCTATAGAAAAACATGTGAATGATTACCTGGGACCTACCACATGGTCGTGCGCAATAAATTTGGTTGGTTTTGTCTAACTGAATATTCCACACAACCAGGACACACAGATTCTACTAACCATGTGGTACCTATGAACTACCTAGAAAAACCTCCCAAAAACTCCAAAAACCAAAAAATTCTATTGAGACTCAAAACCAAACCCAGAACGAAAGTCCCAAGACTAATATAAAGATAAAACAAAAATGTATCTGAGGTTGGAGTGTGAAATTAATAATAATAATAAATTTAAAATATTTTTAGGATAACAAATTTCCTTTTTTTTATATATAACATTTATTTATAAGAGGTAAAATAAGAAGTTAAATAATAATGTTTTTAGTTAAGATGATTACATATTCTTTGAAGTAACTCATTAGATCTCCATTTCATGACTCTAGGTTTAGTATTTTAGAATACTAGAACATATATAATGTGGATAATAATTTTTTGGATGTACATTTAAAGGGTTTTTACTAACTATATTTCCAAAAGTGTTTTAAATAAATGATAAAAGTGGTTTCCTATTATAAATAATGTAAAGGAACCACATGAAAATATTAAAAAAATTCAAATATAATTAACTCATTCTCATGAAAAATGTTTCTCATTGGCCATAATTTTAAATTATAATAGTATAATGTAATAATATGAACAAAAAATAAAATCTAGATAGGTTTTTTGTTTCATTTTAATCCTATCTTTTGGATTAAACACTTCATTGACCAATTTTAACATAAACTATTGTAAAACTATTTCAATATTTATGAGTTATAATTTTACTTATATGGAAATTACTTGATTTTAAATGTTCAAGTGATGAAATTTTAATCACTTTCTCATTATAATTCTACAATTTTATGATTTTTATGAATTTTAAAGAGTTTAATAAAATATTATTTAGCATAAACTATCATTAAGTTTATTTTATATGTAATCATTAATTTGAATTTGATAACAATAGGAAAGAAAATCAATTAGAATATAACCCTTTATCATAACTCTACTATGTTATATTAATCTATAAAATTAATGTAACACAATTATTTATCCAAATTTTATTAATCTTAATATTTTTTAAATCATTTATTTTATTTTTATATTAATTGATTAAATATTGTGTCATTGTTGTGTAAGAATTTGATAATGACTATTCAATTAAAAAATGTACAATTAAAAAAAATATTATTTTAAAATTTCCAATAAATATTTATTATATATCCTATCCTCTTTTTATACTTATGTAAATAATTTTCATATATTAAAACCTAGAGAGTGACATTTTGTTTATATTATTTTCATAAAATAATATAATGGTCACAATCAAATAAAAATCGAACCAAGTGGTTGTATATTCGAGAATTGGAAGTACATTACTAAAATTAACTCTAAATTAGGTTAAATTCATGTTTTTGACTGAATTTCAAGACTTACCACATTATTTTTAACTATAGTTATCCCATTTTAACTTTGATATGGTTACAAAATTTTTCCTTGGTTATTATTCATATTGAACAAAAATGAAAGTGCCCTATATACCAAATTTGAAACTCCTAATTCAAAATATGGTATCAATTTTTCATGATTAAATTTATATAAGTAAGAGAAATAAATTTAAGATAAAAATGAAAAATTCAACAAAAATTAGTTTTTTATAAGATGACTTTTGAAGTATAAAATTTTTATACCATATTAAACCATAAATATGATTCCAATTTACTTGATTAGACTATTAATAATATATTATAATTTTTGTTACTTTGAAATCATTTTTAAAAAATGGATCTATATAATTATTCTTATTCATTACTTAAATTTAACATATATGATATAGTGGTATACTATATTACAATTTATTTGGACTCGGGGTTTCATGTATCTCTAGATATTTAATAAATTAAATTTAATTGAAGAGAAATATATTATAAAATTTTAGGGTTTATAGTTCATATACACTACCACCAATGGTTTCTCCTTTATAAGACTTATTTTACTTGGGTGAAAATTTAATGACCCATCCATGGAAACAAGATCCTTCTTAACACCTAGAAAACAATGGACAATAGTTTTTTTATCAGCTTACTTATGACCATATGTTTGGTTAGTCCCTGAATAAACTTAAAAATTTAAATTACTCAGAATTTAGGTAGCATCATGAACTCGAGGGTTTCAATTATGAGACTCAATGAATGTGAATTATCAAAACCAAAAAATTATTTTCCATAGACTTATAATTGATTAAAATCAGTAATAACTTTTATGTGAGAACCAATTTGATTATAATGAAATTAAAATAATTTTTAATAAATTAAATTTGACCCTAACCCTTTCGATAGAGATGATGATTTAGTTACCTAGTTATAATATTACAACAAACCTAAATTCTCCATTATCTCCTACTATATTAGTATACTTTTCAAGTCTTTCAGGTACTGGGTTTCAAGATTTATGTATTCATTCATCAATAAAAATCTATTTAGATAATTTATCATTATCCTTAGTGAAATTATGTTGAAATATATTATTAATGAGGTTATCAATATCACCATATTTGGAAACCATAATTTCCATATTATATAACAATACTGCTAGTTTATTTTTGATTCAAAAAAAATTAGTTTACTTTTTATCTTGATCACTTTATCATTCATAGAATCAATTCTTCTATTATTTAAAATCATCCACCAGTAAATGAAATCCTAATTTCATGGTGTTCTATAGAAAAAATAAAAAAACCCATTAGTCATATATAATGTACTTATTATATCACTATTATTATTCTGATTTGATCTACATAAAAATACAAGTAGTTTTAGAAACATAAATATCAACAACGATTTATGCATTAACTAGGTGACACAATGTATCAAATCCTCGATCAACACATAAAAACCTAAAAAATATGTATAAATATTATAATAGTGGGGTTTGGAAAATGAAGTTAAAACGTGGGATCTTTATCCTAATCATTGATGTACCCAGATCATGCTTCACATTCGATTTTGAAATTCCATGTAATAAAAAATAATCAACATGATAAAAAACTATAAGTTTATCCCAACAAAAATATCCATATGTGATTCGTTAGATAAGGATCTGTAATTATAACCACTACATGATGAGACAAGCCATAATTTTCATTAACATGTTGGTCAAAGTAATTAACATATGAAAAATGCTATAAAACATGAAAATATAGTGAGAATGAAAATAAATTAGATACTTATATGCATTTAAATAAAAAATTAAAAAAGTTATTTGGATTTTTATAATCAATTGAACCTTTGAGAACTTTTAATTTTAAAATCTATGAGATTATTCAGGTCTATGAGAGGGGTGAAACTCTTATTATGATAAATGGTTGGTAGCCCCTCTATAGATGATGGGGTGGGATCAGAGGAATTACATATATCACCAAGTCAATCCAAATCATAGGTGAAGAAATGGAGAATTCAATATATTATTTATATATTTAAAAAAATTAATTAACATTACTATAATTATTAATAATTAGTAAAAAATACGTATAAATCCATTTAATGTTTTGAAGTAATTTTTCTAAAATAAATTATTTATATATGTTTTTGATTTTTTTAATGTTATTTTTATTCAATTTTAGAAATATAATTTATTAAAATATATTTCATATTTAGAACTAGAATCTTAAATTTAGGTAACCTAGAAAATTTAATTTTTTGTAAAGAAAATTTTACTAAGGTAATAAGTTGAGTTACACAAGTGAAGGTTAAAATTATAGAAAATAGTTCAAATAATGAGTAAAGTGATGAGACATATTTAAACTTTATCATAAAGTCATGAAGACAATTAAATTCTTAAATATATATCCACTATTTCTTGCTCTTTTTTGATTCATTCCTTTAAAAAATATATTCTCTATACATTATGGAATTGATATTTGAGAAAAAGTAAAAAAATCATATATTAATGAACTTATCCCCTTCCCCTTAAAAACTAAACCTCTCATTTAGTTTCCCCTATAATATCTATAAAAATTTATCCCTAACAATCCTCTCTCATGTCTGGAATACCTTGGTCTCAATGAGGATCCCCAAATCCTTAAAACCAGATAAGGATTCAAAGTGGGGTCATGATTGTACTTAGTAGGTAAGAAACACATCTATTTACTTTTGTTTTATCTTCTAATCATTAACCTCCTTAGGTGTTATTTATCTGTCATATATCAAATATATAACATTATTATAATTTTTTTATAATGATATTTTTTTAAAATATGTTTACAATTATAACACCTGAAGTCTAGTAGTGGGTAGACTATACCCAAAACATCAATTCATATATAAATAAATAAAAAATAATAATAAGAACAAACAAATAATAAGAATAATCAGCTGTACATGATAATGACATACATATCTGCTAAATAAACATGATCTTAAATTGGAATCCAACCCCAGAAATAAGTTCAGGTAAATAATAAATAATTGAAAGTTCGTTGGTGCCCATTGATGTCTACCTTAAGCTTAGTGATCCTCTTCTCAACAATCCAACATAGGGCCCTTCCCTATTTCAAAGTCTCTCATCAAATGTAAAACCTCATTATAATTATTGAGTATGGTGTGAGTACAATAACCAAATAGAAACAACCAATGAATCCTTATCCTAATGTGCTTTTGTATAAGTGTGTATGACAGAATAATGATAAATGTGTAACAAGCATAAATATATGATCCAAAACCAAGCAGTCATTCACTATCCAAGATTCCAAAGTTCCTTGTCTGTACTTTCTACAGCTCCATGATGGAAAATGTTTTTTATGTCAATAAGATACATGAACTAGCCTCAATGTTATTTTCAAGTAATTAGCTTACCTGAAATCTATAAGGAATCAAGTAATTTCTTGAATCCACAAGGCATCAAGTATCATAAACCTACGTATAAATCATAATTTATTGAGTAATATTCATAATCAATAAGGCATTTAGTATTTCTTATATACTCAAAATATATAAGTAATCATTTAGAGGTTTTTTTATAAATTTATCATGCTCCACCATTTCCATCCTCATTCTCAATGTGCACCCCATAAAGGAGTAATCATACCATGATGGTCACCTTTAATGAATACAACATATCAATCCTCTAAATAGAAACATAATAAGGCATAATATTATATTAACCAAATCAAACATCATCAGAAATAAAACATCATTATATATCCAACCTGTACACAAAAACCAAAAAATACATTCACACCAAAAAACTCATAAAACGTTTTCTAAACCATCACATTAAAAAATATAGATTAAGTTGAGGAAGTATAATGCCAAGGGGGTCAAGATAAATGTACCTTATGTAAATTATCATCAAAATGAATCTTCAAGTGTATAAGTAGGATGAGGATAGTTCTATATGAATTTTTTATTCTCCAAAGTGTAAGGAATAGGTTGTGTCATGGAGTGTGTACTAGAGCAGAAACCACTACACATGTAGGGTGCACAATGGTGTAGGATGAATTTAATGAACCTAGCCATAGTGTAGGGATGGACACCATAGTAAAATAGTTCCCTCTAAGGAACTATGATGACATAAGCATGAGGTATACATCATTGAATCATGTTGGAAAAAAATAACTACTACTTAGGGTTGAGGATTGAGGCTTTATGCATAGTTCCTCTCTAAAAACCTTTATGAATATTGAGTTTTCCTTGAATGAGAAGGATGAAATATGTATTTACAACCCTTTATTAATTAATTCCTGGTGTGTTTTAACTTAATCAATATATCTATTTAATCATAAAATTAAGGATCAAATAATATTGAAAAAGAAACCTTGAGCTCAATTTTTAATATCCTAATTATGAGGCTTAATTATCAATGGTTGAAAACCAACCAACATATATAATTGATGTGAAAAGTATGCATATCAGTTTTGTACAAGGCACCAAGGTGAAACCCTTATAAAAATCCTTCCACATGGAAGGATATTTTGAAACCTCCCTCACACAAAACCTCTATGGTGTAGCATTCGTTTTTACGGCATAGTCTACCCCACTATGGTGTATTAACTCTTAAAAGGGTTGTAAACCCACAAAATTTTATTTTAAGCCAACACAATTCAATAATATTCAATCCAACATGGATCAATAATGTTTTTCATCATCATGCCATAAATCATATGAAAGGGAAGATCTACCTACCCCTGATTGATATGGATCCCTAACTTTCTAAAAAAATGGATTTATAATTACCCCCTCAAAATACTTCTCATCCTAGATAAGATTTTCTTGGGGTCCTAGTTGTACAAATCATGACACTGACCTCAAATGTCATACTCTCATTCTGAAGTCTCCTCCTGGATCCACCCATGTTTCCACTAAATTTGTACAAGTGGGACCATAATTACATTAAGTAATTTCTCACCCTGGTATAAACTTTTAATCATTCACTCCCTATAAGATACTTATGTCTCAATAAAAACATCCTCTACATCAATAACATTCACCGAGTTAGGCTTGTACATCCAAATTCCGGTCACATGAAACACATCCTGTGTACCAAGGTATGCATAAATATGGTCTAGATAGTGGGATCATGTCCCAATAGGCTTGTTGATCTCAAAGGGTCCTCAAAATGTGGTGCTACCTTTACTTACTTCATTACACATCTCTACCCTAACCAAGGGTACACTCTCAAGAAAACATGATCACCCATAGAAAAATACAAAGGTATCATCATATGGTCTATATTAGATATTTTTCAGCTCTGAGGGTTGATCAACATCTTTCTAATTAGATAAACTCTCTCAGAGGTCTCATGAACCATGATGGGGTCTACAACTATAGCCACAATCACCTCATACCAACAGAGAGGGGAAAGAACTAACTCCCTTAAAAAGAATCATAAGGTTCCATCTGAATTGAATCTTGGAAACTAATAATAAAATAACTCTCATCTAAGGATTAGTGTCCATCCCATGCTCCATCAACATCCAGGATGAAAAATCAAAGCTTATCCTCTAATATTTGTATAGCCTTCTTGGGCTTTCTATTTGTATGAGGATATTACGTTGTACCAAACCTCACCTAAGTCCCAACAGATTTCTCTATCACATTCAAAAACTGTAATATAAAATTTGTGTGTATGTGTGTCTATATATATGAGACAATTCCATAGGGAACTCAATGAAATTGAATGATATCATAGTCATAGATTTCTCCAATCAATTCCATTGAGTGGGACTCTTTTACCAATAAAAACTGGTAAACTTTCATTAAGTAATCAATTATCAACCATAATACAACAAGAAACATCAGGATCCTAGGTAACCACAACCTAATATTCACCAAGAAATATTTCAACTTTTATATAGGCATTGGAATGGACTTGATAAAAATACCAGGATTGTGGTTCCTAACCGTCATCCACTGAAACATGTGACATCAAGTGATTAACCCTATAATGTCTCTCTACATACCTAGACACCAGAAATATTTCTTGAATTCATTGTACATATTCATTGCTCTATGATACACTATTCATCTAGGATAATGTTAATCCCATATATGATCCTCTATTAGGGAATTAGAGACTAATACTCTTCCATGTACCAAGATCATATCATCGACATCCATCAACCATTGGTGCATCAAGTCACCACCCGCAAGTCGTTTTCCTATAATCACACACACTAGGTCTAACTTCGGACTAGTTGTTACCCAATACACTAGAAAATATATGACTACCAAGAGATCAAAAATCATATAATATTATTCTTATGAGGCATTATTCCTCCAATCATTCAATAAGTTCATCAAGCACCTCTTATCTTCGGATGTCCTCTCACTATGATCGTACTCATCATCCATCTTACAACTAATATAATATATAATGACTTTACATTTCTTAGTTTCATACACCAAATAAAATTCAAATATAAAAAATTAATCAATCCATCACCACTAACTCAGGTTCAAGTATATCTCTATGTAGATGTACAGAAGGATATTGTGGTTCATAGTCAAAAAAATCTCTCACCAATGATATAGTGTTTCCAATATCTCAAATCATAGACTATGGAAACCATTACCAAGTCATGTGTAGGGTTTTTCCTGTCATGGGGTCATAGATGGTGTGTCCCATGTGCAACTACCATATCTCTCCACGTCATCATTTTTCCCAAACTAATAATTGATGCATCACAATACATAGAAAATATAATCACATGCTTGGGTAGTGTTAAAATTAGAGTTTTGGTCAACCTTTTCTTCAAATCAAGTAATTATTCTTCACTCTGTTCTAACAACAATAATTTTACTCCTTTCTTATTTATCACTACCGCGGTCAATATTAGTTCGGAGAAGTTTTGGATAATTGTTGGTAATATACATCAAATCCCAAAAGTCTCTTGACCTCGAGTATGTTCTATGGTTGTTTCCAAGAAATCACTGCCCCAACATTCTTATAGTATCCCTAGCCATTTAATCACCTTACTACATTATTTTATCTATCATTACCTAACAAATACAAACCTAAGACCATAGAGTCTAGTTTTTTTTAGAATATTAGTATTCTAAAATTGATAACATGAATCCAAAATATAACATGTTTTAAATAATGAGTTTCTAACTCCATTTGAGCTCCTACGACAACATGGGATAGCCTAAATAATACATAGTCAAAAGGGAAGAGTTGAAAATCCCAATAAAATAATAAAAATGATAATAAATCATAACACATTATTTATAAAGCATACATTGATATCGTAAAAGTAATATCACATGAATAATCATTTGTAATAATACCACAAAGAATATGGAATCATATGATCATGGAAACATTGAAGTGTCATAGAAATATAGCACATAACATAAATAGGACCCCAGTCTAATTACCAAGACTATATAACACAGTGGACAAATTCTTATAATGGTTTAGGTTTACTCCCTAACCACATACATGACGTCTCATAAGACTAAAAATTACCCAATGCATTGCTGAATGATCTTGATTCACCCATCATAACATGTTCATGAATATGTGTGCCACATGAAAAATCTAAGCATTAGGAATAAACAAAAATGTTACCCATGATAATAAATGGGTATCTTAATCATGTCATAGGTCATAACCAATGAAAGTATTATAATAGTCTCAAAGAGATAATGGATTTATATAATACATGGAAATTATTAATATAAATTTGGGATATATAATAATATATTATATCCAATTAATGTGAAACATGGAATTTTTTTTTAACAAACTTTGGAAATGATAAACTTCTATGCGGTTACGGAAAATATTAAAGATCATTTAAAGAAGAAAGAGGCATGATTTTTTGTATAAAACTAGAAATTAACTATAATAGTTTTTTCATTATAAATGATTCATTTTTCAAAAAAATTACTGGATTAATATATTTTATATAGTGTAATTGAAAATGGGTATGAAAAGAAGAAGTTACCTTTAATCAGACTTTCCTATTGAGAGGAATTGAGAAGGGAACCTTTTAAAGCATGTATTTCCCCCTTAAATATGGATGAATTTGAATAGATAAATATGTGTGAGGAATATAAATAACATTTTTAATTATTAAATAATAATAAATAATAAATAAATTGGGTTAATGAGAGAGAAATCATAACCTGAAGGAAACAATGGATGTTCAGAGAGATCCCTTACCTTATGTCTGAATACGTTTTGAGCTTCTGCTAAATTTTGAGATAATAAAACAATATCCATTATTTCTCTAATTAATAACCTTACTAAATAATGATTCATTGATAATTGTTTTATAAATTACATTTAGGATAATTTTTATGGGTTATATGGTTAAATTGTTTCATTCTAGGAGTGTTCGATTTGGGATTTTATGATCGGTTCTGTTGAGTTTAATTTTGAAATTTCTTGTAAAATGGAATAAAAAAATCAAAAAGTTGAATGATATGGTATAAATATACTTAAATAATTTCAAATGAACCCATATATAATTTTTTAGAATATGAAGATAATTCATTAGATAAAATTTTAATAATACAAATTTATTTTATTTTGGAAGTTTTTTCTATCGTCATGAACATTTTTAGTTTTATAATTTAATATTATTTATATATACATTCTATCATGATTATATATAATTTAATATTGATTATGAATTTTTTATTATCAAATTTATATTTTATTTGTAAAAAATTGTTTGTGAGTGTGGTGATTCTAGTGGATCGAGCGAATCCAAATTTTCCCTTTCTTATTACATAATTTTATATTTATTTTTTCGCTGTAATATTTGGAATTATTATAGGTCTGTTTACTAACAAATGATTCATTATTCATTTATTATAATAGTATTTTTTGGTTTATCTATATGATGTTTGAGATTTATACTATATCACATAACTAAAAGAAGGGAAATTAAATTGATAAAATTCTGGGTAATTACATTATTCCCCCCTTAAAAAATTTTAGCCTTGAGATTTATTTTTATAGAATAAGGTGAAAAAATATGAGGGTACTTCTCCATCATCATTCGCACTAATTACCATGTTGTATCATCATATTTATCATTCCTCCATTGTATATTGTCTTGGTGAATTTTATTATTACGTAGAACATTATCTCTAAGATCCAAGAACTTCTCTAGATCTTCCTCAAAAGAGAGGTCATTTTCCATCCATACCACCTATGAATTCGATACATGTGAGGGATCAGGTATGCACTTCCTCAATATGGATATGTGAAATACATCATATACTTGAGACATGGTTTGTGTAAGTGCTTTTCAAAATTCCATATCTCTAATGTGATCAAGAATATCAAAGGGGATGATGTACCAGGGATATTGCCTTCCATTCTTCCCAAATCTCATTAATATCTTCAATAGAGATTTTTGGGGGAATATTCTGTCAAAAACTACAAAATCTATGTCTTATCGATGATAATCTACCAAACACATTTATTTAATTTGGGATACCTTGATTTTATACTGAATGTTTTCCACCTAATCTACCATTTTATTGACTATTTTAGTTCCAAACAGGTTAGGTTTGCTGACTTCATCCCAACATGTTGGTGTTTTACATCTTTTCCCATAAAAAGATTCATATGAGTCTATTTGGATTCTTGAGTGGAAACTATTGTTGTAAAAGAACTCGACCAGTGGGATATGATGAACCCATCTTCCTTTGAAGACTATAGAACATGCTCTCAACATTTATTCCATATTCTAAATAGTCTTCGTATATTGGCCATAGGTTTTAGGATTATATGTTATTTTGAAGATCCTTTTTGTATTTCGAACATGGTGTCACCACCACTCCTCTTTGGAACAATATTTATTTCATCTTGAATTTAATATGGCCGATTCATGACTCTATCAATGCCTAGATAAATCATTATGTTGGAATAGATATCTTCTAATAAATCAGAAACTTGTTTCTTTCTAGGGTTGCGGGGCTTATTCATGTGATCTAGTATGACAGAAATGAAATTATTCACAAAATTTCTCACTAAACAATAATGCAGGTACAATAAAAATTCTAATCGCTATTCAAGAAGCTATGTTATTCAAAAATGGAGCTCTAACAACTCTGTGGTAGATTTTATGACCCTGAGACCTCTTCAGGTTGATGCCATTTTAAATCAACTGAGATTCACTTTTAAGGTTTTATGGAGACCACCGCTCCCATGGTGGACTTAAATCAATGTGGATGGAACCATTAAATGAAATCTTGGACCAATAGGGTGCGGCACCATCTTCAGAAATCATCTTGGTTAGATTGTTGGGTGCTTTTTTGGAGGCTGTCGTACTATAACCTCTCTAGAAGCCAAAATGTTGAGTGAGATTCATGCCATCTCGATGGCCTTTCACCAAGGATAAAACAACATGTAGATTGAATGTGATTCTACTAATGTAGTGTGGTCCATTTGTAATGAAGTGATTCATATATCTTGGATTCTTACTACACATTGGATGAATTGTCTCTACTCTCTCCAAGACATTAACTACATTGCAACCCATACCTACCGAGAGGCAAATATGGTTGCAGATAGTCTCGCCAATAAGGTAATTTCCACAAGACAAAACCTAGTTTGATGAGATAAAATTAAAAATTGCTTCTTATTCATGTAAAATATTTTCATATGATTATTTCTTTTAGACTCAAGTAATCACTCTTTTTTAAATAAAATTTGTTTTGGTATTTTGACTAAAGTTCCATCTTCTTTAAAAAACTTATTTAGAGCATGTTGGACACTTTTCCATAACATGGAGGTAAATATTCTATAAATATATAATATAATTGATAATGGCACTTCATGATTCCTTATGACTTATATAATGTATATTTTGGGAAGTTGGTTGAGTGATAATTCCTCTCAAATTATGAAAATGTGGCATGCCTTTGTAAGAAAATATTCTAAAACCCATATTGAATTACTTACTTTAGATGTCTTTGGAAGTACTATGACTAAGTACATGGTGAGGATTTATCATTTACATATTGGTATGGTTAATGGTGAGGATCTCTTTATTCATATTGTCCCACAAAAAATGATCGCATAGATCTTGATACATCTTTGTGATACCTATGTGAATGTAGAAGGATGGTTTATGGGAATAATTTATAATATCATTCATTATCTCTAGACTGGATAGTACATAAAGTAATGACCAAAATCTTATGACTCCTTCCTTATAAATTTTTAACTCTGAGGTTTTCACCTATCTTATTGCTTCCTCCTTTTGTGAACTTCCAAATAATTTATTTGAGATTCAATTAGTTTATACATAAGGGATGGTTACAAAATTTTTATAAAAAGGATTGATTACATTACTCCGTTAATGATTTCTATGTCCATACTTTTCATGTCTATGAATATTGGATCCTTCTCAATTATCATCATTGATAATATTGTAGGATCCTTTATACATAGGGAATCCACTACTTTATTTTCATTACCAGTATGATATTGGATTGATTAGACATAATCCTTGATCATGTATAATCATATTTGATGGTGCATATTGATATCCTTTTGTTTGAATATATATTTGAGACTCTTATGATCATTATATATCTCACTATTCTCCCCAAGGACATAATGTCACTATATTTTCAACGTGAATATAACAGCTTCCAAATCTAGATCATGTGTGGGATAGTTTTTATCATGAACATTCAACTTATTTGATGCATATGGTATCACTTTGTTATTTTTCAATACAACATGGCCTAATATTTTATTTGAAGTATCTTTATATACCCCAAAGAGTTCCACACTGGTTGGTAGTTTGATTACTGGTGTAATAATAAGCCACTTTTCCCACTCTTTGAAGAATCATCCACATTCACTATCCCATAGAAACATTTCTCCCTTCTGAATCAGCTTGGTTAGTTCGTTTGAAAACCATGATAATTTCTCCAAAAATCATTGGTAATAATCATATAGACCTTAGAATATATGTATGTACATTAAATATGTTTTCTTAATCCACTCTCTCGGTGGTTTTGTCTTGGAAGGGTCCAAACATATTCCTTTCTTGGTGATAACCTTCCCCAAGATTGATACTTCCTCTATCCAGAACAAATATTTACCATACATTGTATATAATTTCTCTCCCCCCCCCACCAAGTCTTTTTCATAGTTCTTAAATTCTCTTTGTGTTTCTCCTTTCTCTTTGAGTATATAAAAATATCATTTAAAATTTCTACCACAAATCTGATGACATAATATATAAATACTCTATTCATTAAGTCCTTTAAAATTTTTGTATATTAGTGGGTCTAAAGTGAAGCACTATGAAATCATAGTGTATATACCTCATTCAAAAGGTATTCTTAGTATTATATTCTTTATTCATATTTAATTGGTGATATACCAACCAAAGGTCACCCTAAGAGAAATAATTGTCCCAATTTAGTTGATCAAACAAGTCATCTATCCATGGTAGGGGAAACTTTTTCTTTATCATGAGTTTTTTGAAATCATCATAGTCAATGAAAGGGTATATTAATCCAGATTTATTATTGATTATTATAACTAGTACACACCATGTTGAATCACTAGGGTGTATTAAACTCTTTTCCATATTCTCTTGTAAATGCTTCTTCAGTTCCTCCAACTCAACAAAAGATATCCTATAGGGAGTCTTTGATATAGGTAGAGATTAGAGTATGCGATCAATTGAGAACACAACCTCTTGGTTTGGAGGAATACAAATAAATTCTTCATAGAATACATTTGTGTAGTCCCTCACAAAAGGAATGTCTTCAATCGTGATTTTCTACTTTGTCTCAATATTTTGCGAGAGATATGCCTACTCATAAAGAAATTTTATCCCCAACTGATATGATGATTTTGACATAGATTATCCATCCTCCATACACTTTAATCGAATTGGGGGGGGGGGGGTTCCCCATCATGTGTAGAGTGTTATCACTTTCCCAATATTTTATGTTAGAATTGTATAAAGATAGCTAATCCTTGACCAATATATCTTTAAAACCCTCCAATAGAAGTAAGATGAGATTTTCTGTGATGTCTAGTCCACAAAAATTAATTATGGATGAGTTATATATTTTAGATTCAATGATTTACCCATTCTATATACTCACAATTAACTCTACAATTATATTTTGAGGTAGTGTTTAATTTTTTCTAATAATACTTCAAGATATGAAACAATGTGTAGATATATAATCAAAAAGTATAGAATCTATTTTTGAATATATAACCATTTTACCAGTAACAAACTCATTATTGGGCTCCACCTAACTATTTGTGATAGAATATTCCCTTCCTTGATACATTTGAGATTGGTATTGTTGATATCCACTGAAAACCCCTATCTTAGGGCCTTATATTGAATAATTACCATGTTCCATGATATTGAAACACCATATTACTTGATGATTTTTTATCCAAAATGTAATTTATTCTTACATATTTGGGTTCTCCTTCTAACCTCTAAGGTAAAAATTAACTGGATTCCCCTCTCTTCTACATTTGATGAATCTCATGGCTCCCCATAGGTAGTTTCAAGGGTGTCTCTTCCCAAAATTTTGACATGTGGGATGTTGGGTTTTACTTCCTTCATGTAATTTATTAGTTGATCCTTACATATTAAAATACATATTAATCTTTTTATCTTTCATCTCACGAGACCACTGAGATTCACCAATCATCATCCTAACATTTAGAGAACATCAAATGATCTCTTAATATCAGGTAATGTCACTAATTTCAAATAATTTTCATATATCAGCTTCAATCAACTAATGAAGATATACACATAACATTCAATGATCATGAAAAGGCTATGGTAATATAGAAAAGACAACTATGAACATAGAAGGATAAATTATCAATGAAAAATATGTCCTAAATTGTGATTCCAAATGATTCAATGTAGGTTATCCATAATGATAGAATTATTCCTATGGTTCTTTTTAAATTTTATACTCATAATCCGAAAAATAGTTACATATTGATCTAATACCAACTATAGGGACCCAATACTTTTACACATATTTTTACATGATTTTAATCACAACAACATGAAAAATAAAAACCAAGGATCATAAAGTATAGTGTCTTTGTAAGGTTAGATACATAAAAATGGAAACATGAGAACAAAATATAGCGTGTTTTTCTTAATGAGATCCTAACTCCATTTGATCTTCAAAGGAGACATGGTATAACATAGTGAATACATAGACAAAATGGATGATCTATGAATCCCAATACCTGAATAAATGTGAGAATAAATCATAACACATGAGTTAGAAGGCATAACATGATAACATAAAAGGCATGGAACAAGAATAATCATATGGAATGTAGCACAAAGAATAAGGAGTCATATGATCATGGAAACAAGGGAGTTTTTTATAAACATACAACATTTCATAAACTTGAGACAAGGATAACTTCCAAGACTATATAACATTGTGTAAAAATTCCCATAATAGATTAGGTTTACTTCTGAATACAATATATAACAACTCAAGATACAAAACATTACTCATTAAATTAGAGCATTATATGGGTGCACCAATCATAATATCGTCATATACATTTGTTCCAGATAAAGAATAAAAACTTTAGAATAAACATAAGAGTTACTCATGGAATTAAATGGTATCATAATCATGCCATAAGGAATAACCAATAGTGGTATCATAATCATTTACCTGAATGAATGCATATAAATAATACATGGACATTAATATGATAAAATATGAATTGATAATGATAATTTATGTCCAATATAAGTGAAAACATGTAAAAGAATATTATAAGAAATCCTATAAATGAGAAACTTTAGTGAGGTTTATGAAAAATATTGATGATTCTTTAAAGATAATAAATGAATAAATGTATTTATAAAACCACAAATAAAATAAGATTGTTTTTAATGATAAAATGATTTATTTTTTTAAAATATTGTCCACTTAAAATATTTTAGAGAATGTACTTGAAAATGTTAAATAAACAAAGAATTTTCCTTTAATCAGGATTGCTCATTGCGATGAATTGAGAATAGAACCTTTTAAAGAATATGTTTTTATTAAATTATGATGAATTAAAATTGATAAATATGTGAGGAAAATATAAATAGAATATAGAAATAGTGCATAATAGGAAAGAATATACACATTGGGGTAATAAGAAATAAAATTTAACTTGAAGGAAAAATATATGTTCCTAGAGATCCCATCACTTATGTCTAAATGTGTTATGCACTTATACATAACGCCTTAAATAATCAAATTAGATCAATCAATTACATCATTCAAAACCTTACCCAGTTTTTTTATCATAATTTTATTAACATCATTTTTGTCCATTTTGATGAGTTATAATGTTTAATTTTTTCATTCAAGGAGCATTCATTTCATGATTTTATGATAGGTTCCATTGAGTTAAATTATTGAAGTTCTTGTGAAATGGAAGAAAAAATCTAGAAGTGGAATTATATGATATTAATATACATCTAAAACATAAAATGGCCCCATATATTATTTTTTATGATATTAGGATTATCCTATAGATAAAATGATAATGAAAAATGTTAAGTTTATTTTTTCTGTTTTTTGATCATCAGAAACTAGTTTTGTTTTATTATTTAATATTATGTACTTATATTAGTTCTAGAAGAAGAAATAAGATAAAATATACATATTAAAATATTATTTAACCATGATAATGGTTTTATTACCATAATTTAATTTGGTAGTGGAAAATAAAAATTCATCATCCATGAAGGTGGTGAATCGATATATCATATTTGATGTTTTCATTTTTAAGATAACAGTAGAAAAGAAGATATTTGAAAGTGAATATTAAATTTAAAAAATAAATTTTCAATATATTTATGATAATTTATTTACCATGTCACTTTGGATTATGTGGGAAAGGATGAGGTTGAATAAAGAAGGAATTTAAAAGACAAAGGTGGAGGATTTTACCTCTTTAATATCAACTCATTGAGAACCTCTTTAAGAGACCTGGGTTTGGTATTTTGTTGAGACTAGAAAATTTTTGAAATAGGGGAGAGTATTAGGAAGGTAATTTGGTAGAATTTATACAATATTCAAGGCTTAAAAGGTGTGGGGATAATGGGTGGAAAGGGGTCGTATTTATAATGGGAGGAGAAGTGTGTTTTTGATTATTTTATTCACTTTTTTATTTTCAATTATGAATATCAATAGTGTTGATTCCTAAAATAAATGGTTGAGTATATTTGAATCTAATAGGTGATTATGTAATGTATACCTCATAAATGACTCAATAATTCTTGTATTTTTTAAATACCATGAATTATCATATTTTACTAATAAAAAATCAACAATTTCAGAAAAATCCCAAAAATTCACCCTATCCATTCTTCAATTAGTAAAATTCAAAAAATATAATCCATTTTATTAAATTAATTTTATAAATAAGAGAAATTTACTTTTAATTAATATCATTATTTAATAAAAATGGAGACTTTAATAATATAAATGATTTTATAACACTTGGAAAATTTAGTTAAGGTCTTATAAAATTGTCTTATAATCATAAGAAAAAAGTATTAATTTTATAATATATTTGATGAAAATAAATTTTATTTTCAATTATTATTTTATTATTTATAATATATTAAACAAACATTTCTATTTTACAAAAACACCAAAACATAGTTTATAATTTTTAATGTGTTTATTTACTTTTTTTATGATATAAAGATATCCTATTTTCATTTATATGATACCTACATTTTATTTATATTTTCATAGGTGATTTTAATATTATGAAGAGTATATTACTATTCCAATCATTTACATTACTATTCTAATGGTCAGGTTACTATTCCAATTGTTATATTTCTAATGGCCATATGGTTTTATTCCATCCTATTAATATCTCTTATTCAATTCATTGTTCACCTCTATTTTATCCCAAGGATATATATACTTTCATATTTATGATGAAAATTTTATTATTAACAGTACTTTATATTTCTACATCTTTTTTCATGAGTGTGGTGACTCTAGTGAATCGAGCATACCCAAATTTTTTATTCTTATTTTCTAATTCTTTATTTATAACCTCACTAAAATATTTGGCATTCTTAAAGGTTTGTTTTCTGACTAATGTATCATCATCCATTAATAATGAAAATATTTTTTGTTTTCTATATGTCATTTTTGTGCTTTATACTATATGAAATAATTATAATAAAAGATATTCCATTAACAAAAAATGGGTTGTTACATTAATCAAGGTTTATGGATATACACGTCTCAAATACCATGTGTTCTAAGAGCATTAACAACTTTTAATAAAGACTGTGTGATTTATGTGTACTTAGAACTACCTCAAGGAGCCTAAAATGTTTCTCTATTATTAATGAGTAGATGAGAATATCATTAAATAACACAATAATTAATGAGTGAAATTAGGGGTGGATGATCTTGGTCATGAGGGCCATGAACATTCTAGGTGTATATCTTATCCCAAACAACATCACCAAGTACTCATACAGTTCGTTTCTACTCTTAAATTGCATCTTTGGAATTTTGTGCTCTCTAACTGTTAACTATTGATAACCCAATAAAATATCAATTATAGAGAACCATAAGTATCCTCTAATTATTAAAAAGTATACCAACATCGGGAAAACATATTCCCTCTTCACTTCTACTTAGTTTGGAATCCAATAATTTATTTAGAGTTGAATATTACCATCAACCTTTTGGATGAAAAAACTAGTGAACCCCATGGTGAAGTAGTCAACCTGATGAATTCCACCCACTCTTAGTCGTCTAGTTGCACTTATACCTCCTTTAATCATATGAAACCATATGACAGGGGAGTATTAAAATGTGTTTCACTTTTTTCATGATATGAGTCTCATATTAACATGACAATGATTCAAAGTATTTACTATTTCAAATACTCCCACATTGATTTCAACTGATAATTTTTCATTCTAAGGGCCTCTGGTCTTGTGGAAGTATAAAGAATATCAAAGTCAAATTCTAGGAATATTTGGCCATATCTCTGAACTCAATTTCATATAACATGAACTAAGTGAAAGTCTAATGTTTACTGCTGTCATGCTTCCTAAACCATAGAGCAGATGCAGTATCATGCTCAATTGTATTCTCTTACATATCTGGAAGTAGAGTAGAAACATCGTCCCAAGAAGGAGTATTTAGTCATTCTTCCCAAGTGGTCCCATAAGATTAAATCAAGGATACGACATATATAAAATTAAGGTAACAATTCAAAAATAGAGTCATTATGATTAACCCTAATTCGTATGTGTCATCACATGTGGTTCTTCTATGAGTATACCCTTAACCCATGGTATACCCTTCCTAACACTAATCCAAATCAATTTTCGTGTACATTAGTCATATTCATCCAGTATATACCAACAAAAACCATTATCATTTAAACAAATTTAATACCCACAAATATATATCACAACAATATGGAAACACAAATATATCATAAATATAGAATCTATCTTTGGAAAGTATATAAAATCAAGTAATTTAATGAAAGAACTACTATGCATCAAAACAACAAGTACCTATATGGAATGTGAACCTGTTTTTATATTCATGACGTATGAATGCACCTGAAACCTCATTAATCACATATACACATTATGTGAATCAACCAAGGTAAATTCAACCAATGGTAACTGCTAATCATAATTTCCATCACTTATGGTAATTCAGAGGTCTACTATATAGTTCAGTCTAAGAATTTTCATAGTTCCCCTACCTGAGTCTCATCCATGATATCTTTTACCTACCTAGTCCCAAATCATGAAAAAAATAATAAACAATCCAGTGAGTCACGGTGCTCTGATAAAGACATACATATCAAATTAAATATGGGTTTTAAAAGTGGTAATAAAACCAAATTATTAAGTATAAGTAAATGATAAATAACTACTATTCTTCTTGTGTCCAATCCCATCAACCTCAAGCTTCGTGATCCACCTTTCATCCATCCATCAATGGGGTCTTTACCTTCATCAGGTGTTTCATGAAATCTAGATGTGCACAGAAATGACCAAGTAGGGTTTGATTATAAGACTCAATAAGACACCACCAATGTGTAATTAACCTTATGTGTTTGAGTATAATAGTGTATTCCATATTAGGGATAAATTTTTATTAACCATATATATATAATCTAAAACCGAGCGATCATGTGCTAACCAAGATTCCACAGACCCTTGGTGTTACCTTCAGTAGATCCATGTTTTAAAATATATTACATGTTTGTAAGGGACTAGAAACATCTTGAAGGATATTAGTGAATTACATGGAATCCACATGGAAATGAGTAATACTATGAATACATAAGGAATTGAGTATCATTAACTTACTCGAAATCCACAAGGAATAAAGTAATACATGAAATCCATAAGGCATTGAGTGTCAACTATCTACATGGAAACCATAAAGAATACAGTAGAGTCTAGGTTATAAGTATTTCATGTTATATCAACATCATCATTTCACTCCATGCATGAACCAATAAAAGGGCAATTATATTAATATTTTCACCATTCATATAAACAACATATCAATCCTATAAAGGAAAACATTTCAATTTGTAAAATTATAAAAACCATATCAAATGTTATGAGAAATAAAACATTAACATATATAGAACATGTTAATAAAATATCATCAATGATATATAGCTATCTCAATGAGCTACGCACAAACACCGACATGTGGTCACAAGTTAAACAGGGATAAAGAAAATTCTAACACAATAATCATACCATGGAAACATGTGTTTTGAGAGATTATAAAGTTAAGGAACTTACAAACTCACATTTTATTATAAAAACATCAAGGTTTATCATTGGGTTCGTCACCGTATCACATCCACACACAAAACAAAAAATGATCACACACCAATAACTCTTATAATTGGTTTTAAATCATCACATTAAAGGTTCTAGAGTAATACAAGTAAGAACTAGGAAAAAGGGGTTCAACCAAATTTAATATATGATACTTTTTCTAAAAAACTCCATAATGTTTAATGAACATATTTTATATCTCTCTTTAAATTTCTGAGTCCCCTCGATTCAATACAAAGTTTTTGGCATAGAGGGTGTGCTATAATAGAGATAATTGTGCAGGCAGGGTGCAACATGGAATAGGGTGCACTGGAAGAATAATTCCAAAGTGCGGGGTTGGACACTATATTGTATAGGTTCACCTGAAGTAACCACCATAGCACAAGGATTAGTGCTATGGTGTAAAACATGGATGGAAGAAAATCACCATAGTGTAGGGTTTGGGTATGTGGCCTGATTTCCCTCTACGACCCTTTGAAAATACAATTTTTCCACAAATAAGAGGGAAGAAGGACGTGTTTAAACCCTCTAGTGGGTTCATAATGTTTTCATTTTAACCTCATTAATTCAACTATTTAGTTACAAAATAATGGATTAACTTTATTAGAAAAGAAAACCACATCATTAATTCCTAAGAGCCAAAATACAGGGCTAAATTACTAAAAAATAAAGACAATCTAATGTCTATAACCGACACAGAAAAGATGAATTGCAGCATAGTGCAAGGTGCCTCAAAATAACCTTCAGTAGGTAATACTGTATTGCATCCTAACTTTCACAACACCCCCATAGCTTAGTAAGATCCTCTGAGGTGTGGGCTACCCCATTATGGTGTAGCCACATAAGCTACGGTGTGGTGCCCCCTGAAAGAGAAGTAAAGCCTCAAAATAAAATTTGAAGCCTATAAAATCCCATAATGTTCTACCCAATATGGATCAACTCAAGAAAAAATCTAATTAAAATGGAAACAATTCATTTATTAAGGAGCAATAATTTTAGGGATTTATAATAATATTTTATTATTTATAGTGTGTTCTTGTTTTGAAAGGTTTAACCACCAATATGAACTATGATATAATAATTTCATTATGAATTATTATGAAATAAAAAATTATGTTAATATATAGTATTAATGATTTATTTTGGATATGTTTTTAAGTTTATAATTGTAATATATATATATAAGTATATTCATTAATATGAAACATATTTTGAATAATTTAGTAATTTTAAAAAGGAAATATTGATAACTATTTTTTTGAAACTATTACCATAACATATATGATATAATCACACGACTTAATAACTAAATCAAACATATCTATTGAATTTCCATAACCATTGTATACGTGACTAGGTCATTAGAAAAGAGGAATTACTGAGGGAATTATATCAAATCAAGTATGGATCAAACAAAATGACTAATATCTGAATATTAGTGTTAAATATGAATGATAATTAACTAGATAAAGAAAAAATATAAATGAATGATATTAATTTAATATAAATATTATATCTATATAGATGAATAATAATCTAAAATTTATTATATGTGGAATTTAATTTTGTTGGTAATAGTGGGGCTTCACGTTAAAGGGTTCTTGAAACAATATCATTTTATTGAGCCATACACTTTCTTTTTTAGATACATCCTTATAAGATAGTTATAATCTAGCATTTTATTTTTATTGTTTATTAATTCCACTTATTTTATAGGTCTATTATATTTTTTTCATAATATCCTTTCTGATTAATTTAGATATCATTAAAATATAAAATTTTAAAAGTTAATTGTCTTCCTCTATTTTTTATATTTATTTTTCATATACATGTTCTTTCTTATCAAAAATGTTTATTTTTTCTTATATTAAAAGATAAATATTTATTCGATTTTATATCACCCATATTTTTTTATTATAATAAAAATAAATTTTTAAATATTTATTGTTAATGTGGGTTAAATCAAACAATTAATTAATCCAAAAAGTATTTCTTTCAACATTCTTACCATTTCTGTCAGATTATCATTGTTAATACTAACATAAAAAATCCACCAATACCCCGCATAGAAAATCAATGAAAATATAGATATAATATTCACCTATAAAGTTACATTCATGATAAATAAACCTACCCACAATTTTATAATAAATGAAAACTCTAAAAAATATTAAAATCACACAATCCCAATATCCCAGACCAAATGATACTCTTAGAGAATCATGAATGAAAAACTCTATGAAATACCATCCCCTAACATGAACATAATAAATGACCACCACCACTTATTAATTCTAATATCTAGATCAACCTAAACTACACCCTTTGTAATCACCACCTAAATAGCTATAATCTTTAAAAACCCACAAAAACTCTAGGAAAAATGATCACACAAGGGTATGTAAAAATTTAACCAGTAGGGTTCTCAAAAACTCTAGGATAGATAGATTTAATAGTTATATAAAAACCCAATATTAAAAAAAATGACATGAAATGCCTAAATATTATTTATGGACTGGGTAATTGTAGAAATAGGGATGTCACAAAGTTACATATATTCTCTAGAAAGATCATATGCCAAGAGAAACCTAATATATCCCTAAAATCATAAAAACTATTATATGTTAAAGACTTAGCTTCCTTGAAGATATGATATAACCCTAAATTCATAGTGGGGGACCTATGAGTCACCAACAAATAAGTTTCATTCAATGGATTGTGAAACTCAAGTGAAGGATACATGACTCATAAAAAAATTACATTGATTAAGGGAGTGCTAACACTACAGATGGAGGACTCACACTAATTTTTTGGAGGACTCACCGAATCCATCAATGGTATGTATGAATTTTTTCTTTATTAGAAATATGGGAGTTTACCCCATGACCAAATTATAGTTTCCATGCTCTGACTCTATGGGAAGTATAGTAATTGTAGAAGGATGTTGGGGTCTCATGTATTGTTATTTGCATATCTCTAAAGGAGTATTAAACCTATTGTTACCTATTATTATCCTTATTAAACCTAATAACCATATATATTAATATTAAAACCAAAAACAATATCAACATCTCAAAAATAGCCTCTAATGGAAAAAATTGTAACACCTTTCTCACATAGAAAAATTTCCAACAAGTCTATTTATTTGATTACTTCCAATACTCATTGAGAATATTCTAAACACAATTGAAACTAAAAAGTACACCAAATTTTATTCATCAAGCGTGAATGCTTCATTGAGTCTAATTCTATGTTTCACCACTTCTTAGCTAGACTTTTATAATTTAACACAATGTTCCACCGATTATTATCTTATAATGGCTACGTAAAATTAGTACTTATCATTTTAACCCCATGAACACATCCCCTAAGATATTTATAAGTATAAAAAATATGATGGAGGAGAATTAAATGAAGATGATATAGGGAATACCCTCCTCAAATATTATCAATGACCCCCATGGTAAGGCATCACACCCATATAATGGTCTACGTCACCTGTGTAACATACATCATTGAGTATTAGATCTCTAAAATGTGGTATTTCCCCATTACAAAGTATAATATCCCTTGTAAATATCTTCTAAACCTTTCACATATCCCTCTTCATCACATTCAAATTCAAATTTAATAAGTGGCATAAACCCATAGTGAATTGGAATAGCCCATGACGATGCTCATAAATTTAAACATCATAGCTCCAAAAGGTTTTCTAGTTGTTCCCTATAATTTGGTCTCTAAATTTCAAAATTTTAGGACTTCTAAAAATGTTAAAAAAAATTATAAAGCTGCAATAATAATAACATTATTCAATATAAAAACTTAATTCTATAATTAATTCTTTAATAAAAAACACACTTAGAGAAAAAAATTATATCTAGGGTTTATAATCATATCTAAAAATTTTAGAAATATAGAATTTATCAATATTTAATTGAGAACCTATATTCCACAATTTTCATTATTGAAAACTCTAATACCATTTTTTTAATAATTCGAAAAGAATAAACCCATATTCATCCATGTTATGATTCAACCATATAACAGTGTTTATTTTATTTTTCAAAAATAATAAAAAAATATTTCATTTATATAGATAATATAACATGGAATTTAAAGTACACAATCACTACCTTGGTTACAAAATGAAATTTAACCATTGATACTTAAATGATCACCACTGATTTCAGATTTATTTTAAATATCTGTCATAATATTATTTATGTCAATATCCCACTTCGAAGAATATTTTATTCTATAAGATAATGTGAATAATATAATTATGTATTTAATAGGTAAAATAATCTTATAAGTGGGTAAATCAATTAAAAAATTAAATATTATAATTTAATCATAAAAATTCTACGAAATAATTTCCCCTCATCAAGTCTCTCATCAACTTTCACCTTTATCCTTTATAAATTTCTCATTTAACACCTCCTAAAACCCAAATATTTCAAATTATATGATGAAGAAAATATTTTTAAAAAAATATTCTATAATATAATGTTTTTAATCTCACCATAGTGTAATTTTATGGGTAATTGTCACATTTTTAGGTTTTAGTGGTAATTTGATCATAAATCCTAAAATAGATTATGTTTTCAGATTAAACTATTTAAATTCATTTATTGTTTTAACTATCACATTTTTAAAAATGATTAAAATTTGGAAATTAATTTTATATAGGCTTCTATAAATTTTGTACTTTATTTCAGGAAACTGTAACCAAAGATCAATCCACAATCTTTAGGCCCAAAACTATCCCACAATATGGGCCTCAATATCTATGAATAGAATGGATAAATTTTTATGATGGGATCATATCTCACAAAGACCATACCCAAAAAAATATGGAATTAAGAAAATATATAGAATAATCTGAGTAAAGATTTCATTAACAGGGGCCATACCTTATTTTACCTCCATCAAGTTCATAAATGCATTCATATTTGAACCTTGTAGTTTAAAAAGTCACTTGAAAATTATATGTTTTTGTAGTAAATCAACCAAAAGACCTTAGTTTCTTGACAAAAAATATTATAGTTTTTTGGTTAATGAAAAAGATATATAATAAAAAAATTGTGAAAAACACTTTTCTCAATTTGGTAATTTAATATGGCCACCAGGCATAGATTTTTGGTTTACAGAATTGGAACCAAAATTTTTACCCTCTCACATTATTAAGATGTATCTCCCATTTTTCTTCTCTAATGTGATCTCTAATACTTATGATCATGATTATATAACCCTGTTAATTTCTTATGGGAGTAATCTAGGGATAAACCCAAGTTGTTAAAATATAACTATTAATGGTTCTTACTTACTTGGAGTTGGTCTATGGGGGATCTTGTTGGTCATGGAACCTTTATGTCTCCACAAACCATCCAAGGTTTAGTCTTTTCTTTTACATTTTTTTTCCTTAATTGAGGATGCAGATGCGTGGTGTCTCGGTGATCATTTATTTCACATGTATCCACAAGTTGGTCATATGATTATTTTCAAACATATGATTGGGTGTGTTATTTATGTAAATTTGAAACAAATAATAAGACAAGAAGGTTCATTCTAGGTTATTTTCTTGGCTATATTTCCTTTCTTGTGAGCATCATTAATTTGGTCTACATTTTTCATTACATGTTAACATTCATATATTCAATAGATTTATTTTTAAATATAAAATTAAACTAAACCTCTTTATATTATTTAGTTTTATATTAGTTAGAATATAATTGTGACAATATATATTTGGAGATTTGTGAGTTACCTAGTTGAGAACGACCCTAGGTTTACACTATACTGCATGCTTAGGTAAATAAAACATTGATAAGGGCTCTGTGAAAAAATATCTTTCATGTTATAAAAAACTTTAAAAATAATACAAAATTAAAATAAATTAACTAAATAAATAAAAATAATTAATTTTCAATGCAACTTGGTATATGTATGAAAAACTAATAATCCTATTAGGTATCTAAATTTCAACCTAAAGGTAAACTACATGTCCAAAATCCAAGAAAATGTCTGAAATTTCGTTCCAAAAATAATAAAATTAAAATTTTAAACATATAACTTAACCATGTGATCACTTAATAAAATTATTTTAATTTAATTAATGTAAAAAATTTGGGTTTATACACCCTCCCCACCTTTATGGCATTTTATCCTGAAAAACACAACTTCCTCAATTAAGAGAGGGTACTATTGTTGCATCTATTTCTAATACACCCACAAACTCTGTTAAATATTTCCATGTTATATCAAAATACTAAATAGAAGCATCACCTACCCATGATGATTATTCTCTTGTTTTTTCAAGAGTACCAATAAGTATTCCATAAATGTGCTGTCACCCTCAATATACAACTTACCTCATTCAATAATTCATGATAGTCCATGTACATATAACATCATCTGTGGCACGTGAAAGATTTTGTACACCCATTCTAACTATGGGGTCAATTACAGATTATAAGAAACCCTATATATCCAATATTGAATTTTGAAATTCTCAATAAATATATGGGATATTTTAAACCCTCAATGAAAACTCCTAAAATATTATTATGGAAATATATTTTAGAACACATGATCTCCCTATTTAAACTCCAAAGGCCTCTTAAATCAGTTTTTGTGGGACTTAAAATAAGTTATCTTTAACTACTCTTGGATCAAGGGAGTCTGATATTGAATTCTCTTAATATCACATCCCATTTCATGGTAGAACATTTAGATATTAACTCAAACTAGAAAAACAATTGTCTTCTCTACTTTAACATATTTGAAGGTAAGTCATAAATATATGAAAGGGTAGTGTGAATCTTCCTAGACACCTACTCATATAATTCATTTAGGACTATTTTCTTCTCCTAGAACAGGATAATGTGTCCCCCATAATTATAAAATCCATCAGGTGCATCACCTAACAATACATATTCTTGTAAGATATGATAATTTATGTCTCCAATCTAAGACTTGATTTTGTAGTGGAGTGGTATGGGGGACACCACAATCAATAAAAAGTAATAAATATCTATCTCTTCTTCCAAAACCAACTACTTCAAATCTATATTCTAAAAACTGTCACTACCATAGATCGGTGTAATGGAAGAATCGTCATTTATAAGTGCTATAAAAATAGCACTGATAAAAGGTGGCCTTTATTAGTAATATTATTAGCACTGATAAATATTTTTAATAAAATATAACAGTAATTTATATAAAATTATTATATTTATATTCAAAAAATGTTTATTTATATACATTAAATAAAAAATGCATGTTTATAATTAATATTTTTTTTAATAATTCAAATATTTATATAATGATTAAAAAAGTATTTTTTTATTATAAGTAATTAAATATATATTTAAATTATTCTAGTATTATAATAAATTTTACTAAATAATAATTATATTTATTATATTTATAATCTTATATAAATACTTTTTAAATATATATTTTTATAATTATAATTATGAATATATATATATATATTTAAAAAAATATAAGTTTCCAATTAATTTGCTCAATAAATATATTGATGCATGTGTATAATTAACATGCATATGTTATTTATTCATCATGAATGTTCATTTATACATTACACCCATTTTATTATTTATGTTATTCATATATACTTGTAAAATTACAATAAATATATTTAAATAGTAAATAAATTTATTGTATTTATAATTATAAAATTTTTAACTGTATACAAATACTTTTTAAACATTTTAATTTATAATTATAATTATAACTTGTAGTTGAGGGCCTTATCGGGTGGTAAAGGCTCCCCATAGTCATGTATTAGACCTGGGATCAAATCTTATAGGGGGTGAATTTTTGCAGGCTATTGGTGATGAAGGCATGACACAAGCAAGTAGGGATGTAGACTTAACGCGATGCTAATAATGCAGGCATTATGATCAACGCATGACACAACATTGGGACTTCCGGCAAGTTTGTTGGTTTTTGGGCCAAGTATTGGGATTCATGCCCACTAGGCCTTCAGGCCTTGTACAAAATAAAAAATATTGATGGGTGGGAAATCCTTTTTGGGGGTTGTGGTATACCTTTCCGGCCTATATGTGTGGTGTGTGTGTGTGTGTTTAATGTAATTGCACCCCCAATCACCTAATATATATAATTATAAACATGTATATATATATATAATTAAAAAATTACAATAGATACATCTATTATAATTTTATAAATATGTTTATAATTATATATAAATATTTATAAATGTACTTATTTATACTTATAATTATAAATAAATATGTATATATATATATATGTATGTAATTATAAAATTATAATAAATATATTACTTATAATTATAAAGTTATAAACATATATAATCAAATAAATATATACAAATATTTATAAATAAATAAAAAAGTTTTTAAATTTTAATTCTATATAAATATAAGTATATTTACATAGTTATAAAAATAGATTAATATATTAATATATATATTTACAAAATTTTAAATATAATAAATATATTAGTTAAAATTTTATAATTATTTATATAAATAAATAAATATATATTATAATTATAACAACAAATAAATAAATTTTTATTAAATTTTTTTAATTACAAATAAATGTATATTTATTTATAGTTATAATTATAAATATGTATATTTTTTAAATAATTATAAAACTATAACAAATATATTTATTATATGTATAGTGTTATACATAAACCTAAAAGTATAGTTTGCTTGAAGCCCATTACATGGCCCAAAGACCCAAAACTTGGATCAAAGGCCTCTTGTAATGCCATGTCAACATAAAGAAATTTATTTATTTAAATAATTATAAAATAATTATTAATATATTTAAAGTATATATAATTAATATATTAATTATATATATTTATAGAATTTTAGATATAAGAAATACAGTAATTATAATTTTATAAATATTTAAATTAATATAAAAAATTATACATATAAATATAAATATATATATATTTATAATTATTTATAATATATATATATATTAATTATATATATTTTTATATATAATTATAAATATAATAGATATATATATTACAAATTTATAATTATAAACAAATATTTATATATTTATAAAATTTATAATTTTATAAATATATTTATTATATATATTATGTTCTTGGGGAAATAATTACATTTAAACATACACACACATCACATGCAGGTCATAAAGGCAGACCATATCCCCGCAAATGGATAGCCCACCCATTAAGGCTTATTTATTTATTATATGACCCATAGACCCAGTGGGTGTGAAGCCCATTACATGGCCCGTCAGCCCATTGGGAATGAAATTCCATTATAGGGCCCTAAATGCCTATATTTTTTACTCAAAGGCCCTCCAGTGAATAGTTATTCTACAGTACCCGGGCTGTTACAGTGTTGTTGCCGCTAAAATTCCTGCTATATTTCCCACCAAACCTATGTTGGATCAAATATGTATATGTATATGTATATTAGATGGAACAATACAAGAGGGGGGTTAATTGTAGGTTCAAAAACTTTGTGTTTAAACACTTAAAAAATTATATTAAATGATCTTAAACAAATACAATTCACAACAAGAAGAAACAACCACAATTGTATTGAATATTACGGTATTATATGATGTAATACTATAAGAAAAGTAAAGAAATTACATTCAATATAAATACAATAATTAGAGTAATAGAATAATGAAGGACTCTACCATAAATCGTATAGAATCAATCGATACAATATGTAACCGTATAATTGTAATTGAAACAATTACAAATGAATATGGAATGATGAAAGGAAAACAATACAATTCCCTTTCTCAAAAGAAAGAGCAGCGGAAATGTAAAAGTATTACAATTCTTTTGACCCAAAGAGAGGGGTTATCCTTTCACCTATGATAACAGGTCTGTCTTACCACAACCTTAGTAAGCCCTCGATACGGTGATCATTACGTCTGTCTTTATATCCTCATAATCCCTTGATACGATGATCGGCATGTCTTTCTTTTTATCCCCTCAAGCCCTCGATTTTGCAGGTAATCGGCACCTCTATCTTCCAATCACTTGAAATCCCTGGATACGATGATCGGTAGCACCGTCTACTAATCCCCGATATCCCTTGATCGTTATCACCTGATCGGTCGCACAAAGAAAAACAAAGCACTTATTGAAATACAAAAACTAAGAATGATTCGTTCACATTTTGTAGTTTCAAGGCTTTCGTGCGAAGCAGGAGAGAATTCACTGTGTCTCTCTCTATAACTCGATATAAGCAAAGTCTAATAGTTGTGTCCAAATATTTTTCTTGACATCAAATGAACTATTATTTATAGGCCTCAAGTTCCAATGGTCATATTTCCTCCAATGGTCATATTTCACTGGAAAACTCAGAGGGACTTGGACACTAGGCATTATAATAGTCATATTGAAACAGAAAACATGACATCCTTTTGATTAGTTTCGAACTAACTCCACGACATAATTTTGGTTAAAACAAATGACATATGAAGATGATAAAAATGAGTACGATTAAAATGAAACATGTGTTTTTGATAAAGGACCAATACAAGAATGTAATGAAAGTAAAGTATGAGTACTAAAATTATTCCTTAGTGTAATGTATTGATTCGACAGAAACTGAGTATGAAAACTTAGTACGATTAACAGGGTCAATAAAATTGCTAGAGTCAGTACGATAAATATAGTCAGCATGATAAACATGGTCAATACGATCAGCATGGTCAGTACGATAAACATGTTCAGTATGATCAGCATTGTAAAAGACATTTGTGATTTCCAAAATAAGATATAAAAGTCAAAAGAGAACTTTTGACTCGACAATATCCCCATTCTTTGAAAGCACAAAACACAATGTAAAAAACAAAAATAAATACTTATCTCCCCCTGAGTTATTGTAAACTCTTCTAAATAAGAAATTGAATACAACTAACTCCCCCTTAGGTATGTACTTTCATAAGGATTGTATTCATAGATTATCTTTGATTTATAAGTGTTTGTTCAAAACATTATCCCTTTTTGAAACATTCTACCCCTTTGTAAAACATTATCCCTCTTTGTGATTTACCAAAAAAATGGAATAATCTTTAGTTTCCTGAAAGAGTTAGAAAAAAATACAAGACAATGGGAAAGGTATCATAAATCTCATTACGATAAAAAAGGCTTGAAAAGAAAACAAATACAATAGTCATTTGTTTTCTCTTTCCATTTCCTTCTTTATCAGCTCATGAAGAATGGCTTTCATCTTTTTGATTTCTTTCTTGTCTTCAGATATAGAATCACCCTGATATCTTAGAAGCTCTTGTTGGTCAGCAAAAAGTTGATCCTGATTCTTGATGGTCTCTTATTGGACTCGGATTACTTCTTCAAGAGTATCAATTCTATTTTGCAGATTCTTGTTGTCTTTAGATAACACGGAATTTTGTTTATTCAAAAATACTAATTAATCTTTGAAAGACGAAACCATTGAAAATTCATACTGAAAATCATTCTTTCTTTCTTGCAACTCTTTCACTGAAGGAATATCATCTCTATGGGTATTTAACAATTGATTCATCCTTTCAACGGTTTCTTTTTCAAGATTATTAAAATAAATAGCGAGATCATTTGAAAGTCTCATTAAGTCTTCAATTGATACTTCATGATCATTCACCGATATCTCTGTTTTTTATGACCACTTAGTCATTCTGTTGCAAGACTTTTTATGAGCAGTTGAACGTTCAGATAGAACTTTCAAATCAGCCTCAACTCACAAAACTTCCTTTCTTAATTCTCTTAGAGAGCCAAACTTCTTTCTCGGATTGTCAGTAATGAAATCAATTTTCCCTTCAAGCCTGGGAAATTAATGAATGGTCTTCTCAATTCTTCTCTAAACATGAACAATGTAATCACTCTTTTGGAGAGAAATTGTCTGTTTTGAATTGGTATCCTCATCGTACTAATCCAGTTCATTTGATCGGTTTGAGTCTACAACTGGATATTTTCATTTTTCTTCTTCAATCCCCTTTCTTTCTTCTTCCACTTTGTCACCGATAACGATTGTTTTTTCCGTGTGAGAATATTGAGGATGTTGATTCCCTTGGGAAAGATTTCTTTCTAGGGTTTCAAAAGATTCAGCTACTTCTTGATCAGCATGTGGAGTTTGTTGAATACCTTCACTCTGTTTTTGAACTGATTCTTCTCAACTTTTCTTTGAACTCTAATGGAATTCCAAAATAAAATCTCCTTCCCCTTCTTCAACATCTGGTATTTCTTCCAAAATTTGTTTCCATTTCTCTGGTTCTAGAAGACTCTGTATGATGGGTTCTTGATATACTTCTTCAGTTATTTGAGCACTAGAATCCTCAACCATTTTCATAACTTTTGAAATATAAAATTTCTGAGATTTTCTTTTTAAAAGAGTCTTATTTTTCTTTCCATCCTGAAGGGTATCCTCAACCCTCAACCTCTCAACACAAGATTTAGCTTGATCCAGACCAAACTTTGGATCACCTTCCTTTCTCTGTTCTCTTTCTTTTCTCCACCTTGCAAGAACCTCTTTACAGTACTTAGGTGTCTCCTTTGGATTTTAACTGGTTTGCAGATCTGACTTTTGAGGAGCACCAATAGATGGATTGTCTTTGACTGGAAAAGGTGTTTATTGATTCTGTTCTGATTCAACTTCTAAATCCTTAACAAAGATCATTAAATTCTGATCAAAACATACATTCAACATCTTCAACGTACTCTTACTTATTTAGGAAGGCTTTAACTCTTTCAATTTTCTTTTCAAAGGTTTATTGCAAAAATTCATGCTCTTGAGAATGGACTTTGTAAGAATAGTTGGATACATGATCAAATGGGACTTAATTGATCCTGACATAACATTCTTGACTGTTTCAAAAACAAATCCCATGAGATTTAATTTTCTCGTGTTGAAAAGATAGTCAAGCATGAAAATATCAGAAACTTTCAGAGATTCTCAATCCCTTTTCATTGGGATAAGAAAACCTTGCATCCAAAGAACCACAAATCTATTATCTAGAGAAAGTTGATCCACTTTCCTCTTCTCTTCATTTATAAGAAACAATGATTTTTCAGAACTTTCTTTGTTAAATGTACTAACTTCCTCTGGTAGTTTATGAGATGGAAAATAAGAATCACCCTCTGCTGGAACACTTATAAAGTGGGATTCTCGCTTCAAAGACATTGATATCTTTCTATCATACACAACAAAATTGATAGTCATGTTTTTGTCAAAAGACACATTTTTGTAGAAATGAATAACTTCGTGAATAAGAACCGGATATTGAGACATTGGTTTTTCAACACACAAATGGTCCCAGCCTTGAAACAAATTAATTCTTTTGATTGTAGAATCGTACAAATCGAAAAGGTCCTGAGAATCTATCCTTTCTCTGAAAAAGGCTTTTTCTGAAATAGTCTTGTAAGACATTTCAGCAGGATTTTTAGCAGAGGATTGAGACATATAGTTGAAGCTGATGGAAGATCGTACGGAGTCTTAAAATAGGGACGTCAAGCTTCGCCACAAAATCTGAAAAAACGGTGTGGGTTTGGGGACGGGGTTCTATTTATAGGCGACAAAAAAATGACTGTTGGTCTTCTACGGTTGAGGTTAGAAGAAAATAAATCAACATATAGAATTAAAACAAAAAAACAATTTTAAAAAAAAGGAAAGTATGTACCTTCCAGATATCGCAAGGTAATTGTTTGTTTAAGTAGTATTAACATAGTGAAAGAAAATACAAGAGAATGGGAAGAAAGAATACAATCGATTTTCATGCCGATGGAAAACAAACTCGTTACCATATACTAATGTGTCGATGGAAAACAAAGTCGTTACCATATAGTGACGTGTCGATGAAAAACAATCGTGTTACCATGAACTGATCTGCCGATTGAAAACAATCTTGTTACCATGAACTAATGTGCCAATGGAAAACAATCTTGTTACCATGAACTGAAAAGATGATGGAAAAGAAATTAATTACCATGAATGGACGTGCCGATGGAAAAGAAATTCATTTCCATGAACGGATGTGCCGATGGAAAAGAAATTCATTACCATGAATGGACAAGCCGATGGGAAAAAAAAGTTGTTACCATGAACTGACAAGCCAATGGAAAATGAATTTGTTGCGGTAATCAGCCAATACAATAAACAGAAAGGAAAATAATACGATAAAACAGTCAATACAATAAATAGAATGGTAAATAATATGATAAAACAGTCAATACAATAAACAGAAAGGTAAAAACACAAACCAGGAGAATAAAAAAATAAAGGTCATAAGAAAATAAGAAACACAATAAGTAAAAAATGTTCTCCCCCTTTCTAAGAGAAATTGTTTAATGTAAGGAGAAGTGTAAAACATGAAGTAGATATGAATGATTATTTTAATGTAATCATTCCTACCTTCTATTTTATAAACTCAAATCTTTATGAAGGTAATGGTTTTGTAAAAATGTCAGCAACTTGCTCTTCCGTTCTGATTAATTGTAAAATAATATCTCTTTTGTGTGTGTGACCCCTAAGAAATTCATGCCTAAAATCTATGTCTTTTGAATGAGAGTGATGTGATGGGTTCTTACTAAGAGGTATGGCACTAGTATTATCACAAAAAATATTAGTTTTGGAAAAACTAAATCCATAGTTAGTGAGTGTGTGTCGCATCTACAACACTTGAGCACAACAACTTCCAACTGCTACATATTCAGCTTCAGTAGTGGAAAGTGAAACTGAGTGTTGTTTAATGCAAGACCAAGAACACAAGTAATCTCCTAAGAAATTACATGTTCCATATGTACTCTTTCTATCCATTCGACAACCACCAAAGTCAACATTTGAAAATCTTTTTTTAAAAAAAATCATTTCCAGAAGAATAAAAAAGACTTATATCCATAGTGCCTTTCAAATACCGAAATATTATCTTTACTTCCTTGAAATGAGACCCTTTTGGATTAGATTGGTATCTCATCTATAAGAATACGGAAAACATTAAGTCTGGTCAACTGGATATCAAATATAACAAGCTTCCTATCATACCTCTAAAAATTGTTTGATATACTGGTTTCCCAGTTTCATCAAGATCAAGTGTATTTGAGGTACCAATCAGAGTGTTAATACTTTTAGTCTTGTTATAACCATACTTTTTGAGTAAATATTTTATATACTTATGTTGAGATATATATGTTCCTTCTGGTTTTTGTGAAATTTGAGAACCTAAAAAGAAAGTTAACTCACCCATCATACTCATTTCAAACTCAGATTTCATTAAGTTGGAAAAATAAACAGTTAAAGATTGCTAAGTTCATCCAAATATGATGTCATCAACCTAAATTTGAACAATCAAAACATTTTTATTTTCCATTTTTATTAAAAGGGTTGGATCCACTATACCTTTTGCATAATCATTTTGTAAAAGAAATATTTTAAGTTTATCATACCATGCTCTAGGGGCTTGTTTAAGGCCATATAGAGCTTTGGTAAGTTTAAAAACATTATTTGGATGTTTTGGTCAAGAACACCAGAGGGTTCTGCGACAAACACTTCTTTTTGAACAAAACCATTTAGAAAAGCACATTTAACATCCATTTGAAATAGTTTTAATTTAAAGTATGCTCAAAAGGCCAATAGAAAACGAATAGACTCAAGTATAGCTACTAAAGCATATGTTTCTTTGTAGTATATTCCCTCTTATTGATTATAGCCCTTATCAACAAGTCTTTATTTATTTTGTACAATGATTCCATTTTCATCACATTTGTTTCTAAAAACCCATTTTACACCAATTAAAGTTGTTTCTTTAGGTCTTTCAACTAAAGTCCAGACTTGATTCCTTTCAAATTCATTTAGTTCATCTTGTATTGCATTAATCCAATCTTTATCACCTAAGGCCTCTCTTGGGCTTTTAGGTTCGAATTGAGAATGAAAGGCAAGATGTTCTATTTAATGTCTTAAGGAATTTCCGGTCCTTACAGGTTGATTTACATCAACAATGTATTATCACTAGGATGATTCCTAAGAAATAATTGATTTGGGTTTTGTAAAACCTGTTCATCAACATATGGTAGAAATTATTTTGGGGTAAAAGATTCAGGAACTATTTCTTGAATAGTATCTTTATTAGAAGAATCTTCTAACAGAGGTTGATAAACATCTTTAGAAATCACATCTGAGGATGTAGGTTGGGGTTGGTTGAAAACAAAAGGGTTGGTTTCATCAAATTTAATATGTACTATTTCTTCAATAGTACAAGTGTTTTTATTGAAAACTCTATAAGAATTAGAGGTTGTAGAATAGCCTAGAAATATTCCTTCATCAGATTTTGGTTCCAATTTGTGAAGATTCTCTTTAGTATTAAAAATGAATACTTTGCACCCAAAAACATTGAAGTATGAATCTTTAGGTTTTTGGCCAGTCCACAATTCATAAGGTGTTTTATTAGAAAAAGAAATGGTTAAAACATGATTTATAGTATAAAAAGAAGTACTTACGGATTCAGCCCAAAATTTCTAAGCAATTGAGTATTCACTCAACATGGTTCTTGTCATTTCTTGAAGAATACGATTTCCTCTCTCAACAACACCATTTTTCTAAGGGGTTCGTGGATCTCAAAAGTTGTGAGTAATACCTTTCTTACTACAAAAGGTATCAAAATCAGAATTTTTAAATTCACCACCATGATCACTATGAATAGTTATCAGTGGTAGGTTTTTCTCATTTTTAACTTGGGCTCTAAGAGTTTTGAAATAGAAAAAGGATTCAAATTTCTTTGTTAGAAAATATATGCATGTAAATCTTGTAAAGTCACCAACTAACACAAATACATAGTATTTTCCTCCAATGCTTCCAGTTTGTGAAGGACCAAAAAGATCCATATGCACTAGCTGTAATGAATTAGAAGTTGAAACTTCATTAATTGATTTAAAGCTAGTTTTATGTTTATTTCCAAATTTATAAGGATCGCAGACTTTTTGAAGAATCATATCTAAGATCTGGTAGTCCCTTTACAATACTTTTCATTGAAAGTTTACAAAGGCTTCTTAGGTTGCAGTGTCCAAGAATTTTATGCCATAGCAATGATTGGTCTTCTATTACACTCAAGCAGGGTAAATTTTGGCTTCTAAGGTCTTCTAATTTAATAGTGTATACATTATCTTGCCTATGGGTAGATAGAATGAACTCATCCTTGGAATTTTGAACTAGACACTTATCATTTCTAAAATTTACAATGTAACCTTCATCACATAATTGAATTGTGCTGATGAGATTGTTCTTAAGGCCTTTTACATACAAAACATTATAAATAAGAACATTTCCAAGAAAAACAATATTACCTATTCCAATAATTTTCCGTTGAGAATTATCTCCAATGGTAACCCTTCCACCTTTTGTTTTGATGATCTTTACAATGAAATATTTGTTTCCCGTCATATGTCGAGAGCAACCATTGTCCATGTACCAAATGTTTTTGTTGGTACACTTCTTATTTTCCTAAAAAAACAATTATTTTTTCAAAATCCAAACTTGTTTGGATCCAGAAAGTTTAGATAGATGAATTTTAGGAATCCATATTTGTTTTCCAAAATGGGCTTTATGAAATCCTAAAGACTGGATTCTATTAAGAGAACAATCTCTTTTCTAGTGTCCACCACATTGACACATATATAAAAAAGGAGTATTTTGAGGAACAAAATAGTTATTACTAAAAATTGGTTTAGAATGGGTATAACCAATACCAGAATGATTCCTCAATGTTCTAATTTGAGAATACATTTTTTAAAGTTTTCCTTACCATGAGTAAAGTTTGACAAACGTTATTTCAAGTAATAAATTTTAGACTTTAATTTTATAACAAAGTTTTTATCCTCCAAAACATTTGATTTAGAACTATAGTTAGGCTCTAAAAAAATTTCCATAGAAATTATATTTTCAATATCCTTAGAAATTTTATCCTTATCAGATTTTAATTTCTCAAGGTTTTTTAAAATACTTTCAAAATAAGAAGTATTCATATCAGGATCCTTAGAAAGATCTGATACCTCTTTAGTTAAAATCAAAATTCTAGAATTTTCTTTATCAATATTTTTCTGGAGTTTAGAATTTTCATTCTCATGTAATTTAGAAAACCTGGATACTTCTTTAAAAGAAGGTAAAGTATTATCTTCTGATGATGGGAATTCATCATGACAAGATTCATAATATTTATTATCAGTATAATTCGCATTCAAAGAAACATTTATAATAGCTTCAGCATTGTGTACTTTAGCCATGAGACAATAATCTTTAATTGGAAATCTGGGTATAAGTCCAATATTCCTTTATTTTGAGGATTTATATTCTGATGAATTATCTGATGAATCAATACCACTTGCACTCCAAGTATAATTTTCCTTCAAGACTTTCTTTTTCTTTGTCTTGTAATACTTTTTCTTATTTCATTCAGAATGTTTGTTCTTTCTGTCTTTTCTCTTCAATAAAGGACAATCAGGTCTTATATGACCTACTTTCTTACATTCATAACAAGTTACCTCTGAATCTTACTTATCCTTCCTATATTTTTTTGGAATCTGTATTGGAAGTCTTTCATTCCTACAATATTGTTCATCCTTAGAGAAAGATTGGCTAACTCATTATTTGAAAGACCACAATCACTTGAATCAGACATAACAACTTTCTTAGCTTTGGATCTTGATATCCTTTCAGGTGTTTTAGCTTTAGACATAGTAGTAAAAGCTACACTTCCATTTACATTTTTCTTCTTTTGAAATCAGCATCTCTCTTCATTCTTGTCTCATTCTGTAGAAGAGTTCCAAATAGTTCATCAAGTGTAATCTGGGAAACTTTTCTATTTTCATCAATTGTTGTCCTTTTTTACTCCAATTCATTCGGCATCATATCAATAATTTTTCCAACAAGAGCTTCATCATCAAGACATTTTTCACCCATAGATTGTAAACTATTGACAATTGTCATAAATCTTTTTTGTACTTTACATATAGGATCTTCATAAGGAAAAATAAATCCATGATACTCTGCTCAAAGCATTTCTCTTCTTTTTTCTTTAACCTTGAATGTACCAAAATGTGTGACTTTCAATTTCTTCCAAATTCAGTCGGCTTCTTTACAAGATGATATCTTGCTGTATATATTCCAGGTCATAGAACATAGCAAAGTATTGCGTACCTTGTAATTCAGTTGATATTCTTGCTTCTCTTGACTACTGAAAGTACTGACTTCTTTGTAAGGTATTTTGTAACCTCCAGTAAGCATAATAAAATTGCCTACACCAATATTGGTAACAAATGTCTTCATTCGATCTCTCCAGTATTCATAGTTATTCCCATCAAAGATAGGTGGTCTAGAAGTATTTAGATTTTCAATTGACCCAATATTCATTCCTATAATTTAATAAAACAAAATCTTTTCCACTACATAGGTTAGTGTAGTAAATAGTTGAAACAGATATTTGGAAGAAATAGAGCTAGTAATAAAAATCAGTGGAAACCTTCCTCTGATACCAATTGTTGGATTGAATATGTAGATGTATTTGTATATTAGATGGAACAATACAAGAGGGGGTGAATTGTAGGTTTAAAAACATTGTGTTTAAACACGTAAGAAATTATTTTAAATGATCTTAAACTAATACATTTCACAACAAGAACAATGAACCACAATTGTATTGAATATAAATGAATTATATGATGTATTACAATAAGAAAAGTAAAGAAATTGTATTCAGGATGAATACAATAATCAGAGTAATACAATAGTGAAGGATTCTACCATAAAGCATACAGAATCAATCGATACAATATGTAACAATATAATTGTAATTGAAATGATTACAAATGAATATGGAATGAATAATGGAAAACAATATAATTCCCATTCAAAAAACAAACAGCAGAGGAAATGTAAAAGTATTATAATTATTTTGACCCAAAGAGAAGGTTATCTTTCACCTAGGACAACAGGTATATCTTACCACCACCTTGGTAAGGCCTCGATACGATGATCGGTATGTCTGTCTTGTTATCCCCACAAGCCCTCGATATGATGATTGGTATGACTGTCTTGATATCCCCGCAAGCCCTTGATTTTGCAGGTAATCGGCACCTCTGTCTTTCAATCACATGAAAGCCCTCGATATGATTATTGGTAGCGTTTTTTGCCTATCCCCGGCAGCCCTTGATCGTTATCACCTGATCGATCGCACAAAGAAAAACTATGCACTTATTGAAATGCAAAAAAACTATGAATGAGCTGTTCACATTTTGTAGTTTCGTGGCTTTCTCACGAATCAGGAAAAAAGTCACAGTGTCTCTCTCTAGAACTCGATATAAGAAAAGTCTAATAGTTGTGTCGAAATCTTTCTCTTGGCTTCAAATGACCTACTATTTATAGGCCACAGGTTCCAATGGTCATATTTCCTCCAACGGTCATATTTCTTCGAAAAACATGGAGGGACTTGGAAACCTAGCATTATAACGGTCATATTGAAACAGAAAACATGACAACATTTTGATTAGTTTCTAACTAACTCCACGACATCGTTTTGGTTAAAACAAAAGATATTTGAAGGTGTTAAACATGATTATGATTAATATGAAACATGTGTTTTTGATAAAGGACCAAAACAATCATGTAATGAATGTAATGTATGAGTACTAAAAGTATTCCTTGGTGTAATGTATTGATACGATACAAACTGAGTATGAAAACTTAGTAGGATTAACAGGGTCAATAAAATTTCTAGAGTCAGTACGATAACTATAGTCAGTACGATAAACATGGTCAGTACGATCAGCATGGTCGGTACGATAAACATGATCAGTTCGATAAGCATGGTAAAAGACATTTGTGATTTCCAAAACAAGATATAAAAGACAAAAGATAACTTTTGACTCAAAAACCTATAGTGTCATTGGTACTACAGTATCAACACTTCTATAGCACCAACATAGTGTTATTAGAGTACCTGCATATAATGGTTTTTCAACCCCCAACCTAGATGTGGTATTATGGGGTGCTTACCACTATTCCAAACCCCAACTAAAAATATATTTATTATATATATTATTATAATTATAAATTAATATTTATTTATTATATATATAAATATATAATTTTAAATATATATATATAATAATAATAATAAATTATCAACATTATGTCTTTTTAGAAATATAATTTTAGTATTGATAAAGACACTATATATAAGCTCTTTTTTAGAGTTGATAAAGCCGCATCTTTATCATTGCTAAAAAATAACTGATAAAGGTAGGTTTTTTCAGTGTTTTTTATTTGAACACTGATAAAACATATATTTATCGGTTCTTTTTTATGTAGCACTAATAAATTCATTACCTGGTTTTATAATTGAATCCTAATAGTCAACTTCTTCTCTCACACACCATCAAGCTATCATAGAATCCATCGGCCGCCACATCACTTTCCATGATGAACCCCACTGAAATATCTCTTCCACTCTCACCCAACTGCCCAGCCACAGCCCCATGTCACCACCTCTCTTTCTGAACACCACTTCTGCTACTCTTCCTCTCTTGCCCAACCACTTTGTCGTAGCCTTGCCACACTACCGCTCATTCCAAAAACTATTGTCACCACTCCTCTGCTCTTTCCCAACCGCACTATGGTAGTCCATCCACACTGCCCCTATTACAAAAACCAATCAAATAACCCCTCTCCCACAAAATTTTGGATGAATCAAGACCCTCAAAATCAAAGGTATGATATTCATATCTAGTTTTTATGTATTTCTCTATGATTTCTTCTCATATCCCCTTATTCTTCATTATTCATTCTTTTTCCTTGGTGATTGATACTATAGATGGTCATCGTGATGAACCCAGGTTAAGGGAGGAGGGATTAATGAAATGTAATGTCTTTATCTATCCTTAAGGATCCTTAGTGATTCTATATAAATGTGTCACAATTTATTAGTTTTAATGTATATGAATCCAAATATTTATTCATTCCCTATAAACACTGAAAGTTCATAATATATCCATTAGTTATTATTAAAAAACATTCTTTTAATGAAACATTATGGATTATTGTTTAACTTAATGAATTTGGGTTTTTAAAAATAAATATCATGTTAATTTTAAAAGGTAATCTTTTCTAAGTGCATGATTGTTCCTTGAAGTGATTCAACAGAATGATTTTATTTCAAATAAATCATCAATAATTTTTTTTTGAAATATAGCATAGAAGTGATGTTTTTCTAATTTAAAACAAATGATTATTTAATTATGTATGTTTGATTATTATTTTTATATTGGAGACTTTGAGTGATTTTTTTACCCAGCTAGATTCAATGAACATTACAGATTTTGCTCAAGAAAGGGACAGTAGTCTGGTTAGACTAAGCTTATTAAAAGGATTTATTAGTACCCTAATGATACATATGATCTCCCTCATATGGAATACTTGGTTTATGTATTCCATCTAGTGTTCCCAGTGACAATATTAGTTTCACACCCCCATCCCTCAAAAGATATCCCTCCAGGGCTATCAATGAAGAATGGGAGATACTGACCATAGAGTCCTACATCCAGTAGGCCTTGGTTGGAATCTATCACTAAGGGTATTCAATGTCACAAAATAAGGGTAATTTCCTTTTTTTAGGAAAATAGGATCGAGATATATGATCATTTATACCAAAACATCTCCAAGATATGTATGTAAAATAAAACCAAAATCCATTCCACAAGAATGTTTAACATAAAACTGATATAAGTGAAAAAATAACCCCACTGTAAGTACCAAAATAAATAAAAATCAGCTACTTAACAACTATCTAAAATCCTGATCTAGTAACACCAATAATGATCCATGTAATCCTCCTAGAAAACTGGAAAATTGTTGTATATATGTAGGGTGAGAAAAGAAGTTTAAACAAAAGGAAAACCTAAGTCTCTCAAGCACAAGTGAAAGCGATCATACTAATTCCCCTGTGAGAAACCAATAGAACCAAATAGCATCTAACAGGCTTACTAGCCATCCCAACCTCACCAAGTAACAATGGTCAATTAATGTCATATAGTAATTACATCGTTGATTTTGGTACCCCACACTACTTTCCCTAGTTTATCCACTCTTTCCTAATGGAAAACATCAATGTGCTCCCACCTCTTCTGAAAGAACCATATCACATCCCGACTGCACACACCTATGCCCCACCACCACACCTCAACCCATAGCTTAGGCCACAAGAAACATCACATCCTTTCTTTAGACACCTGGGCCAAAAACTACGTCGCATCCTACCCTTAAAAACTAGGGCTACCCACCCCAACACATCCTACCTGAAGGGAACAGGTCCACAAACCCCAGAACATACCACCCATAGAGACTTGGTCCATAAACCACACCACAACCAACCTGTAGACACATGGGCCACAATCCATACCTCATCATGAAGACACATTGATAACCAAAACACTTATAATCCCAAAGACACCTAGGAAAGCAGAACTTGTCTCATCCTAAAGGCACATGGGAAATAAAAACTCACCCACACACACCTGGGCCTCACAAACCACAACCTTCTAAATGATCTTGGGTTATCACCACTTAGAAGAGGGAGATGGCATGAGTGGGTGGATAAATATCAATCCTCCCTCTAGAATGTCTGGGCAAGACACACTCCCATGTGACGATGGGGGAATTCTGCACGTAGTTCTCAACTAGGGTGGGGTGGATATAAAAATCAAAAGGAATAATATAAGTATATACATGTTTGGTAACAAACACTAAATCCCAACCTATGGGTTCTCAATAAAAAACCATCTCACAACACTACCAACATTTCTACTACCACAAAATGCACAACACCACACATCAAGCAACAACCTCCTTTAAATTTTCATCCAACTTAATTTACCATTCATTATTCATAACTAATTTATTCATTCCATTAAACAAAAAAAACCAAGCCAGTACAAATATTTATTAACCAATTATTTTTTCATTTATACCACTGTTATTCGGGCAACTTCCAAACACAACACAAAACAAAAAACATAGCAACTGGTCATCTCTTAGGCCGACCGCAACCCCACTATGCAACACTTCTAGTGAATTCCATTATCAAACAAACACTCAAACTGATGTTCAATTACATGGTCATGGTGATATATCATCTACAATTTCATCCACCACACCACTTAAAAAACCCACAGTACACACCTTTGCTTCACAGACATACAACTACATAAACCAAAGTGTACTCACACCTCACAATATAGCCACTTCACTTTCTCTCCTTCCCAAACACACAACCAAACTATCCCATAAAATAAAATCACCCCACATAAAAAATAGTAACACAGTACTAAATTTAACAATGCATCGCTTATTTAATTACACATGTTAATTTAGGGGTTTTCATAGAAATTGGGTAATCCTGAGGCATCCATTTATTGGCTAGGGGTATGTGATTTAAAAATATCAACATAAAAGTGTTCAATGGGAATCAACCAACATGAAACTTTTTTAGTGTAAAACCAAGTACCACCAATGACCATTATTTTTAGTGGGTTATTTTTTCTCATATAGTTCACAACCTCACAATAACATCAAAGAGAGGAAAACATGCTCATCATATCCCTTTATCCCTTTCAATTCATTTACCTAGTTCTTATTTTTGATTTTTGTGGAATAAATATGATCCACAAGAAAAAAAGTAGATCCCTCCCACATGATGCACAATCGAAGAGAAACAAAGGAAAACCCTACCTTGAATAAGCTTTTAAACTCATTTGTACACTGTAAGGCAAAGAATAATGCCCAAAAGAAACAAATCTACCACTAGAAACACTGAACAAACTATTCTACATGAGAATATTATCAAAACACTTTTCAAACATCTATCTCAATCCAACCTGTATCGTGGCAGAAAATCTTGGGGAAAGAACCATTGGAAACAAAAGAGATATATGAGAAAACTCACCATGGATCGATCACAGATCACCAACTGACAACCACCAGTATTGATAGATCAATGAGGGACGATTAGGTTTCAAATTACTCCTCGAGGCACCTAGGGTTAATCTAGAGTGATAGGATAAAAGAATGTGTGGTTGTATGAATAATGGTTTGTTCGAAAAGTATATTTAAAACTGCACATGATCAGGGTACTACACAATGTGTAATTCCCTTTCAAGTTAGGTAATACCAGAGGTTAAGTTTTGATAAAAAATGTTTTTCCTCTCTCTTTATTTTATTTTTCAAGCCCTATAATATTATATGCCTTGAAAATTGCCATAAAATTCTTGAAATAGAGTTTCACAACATGTAACGTGATTACACGACATGTAATCTCCTAATTTCTAGCCTTTAGCAATCAAACCACCCAAAACTCCTTATGAGCCTCCTCGGAAACCATCCAAACACCAAAACATACAATGTAATAGTTTGGGAGGACATGTACCATTACATTAGATACCTCTCAAATTATTCTCCAGCTAGAGAATCCAAAACTAATCCCATTAGAATGAGGGGTCTAAACAACCACCTCATGAGATACCTCTTAAGGGTCTTTCTATCCATGAAACACCACTAAAAAACAAACACAGTAACATTCCAAGGTAAACCACCCTATTTTTTAAAAAATATGGAGTGGAAACCTCTACATTCAAGAACGTCTTCTATGAAATTTTATACATAATGAAAAAAAGATACCTGAAACAAAAACACAGCCACATTATCCAAACATTTGAATTAGAGAATCCTATCCCCAATGTAAAGATACTATCCAATCTGGCTGACACTGACTCGGCCGAACGGGTATAATAACATCAAAATTAATGTATCTAGATTGTGAATCTAGTCTTTCTCTTTTCACATGTAAGGGATTTTTCAAAAATTTCACCAAACACATCTCAATCTAATGAAAAACAACTCATTTCATAAAACAGAGTTCAAACATTAAATTGAAAGACAATACAAAACAATTCAAAACTCAAAAAAAATTAGGTTACTAGGCACACATCTACGTTTTCTTCTCCTAATTACTCTCCTCCATGGAACCATGCATACAAAACACATGAACCAAAGGAATGGTCCTTTCACACAACACCTTCGCCTGATGATCATGGATCTCTATTGACCACTCCACATATGTCATGTCATTCTCGATATCCAACTATCACCAGTTAAGGACATGTGGTTCATCATGAAGATACCAATTATTATGAGATATGTGGTAGACATTATGAAATCTATCCAACTGTGGTGGCAACACCAACTGTTATGACACTGAACCAACTCTCCCAAATTCCTCAAAGGATCCAAAAAACCATGAAGAAAGTTTACTCCTTCTACCAAACCTCTATTGCACATGTCCAGTGGAAACCTTCAAGAACATGTGGTCTGAAACCTCAAACTCTAGGGTCCTCCTATTGTGGTCAACACAAAAATTCTCCCTTTCTTGTTCTACTTCCATCCTCTTATGAAAAAGATGAACCTTCTCAACTGTGAACTGCACTACCTCACGACCAAAAATAGTTATATCCTCAACCTCAGTCTAGCATAAGGTTGAATGACATGGGAATCCATAAAAAGAAACAAATGGAGAAATGGTAATGGAAGAGTGATATATATTATTATAGGAAAACTCATCCAAGGTTATGTATCACACCCAAGAACTTCCAAAGTCCAATACATAGGCTCACAGTATATCTTCTAGAATCTAGATAGTCTGTTATGTCCTCCCATCTATCTGAGGCTGGAAGGAAGTGTTCAGATATAAATGGATGCCAAAAGAATATTTCAATACCCTCCAAACATACAACATAATATTGGAATGCTGATCTTATACAATGTTCCTCATAACTCCATACAACCGCACCACCTCATCTATATAGCTCTTTGCTAAAGAATCCACTGCAAATGATTCCTTAATCCCCAATAAGTGGTATGATTTCATCAATTGGTCCTATATCACCTAGATAACATCATATCATTTCTTACCCCTACATAACCCTATGATGAAATCCCTTGAGATGTCATCCCACTTCCACTTTGGGTCATCCAAGGGCCGAAAAAACCATAAGAAACCAGATGCTCAGCCTTCAACTACTGAAAAACTAAAAAGCTTTCCACAAACTCTACCACTGATCATTTCATCCCAATCCACTAATACAACATTCTCAAGACACATTATACCTTATAAAGTTCTATTTGTACCTATAATGGTGAGAAATTATGCTTATGAAGGACCACATCATGCACTACTACCAGAACAAACAAATTTCCATGGAACAACATCCAATTATTATCATCCTTCGACTATGCCTCTAGAGCATCACTATGTCTAAAATGATTTCACAACACCTCATCCACCAAGTCTCCCCACTAATACTCCTCCATTAGGTACATTATGGAATATTGTACTGTCATCCAAAAAACAAACTCTACCATCGTCCATTCCGACAACTAAGTGCAATGCTGCCAACTCCACCATCTCTCTCCAAGCATTTGTAGATTCCTAAACAAACTTCTTCTGTGGAATTATATTCAATGCATCGACCACAAAATTCCACTTTCCCTAGATCTAAGCGATCTCAAAATCATAGTCCTGAAGAAACTCTATCCACCTTTATTGTTGCAAGTTTACATCATCATGGGAAAATATATACCTCAATGTACTCTAATATATGAAGACCCCAAAGAGCTCCCCAATGAGGTAATTTCTCCAAAACTTCAGTGAAAAGATGACTGCTACTAAATCAAAATCACGGTGGCATAATTATGTCTGTGGGGACACAACAACCTAGACCCATAAGTGATTACTGCTCATTGTTTCATCAAGATGCTTCCCAATCCCAAACGGGGAGAATCACAAAAAACCTCAAACATAACCCCTTCTTATAGAAACCAGATTACTAGAGAACTAACCAAATAACCATTCAAATAATCGAATGTCACCTAAAACTGCTCACTCCACACAAAATCTATGTCTTTTCAGGTCAAAAATATCAATGGGACTACAAATCAAGAGAAATCAATCACAACCCTCCAATAATAGCATGTGAGACCAAGAAAACAACAAACCTCTACCACATTCTTGGGTTATAACATTGAAACAACTAATTTTACTATTTACAGGTCTACTGACACACCATTCCATGACACCACAGGCGCAAGGAAATGCACCTCTGGTGTCTAGAAATTGCACTTGAACAACTTTCCACAAAGATGATGGTGTCAAAAACCCACAAATAAAATCTTTAGATGCTTAGAATGTTCTTCCAATGACTTTGAGCAGATAAATATGTCATCAAGGAAGATGTAAAAGAAATGGTCTAAGAACTCATGGAAAATAGAGATCATAATCCCCATAAACTCATCTGGTGTGTTCAAAACTCCAAACGGAATTACTACAAACTCGAAGTTTTCATACCTGAACATTCAAGTAGTATTTAGGATATCTCCCTCCTTCACCCTCAATTGGGGGTATTCAGACCATAGATAGATCTTATAGAACCAACGTTTCCCTCTCGACACATCTAAAAGATCTTCCATCATTTGAAGAGTGCAACGATTATTGACCATCACCTAATTCAAACTCTGATAGACTATTTAGAACCTCAGACCACCATTTATCTTCTTTGAAAACAACACTGGAGCTCCCCATGGAGACACACTCGATCCGAAAAAGACCTTCATCGTCAGAATTTTTATTTGAATCCTTAAATCCCACAACATAGTATGTTCCATCTAATAAGGATCCATTGAAATTGGATAAGAACATGTATGAAGGTCTATCCTGAACTCAATATCACATCAAGGGGGTAGTATCACAACCTCCTTGGGAGAATATACATAAACTACCCAAAAACTATGAGAACCTTCAGAGTCCCATCATCTTCTGATTCCACTGATAGATCAACAAAAAATGGAAAAAAGAGGTTTTATACACTGACTGCAGACCTAATAGATCCCCTCACTAATGAAAACCACATTCTGGTCACCCATATCTGAAAACAAAACAATCCTATAGTAGTAGTTGATAGAATAATGCATGAGATAAAACCATTTTCTATTGAGAAAGACAACATATGGCTGAATCTTTAGCAAGAAAAAATCCCCATAGGACTGATGCAGTCCCATCATCATTCTATATTCCCAGCACACAACAAACAAGCCTGCCTAACCTCCGACTGGAAAACTCAATGCCAGGGGCACGAGAAGACACTATATGTATAGCCCTATTGAATGGTCTAGATTTGGTAGATCAAATGAGATCGAATCTCCCGAATCACGCATAGCAGTAGAAATGGTACTAAACAAACTAATCGTGCATCTAACTATCTATAGTCTTGCCAAGAATGCTACCTATGATAAGTGAAACGGACCCTTCCCAGATCCTCCAACCCTCTTCGAATGACTACCTCCAAAAACACACCCAGGTTGAGGTCCCTGAGGGACATAATAAGGTATCCCCTACCTGTTCCATCTTCCCTCAGTGAGCATGGGCATATTTTCCCTACTATTGAAATGACCTAACTAGAAACTATTGATGAGGCTAGCACTGAAAATTCAAACCTCCACCATACTGATATCAAAAAACCACTTGATCCTGATTCTATATATTTCCATGGACTCTATATAGGAAACAACTTGGCCCAAAGACCACATAAAAATAATGAAGAATAGATGGTGGAAAAGGAAGCTTCTTAGTGCGAATCACCTCTGGTTAGAACCTAAAATGTCCACATGCCTAATACCTACCACCGGTTATGCTACCTCTAAAAGAACCATGTTGTCTCCCCTTTCATGGGGAAACTCTTCATGAGTGAATCCGATTGATCGCCTCCACCTTTTTCTAGACCTCCAAATATGTTGGAAATGTAAATGGTGTAACAAAATACCATATTGAAGGATGGAGTGCCTCTTCAGGACATCTCGCATGAGACTCCTCATCCAGAAATATATCTGTGGAAAAATGGATGTGATCCTTAAACTTGACCCATATCTCTCTTACTGACATACTCCAATGTTGGATGGAGAGTAAATCCTGACACTTCTCATCTGTCATGGTCAATGAAATGAATTTTTCTTGGAACAAATTCTCAATATTAACCCATAGAATGCCATCCTCCTTCCTATCCCCAAGGTACAATGTCTACCATTGATGTGCAGATCCTCGAATCTAACTGATCACCAATGGAATAAAGTACTATGCTAGGTCCCTAAAAAAAGTTGAAGGTGATTTCAATATCCTTTAGACATCTCTATATCACTATGTCTGAAACACCTCCCTCATACTTTCCAAAATCCTACTACTAGAAATAATGTATTGTTCTCTACCCCTAGTCTTCCTCCCCCACAAGATCAACCCTTCATTAATCAACTAGATCAGCCTACTAAGCCTCAAAAACCCAAGACAAACACAAACAACAACTAGGTTCTATAGCTGAAAGGTAAACATGAAATTACTAAACCCTAATATAATGTAATTTTATATAATATTCATTTTAAGTTATTTTAACTCATTTCATTTCATTCAATTACAATTTTACAAAACACCAAATTTAGACAATAACATAAGTCATTATGATGCATGTACCTTTCCTGGGGTCTCTACCCTGCAATTGGTGTATCCTCACTGGATCATTTTGTAAGAATAGAGTCCTTTAATTGAATCAAGAGGTGCTCTAAAATACTATATCCAAGCAGTTCTTCCTTGAACAATTTTATGGACCAAGATCGCCTGACATTATTTCCCTACCAACCCATGCAATACTCAATGTTCCTAACTCGAATCTGAATCCTATCTCTCAACCATCAACTCTGATACCATTCTGTCTTGACACCCTCCCTCCAAAGATAGTCTTCCTAGGCTGGAAATGATGAAAGGGAGATAAGAACCCATGAGTCCCACCTCCAGTAGACCATGGTGTGGATACTATCACTAAGGGTATACAATAACAGAAAATTGGAGGCATTTCCATTTTTAGGAAAAAAGATCGGGTTATAAGATATTTCGTCCCAAAATAGACACCAATATATATATATATAATGGAAAACCAAAATCCTTCCCACATTTATGTTTAAAGTAAAACTCTTATAGGTGAAATAAAAACTCAAAAGTAAGTTCCCAAAGAATGGTAAAGCAGCAACTAAGAAACATTCCCAAATCCAGAGATAGTTACACCAAGCATGGTCCATATAATCCTCCAGGAAACTTGAAAACAATTTTATATACATTGGGTGAGAATACAAGTATACCTAATAGAAAAAACAAATTTTCTCATGCACAACTGAAAGGCTTCATACTATTTCCCTTGCGAGAGAATAGTAGAAACAAACAAAACCTAACAAGCATAATATCCATCCCAACCTCACCAAGGAATTCACACCAAGTAAAAAACCATATATAGTAATATATTAAGAACATCAATGATTTGGGTACCTTGCACCACTTCCCACGGGTTTAGCCGCTCTTGCTTAACGAAAAACGTCCTCTCCCTCCCACCTATTTTGAAATAACCATATCATAACCCACCCTCACATACCTTGTCCCCAAAAACACACCTTGACCCATCACTTGGTCCATGATACACATCACATCCATCCCGTAGACACTTGTTCCACAAACCACATCATATCCCACCCACAAACACCAAGGGCACAAAACACATCACATCCTGCCCGTAGACATCAAGGCCACAAACCACGTCACATCCTGCACACAAATACCTATGACACAAGCCACATCATATCTTTCCTACGGACACCTAGGCCACAGACTACACCACATTCCACCCATGGACCCCAGTTCCACATGCCACACGTCATCCTGAACACACCTACGAAATCACAACACATATCAACCCAAATACACCACGGAAACCACAAATTACCTCATCCCAAAGACTCTGGAGAAAGAACAAATATCCTACATAGACTTGGTCCTCACAAACCACAACCTTCCTAGAGAATATTTTTCTACCTCTGCCCGAAAGAGGCAGAAGGTAAGAGCGGGTGGCCATCAATCTATCCCACCACTGAGATATTTGTGAAAGAGACCACCCCCTATGACCTGGGTGTGTTCGGCATGTAGTTCTCATCTAGTGTGGGTTAGTATATAAATCTCAATAAAAAATACAAGTATATACATATATGATACCAAATACAAAAACCTATCCTATGGGTTCTCAAAAAACAACCTGATCGCAACACTTCCCACTTTACTGATACCTCTAAATGCACAACACCACAGATCAAGCCATAACATCCTTTCAATTTCCATCTAACTTAAATATCCATTACCATTCTTTATTTGAAACTCTTTTTTTTATTACATTAACATAATCAACCAAAGATAGTCCTAAACTTTATTAACCAATTAATTATTCATTTAGTCTACTATTATTCAGGAAACTACAAAGCACGTCACACAAACAGCAACACTGTAACACATCACCATAGATTCTGATCGTATCCCTGCTACACGAAAATTATTTTCCATTCCCCAATCAATCAACCTATAATCATGATATTATATTACATGGTTATTTTGACATATAGTCTACAAGTTGTTCCACAAAACCACCCAAACCAACCCACACCAGACACATATCCTTCACAAATCTACCACATCACAAACCAAAGTGTATCCACACATCACAACATAGCCACCTTCCATTCCATATTTCCGCACCCACAACCACCCAATCCCAAAAAAAATTCACTTTATATACCAAAGAATAACAAAATTACAGATATAATTATACATCCCTTATTTAGTTCTACATATTAATTCAATGATTTTTAAAAAAACTGGATATTCCTGGGGCATCCATTTATTGGCCAAGTCTTTGTGATTTAAAAATTTCCATATACAAGTGTTCAAAAGGAATAAACCAACATGAAACTTGTTTAGTGTGAGACACAGACCACCAATGTCTGCAACATTCAATGTGGCATTTATCTCGTATAGTTTACTACATCACAATAACATCAATACCAGAAAAACATGCAAATAGGATCTTTCTACCCCTTTAAATTCACTTACCTGGTTCTTATCTTTCATTGGTGTGGAAAAACAATGATCTATAGAAAAATAAAATTGGATCCCTCCAAAATATGCATATTCTTGGAGAAATAAATCAAAATTCTTCCTTGAATAAGTTTTTCAACTCGTCTGTGCATTGTAGGGTGGAGAAGAATGACCGCAAACAACAACCACACCACTTGGAATGTAGATCAACCTATTTCACACCATAGGATTATAAAAACGATGCCCAACCATCCAAATCAAGAAAACCCATACAACGCCATAAAATTTGGAGGAATGAACAACAGAAAATATATGATAAAGAGGAGAAAATTCACCATTGATCGATCATGGGTTGCTAACAAACAATAACCAGGATCGAAGAATCAAGGAGGGAGTATTAGGGATCAAAGGACTCCTCAAGGAACCTATGGAATGTATGGAATGTTATTAAAAAACAAATAATGGAAGAATAAATAATTGTTCCATGGAAACGAATTTTTAAAATAACACGTGATTAGGGTATTACATGACGTGCAATACCCTTTCACATTGTGTAATACCCGGGGGGTTTCGCTGAAAATGCACCGCCTCTCTCTTAATTTAATTTTTTGAAACCTAAAATATTACATGACATTAAACATCCCAAAGATTAATTGAAACAAAGTTTTACTTCATGTAATGTAATTACAGGACATGCAATCTTCCAACTTCTAACCATTATTGATGGAACCTCTCCCAACTCTTCTAGAGCCTCCTCCGACCACTTCAAACCACGAAAACCCACAAATTAATGGACTAAGAAAAAATATACCATTACACTTAGTATCCTTAGAATAATATGTTTTATCATATGATGCATGATTAATGATTTCCTATGATGTGGTATGTTTATTTCCCCCTTTATTGTTGAATCTTTATATTTCCAATGTCATCCATCCTTGGTTTTAATTTATTTTACCATTTTCATGTTTTCTATTATAGAAATATTTTTTGAATGAATCAATGATTTTTATGTCATTTTTGAAAACGTAAACTGATGATTTCCATGGTATAATCATTATTTAGATTCGTTGTGTTATCCTATATGGATTTTCTTCACACCCAACATATTCCAAAGTGGTGTATATAGACCTAGTTTTAAAAGATACATGAAATATAAAGGCTCTCATTATATTTGGAGACTCTTATAAACGCATTTGGTTTATCAAATATGACAATTAGGGAAATTTTTTAATAAAAAAAGTGATTTTATAAAGGTGGAAAATTTTATAAATTGATTTAAAGGGTCTTTTTAAATGTATTTATTTAGTAAATGTCTTATAAATGATTTCTAATTATTATATAGAGAATTGGACACTTTGTGTGTTTTCCAAGTGGTTTTATCCCTTTTCATGGATTGATATTCGATGAAAAATGTTTGGTAATATTCATAAATGGATTTTTTTAAGAATTATTTTGGTTTTAAAATTAGTATTAATCACAAAATTTATTTTTTAATATTTATTCTTATGTTAATTTTATTTCAAACTAAGACTTCGGGTGATTTGAAAGGGATAAAAATGTTGGAAAATGTTGTTTTGTTTTTAATGTGGTGATTTAACAATTGTGATATATATTTAGAACCATTTTTTTAGCCTTGGTTAATTTGTATATCAAATTTTTCAGGTGTTTAAAGATTTTATGAGTTCTAAATGAGATTGATTATTTCAAATGCGTATGTTTTCCCTTCTGGATTGTATTTTGAAACATATTGTTTCCTTGAATGTTTTAAATGGTTGTTTAAAGGTTGGTGTGAATTCCCATTTGGGTTTTGAAGATGTTTAGATAAAATTGGTCTGAATAGTATATGGGGATGATTTATATAAATGATAAAATGGAGTATAATCCCATAAATGTTTTAAAAAGACAGGGACCATTTGAGATTTTATAAAAATTAGATTTCATGAAAGGGGTGATGCCTACTTAATCCCATTTGAAAATTGTTCTCAAATGAGAATATTTAGAATGGACTATATTTGAAATGCCAAGAACATGTGTGTTTTGAAAATGGGGATTTAGGCTACCAAGACTAGTTTTATGGAAATGGTTGGTCTTCAAACATGTTTTAGAAAATGATATGATATTTGTAGCCCACTTTGAGTTTTTAAATCTTTATATAAAAAATAGGTGTTTATGGAATATTTTAAGGTTAGATTTTAAAAAATAGATTTGACCAAGATGTATTGGCGGAGGAAAAATTTTTTCTAAGTGATTGTTTTCATTTAATTAAAATCTTATAAAAATAGTTCTAACATACTTTTATGTGTTATAACTTATTCATTAATACATTTTAGAAAATTTTTATTTTTATAATGTATTTCAAACTAGTTTTTTTATGATGTTAAATGAAATTGATCTCTTAGATTTTGTAGGTTGTGGGAACATAATAGACTTTTAGATCATGCCTATATTTTATTGGTTCATGTTTTTCTAGATTGTTTTTATTCCTTTAGGACTTCTGAGAGGGATATATGGTTGGATAGGGGACCTAGTTGAACATCTTTTGTGAATTTATTTATTTTTAATATTAATATTACTGAATAAAATATGATGGATATGAATAAATAATTCATGGATATCAATCATCTAAAAAAAGAGTATGAAGATGGGGTGAAAGAGTTCTTCAAAATTGAAAAAGATAACGTATATGACCCTTCTCAAACCCTTTTTTGAGTTTACTCTATTTTTATTCATGACTAATTAGTCAATAGCAATTGGAAGAACACTTGATCTTTAAAATAATAGAATGATTTTATAAATGTTGGAATAAACATGGGGAATGAGTAAATGTAGCTAGTTTCTGGGATAACACCACAATTTATGGATAATCTGATATGATTACAAGTGTCGAAAATGAAGAAGATCATATCAAGGATGTGATTATGAATATGAGTGATGATGAAGATCATATTGATGAAATGAAAAGGACATTTGAATATGAAAATTGTTATTTTCCAAAATAGTTTGAGAAGTTAAAATGTTCTGCAAAAATGCCTTTGTATGCAAGTTTCACTATATATAGAGCATTGAAATTCATACTAAAGATATATAATTTTAAATTAGGAAACAGATGGAGTGATGAAAGTTTTATAGAACTACTTTAACTCTTGAATGGAATTCTCCCAAAAGATAATGATCTCTCAATCTAAACACATGAAAAAAATGAATGGTATGCTTAATGGGTATCATCACCGAAAGAATACACTCTTTCCTAAATAAATGTATACTATTTTTAAGGAAAAATAATCACTTATAAAATTCCCAAAATGTGGTGCTTCTCAATACAAGAAAGTAGAATCCATCCCTATGAAAGTTTTATGGTATTATCCAATCATTCCAAGGTTTACGCGTCTATATGGAAGTGGGTGGTGTAGGGAAATTGATGTGGCACACAGATAAAAGAAATAACGATGGAAAACTACATCAACCAACAGAATTACCTTAGTATAAGAGAATTGATCATGAGTATCCAAAATTTGGAAATGAGCCAAGAAACATTCTTCTTACATTATCAATAGACGGAGTGAATGTTTTTGGTTTTCAAAGTAACACTCATAGTACGTGGTCAATTATGTTAATAAATTATAAATTTATAGTATGGTTATACATGAAATAAAAATACTTCTTGTTATTTATGATTATATCAGGACCAAAACAATCGGGTATTGATTTTAAAGTTTATTTGAATCCATTGATAAAGTATTTGATATTATTATGGGATCCATGTATTGTGTTGTATGATGTTTAGAAAAATGACAATTTCTTGTTGAGATCCATGTTTTAATGGATGATAAATGAATTTCATTCTTATTGAAATTTATCAGGATATATCATTAAAGGAACTCAAGGGTGTCCCATTTTATAACAAGGTATATTTTCAATTATGTTTAAATATTCATTGAAAACTGTGTTTCTAGGATATCCTAGATTTATACCCTGACATAATAAGTACTAATCTTGGATGAAATCATTAAAATGGAATTTCATGAGAACATAAAGTACCATCTTCACTAATATGTGTTCAATTATTTGAGAAATTAAAATATTTGTACACAACTTTTGGTAAATAGTTTTTGAAAAACCTTATGAAAACTAGTTGAAAAAAGAGATTAGATTTTTTAATTAGCATACAATAATTTTCTATATGTAAAATATTTTCATGATGTTATTCATGTTGAAAAATAATTATGTGATGGTTTCATAGGAAATTTGATAAATTCACCTAAAAATATTGAATTAAGGCTCGATTCGACATGCTTAACATTGGAATATTTGTGGAGTTAGCACCAGTAAAGGGTGAAAAATGAAATTTTCTTCCTCCAGCTGCTTACACACGTTCCAAACAAAAGAGAATCTATTTTAAACATATTTAATGACTTTAAGGTTCCATGGGGTTATTCATCAAATATCCAGAGTACCGTGTCAATAGCCAATTCAATGTTAAAGGGTCTGAAATCACATAAATTCCATGTTTTAATGTAAGATATAATTCTTATAGATTTACATTAAATGTTTCCCAAGAATGTCCATCATACATTAACCAATACCTGTTTCTTCTTCAAAGTTATATGTAGAAATATTATAGACCCAGAAAAATTATTGACTATGGAAAGAGAAATTTCCACCATATTATGTGAATTGGAAATGTTCTTCTTTCTATAATTCTTTGATATGATGGTTAATTTGATAGTTCACTTGGTGGTAAAGATTTTACTATGTGTTCTTGTACACTATAGATGGATCTACCCCATTAAACGATATATGATTATTTTGAAAGGTTATGTAAAAAGTCGAAGTCTTCTAGAGGGTTGTATTATGGAGTGATATATTATTGAGGAATACATTGAATTATACACCAAATATCTATCCAGTGTTGAAATCTGTGGACTACCAAAATCTCATCACACAAGGTGGGTTATGGGTAAAATAATTTCAAAAAGATATGTTGTCACAATAAAAAATACAGATTGGGAGTAGACCTACCTTTATGTTTTTCATAACATTTTGGAGGCCTCCCTGTATGTTTAAACCCACCATTAAATTATTAGACATTTGAATACAACAAGGGTTGAAATATGGATATAAAATTCACATAATCATTAGTTTATAGGTTGGTTTCACAACCTTATTTTTAAGGATTCATATGAAAATCTGTATTCAATTTCAGAATGACTTTGATGGATATCTAGAGGACCAAGTGTGTATGTATTACTTTAAAATGGTAATGTAATTAATGGTTATATGTTCTATAAAAATAAACATTTTGAAGAAAATCCCATGAAAAATAGTGGAGTTACCCATATTGTTGAAGTAATACATGTTTATAGTACTAAATACATAAATATAATTTATGTGAATATGTAATAATTTGTCATCATCAAACAAATATGAGAGTTATATTATAGAACATTCCAAGTGATTATTTTTGAATTCCAGTGGGTTGATAATATGATTGAAATTTAAATGTGAGGATTGGGATTTGTGAAAGTTGAATTTAGTAAGGAAGGGAACAAAGAAAAATCATTTATAATATAATTATAGGAAGTATAAGTATTTTTTTCAACATCATTCAAACTAAAAGTGGTCAATTTCTTTGTTATCAACCAAAAGCACTAAAGGATCGAAAGAAAATTCAACGGGGGACAACGCTTTCATTAGGACATCACAATCATTTCAAAGTGGTCCCAATGCAGATGGAATTTTATATGTTATAGGAGACCACAATGGAGAGATTTAGATAGTATATAGAGGGGTAAATTCTCTTCAGACATAAAAAAGAGAGATCAATAATTAGATTGTATTATTTTTGCAATATAAATTGTGTTACCTCATGTTTTTATCTATTAACTACTGAATTTATGTAATCTAAATTGAATTTTAAACTACTTATATATATAATGATATCTACACATGCTGGTACTCCCAATCTTAATGAACAACCTGTCTCTCAACCTGTTGCTGCTCACAGAGCAGAGGGACAATGACCTTCTTCATGTGTTGGTGCATCCAATCCTAAAGAACATCATGTTTATAAAACTATTTCTTATCCTAGTGAAAAGGTACAATGACCATATGAACATGTTAAAGCTACCACTATAGAGGAATAATTTATTGTTGATGTTGAATTCATGGAAATGGTAGGCGACGAAGGAATGGTGATGTAGAAAAAAATAGGATTGCCACAGTATGGTAGTGTTAGAAAAAAAACATTAAGTCATATTTCAAAGGAATAAAATACGAGCTCAAATAGAATATGCGAGGGTATCATGTTATCCCCAAAAAGAACATATTCAATAGTTACATTGCAATATTCACTCAAAACTTTGTGTTGATTGATGTAGATTTGTGTCACCATGTTGTGCCCATGTTTAATAAATAGATGTGGGAAGAGATTATGGTAACATTATGATATCATTTCTTTATTTTTCTAAAAATACATTGAAACATTGACTTACTCATCATTATCAATTTTAAATTGCATTTATAGTAGATGAATCCCATAATAATTATGTATAAATTCTTTATTGAAGGATTCATAGAGGCTTTCACACCATTATAATGAGCCATCTTCTTAGAAAAGATGAAGGGAAAATAAAACTACACCAACCGCTTATGTATGCACACTTAATAAACTAATAATCATGGGATGTGTTTATTGTCCATTGTGTGGATGTGTATTTAAAAGTAAATTGTGTCTAGTAGTAATTGTTTTAATAATAAATTTATTTATCACATTGAATAACAATTTCTTATTTATGAAATAGAAAATGAGTTTTGAAAATAAGGAATAACCAGCAAAACCAACATACACATATCCTAAAGCAAGGAAGGAGTATGGTTCACTTGAATAAAATTTGTTATGTATTTTAAATCGACTATAATACTTTTATGTGGCATGAAAAAATAAAATAATTACATTTCTCTATTTATATGAAGATTGATGACTCCAAATCAAAATCTGCTTCCATCCCATGTGAGGTTCTATGGAAGGAGGAACATGTAAATAAATATGGGATGCTAATACATGAAAACGCCCAAAAAGTGTGGGAAACATGTGTAAGTATAAAATAATTCAATTTTTTTATTTAAATATATATTATATATAATGATTAATTATTTTAAAATATTTTAAATCTGATATATTCACAGGAATTAGAAACACATGTACTAGATGAACACCAACTATCAGTGGCCTTCATGCAGCCATAATAGTATGGTCACATTAGAGGTGCAGGTTTTTGAGTGACACCTGAGCATATTTTGACAAAAAAATAATAAGAGGATAAATATAAAGAAATTAAACATAAGAATGAAATACTAGCTACAATCGAAGAATAATTCCAATGTTAGATAGAGTTTCTTGAAACTTTTATGGGGGAGAAAAGTTCAGAAACAACCCAATAAAAAACAATGCATGATGATCCCACCCCACTGCCACCATCTTTGTGGTGATCTATTCCCCTCAAAGAACTGTCTTAGTTGATGTAATCAATACTCCTATAGATTTTTCTGTGAAATTTGAATCATAAATACATTGATAACATTCTTGAATGCATATTCTAATGGTGAAAATGACTGTGATTTATATCGATCAACAATAACTCATCACCTTTTACTGAGGTCTAAAATGTTCAACATTCAAGATGATAGTCTACACAACAAACCACTTTCAAAAAGTAATGTGAGAGTGGTGATTAGCATAGCTCATGAGATGAGATTTGAGATACTTGTTCAACTTGATGATGATGATATTTATATGGTCAACCAAGATATTGGATCATTTGTTACATAGTCATCACATCTTATAAAAAAACTTGTTGAAAAATTGGCATTCATTTATAATTTATTTTCCAATATAAACCACTAAAAATTAATTAAGAAATGTCTAAACTTATGAATGTTATTACAGACTGACAAAGGTAATATGGTGAAATGAAATAAAAACTCAAAAAAATATAATGGATTGACCAACTGCTCAAAAATATCTTTCAAAATCACCTTTAAAATGCATGTTCCATATCAGAATTTACTAAAATTGAAGGTTCATGTGGATACAAAGTTAAAAAATCGTTGTAGTCACATAGTTGATTTTGAAGAAAATATGCATATAAAGAAAGGTGAATACTACATTGGGGTTGAGAATGTAAATGAAATCCTTGACTATAATGGGATAGGCACCTCAGTTGTAAATTTACACGTGAGTTATATTTTCATGATTTGGTTTTTCAAAAGATAATATAATTTGTTAATTATGAATCAATTCATTTCATATTTTTGGTAGGTATATATATCACAAATAAAGGAAGGGATTTCCCTATGAAAAAAATTTGGACTCATTAAACATCACACCACCTCTACAGAACAAACAAAAATAAAATCCAAAAAAAGAATAAAATAGTTGAAGGCTTGGTGAAATTGTATGAAAAAAAAATTTGGCTGAAAAACTCTTATTAATACCGACATTGTAATAGTAAAACTATATAATTTTATTATATCAAATATATTTTCATTTGATTCATTACTTATTACTTTTTGTGTTTTTAGGCAACAATAGATGCTTATTACAGTTGATTTGGATACTCTGAAGATATATTTCTAGGATTCACTGCATGGATACCCAAAAATCTAACCACACATGATGGCGTTTGTCAATTTCTAATACACTAAATCCAACATTTTATAACAAAACATCAGTTATAAAATTTTTATTATCTTTTAATAAGTATTTTATTATAATAATGTAGTGCATGAATATCATCAAAAATAAGTAATAAGGCTAGGGGCTAAGAATAAGGACCCTGAAAAGTTCTAAAACTAGACAAGTATTGATGTATATATAATAAGATTTCAATATCCCAAAACATATAAAAAAAATTACTTATACTCTTAAATATTTCTTTACTGTCTCTTACAAAGAAATCAAAAATATTTTGGTTATTGTGTTTGTAAATTTATGAGAGAGACCATCTTCCATGAAAAAACTAGCATCCCAAAGTGGTATTTTTGACGTTAATTACTTTTTAATTTAAAATATTTTTTATAACAATGTGTATTTATATTTTTATTGTACTAATATGTCTTTTGAAAAGACTCATATGCACAATATGATATATATTTTCTTAGAAATGAATGGGAAACATACCTAATAGAACAATGTACACAAATAGAATGAATATGTGACTTCTATAGAAGTTTCATACATTATCATATTTATAATTAATTTACTTCTTATTAGTATTATTCATATAAAAATTTCGTTCTTATACAGTTAGATTCCTTTCAGATTTATGAGTCAAGAAAGTATACAACCATAATAAAAATATGAACTCCTATTACTTTTTAATTAATTTTTTCATCATTTTATCTACTATTTGTAAGTTATATTCCCTATAATATTTATCTAAGTATTATTTAGTTTTTTCCATAGGTATTTTTAGAAGATATAACATGTTTCATTCTTCCAAAGTTACTACACTTTCCATTTCTTTTCATAGTTGAACTTCCAACATTGTAGATCGATTCATTTTTCTTAAATGAAAACCCTTTTTTTATTCAATATGTAGTGTTGTTCATTCGATAGAGAAAAAAATAGAAATTTTTTATCCATTTTAAGAAAGATTTTTTTTTTGAGACTTTTGGATGTGTATGAATCATGGACACATAAATCTGACACATGGTGTGATGAGTAGGACTCAAATTTAGCCTTTTTATTTAAAATATACATTGATTTTAGTAAAATCGAAAATTGACATGCACCAAAACCAACAAAATACATTCATGTTGTATTTATACATTGAATAAATGATCCATAAGTCATTTGGGAGATGTATAAATCATTTTCACCTCAATCTGATGCATGGTGTGACTAGTTTGACTCAAAGTGTTCGTTATCAGTTTAAAATAGATATTTTACATCAAAATGTGTCACTCACTGAAAACTGAGCCAATGCACTTATATTCTCTTGATAATTTAGTAAAAAGATTCATAAATGGGTTTTTACATGTAGGAATCAGTCTCATGTCAAATTGATACACAGTGTCCCTGGTATGGGTTGATGTGAGTATTTGTAGTTCAAAATGGAAATTTAGTAAAAAGGACAAGTTCCATATTCAAAAACAATAAAATATATTCATATTGTTTTGAAACATTAAAAAATGATTCAGGAGTCACTTGGAAAATTTAGTACATGTATGAATCATCCACAACACAATCCAAGGCATGGTTAATGGGTATGACTCCAAGTATGTCTTTTTGTTTAAAATTTACTTCAATTTTAGTAAAATGGACAATTGAACAACTTGAAAATAAGAAAAGCCTTTTGTATTATTTTTATACTTTAATAAAATGATTCATGAGCCATTTGAGATATTTGTAAATTAGTTAAACCTCAATCTGACACGTGGTGTGACCAATATGACTACAAGTTCAAATTTTTATTTAAAATTGATATCAATTTTATAAAAGAAAAAAACCCCTACTAAATGTTTTGAAAAAACTTTTTTATTGTTTTGATACATTATTTTAATGATCCAAGTGTCATTTGAAACATGTAAAAATCATCTTAACTTCAATCTGAGGCAGGGTCTGACCGGTACGGCTCCAAGTGGGTCTTATTTATTTAAAGATAACATCAATTTTAGTAAAAAGGAAAACTATACTGATCAAAATAGAAAAAATGAATTCATATTGTTTTCAGAATTTAGTATAATTATCCATTATTAATTTTTAACATGAAAGAATCAACCACACCTAAATTCAACGTACAGTGTTACCGCTATGACATCGAGTGTATCATTTTATTTAAAGTTGAAATTAATTTTACCAAACTGAAGAAGTGTCATACTAAAAACTGAAAAATGAATTATTATTGTTTTTATACTTTATAAAAACAATCCGTGAGTAATTTGGTATGTTTTGGAATCAGTCGAACCACAATATGAGGCACATTGTGGCCTATTTGTCTCTAAGGGAATCTTTTTATTTAAAATTGTCATCATTTTTTGTAAAAATGACAACTAAACTACCTAGAACTATGAGAAAACATTCAAATTGTTTTTATACTTTACAAAAATTCTCTATTAGTAATTTGAGACATGTAGGAATTAGCCACACCTCAATCTGACAAGTAGTGTGACTGGTATGACTCAAAGGGCATCTTTTTATTTAAAATTTTCATCAATTTTAGTAAAATGTAATATTGACCTTCTCAAAACCAATCAAAGACATTTGGATTGTTTTTATACTTTAGTAAAATGATATATAAGTCATTTTTGATTTGTTGGAATAAAGCTCACGTCAGTCCAACACACGATGTGATTGGTATGACTCCAAGTGTATCTTTTTTTAAAATTGGCATTAATTTTTGAAAAATGAACAAGTAACATACTAGAAACTAAGAAAACACATTGGTTTGTTTTGATAATTTATGGAAAAGTTCCATGATTAATTTTGGTGTGTACGAATAACCCTCACCTCAATCCAGTGCACAATGTGACTGGTATGACACAATGTTCCAGTTATTAGTTTAAAATTGACATTTTAGTTAAAAACATGTGTTAGTGACTAAAAAACAAGAAAATATACTCTGATTGACTTGATAATTTATAACATAAACATATAAGTCAATTTTTACATGTATGAAGTACTCCTAGGTCAAACCAACACATGATGTGACTAGTGTGACTCTAAGTTTATTTTTCTAGTTCGAAATGATATTTTATTAGAAAACAAAACTGATATACTAAAAAACAAGAAAAAACATTTGTATTGTTTTGATAATTTTGGACAATAATACTTAAATAATATGTGACATATAGATATTAGTCTCACCTCAATACAACACAGGGTGTGACTGGTATAACTCTAAATGTGTCTTTATATAAAATTGGCATTAATTTAATTAAAAAGAACATGTGACCTAATCAAAACCTATAAAACACATTCGAATTATTTTGATACATGAGTAAACTGATCCATACCTCATTTTTGTTGTTTTATAATCAAGTACACCTCTAAATATTCCTTGAAAAGCGGTACTGTATAGTATTCAGAAGAAAACATCCTACCATAGGATCTACATAACCTCTGATTGGATAAGATAACATGATTTGGATGAGTATAATTCCCCAAAAACGTTTTATAGGATAACACTATATAAGATTTTATTGGCACATTAAATAATTGAACTCTCAATAATTAGTGGAATTTATCACAAACAAGCATAAGAATGTGAGGTGAATCTAAAATTCGTAGAATGATGCATGTGTACTGACCTCTTTCCACTATGATCCAAGAGTCAAAACCTAAATATCAATCTCAATAACACACACCAAAATTCGATAAGTATCCAAAATATAATAATAAAAACTCAAACAAATAATCCAAAAATTTATTAAACCGGACTTTACTCATATTTCGTGTTCATAACTCACCAATCTATGGTCTATCATAAGATCCAACACATTATTATTCCTCATCTATCATATCCCTAAAGAGTGAGATAAGATAAAATATTCTCTAATGCCTCTTTCTAATTCCCTAGCTAGAGATCACCCATGAGTCTCCTGACTAGAGTTTCACTTCACTTCTAGTACACCTCTCTATTTTTAAAAGTTTTTTTATTAGTAGTGAGGGTCAAAGGTGTAATCAAGAGGTGACTACTCCCCCATATCAGAGTAAATAATGAAAGTGAAAATTTACCAATAAAATCCAAGGATAAAAATCATAGTTTGAATGATAAATAATTTGCAACCATTCAATTCAAAATTCAATGTAGTCATATAGGTAAAAATCATTAATGATCACCCCATTCTAATTTAATATACGAATTAATTAAATTAAAGTACACAAAGAGGCTCTGATACAACCACAAGACTCATTCATAACTTTTTTCAAGTCATCCATATAATCCCTGCAATAATGTTCCTCTTACCTACATGTACATGTGATCCAGAGGACTGTTCGGGTTCCAAATTATGAGGGATTACCAAACATGTTGTGTTTAAAATTTAGTAGCCACCACAAATGAGGTCCTTAAAATAATCATTAAAGTAGTGTATACATAATATCGTACTCTAAGAGTACACAACTAAAGTGTTTATGGTTAATTAAATAATTACTGTTGATCCTTGGATTCCAAGGTGACACTCAAGGTTAACCAAGCATTCTTCAACTAATTCATGATGTATCTGAGAATGACGCATACCCATCAAGGAGGATGATTCCCCACTCTAGAATCAGTCATCACAATGGAATCAAGGGGTGGATCCCAACATAGGATCAATCACCGTAATAAAATTTGGTGAGCGAGATCCCTTTTTAAGAATCAATCATTGGAAGGCCATCTTAGGGAATAGTTACATACATGAAAATTAATAGTCTCAATTTCATATTATTGACTATTATTTACCCAGAAATATATATATATATCTACCCCAGAATCAGTGTACATTTTATTTGGGAGGAAAACACCCTAAGAAAGAATTAGTAGTCACAATATCATCTAGTGGGATGAAATCCCACATAAAAATAAATATATCACATATCAATCGTAAAATACTCTTTCACCATACATATATCTTATCCGCCTAGTTATTTTATGCCACCTTGGAATAGTTTTTAAAACATCATTACTCAGGGGTTTATATTTTACCCAGGTGTTTGATAACCTAAACATATATCATCTCATAGCCTCAAGGGGGTCATGGCTCTCTGATATCATCACATATGACTCACACCATACATAGCCCACCATAAAATCTCTCTACCTCATCACTAGAGTGTTGATAACTCATACTGATATCTCTATCTCAAGGAAACCCTCAATGTCTATCTATAAACTAAAGATAATCTTCTCAAGACCACCTTAGTCACATGATTATAATATAGTAAATTGATATAAATTTTCATCATACCAATGAGGTCTTCCACTAGGGTCCTATAAGAACAACTTGGTCTACACTCACTAGTACCAAGACATGTCTAACTCCCCACAGTGGTCTCTCATCTTATAGAAACTTTCCTATCCCTATCCTCAAAAGTTAGGTATAAATACTCATCCAAATCCTACATCATAACTGATTATTTTTAACCTTGGACCATATTGATAAATTACACACTTAGGATAAAGGAAATTCATTTAAAGTTGTCCAGTAATTCTAAAGACCCTCACATGGGACATATCATTCAGATAGATAAGGAGATATCTATATTCATATACTAGAGGAATCCATCTGATTATACCTCATCTATCCTTAGATGAATTATCCCACTCATAAAAATCAATAAGAGTATATTCATACCTCAAGAGGGTTATCCCTTAATTTGAAATCTATACAATCTTATCATCCAAAACAACTAGGCATAATTCTCTCATTCCATTAAAAATAATATAAGGAAACCATGATAAGATATATACATCCCGACTCAAGATTAGTGATCCATAATATTTCTCCTTTGACTTCAACTACCACTTCCACCAATATGGTGACATTATTCTTTGGTTAGTTTGTTTCCCACAATATCACTACATCCCCTACATGAAACTGAGAATTCCTAAGGTGAATCTATCTATTGTTACACTCTATATTATTTAACACAATTACCATAAACCCCAATCAGTCCCATACATCACATTGTACACATTTAATCAAGCCCCTAATTATTAGTGAATGAGATAGAAAATTAGTGTTTAGGGGTTCAACATAGCCAAATACACGTCCTTCCTACTTATGTGATTTCAGAGGAATCATTTCATTTTATATGTTCAATTAAATATTAGTGGAAAGACCACAGATAATATTCCCATAAGAATAATTCATAAATATATGGAGATGTTTAGGAACCACCAACATCAATCAAGTTTGTTCAATTTATGAAAATCTAAGACACCAACATTTAAGCTCTTCTAGGCCCCATCAAAGATTATATCATATTCAATGTATCATTCCCAAGACACAACATCCAAATAATTATTATAAAAACATATAACTAAATATTTAATAAAAAAATTATACAAAATTGACTAAAATTCAGTAAGAAGTATATTCTTTAGAAATCCTCACACAATAATTCACTGACTACCCATGAAATGATCATAGAACACCCATATAAAAAATCCCTTCCACAAAACTCCCAATTATACACCAATTTCATCCAATTTAATAAAAACCCTAGGTAAATACGTAGTTCGATATACTTTAAGAGAAATGGTGATAAATAATGAATGATAATCCTATGGGTATATGATATAGCCATGTCATGCATAATAACCACTATTTTCACCCGATTCCACCATGATTTTGTGGAATCAACATCAACCCTAGATAAAAGTATTCCAAAAATATGGTATCATGAAAATAAAGAGTAATAAATGAAGGATAGGAAGTATTAAACATGAATCCACCATAAAATCATTTAAAATTTATCCCACACCTATAGAAATAAAATGAGAGGATAAGAGGGGAGAGCAAGACGAAGTGGCTCTCCTAATGAATCCAATTATCCTAAAACCAAAGGGGGATAAAATAGACATTATCGGGTTTTAAATGTTATAAAAACAATTAAATAATATCTCGCAGTTTGAAGATAAGTTTTGTGGTGTGGCACCTCCATGCATATAACGATCAATATGGGCCCCATCAAGGTGCTAATGTGATAGCCCCAAGAAAAATATCTTAGCTCTTAGACAAAAAACCTAATGAAAAGATATTTTTGTGTCATTCCTTGAAGCACCCTTCCCATGAAAGGATCAACCATGTGAGGTTTTGTATCCCATATTGTGGTGTAATGTCTTATCATGGTTATCCAAAAAAACCCTCACATTAACTAATCATAATTAATTATATGGGTCACAATGTGACTGGTGTTCCACTATGATAATAAAAAATTATAGAATGTATGATTCCTAATACTTGTACTTAAGTGTCACCTATGTAGTATATTTTGTTTCAGTTATGACATGAAACCCTTGTAAGAGTCTTCCCTTTGTTAAATTAAAAAAATTTAAGGGTCCTTCCTGGTTTTATTCCCTCTACTGTGACATTATTTCACCCTACTCAACCCTCACTATCACACCCCATCCCAACCCATTCGAACGACATGCAAACAGTAATGTGACAATATTTTTTTCAGTCATCCTCAAAATAAAAAGGATTTTTACTGGAGGGGAGGGCCTAATATAGCTATGGGGAGTATATTTCCTCAAATATAAGGGAATGGGGACTTTCCTTATTATACTAAAAGTTTGGCATGACCCATATAAAAAAAGAATTTCCCAAAATACCTATATATATAAGAACGGACCCCCACGAGCCCCGTAATCCAAAATATAATATAAAATACTATATAAAAGATGCATCAACTATAAAATAGGAGTTATAATAATAAAATAAAAATCATACATATTATATAATATAAAATAGTGGATCATAATCTAGTACATGTTGAAAAATAACTAAAATAAAACTTAAAAATAGATGAACTCACATAATCCATCCATTGAAGTACTCGGTCTACACAACTAACAAGAATTTAACCATACATTTATCACTAAGTAATACATATATAATAACAGGTAATTATAATATCTACACACCTCCATCTAAATTCTTGTCATGTATAAAGGTTGGGGTGAGTCCAACTACCTAGTAGGAAATCCATAATGCCTCGATAATAATAATTGATTTGGTGATAAATTGGATATCGATATATATATATAGGTTGATTCATGTTTATGAAACATAAACACTCACAAAATGTCAAATCCCATCACATGAAAATTTTTGGCTATCATGTGTTATATGGGTCACATCAAACCCTAACAATACCTCCTTCAGCTAATGTCAGATGTATCTTACCATATGTAACTATCCTTGGGGACCAAGTCCCACTCTAAAAGAAAAACCAAATATCATACCTACATTATATGGTTCTTGAGTGCAACTTATCATGTCATGGAATTATTCAAACCAAGTACTCGGATCATGGAAAATCCATTAGTCTCATGATAAATAGTTTATTCCTAAGATCATGTCCTAGGAATCCCAAAACATGCTCATAAATAGCATTGAAGGGTAGTATCCCCTTTTCCAATTCTGAAGTACAAATCTATGTAAAAAATAGTATCAGGCATAAAGGTCATATGTAATTAGTTATTATAAGGAATCTAATTTTTCTTATATACATCTCAGTGGGTAGTGCATACCATACAAAACATCTCATGTAACATATTTTTATGGGTAATGAATATTCCTAAACACGTCTATTATCAAAAATATTAACCTCTCAAGTCAATCATCCATCACTGTCTTAGCCACAATAGTCCCACACATCATATTATATTACTATGTTAGAACCCACAATCACCAATACCCATATATTTTACACAACATCATTGCGTTCAACATAGCATGGTGTAACCCACTAGAGTCCCCTAGGTCACATCGCTAAAATGACAACATGGGTTCCTCTATCACAATTCCATCTCTTGGTCGCAACTCATAGTTCAATGAATAATGTATATTAATAACCATTTCATCCATTCAAATCTATCTACACCATCAAACAATTTTTCACATCTATATAGATCAACCCACTACCTTGATAGAACAATAAACTTTTCATATGGATACACACATAAGATACATCAACATATAATAAGTAAAATATGTAGGAAACCCAAAGTAGGAATCAAAAAAATAAATATTATCATGGAAAAATAGGGTCTCTCTCTCGCATAGTCAAACAAAACAAATATTTTAAATCAAATATCATCCATGATTCCTTTAAAAATAAACAAAAAAACCTCTTTGAGACCATTTTAAAAAGGTGTCACTTTACACTTTTCCCATGCTAATACCTTGGTTAAAACTCATTCTATATTTCAATAAAACATTTTTTCTTTTTCAAAATCCCATTTTTGAACTCATTTATCAAATAAACTATTTTCCTTTGAACACCATTTCATTCAATTCCAATTTTTGAAATATCATTTCAAAATATAATTAATTTTCATTGAAACAAAAAATAAACCACAAAAAACATCATATGGATGTCCACCAGTAGTTGTTTTACTAGGGCGACACCATCAAAGTATTTAAAAAGCTATATAGTCCATGATGACTATTAGGGAGATAAAATCACATCCCAACCTTATGATAGAGTAACATAAGTCAATGCAATATGAATTATGTATAAAACAAAGGGAACAAAAATATAAAATCAACAACAGACCAAGATACATAGAATATCCAAGGCCCCCTTCCTCAAAATCATTATTACCATCCATGGAAATGATTTCCGACCATCAACACCCATTCTTGATCAAGTCTTGAAAATATATCTCATACCATAACACAAATATTAATTGATTTAAATACATGAAAATTATTTATCCATTCATAATTAATTATTATTTTTAATTATATTTAATTTTAAAATATAAAACAAAAATATTATTAATCCTAAAACCCCACCCAATGACTGCACTACACTAAAACAATGAACAAACCTATGTGGAAGGCTCGCAACATGATCCCAACACTATTCCAAGAAAACTACTTATCAAATAGAATTGATAATATAACCAATTTAATTTAATTTTAATCAAAAATATTAAATTAATATTTGGTTCTACATAACTCAAGTGTAACGATGAATGTTGGATTAATCATATCCTATTTGGACTTCAATTAAGAGATGCATATGAAACCCCCAAAAGGGGGGAAGATTTGTGCTAGGATCCAATTGAAGTTATCATGAACTATAAACCAAATAATCCTTGAATCAAAAAAAATAAAGAATAATGAACCAATAAAGAATTGATAGAATGTTTTACCTTTGAATGAGGAAGAATATCACCCAATACAATTCATTTGATAGAGGGTAAAAGTAAATAAAATGGGGAGGGAGAACCCTAGCCAAATGGGCCTAAGGGAAGAGTATAGGGGATTAGGTAATTAAAATCTTTATGGGAATAAATTAAAAATTCTCATTATTAATTAAATATTTTAGGTTACTTGTTTTTGTTATTTTAGCTTCCAAACAGTGTGACAACTGTGTTATAGGTTCTATCATAGACAAATCACCTTACATAGTTTTTTTTTCCAAACTTACCAAAACATACACCATGCAATTCAATTTTCTCTATAATTGAAATTGAATGTTCCACATCGTTTTTCTACAACCATGCAATGACCTAGTGCAACCCCTAGAAGAAAACCAAGCCCCATGTTTACCCATAGATTTATCATGGTTTCTTCCAAAAAATAATCTAACTATAAACATAAATTATATATTTTAGAAAATAATAAAAAAAGCACCCTATTCTCAAGGTCTTTCACAGTTTCCTTCAAATTGTGCACATCAAACCATGTACCCTAGAAAAAATCCTCCAAAAAGACCCAAAAATAAACATGAAGCTCATAAGACCCACCCAACTACCCAAGGCCCCTCCCAAGATTCAAAAAATATTTAAATAATCTCTTTAGGAATCCCTAACTCTCATATTATATATCTAAATCATGGTTCTAAAATAACACCTTCATTAGAGTTACATGAATTCAAATTTCTCTGAAAATTCAAAAATCATGAATGAGAGGGGTTTGAAAACAACCCCACAATAATAAAACTCATCCCTAAAACCCTCATTAAACATCCAGTCTCAGGTACCAACATATAATAGTTCCCAATTCATTCTAAACTATTTGTGTTACCTCAAGGAATGTTGAACATGTTTCCACTTTGCATCACTGAACACTAAACCCAAACACACCGAATTTTCTCCCAAATAATTATATTATTCTCCAAACACCACCTATAAATCATAATTAGAATTTTTTATTCATTTTCTAACTCACCACATCCAATTTCTCACAAAACACAAGTCATTATATCTATGGATAACTTTTTTGAATTGTTAGGCCTCTCCCACTGACATGCAATCAATTTATTGACAATGATGCCTTAACACCAAAAGATATCATAAAAACTTATAACAAAAAACCCAATGTCTAAACCCAACTATTAGTTTAATATCGTGGTTAAATCCTCAACTGTTCCACTCAACTATCTTTCTCTACTCACAAGAATAATCTGCCACAGATCCAACTTATTCTTCAAATAAACTAATTCATCCTGAGTATGACATTAACCCATTGACCTGGTCTGAAATCACACCAGTATCCTCATATCGAGTTTTTTTTTCTCACCATAATACCACTTATATATCAACAATCCTTTAACCAATATGATTCTCCCTACTATGTAAGAATCCTCATTATAGCCCCAGTGAATCAATCATTCGACCAAGAATTACAAAGAGAGTGCTCAATGTCCCCTTCAATTCCAAAACACATAACCATAAAATGATTGGTTCATATTAAGGCTTATGGGGTTCCTCATATTAATACTTATCATAATAAATTATTCCATGAAATGGATCTCTCCACCCAAGGAATCGTCTACCATAACTCAAATCAACTAGTCTCAACCATAGACTCAATCAAACCATGCAACTGGTTAGTCAATCCCAAAATAGTATTTTTATCTAATGAGATCACCACATGTGACTTTATAAAGAAAAAATATATAACTATAGTGTATTCAAAATATCCACATATTCCTAGAAAATAACTAGAAACACAAAAAATGCTCTATACATGCACTGATTTCTCTCTATAAACCAAATTATTCAAGTAAAACACACATAACAACATCACTTCTTAGGGTATATGAAAACAAAGTATATTATCCTAACATATAATAAAAAAAAGTTTACCCTTGACTGAGAAAAATGAAATTAAATACCAGTTCTCCCTTAGTCAAGCTAAAAGAAACCAGACGTCCTAGTTCACACTCGGTTGAGCGTAAAGAAACCAAATCATACCAGGATAGAAAATCTATTTTCACTTATATTAATGTTGATTAAAAAATATTTTAACATAATAAAATTCACCTATGATTTCTAGCAGAACCTTTAAATTCAAGGTTTATTCATTGAAAAAAAATACCACTATAATTAGTGACAAATCCAGTCTGTGTCCAAAAATAATAATCCCATTTCAAAAATACATTTTAAATCCCAATTTCAAAAAATATTCTCCAAAAAATTATTACTAAACACAAAAATTCCAATCCATTTAATAATCATCTCCTCCAAGATTAATTTCAACTAAAACTATATATGAAACCATTTTACCCACACCTCATTCAATGACATAAGATTTTCTTTTGAAACTAGTTTTTCTTTTCAAAAACTAACCACCTCTAAATAAATTTCCTTATACAATCAAAACAAGATAAATAAAAATAAAAATTAATCAATCATGTCCTTTGAACATATATTAATCTAATAATTCATTATAATATATTCATAAAAAACATTGATCAAATTATATTTTGCTTAAACTAATTTGGATTTTGATGAGAAAACATATAAAAAACAATATGTTGATGCATGTGTCATAACCTTACCATGCCACTTTCAAGATGAATTAACCACTCATTGTCTCCCAATTTATCCCTACAACTCATCTAGATTATCAACCATCACACATTGGGATTCGGGGAAAAACCACTACCTCACTCATCCTAGAGTGCCTAATCCTAAAACTGGACATCCCCTAGATACAAGGATTTAAATTTATCATATGCTACACATGAATACACTCAATATACCTCTTGAGTATAGAAAATATATCTCTTTTTACAACTACACTACAACATCACAAAACACTCTCTAATACGCCAATTCACTCCCTATCCCTTCCTGCCTGAACGATATCCATTCTGGGATATAATGAGACCATATGAACACCTCATCAAAATGATATAGGATGATGAATATTGGAGAGGTAATAAGATAGTTATGGGGCGACTATTCCCTCTTATATGTGGCCAAGGGGTCATTACTTATTCTACAAAAAAATTGGCATGAGAAATCCATATAACACACTTTCTAAAATGAACATGGATCCCCACGGGCCCCCATTGTCCATAATAGAAAGTTATTAATCTGTCTATATGATGCATCATTCCATATAGAGTAAAATAAATAAAAAATTAAATATTTTTTAAATATAAAATTACATAGTAGCATACTGGCCATTACATACTTAATAATAATGAAAATAAAACGAGCCTCTATCCTAACTCACATAACTAACCATGTCTAGAACTCATCCTCCAAAACTCACTAAACCTATACCATGAATCTAGCTTAAAGAAATAGCTATTTGATTAGATAAAATAGTAAAAAAAGTTAACATACATTGAAATTCATATTCTGTATGTGAGTAAGGGTGTGTCCAATGGCCCAAGTAGAAATCCTAAATTCCATGAATAAAATTAGTGTTATTTCAACCAAGTGGATGTGTATACAATACGTATAAATAAGTGAATTTGTGTAGATTGAACTCACCAAACTAGAAATATAACATGTAATCCCATCAAATATAAATATTGGTTCTTCAGGTGTCAGATACACTTCCATAAACCTTGAACATACCTGCTTAATCAAATACTGGATGTCTATAACCAGATTAATCTATTCAGGGGGACTAACTCCCACCCAAAAAAAATACATAATATGATACCTAATTCATCATATTTTAGATTGTATCTCATCATGTAATATATCCATTCAAACCAAGTACCTATCTCATGTCTAATCCAATAATCTCATGCTCAAAAACTAATTATTTGGATCATATACTAGGCAGTACAAAACATTCCCATAAGAATCATAGAAGGGACACATACCTTGTTACAATTCCAATGAAATAATCCAAGGTAATACAAACCTATATTTGGCATGAAGGATTGATCAAAAGAGAATGTCCATGATCTCCCATATGGGCAGTTCATCCCTCCCAAACCATCTCAAGTAACATATTTTTATGGGTTTCCCATTTTCTTGAAGTCTTCCCTTATCACAATGTTCATACTCTCAAGTACATGACCCATCACAATATCAAAAATATCAATATATCACATCAAATTCAGGTACTAATGTGGCACCCACAATATCTTATACTCATATCCCATACACACCCTCTTTTGGGTCAACATAAAATGGAGCACCCACCAAGGTCCCCTAGGTTATGTCACTAAATGAACAATTTATATGTGTTCCTCAAACTCACTTTCATCTCTTGGTAAAAACACATCCTTTTAGGAATATCATCTATCCAAAAATATCAGCATATTTTAGACTTCAATCTACTATCTAACTGTATTTCTCATTTATAGATATAAACCCACCACTATGGTATCACAAGGAAGATCACATGGTCCTACACACCAAAAACACATCATCATGCAATAATTATAATCTAGAATAAGCCAAAAATGGGAATCCAAAAAATTAAATCATCCTTTAAAAAATAGGGTACTTCCCTTTTGAGGTGAAATAGACCTAAACATGTTAAACAAATCACTTATAGATTTCCTTTAAAAAAAATTATTTCATACCATTTTAAAAATGTATCACTTTCCATTTTACCAATTCTTGATCCTTGTTCAATAATCATTCAATAATTCTTTAAAACACAATTTATCTTTTAATATCTCATTTTAACACATGTTCCATAAATCAACCATTTTTATTTAAATACTATTTTATTCCATTCCTTTCATAAAATATAATTTTAAAATTGAATTAATTTTATTTGAACACCAACACACACCACCAAACAGACCATAATAAGTTCCACAAGAAAAAGTTTTACAAGGTCTCCACCATCAAAACCATTTAGAAAGTTATACGGTCTGTGTTAATTATTAAGCCAATGGGAGTTTGACCCAACATTATGGTAGACTCACATAAGACAATGCCATATTTATGTATTATAATGTTGATAACACAAAAATCTAAAATCACCAATCATCTAAGAGGCTTATAAAATTCGATTCCACCAACCTCATACTCGGAGATACTAGCCTTAGAAATGAATTCTGACCATCAACTACAAATCTTGACAAAGTCCTAAATAATATACACTAATAACACCACAATTCGTTAATAATAATACTTTAAAATTAATTATCATTTTAAAATTAATTTATTTTTATCATTATAATTAGTTTAATAATTTCTTTAACAAAATAAAAAATCCAAAATCCTCACCTCGAGAAATCATCTCACCAAAACAAAGACTAACCCCACGTAGATGGTCTTTGAAACACTCCTAAAATATTCTAGGAATAATACCAAACAACTAACATTAATTCAATTAAAAAATTTATTTAATTTTAATATGTAACCATAAGTAATACATAGTGAATTATACCAAAATTGTAATGTTTAAATATGGATTAATTACATCCTCTGACAACCACCTCTAAGGGTTACATATGAAACACCAAAAAGGTTGAATTATTCTCACCAGTCTCTAGTCAAAATAATTATGAACACTAAGTAATATAATCCCCAGATAAATAAATAGAAATGGGAATTAGTAATAGAAGTTTAGGGAGAATAATTTTCCTTTGAACCCTGAAGAGACACACACAAAACTTCTCATTTTGGAGGTGGATCAAAGGAAACAATAGGGGAGGGAGATACTTATCCATGCACACAAAATAGAAGAGAATATGGGTTAAGGTAGATAAATATAATGGTTGAAATGGTAAATTATCATTTCTAATTAAATATAGTAGGTCATACATTTTTTATGCATGGTATACCAAATCGTGCACCAAAAATGTAGTACCCATTATCTAAGACTCACCACCTTGTATAGTTTGGATTCACAGTTTACCAAACCAAGTTCCCACCATGTGGAATGCCTCTACAATTGAAATTAAATTTCCAACATATTTTTTATAAAACATTTTGGTGATCATGCACCATCCCCGGCAGAAAACTAAACTAAATGGTTACCCCTAGATGTTACATAGTTTCATCCAAATTATATGATAATTGTGAAATTTAACTGTATGCTTTAGAAAATGAATGGAATTGAAACTAATACTCATGATGTTGTATTTATTCCCCTCAACTGTGCACATTAAACCTTTATCCCTGGGTATAATATTAAAAATATAAACTTGAATCCCACGAGACTCACCATTGAACTAAAGACACCTCTCAAGACAACTAAAAGAATATCCAAAACATATCTTTATGATTCCCTAACTCTTTAACTATTTTTTAAAATCTCATTTCAATAAACATCCCATGTAAAAAAATTCTAGAAAAATAAAATTTCCCTTGAAATTCATAAATCAAAAAGGGTAATTGTTTTACACTCATTATGTAATGATCATCAATTTTCATGGATGGATGGGTATATTTCAAGAGAATTGAAAAGAGGTCACATAAAACCTACTCTAACACTCACCCATGCACTAAAAACATCCTATGGGCCATGACATATGTCAATAAAAATCTCTTGGGGATTTTATCAATCTATAAATTCCATTATGTATACCAATTATTATAACATACCAAACATCAGGACCAAAAATTCAAATTTCTCATAAATTCGCAGCCTGTAATAATTTAGTTTTTTATAACCCTTATAGCCCACATAATCACCTTAATATCCAAATATAGTAAGTAACATTGAACTAGTTTTAAATTATCATTTTCGATTCCAAATTTTTTTAATCTATTCATCTATCCTTCAAAAGGTTTTTTGTAGGTTTTCAATAGTTTTGGAACTAAATTTAAAATTTGGTTATTTCTTCGAATGTCAAAAATATTAACAAATTTCAAATTTCATAATAATATCTTACATAAATAGAAAATAAATTAATTAAAACATGAATCATAAACCAATACTGAGAATTAAATCACATATCTATTATTTATAATAATATCTAATAGTTCTATAAACACAAACTTTATCAGTGTTTAAGTGAGTGTCTATATTCCTATGTTTCTATTCTTGAACACTCTAGAAGAATTAATTTTAATAATTTAACCAAAGAAAACATTATCATTCCGGGTTATGATTCCTCCTTTTTATTATGAATATCCAAATATCCATGAATAAAAAAATCAATTTTGTTTAGAGTCCAAGAAGGAAGTGATGTTCTAAAATCACCTACCTAGATTCTATGAAGAGTGTTATCCTTTGACAATTCAATAATCACCACTAACAACTCATTAATTTCCATTCTCATTAAATGTATGATTCAACTCAACATGATAATTTCAAAAAGTTATTTTTCTATAAGTGATTGGTGAGAATGTAGTAATGTGGATATCAGGGGGAAAATGTTCTAGGTGGATAAGTCAATTACTTATAATTAACTATCAAATTTACTTATCATAATTCACAAATATAATTTCTTAACATAAATCCTCTCATAATTCCTCCCATATCACCTCCAAAAACTAATAATATGGCTCCACATTAAATGTTTTTTTAATTCACCCAACTATTGGTTTTACCCATAATTACTTGGATATATGTATTTTAAGACTTTAAGATTTTCATCTCAGTTAAAATATCTCACAACACACATTAATTATTTATAAAAATGAGTTAAAATTAAAATGAAAAACTTAAATAAAAAAGTAATTAAATTCAACAAACACTCGATGTCTTTGGGAAAAACCAACTTTGTCAAAATTTTAACAAATTAGCACCAAAACATTAATATCACATCCCTAATAAAATTAAAAGTTCAAAATTTATATTAATAACTATAAAATTACTATTTTATACGTCCCTTTTGACCACACAACCACTTAATAAAAATATTTTAAAGCTCTTAATGAAAAAAACCATGGTAAAAATCCACTAAATTTGAATTGTTTCTTTTTAATGTTACATTATTGGGTTATTTTAATAAAATAAATATGTAATTTTATTTGTGTTGAATTTTAAAAAATGATTTCAAATGTGATTTATTTATTTATTTTTAGAACATCGTCATCTATAAGTTAAGAAAAAAATTCTTGATTTCTCTTGAATTTTCATTTCTTCTTCTAGAAGATCTATCGTCAAGGTTTGTATCATTTAATTCATTTATCACTATATAAATGATTATGTGTTGTATTTATTTTGTGTTATTGAATTTTGGTATATTCCTATATAATTATTTATTACTTCTTAAGTGTTATTATATAAAAATGTTATACTACAGATTTTATATATATTGGTTAATTTGATAATATTTTAATATATTACTGATTATTTCTATGTGGAACACATGTTTTTGGATTTATCATCATGTGATTGGTGGTCCTAAAATTATATCGACCACCAATGTATAGTGTAAAGTTTATTTTTCTTATAATGGAATGTATAGGACCTGAGAGGTTATCCAAGTACAATATTTCTTGGATGTACATGATTTGGTTAGTTATAACCATTATGTTATGATGGTCTGAGTCAAGATCCTTTACATTTTTTATGATTTCCTATGATTATTCATGTTCTATATTCCTAAATCTTGTCAACATGGTTCTTTATTTTTGAGTCCACATTTTTATACCATGGTATATGTTATGATTTCAAGATGAACATTTTATGCTGAAATATTTATTTTTCACGATCTATGATTACGATATCATTCCTTTTAATCATTTATTATGAATCTTTAATCTTATTAAATTAACAGTTTTTCAGGTTTCTAACATATTTATAATGAATTGATCAATACACTATAACTTAATAGTATCATTTTCAATGTATTAAGCATTTCATGTTACTATTTATTATTTTTCAAATTGACCAAGATAATAAATAAGAATACTATGTATGATATTTCTATAAGTGAATCATGTGTTTGGATATTTTATGGAATAAATGTAATAGGTGAAATAAAATAATAAGGTTATATAGCTCCAAATACCCTAACCCACGGGGTTTTGGTAATGTGTTTTATTTTTTATTTGTAATGTATAATAATTAGAAATTATGTAAAACATATGAATGTTATATTTATATTATCTCATTTTAAAACAAAGTTTGATGTTTTTAATTTTGGGGATTAGGTTATGAAAATAAATTGATAATATATAAAGTAACATAGGTTAAACTCAATGTGTTAAAGATTGAAATAAATATATCATAGGATAAGGCATGCTAGGATTAATATTTCAGACTCATATAATTGAGTTTTATGATTATATTAATATATTATTCTTTATTACACATGTTAACTATTTTTGATTAATAAATGGATTGAACCAGGATGAAATAAGTGACAAATGAATGTGATAGACATTGCAATGATTTTCCCAGTAGACAATTTACAAATCCGTGACCTCAATATTCCTTTATTATTTTATTTATTGTTCACTCTCATTTATTTACATTACTTTCTAGCCAGAATTTCCTTGAAATATGATTTTTTAGGCATCAATTCCATCTTAAAGATTTGTCACACATTTATTACTAATCATGCAATGACTATATGAAAACCTATCATATTTAGTAATCCAATGTAATGGTAATCAAATGAATAGTGTCATGACCCATCCTTGGGGCCTGTGCTGTGACTACCCCAAGCCCGCCTTCCATAGGCCAGGGGCTGGCGACTAGCACCAAAGGCGTATATCCCGATAAATGGGAAGGCATTGCCTTTATAAAAGTAAACAAAACACCACAGAGTACAAGAGGAAGCAAAACACTAAGTACAAAAGAATGTGTTGAAAAGAAAATGGGCCAGAATACAAACCCAACTAAAAGTGCAGCTACAACTAAACGAATGTACAACAGAAAAAGACAAATAGATGGAAGAAGGAAGCAGCTCCTGGGTCGTCCTCCTCGAATCCTACCTGAAGGGTAGGTACAGATAGCCTCCTCAATGCTCTCCCTCATCAACCTCCTCCGGATACTGACTCGTTGTGTAGTCCACCTCCGGGTACTGACTCATCGTGTAGTCCTCCGCCGGGTACCGTCCAGTCCTCGAACACTCGGCCTCTGTCAGCATTGCCCGTCGTCTACAACCAACACAACGAGGTGTGGGCATAGCCCGTGTAGGGGTGAGTATAACGATACTCAGTAGGGACCCCGAGACCCTCAAGGTCTCACTAAACCAAAAAGGATAACCACAAAGAGGAGTACCTCAGCAGTCTTAGGTTAGTGAGCAGTACCTCGGAGTCGTGACATGACCACTGTACACTCCAGAGACGGGGCTCTTCAGCAGTTACGGTTTCGATAATGAAAAATCCTGGTTTGAGCTGAAACTTTGGACCTTTGTTTTTACCTCATGATTGAGATGGGTCACTTGATAAATTAGGTATATGTATGGGCATATACCTGGGTAGTGGTTATCCGTTGATTTCATGATCCTTGTGTTTCCTCATGATTGAAATGGGTTACTTGATAACTTAGGTATATGTATGGGCATATACCTAAGTAGACTTTATCTGTTGAGATCCTCTGTGTGGTTATCCTTATTGGTTTAGTGATACCTTGAGGGCCTTAGGGTCCCTACTGAGTATCGTTATACTCACCCCTGCATAGGCTATGCCTGTACCTCGTTGTGTTGGTTGCAGACGACGGGCAGTGCTGACAGAGGCTGAGTGTTCGAGGACTGGACGGTACCCGGAGGAGGACTACACGACGAGTCAGTACCCGGAGGTGGACTACACGACGAGTCAGTATCTGGAGGAGGTTGACAGGTGAGAGCGTTGAGGAGGCTATCTGTACCTACCCTTCAGGTAGGATCCGAGGAGGACGACCCAGGAGCTACTTCCTTCTTCCAGCTATTTGTCTTTTTCTATTATACTTTCGTTCAGTTGTAGCTGCACTTTCAGTTGGGTTTGTATTCTGGACCATTTTCTTTTCAGCACTTTCTTTTTTACTTAGTGTTTTGCTTCCGCTTGTACTCTGTGGTGTTTTGTTTACTTTTATAAAGGCAATGCCTTCCCAGTTATCGGGATTTACACCTTTAGTGCTACTCACCAGCCCTTGGCCTATGGAAGGCGGGCTTGGGGTAGACATGGCACGGGCCCCGAGGAAAGTTCATGACAAATTGGTATCAGAGGATTCGGTTCTATCGTAGAACTTATAATTCTGATATTTTCTTTCTGTGAAGTGATAGTGTTAAGAGTACCGAGTGTGGTTTTCAGTTCAGGGAGTCCAGTGTTGGTGCGGGCGGCCAGCGTATCCATACACGAGGACCCTGACAACTGATTTCCAACTATGCGCATGAAAACACTATTTGCGTGTGTGTTTCCATAAGTTTTAAAAGTCATCTCAAACCAGGTTAGCTCACCAGGTAAATCGTTTGACTGTGTCACGTTGTTTCTTTCAAAATGCCTCCCCGCGGACGACCAGCTATAGCCCCGAGAGTTGTACGTACTGATAGCCCGCCGAGCGAAGAGGCCTCAGTACAAGGCCCTATTCTAGTTGAGGCACCAGCGGTACTATTACCCGTTGGGCTACCGATGCCACCAACCCCAGAAGCAGAGAGTGCACGTCGCTTGAGTGCACTGCACGAGTTCCAGCACCAGAGACCACCCAGGTTCCAGGGAGGGATGAACCCGTAGGCGGCTGAGGATTGGCTGGAGGCTATGGTGAGAGTCTTCAGGCTAGTGGGGACGCCGACAGACTTCATGGTTATCCTTGCTACCAACCTTCTTCAGACAGCAGCAGGCAGATGGTGGAGCCTGATGCTCCAGATACATGACGAGGTGACACTTCTTTGGGCAGACTTTGAGAGCCTGTTCCGGGCAGAGTTTGTACCAGCCACCCTTCGAGCGGTGCATGTTCAGGAGCTACTTCAGCTGCGGCAGGGCAGCATGACAGTGTCACAGTATTCAGCGAGGTTCACAGACCTCTCATGCTACTCCACAGATATGGTATGAGAGCCGTTCTTCAGGGCTCGAACCTTCGACCAGGGGCTCAGGCGAGAGATTAGAGCTTCTGTTGTTTCTCACAGCATTCCGACGCAGACAGGGGTGTTGGAGAGAGCCCTCTTAGTGGAGAGTTTCCTTGCTGAGCAGTCTCCAGCAGCAGGACCCACCACTAGCCAGCTTGTGGCAGAGTATTCTGCAGCAGGCAGTAGACAGACGATGCAGAGGTCCAAGAGGACCAGACCTACCGGTGGCCGACTGCACGACACAGGTTCAGTTATGCAGGGGAACTGGGGTGGATTCAGAGCTAGTCGTGCCGAGAGTGGACTGTGTTACTCCTGCGGTGGAATTGGTCACATGGCACGTGACTGTCCGACCCGCCATGCAGATGACTTGCAGTTAAATGAAGAACCTCCCAGCCAGAGGTAGAGGTTCGATCAGGGCAGACTTCAAGGAGCATGTGGTCATGGAAGAGGAGATGGTCATGCAGCTGGAGGTGGAAGACGCTTCGGGGTGTTGCCACCCCCACCACCAGGAGACCCTCCCCGACGGCATGGGATAGGAGGACATGGGAGAGCTCAGCTTCAGGAAGCTGAGGCCTACGGTCATGGAGCTCCGGAAGCAGATGGACAGGAGCAGGACTAGCTTCCGACCTGGAGGCTATTGATCCTATTGCTTCTAGTTTTGTTGATGTTTGTCTGTAGTTTCATTGTGTCTTTGTACTATGAGCTGCAATAATGAAAAGACACTTATCTTTGTAATTTTGCTTTCCTGTCCTTTTTGTTTGGTTGATACTGAGTGTTCCTGGTTAAGACTATTGACTTGACCCTCACTTTCGAGATTTCTACTGGAGGAGACCTAGTGACCTCACACTGATGCTGACAGTGTGACTCGACCCTTGGAGGCGAGAGTGACAGTTGGATCTCTTGGTAGTTACATCGATGCCTTACGACGTCATCCATGGCATGAATGCATCATTCATGTCAGGATTGACTGTATTAGGCAATGAATGTGGTTCATCTTGGGGATGAGATCGGATTTCTCTTATCGGCAAAGAAGAAATCATAGCAGCTCTTGTGAGACTAGAGAAGGACCAGGTCATCCAAGAGCGGATGAGGATAGCACAGGGCTGACAGAAGCCCTATGCTGACAAGACATGGAAGCCTCTAGAGTTCGAGGATGATGATCACGTCCTTAGATGGATCTCACCTCGACGAGGTTTACGGAGATGTGGCCAGAGAGGCAAGTTATCTCTGAGGTTCAGTGGACCATCTTAGGTCCTTAGTTGGGTAGGCGGGTTGGTTACCGCTTGACCCATCCACCTCAGTTGCACCAGGTGCACGAAGACTTCCACGTATCCCAACTGAGGAGATATGTGATCGACCCTTCGCATATCATCGACCATGGGGAGCTGGATGATAGCGATGAGGTGTTTTTTTCATGGAGGTTCCAGTGTGGATAGAGGATCGACAGGAGCGGATCCTACGAGGATGATCGATTCCTCAGGTGCACTTTCTCTGGCAGTACGGGAACCTCCAGATGAGCACATGAGAGCGGGAGGCTCAGATGTGTGCTCAGTACTGCTTTTGTATCCCTAGTTTGTGTTGAAGCTTTACGGGGATGTAAAGCCCTGAGGTGGGAGTAATGTAGAGACCCGGAAATTTCAAGGAAAATTTCTTCTTAATTTTCTTTGGGATTTTACAAGAACGCAGTTTTTGATGGCGCCTAATTCTGAGGCCCGGTGTGCCCAGAATTTCTATCCGAAGTTTAGCTCGGGTACGTTCAGTGAACGAACGAGCGTGAATTTCTAACTTTTGAACCGGTGCTCGGAATCGAATTTCACGGGCACCGATGGAACCGCAGCGCCGATAATTGCTAAGGAACTCCTGTTCCGGAGTTGCGTTTACACGAGTGTTGATGATAAAAATTGTCGAAGTTTATTTTATAATTACTCTACAATTTTTATTATTTTTACTCTAAGTGTTAGTTCTTGATAGAAGTTGGGTAACCACCCAACCTCCCTTGGGAGGTTATGTGGGCGGTGGGGCCCACACAAACCCCATCCCTTCATATCCTCTAAAACCCACTCAACACCCACTTTAATTTTGTTAACTTAAGTTATAACTTATGACTTTAATGTAATAATTCTAATGAGGTGAGTTGTGTGTGGTTATGAATTTCAAACTCTTGAAATTCAAAAGAGTTGTTGTGTTAATAAAATAAGAAAGGAACTTATTTTATTTGGGTTGTTAGAATTTTGCAACCTTGAGAGGTTTGGGAAGCGTGAGTCTTCTTCTTCTTCAATCTCAACGAAGAATGCGAAGAACACCTCCGCCGAAGAACGCGACGTCTTCTTCCAACGACGTCTTTCCTTCGAAGGCACCTTGACGACAACGGAATTGACGTTCGTTCTATGCGACATCGACCCACGACACGACGTATCTTTCCACAAAGGTTCTTCCGCGACGCTGTATCCGCGATGCGATGTTCCGCTTCTGCGTCGTCTCTTCCGCGATGGTTTTCCACGACGAAATCTCCGTCAATGACTTCGAATCCTTGCTTCACGACGTCGACGTTCATTCTCCGCGACGCTCGTATTCTGCGGCTCGTTGACGAACACCGTTCTTGAAACCGAGGTATGGGTTTTGTTTATTATTGAGTTTGTGTTTTCTTCCAACTTGTCGATCTTCATGTATTTAAACCATTTTTTGTCGAATAACGCGAGGGGGTCAGACCGTGTTTGCGTGGTCCGACCCCGTCACGTTATTCGATAACAAATGGTTTAAATCTACGAAGATCGACAATTTGGAAGAAAACAGGAACTCAAGAATAAACAAAACCCCTCCCTCGGTTTCAAGAACGGTGTTCGTCAACGAGCAGCGGAAGACGAACATCATGGAGAATGAACGTCGACGTCATGAAGCGAGGATTCGAAGTCGTTGACGGAGATTTCATTGCGGAAAACCATCGCGGAAGAGATGACGCGGAATAGGAACATCGTGTCGCGGATACGGCATCGCGGAAGAACAGTTTCTAAAAGAGACATCGCGTCGCGGGTAGATGTCGTGGAGAACGAACGTCGATTCCGTTGTCGTCGAGGTTCGTTCAAAGGAAAGACGTCGTTGGAAGAAGACGTCTCATTCTTCGGCGGAGGTGTTCTTCGCGTTCTTCGTCGAGATTGAAGAAGAAGAAGACTCACGCTTCCCAAACCTCTCAAGGTTGCAAAATTCTAACAACCCAAATAAAATAAGTTCCTTTCTTATTTTATTAACACAACAACTCTTTTGAATTTCAAGAGTTTGAAATTCATAACCACACACAACTCACCTCATTAAACATTATTACATTAAATTCATAAGTTATAACTTAAGTTAACAAAATTAAAGTGGGAGTTGATTGGTTTTTAGAGGATATGAAGGGGTGGGGTTCGTGTGGGCCCCACCACCCTCATAACCTCCCAAGAGAGGTTGGGTGGTTACCCAACTTCTATCAAGAACTAACACTTAGAGTAAAAATAATACAAATTGTAGAGTAATTATAAAATAAACATCCACAATTTTTATCATCAACACTCGTGTAAACGCAACTCCAGAACAGGAGTTCCTAAGCAATTATCGGCGCTATGGTTCCATCGGTGCCCGTGGAATTCGATTCCGGGCACCGGTTCAAAAGTTAGAAATTCACGCTCGTTCGTTCACTGAACGTACCTGAGCTAAACTTCGGATAGAAATTCCGTGCACACTAGGACTCGGAATCAGGCGCCGTCAAAAACTGCGTTCTTGTAAAATCCCAAAGAAAATTAAGAAAAAAATTTCCTTGAAATTTCTGGGTCTCTACAAATAGTGTAACCATGAAGCCTTCATATGAGGTTTTCTCTATGTCATATAGTAGGATTCAATAATTTGGTACATTATTTGGAAAACAAAATAGCCAAACAATGAATGGTCACCATCTTTTTAAAAATGTAAAATAACTAAACTAAACCTCCGACATTTTATCATAAAAATAAATACCTTCCCCCAAAACCCTCTCTCTATCTAACATGTTCACCCTAGGTATGTTGATGTGTAGCTATCCCTTTCTCCTACTCCAAATATTGGGTCTTCCTCAATAAATTTCATGTAAGATTCATCTATTATTGGGTTTCCTTTCATCCTCCTCTTCTTTCCTCTTTTCTTTCATTCTTTCATATCCTTCTATAATTGTGGTTCATGGATTGAATAACCCTTAGGTGTAGTATTAACATAATTTTGTGTCTTTTCTCTACCTAGGGTGCATTATCTGTCTTCTAGGTCCCATGCGACCCATATTTGAAGCTTCATAACTTCCATTGTGGATTTCTGGTCCGTATACTGCATGCTTGACACTTGAATTTAATTTCTTTTTATTTCATGGAGAATAAAATAATGCTAATGATACTTAATTATAGTATTATAAAATTTTATGGTATCTTTATGGATAAAATTAGTTTAATGGTTTCCATATATAAATAAGAGTTTTTATATTCTATATATTGGTTTAAATATGTTTTTAAACCATACACACCATATGATTGAAATGTTTCCTAAATAGATATTATTAATGATTTTTTTTATTTTAAAATGTTATTTGGCACTAAAATTTAATTCTTGAAAAGACCTTAAGTTTTTCTTTTCACCATAACCAATATAATAAATTTCCTATATTTGTAAAATGTTACACGATTTGTTCTGAAAGAAAATGTCAGGGTTAAAAACGTATTTAGGATTATTTGGTGGTCATTCACATATACATGGGAAAACATACACATATAAGTATACAAATAATTATATGTTTAAAATAACAAGATAATATATTTTTTTTTTTGTGTGTCAATGTTTTTGAGTATAACGATATAGGGAAACTTTGAGAATTTAAAATTGAATCTCAAACTTTGTTTTCAAATAGTACATTAAGTATATGTATAAAGTAAATTATATGTCCTATTTGGAAACATTAAAATCAGTTTACAACTGTAAAATCAATATTCTATGGAAGTACCATAGACATTGTTTAGAATTTTTTTAAAGAATTTGGGTAAGTGGTTAAATCTTACATGAGGTGTTTATTAATTTTATATTTTCAAGGTGCTAATGTAATTTATTAGAGATGGAGCTTGTTATTATTTTTGGTTGTTATTATTTAATCCTAATGGGATGATCTGATACTTTTGGTAGGTAAGTTGAGATCAGGATGAGGTTCCCCCACCACTAGTTATGCTGGTGATGTAGACATGTCATCCAAACTATCAAGTGATGTGATACTAGAAACATTACACTAATTTAGGATCTTAATAATTATTGATATACATGTTCTAGGTTCCCTTATAGTTGTTTATATTTTTTTCGCCCATATTTCTTATTTTAAAATATTTATTATATGGTTTTTGTACTATTAATTCGTTTTAGAACTACTATCCTCTTGTATTACTCTTTTAAATTACTAATTATATTTATCCTTCTTTCAATGATAGAATTCAATGATGTTTTATTTTAATATATCTTGATCATTAAATTATCATTATTAAAGTATTTTCCCTAAATTATATTGAGAAAACTATTTATGATAATGTGTTTAAATTTTAGTTTCAAAAACGGTGTTTTAGTAAAAGAGGATTTTCCCTCGTAAATAGTTTTCAAAGTGATTGGTCAAATTTTAAAAAAAAATAAACAAGTGTGTTCATAAAATTATAATAGATTTTATAAATTTTTTAAGGATAACCTTACTGTTAATAATTTTATTTAAATAATCTTGAAAATAGATATTTTATTAATGGGTATGTGTGCGGAAAAGTGGTTGGTGTCCAACTAGCAAATTTCATGCTCACACCTATAATATTTATTGGTTTAAGTTTATGGTTGAATATAAAATCTCTCTTGGAACATGTTTATTTAAGATTTTATGGTGTCTCATGTAGTCACACGGTTGTTATATGGTTGTTATATTTTTTTTTCCTATATCATTTTCCAAATCAATCATTTTTTTCTTTATTTCTTTCAAATGGTGGTCTTTTAGTATGTAGCATTTTGGATGTTGAAACTGGGATTTTTAATTTTAAGGGAGTTAGCGGAGAGGGAGTGTTTTATTGTGATTTAATTTCTTTTATATAATCTCTTTTATTTATTCTTATTTTATTTGGAATGGATTTATAACTTATATAATATTCATATTGAAATTTAAATATAAGTTCTACTAATTATTTAATTTATTTTATATACGATAAATAATTCCCACTAGTTATACTATGATTCCCTTGAACTTGTTACCAGACAAGGGTGATTGAGAATACACCCTGGATATGTCATGGGTGTAACACCCCGAGATTTCATGAGAAATATATTTTTTTAAATTTCATTGATGTCTTGTGTTGTATGCTACATCAAGATTATCTTGTGATATACACAACACCGTATAAGCTTATAGTATATGCAACACTTTTCTTCTCTTGCGTTATATGCAAGAGAAACCTTCCTCGATAGCTTGCATTGTATGCAATACCGAGTTTCACTAAACAACGATATGTTATTAAAATATTATATAAACTAGCCGTTATGAATATTAATACCCACTTTTTGAAATTTTATAAATTTTATCTTTCAAAATGGACTTCATTTTCTGATTTAGAATATCGAAATTATCCTAGGGTGAAATTTTGGTATTTTTCTGAAAACTTTCAATTTTTGATGAATAGTGAAAACACTATGTTATTGGTTAAAACCGACTTTTTTTTAAATAATCATTTATTTTATTTAAATTTATTTTAGCTCAAAATAGATACATAATACCTATATAATTTCAATTTAATTCATTGGGGTCATTTTATAATAATTTTAGATATATAAAAATTTTATTGAACTTTTTATCGTCTTTTACCAACCTCCTATGAGCATTTGCAAATTTATATAAAACATAATTTTTCCACTTCTATGAGTTTAATTTCAAAAATACGGGAAACACAGTTGATATCACTATGTAAATTGTGGTTCAATGAGATGAAAATAATTTTTTCTGAATAGTAACTTTAAACTTTTATTTACCACGGTTACAAGTAAATAGGGTAATTAAGGTTAAAAATGGTATTATTATTACCCTAACACATGTCCTAATTCTATTGGATAAATTTAATTCTACCAAAAACAACCTTAGTAATAAAATATTACCCTTTTGGTCCACTATAATTAGATTAGGACATTTATTATTATTTTATTTAAAGAAGAGTTAAAATAGTTAAAATCAATGTTTAATAACTAAAAAATTTTTAATATAGGGTTAGGCATAAGTTAAATTAAACTAAAAATATTAATTATAAATATGAAATTAATTCCTACATAATGGTATTTTATTTATATTTTTTATACATTAAATATGTTAATTTATTTATGACACAATGATGATGAAGTAATTACCTTATTAATGAAATATTAACATAATTGATATTATAAATTCCAAAATAAATTTAATTTGAGATTTTTTAGGAATTAAACTAATTTTTAAGGTTAATATAACATCTAAGGGTTGGTTAGATTAATATTTTTATAATTAATAATTCTATTATAAATTTATAAAAAATAAAATACCAAATAGTGTCAAAATTGACATAAAAGTGTTTTAAAAACAATATTATATTATTAATTGATATAATGGTCCACAAAATATAAAGTTTGGACAAAAGACTTATATAATAATATATATGACATTCAAGAACCAATTGGGGTTCTATTATCAGTTTATAGTAAGTTTATTAACCATATAGTGTAAGAATACAAGAAGACACGGTAAATGTTAAATTATTTAAATTATAGTTAAATCTAAATGATAAGGTTAAATGGTAACCTAAAATTGTCTAAAAAATATTGGTTGAGAGGATTTAGACCCATACCCACCCAATCCTATAAATAAGTCACTTTGTAGCCATTATAAACCGAATATGAATTTATTATAAAATAAAATTTTAAGATTTTCCTAAGATGCCCCTCACCCCTCTTATATAAGGGCACTCCCCCTTCTCTCTAATTCACACCTCAAAATCCATTTTTCTTGGAAAACCCCTACCCAAATGCCCACTAAACTACCATAACTTATTCCTAGAGGCCTTACTCTAGTTAAAAATCCAACATAAGGAGCCCTTTTGATCAAATCAAAATGAAGAACTCAAAGAAGAGGTAAATATCTGTAGAGACCCGAATCTTGACGTACAAAAACATTACATTACTTTTGAGGAGTACTTAATACATAACAAAAACAGACACACAAGGACCGTATTAGTTTAGTGTCTTTGGAAACTTGGAACGTAATCTTCTAATCGTGGTGAAAGATCTTCAATATCTCCCATAAAGATATTCCCTTTTTTTCTTACCTAAAACCTTTCTTTATATACTGGGGAAACGAAAACATAAAAAGGGTGAGATCAAATGCTCAGTAAGGGTAATCATGGATAAAATAAAACATACCATATACATTTTAACATAAAAACATGAAGATAATGTTTAAACATCAAAAGCTTGAGAAATGACATAAAACATGGAATTACATAAGGCATAGATCATAAAGAAACATTAAGAATGGTAAAATAGCATGGGAATAAAACATGTAATTGTTGAAACTATTAAGCACATGTTATGATTTCCATTGTAGCCAAGGCATTGCTGCCAAGACCATCTTAGTGGACAAAGTCCCTTTCTGAATCGAGTTCACTCCTCGTTTCAGTCCTGTAACACTAAACCGGATTAACTTACCATTCCAGCCATGTCTATCTCATGAGATATAAATCTTTAACCAATTCATTTGAGGGGGATATAGGTCCCATCCATTTCATTATTAAATCATTCATACTTGTGCCACAAAATAAACAAAAATCATTCATCATAACCCAAAGAATAAAATGGGATTCATAAACATCATTCCATCATAACATAATTTATATAAAACAAATGGATATCATTTCATCATAAGAAAATTGAAACCATGTAAATAATAGAGACATTATACTTGAAACATACACATATGAAATAATGTCATATTATATTTAAAATGGTTTTAATAAAACAGTTGAAATGAATTCTTGAGAAAAATATCCTTTCTTCTTCAAAATCATTTTATTTTCACAAAATGTCATGAAATTTTAAAAGAAAATGATTTTGTTGAAAAAAATCATGAAATATTTTGTAGGAAGCTTCATGAAAATAAAGCTTTATAAAACTGTAAAAATCTGTTCGTGCCGTATAAGTAAAAAACATTCTTCTCGTACTTTTTCCGGAAAAATAAAAAAAAGTACCTCATGACGTAAACAAAAGAAAGATTCCTTACATACCATGTAATAAAAGTCAAAAATGGGTAAAAAGGACTTTAAACATATATGAAAACACTTTTATAAAACATGGACATGGATGATAGAAATAACCCCAGTAAATACTTACGAATAACCAATCTCGGATAAAAATGAGATTTGCAAAATTATCCCTTACCTTAGGTCCGATATGCTTCGAATGATTCTGAACCTCCTGTATAATAATTTAAATAATTTCATTGACTTATTACATAGTAATATTAATTTTTATGATATCATATATGTTTCACTAATGACTTTATATTACCCGTTCTTTTGTAAATTCCATGTTAAAGTAGAGTTTTGGGTAAAATCATTTCATTTATCATATGGGTTTCGACTTGTCATTTCTTGATATTATTACTTATATCCTCATTTACATAATTACATAATATAAAACATCATTTATATATAATAAATATTCATCGTATACATATATATTATAGATCAATAAAAGGAATGAAATACACCGTTTATGGAGACAGTAGGTCGTACGTACGCATGAACGTTGTTTTCATTTCCTTATTGAATTGAATGAAACTAAATAGATGACATATATATATATATATATACATAAATTAAGTAGCATTATTATTTAATATATTTCATTATTATTCATTATATAAACTTTATGATCAATCATGTATGGTTAATCATGGAGAATGAATCTCATCGAGTCGTGGAGATGGTAGTTTGTACGTACCCACGAGCGATGACATCTTTCCCATAATTATAGAATTGGAGTGGATGGTATAATATATAAGAATCATTATGATGTTATAATAACCATATATAGTTATTCTTTACACCATTATACCCATCCATGTAAGGTTTTGGTGGAAAAACAGATTACACCACGGCGTGGAGACGGTATTCCTTACGTACGCACGCGCGGTGATTTTGTTTTCCGTAGGATGGATAGAAGGTGAAATAGGGTTGTTTCATATTTATAATAACATATCAGTATATTAGTGATACTGATTTTATTACTTCATAATGAAACAACTAAATAAGAAGAAGTTGAAGAAGAAAGAAAATTGAAATAATCGGTAACAGATATTACCTCTTCTTTGACACGCCTCTTTGAATCTTCGACTTAGGGTACTAAAATTGGTCTTTGAAGAATACCAGGACATCTAGGATGTTTCTAGGGAAGTTGAGAAGGGAAATGGGCATGGTTTGGCCGAGCTTAATGTCTGAATTTGGTGTGAGGAAGAGAGGGAGGAGGTGCCCTTTTATAAGGGAGGAGAGGGGCACCTTTGGAGATCTTAAAAATATAAATTTACAATAAATATAACCCCACTTAAAAACCTCAAAAAATGACTAATATTAAAATATTAGATGATATAGGGTTTTAATCATATCAAACAATAAAATTTAGGCATGTTAGAAATTTATTTTCAACATTATCAACTTGATTTATCCTTATTTAACCAATTTAATTTTATTTGTGGTAATAACATTCTAAATTTTCAATTATAATAAATAATTACTTATTTGTTGTGAATCTTCCATAATTGGATAATTTATATCATTTCATACTATATAAATTTATATTTATAATTTTTAAATATTTTTGTGATTTTTAAACAATTTTATAATATGTTATTTTTATAAAATAACAATAGTGTCAATTTTGACACTATTCATTTTTTTGAATTTAAATAAAATATATACAGAATATATGTTCGAACTAAAAACTTTAATAGATTCATAAAAGGTCATATGTTTCTATTAAATTAGTGGATCACCTTAAATAGTTCATATAATATTTATTTTATTATTTTTGAAACCATTTATTTGGTTTATCTCTTTATAAAATAATTACAACATCATTTTTGTATAATTATTTAATATACATATTTGTTATATAAAAATTAAAACTAAAATCCTATGATGAAGATAAATCTATTAAATTTCACAATAATACTTTTACTCGAATTTATCATCTTAAAATCACAATATTTAAATTGTTATATTTATTAAATTATGAAGGTGACAACTTTGGCATCATTTAAAATAAAATAATATAAGTGTCATAATCACTTTTATAAGGATCCCAGTGGTAAAATATTCGACCATTGGATGATTATGTTTTAAATGTACATGAACAAAAAGTTTTGGTCAGGGTTTTGTGCCTTTTATGGTCACTATTAGTTTAATAAAAACTATATTCTTGATTTTTCACTAGATAAACAATTTCTGCATCACTATTGTGTCACAATTAATGATAAATATTTAATCCCCAAAAATTATAAATAAATTCATATGATGTAGATAATTTCATTAGAATTCTGGATACTATTCATGTTCTATGATTCATGAAGTTTATCACTAAATTAAAATTAATATACTTATAAGATTTAAGAGAGTGACATGTTGTCATTTTCTTTGGTTTTAATAATAATTAAGTTATTTTCATTGGAAAAAGTCCATTAAATGATTCTAATCTGACATTTAAGTGATATGGGTCGACTTTTAGCCATCCAATAGAATTTTGGAATGTGTTAGGGTAATTTTATAATATTATATTTTCCCTTGATTACACGATTTACCTTTAACTATGGTAAATAAAATTTACCGTAGTTACTATTCATAATTCCCAAATATAAAAAGTAGATTTTTAACATAATTTGGACCCACTGATTCCAAATATGGAATCCATTTTCCCAAATATACACAAAAGTTTCTGAAATTAAATTAAAATTAATCCCGTTGTTGAAAGAAAACGGGTTTTTCTTTAAAACATTGCAAAAGATTGAATTGATTTAACCTACGAATTCAAGGTAAAATAAATGATAATGATATAAATTATATTAAATGGTAAAAATATATTCTATTTATACTTTAAAACCATTAAATAATATAATTTAACCACATAAGTTATTACGATGAAAAAAATTGTTTTTAATTAAAATATAGTGTGCTTTTGCTATTCATTAAAATATGAATGTTATCATAATAAAATGAAAAATTTATCCAAGGTAAAATTTTATATCCTGATTACAAAGAATAATTTTATTTAGGTAAATTGAAATTATAAACATGTCAAAAACTATATTTAATGTGGGTGCGCCATCAAAAGGGGGAAAACTGCATTTTTTGAGAAATACTTATTTTACCTGAAAAAATTATTTTATTCGTATACCATGCTCTAGAAAATGTGTAAGATGAATAATAATGTTACAAAATTCAAAATTTAGTTAATACTATTCATAACGGCTAGTTCATAATAATATTATAATAATATATCGTTGTTTAGTAAAACTCGGTATTGCGTACAACACACGTTATCGAGGAAGGTCGTGATTGCGTGTAATGCGAGCCAAGTGAGGGTTGCGTGTAGTGCATGACTCCATTGTTGCTATGTATAACAAAATACATTGAATATATATATATATACTCAATGTTTCATATAATAACTACTATCAAACAAACATGAAATTTTCTGTAACACGATCCAGGATTAGTGTTGCGTATACTGCAAGCTAATACGGTGTTGCGTATAGCGCAAGATAATCTTGGTGTATCATACAATAGAAGAAATGAAAGAAATTAAAAAGAATATATCTTATAAAATATCGGGTTATTACATTCTACCCCCCTTAAAATGAATTTCTCCCTCGAAATTCGTCGGGGTTATAAATCGTTTTCTACTTGAATGTTTCTTTAATTGAAACCCACATCATAAAACGGAATACTGAAACTTATCCTTATAAACTAAAGTATGAAACATAATAGTTACCCAAACAAACTAATCACTGGGTTTCCACATTGGATAACTTAGGTGAAAATATGGATATGGAAGAGAAATCTAACCATCATGTTCTGATAGAGAGTGGTAGAGAACATGGCTATAAAAAAGGCAACAATCAAAAAGCCATAGATTTGTGATGATCTAAGGTACCATCTGATTCATCGGATATAAGAGAACTAGGACAAAATTTTTGGTTTTCAAGATAATTTCCCTAAAGTTGAAGAATTTTAATTAGAATACTTACTTTATTTTGGTACAATCTCACTGTTGTTCGTGCCTTGAACAATTTCCACTTCATCTCTTAAAGAAATGAATTTGAAATTGTTATTCGTGAAGTGTTAGCAGATCATGTGATAGAATGACGGGTCATTCCATCTATCTCAAACAAAAGGTTAGCAAAAGTAATTAAATATACATAAGTCGATCTGTAGTGAGATTAATCATATATGGTTCATAAAATGGAATTATACTTCATATATCATAATACTTAATATAATAAAACTAGTTTCTACTAAACAGGGACTTCTTGTAGGCCAGTGATAGGCGATAAAGGCCAGTCGCACTTCGGTTGTGGGTTCGATTCCAAGAGCCTTTTCCGACGCGATGGGATGTCGCCCATCCTGCAGGTTGTCCTTTTTCTAAAACTACATTACTATAACATCCCATCAATAATATTGAAAAAAGTTCTATCCTTAAACAATACTAACATATATCCAACATAATCCTTTCCAATCTTTAGGATTATCCAAAATACTACTGTCTAATCTCATATTATAGTGAAAACAATTACCAAATAGTTTATATAAAAAGCATGTTAATACAATCACGAATCCCCATATATCATGAGATATGTCTTGTTAGTCACATTCCAAACATTCTAAGGCCTTAATCATGTATTCTCTTGAAAAATGAATAACCATTAAATCTGAGTGAAAACATGAGTGAGGTCAAAAGTTAACTCTTTTCACATACCAAAACCTCAAACCATGATATAACTATTTCCTTATATCAGTCATGAGCTTATGAATATTTTCAAACATTTCATTTTCTCCTTATCCCTTCATTATGCGCATATCATCTTTTTTCCAAAAATATCTCAATCACTTTCCATGGTTACCGGTACCATAAAATTATTGAAAACTACAATAAACCAATACATAAATATTCCAATATTCCACGATACTATATACAACATTATTTTGGAATCCCATTACATAAACACTTAATCATTCCACCACATCGTTTTCAACGCCAGTGGTGATCGCATGTGACTTCCCTTTTTCCTTTTCCTTAAGTGGTTTCTCATGTTGATCATCACTAACCCTTGGATTAGGGCATTTATTAGCATAATGCCCCATTTCCTTGCACTTGAAGCATTGAAGTGTTGGTGGTGCATTCTTTACAGTCTTTTCTTTATTCACATCATTAGAAACCCTTTTTCCATTACTCCGATACTCAGCTGCTCGATTACCTTCTTTTCCACACTTAAAACATTTTCTTGTACCTTTAAGACAATCTCCACCATGCTTATTTCCATACTTTGAGCATAAGGAAACATTCATCTTCTTTTCACCATTATTCTGAGACTTCTCCTTGAACTCCATCTTTTTTTTCTTGTCAAAACTATGAGATGGATAAGTAACACCAACTTCCATTTCTACCTTGATAACACAACGCACAATTTCATCATAGCTACTAAAGTCTCTTATAGCTAATGCCCTTCGAAGATTTGTTTTTAAGCCACTAAAGAATCGATCAACTTTACTTTCAGGTTGGATGATAAATCCAGATGCATACCTTGAAAGCCTTGTAAAATTCTCTTCATATACACCAACAGATTCACCATCATTTTTCTTTGGTTAAAGAAACTCTTTCTACATCCTTTTTCAAAGAATACAAGGGAAGTACTTATTGAAAAATAAGTTCTTGAACTCATCCCATTCCATGGACTCAATTTCATCTCTGGGCCTTGTATTCTGGATAATATTCCACCATTGATCAGCTTCACCTTCCAAATGATATACTGCTAAAATGACATTATCATGTTCATAATATTGAAGAACTGAAAATATCTTTTCAGTGGTACTGATCCATCGTTTAGCAACAATTAGATCAGAAGACCCACTGAAAGAAGGTGGATGTTGCATCATGAAGGACTTAATAGAATATTGTTCCCTTCTCTTCTCATTTGGAAGTTCAAGATGATTCATAGCTTGTGTAAGTATAGCAATAAGATTTTGCACTCCATCTCCCATAACATTTGTTTATTCACGAGTACAATCATTGCATTGTCCATCGCAATGATCAACACGGTTCCTTCGGGTCCCAGCCATCGTCTAAAACCCGAAAAGAATAGTGTGAGAGGAAAAAATCATGATAGGGAAACCAACATAAAAAGGGGGAGTACCTTCAATTTCTAACATCTTAGGTTTAATTCTGAGATCGTTACCGTAATTCTAGGACTATACCCTATACGTATACTTAACCTTAGGGACATCTCTAGACATACCTTAAAAATATCTCTATGGATCTCACTAAAGTTCTCGCATCGTAGTTTCTAAAGGTTGACTAAACCTTTCCTCTGATACCAACTATAGATACCCAAATCTTGATGAACATGAACATTACATTACTTTTGTGGAATACTTAATGCATAACAAAAACAGACACCCAAGGACCGTATTAGTTTAGTGTCTTTGGAAACATAGAACGTAATCTTCTAATCGTGGTGAAACATCTTCAACATCTCCCATAAAGATATTCCCTTTTTTTCTTACCTAAAACATTTATTTATATCCTGGGGAAAAGAAAACATAAAAAGGGTGAGCTCAAATGCTCAGTAAGGGTAATCATGGATAAAATAAAATATACCATATACATTTGAACTTAAAAACATGAACATAATGTTTAAACATCAAAATCATGAGCAATGACATAAAACATGGAAGTATGTAAGGAATAGACCATAAAGAAACATTACGAATGAAAAAATAGCATAGGAATAAAAAATGTAATTGTGGAAACCATTAAGCACATGTTATGATTTCCATTGTATCCAAGGCATTTCTGCCAAGACCATCTTAGTGGACAAAGTCCCTTTCTGAATCAAGTTCACTCCTCGTTTCAGTCCTGTATCACTGAACCGGATTAACTTACCATTCCAGCCATGTCTATCTCATGAGATATAAATATTTAACCAATGCATTGGAGGGAGATACAGGTCCCACCCATCTCATAAAGAAATCATTCTTACATGTGCCACAACATAAACATAAATAATTCATCATAACCCAAAGAATAAAATTGGTTTCATAAACATCATTCCATCATAACATAATTTATATAAAACAAAATGATATCATTTCATCATAAGAAAATTTAAACCATATAAATAATAGAGACATTATACTTGAAACATACACATATGAAATAATGTCATCTTAGATGGAAAATGGTTTTAATAAAACAGTTGAAATGAATTCTTGAAGAAAATATCCATTCTTCTTCAAAATCATTTTATTTTCACAAAATGTCATGCAATTTTAAAAGAAACGGATTTTTTAGAAAATAGTCATGAAATCATTTGGAGGAAGATTCATGAAAATAAGGCTTTATAAAACTGTAAAAATATGTTTGTGCCGTATAATTAAAAAAACATTCTTCTCGTACTTTTTCCGGAAAAATAAAAAAAGTACCTTATGATGTAAACAAAAGAAAGATTCCTTAAATACCATGTAGTAAAAGTCAAAAATGGGTAAAAAGGACTTTAAAAATACATGAAAACACTTCTATAAAACATGGACATGGATGATAGAAATAACCCCAGTTAATACTTACGAATAAGCAATCTCGGATAAAAATGAGATTTTCCAAATTATCCCTTACCTTAGGTCTGATATGCTTCATATGGTTCCGAACCTACTGTATAATGATTTAAATAATATCATTGAATTATTAAATAATTATATTAATTGTTATGATATCATATATGTTTCACTTATGACTTTATATTACCTGTTCTTTTGTAAATTTAATGTTAAAGTAGCGTTTTGGGTAAAATCATTTCATTTATCGTATGTGTTTCAACTTGTCGTTTCTTGATATTATTACATATATCCTGATTTACTTAATTCCAGAATGTAAAACATGATTTATATATAATATATATTCATCATATACATATATATTATAGATCGATAAAAGGAATGAAATACACCGTTCATGGAGACGGTAGGCCGTACGTACGCATGAATGCTGTTTTCGTTTCCTTATTGAATTGATTGAAACTAAATAGATGACATACATATATATATATATACATAAATCCAGTAGAATTATTATTTCATATATTTCATTATTATTCATTATATAAACTTTATGATCATTCATGTATTGTTAATCATGGAGAATAAATCTCATCGCGTCGTGGAGACGGTAGTCCGTAAGTACTCACGAGCGATGATATCGTTCCCATAATTATAGAATTGGAGTGGATGGTATAATATATCAGAATAAGTATTATGTTATAATAACCATATATAGTTATTCTTTACACCATTATACCCATCCATGTAAGGTGTTTGTGGAAAAACATATTACACCACGGCGTGGAGACGGTATTTCGTACGTACGCACGCGCTGTGATTTTTTTTTCCGTAGGATGGATAGAAGGTGAAATAAGGTTTTTTCATATTTATAATAACATATCAGTATATTATGGATACTGATTTTATTACTTCAAAATGAAACAACCAAATAAGAATAAGATGAAGAAGAAATAAAATGGAAAGAATTGGTAACAGATATTGCCTCTTCTTTGACACGCCTCTTTGAATCCTCCACTTGGGGTACTAAAATTGATCTTTGAAGAATACCATGACCTCTAAGGTGTTTCTAGGGAAGTTGAGAAGGGAAATTGGCGGGTTTGGCCGAGCTTAAAGGCTCAAATTGGTGTGAGGAAGAGAGGGAGGAGGTTCCCTTTTATAAGGGAGGACAGAGGCACCTTTGGAAATCTTAAAAATATTAATTTAAAATAAATCTAAACCCAATTAAAAACCTCCAAAAATGACTCATATTCGAATATTAGATGATATAGGGTTTTAATATCATCAAAAAATAAAATTTAGACATGTTAGGAAATTATTTTCAACATTATCAACTTGATTTATCCTTATTTAATCAATTTAATTTTATTTGTGGTAATAACATTCTAAATTTTCAATTAGAACAAATAATTAATTATTTGTTGTTAATTTTACATAATTGGATAATTTATAACATTTTATACCATATAAATTTAAATTTATACTTTGTAAATATTTTTTTGATTTTTAAACAGTTTTATAATATGACATTTTTATAAAATAACAATAGTGTGAATTTTGACACTATTCATTTGTTTGAATTTAAATAAAATATATACAGAAGATATTTTCGAAATAAAATCTTTAATAGATTCATAAAAGGTCATATTTATCTATAAAATTATTGTAGAACATTAAATAGTTCATATAATATGTATTTTATTATTTTTAAAACCATTTATTTGGTTTATCTCTTAATAAAATAATTACTACATCATTTTTGTATAATTATTTAATATACTTATTTGTTGCATAAAAATTAAAAATAATGTCCTATGATGATGATAAATCTATTACCTTTCACAATAATACTTTTACTAGAATTTATCATCTTAAAATTACAATATTTAAATTCTTATATTTATTAAATTATGAAGGTGACAACTTTTGCATCATTTAAAATAAAATAATATAAGTGTCATAATCGCTTTTATAAGGCTCCAAATAGTCAAATATTCTACGATTGGATGATCATGGTTTACATTTACATGACCAATAAGTTTTGGTCAGGGTTTTGTGCGTTTTATAGTCACTATTAGTTTAATAAAAACTATATTCTTGATTTTTTACTAGATAAACAATTTCTGCATCACTATTGTAACATAATTAATTATAAATATTTAATCATTAAAAATTATAAATAAATTCATATGATATAGATAATTTCATTAGATTTCTGGAGATTATTCATGTTCGATGTTTCATGAAGTATATCACTAAATTAAAATTAATATACTTATAAGATTTAAGAGAGTGACATGTTGTCACTTTCTTTGGTTTTAATAATAACTAAGTTATTTTCATTGAAAAAAGCCATTAAATGATTCTAATCCGACACTTAAGTGATATGGGTCTACTTTTAGCCATATAATAGAATTTTTTCACGTTTTAGGGTAATTTTATAATATTATATTTACCCTTAATTACCCGATTTACCTTTAACTATGGTAAATAAAATTTACCGTAGTTACTATTCATAATTCCAAAAAATAAAAAGTATCTTATTAACATAATTTGGACCCACTGATTCCAAATATAGAATCCATTTTTCGAAATTCAATACATAAATGTTGCAGAAATTAAATTAAAATTAATCCTATTGTTGAAAGAAAACTGGGTTTATTTAAAACATTGCAAAAGATTGAATTGATTTAACCTACGAATTCAAGGTAAAATCAATGATAATGATATAAATTATATTAAATGGTAAAAATATATTCTATTTATACTTTAAAACCATTCCATATTATAATTTAACCACATAAGTTATTATGATGAAAAAAGTTGTTTTTAATTAAAATATAGCGTGTTTTTACTACTCATTAAAATATGAAAGTTATCAGAATATTATGAAAATTTTATCCAAGGAAAAATTTTATATCTTGATTACAAAGAATAATTTTATTTAGTAAAATTGAACTTATAAACATGTCAAAAACTAGATTTAAAGTGGGTGCGCCATCAAAAGGCAGCAAAACTGCATTTTTTGAAAAATACTTATATTACCCGAAAATTTTATTTTTTCTTATACCATGTTCTAGAAAATGTGTAAGATGAATAATAATGTTATAAAATTCAATTATAGTTAATACTATTCATAATGGCTGGTTCTTAATAATATTATAATAATATATCGTTGTTTAGTAAAACTCGGTATTGCGTACAACACACGCTATCGAGAAAGGTCGTGATTGCGTGTAATGCAAGCCATGTCAGGGTTGCGTGTAGTGCATGACTCCTTTGTTGCTGCGTATAACAAAATACATTTAATATATATATATATATATATACTCAATGTTTCATAGAATAACTACTATCAAACAAACATGAAATTGTGTGTAACACGATCCAAGATTAGTGTTGCGTATACTCCAAGCTAATACGGTGTTGCGTATAGCGCAAGATAATCTTGATGTATCGTACAACATATGATATGAAAGAAATTAAAAATAATATATCTTATAGAATCTCATGTTATTACAATATCTCACCACCTATTTCAAGTTCCTTTCTTCTTTTAGTTCCTCCTTCTTTGTTGTTTCCATTCTAAAATAATAACTCCAGTATCTTATATATACTATGATATTATTATAAAAATTGTATAACCGTATTAGTTATTTTATCCATCCTATGAATGAAAAATTCACCACACGTGTGTACGTACGGCTTACTGTCTCCACGTCGTGTTTTAGTTTTTTATTCAAACATTTCATCATTTGGATGGGTATAATAATGAGTATAAATTACATAAATAAAAAACATAACATTATGATGATTCTGTATATACTATATACAATCCAATTATATACTATTCTAATATCAAAAGAATGATATTGTCGCTCGTGTGTACGTAGGGACTAGAGTCTCCATGAACGCAATGAGATTAATTTTCCATATTTAATCATTCAAGTATGATTATAAAGTATATATAATAAATAATCATGAAATATATTATATAATAATGATACTGGATTTATGTATATAAATTTTTCATTTACTTAATTCTATTCAGTTCTATAAGGAAGTGAAAACGGCGTTCATGCGTACGTACGGCCTACCGTCTCCATGAAAGGTGTACTTCATTCCATTTATCGATCTATCATATATATTTATATGATGAAAATATATTATATATAAATCGTGTTTTAAATTCTGGAATTAAGTAAATCATGATATAAGTAATAATTTCAAGAACAAAAAGTCGAAAAATGAATGATAAATGAAACGATTTTACCCAAAATGCTGCTTTAACATGTAATTTACAAAAGAACTAGTAATATAAAGTCATAAGTGAATCATATATGATATCATAAATATTATTATGGTCATGTTACAAGTTAATAATATGTTTAAACCCACTATACAGGAGTCTCGGACACATACGAAAGAAATTGGACATAAGGTAAGGGAAAATCTGGCAATCTCAATTTTTATCTGAGATTGTTTATACTTCAGTATTTACTGGGGCATATTTATCATCCACATCCATGTTTCCTTAATATGTAATATTATTTATATCACTATACAATTATTTAAATCCAATTTTTTCATTTTGTGAGTTTTAATAAAAGATATGAAAGGAATATTTTGTCATTTTCAGTAGGAGATACTTTTTGAATTTTCCGGCCAAAGTACGAGAAGAATGGTTTTTTTAACATATATGGAATGAACAGATTTTTATGGTTTTATAACTCCTTATTTACTTGAAGCTTCTTATATAATAATTCATGATTATATACAACAAAAATCCTTTTCTTTTAAAATTTCATGGCATTTCGTGAAAAGGAAATTATTTGGAAGAAGAAAGCATATTTTCCTTAAGAATTCATTTCAAGTGTTTTATCTAAACTATTTTCCATCTAAGATAACATTTTTTAGTATGTTTATGTTTCAAGTATAATTTATATATTATTTAAATTGTTTGATTTTTTGTTATCATTATATGATAGCCATTTGTTTTGTATGGATTATGTTATGATTGTATCATGTTTATGAGACCCATTTTATTTTTTGGGTTATGATGAATGATTTATGTTGTTGTACACGAAAGAATGATTTCACTGATAGATGGTTGGGAAATATATCTCCCTAAAATTCATTGGGTAAAGATTTATATCTCATGAGATAGACATGGCTGGAATGGAAAGTTAATCTGATTCAGTGATACAGGACTGGAATTAGGAGTGAACTCGATTCGGTAATGGACTTTGTCCACTATGATGGTCTTCGTAGTAATGCCTTGGATATAAAGGAAATCATATCATGTGCTTCATGTTTTTCCACAATTATCTGTTTTATTCCCATGTAATTTTATCCTAATTTATCTTCCTCTATGATATATGCCTTACGTACTTCCATGTTTTATGTCATTGCTCAAGATTTTTATGTTTAGATTTTATGTTCATGTTTTTTCATTAAAATGTTTATGGATTGTTTTATGTTCTCTATATTTAACCTTACTTATAATTTGAGCTCACCCTTTTTATGTTTTATTTTCCCCAGGATATAAGGAAAATTTTTAGGTAAGAAAACAAAAAGGGGATGATCTTTATGGGAGATTTTGAAAATCTTTCACCATGATTAGAAGATTATGTTCTGAGTTTCCAAAGAAACTAAAATATTGCAGTTCTTGGATGTTTGTTTTCGTTATGTATTAAGTATTCCACAAAATTAATATAATGTCCGTGTACGTCAAGTGTGGGTCCCTATTTTTGGTATCAGAGGAAAGTTTTAGTTAACATTTGGAAACTAGGATGCAAAAACATTAGTGAAATCCCAAGAGATATTTCTATGGTATGTCTGGGGATGTCTCTAAGGATATGTATAAGTATTGGTTATAGTCCTATAATTATGGTAACAATCTTAGAATTAAACCTAAGATGTTAGAGATTTAATGTACTCCCCTTGATTATGTTGTTTTCCTAGTATTATTTTTTGCCACTCACACTATTCTTTTTGGGTTTTAGACGATGGCTGGAACCCGAAGGAACTGTGTTGATCAATGTAATGGAGGATGCAATGATTTTCCTCCTAAACAAACCAATGTTATGGGAGATGGAGTGAAAACTATTATAGCTATACTTACACAATATATGAATCATTATGGAATTCCAAATGATCAGATAAGGGAAAAATATTCTATTGAGTCCTTCATGAGGTAACTCCCCCTTCTTTTGGTGGGTCTTCTGATCCACTTGTTACTGAACAATAGATCAGTACCATTGAAAATATATTTTCTATACTTCGCTATTTAGAGCATGAAAAAGTCATTTTAGTTGTTTACCATTTAGAAGGTGAAGCAGACCAGTGGTGGACTCTAATTAAGAATACAAGGCCCCAAGATGAAATTGAATCCATGGAATGGGATGAGTTCAAGGACTTGTTTTTCAATAAGTACTTCCCTCATATTCTTAGAACAAATATGGAAAAGTAGTTCCTTGAGCTTAATAAAAAGGATGATGAATCTTTTGGTATTTACGAGGCAAATTTTACAAGGCTTGCAAGGTATGCATATGGATTTATCTTCCAACATGAAAGTAAAGTTGATCAATTCTTGAGTGGCTTAAAACCAAGTCTTCGAAGGACATTATATATAAGATACTTCATTAGCTATGAAGAAATTGTGTGTTGTGCTATCAAGGGAGAGCTTGATGTTTGTGTAACATATCCATCTCATTTTATTGACAAGAAAGAAAATATGGAGTTTAAGAAAAAATCTCAAAACTATGGTGAAAATAAGACAAATGTTTCATTATGCTCAAAGTGTGGAAAGAATCATGGTGGAGGTTGTCTTAAAGGGACTAGAACATGTTTTAAGTGTGGAATAGAAGGTCATCGAGCAGTTGAGTGTGGAAGTAATGGTAAAAATGTAGCTAATGATCTGAATAGAGAAAAGACTACAGAGAATGTACCACTAACACTTCAATGCTTAAAGTGCAAGGAAATGAGGCATTATGCTGACTAATGCCCTAATCCAAGGGTTAATGATGATCAACATCAATAACCTATCAAGGAAAAGGACAAAGGAAAGTCATATTTGATCACTATTGGCGATGTTGAATATGGAAAAGAAGTGGTGGAATGATTAAGTGTTTGTGTAACTGGATTCCAAAATAGTGTTGTGGAATCTCATTTTTAGTATCATGGAATATTAGAATATCTATGTATTAGTTTTTTGTGGTTTTCAATAATTATATGGTACCGGTAACCATGAAAAGTGAATGAAATAATTTTTAAAAGGACCTAATATGTGTATAAATAAGGGATAAAGAGATAATGAAATGTTTGATAGTATTAATAAGCTCATGACTGATATAAGGACAAAGTGATATCATGGTTTGAGTAAATAGAATTCTTGGGATTTAGGTATGTGGAAAGAGTTTCCTTTTGACAGCATTCATGTTTTCACTAAAGTTCTATGGTAATTTAAGTTTCAAGATAATACATGATTAAGGTATTCACATGTCTGGATGTGATCAACAAGATATATCTTATAATATATGGGGGATAAATGATGGTATTCACACGCTTGTTATGTGACCTTTCCAGTAATCATTCTCATTATTCTATGAGATTGGACATATGTATTTTGGATAAGTCTAAAGATTGGAATGGATTATGTTAGACATCAGATAGTATTGTTTAAGGCTAGAATTTTTTTTGATACTATTTCTTTAATGTTATAATAGTGTAGTTTTAGAAAATGGACAACTTACAAGATGGGCGACAACCCGTCGCGTCGTACAAGGATGCAGGAATTGAACCCACAACCGAATTGTGATTGGCCTTTATCACCTACTACTAGCCTACTTGAAGTCCCCGGTTAGTAGAAACTAGTTTTATTTTCTTAAGTGGTATGATAGATGAAGTATAAGTATATTTTAGGAACCATATACGATTAATCTCACCATATATGGTGTTATGTATATTTAATAAATTTTTCTAACCTTTTGTTTGAGACAGATGGTATGACCTATCATTCTATCGCATGATCTACTAACACTTCATGAATGAAAAATTCAACTTCATTTATTTAAGAGGTGAAGTGGAAATTGTTCAAGGAATGACCAACGGTGAGATTGTACCAAAATCAATTAAGTATTTCTTCTAATTCAAATTTTTTCAACTTTAGGGTTATGATCTTGAAAACCAAAAAACGTTGTCCTAGATGGTACCTTAGATCATCACAAATTTATGGCTTTGTGATTATTGTCTTTTTCATAGCAATGTTCTTTACCACTATCCATCAGAACATGATGGTTATATTTCCCTTACATGTCCATATTTTCACCTATGTTCTCCTATGTGGAAACCCAGTGATGAGTTAATTTGGGTAACCGTTACGTTTCATACTTTAGTTTTTTAAATTAAGTTTTGGAATTTCTTTTTACGATGTGGGTTTCTATGAGAGAAGCTTACAAGTAGTAAACAATTTATAACCCTGACGAATTTTGAGGGTGAAATTCATTTTAAGGGGGTAGAATGTAGCACCCCGAGATTTTATGAGAAATATTTTGTTTAAATTTCATTGATGTCTTTTGTTGTATGCTACACCAAGATTATCTTGTGTTTTATGCAACACCGTATTAGCTTATATTATACGCAACACTTTCCTTACTTGTGTTACAGAAAAGAGCAACCTTCCGTGATAGCTTGCGTTGTACGTAATACCGAATTTCACTAAACAACGATATGTTATTAAAATATTATATAAACTAGACATTATGAATAATAATACCCACTTTTTAAAATTTTATAAATTTTATCATTCAAAATGGACTTCATATTTGGATTATAAATATCGAAATAAGCCTAGGGTGAATTTTTGGTATTTTTTTGAAAACATTCAATTTTTGATGAATAGTGAAAACACTAAGTTATTGGTTAAAACCGACTTTTTTATTTAAATAATCATTTATTTTATTTAAATTTATTTTAGGTAAAAATAGATATATAATACCTATATAAGTTCAATGTAATTAATTGAGGTCATTTTATAATAATTTTAGATATATAAAAATTTTATTGAACTTTTTACCGTCTTTTACCCACCTCCTAGGAGCATTTGCAAATTTATATAAAACCTAATTTTACCACTTCTGTGAGTTGAATTTAAAAAATAGAAGTGACACAGTTGATATTAATAAGTAAAATGTGGTTCAATGAGATGAAAATATATTTTGGTGTATAGTAACTTTTAACTTTTATTTACCACAGTTAAAAGTAAATAGGGTAATTAAGGGTAAAAATGATATTATTATTACCCTAACACTTGTCCTAATTCTATTGGATAAGTGTAATTAGACCAAAAACAACTTTAGGAAAAAAATATTACCCTTTAGGTCCACTTGAATTAGATTAGGACATTTATTATTATTTTATTTAAACAAGAGTTAAAATAGTTAAAATCAAATATTAATAACTAAAAAAATTTTAATATAGAGTTATCCAAAAGATAAATTCGTCTACAAATATTCATTAGAAAAATAAAAATATTTACTACATAATGGTATTTTATTTTTATTTTTTAGACATTAAATAATTTAATTTATTTATGACATAATGATGATGCAGTAATTACCTTATTAATGAAATATTAAAATAATTGACATTATAAATAACCAAATAAATGTAATTTGGTACTTTTTATGAATTTAAATAATTTTATAGGTTAATATAATATATTAGGGTTGGTTAGATTAATTTTTTTTAATTAATAATGCTGTAATTAATTTAGAATAAACAAAATACCGAATAGTGTCAAAATTGACATTAAATAGTTTTTAAAAAATATTATATTATTAATTGATATAGCGGTCCTAAAAATATAAGGTTCATCCAAAAAACTTATATAATAATATATATGACACAGAGTGACCAATTGGGGTTCGATTGGTAGTTTATAGTAAGTTTATTAACCATATATTGTAAGAATACAAGAAGAAACGGTAAAAGTTAAATTATTTAACATAGAGTTAAATATAAATTACAAGGTTAAAATGGAAACATAAACTTGTCTAAAACATTTTTGTTGACCTTATTTTGACCCATACACACACTAGCCTCTAAATAAGTCACTTTGGAGACATTATGAACCGAATATTAATTTATTATAAAATAATATTTTATGTTTTTCCTAAGGTGCCTGTCACCCCTCTTATAAAATTGAACTCACCCTTCTCTCTAATTAACACCTCCAAATGAATTTGGATCAGAAAAACCCTCCCCAAATACCCTCTCAATTTTCCACCCTTCATCATAGTGTCCTTACTATAGTCAGAAATCAAACATAAGGATCCCTTTTCATCAAATCAAATGGAAGAACCCGAAGAAGAGGTAAATATCTCACCACCTATTTTAAGTTCTTTTCTTCTTCCACTTCCTCCTTCTTTATTGTTTCCATCATAAAAAAATAACTCCAGTATCTTATATATACTTTGATGTTATTATAAAAATTTTACGACCATATTAGTTATTTTATCCATCCTATGAATGAAAAAGTCATCACACGTGCCTACGTACGACTTACCATCTCCACGTCCTAGTGTAGTTTTTTATTCAAACATTTTATCATTTGGATGGGTATAATAATGAGTATAAATGATATGAATAATAAACATAACATTATTATTATTCTGTATATATGATATACCATCCAATAATATACGATTTTAATATCAAAAGAATGATATTGTTTCTCATGCGTACGTACGGACTACTGTCTCCACGAATGCAATGAGATTCATTTTCCATAATTAACCATTCAAGTGTGATTATAAAGTATATATAATAAATAATCATGAAACATATTAGATAATAATTATACTGGATTTATGTACATATTTGTTTCATTTACTTAGTTCCATTTAATTCAATAAAGAAACGAAAACAGCTTTCATGCGTACGTACGGCCTACTGTCTCCATGAAAGGTGCATTTCATTCCATTTATCGATCTATCATATATATTTATATGCTGAAAATATATTATATATAAATAATTTTTTAAATTATGGAATTATTTAAATCAGTATATAAGTAATAATTTCAAGAACAACAAGTCGAAACATGTACGATAAATGAAACAATTTTACCCAAAACGTAGCTTTAACATTGAATTTACAAATGAAAGAGTAATATAAAGTCATAAGTGAATCATATATAATGTCATAAATATTATTATGGTTATGTTACAGGTTAAAAATATGTTTAAACCCACTATACAGGAGTCTCAGACACAGATAGAAGAAATTGGACATAAGGTAAGGGAAAATCTCGCAATCTCAATTTTTATCCGAGATGGTTTATACTGCGGTATTTACTGGGGCATATTTATCATCCACATCCATGTTTCCTTAATATGTAATATTATTTCTATCCCCCTAAACTTATTTAAATCCAATTTTACCTATTTGTGAGTTTTTAGTAAAATATATGAAGGGAATCTTTTGTCATTTTCATTACAAGATACTTTTTGACTTTTCAAGCCAAAGTATGAGAAGAATGCTTTTTAACTTATACGGCATGAACGGATTTTTAAGGTTTCATAAATAATTATTCACATGAATATTCCTCTACAATAATTCATGATTATATTCAACAAAAATTCTTTTCTTTTAAAATTTCATTGCATTTCATGAAGATAAAATGATTTTGAAGAAGAAAGGATATTTTCTTGAAGAATTCATTTCAAGTGTTTTATCAAAAGTATTTTCCATATAAGGTGAAATTATTTAGTATGTTTATGTTTCAAGTATAAAGTCTCTATTATTTACATGGTTTGATTTTTCTTATGATTATATGTTATCCATTTTTTTATATGGATTATGTTATGATGGTATGATGTTTATGAAACCCATTTTATTCTTTGGGTCATTATGAATGATTTATATTCTGGCACACGAAAGAATGATTTAAATATGATATGGGTGGGACCTATATCTCTATAAAATTCATTGGGTAAAGATTTATATCTCATCAGATAGACATGGCTGGAACGACAAGTTAATTTGGTTCAGTGTTACAGGACTGGAATGAGGAGTAAACTCGATTCAGTAATGGACTTTGTCCACTATGATGGTCTTGTCAGTAATGCCTTGGCTAAAATGGAAATCATATCATGTACTTAATGTTTTTCCACAATTACATGTTTTATTCCCATGATATTTTATCATAAATTATGTTCCTATATGAAATATTCCTTACGTACTTCCAAGTTTTATGTCATTTCTCAAGATTTTGAGGTTTAGATTTTATGTTCAAGTTTTTGCATTCAAATGTTTATGGATTGTTTTATGTTATCTATGTTTACCATTACTGAGCATTTTAGCTCACCCTTTTTATGTTTTCTTTTCCCCAGGATATAAGGAAAGGTTTTAGGAAAGAAAAAAGGGGAAGATCTATATGGGAGATGCTGAAGATCTTTCACCATGATTAGAAGATTATGTTCTGAGTTTCCAAAGACACTAAACTGTTTCGGTCCTTGGATTTTTGTTTTTGTTATGTATTAATTATTCCAAAAAATTAATGTAATGTCCATGTATATCAATTGTGGGTCCCTACAGTGGGTATCCTCAAGCATTCTAAGGACATAAAAATTGGGTCTTTTTTTGCCACAACTAAATGGGACAGGACTTGGTATGAAAAAAATTATTCTTATGATTACCTAGTTACATTTGGTTATAAATCATAACTTGAAACATGGTAAAATCTATAAATTTTTTAATAAGTATAAACATTATATAAATTCATTATGAATATAAACACCACCCTTTACTATATCTTACAATCCATTAATTTTTTAGGAATGTATCAACATAGTTGAAAATAAATTTTCTATTTTTTAATATCTAGAACATGAAAATGTGGTTTTTACGTTAATTATTTTTCGGGTGAAGCTGAAAATTAATAAAATTTAATCCCGAATAAAAAGAAAATGGGAAGAAAATGACTCAAAATAAGAGAAGTGGATTAAGAAAACATTATTAGATAAATATTTTCCCAGAAATCATTCTATCAAGTTTGAGTATGAATTTATTTTCCATGAAAAAAGTTTTAACGATCTATTGGTTCCTATGAGGGATACATCATGAGACTTTTATGGTACATCAATGATTCTATCATAAAAACTGAAAGTAAACCCATTAATATCTTTAATTTATTAAAAAAAAGTATCTAAAGAGTATAATTGATAAGATTATTTGGATATTATCCAAAAGTAAAAAAATGGTAACTTAAGACACTAATTATACACATGGATTTGTGGATAAGAAAAGGAGAATTTAATTTTTTCCAAATATTAACTGAAAAATATCATTTGATGAAGAATAATAAACAAGCTATATAATAAATTTTTCGTAATAAATTCTCAAGAAATCAACTCAAAGGAACTAAAAAAATACTTCATGTTTGGAAGAGAATTTTATCAAGAACGTGATTTTTAAAGAGTTGTGAAGTTGACGATTAACATAATTGATGAGGTAAATGGTTTCATTTAATGTATTTCCTATAAGAAATTGTTTCAATTTAAGAGATTTTTTGAATTATGAAAATCATTGTACTAATAAATGGGATAATGAAGAAAATAAATGTTAAAAACCACTAATACTATGGTAGAAAAGGAGATGTTATGAAATCACTACTTCCAAAGTACATTATAAAAAGAATGTGGGGAAATTTACACTTATTATCCACTCATTAATTGAAAAATTATAATTTTATTTGTGTTCGATGAATTATTTAACATTTTTCATGTTCATTATGATTATTGATTCTATACCTCAAATATTAGAGAGTATGTTATCAATGAAAAAAACCTATTTTAATATTATTGCATGCTAAATATATAGATATTATTTGATTAACATTTCAGGAAAAATATTTCTCAAAAATCAAGTTAGTATCTCCATAGTAGAATTTTATGTGCTATTAAGAATTGAAGGGCTCTAAACATAGAGCTCTTATAAATTATCAGGATAGTTTCATCAAAATAATCTCGGGATCATATATTTATGGAAGAATTATTATGAAATTCAGTTAGAATATAATTCATTGACATGATATTTGATTCTCAATAATGAATGACACTTGGATTCAATGGTTGTCTTGAAACTCAATATTGAATATATTTTATTTGTATAGGATTGTGTTGATGTATTTCCCAAATAGATGTTTTTTCACATAGATCCAAAGTTTAGTTTTTTAATTTGAATCATACCTAGTGTTATAACTACATTAAATATTATTCATCGAATTTACCATATTGAGTAGTATTAATTGAAGAAGGAAAAAAGATAAATTTTTCTAAGGGTTTCATATTACAATGAAATCTACCTTATCTTGCATCAATCATATTTATTAATAATAAGGATGGGTCAATTAATATTTATATTGATTATCACGATCTTAACAATATTTATTTCTAGAAAAATCAGCCTTTACTCTATATTAATGACTTCTTTAATGAGCATCATGGGGATCAAAACTTCTCAAAGGAGTATATTAAATATGTATACCATCATCTAAGTGTGAAAATGTAATATATACCTAATATATTCATCCATATAAGATATACACACTATGAATTCATATTTATTCCTTTAGTACTTACAAATTCATAGTTATGTTCATGGATTTAATGAATTGTATCTTTATATAATAGCAAGATAAATCTATTTTAGTCATTATTGATGATATTATAATATATTGAATGACTAAGGAATAATATTAATAGAACATAATGGTTATAAAAAATACCTTAAGAAATGAGAAATTGTAAGCCAAATTCTAGATATTTGAATCTTGGTGAAAAAGGTATCGTTTTTTGGGTCTTGTAGTCAAAAGTGAGGGTATATTTTTTTACACTTTAAAGAAAATTTTATTGAATAATGTACTAAAATATATATATAATATAGGTACGTAGTTTTCTTATATTATATTGATATAATATATTCCTTGTGATAATGTTCAAACAGTTTTTATATCCAAATAGTAGGTTAACTTGAAATGGATATAAGTTTATTGATAAAAAATAATTTAGGTTTAGATTCAAGGAGATTAGTATGTGGTCAGTCACTACACTTGAACTCATTCTACCTTAAAATATATAAGATTTTTTTGATACACAGTGATTATTAAAAGAAATTATGCATTCTATTATTATACAAAATGATAAGGTGATAGCTTATGCCTCACATAAATTAATGGACCATGAGAAAAAATACATGAAATTTGATTTACAGTTGGTAGTGGTGATTTTTTTCATTAAGTGTTTGATGGATTATATATATGTATTAAAATGTAATATATATTGATCATAGGAGATTAAATTATATATTTTCCCATAATGTGTTAAGCATATACTAAAGGTGTAGTGACCTAAACTTCTCATACATAAATAATACATCTTAATAGATAAATATTCATTTCATTACATAACAAGCAACTCTAGAATCCTTTTTTCTAGTTTCTTTAGAAACTTGGATGGACGAAGAAATTTTCCAAAAGTTATCTATGTCATCTCCCACTATGTTCTTCATAACTAAAACCCTTCTTAGACATATCATAAAAAATACCTTTCATCATCACCTATGGAAAGGAAACAAAAAAAGGTTAGCTAAGATTCTTAGTAAGGTTAAACAAGGTAGATATCAATATATCATGAGAATAAGTGTTTTATGACATGAGAATAACATTTGAAAACTATAGTGACCGGAGCCTTCTACACATATTATTACATTATTTTAAGCATAATTATTCATGAAATTGAAACCAAGGATCGAAAATTCAAGTTCCTTTGGAATACTATATACATAATTAGAAAACATGAAACTGGAAAAAAGAATCTTTTTATTCATATACATAATTAGTTCCCAACTCCCTTTGAGATTCTATAACTAAATAGAATAACTAGGTAAATACAAAGAAAAAGGGATTAGATAAATAGCACACTAAGGGAATAAACATGGAAATAATTAGTAACACTTGTTTTTTAAGGAATAACATGATAAAATAAAATTCATGGATCATGAATAAACATATGGAAACATAACATATAGAACATAGAATCCTATGATCAAGGAAATATTAGAATGTGGAAGAAATAAATAACATTGAATAAACATTAGTTAAAGGTAACTACCAATACTACATCACATGGTGGAAAATTCCCATAATCGATTAGGATTACTCCTTAATCTCACACATGATGTTTTAGGAGACAAAAAATTACCCAATTAATTTGATAACTATTTGGATGCACCCATCATAATGGGTTCATGCACCTATTTTCCACAGAAAGAATCGAACATATAGAATAAACATAAGGGTTTCCCATGGAAAGAAATTTATTTAGAAATCATGTCACAAGGCCTTACCGAACGGTGTATAATAATGTTATCCATGAAATAAGGGACTAAATCCTTATTTGAAATTAATAAAAGAAAAATAGGTATATATTATGGTAAATTGTAAAGGTCATTTCCCTCCCAATATGTTTCTTTTCTAGTTTCAGTGTTTATAGGTGTTCGGGGGCGGTTTTATGAGTTTTTAGTTGAGGCTGCAGGTGCATCAGAGTTAGTACAAGAAATACACACCATATGAATGAATTACATGATGTTTAATGGTGGTTCAAGACTTTTGTATTCCTAGGGTCCTTTTATTTTACATGGATAAGGGGTATCCCATGAAAAGGGTAAACATCATGTACTTGGGATTCATAAAATTTAATAAATTCAGGTGTTAAATCCTTCTAGGTGATGCATATTTATGAGAAAGTGAAAATTTTGAAAACAAAGGGATTACACATCTTGTAATAGTTAAAGGATGTATAACCTATGAGATCTTGGGTTTTAGGTTCTGTTTCAGCTGAATTTTCATTCATTTGATCATACCATCTTCCTATATCATTATAGAAAAAACATGTGCACCTTGAAGAGTCCATCAAGCCCTCCTTCCTCCCTCTTTGATCCAATGGTTATTGTGGTTCTTTGTTGGTAATTTTTAATAATCCTTTATTTATTTTTAGTTAGTTTCCTTTTTTTCTTCTTCTGAGGATTCACTACGATGATATTTTTTGGGTTGGGGTGTGTATTGGGTTTCATTTTTATGTTAGTTGGGCGTCGGGTAGATAGATCCATTGTTACCCATGTGCGGTTGTGGTTTCTATAAGTCATTTTTCACCTTATAGTGTGTAATGAGTTTAAAAGATTCATTTAGGTAAAAATACCTCATTTTTATTTATTATGTATCATGCATGATGGGTTTACTCCTTTCAATTTATGGTTTTTATATGGATTAATCGATGATAATGATTTTGTTAAATTTAAATTTAAGGGTAAAAGGGGTTTTATTTTCATGCTTCTACAGTTTTTTTATTATTGTGATATTGTTCATTATATGGGATTGATGCACCACTAAAAATTTTGGTCGTTGGGGTATTTTTATGTTGGATGATATGTGTTGTGACTTCTATTACTATAGTAAATATTTTGATAAAAACCTAAAAATGAAAATTTAATAACCAATTATACTAGGTAAATAAAGAGGTTTCCCATTGATTATTTCTTCTATGATAATTCTCTTAAGGTAAAGTGGAATGTGATAAAATCCCCTTTATAAATATATAAATTAATCTTGATGTATTTTGATGTGTGATTTTTCCTATGGGATAGTGATTTGTGGTTGGGGAATATGGGTTTCAATTTTAGTTGGTTGTGATTTTGGAGGGTTGAGGTGGTTTGTTGTCCATACTTTTGGGGTGGTGAGATGGTTTGTTGGTTGTGATTTTGGGGAAGTGTGGTTGTTCTTGGCCATGATATTAGATAGGTGACGTGGTTTGTTGGATGTTATATTGGTGTGGTGAGGTGGTTTTCTTTGTAGTCAGTTTGGGGTAGTGAGGTGGTGGTTTATTTGTGTTAGATGCTTGAGTAGTGACTGAATAATTAATTGGTTATTAAAAATTTAAATGGATGGGGTTCAGTTAATGCGATGTCAATGCCTACTAAAAAAATAAATGATGTGACGTGTGGTTTAATTTGTATGGTATTAAATACTAAAATGTATATGATGGACAATGATAATTAGTTGGTCATTTTAAATGGGGCTTATGGCTTGTTGTGTGGTGTTATGTATTTAGAGATGGAAAAAAACTGATGTCATTGTTGGTCGGTCAGAGTTTAGTTTGGACCCATAGGTAGGGAATGTCCATGACTATATGTATATACTTGTATATTCTTTATTATTTATATACTTACCCCACACACATCAAGAACTATATGTCGACTCCCACATAGTTATGCAGGTGGTGTTTTCTAGAAATCTATTGATGATGATAGATGACTGGTGGCTTATCTTTCCGACTCTATCTTTTAGGTGAGGCAGGTATTTCATATGTAATGATGGATAGAGATATCTTAGTGTGGTAGATGGTAGCTATGATAGCCCAGGTGTTTCAGGTGATATGTGACATAGCCAAGATGTTAGTGGGTGGGAAGAGGTGGCATATATAGGAGGTCATGCAAGGTAGGAGTATGGAATGATGTTTATGTCCTTCATGTTCATGATACCCTACTTCTCTAGTTATTGTTTTGGTTATGTTGTCGACTAGGTGTTTTCAGGCTAGATATGATTTGTTCGGGCTTGTAGGAATGTGATCCTAGTTGTTTGTGGGATTGGTGTAATGTGATCCTTCTTGTAGGGCGGTGTGGTATACATAAGATATGAGAGAACCATGATGTATGATGTTGGGATGTGAGAGTGGTATACTAGTGGTCAATCCTTGCTGGGTACACTTATCGATATGCTTCTTGTTATATTTTATTTCATGGATTGTGTTGTTGCGTGAGTGTTCCTTGGTGTGGTTGGGTGGTTTGTTGAACTATTTACAAGTTTTTTGTTCTTTTATTTTCTCATGATTTCATTAGTATGTTTCTTTCACATGTTAATGGGAGACATTTTTTTCTTATAGAGTATATGTGTATTCTCACCCTAGGTATATAATTATTTTCAGGTTTCCATGGTGATTTTGGGGACCATTCTGGACATTACTAGCTTGGATCATGGATAGTTGTTATGTCTCTAATTTATCTTTTTTGGTATTTAAATTGGATACTTTTATCTTTATAGTTTTTACTTACACGTTCTTGTGGGATGGTTTTGAAATTCATTTACATTATGTTACTCTATTTCGTATTGATGATTTATCTTATCTCCTAATCCTACATTATTATAGAGGTTAATGACTCCCATTTCATGAGATTTAAATACCCTCAGTACTATTCACTAACTTGGGGGCCTACTGGTGGTGGGATTTAGGGGAAATTATCTCTCTCCCCTCATTAAAGAATCTTTGGAGGGAGGGGCCATGAAAGAGTGATATTAGAGGTGATACTTGAGAGATTGGATGAATTTTGACATTAGGTAGAGTGAGGGTTTTATAAGATGGTATGGGAGTAGTTCTAGTGGACCATGGTGTATGACATGGTCTAAGGAGATTGGCTAGGAAATAATATTTTACCCCCCCCCCCCCCCAGTGATCCAGTGCATGGTCTCTAAGTTATTTAATAACAAAGTTATGTACACACATTTCTAGGGTATAAACCAAGGAGAGGTACATTAATGATTATTATTTCTGTTCTTGTTTGAATATCGTTTATTTTGGAATATTAAAATGAATAATTTTACTTCAAATAGACCTAAAAAATTATATACTAACAAGATTAAGAAGTTGTTGTTTGTTGTATTTCTTAGCTATAAATCATATTCATCATCTGTATGTGACTCGGGCAGTTGAGTTTTAGAAGGTTAATCTGTTTGATCATCATAGGTTTGATCTAGCATAGAAGGATGATTTTTAGAAGAGGTCTTTATGTGATTTCCATCTATAGGATTTGGGTAAAAACGAGGGTAGTGTTTCAGATGTGGAGAAAGTGAGATGGATAGAGGATCTTGAGATCAATATCAGTTTTAGATGAGCCCCTACATAGTACTGAGTCCCATTGGTTGTTAGTAATATATGGGGAACTGCACATCGGTAGTGGAAACTATATTTTTGAGAGAGAAAGGATTCAAATGTTTCATGGGTTAATTTTCTGATAGATATTTGTAACAATTTTCTTTCATCGAACATGAAATCAGTGAAGTAGATGGAGCTTATTTCTCTCTAGAAAGGGAGTATGTCAATAGGAGAGCTGGGAATCAAGTTTAAGGATGCTGTACATTTTTCTCTAGATCTATTTGCATATGATAAGTCTTGTGTGATATGTATTGAAGAGGAACTCTATCATCTTATCCTATTTTCAATTACATGTTTTACATTTCAATCATATCTTGAGGTTCAAAAGTAGATTGGGTTATCGAACAGATGCACACATTGGGAGGTATACTTTGAGAGGGTAAACATTATTGTTCCTTGAGAATAAGAGTTGTCAGTGGAAGGCCTTGGGTACTAGGACCTTTACAGTTTTTACCAGAAGGGATTCGACCTCAGCAGTTCTTTTCTGGCCTTCTAGGGGCCAATGGTTTCTGTTCTTTCCTTCGAGGAATTTTTCAAGTGGGTTTTGGTTTTTGGGTTTTATAGCCATTAAGGGAACTAGTTTCAATTGTTTCCACATTCTCAATTTTGTGGTCATGGACATGTTCAATTCCAGCCTCATTATTAGTTGCTAGTGAGACAACTTTTGAAGTAGGGGTAGCACCATTTTTCTCCACTGATAGAATATAGAGTAGGAATTGGTTGGCCTTATGATATTCCTCATGTTTAGGTACCTCGACCTGAGTGTGGTTTTGGAGGTTTATTTAATCATATAGTAGAAGTAGTTAGTTATGGTTAGTATCATGTAGTGTATGTGGTAATTCTAGAGGGTCTAGAGATCAATAGAGGTACGATCATATTTTTGGTATTGTTCTTTGTTCCTCGTTCGATTCAAGATCTTCGCATTCCTATGTTGAATTCAATATATCCATATCTCTAGGAATATACATAAAGAGTATTTTTATACCCGTGGTTTTGACTACACTGTTCAAAGGATAGAACATCCTGTTTGATCTGTTCCTGGGTTGTAGACTGATGATGGGGTCACATCAGTCTAGTGGGGATCTTTTCCTTCTTCAGATGTAGCCATATGATGTCTTACATAGCATGAAATAGTTTTACTACCTACATTACATTATCAACTATATTTGGACAAGTTTCATGTTCTCATTTTTTGGTGGCCAGAGTTAGGTTTTAATTAGAGATAATGGTTGTAAGGTAGGTAGTCAGTGTGTGAATCCCCTTATTTCTTTTTTGTCTGAGTGGTTAGTGTATTATTTGGATATAGAGATAGTAGAGGTCCCTCAGGTCATTGGGGAGTTACTAGTGTAACACCCCGACCCCTCTAGGCTGGAGCCGGTGCATTACATGTGATATTGGAATGGTTACAGGGAATAAAAATCCTAAAGGAACGATCAGTTTAGTTGTCTTGAAGAATCTAGATACATATATGTAACTCAAATTACATTGAAGAAAGGTTACAAGGTACAATACATAACAAAACTGAAATGTGCCACAACATGAAATCACTAAATGATCACCTCTTCATCACTTATTGATGAAAAACAATGAAAGGGGTGATCTCAAATGCTCAGTAAGGGTTACAAATAGTGCAAGCATGAGTACAATAATAAGCGAATCACAATCAATCTGACATAATCAATATATCATAGTGAATATATGAAAAACTAATGCCTTTAATAAACTAATAATGAAACTTCATCAACAGATTTTTTCATATTGAAAACTGCATGTATAATAATAATAACTGATAATGAATAAATATAATGCTTATTAATTAGATATCATGTATCTGGCCCATGAAACCAAATTACCATAAAAACTGTTTAGTTCTAAGGGTAGAAATCCGTCTGATTTTTGGAAACAAACACGAAGGGTTTGTCGCCAACTGATTTGTCTCATGAGACCTACTGATGCATCAAGGGGATATAGAGTGCCCCACCCTCCACTGAATGTCCAAACCATTATTTATAAATTGATTCAATACAAGAGAAATATGCCTTTTCAATATCTTTATAGATTAGAGTATACAGATAGATCAATATTTCCATAACTAAAAAACATTCCAAATAAACACTGTATGTAAAATGGTATACTGTTTAGACAAAAAACATATCCATGAAATGGGATTATAGATATTTAATATTAATATAATTTCAAATTGATCTCAAATTGTAAGTAGGTACACCACATAAGGATTATTAGGTGCACCATACAAAGTTAGTCACAACCAAATAGAAGTTGATACAAAGTCTCTTACCACAATATAATCAGTAGAATCATATGACCAGAATGTAATGAACATCAAATGAATCATTGAATAACATGAATATAAATATAATCATGTTATTTTATATCAAATGGAATTACACTTATACCACATATATGAAATAAGTGGAAAACAATGAAAATCTCATAGAAATGAAAGTGAGATGAGAAACCCCTTACAAACATTTTGGCATGGTAACGAGTGTTCTTGCGAGGGATTAATGACTGGTAAAATTTTATCCCATTATTTATATATCATAGGGGAAGTATAGGTCAGGTGATAAAATTTACCCCATAATTAGGTATTAAAAATAAAAGAGCAAAACAATGGGAGATTCTTGAACAAAAGTGAGAGAGAGGGTCCCTAACAAATATTTTTTCATTAGAATGATGTTAAATGAATGAAATATTTATGGGTGACATATAAAAATCCAACAAATATAGGTGGGTATACAGTATAAAACAATCATAGGTTATTCACACATATTATTGGAACAATGTAACCAATGAAATAGATTTTTAACTCAATGATTGAAAATTAAGTTAAGCAATCCCTTTCAAATATTGTGTCATTAGTGTGATGATAAATCGATGAAATATTTGTGTGTGACAAATAAAAATCCAAAAAATATAAGTGGATATATAGTATGAAAAAATAAGATTCCATTCACACATATTCTTGGAAATAAAAAACCAATTACATAGATGTGTAACTCAATAAATGGAAATTGAGTTAAGATATACCTTACCTTATGCTCGAATGTGTTCTTGATTGTTCCTAACGACCTGAATAATCAAATTGAAATTCATTAATTAATATTTCCAGAACCTAATAAACATTTAATTGATATGGTATAACCTTATTAAGTTCATTAATGGAAGTTTTTATGGGTTTAATAGATTCAATTTAATTGTTTTGGAAGCATTTTCTTACATGGTTTCATGATTTGTTTACTTGTATTCATGAATGAAAGTTGGTTTGAAATGTGGATAAACACCCAAAATTGTTAACATAAATTATTAGTGACATTAAATAGATATAAATTATCTTATAATGATTCTGGTTATATACCATGAGTATGACTCATTCGATGAGTTAAAAATAAACGCTTGAATTTGGCTTGGCAGTTTTGTGCTCAATAAAATTGTTTTGTATTATTATTCCATATTATGTACGTGTAAAGATTCCAAAACATTAAAAAAGATAAAATGAATATATTATGACCTATTTTAACCATATATATGGTTTCATGACCATTAATGAATGAACGATTTAAGAATGAAACTTCATCGTCCACGAAGGTTATAAATTTGAACCTCATGGATGTTGATTTCATTTATAAAAATAAAAGGGAGGGAGTAAGAATATTGATGGTGTTTCTTCCATTAACATTATATAAATCCAGTATATAGATGATAAAAGAGTTATCATGATCATTTGGATATAGTAGGTTAGGAGAGGATAACAAATGAAGATAAATTCAAATGAAACTAAAAGAAAAGAAAGGTGTTTTACCTCTTGAAATAACATCCTCGAGAACCTCTTTATGGGAAAGAATTTTGGTCTTTTGGAATGATGAAGATCTTACTGGTCATGGGTAGTTACTAGAGAAGGGTATTTTTTTAGAACATTGAGGAGCTTCGAGGCTTAGAGGAGTGAAGAGAAGAGGGAGTGGTGAAGGGTTTTGATAGTGGACGAGAGGGTTAAATTTTGAATATTTAATTCATTATTTTATTATTTCCCTCAAGACAACCAATAGTGTTGTTTTAGGTGACCCCTAATAGTAGTAAGTGCATGTGATTTTGAACAAAGAGACCTTACATCACTTATTATATCATAAATAGCGTATTTAACAGATAATTTGTATATACGGTATTTTATTGAATTTCACTATTCATCAAAAATTCTAGAATTTCAGAAAAATCCCAAAAATTTACCCTAACCATTTATCAATGTGTATAATTCAAAAATTAACAACATTTTTCGAAATCAATTTTAAAAAATATTATTAATTTAATTTTTAAATAAGGTCATTGTTAATTCAAAAAAAATTATCTTAAAGGTGTAATTAGTTTTATTTACCATTTAAAAACTAATTAAGATATCATTATCTTGTTTCCTTATAAAAATAAAATAATATTATTATTTATTATTCATAAGGGTCATATTACTATTCATAAGGGTATGTTACTATTCACCAAAAATCAAATTTTTTCTATCAGACTCCAAATGACTTACTAATCACAACTCTAGATGACCATTTTTTTTAAATTAAAAACATAGAAGTGGAAAATTTAAATTTAATGGCTAGGTTTTGAATTTCTACAAAATAACCTAGTGTTTTTTCATAAAAACATTGTGATGAATAGAATATATTTAAGAGAAACATACCTTAAAAAGTTTAGGTTGTTACATTATTCCCTCCTTCGAAAAATTTCAACCTCACAATTAATTTCATAACCACAAAAGAAAGCTCTCTGATTTTCTTACCACTTCTCCCCTTGTAGAGGGTCCTCAGGTACGTTCAGTGGAAAACCCAAATTGATGCTCAACCCCTCTAGTTATATGACCAAGACACATCTCGGACAGAAGGGGTTCAAGTCTTGCATCGAACACTCGAGCTTCTAGAGGGAGGCTCGAACAGTAGAAAGTTTGGAAATGTCTGAATGCACCAACACATGAAGAAATCATTGAACTATGTTTTGACTGAGTAAATCTAAGTCATAAACATTTTTGTAGAGGCTAAAACTGAGGAGTTGGAACATCTAGGCCACACAAATGTTTCACTCCAAAGTAGCCTCTTGAAAACATAACATGGTCGTGTAGTTCCAGCCTAGGGTGAAACATAGAAAAAGCACTTCGTGGTATTTTACTCTTTCCCTATACTCGGCCAATTGTTCCATGGCTATGCGGTAGTAAATGGAAGCATTACCTTGATAGGTGTGCGGAATTTATGGACTATTTGTCGCATCATATAGTTGTTTATATGTTTTTTGCAATTTTGTGAGAGGTAGGTACTCCTCTTCACAGTTTTTGATCGCAATAATCTCTAGTACCTCCCTAGTAAGAGATAACATATGGGTTTGTCCTTCCAACTAAAAATTAAGAAAACATTTCTCTTATTATTGTTTAAGTAAATTTTTCATTATTGAATTCTAGTTTCCAGAGTTATCCACACAAAATCCTCTTAGAAAAATTTACATTAAACTCCCTCATAATGGCTTGTAAAGAAAATGTGAATTATCCTAAGAATATCCCCTCGGAGTGTCATAACCAAGAGTGTATCAAGTCTTGTTGTCATGTATTAGTTCTTGTTATACTCTAGCTCAAAGTGGTGTTTTCGGGTTTTTCCCCTAGATACTTCTATGATAGAGCTACCTCTACCAGCTAGTATCTAGATAGGGATTCATTTTTTTAAATATCCACATAATCTATTCCTTACCAAAATACCAGGACATTCTTGTATGTTTATCCTCAAAATCTTATCTTAGATATTCTTCCCTAATCTATGTTTTCTAAATATAGTTCTTATGTTACTTATTAAACGTTCTCTAATACCAACTGTAACACCCCTACCCCTCTAGGTTGGATCTGGTGCATTACTTGTGGTATTGATATGGTTAGAAGAAATGAAAATCCTGAAGGAACGATCAGTTTAGTAGTCTTGAAGAAACTAGATACATAGATGTAACACAAATTACATTTAAGAAAAGTTATAAGGTACAATACATAACAATACTAAAATCTGTAACCACATGAACTCAATAAATGATCACCTCTTCATCACCTGTTGATAGAAAAAAAATGAAAGGGGTGATCTCAAATGCTCAGTAAGGGTTACAAATAGCAGAAGCATGAGTACAATAATAAGCGAGTCACAATCAATCTGACATAATCAATATGGCATGGTGAATATATGATTAACTAATTCCATTAATAAACTGAGAATGAAACCGCATCCATAGATTTTGTCATATTGAAAACCTCATGGATAATAATAATAACTGATTATTAATAAAGAGAATTCTTATTAATTGAATGTCATGTATCTGGCACATGAAACCATAATACTGTAAACACAGTTTAGTTATATGGGTAGAAACCCGTCTGATTTTTAGAAAACAACTCAAAGGGTTTGTCGCCAATAGATTTATCTCATGAGACTTACCGATACATCGAGGGAATATAGAGGGAACCACCCACCACTACATGTACAAATCATTCTTTATATATTGATTCAATACAATAGCAATATGCCTTTTCAATATTCGTATAGAGTAAAGTATACAGATTCATCAATATTTCCTTAAATAAAATAACTTTCGAAATAAATATCGTATGTAAAATGGTATACTATTTAGACCAAAAACATATCCATGATATGAGATTATGGATATATAATATAAATATAATTTTAAAATGATCTCAAATGGGCAGTAGGTATATCACATAGAGATTATTTGGAACACCACACAAATTTAGTCACAACCAAATAGAAGTTGATACAAAGTATCTTACCACAATGTAATCAGTCGAATCATATAACTAGAACGTAATGAACATCAAATGAATCATTAAATAACATAAATATAAAGAGAATCATTTTATTTTATATCAAATGGAAGTACACTTATATGACATATATCAAATAAGTGATGAATAATGAAAATCTCACAGAAATGTAAGTGAGATGAGAAACCCCTTACAAACATTTCGGCATGGTAACGAGTGTTCTTGAGAGGCCTTAATGAGAGGTAAAAGTTTATCCCATTATTTATATATCATAAGGTTAATATGGGTCAGGTGATAAAATATACCCCATCATTAGGTATTAAAAATAAAAAGAGCACAACATAGGGGAGATTCTTGAACAAAAGTGAGAGAGAGGATCCCTTGAAAATATTGTGTCATTAGAATGATGATAAATCAATGAAATATTTATGCTTGAAAAATAAAAATCCAAAAAATATAATTGGATATAGATTATAAAACAATAATAGTTTATTCACACAAATTCATGTAACAATGTAACCAATGAAATAGATGTTTAACTCAAAGAATGAAAATTGAGTTAAGCAATACCTTACAAATATTATGTCATTAGTGTGACGATAAATCATGGAAATATTTATGAGTGACAAATAAAAATCAACAAAATATAAGTGGATATATAGTGTGAAACAATAATAGTATATTCATGCATATTCTTGGAAATACAAAACCAATGGCATAGATGTGTAACTCAATAAATGGAAATTGAGTTAAGATATCCCTTACCATATGCTCCAAGGTGTTCTTGATTATTCTTAATGAACTGAGTAATCAAATTTAGATTCATTAATTAATAATTACATAACATAATCAACATTTAATTGATATGGTATAACCTTATTAAGTTCATTAATGGCCTTTTTTTGGGTTTAAGAGATTCCATTTTACTGTTTTGGAAGAATTTTCTTACTTGGTTTAATGATTTGTTTACTTGTATTCATGAATAGATATTGGTTTGAAATGTGATTAAACATAAAAAAATTTTCATATAAATTATCAGTGACATTAAAGAGATATAAATGATCTTATAATTATTCTTTTTATATACCATGAGGATGGCTCATTCGATGAGTTAAAAATAAACGCTTGAATTTGGCTTGGGAGTTTTGTGCTCAATAAACTTGTTTTGTATTATTATTCCATATTATGTACGTGTAAATATTAAAAAACATTAATAAAGTTAAAATACATATACTATGACTTGTTTCAACCATAAATATGGTTTCATGACCAGTAATGAAGGAACTATTTAAGAATGAAACTCCGTCGTCCACGAATGTTATAAATTGGAACCTCATGGACGTTGATTTCATTTATAAAAATAAAAGGAAGGTAATAAGAATATTGATGATGGTTCTTCCATTCACATGATATAAATCCAGTATATAGATGACACTGGAGTTATCATGGTCATTTGGACAGATGAGGTGATGATAGGATAACAAATGAATATAAATTCAAATTAAACTAAAAGAATAGAAAGGTGGTTTACCTCTTGAAATAACTTCCTCGAGAACCTCCTTAAGGGAAGGTATTTTATTCTTTTGTAAAGATAAAGAGCTTCACGGTCATTGGGAGTGACTAGGTAAGCTTATATGGTCATAAAATTGAGGATATTCAAGGCTTAGAGGATTTAAGAGAAGAGGAAGTGGTGAGGGGTTTTTATAGTGGAGGAGAGGGGTAAATTTTAAATATTTAATTCATTATTTTATTATTTCCTTCAATACAACAAATAGTGTTGTTTCATGTGACCCCTAATAGTAATAATTGCATGTGAGTTTGAACCAAGTGGCCTTAAATCACTTAGTATTTCATAAATAATGTATTTAACTGATAATTTGTATATATGGTATTTTATCATATTTCACTATTTATAAAAAAATCTAGAATTTTAGAAAAAATCAAAAAATTTACCTTAACCATTTTTTGATGGATAGAATTAAAAAATGAACTCCATTTTTAAAAATTAATTTTCTAAATATTATTAATTTAATTTTTAAATACTGTAATAGTTAATTCAAAAAATAACAATCTTGAAGGTGCAATTAGTTTTATTTCTCATTTAAATAATAATTAAGATCTCATTATCTTATAGACTTAAGTAAATAAAATAATAATATTATTTACTATTCATAGGTGTTATATTACTATTCTTAAGGGTATTTTACTATTCACCAAAAATCAAGTTTGTTCTACCAGACTCCAAATAACTTACTGATCACAACTCTAGATGACCATTTTTTGAAATTCAAAACATAGAAGTGGAAAATTTATGTTTAATGGATAGGTTTCGACTATATCCTAAATAGCCTAGCGTTGTTTCAAAGGAACACAATGATTAATATAATTTATTTAAGATAGACATACCATAAAATGTTTGGGGTGTTATAACTAGACTATTTTCTTATGTAGTTTTTAATGCTACCATCTCGATCTGATGTTTAGTTTTGGATAGACTTACAGTCTTGTGGATCCTGGATTTCAATGGATCATTATCAGATAGAACCTTATTAGTTGTGGGGGTTAAGGATTCAAATATATTATCTAGTATATAAAGTTTTTATCTAGACTAGAGTGTCAATGTGGGGTGCTCTAATATTTTTCTCTAAAAAGGATGATAATAATATGAGGTTATTTATAGACTACTGGAGGTTGAATCATGTGATTGTCAAGAACCATTGTAATGACCAAATTCTTAATTAATATAATTTCCCATCTTATTATTATGTAACATCAGGAACCACATTTCCACATCACGCTTCAATGAACTACTAAATTCTATGTGACCTTTGGAAATAATTTTGTCACTTTGGTGATTTGAATTTCAAAAATCTAATATACCCAATTGTGATCAGAAAGCTGTTTGGAGTCATATAGGAAAAACATAATTTTTTGTGAATAGTAACATACCCTTATGAATAGTAATATAATCCTTATGAGTATTTAATCGGCCAAGTGAACTGGAACCTTACCAATGATGGTATAAATCAAATTTATTCATCCTTTAGGTGATAATATGATAAAATTATATTATAGTGTTGGTATATTGGTATGTCATGAATATTTAGTGATTTAGTTAATAGTTTATAATAAAATATATTTTCATAAAATCCATTAATAAGCAATTTTTTTGATGTATTATTACAATATGATAATTATATGAGACCCTAATTAATTTTTCAAAGTATTAGAAAAAACAATTTTAATTTTAAAATTTGTATTTTTCAAGATAGTTATGATTTTTAATTAAAAGTTAAATTAATCATATTTATAAAATTATTTTCATTAAATGGAGTTAATTTTTTTTTCTACATGTCGGAAAATGGTTAGGGTGAATTTTTTGTATTTTTCTGATATACTTGAATTTTTGGTGAATAGTTAAATTCGATAATTTACAAATAAATGAATTTCTGCATCACGCATGATTCATTGATGATTAAAATGGACATTAGTTAGAAATTACCTACCCTATTTACTATATTTATTAATTTAATAATAACTATTTCTTCTATTTTGGTGAAATAAAAAATTAATGATTAAAATACTAAGAAACCCCCCCTCCCTCCACTATAAATATCACCCCTCACAACCTCATTTCCTCACACCTCTCAAGATTCAAGATATATCCAAATTCTACCCAAATATATTTCCTAGACCCTATCCCATTTCCATGAGCACTTGGTCTCATAAAAAGAAAAAACCTAGGTTTCTTGAGTAGGATCTCAAGAGGATAATTCAAGAGGTAATTACTCTCTCTATTCTTCTAATTTCCTTTTAAAGTTGCTTTCTTTTCTTCTATTATACTCAAATTATCTTATCCAAATGCCATTATAACTCTATTATTATTTATATATTGGTAAGATATCATTTTAATGTAATATTATTAATTGAAATATTCTCTCTCAATCTCTCATTAAAATGAAATCATTGCCTATGACGTATCAATTTACCATCATCATGGGCGATACAGCTTCACTTTCCATCAACTCCATCAAGGCTGTCAATAAAACCATTAAATGGTTTAATTTTTTTAATATTTATTTTGTAACCATGTTTATGTTTTATAAATAAATTTATACAAAATGCTAAATGATAAAACAAAATGTGTCCATTTTGATCCAAAAACCACCCAAATTAAACTAAGATAATCATCATAAAATATAATCAAATTATTCATCCTCATGGTATATAACCAATTTCATAATAAGATCATTAAAACTCATTTATGTTCATTAATTACATTTAATAGCAATTTTTTATGTTTATCCATGTTCTACATGAACTTCCATTTATGTGTACAAGTGAACTGTTCCTGAAAACAAAGAAAAAGAACACTCCCGAACAATGAATTTAAAACTTATTACTCATCCAAATGCTCTTAAAAGAACTTATTGAGACCATAATAAACCATATTAATGTATAAAATTTTTTAATTTGTAAATTAATGAATATAATGTCATAATACTTGACATTAAAGTGAATAAATCATTCAGATATAAGGAAAGGGGAATTCTCAGACCCAAATTTATTTCTTCGGGTTATGACTCTTTCACTCCATTTTCAGTAAGGGTTTTCTTTAGAAATATTTTATTCATAATTATCTTACCTTTTCTTGGAAATACATGTTCCCACTAAAGTTTATTTCAAACATAGTTTTTTCCAAATGAACTCTTCTTTCGAAAACACACCCTTTACTTCTCACTCATTGTTAATGGTCCTTGCCTCAAGTATGTTATTACATCCTTCATTTGGGTAGCCAACGTTTATTAATGTATAATTTAATAATTTAAACCCATTCCTTTCCATGGGTTGTTTTATTTTCAATATTGATATATGTTCTATTTGTCATGAATGATAATGTAAATGTTGGGATATGACGGGTTAACCCAAAATTATATAGAGCTCTAATGGATTGGGTAATGTGAAAAACCTCATGAGTAAAGTGAAGTATGCATGAACATGAAGCTATTTTTATCAAAAATATGTGTTTTAGTAGACCACTAAGACATGATGATACATTTTTATGCATTTCCAAATTCCAAGTCTTTTCTTAATGCTTCGTCTCATGATTATGATCCAATTCCTATGTTATGATGACAATGATTAAGATAATCCCATATTATAGTGTTTTATGTTATTATATATTCTCTTACTAAGATTTACTCTCCCTTTTTTATGTATATCCTCAGGTGACTACTTGTACTAAAGAGAATTCAAAATCCAATAAAAATCTATAGAAGAAGGAATTAAATAATCATTTTGTGTTGTAAAAGTTGTACATGGTCCATGTTTTCCCTAAACACTAAACCTTTGGATCCTCATGGTGCAATGTTTTTATATTATTTATCATTAAAATTATGTAAAAGTAATTTATGAAAATTAGGGTCTCTGTAGTTGGTATAATAGGATGGATTAGTTATTTTGGGAATTAGGATTAGAGAACCTTAATTAAAATATCTAGTATGAGACTAAGTATCTATAAGTATATGGGAAGCATTAATAAACATCAGGATCGCATAAGATATTATTTTAGTGTCAATTTCATGATAGAATAAATTATTCGTGACTTATTAATTTTGTTGTGTTCAAACCTTTTATATTTTAGAAAATGGTGGGAACTAGGAGAAACTAGGCCAATAACCCATGCGAGTGATTATGAAGTGATTTCCCAAAAAACAACCCCAATTCATTGGTAGGTGTAGCTAAAAACATCATCGTGATTATTACATGGATGTATTAGGTTATGAATAACAACCTAATTAATTTGGAGCATCCTTCTTCACCTAATAGTTAGAAACAAGATTTTTAGTGTTTTATGCAGCCATAACCACCGACGTTAAGTGGATATTCTGATCGACTGGTTTTGGAATAGTTTCTCAACTCAATGGAGAATATATTTTCTATTCCTCACTATTCTGAGAGAGAGAATGTGAATCTTTCCATTTATCATCTCAATGTAGAGTTCGATCGGTGGTGGGATCTGATTAAGAACACCAATCTGGGAGACTAAGTTTAATATATTGAGTGTGAAGACATTAAGATAATGTTTCTAAATAAGTATTTCTCATGAAATATTTATAGGAATATATAGAGATAATTTAAAGAGATAAAGCAAAAAAATATGGAGAATCTATTATTTCCAACGAAGAAAATTTCAGAAGGATTGAAAGGTATGATTCATGTTTTGTTATCAACAATGATAGAAAAATTGATAGATTCATTAGTAGATTATAACTAAACCTTACAAAGGAACTTTTTATTCAATACTTTGGGAGTTATAAAGAAGTTTTTCTATGTGCTCTCAAAGTGGAGGAGTTTAGATAATGGTCCCATTGCTTTGGTGATAAGAAACGAATAACGGAGTATCATGATGGGGGATCTAATGATAATGGGGTTAAGAAAACTCAACTACTCACATGTCAAAAATATGGGTAGAAGAATCATGAAAACTACCTCAAAGGATCGGAGAAATGATTCAAGTATGGGAGAGAAGGCCACCAAGATCTAGAGTGTCGAAAAGACGTGAGAAAGAAGGAGAATGTGAGGGAGGCAAGGAGAGTATCACCCATGGTCTAATACTACAGTTGTGGGGAGCAAGGGAACAATGTAACAAAAGTTCCCAAAACCATGAGTCCTTGAGGGTAATCAATGTTAGCGGCCACCAAATCCAAAGGAACAATGGAAGGCTTATGCCATCACTATTATAGAGGTTGGACCAGAAAATGAAGTCATACACGGTACACTTTTTATTCCCTAAAGAATGGAAAAGGTGTTATTTGATTCTAGTTCTACACATTTTCTTGTATCATTCATGTTTTCTAGGACTATAGAATTGATGACCTGAAACTTTGAAGTAGATATATCTATAAAAACACCATGTGGTGGAATCCTTACAACAAAAGTGTTTTACTCTACTCCTATTGGTGTATGTGGAATTATTCTTCCAATGAATATCATGATACTTACCTTCGTGGAATTGGATGATATAATGGGAATCTATTGGATCTCGTTATATAGATCACATATCAACTATTAGGAAAAGGAAATATCATTTCATATTCTAAACCATCCTATGATCCTTTAATAATTCAAGGAATATCATGAATCTCCTTTGACAAATCAGTCAATGGGGTGTGTGGTGATTCCTTGTGAATAGTCATACCTCACTCAAATGGTTGAGTCAATGGAATTTATCCACCTAGGAGAAATTATAATCATGAGGGAATAAAGTGATACATTTCTTGAAGAGTTACCCAAACTTACATCGGATCCGGAGGTAGAGTTCTCAATAGAACTCCTACTAGGAGCTACTCCTATCTCAAAGATCCCCAATTAAATGGATCCTATAGAAATAGAGGAGTTAAAGAAGCAGTTCCAATATCATTTGAAAAAATGTTTCATATGCCTTAGTGAATCACCTTGGGGATCTCCAGTTCTATTTGTGATGAAGAAGGATGGATTAATGCAGTTGTGTAACAATTATCAGGAACTCAACAAGATCACCATAAAGAACAAGTATCCTCTTCCATGGACTGATGACTTGTTCAATCAATTACAATGAGATCAATACTTCTCAAATTTGGATCCTCATTATGGATATCATCAGCTAATGGAGAAGAAAAAGATATTCATAATACTGCATTCTATACAAGGTATGGGAACTATGAGTTTCTAGTGATGCCCTTCAGACTTAATAATGCCCTTGAAATCTTCCTAGATTTTACAAATAGAGTATTTAGACATTACCTCGACAAAGGTTTAGTAGTTTTTATCGATGATACTATCATATACTTCATGTGTACGGAGAAACATGAAGAACATCTAAGGCTTGTGTTGGTGACATTGAGAAATGATATGTTGTATGCCATTTTCAGAAAGTGTGACTTCTGGTGAATCATGTCACATTCTTGGGACATGTCATCACAAGTGGGGGAATTTATATAGACCCTTCAAAAACAAAGGTGATTGAGGAATAGCCCAGACCCTGTAGTTTCATAGAAATTCATAGTTTTCTTAGATTATATGGGTATTATCAAAGTTTTTTGATAAGTTTCTCAAGATTAGAATGCCCGCTAACTAAGTTAACAAGGAATTTGGTAAAGTATGTTCGGATGGAAGAATGTGAGGAAAGCTTAAAGGAGCTAAAGAGAATGATGATCACTGAAACTGTACTCACATTACTAAAAAGTGGAAAATGTTATTGAATATACAGTGATACTTCCAATAAAGTATTAGGTTGTTACTCATTTAAAATGATAATGTTATAGCCTATTCCTCATGACAGTTGAATACCCATGAGCAAAACCGACCAACGCATGATCTAGAGCTAACAGATATGATTGTTTCCTTGAAAATTTGTTATCATTACCTATATGGTGATAAATGTGATATATATACCGATCACAAGATCCTAATGTATATATTCACTAAAAAATATCTCAACGTGAATTAAAGGTGATTGTTAGAGATAATCAAATACTATGATGGATCTATTCACTATTATCATGGCAAGGAAAACAAGTTAGATGATTTTTTAAGACAAAAAATAGCCTTCTTCTCTATCTGTGTTGCAGATTGAGAAAGACCCTAAATTCGTGGATATTCAAAAGTTATATTTGGAAATCATAAGGACAAAGAATAAGTACTATCTTTACAAAATTATTATGTAATAATCTATCCAAGAGAAGATTACAGAGTCAAAAATGGATGATATGAAATTATAAAAGAATGTGAATGCAGTAAAGGAATAGAATCTGTAAGAGTTCCATATTGACGATGATAGTGTGATTTGGTTTGGAACATGGCTTTTTGTTCCTTCATCACCCAAGATAAATAAGGATATATTGGACAATGCACATGTCTCAACCTTCTCTATCCATTCTCAGAGTACCAAGATATTTCATAATTTTGAGAACACTTTTGGTGGGACCATATAAAGAAGAAGTTTACTGAGTATATCTCAAGGTTCTTAAGATGTCAGAAAGTTAAAGCAGAGTGAAAAAATTATAAAGTGATAATGCATACCCTACCTATACCCATATGGAAATGGAGAATGCCCTAATAGACATTTCTACGAGCCACCCGAATACATCTAAAGGAAATAATGTGATATGGGTTGTGGTGGACTGAATCACCAAAAATATCCAATTTATCACTATTCAGGAAGATCTATCCCTTGAACAACATGCAATGATATGTGTTAAGGAATTGGTGAGACTGCAGGGGGTTCCACTCTTGATTTTATCTGATTCTGATCCCAGGTTCACATATAAATTTTGGAGGAGTCTTCAATATGCTTTGTGCACTGAATAGAATTTCAGTACGGCTAATCCACCCCAAAATGATGTCTAATTTGAAAGGATTGTTTAGAAGATTGAAAATATTCTCATACCCTTCTTACTATAATTCAAAGTTTTATGGGATAAGTATATCTTATTGGTTGAGTTATCATACAACAATAGCTTCCAATCGAGTATTCAGATGGCTCTATATAAAGCTCTTTATGGAATGGGATGTAGAACTCTAATCTGTTTGGATGAAGTTGAGGAAAGAATGCTATTTGTACCTAATCTTATACAAGATATTATAGATAAGGGTCAATTAATCCATCAACATATCAAATATTCTTATATTCATAAAAATAGATATGCTGACAACCTACAAAGAGACTTGAATTCGATGTTGGAGATAAAGTCTTTCTTTGAATATCACTATGGAAGAGATTCATGTCATTTGGAATGAACGGGAAGCTAACCCAAAGGTATATTAGACCCTTTGAGATCCTTAACCATATAGGAACAATGGCCTATTGACGTTCACTTCCATCAAATATGTCTTGTGTTCATGATGAGTTTCATGTATCATTCTTGAGGAACTACATACCAAATCCCACACATATACTGAACATAGAGGTAGTACAGCTGGAAGATGATCTCTCTTATGATGAGAAGCCAGTAAAAATTATGGACCAGAGAGATAAGGATATACCCAACAAGACAAGACACCATGTCAAAGTGTTGTGGAGGAACCATAAGTATGATGAAGCAACATGGGAACCAGAGGATGCGATAAAGGATATGTACCCTCACCTATTTATGTAAAATAAAATTTCACGGGTGAAATTTAAAAATTAGGGAAGAATGTAATGACCAAATGATTTATCAATAGATATTACCTTCTTATAATTAGGTTAAATTAGGAAACATAATGTCACATCATTCATTAATGAACTAATAAATACTATGTGACCTTTAAACATAATTTTTCCACTTCTATGATTTGAATTTCAAAAATCTAATACACACGGTTGTGATCAGTAAGATGTTTGGAGTCAGATAGGACAAACTTATTTTTTGGTGAATATTAACATACACTTATGAATAGTAATATGACCCTTATAAATAATAAATCATCCAAGTGAATAGTAACATTACTAGTGATAGTATAAATAAACTGTATTCGTCCAATAAGTGAATATATTATATAATTATATTATAGTGTTTGTATTTTTGTATTTCATGAATATTTAATGATTAATTTAATAACTGAAAATAAAAAAATTATAAAATGAATTTATAATAGATTATTTTTTTTGTTTGATGATTATATGCTAATTTTATGAGGCCTTGATTAACTTTTCAGAGTTCTAGAAAAGTAGTTTTAATTATAAAATTTTTATTTTTCATGTAAATTATGATTTTTAATTAAATATTAAATTACACATATTTAGAAAATTATATTCATAAAATAGAGATCATTTTTTGATTCTACAGGTCGAAAAATGGTTAGGTTTAATTTTTGTGATTTTTCAGAAATAATTGAATTTTGGTGAATAGTGAAATTCGATAATTAACAAAATATGCTAGATAAATGAATTTCCCCATCATGCATGAGTCATGGATGATGTAAATGGTCACTATTTTGAACTCACATTCCCTCTTTAATTTATTTATTCATGTAATCATAACTATTTTTTATCTTGTGGAGATATAATAAATTAATGATTATAACATTGAGAAAACCCCCCCACACCACCACTATAAATACCACCCATCACAACATCATTTCATCACACATCTCAGGCACCATTCCTTATACACGTTATACCCAAAGATACTTCAAATCCCCTTTCCCACTTCCAGGAGCTCTTGGTCTCTTCAAACGACCAAGCCTAGGTGCCTTGAGGAGGATCTCAAGAGGAGATTTCAAGAGGTAATTCTTGTCTCTTTATTCTTCCAAATTTCTTTCAAATTTCATTTCTTTTATTCTCTTATCTGCAACATATCTATTCCAAATGTCATGGTAACTAAAAATACGATTGATATACTGGTATTATATCATGTTAATGTAATATTATTTATTAAAATTTTCTCTCTCTCTCCTTTATTTCTAAAATAAAATCATGTCTCGTGAGGTGCCAATTTAACATCATTGTGGGTGAAAAAATTCATTTTCCTACAACTCCTTCAATGATGTCAATAAAACCATAAAATTGTTGAAAAAATATTTTAATATTTATTTTTTACCCATTTTTATGTTCCGGAAACAACTTTTATGAAGAATACTAAATGACAAAAAAACATATTCAATGTGATCCAAAAACCGTCCAAAGTAACCTAAAACGATGATCATTAAATTTTATCTAATGAATCATCTACATGGTATATAACCAATTTCATTATAAGATCATTTAAACTATTTTAATATCATTAATAACATTTCATAGAAATTTTGGATCTTTAACCATGTTCTACATGAACTTCTATTCATGTGTAAAAGTAAACTATTCAGGAAAACTAAGAAAAAGAACACTCCAGAAAAATGAATTTAAACCCTATAACTCATCAAAATTCACATAAAATAACTTAATGAAACCATAATTAACCATATTAATGTATTAAAGGTACTTTAATTATTAATTAATTAATATCATTTCATTATATAGAACATTAAAGTGAACAATGTGTTCGGATACAAGGTAAGGGGAAATATTGAACCAAACTTTATTTCTTTGGGTTTACCCTATTTCACTCAATTTTTAGTATGGTTTTTCCTTAAAAATAATTTATTAATTATTATATTACCTTTTCTAGGATATAAATGTTTTCCATAAGATTTTATTTCAAACTTAATGTTTTTTTGAAGAACTCTTCTTTCAAAAACACACCCTCTACTTCTCACTCAAGGTTGATGGTCCATGTATCAAGTATGTTATTCCCTATTTTATTTGGGAACCCATTGTTTGTGAATGTATGACTTATGAATTGAACTCATTCTTTTTCATGAGTTTTTTTTTGTTCAATATTGATATAAGTTCAATGTGGCATGCATGATATTGTAAACGTTGTGATGTGACGGGTGCGACTGAAATTATATTGCGCAATGAAATGTTATGATGGGATGGGTGTGACTAAAATTATATAGTAATATAATGGATTGGGATGTAAATAACTCCATGAGTAAAGTGAATTAATCATGAACATGACTCAAGCATTGTTCAAAACTATGTGTGGTATCAAACCACTTAGACATGAAGTTTCATTTTTATAAATTTCTATATTCCAAGTCTTTTATTAATGATTCCTCTCATGCTTATTATCATATGTTGATGTCATGATGATAATGATTATGCTCACCCCATGTAATATTTTTTCATGTTTATATCTATCCTTTTACTGGGATTTAGGTCACCCATTTTTGATGTATATCCTCAGCTGACTACTTGTGTTAAAGAGAAGTCAAGAGATAATAAGAAGCTATAGAAGAATGAATTTAATTAATGTTTTATGTTTTAAAATTTTTGCATGGTCCTAGTTTTTTCAATACACTAAACCTTTGGATACTCATGGTGTAATGTTTTAATGTTTTTTATCATTAAAATTATGTAAAAGTAATGTAAGAAAGGTAGGATTGTTATAACCGTTGCCCTCTTCCAAAGATATAAGATCCTTTTCAACCGTTTGAGATAGGTAATTTGGTTTTATTAGAACTATATATTGCCTTGATACCACCTATTGAGTGTGAATTAGTTCCATATCTTAAATACATCCATCAAATTCAGGAATGGAAGCTTCTATTTTGTAGTTATTGAATTCAGTGTTATGATTAGACCATCTGTGTTCATGGGATTTATAAACTCTATGTTTCATTAGTTCCTAGACTGGTTCGTCATCATATTCATTGATGATATCTATATTTTAATGGTAATACATCAGGATCATGTTGGGAATATATAAAAAAATTATGTATGTTCATTGGTACCACCATCTCTATGAAATATTTTCCAAGTGTATGTTTTGTACATGATATTCACATTTCTATGGGCATGTGGTGTCTTGATAGGGTGTGGAGGTGGACCTATAAAAGGTTGAGTCAATTGTTTATTAGGAAACACCTAAGAACGTGTTAAATGTTCATAGTTTTCTTGTCCTTGTAGGCTATTATCTGATGTTTGAGCTCAATTTTTCTTGATTTTCAGACCAATTTATATCATTGACCAGGAAATACCAAGATTTTGTGTGCATTGATCACATCAAGGAAACATTCAGTTACCTGAAGGGGGGTGTTGGTTAGTGATCTAGTGTTTCATTTTCCTGGGGGTGTATGATGTTTGTGGTGTTTAGTGACTCTTCCTATCTAGTTTTTGGATGTGTGCTGATGCTGTAGAGTATAGTGATATTTAATGGGTCTATAAATTATACCCCCATGAGTGTAACAATTCCACCCATTATCTAGACCTATAAGTGGTTTTGTTTATGCTAAAGTTCTAGCAGAATTACCTCATTGGGGAGCGGTCTATGTTCTTCACAGATCACAAGAGGTTGAGGTATATACTTTCACAGTTTGATATAAATTTTCACAAGTACAAGAAGATAGAGTTTCTTTAGGATTATGATATAGAGATCTCTTAAACCTCAGAAAAATGGAATATTGTGGTTTTTATTTTGAGTGGAAGTTGATAAAGGATATCATTTTGGAGCCCAGATATTCTTGGAGTGCAATGGAGGATTTGAAATCCTTGAAATTATATACAAGGTTGGATTATGGTAGAGGAAGTTTTTTTAGATGACAATGTATTCTTCTTTGATGTAGCAGGTATAAAAGCCAAATTGGGGTGACTCGAATGAAGAGGTGATGCATAATCGAGTTACCAAAATTGATACTCTGAAGGGATGGTCAATGGATGGTCAGAACCATATGTTGTTTTTTTGGTAGGTTGTTCAATCTGATAGTAATTCATGGGGGGTCCTGTGTGAGTTTCCTTGATCAACTTTTAAGCTAAACCTAATAGTTTCTATGATATATAATTTCTTAATGATGTAGTTTTAGTGGGCCAGTATAAAATGGGATGCGGTAAAGATTGTATAAAAATTCTTGGTTTTCCACATGTAAGGTATAATCATCATGTTCCTAGTGGTTTTTTGTGGCCTATGGATGTTCCTGATTAGAAATGTGATGGCATCATAATGGATTTTTTCATAGGGTTTCCTTGATATTAGGTAGGTTATGATGCTATCTCAGTTTTTATGGATTGTTTGATGAAATCAACCCAACTATTAGTGATCAGGTAGTCCAACATATTGGATACTTTTGATAAGAGATATATTGATGAGTTGGTGCGGTTTAATTGATTTATGAGGTCCATTATCTTGGATCAGGGTTCATGTTTTTCCTTCAGATTATGGATGGGATTACAAAATTCTTTTATAACTCAATAATGCTTTAGCACTACTTTCGATCATCAAATTAATGGGAAGAAAAGGCTTACTATACCGATTTTGGAGGATATGTTATGGTTGTGTGTTTTACACTTTGGTGGATCCTGGGTATGACACCTACCTTTGGTAAAGTTTGTGTACAAAAATATATATCACTCTTCCATTGTAATTTCTCCATTTTAGGTATTATATGGGAGACTATTTCGTTCTATATTTTGCGGGATGAAGATTGGGGATGTAGTAGTTCTTAGCACCGATGTGATAAAGAGCATGGCAGAGAATCATCAGTTTCTTCGAGAGAAGATTTAAGAATCTCAACACCAAAAAAAAGTCTTAATCCTATTGCAGAAGGATTCCCTTTATGTTTGAGGTTCGATATCATGTGTTCTTGAAATCTTCACCTAGACAAGGGTAGTAACATTTTGTCCAGTGGAGTAAGCCTTATCCCATTTTTTTGGGGGCCTTTTAGTTGTTGGCGTGAGTTGGAGAGGTAGCATATCGGTTGGAATTACCACTATGACCGGAGAGGATCAAATATTTATTCCATGCCTCCTAGATGTATTGGTATCTTCATGATGACTCCCATATCATTTACTAGGGATGATTTGATATTGAGCATGATGTTACATTCTTGTATATTTCAATAAAGATCCAGGATATCCAAGAGAAGTTGTTGTGTGGAAGAACTATTTCTTTGGATAATATGTTTTAGAGGTATCATGACCTATAGAATATTACTTTGGAGTGAGATACATATATGTTCCCAATACCTAGATATTTTTGAGATTTCATTTCCTTGTTTTTCCTTATTATGTGATGTTTGGACCTTGTATAATCTAATGAGATATTTTCCCAATTTTTTGATGTCTGTTGTTTGATCTGTGATAAATTAATGACATATAAAGAGTGGAGGAACTCATTCATAATAAAGACACATTAACTAAAATCCAATCAAACCACCTCGGGTGAGTCGATTCCACTTAGAGTTGATATTATCTTGACATGGAGGATTTAATTCCCTAAGTCGTGTGTTCGGGGTGGTGTGGTTAGTTGCTTATACAGATTATTGATTTGGGTGTGTCGAGTTTGGATAGTTTTGGTTATGGGGTTGGGTAGTGATGAGGTTGTGAGATATGTTCTCTGTTGTTTGGTTTAGAGTGTTTGGATGGTGGTATAATTTTATATATGTAGAAATCCTTCCAATATATCCCATCGAGTGGTTGTTCAAAACACTTTACTTCTAGGATTGGTATTGGGTTATTAAAGGTGGTAATAATTTGAGTGGTTTTTAATGTATTGTTTCATGCCTTACCGGTCAATTACATTTCCAATTTCAATTTTTGGAGGTGTTCAAGGGAAGTTCCAAGAGTTTTCGGTGGAGGATGGATGTGCAACAGTACTACTATATGAAATACAAATTGTGTAAATTTATTACATAATGTGAAACAGTTGTTCACATCTTGTGTACCAAGGTGGTTCATGTATTATGTGTGGATAAGGGTTGTCCCATGAAAAGGGTACACATTTTCTATGTATGATTAACATTGTGTAATAGATTTGGGTGTTAAATCCTTTAAGGAAACACATTTTCCAGAAAACTGGAACATTTTTTAAATGAAAAGATTAAATTCCATGTAATGGTTACCTGATAAATAAATTGTGGGATCTAGGTTTTTTATCTCTTTTCCAGCTAAATTTTCATTCATTCGTACATACCCCCTTCATCTTTCGTTTTGGATGAACCAAAGGCTCCCTAAAGAATCCCTCAATTACATCTTCCTCCCTCTTTGATCTGTGGGTTCTGGTGGTTGTTCATTGGAAATACTTGGTAATATATTCCCTTATTCTTGGTTGGTTTCCTCTTCTTTTACTTTTGATGACTCACTACAGTAATGTTTCTCTTGTTTTTGGTGTATTTTGTGCTGAAATGTATGATCTCTCAGTGTGAAATAGTTTAATCTATGGTTACCCATGTGTGGTTGTGGTTTGTGGGTGTTCTTCTCCCACCGACGGTGTGAAACAAGTTGGAATGCTTCATTAAAGTAGGGAATCCCTCGTTTTTTTTATTTTGTGTCATGTGGCAGATGTTTACCCTTGTTTATCTATGGGTTATGGTTGTGTTATCTTAGTCAAATATAAAAATTTGGTTAATTATGTATTTAAGGGTAAAGTATTTTAATTCGTATTCTTTTATAGCTTTGATGTTTTTGTGATATTATGGATTGTATGGGCATGATTCCCCACCAAATGTTATGGTCATTATATGACTTGTATAAGATGGACGATATGTTTTGTGACTATTGTGACTACTATGACTATTGTGATATCACCCTAAAAATAGAAATTGTCTAGAAAATTATATTTAGTTAATAAAATGGTTTCTCTAAGATTCTATCTTGTGTAATAAATCCCCTAAAATAAAGAAGAATAAGTTAAAATACCTTTTGTAAATATTTAAAATTATCTTCATGTGATGTTATGTGTGGTCATTCTTGTGTGATGAAGATGTGTGGTTAGGGAATGTGGGGATAATGGCTTGTTGGTCGTCCTTTTGGGCGATGAGGTGGTTGGTTGGTCCTGCTTTTGGTTCAGTGAGTTGGTTTCTTATAACTACTTTGGGGGAAGAAAGGTGGTTTTTTGGATGTGATTTTAGTTTAGTGAGGTGGTTTTTTATCATTCTTTTGGGATGTTGAGGTGGTGGTTCCTTGTTTCTATATTCTTGAGTAGTTATGGAATCAATAATTGGTTTTATATGATTAAAATATACAATTTTTTGGGTTAATGGGATGGAAATTGAAAATGAAAATATAAATGATGGCTTATGTGTTTTAATGTTATTGATTCTAAATAATGAAATGAATGTCCTAAATAGTGGAAATTGGATGGAAATTTAAAATGGGTCTTGTGTCTAGTTGTGTGGTGTTATGAATTTAGAGGTGTAGAGAAAGTGATGATGTAGTGGGTTGGATAGTATTCATTAGTGAACCCATAGGATGGGCTTGTGTGTGACTATAATTATATACTTTTATATTTCTTGTGATTTTAGTATACTCCCCACAAATGTTCACCACTATGTACTGACACCCGCATAGTCTTGTGGGGGGGTATTCCCATAATCCAGTGAGGATGACGGATGGTTGGGTACCCAATATTACCTTCTCTATCTTCCTAGAGAGGTAGGTATTGCAAGGGATCTGATGGATGGAGGTCTATCTTTGTACTAGATGGTGGTTGTGATATCCTGGGCATTTTCAAGAGAGATGTGACATAATCTAGGTTTCTACGAGTGACATGAGGTGGCTTATAGTGGGGGTCATGCATGGTTGGAGGAAGGAACAAGGTAGATGTCATTCATGTTCATGATGCTATACTTATCTGGTTATGGAGGTGGATGGGTTGTGATAAATGTGTTTTTTAGGAGAGATGTGATGTGTTCATGCTTATGGTGCGATGGGACTAAGTGCATTCATACATAATGTGAAGTGACCATACTTCTGGGGAGGTGTTGTTTACTGATGATATTGAAGCACCAGGGCGTACGATGTTGGGGTATGAGAGTAAAATACCAGTGGGAAAGAATTTTGGGGTACCCGTATCTATATGATTCTTATTATATTATATTACATGGCTTTTGTTATTTGGTGATTATTCCTTGGTGATGTTAGGATGGGTAGTTGCCCCATTTTGGTGTTGATGGTTCTTCTATTTGTTCATAGGTGAATTGGTATATTTATTTTACATGTTCATGAGAGACATTAGTTTTCTTATAAGTATACTTCTATGATAACCTTATGTATATCAACTATTTTCATATTTCTTGGATAATTTCATGGATCATAATGGACTTTACTGGCACAAAAACTTAGATAACTTCTATATATTTACATTAGCTTTTATTTTTTGTATTTACTTTAGTGACATTTATCGGTATCTGTTTTACTTATACTTGCATGTGGGATGGTTTTGGATTCATGTTATACTATTTCATGGTGCTACTTGTATATGATTCATTTGATATCCTAATCCAATATTATTATAGCTGTCAATACCTCTTATTTAATGATATTTTTATACTCTATGTTCTATCCACCATTTTAGGGTCTATAAGAGGTGGGACTTGGGAGTCAATATTTATCTCCCATAATTAATATATCCTTTGAGGGAGGGATAAATGACATACATGACGTCCAAATAAAGTGTAAAAAATAGAATATAGTGGTTGGGTTATAATTTAAATGTTCCAATTAAGTAGTGTTTTAAGAAAAATGTGAAAGATTCTATAAAAGGGAGTAAGATAAAGAAACCATAAGTAAACTAGAAATGTGTTTTCATGATAAAATGGGTGATTTTAGAAAATATGGGTGGTGAAAAGTCCCAACCATAATCAATGTGTCAATAAGAGGGGGATTGGTGAATCAATGAAATTTTTTCTTTGATGTTATTTTTCTTGTATAATAACCTTATCAACATTTTAAAGAATTATCACTTTGTTAAAAAACAAAATAGTCAGACATCAATAGGAACACAAATATTTACATGGTTCACTAATGAATAAGGGTATCTAGTCCTTGTAATTTGTTTGAAATAATTCAATACCAAACAATACGCTAGAAGAAATCCTTGTTTTTTGGATACAACAAGTAGGAAATACCCTTGCACATGTATAGTACTAGGATAAATACAACATTCACTGTCATTCTTCTAGCACAAATGATGTAAAATAAGTTTTTTAATAAGGTGAAAAACCTTCACTAATTTGTTCCAAACATGTCACTATGATACTTAATAAAATTTCAATTTTATAAATAATTAGAAAACAATTACTGACTTTTATACCGAAATGAAAGTAGAAATAGCTTATATGGACTTTAAAAAAACATAGTCTAATCGCTCATTCTAATTATTCAGTCTGATTATTTAGTCTGGAAAATAAGATTTTAATTGATTCTCCATAAAAAAATACTAAGACACTTATTTCTTTTCTCATAAATATCTTTCTGATTTCTCTATCTAATTTGGAAAACAATGATCATAATCTCTTTGTCACACTACATCTTTATGAAAATATTTATTAATAAATCTATATCTGGAAATTTATCTTTCACCAACTCAACCACAAAACATTCATTTCTCTCCATCCCTCTAAACGTGAATATTGTCAATGTATGTTGTACATTGACCTCAATTCATAGGTGCACCAGAACCGAATGGGAAGGATACAAATTTCACTTTCCCGCTCAACCAAATTTCTAGAAACAGAAATTTTACTTTCTTTAAAACATAATAATTTGCCATATTAGGGCTTCTAAACACTTTTTAAATAATCTCAAAAGTACTAAAATCTTATCATGAATACATTGTTCTTTAAACTTACAAACAATTCTTTAGTGTGATATAACATGTAGTTCTGATACTATTTCTCATACTGATTATCTGGAACCACATAAGAAAATATAAAACAAATGACTTCCCATTATGAATCTCCTACTGAACCTATTATTCAAAAAAATTGAAAATTCAAAAAAAAATTAAACCCCTTTGAGAATACAATAGAGCAATCTTTAAAACAATTCCCTTTTCCAAATTTTTTTCTGAAATTCCACCGCCCAACGATGATTCATCTGAAAAAGTACAACTTCTGATGAATTTTCATGGTAGCATGCATCTGATAGATTAGTCTCTAACTCCTTCCAGTGAATCGATGTCACATATTTTTTCAATGACTCTTGACCTACTTTAAACAATTCATAGACCCTTTTTTAAAATGGTTGAATAATTATTGAACTTCATCTGATTGATTGGTTTTTTATCCCAACTGATAGATCATTCTCTAAAACTCTTCTCAATCATTGGTCCTAAGAACTCAAACATACATATTTAAAAAAATTATGATCTAACTCTTATATAATAATTTATGTGATGTGGTATTGATACCAATAATTTATCCAATGGTTTTGTGTCAAAACTTCTCTAATGGATCGATGGCATGTCATTTCTGGTGGACTGATGTCAGTAGTGACCTAATTTCTTCCAGATTTTCTGTAACTAAAGATTGATCCTGTGGAATGGTTCATTTGGGGGATCAGACAGTTTGATGGATCATCATGTCTGATAGATCGTTTGATTAGTGTTTCTATAAAACCATCGACTTCAAAAACATTCAACTCTCAGCCTTTAGAAAATATCTACATTTTATGATTCTTAGACCCTTGATCTATGATATAAAGTATTTAACTTTATAAAATTTATTTCTCTATATATCCTTCATGTGTCCTAATGTATTCATTTTTTTACAACATTTTTATTAGCATAACATTAACTTACTTAAAAAACCTCTGTTCATCAATTCTTTCATAAAGACTGTATAAAATGTCTTCCAAAAAGCATACAATACTAAAAACATATAAAATAAATAAAAAAAATCATATTTATTATAAGTCTTCATGAAATAAATTAAGACTATGATACAGCCTCTCATTCCAATCAAAAACTTCTTTATGGACACAGTATCAGTATCATAACAACTTTATCCCAAAAACATATTTATAATATAAAATGAAAATCGATGGATTTTCTTATCAAACATGCATCTGAAAATCTAATTTTGGTACTCCTTTAGTTCAATATCCAATTCTTACAAAGTGATTTAATTTTTATTAATGACAAAAAACATACAAAAATACTACAAAAAAATTTCTAGTATCCAAAAAACAAATTATATCCAACATGGTTCAAACAATATCCCCTTATGTATTTTTTTGTCAACCAAGGTTTATAAATCATTGAAATTTTGTAACTCCATCAATGGATCGCTAATAAAAATATTCTAAGCCTAGGTGATTGAACTGTTTATATGAAATAAGAATCATTAATAGCAAAACCATGTTGTCCAAAATTACTAACTTCTAAAATATACTTAAAAAACTTCAAACATTCACATTTCTACAGAACATCAAAACATCTTCCTCTTTCTGGTAATAAGTTTACCATAAAAACCTCAAAAACTATTAAAATAGTTCACACACTTACATTTTAAGTTCATAGCTTACCCAAAACTCCCCCAATATATTTTCTTACTTAAAAGTTTTAGCGCATATCAATATATAGATTTATGAAACATCATTTTCCACTCCCTTTAAAACACTATCCAAAGACTAAATGAGATACAGGATATAAATACATACCTAAACCTTAGATAAAAAGAGGATAGACACCCATATTGAACCTTAGATTGAAAAAATACTTCCATTGGAAGTGGATTGGTGAAAATTTCAGCTACACACTACAAGAAAAATCACTTATACCCACGGTTTGGAGCCGTGGGTAGAGCCCCTAAAACCGTGGGTACAGGATATAACCACAGTTCCATAAACTGTGGGCTTCCAAGGCATCATAATAGAGCTATACCCATGGTTTTATAGAATCTGTTGGTATATCCATAGAGATTTCATAATACCCATGGTTTAATTTAAAAAGTGGGCATATATCAATACCCACAGTTTACAAAACCACAGGTATAGATAATTACAACATACATAATATACCCATGGTCATTGAACTATAGGTATAGATTATTGACCTATAAAAATTCAACCATCGTATAGTTCATAAGAATTCAGCCTTAAACATCATCCAATCCAAAAAAAGGAACTAAATACATAGTATGACTTCTAAGTAAAGATGAAAACTCGTAATGAAACTCTTGATGCAAGTAAGGTTGAAACAAGGAATACTTAAAAGATCTGGGTTCTAAAGAAGCAATATATACTTTGGGTTTGAAAATACAATCCTTGAAACATGTGGTCATCATATGAGAATTATGAGGAATGGAATGAGTTTAAAGTACAAAAGACAACTCTAAGGTAGAAACATCAGCAAGAGATTGTCTCAAAGAATTCTCACCAAGAGGTTGTCCAAAAAACTATGTTTAAGTGGTGAGCATCAAGAGACTCACCATGAGAAACTGATGTAGAAAGTGGTGAACAAGGATGAGGAGAAGAGGATAAACAAATAGGCAGTGAAACATATATTTAAATCGAAGAACCTAAGTTATAAGAAGATTTTGTGATGGGACACGAATAGTCCACAAAAAGAGGAAAGAAACAAGATTTGGATCTTGTTGCAGAAAAAATTGATGATGTTATATATGAATGCCAATGCCGAAAAGAAAACCATGATTCTTCCAAAATAGCATATCATGAGATAAAAATACAACCAGTTGGATCTAAACACCTATATCTATTGAATCCAATTTATGTTTATTTTGTATTATTTGTCAAGGATAGAGGAAATATGCATAAAGTCAACATGGGATGAAGAAGAGGTGATTGGAAGGAATTTTGTGTCCCTATGTTGGTTAATGAGATGAAATAGACTTGTGAAATCTTGATACAAAAATGTATTGAGCTCTGAAAAATGAATGAGGATTGGTAATTCATTTTAAATCCTGAAAGTTGGTAGGTGTTTCCATTGTTCATATGACAGAAAAATAAAATTAAGTTTTTCCATTGGAATAGATGATTTCAATCCTATGAAAATGAAATGAATTTATACCATTGGAATATATGAGATCAATAATATGACAAAGTTGGATGGATAATTTTCTTGTAGTTTATGTGTAGAATTTGTGGTAACCGATTTGATTTAACAGAGGAGTTTTGATCCATGGATTGTGGATGTTGTTGATCATTTTATCTTGTCGAAGGTGTTTTGAGTAATCAATTGTGATGCATGTTGATCTAGATTATATGGAAATATGGAATGTGTTGTGAATTATAGAGTTTTGACCCCTACACTTCCTGCCCCCTCCCCGACCCTCTCCCCAACCCTCTACAGTACCTGCCCCCTCCCCTAGCCTCCCCTCCCCCACCCTCCCCCCAGCGCCTGCACTACCTTCCCCCCTCCCCAACCCTCTGCACTCCCTCCCCCATGCTCCCCTCCCAACTCCCCCACATTCCCCCAGCCCCATGCACTGCCTCCCCCCCCCCCCCCCGCCTCACCTCCCCTCCCCTCCACCCCTAGCCATTGCACTGCCTAACCCCTCACCAGCCCAACCCCCCCCCCCCAACCCTCCCCAACCCCCTTCACTAACTTCCCCTCTCCCCTCTCCTCAAATCCCCCATCTAATTTCACTTCCTCCCCCACTCGGCCCCATGCACTTCCTTCCCCCCTCCACCATCCCCATGCACTGCCTCCCCCGCCCTCCCATCTTGCCTCCACCATCCACACCCTATCTCATTGCAATTCCTTCCCTCTGCCACCCATCACTACGTCCCCCACCCTCCCCTATTACCATCCACACCCTCACGTTAGCCCCCTGAACTGCCTTCCCCCCTCCCCACCCCCCTCCCCTCCCCTCTCCCACCCTCCCCCAGCCCATGCACTGCATGCCCCCTCCTAGCCCTCCCTAGCCCCTTGCACTGCCTCCTCTACCCTCCCCTCCTGCCTCCCCCAGCCCCCTGCACTGCTTTCCCCAACCCTCTCCATCCCCATCCCACTAAACTTACTCCCACACCTTTCCCCAAACCCCCTCCACTACCACCCCTCTCCCCAACCCTTCCCACCCTCCACCCCTCCCCCCGTCCCCTACATTGTCTGCCCCCCTCCCCAGCCATCCCCAGCACCATGCACTGCCTCCCCTACCCTCCCCACCCCTCCCCCAAACCTATTCACTACCTTACGCCATCCCAATCCCTCCCCATCCCCCTGGACTGCTTCCCCCACCCTCCCCCCAGCCCCCTGTACTGCCTACCCACCAGCCTTTTGTCCTCCCATACTGGTGTTTCATTCACCACACCTAGGAATATGTTAAACTCATAACACTTGTAGTTCTCCATTAGAGCTCACATCAACTTATATAGCTTTATTTACCACCATTTTATAATATTCAAGGCTTAGAGAATACATTTCTAGTGATAGGTGTGGTTAAAGAACCTTTCCAAAACACTGAGAAAATAAATAATCATCCACACCAGATTAGAAAGGTATAAGATCAACTCAATAAAATGTTGTGAAAACACTAACATTGTTTAACATCCTTGTAAGAGGTTATAAAATTCGATAGCCTTCATTAAATTCACTACTTTAGAAAAAAAAATTATGAATGAGACTCACCTCAATACATTCCAAATATTGTTCCTCCTATAGATTAGTATATATAATATACTTCCACCACTTCCAAGTAATCATGGTTTTAACTATAAAGATTCTTGAATGGAGAAAAAACACCTTAATGAGGATATAGGTGAAAACAATACATTTCATATGAGAATAGGAGTACCAATAAAACAATCAACACACCCCAAAATCAATAACTATGATAGATTTATAAAAATCTATCCCTAGGTTTTAGCAAAAATTGACATCAAAATTGGTTGAAAAGGCATGAGAATAAATAGAAGATAATAGATAATATAACCAAAAACCCAAGAAATACATGGATAAGATGGATGAATCCGTACATAAGGATATTTTATAAATATATCTAATGAGCCGAACCTAGAGACAGTTATGGTCGGGAGGAGGCGGAGGTGGTCGCGGAGGTCAAGGCCGCCACAGAGGCAGAGGCTGTCGTGGAGGCAGAGGCATCCACATAGGTGATAGATGAGAGGTGGAGGCTGCCACAGAGGTGGAGGCTACCATGGAGTCATAGGCTACCACGTAGGTGGAGGCTACCATGAAGGCCGAGGCTTCCACAGAGGAGGATTCCCTCACGGAGATAGGGGATTTTTCGAAGGCGGAGGCTGCCGTGAAGGTGGATCCTGGGAGGCAGAGGCAACGACCGGGAGGCGGAGGTGGGGCCCCCATGGCCGTGGAGGTAGAGGTGGGGCTGGGGCTAGGAGACGGGGGCCAAGAGGGGGTGGCTGGGGCCGGGAGGTGGAGGCAGGGGTTGGGAGGTAGAGGTCGGGAGGTGGAGGTAGAGGAGAGGGCAGGAGGTCAATGTCAGGGAGGGAAGGAGAGAGCGGACAGGCTAAGGCTTGGGGGTGACACGTGGGAGGAAATAAAAATCAGAAGGGGAGCCCAATAAAAACCTTAAATCTGGGATAGTATACTGACTATTTTAACAAAACAGCAGGAATAAGTCAAAATATACACACTATAGCCACATCTTTTTAAACTATGGGTATAGATGCAAGGGTATAGACCCATTTTCTAGTAGTGGTGGATTGGATACGCCCATGGACTAGCATAAGGGTCCTAGATTCAATTAATCACCACATGAGAATGATTTCTCCCACAAAGAATTAATTAAAACAACAACAGAAAATAAATAAAATTTCAGCACGACTCATCCGTATTTCAGACGTTCAAGCCAAATGAAAAGAAAACAAATAGAAATAACACAGAACCAAGGTAGAAAAAAATTAATCACACTAATTAATCCCTCCACTACCCCAAACTCCCTCCCCTACAAAGATAACCGTATAGCCACCTCTAGTATCTTTCTGGCCCCCTTCAAAAAATATAACTACCCGCCATCCGTAAAAAGAAGAAAAAACACTAACTGGCCAATGCGATAAATAATTAAAATAAAAACTAAAGTACTAATACCTATCTATAGTGACTATAGAAGTTACTAACCCAATATAAGAACCACAATTCTCCATGGGTCAAAACATGTTCTTATAAGCATGGAGGAAACATATTATATTAGTTGAAGAGGTTTATTTTCATCAATTTTTTTTACTAGGCTCAATTTTTATAGTTATGTTATGTATACTTTAGTCAAAATTTGGTGTGTTAAAAAGTTTCATTAAGATTTAATGCACATAAATTTTTTACCTAAGGCTCTACTAATGTAATATTAGTTTTTATTCAGGTCAAATATCTCATTTAAGGTGGGAATCCTAGAACATTAGTCATATTTTGTGGATAGAGCACTAAAAATTGTGTCTAAAGTGGAAAAAAAGATTTGTTTTATCTTAATAAACAAAGTTTTGATTCATTTTTAAGTATTAATGAGTTTAAAAATCATCATGTTTTAAAATTTACATCATCTTAAAATGAACTTAAGACCACCTATTCAAACTATAAATTGTAATGTCTCATCATTAATTCCTTAATCCAAGAATTAATGATGAAAATTTATCTCTAATTAAAACTAATGATATCCTATAATCCAAGATCATTTAACTAAATCATCTACCAATAATCCATGAATAATAATTAATGAACCTTAAGAAGTTTTAAGAATCATAAATTGTTTCATTCAACACTACCTAGACCCCAAAAATGAATCAAAAAATAAATAATTAAATCACTACTCAATATGGTTGCACAATAATACTTTACATCTAGGTTAAGTTTCATTAAATCTGACAATGAATGATGGATATTGATGCAAAAATGCATCAAATCACTTAAGTAACAACATACAGTGTTGTTTCAAGAAAGTGTAAACAGAAAAATGGCACTAGAAGAAAATGGGTGAGATTCATAGTATGTTTAACTTAAAACACACTAACAATTGATGAAAATTATACATAATTGGACTAGACACAAGCAACACATGCAAAGTAGACAAAATAGATAAAAAAATTAAAACTATGTTATGAATAAATACATATTGAAAAACTAAAACAAAAATAAACTAACAATAAGCTAGAAAAATTTTATGGCCAGTTCTAAATCTATAAATAACAACTGATCAATTATCTCAAACTACTACCACAACATGAAATAAATGAAAAACAATTGAAAATAGTAGAATAAGACTACCCATGAGTACAAACTAAAAAAAATAAATTACTTTAAGAAAAAAGAATAATGACTTATAAATTTGTAAAATTACCTAAATATTATCCTTAAGGATGAAATATTGATGGGTAGAGTGACTACCTTGATCTCGATAAAATGAGAGGAGAAAAATGATCAAAAATGTCATTATCTCGGTCTTAGGAAAGTAATATAAATGAACCAAGACAAAAACATAAATGAGCATAGTATAACACATGCAAATAGATTATAAAATCTAATAAAATTAAGGCACCATTTAGAAGTATTAACAACATCAATATTATCATTTACCCATATGAAGAATTGTCCCACGCTAAATCCTTTAATAAAAAATCAAAATAATAATTAGAAATTAGAAATATTTTATAATTTATAAAAATTAACAAAAAAATTTATAAACCAATAGTAATTTTAAATTGAATATTTATAGGAAAATATAGTATAAAATTTCATTTAAAATTATAATGGAAAATATAGATATGTGTTTTGTTAATGTTTGTAATTTCCTTTTGAATTTGAATTGGATTATTTTTTTATCTATGATTTGTTATTAAAATTTTGTGGGTGATACTTCTATGTATGATAAATTAACATTCTATTTTGAAAGGATCAAAAGTCTTTTGAGTCATAATCCTTAATAATAGTTTTTTGAGACTTTCCTTGTTTTGTAAGTATTTGACTGTTTTATAATCCTTTGATTGATTCATAAGACTTATATATTAATCACAAGACTTTTAGTTTTAGCATAAGAATTTAAATTATAAACCCAAGACACATTTCAAGAATCAAAAAACAATATAAAACCAAAGGATAAACCAAGGGGTTTTTCGGTATAAATCATACCATATAAATTATTGGATTAAAAAATTCTCAATGTTCAATGGGAAGATATAATTACCAAGTCATGAGAATGTAATTTCATTTTTCATGACATTCATTTTTCTGAAGCAGTCCTAGTTAGTATTATAAGTTCTACATGTGAACGATGGTGATAATCTTACTATGTGGTAACATAAAATTTGTAATTTTGACACTAGACTTAAATGTTAATACTAAATTATCTACACAATGTTAACAAAAATTGGAGTTTCAATTAACTACATGATGTATGGACATGGTTAACATAAAAGTAAATCATTATTCATGTTAAGATAAGACATAAATCTATGATCTATTTAAAGGTGTATTGAATATAATGTAATGGTTGATCATGAATAGATTTCACTACGCAAAGGTATTCATCAGAATAAAAAGAAACATAAAAATAATAAGAAAATATCTAGCACAATGAAAATTTATATTACATTTAACAAAATGTGAAAATGGGTATCCAAAAACCATATTTATTCTAGGTAATTTCAATGAAGAAATAAAGTAGAAATAGTAGTGTTAAAATTCAGACATTACATGAATTAAAAAATTTAAGTCTAGTGATAAAATAAATCTTAGTAAAATTAATAAAAATACAAAAAAAACTAATAAACCATCCATCCTTCAAGTTCAATAATTTACAATACAACAACAGAATGTTGGAACAGTAAAAAACCTATGACCATAACATACACAAACCTTCTCATAAAATTTATAACCAGTCATCAATATCAAACCTGACTCTCATGGGTCACTTGCTCTTGAACAAATCATACTCTTTCATAAACCCATGAAAAGAACCTATCACCATTCCATAAAAAAAGTCCACATATATTCTCATACTAGCAATGAATTCTAACCAATGGGATTTAAATTATGGGTAATGCACCATCCTAACCTATATACTGCCACAGGGTCTTCAAATACATTATTGATTAATGATATCTCACACTAGGCCCAATAAAATTGGATAGCCCTACCTATATCCAACAAGAAAGGATTAGATGTTTCATACCTATGTTTTTTCACAACAATCTTCCCACTAAGGGGTAAGTTAAATCATTCAAAACATGACAACCTAATTCTATTTTAAATTTAGAACATCACATGAACACCCCACAAACCTTCATACATTCAAGAACATATAATCACATATAAAGGAATTCTGAAATCAAGAATTATGAATAATACATTCTAATCTAATATATTTAATCCATTAATGTTCCACAAAAAACCAAAATCATCACCAAACAATGAAAATCATTTATTTGAGATAAAAAGAAAGGAAAATTAGAAATGATAATGGACATAGGGAATATATGCAATCAGACTCACCATAGAAAAATTACATGATGAATGAAACATCGAGGGGGGGGAGATACAACGGAGATGAAGGTGCATATAGATTCTAGGAGGAGAAGGTGGAGACAAGGAGGTGGATGTGGACTCGGATGCAGAGGCAAGAAGATGGATGGAGGGAGGTGGGGGCGGGAGGTGGGGTTGGGAGGAAGAGGCCAGGAGGTGGGGCTGGGAGGTGGGGTTGGGATACGGAGGTCGGGAGGTCAAAGTTGAGGGGGAAGTCGGGAGTAGGAGGTAGAAGCTGGGAGGCAGTGGTTGGGAGGTCAAGGTGAAGGAAGGGAGTTTGAAACAGAGGCAAAAGCTAGGAGGTCAAGGAGGAGGACAATAGGCCAACGTTGAGGTGGAATCTGGGAGGTCGACACGGATGATAGGAGGTAGAGGTGGGGAGGGTCAGGGAGGCCAGAGCTCATTGGAGGGGATATTAGGGCACGTCGAACTGGGAGGAGGAGGATGGGACCAATGGGAGGAGAATATTAGAGATAACATACCCAGGGGTATTTAAAGATCTGTGGGTATTGGTTCAATCAAATGATCTATACCCACAGTTTTCTAAACCGTTGATATAGATTTGTTGGATTAGATTCAATTTCTAGTAGCTACAAGTCCCATTATAAAAACATACTCTATCTTGATTTCATTAGTCTAAACAGGTTATTTGATGAAGTGGTAGTGGATATAAACATGTTTTCAATGAGAATGTTTCGCTAGATTTCTTTTAAGACTTATATCACTTTAATTATCACAACCCAATAGAAGAGGTAACTTCACTAAAACAATTAAGTCTTCCAACTAAGTCTTCATCCACATAATTTTTCTATAACCTTGAGTTATAGAAATATACTTACCATAATCTATGATAAGGGTAACTGAATTATTATTTTTAGTAGGAAAACTTCAACAACTTTCCCACCGAAAGAAAACTACACCAAATGTATATTTTCTATCATCTATACTTCCAACTGAATTAGCATATTTATTTCTGAACAAATCAAATATATCTATACTATCACACCTTATTCTAAAGTCCTTTGTGCCTTTGAAATATCTTAGACTTATTTTTTCTACCAATATTTTATTACTTAGTATAAATTTGTAATATTTCCCATACGGTAACAATATAAACAATATAAGGACTTAAGGTAGTCATATACAAAAAACTCCTAATTGGGTTCTAAAACTCTTTTGAGTCAACTTCCTTACCTTCTACATATTTATTCATATTTCTCCCCATAGAAATTGGTGTGGAAACAATTTTCTATTTTTCTATTCCATACATTATTAGAAGTTCCTTATCATAATTTTCTTGAGAAATAAACTTTTATTTTTTATTTGTGATATTTGTAACACAAAAAATTATTTCATTCCACCAAGAATATAAATTTCAAACAATTTATTCATTTCTTCATTGAATGTTTCATAGGTTCTTTCATCATTACCAAATAATATAATATCATTGAAATATAAAATACTAATATGGAAAATCTCTTAACATTCATTGATGTATTGATTTATATAAACTCCTCCTTTCATAATGTTTAAATTTCATAAGAAGGTATCCAATTTAGAATATCATTCCCTATGATCTTTATTTATCCCATAAAAGTATTTGTTCAACGTACACATATAAATTTCAGCATTCCAAATTACAAAACCACACCATTTTTCAAAATAAACTACATCACCAAGTTCTCCATTCAGAAATTCTAAATTCACATCCATAAGAAAAAATTTATAAATTTGTTGTCCTCCAGTTGATAGAATGATTCTAATTGTTTATAAACATCCTACTAGAGTAAAATTTTCATCAAAATCAATTCTTGTAATCTATGTGTACCCCTAGACCACTAATATTTCTTTTTTTCTATCACTTCATCATCTTCCTTCAACATGTTTTTCAATTCCCACTTTTTACTAATAACATTTTTATCATTTTTATGGTATTAGTTCCCAAGTATCATTCTTATCAATCTAATACAATTCTTTATCAATTGAATAAAACCATTTCGGATGATCAAAGGATTCAATAACCTCATTTAGATAAACTTTTGAATAAAAAAAGTATGTGTAATAACTTTTAATGTTCATTCTTGTTTGAACCATTTGATGTTGATCACTAATAATGTTTTGAGTTTCCACCTATTTCCTCAGTCTAGTATGAAATATATAAAATTCTTCCTCATTAATGGGATTATATGAGTCTGATTCAACCATCAATGTGGAATCACAACTATTGGAATCTTTTCCATGTTTCTTAAATAAAATTATTTCATCTTCTTGTTTTAAAAGTATATTTGAAACATTTTCATCAAATTTTTTAAGAACATTTACATTGACATAATCAACTACTATTATTGTTTATCTATTAACAATTATATATCATCTTCTATATATATATTATCCAATAAATATTATTTCCATACCACTCTGATCAAACATTCCAAGGTTTCCACCATTTATAATTAAGTTGTAGTGACTCTCAAAAACTCTTAAGTCCTTCAAACATAGAGTTCCTAGAACATTTCATACAAATTAATATCAGAACATGTAATATAGAAACACTAATTCTTAATATAAATAGTTATTCTCAAATATTTTATTCATAAGTAATTGTAAGTCTATTTTCAAGAAACATAGTATAGCCCATTTCAACCAAACTTTTATTTTTTTCTTTCAAAAACTCCATTTTTTAGGGTGTGTATAGTGTACTTGACTCATTCAAAATTTCATTTTTTTAGATTATATCTAAAATTTTCATTCTTTTACCCACCACCATTATCAGTTCAAAAATTCTTCATAGAGTACCCACATTTATTCTGGTCTCTTCTACTGAATCTCTTAAACATTTTTAGAGCTTATTAATTTATGTTTCAGATACATAATAGAAATAATGAAAATAAAATCATTAGTGAAATAAATTACGTGCCTATCTATGAAAGTTTATTTTTTCCATCGGTCCATAAATATAAGAATGAATAAATTTTAGGGCTTATGTTGAATGAATATCAACTTTACTATTCATATATTTTGTAATATTCCCTTTCTAAAAAAATATACAACACCAATATCTTTTTTTGTCATATCAGGAATATCACAGACATTGTCTCTCATTAATAACATTATTAAGTTTCTCTAACACATATGTCCCAACCTTTTATGCCACAAATTATTTTCATCCCCTATACTTATGTAACATTAATTATGTAATTCACTAATTTGAAATTTGCTTCATTTTGGGTGTTTTCATTTTGAAACAATTTTTTCATATTCCTATCTTTTCAAAGAAAAAAATATTTTATTAAAAAAATGTGTTTCTTCGTCAAAGAGTTTTGAAACACTCAAAAAAATTTATGTAAACCCATCAAAAACATGGTTTCTTGTATTTTAAATTTTCTTCCCTAATAATAATGGATTCAACACCTTTTATTCTTAGGCATTCATAATTTCCAAATATTTCTATTCCTTATTTCAAATATTTCATATTCTAAAACAATTTCAAATACCATATCATTTGATAGGAACACTCACTATAAAAAAATTTCTTCATTATCCTTGAGAAAAATTGAGAGAAAATTCCACTATAAATTAATTTTGATCGTCATTTTCTTCCATCACAATCATATTTTCATAATTGTTATAAATACGTTATTGTTTTGATAACAAAACAAGACACCATTTTTCAAGATTTTTAGATTTCTCAATACTCTCAAAAATATTTTTTAATGGTTTGAACCTATTTCCAACTTTCAACACAACTTTATCAGGTTTTATAATTTGAGGGGATTGAACCCCCATCAATCTTTGGTTTTGGAATTTGTGGGATAATTTTAATGTTGTTGGTTAAACCAAAACATATTTTCCATATGAAAAAAATCCATCACATTAACACTGGTAACCCTAAAATGAATATTTACCTTTGTAACATCCATAATGTCCAGAATTCTAAACATGTTACATAAAACAAATCTTACCATTCATGTTATTATTTTTTATTCCCTAAGTTTCCTATTATCACCCAAAATATTCTTATTAAATGAGGATTTATTTCTATGTTTATCGAAATTAAAGATGGTAGAAAAAAAAATTCAGACTCAAAATTTATAAAAACTTATGAATTTATGACTTTGTTGGTTTTTTCAAGATAAATGATTTTTTTATCCTTTTTATTATTAAGAACATTTTAAATTTTATTCTAAAATTTATAGTAACATTTTTAGATCATTATCAAGTTCAAAATTTTCGTCGAATTCACTAAATTTGGAGATACAGTTCTTGAAACTAGTTATTCTCTACTCATCTAGAGAAATATTTTCATAAACAAGTTCTAACTCTTCCTACTTTTCTGTAAATTTTTCTTCAATATGTTTATTTGATTTTTTTCATTTTGAAGAAACTTATTCAAATAAAATACCTATTCCAACAACATATTTTTCTATTTAGGAGGAATTTCATGATTGCTTGTTGTATGACTTTGTTTAACTTCTTGATTTCTCTTCCAAGTCTTACTATATTTTAAATACATTTTTTCAACTCTCTCTTTTTTGAAACTCAAATGGAGTCTCTTATTCTTTAGAACTAATGCTTCTAGAATATTTATCATTAATTATTGATATAAAAATATTTTCTTCATAAACACTATTAAAAAATTTATCTTCAAATTCACTGACTTCATCTTCAAAATATTTAGACAAAAACTTATCCTTTTTTATTTAAAGAATTTTTTATCATTTACCTTAGAATAGGATTTTGATTTATCACCCTATTTCTTTCAAGATCTTATCTTCCTTCTATCATCACCTCCACATTCATATATATTCATTCATTAAGGAAAATTCCCAGCAAAGATTCTGAAAACTCCACATTAAAAACATTTTAGGGATGCCATCCAATTGTACTTACTTGTACCTCTCTTCAAATTCTTATAAAACAAGGATATGCGTTTATCAAGACTAATACAAAACTCGTGTTCATATTCCAATCATAACCTTCTTCTTATTTAGTAATATTCCCTGTATTTCCATGATTGAAACCCTTGAAGGAAATTTATCAATCGACTATATCTTTTCCTTTAATAAATATATCCCTTCTCATGTAATAAGTAATGAGAGTACTATGAAGGTTATTCATAGATAGAGTTTCAGGATCTCTATCTTCCAAATATGAAATATTAGAATTAAACTTTTCCGGATGAATTCTGAAGATATATTTTATAATATTTTAATCTTAAATTTTCCCACCAAGATATATTATAGTGCTAAAAATATCATTCACCCTTATAAAGAGGTAATAGACATATTTACACTCACCCATTTTTATATCTTTAAGATTTAACCTCCATATTTTTAACTTTCCCGTCTTCACATTCATATTTCCTTCAGAAATATTTTTCTACTTTTCCAAAATAATTTTTTTTTGTTTCAACTCCCATCACTCTTAAAAACTCTCTTTCATAAAATGATGAGAGAAAATAATTCTTATCTCCTAAATCATTCTATGGATGATTCGTCTCAATAGATATAAGAATAAAATTTTAAAAAATAAGAGTAAATATACTTGTAGATGATTCCAAAACCTCATACCCAAGAGACATAAGATATAGAAACATTATATCTTTCCAAATATGATAGTTATTTCCATCGAAGACCAGAATCCCCTTACCATTCACACAATTTAAATTCTCTAGAATAACTTCTCTTAAAAAATTTCCAAAAAAGAGTAAATAAAGGGAATCTCCTCTCATACCACTTGAAAAGGCCCAAACAAGATCAATGTATCACTAAGAGAGGGAGGGGTGAATCAGTTATAGATTTTTATTTTATTTTATTTTCTTGTATGAAAACAATTTCCACCTATTAAATGATTGTCACTTTTTTGTAAAAAATATTCACACCTACATAATAGATTATGTATTTATAAGGTTCACAACTCAATATAATTATCTAGTTCATGGAATGGTTTGTAAAAAATACAATACCACACAATCCAATATTAAAAATAATTTTTGTGTGTATAGATCTAGTGTAAAATAATATTACACTTTTGTAGATTCATGATCAATATAAAAGTGCATATGCTTATTCTAGAAAAAATTGTTTAAAATAAGTTTTATAACAAGTTAAAAAATATTCACCAACTAGTTACAAACATTTCAATATTCTTATCTAATAAATTAAACTTTTGTAAATCTAAAGAAAATATTTCTTCACTTTTCAACCTAGTAGTTGGTAGAAACAAATTCTCTTTTCATTGTATAAAAACTTATTCTGATGGCATAATCTGGTTCTTTAGTCCAAAAAACGATTCTAAATAAACACTCCAGAAATAATTCTGAATTTCTTCTTTATTTCCTTTGAAATATATATTTTATTTCTCAGTTCAATCAAAAAAATATTGATCAAAATATATTCCTTGTGATTCTTTTTTCCAGATAATATTCTCAAGAAAACACTGTCTGGAAACTTCTCTTATACTAAATCAGCCACAAAAATTTCAACACCTTCATTGTAACGTCCCAGATAAATAAAGAATATGACATTTTCATATTTAATAATATTTGTGAATAAAATAATAATATTACTTTAAAGGGGATGCTATGTTCGATGGCGTACCCAATACGCAACAACAAGTTTCTTTGAAATATTACGATGCACACTAATAATATAATAATATAATTTTAAATGGTAGTTAATGTCATGCCATTGTAATGGAGTGAGTGAACAGAACTAACTACAAAATGATTATATATGTTTTTTAAATATTTTTACATTTGTCCAATAAATGTTAGAGGTTTAAAATAAGGAAAGAATTCACTTTTAAGCATAAATATTCTAATGTTCTTTAAAAGGTCGATTAACCGCCTTTTGATGGTGAACCTTTTTTAACTACTTTTTGTCAATTTTAAATGTTATATTTGAAACAATAAAATCCTTCTTTATAATCAGGACATCAAAATTTACTTTGTGTAAATTTTTGTTATTTTTCCGATAAACTTTAATTTTTATGAATAGTGAAAAATGATGTATTTTAATTCAAAACCTCCTTTTCATATAATTTATTTATTTAGTTAGATTTTTATTTTAATTGGTTTTAAATTTTAATTAGATTATATTTTTACCATTTAATTCAATGGTATTCATTGTAATTAATTTCACTTTGAAATTGGACATAAACAAGTGTCAATCTTTTGATAGATATTGTTTCTTAAAAACACCCTATTTGTTTTGAAAACGAGATTAATTATAAAATTAATTAATGAAACTAATATGTTTTGAATTTGGTAAAATGGAAATCATTTTTGAATTTGTAATATCCAATATAGATTAGGGTTCATTTTTGGTATTTTTCTAAAAAACATCAATTTTTAATGAACAGTGAAACCACTAAGTGGAAGTTAAAAACTGGTTTTTTAGTTTAAATAAAATTTTACCACTTCATTGTATTGAATTTCAAAAATCCGACATACATGGTTGTCATTAGTAATTAAAATGTGATTCAATGGGATGAAAATAATTTTTGGTGAATAGTAACTTTTCAGTTTTATTAACCGCGATTAAAGGTAATTAGGGTAATTTAAGGTAAAAATAATATTATAAAAATATAAAAATACCTTGAAACATTTCCTAACATTATTTAATGAGTCATTTCCAACAAATAAAATCCACGGGTCAATTTGGGGGCCCCATAGAGCCACTTGGGTATGATAATGACATTAATAACTTTTTATTTAAAGTAAAAATAAAAATGTCACAACCATTTATTTTTTTACTAAAACAATTTTTACATGGGGTTATGTAAATTATCCTTTTGACTATAAATATTCATTAAAAAACTAAAAAAAAATCTACATAAAGTTTATTTTTTTATAATTTTTAGACATTAAATAAATACATTTATTTATGACCCCATGATGATGCAGTGATTACCTCATTAATGAACGATTTCAATAAAATGAAAAGATAAGGTAAAATCTAAGACTTACACCTATCAGAAACCTAATGGATGGGTGTATTTAGAACCCTTATCACCTATCCTAAAAATATATTGTTGTGGGACCTTTAAAATCCAAAAATCATTTTATAATAATGCAACATTTCAATACTTTCCAAAAGTGACCTTCCTCCCTCTTATAAAAGGCCCCCACCTCTACCCCCTTACCTACACCTCTCAATCATTTGGATCATACAACGTCTGATCATATTATCACTCCACATACCTATCATACTTCTAAAAGCCTCACTTTTGGAATAAGTCTTTCCAAGGAATCTTTTTTCTCAAATCAAAAAGAGTTACCTGATTTAGAGGTAATGTCTTCTCTTGAGTTTATTTCTTTTATTATCCTTCTTAACTCACCACTATCTTCTTTTTATTTTATCCCATAATAAAACTAGTATCCTCAATATAATAGTATGTTTTTAGGAAAAGGATTATACCTACACTTGCACACACCTCCGTCTAATGGTTAAAGAACATACTGTTTCTATGGGTGGCGAATTGCTGCCTCATGAAACGATGATTGTTCAATGTTCTTTTAACACCTCTCATGGTGGACATTATGATGTATATATATTTATATAGGATATATATTATAATTATTTCCTCTATATGATTCTGTATTTTATATTTAAAACATACCTTTATGCTTTTCATGTTGTGAAAATGTTATAATTTCATATGAGGAGGTGTGGACAACTGCCCCCTCAAGTGATGTGACTCATTCAAGCCAAACATGGAATTTATAAATAATGTATTTAATGAACTTATGTTACCTATATAAAATATATATTATACTTTAATTATAATATATCTATTTCTCACTTAGTTTTAAAGTCCATTAATATGAACAAAATGAAAGTAGCGTTCATGCGTACGTACGGCCTACCGTCTCCATGAACGGTACATTTCATTTCCTATCTCCAAATATTATGAAATATTATTAAATACATATATACTGGATAAATATGATATTTAAATTGTTAACACCATTTCTAAGATATGTACTTATAACTACATGGACAATCCTCTTTAAACAAGTTCATTTTTGACTCATGTATCGAACATCGACAAAACGTATGTTATGAACTCACATAATTAACTAATTATTATAACATGATAATATGTGATATGAATTGAATAATAAACTTTAAAGTAAGTCCTTAAGAAATTATAAATTGACTAAGTTTTATTATTCAAGAATTTAATGAAACGAACAAGACAAGTTGGACTTGAGGTAAGGGATTTCTTACCTCACTTTTAATTCCATGAGATTTCCATTGTTCGACACTTACTTATTGAATGTGGTGTATTATGTACTGTAATTTAATATATATTATCATGATTATATTTATATTTAAGGTATTATATGATTCATTTGGTTTTTATTATCTTTTTTCATATTACTCGATTGATTACAATGAGGTAAGGGGTTTTTCACCTCACTTTTATTCCTGTGAGATTCATGCTACATTTGCCACTCTTTCCTTTTGTGTGGTGTGTGTACTGCCCATTATTGTATTCTTTGTATAATATAATTTAATTTATGGGTATTTACATCTTCATTGTATGATCCTTCCATCATGGGGTGTACGTTTTGAAAGTTTCCCAAATCAGTAAGGGAACCTTTCACCCTCCTCTTTTTAAAAGACATCTTTTTGTTAGGTCTTTTAATTTACATATTACTAGGTTGGGATATGTTCTTATATATCCTTATTGCTATAAATTTTATGTCCAAGTGATGAGATACCCTTTTTATCTATCATCAACTCATTTTCTGAATTTTAAAGTGATGTCGTTAGGCTTTTGAATTTCTGTAAGGGAACTTCTTAACCTAATTTCAATTCTTGGGGTTAAACCTCTACTTCTTGATTATGTCATACTACGAATATGTGTGGATGACCAATGATTGTTTTACACTTAATATCCACTTATATTGAATGTATTTATATTTTTTCCACATAATTATTTAATTGACTTATCCTTAATCTAAGGATATCATCTTTGTAAGGGACTTCATCTCAGTCTACTTTCATTGAGGCATACTTCAATTTATATACGACCTTATTTTATTAGTTGTATAATAAGTCCTTTTGACTTTTAATTTCATTCAAAAGGAATATTTTTAAACTAATAATTTTACTAAATGATAAAAGGAATGTTTTTGTCTTACGTATGCGGCGACAATGACTTCTCCTCCGTTGTGACTATTATTTGATTTCCAGCTTCCTCCACAAGCCTTATCTTTTTAAATTTAAAATAAATACCATGTTTCACTTTTCTTTTATATTGGTATTGAAAATGGTTTTGATAATGTTTTGATTATATCAACGTGTTGTATTGATATCTTGTGGTTGAAATGTGGAAATTTTATGTTTCCTTTATGCATGTTTTATGTGATAAGATTATGTTATGGTTCCTGGACATTGTTTATGAAGTTGGGTGGTTCCATGATAAACTAAGGGCTGGTGAGCCTGATATATATCTCTAATGCATTGGGTAATACGAAGGAGTTAAACACTATGGTTTATCCAAAGAGATTTAGGGAATATACTACGATGGGTATTCCAAACATAACCATGAGGGTTACTCCCTACGTAAGAATGTTATAAATTCCTCAAGCTACCTTTATGTCTTAGTATTTCTATGATTTATTCCTAAATATTATGATTTCATGTGGTATGATAAAGTGATTATGTTTTATGAGTAATTTATGATTTCATTGATTCTTATGTATACATGGACTGATGTTTTCTTTCCTTATGTTTATATGTCTTACTGAGCTTTTTATGTTCATCCCATGTTTTTGAAATATATTCCACCGGGACTTAAAGATGAATAGGGTTAAGGATGGGATCAAGGAAAGACATTTTGTCTAAAACATGGAACTAGTCATTTTTATTTTTTAAGAGTTTTTATTTTATGAAAAAATGGAAACTGAGAAGAAGTTTATACTTTATAATCTTTTGATATGTAGTAGTTGTGTCCTAATTCTCTAAAACTCTAAACATGAGAAGATCCTCAATGCGAATTTTTCATTTAATTCAATATTATTTAATGTTATAAGGTCGGGTCCTTATAGTTGGTATTAGAGGTCCGTTTGGACAACTTTAGGGATTATGAGTTTTTGTTAGACACATGGTTAGTCCCTATGTCTATTATTACCATTAAATCCTTGTTTTATAACATTTTTAGATCAATTAAAGTCAGTTACAAATGGAAGGAGGAGGATCTCAAATTACATTCTTATCTCTTCATGAGTACATTCTTGCAACAATTATTGCAAAGTCATGTTCGGATGATTGTGAAACTTTTTCTAGAATACAACTCACTTGCAAGAAATAGTTTGAGATATCAAACACCTCCACTATACCTTGTTATCATCGTGGATCATGAGTTATCTTTAGACAAATCCTATTTTCACAATATTCTCATATTTTCAAGAAAGGTTAATATTATCAAGGAATTTTTAAATATTTTATCTTATCACCATATTTTGAAGCATATTATGATTTTAAAAAAGGTGGAGAAGAATGAGACCCCTGCGCAACCTATTTACATTTACTTTTACGATATATTCTTTCAGTACATACCTATGGTATTTTAAAAGGACCATTAATTTAAAGTTTCAACTCAAATTTGGTCTTACTATTTTATATAAATCATGTTTTATCAGATATTTTGAAATTATATGTCATACATGATTATCTTCCAAAACTGTTTTTCTATAAACACCCATATGACCCATGTTATACAAGGTGTATTTAGATGATGGAAGAAAATAATTTTTAAGGATCTATAAATCATTTTTGAAATGCATGTACCTTCCACCAACGTGAACAAGATGACGATGAAACCAAATGGACACCATGATCAAGGTATGATGTTCTTCATTTTGGGGATCGTTTTATTTTATTTTATGGTGGTGAAATAAGTCTTCATGAATTAAGATGTTGAGATCATAATGAATTTGGATGAAAATGATATGTATAAGGAAACAATTGAGTTTGAAACATGTTAGGGTTATTTTTTAGTTTTATAAAAAGGACAACCCGTAGGATGGGGGACAACCTATCGCATCTGGTAAGGCCACAAGAATCGAACCCACAACTGAAGGGAAATAAGGGAGAATTTCCTACCACTAGCCTACTTGAATTCCCTGGTTAGTATGACTTATTATTTTAGTAAAATGATTTTATGGAACAGTAATATGTTGATTTTGAGAATTTATGTTTTATCAGATGGATATACTTAGTATAGGAAAACGATTTGGTGATTAAGTGATAAAGGTTGTTGTGAAATACGTTCTCTCTTTTAATGAAACACTATATCCATAAAGAAGATAGAATACTATGGGATTTCAACTGTGGAATAATGGTTGAAATTATAGTTTTTAAGAATCTATGTTTTTATTGTGTAAATATGATGATTTGGTTTGTTTATGAAAATTATTAACCTATAATGGAGAATATGTTATTAGGTTAATTACATTTCAATATCAGACTTTCTGAGTAACTGATGTTATTTGAAGATAAATGTTAAGATGTTCCTTGGAAGAATATGTAATTAATTCCTTATGAGATTTGGGTTTCAATATTAGTTTGGATTAATTTTGAATAATTTTATGGATGGTAGTTTATTGAATGGCCTTTGTTGAACTTTGGGTTTTGTTTGAAAAAAATTGGAGATTAAGAGTAGTTTTTCTTTTTGTAAAATATTATCCTTTTGGGTATTATCTGATCTCGTACTAACCATTTTGGTTTTGGTTAAGGTCTAAAGACATGGGAAATGTATAGTTCTCTTTTTTGGATTAGTTTATTTTCTAGAAGTTGATTATATCTCTCTTAATGTGAATAAGTCATCCCCAATACTCATCTTTAGGAAAAAATATGAGTTTGTGTTAGAAATCTAGTAAGATATGAAAGTCTACATGAAAAGTAAGTATGTTTAATTATGTTTTAGTTAAGCTCGTAAATAAATTTCTCAATGTAAAGTAACTTAAAACAAAAATTTTGTTTGTTAACTTTTCCTACGGGGGAATAAAATACCGCTTAACCCATCACAAGTTTGTGGTTTCAGATTGTTTTCTTTCTCCTGATCATGTTTTCTATCCCTCTCCATCAGAACAAGGAACTTAGTTTCTCCTCCATATCCAGTTTTCATGGGATCCTAGTATGGGATATCTCAGGTGACCATTTTACTTCTCTTTTATCTTTTAAAGTGATAGTTTTATTGACTCCTTTTCCGATGTGGGGCTTTCAAGGAAGTTTCCAAGCACAATTTTAAAATTGTGAGGATGAAATTCCCAAAAGGGGGGAAGGATGTAACATCCCAGGTAAATAAAGAATATGAAATTTTCATATTTAAAAATATTTTTGAATAAAATATTAATATTACTTTAAAGGGGATTCTATGTTTGATGGCGTACCCAATACGCAACAACAAGTTTCTTTGAAATCTTATGATGCACACTAATAATATAATAATATTATTTTAAATGGTAGTTAACGCCTAGTCATTGTAATGAAGGGAATGAAAAGAACTAACAACAAAATGATTATATATGTTTGTTAATTTCTTTTACATTTATCCAATAAAAGTTAGAGTCTTAAAATAAGGAATGAATTCGATTTTAAGCATAAATATTCTAATGTTCTTTAAAAGTTCGATTAACCACTTTTTGATGGAGAACCTTTTTTTAAACTAATTTTTGTCAATTTTATATTTTATATTTGAAAAAATAAAATCCTTCTTTAGATTCGGGACATCAAAATTTACTTTGTGTAAATTTTTGTTATTTTTCCGATAAAGTTCATTTTTTTTATGAATAGTGAAAATACTATATTTTAATTCAAAACCTCCTTTTAATCTAATTTATTTATATAGTTAGATTATATTTTTAATTGGTTTTAAATTTTAATTAGAATATATTTTTACCATTTTATTCAATGGTATTCATTGGAATTAATTTCACTTGGAAATTGGACATGAACAAGTGTCAATATTTTGATAGATATTGTTTCTTAAAAACACGCTATTAGTTTTGACAACGGGAATTAATTATAAAATTAATTAATGCAACTTATATGTTTAGAATTTGGTAAAATGGACATCATTTTTGAATTTGGAATATCACATATATCTTAGGGTGAATTTTTGGTATTTTTCTGAAAAACATCAATTTTTGATGAATAGTGAAACCATAAGTAGAAGTTAAAAAATGATTTTTTTATTTTTAATGAAATTTTACCACTTATGTGTATTTAATTTAAAAAATACTACATATATGTTTTTCATTAGTAAGTAAAATGTGGTTCAATGGGATGAAAATAATTTTTGGTGAATACTAACTTTTGTGTTTTATTAACCGCGATTAAAGGTAATTAGGGTAATTTAAGTTAAAAATAATATTATAAAAATATAAAAATACCTTGACACATGTCTTAACCTTATTGGATGAGTCATGGCCAACCAAGACAATCCACGGGTCAATTTGAGGTCCCCATGGAGACACATGGGTATGATAATCATAACAATAACTTTTTATTTAATGTAAAAATAAAAATGTCACATACATGTATTGTTTTATTAAAACAATTTTTTACATGGGGTTATATAAATTATCATTTTGACTATAAATATTATTTATAAAGCTAAAACAAATTCATACATCGTGGTAATTGTTTTATAATTTTTAGACATTAAATAAATAAATTTATTTATGACACCATGATGATGCAGTGATTACCTCATTAATGAATGATTTAAATAAAATAAAAAGATAAGATAAAATCTAAGACTTAAACTTGTCTAAAACCTATTGGATGGGTGGATTTTTAACCCTTATCACCATATCCTCAAAATATATCATTGTGGTACCATTAAAATCCGAAAATCATTTCATAATAAAGTAACATTTCAAGACTTTCAAAAAGTGACCCTCCTCCCTCTAATAAAAGGCCCCCACCTCTACCCCTTTACCTACACCTCTCAAGCCCTTGGCTCATACAACCTCTTCTCATGTTATCTCTCCACTTCCCTATCTTACTCCTAGAATCCTCCCTTTGGGATGAAGTCTTTCCAAGGAGGCTTATGGCTCAAATCAAAAAAGAGTTACTCGATTTAGAGGTAATGTCTTCTCTCAAGTCTCTTTCTTTTATTTTCCTTCTTCACTCACCACTATCTTATTATTATTTTATCCCATAATAACACAATTATCCTCAATATACTTGGTTGTTGTTATTATAAGGATTCTACCTTCACTTATACACACCTCCGTATAATGGTTAAAGAACATACTGTTTCTGTGGGTGGTGAATTACTGCCTCACGGAACGTTGATTGTTAAATCTTCTTTTAACACCTCTCACGGTGTCCATTATGATGGAAATATATTTATATATTATATTTATTATATTTATTTCCTCTCTATGCTTCTGTATTTTATATTTAAATCATAACTTTATGCTTTGAATGTTGTGAAAATGTGATAATTTCATATGAGGAAGTGTGGACAACCTCCCCCTCAAGTGATGTGACTCATTCATGAAAAACATGTAATTTATAAATAATGTAATTAATGAACGTATGTTACCTATATAAAAAATATATTATACTGGAATTTTAATATATCTATGTCTCATTTAGTTTTAAAGCCCATTAATATGACAAAAAATGAAAGTAGCATTCATGCGTACGTACGGCCTACCGTCTCCATAAACAGTACATTTCATTTCTTATCTGCAAACATTATGGAATATTATTAAATACATATATACTGGATATAAATGATATTTAAATCATTAAATCTATTCTAGAGATGATGTACTTATAACTACATGGACAATCCTCAGTAAACAAGTTCATTTTTGACTCATGTACTGAACATCGACAAAATGTATGATATGAACTCACATAATTAACTGATTATTATAACATGATAATATGTGATATGAATTGAATAATAAACATTAAATTAAGTCCTTAATAAATTATTAATTGACCAAGGTTTATTATTCAATAATATAAAGAAACGAACAAGACAAGTCGGACTTGAGGTAAAGGATTAATTATCTCACTTTTAATTCCATGATATTTCCATTGTTCAAAACATATTTATTGCGTGTAGTGTATTGTGTAATGTAATTTCATATATATTATCATGATTCTATTTATATTCAAGGTATTATGTGATTAATTTGGTGTTTATTATCTTTTGGTCATATGACTCGATTGACTACAAAGAGGTAAGGGGTTTCTCATCTCACTTTTATTCCGGTGAGATTCATGCTACATTTTCCCCTATTTCCTTTTATGTGGTGTGTGTACTTCCCATTATTGCATTCTTTGTGTAATATAATTAATTTATGGGTATTTACATCTTCATTGTATGATCCTTCCGTCATGTGGTGTACGTTTCGAAATTTAACCAAGTCGGTAAGGGAACCTTTCACCCTTCTCTTTTTAAAAGACTTTTTGTGTTAGGTATTTTAATTTACATCTTATTATGTTGGGATATGTTCTTATATATCCATATTGATATAAATTTTATTTCCGAGTGATGAGATGCCCTTTTTATCTCTCATCAGCTCATTTTCTGAATTTTAAAGTGTCGTTGTTAGGCTGTCGAATTTCTGTAAGGGAACTTCTTAACCCAATTTCAATTATTTGGGTTAAACCTCTACTTCTTGATTATGTCATGCTAAGAATATGTGTGGATGGCCTATGATTGTTTTAAACTTAATATCATCTTATATTGAGTGTATTTATATTTGTCACACATAATTATAGAATTGATTTATCCTTAATCTAAGGATACGGTCTTTGTAAGGGACTTCGTCTCAATCTCCTTTCATTGAGGAATACTTCAATCTATATACAACCTTCTTTTATTAGTTTTATAATAAACCCTTTTGAATTTTAATTTAATTCAAAAGGAATCTTTTTACAAGAAGCGTTTTACTAAACGACAAAAGGAATGTTTTTGTCTTGCGTATCTGGAGACAATGACTTCTCTACCAGTGTGACCATTATTTGAGTTTTGGCTTCCTCTACAAGCCTTAACTTTTTAAATGAAAAATAAATACCATGTTTTACTTCTATATTATTTTGGTATTGAAAATGTTTTTGATAATTTTTTGATTATATCAATCTGTTGTATTGATATCTTGTGGTTGAAATGTGGAAATTTTATGTTTCCTTTATGCATGTTTTATGTGATATGATTATGTTATGGTTCTTGGGCATTATTTATGAAGTTAGGTGGTTCTGTGATAAAGAAAGGATGGGTGAGCCCAATATAGCTCTCCAATGCATTGGGTAACACGAAGGAGTTAAACACAAAGGTTTATCCAAAAATATTTAGGGAACATACTATGATGGGTATTCCAAACCTAACCATGAGGGTTACTCCCTGCGTAAGAATATTATGAATACCTCAAGATTCCTTATGATTTATATGAGTTATTCATAAATCTTATGATTTCGTGAGGTATGTTAAAGTTCTTATGTTTTATTAGTAAAGTATGATTTCATTGATTCTTATGTATACATGGGAAGATGTTTTCTTTCTGTATTTTTATATCCATTACTGATATTTTTATGTTCATCCCAAGTTTTTGAAATGTTTTCCACAGGACTTAAAGATGAATAGGGTCAAGGATGGGATCAAGGAAAGACATTCTATCTGAAACATAAAACTAGTCATGTTTCTTTTTTAAGAGTGTTTATTTTATGAAAAAATTTGAAACTGAGTAGAAGTGTCTACTTTATATTCTTTTGAGATGTAGTGGTTATGTCGTAATACTCTAAACTCTAAACCTGAAAAGATCATAAATGTGAATTATTAATTTAATTTAACATTATGTAACATTATAAAGATGATTCCTTATATTCATTATCTTCATTCATCTAAATAGTTTGAGATCATGTTGTAATTTCACTACAATTTATAGATTTTTTAGAAATTGAATGGTTTAGAAAAATAACTTTCCTAGTCAACCAAATTTCTAAAAACACAAATTTGATTTTGTTTTTTACTTAAAATTTCACCATTTCAGTGCTTCTCAACTCTTCTAAGATCTTGTAAAAAAATAATCAAATCCTATTAAAACTTTATCCTAATTCAACATAAAAAAATCTTTAGTCCTAAATAAATTTTCATTCTAATACTATTTGTCATACCAGTTTTCTTGAACCACTTTAGAAAATTTAAACCTTATGAATAGCCATTATAATTATCCAAATGAACTTTTTCTACCATAATAATTATAAAAACATCTAAAATTTTTAAAACCACATCAATAACACATCAGTATAATCTTTAAAACATTTACCATTTTCATCATTTGTTCAGAAATTCCCCATACCAATGATCCTTCATCTAGTGAATTCATGAATTCGATGAATTATCTATGTCAGAATGTGGCTAATGGATTAGTCTCTGACTCCTTTAGGTGAGTAGGTTTCATATATCAGTCCTATTACTATTTAACTACTTAAAAAATTGATATCCACCATTTTTAAATGGTTAAGTTCATTCTTGAATTTCATCTCATTGATTGGTTTTAGATCCCATCTGATGGATTGGTCACTAAAACTCTTCTCATTCATTAATCCCAAAAAATATAACCTAAAATTTTTAAAAAAATTCCGATATACATTCGATAAAATTCTGTATCCAATGTTTTTTTGATACCAATAATTTTTCAGATGGGTAAATGTTATAACTTCTCTAATGGATTGGTGTCTTGTTGTGCTCACTGGATCGTGGTCTTCCATGACTTATTCTCTTAATAATTCTCTATAACTTAATATTGATCTTATAAAATGGTTTTTTCGATGGATAAGATATTTTGAATGATCATCTATTCTTATGGAAAAGTTAATCGGTGATTCTAGAAAACATATATTGTCATAAACATCAAACACTCACCCTTCAGACAATAAATATGTCTGGTGATTCTTATATTGATTATCTATGACCAAAAGACTTTAATTTCATAAACATTATTCTTCCATAAAATACTTCTTATATCATGATGTTATGAACATTCATATCACCACAGAATCATGTGAATTAGAAAACTTTTTTTCCTCATTTCTTTCAAAAATATTGGATCATAAGTTTTCCAGAAAACTTATGATATTGAAAAAATAAAAGTCATCAATGCATCATCATATTTAGTATATAACATCTTGTAAAACATTTATAATCTGATAAAAATATCATTACGATTGAAGAAATCTTTCCACACCCAAAGTGAGTTTGACAATAAATTTTTTTTAGAAAACATCTTCAAAATAGAAAATTGAAACCGGTAGATTTTCATATCAAACATGCACATAATCTTCTAGGTCTGGTACTCCTTTTAAAATATATATTCCCCATAAATAAAGAAAAATTGAACTAAATATATATGTATGGAATATAGAAATATAATATAGAAAAATAATATAATAATAATGAAGAAATTTCAAGGGGTAATAAGATAGAAATCATAATCCAAAGGAAAAAAATGGAGGTTTAGAGAGATACCTTACCTTATATCAGGATATTTTCTTTCAATTACAATTAATGTCCTAAAATATAAAATTCTATTCATTAATAATTTAATTATTAAAATATTCCACAAATACATTATTTATTATAATTTTATGAATTTATTTAATTTCTATTTTTATAAGTTATAATCTTTAATTTCATTGTTTAGGAAGGGTTTGTTTCATGCTTACAAGGTCGGTTCATATGTGTATAATTTTAAAACATCATGGAAAATAGAAATAAAACTTCATAGGTAAAATATAATTTAATTTATAAACATAAATAATATTAAATGTCCCCATATATTTTTTTGACATGAGGATGATTTTTTTTATAAAAAGTTAGTGATAATTTTTTAGTTTATGTAGGATATTTTTATGATCAATGCGAGGAAGTATCATTATATTTATTATTATATAGATATATATATTAGCTCTAGAACGTAAAATATGTTATATTATTCATATTAAAATCTTATTTAACCATAATATTGTTTTTATGACCATCCTTGAAGGTGGTAATGAAAAAAATCATTAACTTTGGAGATGGTTAACCACTATAATTTGGAAAACTGTTTCGTTTCATTGAATAAGATGAGATGATAATAGAGGTGGATAGAATATATTCTATTAGAAAAATAAAATTATAGTATATACATTTTATTGGAGTTATTATGATTTTATGGATGAATTCTATGAGGAGAAGGTAGAATAAAAAATGAAATAAAAAGAGAGGGTTTGAGAAACTTACCTCTTGAATATCACCTCCTTGAAGGTCCCCCTAAAGAACTTGGAATTGTTTTTTTGGAACATCTGACCTTGTACATGTAGAATATTAATTTTAAGGTAAATTTTCAGAATATTGATAATTTACAAGGATTACAAGTTGGGAGGGAAAGTGGTGGTGAGGGGTGATATTTATAAGCGGAGAAGAGGGGTGTTTTGATTATTATATTCATTAGTTTATAATTTTGGCTAAATATTATAAATGGTGTTGGTTAATAAGAATTAATATAGAAAATGGTTCTGTATATTTTGGACTAATGTGTTCTTACATCATTCAGGAATCATAAATTCATGTATTTGGCTTATAAAATTAAAAACTGTAAATTATCATATTTAACTATTCACCAACAATTCAACTATTTTACAAAAAAAACAAAAATTAATCCTAACAATTTTTTGATGTGAATATTTCAAAAATGGAATCCATTTTATGTAAATAAGTTTCTAAATATGTGAAATTTAATTTTTAAATAAAATCATCACTTATTTGAAAAACAACTATTTTAATATTTTAATTCATTTTATGACCCTTTTAGTAATTACTTATAGTCTTATAAAATTGTATTATAATTATAATAAAACATAATATTAATTTATGAATCCATTTTATAAATATAACTTTTATTTTAGATAATTTTATTAATTATATAATTGAAAATATAACATTCACATTTTACAAAATAGCAACACTTAAATTATTATTTTTAATATTTTTTTAATTTTACCATGATATAAATATATCATATTTTAATTTTATATGATACCTAAACATTATTTTACATTATCATATTTTAGATTACAATTATAATGGCTATATTACTATTCTTAATGATCATATTACAATTCCCAATGTTAGGTTTATAATGGTAATGTTGGTTCCTCAACTTCTATAAAAACAATTTATTTAATTAATTCTTAATTCACTTATAATTTATCTCAAGGTTATAAATTTTCATATTAAAAATTAATTTTTATATTATTATTATTGTTTTATCTTTCAACATCTTTTCTCATGGGTGTGGTCATTCTAGTGGATCGATTATATCCAAATTTTCCCCTATTTATTATCTTATTTTCAATTTATTTCCCTATTGTAATATTATTCATTTTTATTGGAATATTTAATGACAATGTATCATTCCTAATTTATGAAAATTATGTTTCTATTGGGTTCTCTATGTGATGTATCTATTTTATGACATAATAATGTAAATTTCATTGATAAAATTTTGTGATGTTACATTCTTCCCCCTTGTGAAATTTCACCCCTAAAAATTTATTTTACATACTAAGGTAAAAATAAGTTATGGTATATATCCTTCAACACTTCCTCCAATTCCCATATTGTCTATTAATACTTATGGTTTCTCTATAGTACCTTGACCAGGTCAGTGGTCTTCTAATATAGAACCTTGTCCCTATGATTCCAAAATCTTCACCGAATGTTCCTCATAATAGTGGTCATTTTCCAACTGTACCACCTTTGAGTTAAGTATATGTGGGTTGTCTGGTAAGAACTTCCTCATGAGGGATACATGAAATACATCATGTACATCATACATGGCTGTCATAAGTGTTAATTGATAGTCCACAGGTCCAACATGAACAAGAATCTTAAAGGGAAAAATGTACCTAGGATTTAGATTTCCCTAATTCCCAAATTTCATTAACATATTCCGTTGAAATATGTAGAGGAAATCCTTTTCACTAATCTGAAAGACTAAAACCTTTCAAAAATTATATTTATTTATCTTATGTTGACTTTGGGAAGCCCAAATATATTATTGGATGGTCTTCACATTTTCTGCCACTTCCTTAACCATTTCAGGTCCCAACAGATTACGTTCACCAATGCCATCCCAGAATGTAGGTTTTCTGCATATTTTCTAATAAATGTCTTCATATGGATGCATTTGGATTCTTGAGTGGAAACTATTATTATAATAGAACTATACAATTATAATATTTTTCTCCCATTCTCATTTTTTTTAGCATGCAATAAACATGTTTTTAGTGTATGAACAGTCCACATAGATTGGCCATCAGTTTAAGGGTAATAACTTGTAAAAAGGTTTAAATTAGTATTTTGAGCATGATAGAGACCTCTCAAGAACATGGAGGTAAATCTAATATCACGGTCAAATATAATTCATAATGGTACTCAATTCAGCCTCACCACTTCTCTAATGTAAATCCTTGCAATTTTTTTAAGTCATATAACAACCCAGTCTTAACATACATACACATTACTTGATTTTTACATAATATTTAATACATTAAAAAATAGATTCTAAAGACCAGGTTAATTTGGTTCCCTTGGGAACATGGCAGCATAAATATTGGTACTAGAGTGACATACATTATCTCACACTAGTTTCTCCAAGGCTAGAACACCTCTAAGTCATACCATGCCTCAAATATATCTTCATAACTCGGGGAATGAAATATAAAAATTGGTGATCCCATATGCTCAGTAAGGGTAAACAATGGATATATATAAGCATAAACATGAGAATTGTGCTATGATAATGTGATCATAACAATAGAATATCATACCTTGCATATCATAAACATTAATCATGGAAAAAATATTCATTGTTAATAAGGAAAAAATCATTATGAAATCAATATCATAGGTCGTGGAAGCATAAAATAGGAGTAAGACATTGAATTTTTTAATATAGATAAATATGTAATAATATTCTCTATATGTAAATCTTCATAACTAAAACTTATCAGAGAACTTCATGGGGACTACACCTACTAGCTGTGACACACCACCATCCCCAACCACAGCCCTTACTTTATAAGGGATAGGGTTTCCCTATCTTTCCATAGTGGATCAGGTCTCCCCATCTTTTCATAGTGGATCGAGTTTACCCATCTTCCATATTAATGGTGACTACACCTAGTGGGTAAGACACACCACCATCCCTATTCATAGTCTATTCCTTGTAAGGGATCAAGTTTTCTCATCTTCCCATATTGGATCAAACTCATTGACAAGATTCCAATCATTATCTCATAAGATATAAATCATTAAACAATGAGTTTAACGGATATATATTTCCCACCCATTTCATGATAAAATCATTCATACATATGACCCAAGATAATAAAACATTAATCATATCACGATCCATTAAAAGCGATAGTCTTTATAAACATTCTACACTAACACATGAAAAGAAATGAGTTTCATAAAAATGTAATCATATATTAACCGGTGTATAAATATAGGATTCATAATCATTTCATCAAAGTATATCCTATGAAAATAAGTGTGTTTCATAAGAATAAAACAAGCTGAAGAGGAAGGGGTTTGATAAACATATAACTTGTGTGAGATAATAAGGTTTCATAAACATCCTTCCATCAAAACATAAAGCATTTGGAGAAATAATTTTAATGGCACCTTTGAACATTTTTTGAAAAAGGAATAAGTAACACCAATGGATTTCATCTTATATGGAAAATAATTTGGAAGGATCCTTTTAAGAAAATTCATGAGGAAAATATTTTTATTCATTAAAAATGATTTTAAACATAAAGATTTTTTGAAAACAATTTTCTTTGAAAATACTTTGAAAACATATAAAGAAGGAATGAAATCATTTTTAAAACCATTTTACTTGAAATTTTATAAAATAATCTTGAAAACATTTCTAAAACAGTTTTATTTGAAAATGCATTTAAAACATAGAAAGGGTGATTGAAATAATTTTTAAAAAATTCTCCCTTTAAAACAAATAAATTAAGATTGAAATTTTTTTGAAAACATTCTTATTTGAAATTAAATTTAAAACAAATAAAATAATCTTCATAATAGTTGAAATACATTAATTTGAAAATTACTTTTTATAACTTTTAAAGGATGTTTTGATAATAGTTTAAAATAATTTATAAACATAAATCATTTTTTAAATAAATTTTAATTGAAACTCACTTTAACAAAATTAATTTACATAATATTAGAAAAAAATTCAAAAATAAATTTTTAATATTGTAATGGAATAATTAAGGGAATGTAATTCACGGTAGCAGGTAAATCCATACAAGATGGACATTTTGTTTCACAGTAAATTTTTTTGAAAAGTTCCTCAAATGAAAAATGAAAATGAGATTAATTTTTGAAAACATTTTTGTTTAAAATGGATAAAATTTGAAAATTCTCTTTTAAATATCATAAGATAATAATAAAATATTATAGGAAACTTTTTTAGTAAACATAATTTTGAAGAAATGGGGATTTCTAACAGAAGGGATAGGTAATGTAGGACATTACTAAAAACACTTTCATGAAAATATTATGTACCAAAGTGTGCAATAATGATAAAATTACTTAGATATAAAAAGAATAAATATATTTTAAGAAAACTCATGAGTGTTCTTGATAGATAGATCGTAATATTTTATCAATGGGAGTATCATCATAAACAGTCTCGATAAACAGTGAGATTGTGGCAGTAAACCATTACCAATTTTGTAGCTTTGAATCATAATAAAATGGAAAACATAAATTTAAATAAAGAAGAAAATATCATGAAGAAAAATTGATTCATGATGTAACATAACAAAGCTATTATGTAAACCACATAGAAAAATATAGGCCCATAACATGGTATATGTCACAATGAATGCACATTAAGACAAAATTACTTTATCGATTTGGTATCATTGAAACACAAAACCCATAAAGGAAATATCACAAAATGGATATTTAAATACCCATGAATTTAATTATAATAATAATATAATACCTCCATGGGTAGTATACATACCACAAAAAATAAATGAGTGGTGAATAAGTCAAGCATCTCTTAAAAATTAAAATTGTGATCAAATTCCCTTACCTTATGGCTTGACTCTCTTCGTACACATACAAAACTCCTGTAAAATAAATAAAAGTTTATTATACAGATTTCAATGAACCATATTATTATATCTAATACCATATATGAATTTATTATGACTTTATATTACCCACTTATTTTAAATACCAAGTTAAGGTTTTGGTTCGGGTAATATTCGCTTTGTTTTTCATATGTGTCTTTATTTATTATATTATTTTTCCTCGTGATTATATTTTTGTTTAAATAATGTAAAAAAATTTATATATATTTATATATATATATATATATAATTTATATTCATTATATATGTGTTTATAATAATCTATAGAATATATAAATATGAAATGGATTACATCGTTCACCGAAATGGTAGATCATACGTACGCATGAACACAGTTTCTATTTTTCTTAGTAATTTTGAAAGAAATTAGGTAAATTACATATATGTATATATATAGTATAATTAGACTATAATTATTATTTCATATGTATCATATAATTTCACTAAACTCGTTCCTAATAAATTCTATGTAGTGTGTGACTTAATCACGTCGCTTTGTGGATGGGACAGTCCACACTTCCGTAAACGAAATTATCTTATTTTACACAAAATGGAAAGAATGAAGGTATGTGTTATAAAAAAATTAAAGAATAAAAAACATCATATATATTATATAAATATATTTTCAATCATAACAATTAGTTTTGTTATGTGTTAAAGGAAAAAATGAACAACATTGTTTAGTGAGGTGGTAGTTTGTCGTACACAAGAATGGTAAGTTTGTTACCCATTAGATGCAAGTGTGTATGTTTTGATAAAAAAACATATCATAAAAACATCACAGTATATTTAGGATACTTAGGCAATTATTTATGTAAATAATTAGAAGAATTTTGGTACTGTGTAAAGACAATAAATGAAAGGATATTGAGGAATGATTTTACCTCTTCTATGGTTAACTCCTTTTGGTTTGCACAAAAGGGATTCCTTGGTTGGATTTAAATTAAACAGAATTATTAAATGAGGAAGGTATTGATGTTTTTTACTTAATTTGGATGATATTGTCTGAACATAAGTGGTTCGAGGGGTGTGAAGGAGGAGGAGAGTTGGTGGCCTTTTCTTGGGAAATGAGGGGACACACATGGCATTTTTAAAAACAAGTTAATAACACCCACTTTTTTACAAAACAAAACCATTGAAAACCCACAAAAATTAATAATTTAAGGTTTATGTACTAAATATGGCTTTAAAATAGGTTTTTGATTAGTGTTTAGGTCATTTTCATCCTTAAGATTAAGGTTTAGTCCCTGGTTCAGCTTAATTTTACCTTAATCACTGTAATTAATTCTAATCACTTTCACTAATATTTTTGGTCAAATATTAAGTTTATATTATTAGAATATAAATACTATAATTACTAAAATTATGTATATTCAGTATTATAAATGCAATTCATAGAATAAGAATAATTATGTTTGATGTTAATCTCACAGAGGTGGCAATAAAGTGGGTTTTTAAAGTGAGAATATTCAAAATTTAACTAAGATTTTATATCTAAATTCAACATAAAAATGATTCTAATGACCTAAATTGGATCAATATATCTATAATTGATATATTATGACATCAAAAACGATTTAAAATACAATTTAACTATATAAATAATATATATGAATGAGAATTTTTTAATTAAAATTTAGTATTTTTCACAATTCACCCAAAAATAATGTTTCCCATAAAAATACAAAAAAATCATGCTATGCTAATTTTGACATTATAAGGTTAATTGTTTTTTATTTAATAAGATTAATTTCATAAAATTTTCTGAAATCAATTTTATTATTTTTCAGAAAATTACATTAAAATAGTTCTTTAGAGAAAAATGTACTTAAAAATATATAAATACATTGCAAAAAAGTATATGTTTGATCATCATTATTTTTTATTTATAAAATACCATTTTAAATAATATTTAAAAATTGGTTATTATTATTCATATTATAATTTTTAAAAACTGTTTTATAACTATCTAATTTAAATAATTATAATAAAAATTTTGTTTCAAAGAAACTCAGTGTTGGGTGTAATGCAAGCCAAGTAGGTGTTGCTTATAACATAAGGCAATTTGGTGTTTCATATAGAAAAAACATATCTTGGGGTATCATATTACAAATTTTTAACATGGTGTAGCATATAAAGAAATTAAAACTTATTGTTTTCATATAACACAAACTATATTTAGATTTATGTGAAATGTAAAATATCAAAAAGATTAAATTAATTTTTTTTAAATCAAAAAAACTCAGGGTGTCACATTATACCCCCCTTCAAATGAATTTATCCAATGAAATTAATCTGGTTTATCAATATTTTAATACTTCTATATTACTTTAATAGAAACCCATATTGAAAAAATAGACACCAAACTTCCATTAAAAAGGGAAAGTTGGAACAATAATGGTTACCCAAAGTAACTCATACTTGAGTTTCTACATAGGAAAACACAAGTGGCATGTGAAAACATGGACATGTAAGATAAATATAACTATAAATTTATAAAGTAGAGTTATAGAGAAAATTTTCAGGGAAAATATACCAATTACAAATCCATAAATCTATAATGATCTTAGGGAAAATTTGATTCACTCGAAATGAAGGTAATATGATAGAATTTCAGTTTCAATATCATTTACATAGAGTGAAATACTTTTCATAAGAAGTTATACTTACTTGTTTTAATTCTCTTTCAAAGGTAAAATTTCACCCTTTTGTTTTGTCTTGACCAATTTCTACTTCACCCCTTTCTCCAAGAAGGATGGTGAATCTTTCATTCTTGGAGCACTAATAGATTATGAGATCTATAATAAGTCATCCCATATCTCCTAATTTACCATCAACACCATATTTTCTGAGAAGCTTATCAAATATGTGTAAATAATAATGTGGTGTGATAATACTTTAATCTCAAAAAAATCAACCAAATATTAACTTAAACATTCCATAAATGGTTTACATTATAAAACTTTTGAAAGATGAAAAACTAAATATTTAGAAAGGAGGTCATGGAATCAACTTAACATTAATCCTCCATATATCACAAAGTATCTCTTGGTTGTCACACTCCAAACATTTGAATACCAACATCGTATATTCTCTTGAAACAAGGTAATAGCCTAAATTACTATAAATTTTCTTCAAAAATATGCATTATTATTTATTTCAAAAGATTACGGGATTTATTCCTTGAATCCAAAAATGTTGTAAACTTAATCACTGATAGTATTACCCACCTTTCAATAAGTCTGTAATTAGTTTCATGGAAATAGTGCTATCTAATTTACTAATTCATATCTAAAATATATTTATCCAAAAACAATTATCTTATCATAAAGAACATATTAAGGGTTTTCATCCCTTATTAAAAATAACACTTTTCATTAAATCACTTCTCAATTCCATCAAAAACATTCAACAAAATATTTTAAATCATTAAAAAAATATATAAACTGATAATTACATGTATATTTCTCCTTTCATAGGACATAATTGTTGAATCTAAATACAAAAAAAAATTAATTATTCCACTTCATACATAACCCATTAGAAGGATACCTAATCTTATTACTTAATACCACATTAGATTCACATTAAATCTATACTCACATCATTATTATCAATATAACCTTTACTTATACCACCTTGGTGGTTATCTTTGGGGATTTCCACTAAGGAAATAAATTTTCATAATGACCATTCATTCCACACATAAAGAATTAAACTTTTTATAAGGTATTAGGGTGGAAAATATTCCCATCCATTTTGTTAATTGAACCCTTCATATTTCCTTTGTAGTTAATTCATTTGGGTCCTTCTTCTATATATTCAAAACATATTCGTGTTCTTCTGATACATTCACTTGAGGCATTCTTTATAAATTCTTGAAATAAAGGGAATTGAATATTCTTTCGTACATGGTATCTATTTCCCAAAATCATAGCGAACTCATTCCTTCTCTACCTTGGTGAGTTAGAGAGTTGGTAAAGATGTATGTTTTTAATCATGTTCCATAAAAACTAACTAGGTATTTTCACAACATCATTCAATCCGGTAACTATCCCATTTGAATTATCATTAAAAATATTTTATCACATTCAATGTTTTCTCAGTTACACCTAGTTCCCTTTATTTAATAAAGCTAGGAAGCATTGAGTGAAAAAAATATTGGGATAAGGAACCACATAATAGTAAAAAAACATATATTATGTATAAATTATTACACACTCATTAATCTATGAAAAAATAGGTTTATCCTAGTCTATTTATATATAACTTATATGAAAATCCTCCATGATGGTTCATAAATAGAATTTGAATTCCCAAACCATATCCCCGAGGAGTATAAAACTAGGTGCGCAGTAAGGCACGTTGTTGTGTATTAGGTTACACACAAGTCAGGCTCGAGGCACCTTATTAGAGTTGTTAATCCAAGGTAAATTTGTGCTAGAACCACATCCAATTATAGTATACAGATATGGATTCACATTTATTAAACCACTCACTTTATCCTTTACCAAAATTCCAAGACATTTGTCTAAATGTTAACTCATCCTTATACTTATCCTTAAATACATCCCTATATATATCCTTAGAAATATACCAAGGCATATCAGTAAATCTTTTCCATTCTAGATTTAAAGATTCAATATTTCTTTAGACTAATTTGAACTACAACAATAATATAGTAACGTACATTTACATTAAATCATTTATAGGGAAAACTTAATATGTTAGAAAAACAGACGCCTGAAGACCATGATAGCTTAGTGCCTTTCGAAACATAGAAATGTAAATTCTGGTAAAAGAGTGAGATAAATTATCTCCCACTTGGTTCTCCAAGACTATAATCCCTCTTAGACATATCATACCTAAAATATATATTCAAAACCTGGGGATGAAAACATAAAAAGGGGTGAGCTCAGATGCTATTTAAGGGTAAACAAGGGAGATGTGCTTGCATAAACATCAGAATAAGTGTATGAGAATGTAGACATAACATAATAATATCATACAATATATATCATAAACATGAATCATGGAATAAAGTTTATTAGTTCATAAGGAATGAATCATTATGAAATAAAAAGCATAATCCATGGAATCCTAACATAGGAGTAATTCATGGAACTATGAAATACACATAAATATGTAATATCACTCCCTATATGTCAATATGCCTTCACAGAACTTATCAAGGAACTTCATAGGGACTAAACCTACTAGGAGGGACACACCACCATCCCCAGTTGAAGTTCTTTAATTAAAATGGATCAGTTTCCCCCAATCTTCCTATAGTGTCTCATGTTTCCCATCATCCCATAGTGGATTAGGTTTCCCTATCATCTATATTCATAGTGATTACACCTACTGTATGGGACACGCCATTATCCCAAGTCATAGTCCTTTTTTTGTAATCGATAGAGTTTCCCCATATTCCTATTGGGGATAAAGCTATTTGAATTTATTCCCATAATTATATCATGAGATAAAAATCTTTAACCAATTATTTAGAGGGAGATATAGGTCCCACCAATCTCATAATAAAATCATTTATAAATTTACCACAATAAAATAAAAATTCCATCATAAATTGATGCCAAAAATGGATGGGTTTTATAAACATCTTATCATAACAAATGAAATGAAATGGGTGTCATAAACATTTAGTCATATCCTAACACATTGAAAATATACGTTCCATTCTCATTCCATCAAAGTATGACCCAAGAAAATATGTAGGTTTCATAATCATAAAACTTAGGAATGAGGAATAATATTTATAAACATATAACCTATGAAAGAGAAATGGGTTTCATAAACATCATGCCTTCGAAACATAAACCATTCTGTGAAATAATATTAATGGAACCATTGCTTCATTTCCCATAAAGGAATGAGTAACACAAAGTTATTTAATCTTATATGTTAAATAATTCCAAAATATCCTTTTGAAAATATCCTTGAATAAAATATCTTTTCTTCATTAAAAATGATTTTAATACATAAATCCTTTTTTTAAATCATTTTCTTTGACATTATTTCAAAAATCATGAAATAAGTCTTCAAATCATTTTGAAAATATTCTCCATTGAAAACATATAAAAAAATTGTAAACATATGAAAATCCTTTTTTATTTAAAATACTTTGAAATCATATAAAGGAGGCTTGAATTCATTTTTAAAACCTTTTCCATTGAATACTTAAAAAGAATCATAAAAAAATTGAAAACCTTTTTCTGGTAAACATATTTTAAAAATATAAAAGAAGCTTCAAAATCATTAAAATAATTTTAATTGAAAAAAAAATTGAAAACATTTAATAGAAGTTTTGAAAATCATTTAGAACACTTTTTCAATATAAAAAGTTTTTAAAATACTTTTTCACTGAAAAAAACTATAGAAAAATAATTTCTTCAATATTAAGAAAATATTTTTCATTAAAAATAAATAAATTATAATCTTTTAAATAACATTATAGGGAATGGTGGTCATAATCATGGGTAAATCCATACATGTCGAACATTTATTTTCCACCTTAACAAGTTTAGAAAAGTTACTCAACCAAAAAACTATAAGATTATTGCATTTAAAAAACACTTTTTCTAATGTAAACCATGGGTAAAAATGTATTTTAAATATCATTGGAAAATAAAAAAAAATTGGAAAATTATTTAGAAAATAGGATTTTGAAAGAACACAGATTTCTGTGAGAAGAGAGATAAAATCAAAATTTATTAAAAACACTTTATGAATCATATTATGTACAAAAGACTAGAAAAATGGTACCAATACATAGATATAACATTAATAACTTAAAGATAAGAAAACTCATCGGATTTATGAAGATATTGAGCAAAATATTTTATCAATTGGAGTATAATCATAAACAATCCGGATAAACAGTGAGATTGTAGCTATAAATTGTAACCAATTTTGTAATATTGAATAATAATACATTGGAAATAATAAAAGTAAACAAATATTAAAATACCAAAAAAATAAGTAGATTCATGATATAAAATGATAGAGGCAGCATATATAGGTCATGGAAAATATAGGTGCATAATATAGAATGTGTCTTAAAGAAGACAAATTGACATAAAATTATTTTACTGATTGGGTAACTTTTAAAAAATAAACCCCATGAAAGAAAGATAATAATACTGATATGTAAATATAAATAAATTTAATAATAAAGAAAATATAATACAAACATTATTAGTATACACACCACTAAAAATAAATGATTGGTGAATATAGAATGTATCACATAGAAATAAAAAGTGTGATCAAATTCTCATACCTTATGACTTGACTCTCTTCATAAACGTAAAAACCTCCAATGTATTAAATATATATCTATTATATATATTTTATAGAAAAATATTCTTATATATAATACCATATATGATTTTATTATGACATTATATTACCCACTTATTAACAATTCCAATTTAAGGTTCTACTTTGAGTAATATCCTACTAGTTTTCACATGTGGATTAATTTGTTATATTAATGGTCTTCATACTTATATCATGATTTAAATAATGTAAAAAATTAAATAAATATAATTTATATTCAGTATATTTATATTTATATAAAAATATATAATATATAAATATGAATTAGAATACACGGTTCAAGGAAACGATTGGTCGTACGTACGTAAGATCGTTGTTTTATTTTTTCATTGTAATATTCAAAGAAAGTAAATGGAATATGTCTGTGTATATATTTTATTTTTATAATAGAATTATTATTTCATATATATCATATAATTTTATTAAAATAATTTTTAATAAATTTCATGAATTCTAGGAGCGAATCACATCGCTTTGAGGAGGCAGTAGTCCACATTTCCCTAAACGAAATTATCGTATTTACACAAAATGGAAAGCATGAAGGTATGTGTATATAATAATTAAAGAAGCATAAATAAATAATATATATCATATATATAATATAAAAATATAGGTTTTATCATAATTCCATACCATGATTGGTGGTAAATGAAAAACAAATAACATCATTTTGTGAGGCGGTAGTTCACCGTACAGAAGAACGGTAAGTTTGTTAACCATTAGATGGGAGTGTGTGTACGTGTAGGTATAAAAATTAACATTACAAAAATAAGTATTTTTAGAATTCTTAGGATATTATATATTCATATAATAATAATAATTTATATAGTGGAGAAAAAAATAATGGGTAGGTGCTCGAGGAAGGATGATTCATCTTCTTTGGGAAACTTCTTTTGGTTTGAACCAAAGGGCTTCCTTGTAGGATTTCTTACAAAATGGAGTATTAAAGGAGGAAGTTAGGTATTTATTGAATTTTATTTGAAAATATTGGAAAATCTTAATTGGTTTTAAATTTTTGAAGACGGGGGATAGTTGGTGGCCTTTTATAGGGGTGGGAGGGGATGTTCTTGGCATTTTTGAAAGAAAGTTAAGTGTACCCATGTTTTTACTGAAACAAAAGTCATAAAAACCAGAAAAACAAAATAATGAAACTTTAGTGGATGGTATATGTCTAAAAAAAATTTTGGACAATTTTATAGATCATTTGGTCCATAAAGATTAAGGTTTAGTCTCTTGTTAAACATAATTCTATCTTATTTGCTGTAATTAATTTCAAACACTTTCACTAATATTTTTGGTCAAAAATTAAGTTGATATTATTATACGATAAGTATTATACTGATTAAAACTATTTATATACATTTTTATAAATTCAATTTTTCTATGTGAAAAAATTAACTCTAATTCTAAACTTGTAGATATGGCAAGAATGTGGGTTTTTAAAGTGAGAATGTTCAAAATATCATTAATATTTTATGTCTTAATTCAACATAGAAAATAAATATAATGAATTAAATTGGATTAATATATATATAATTTTCAAATTTTTACATTCAACCCAACTAAAAATATAATTTAACTATATAAATAAATTTGAAAAAAATCAGTTGGGAATTAAAATTCAGTATTTTTCACTATTCACCCAAAAATTTATTTTCTCAAAAAAATCCCAAAAATTCACCCTAAGATAAATTATAAATTATGAATTTAAAAAATTATATTTATTTAAAAAAATTAAATTTATAAAAGTTTCTTAAATTAATTTTATCTTTTCTCATATGATATAAAAACAGCTCTTTTGAGAAAATAGTGTTTCCAAACATATAAATACTTTACCAAAAATTATATATATTGTCACCATTATGTTTTATTTATATAAAAACATTTTAAATAATATTTAAAAATTATTTTTTACTATTCATCTTATTATATCTAATGGCTATGTTATAACTACCTCTTTTAACTAATTATAATAATAAAATAATGTTTCGTAGAAACTCAATGTTGCATGTAACACAAGACAAGTTAGTGTTGCATGTAATGCAATCCAAGTCATTGTTTTGTGTAGTGAAAACATATCTTTTAGTATCATATAATTAAATATTAACATGGTTTAGCTTAAAAATCAAAAATTACTTGGTTCTTTCATATAACACAACTTATATTCAGTGTCTTGTCAAATGAAAAATAAAAAAATATTAAAATAATTAAAAATATATATTTTACAAAAACTTAGGTAGAAACAATTGTGAAATCCTCTAAAATTGAAATAATTTGATCAATATTAATAAAATAATTCATAGTGACCCATATTTCATTTTTTACAATAGATGTCTTCGGATGTCCAGTGACAAATTCCAAAATAGTGTTCCCCATTTCCATGTAGTTATGGGTAGTGGTTGCATCATTATATTAAAATTTTTCCTTTAAGACATAATTTTATAACATACCAAACACTTTTCAATATATTCAAAGATATCATTCTTCTTATTTTCCCATAACTAGTGCTCTCATATATCTTAATACATATTTTTTCATCGTGGGGAAACCTAGAAGGTTGATATATGTGCATCATTCAGAATTCCTTTCTTTTATATCCATATTTTATGGTATACATTATCATGAAAAAAGTCATAAAACTCTTTTCTCATCAATTTTGAGCTATGAGAATTTACCCTTTCTTATAGATTCCACTTTTTTTGAATTTTGACATCATCTCATTGAGCATACAATATATTCTCTAAAAGGTGTGGTTAAGAAATAATTGATAAATGATTGATAATTTATTTTAGTTTATGATTACTATGTCTATCCTTTGTAAGTATTAGAATATTGGATCCTTATAAGTTCTCATCACTGATAAAGTTTCATGATCTATTATGCTTAAGCATATTTTTCCTTTATTTTCCCTATAAGGTTGATAGTGGATTGAGAAATCACAATCCTTTATGACCTCTGACAATATTCACTAAAACATATTAATATCATTACATGTGAATATAAATTTGAGTCTCTTATGATCAGTATGTATCTCACACTTCTCCCCATATTGATATTTTCATAAAAGTTTCAGCATGTAACTCACTACTGAAAACACTAGATCATGCATGGGATAGTTTTTCTCATTAAATTTTCATTTTATTGAGGTATAGGATAGTACGTTATCATATTTCTATGAAAACATCCTAATAACTACTTTCATGAATCACTTTATGACAAAATTAGTTCCCCACTTATCGATATTCTAAGGACTGGTGTAGTGATAAGCATATTTTTCAACTCTTTGAAGGAGTCTTTGCACTCAATATTCCAAAAACACTTTACCCCTATATGAGTCTACTTTTTTAGTGGGTTATTAAATTATGATAAGTTTCTAATAAACATTGTTAATAAACGTCTAGACCAATTAAACTATGGATATCTATTATATATGGCGGTCAATGGCACTCCACAATTGCCTTTGTTTTATAAGGGTCTCTAGATATTCCTTTTCTAGTGATAACATGACCCAAAATGGTTCTTCCTCCATCCAGAATAAAAAATTATTGTACTTTCATATATTGTTCCCCTTATCAAAGTATTTATAATAGTAATCAAATGATACTCATATTCCTACATTTTTTTAAGTATATTCTAATATATCATATAAATACTACAACAAATTTGTTAAGGTAATATCTAAATACTCTATTCATTAAGTCCTTGAAATTTTCTTTAGTATTATTGAGTTCGGAGATAATCACTATGAAATCATAGTATAAATACCTAGTTAAAAAGTCACACTTGGGAATATCTTTTTTCCTCTCCTTTAATTAGTGATATCTTGACTGAAGTTCCACCTTAGAGAAATAATTTCCCCCAAGTAGTTGATCCAAACAATTCTTATATTTTTTGTATGGGATAATTTTTATTTATCATGATTTTTTAGATCATGATAATCATTATATAAGAGTATTCATCCATCCTTATTATTGATGAAGAGTCTAATTACACCCCATAATAAAGAACTCGGGTGTTTAAAACCCTTGTCACGATTCTCTTATAAGTGCTTCTTTAGTTCTAACAACTCATTACTGGCCATCCATTAAGGTTATTTGATATAGAAAAAGATCTAGGTATAAGATCAATTGTGAACTCAATATCTCAGTAAAGAGGAAGACCATAGGAACACATCACAATAGTCCCCCACAATAGTTATGTATTCAAGAATGATATTATACTCTATCTCAATCATTTGAGCTAGATATTATTGCTCATAAGTGAATAATATCAAAAATTTAGATGATGATTCTAAAGGATATGTATCCTCATACTTATACTTGTAAAAAATTAATTGATTCCTTGGGATGTGAAGGTTTATCTCACTTTCCAAATAGTTGATGTTGGATTTTAAAAAAGATATCCAATCCATACCCAATATAGAATCATACTCCACAGAATTATGTAAGACAAGATATATTGGATGTTTCAATACACAAACATTAATTGCGGATGATTTATATACTTTAGATGAAATTATTATCTCATTTTTTATTCTCATAGATAAATCAACCTTAATATTTCATGGTGGTGTTTGAATAGTTCTACTAAACCTGAAATATATCAAACAATGTGAAGAGTGAGAATAAAATAGTTCCTTCACTATTCTTGAATGATTTACTAGATTACATGTCACCAAATCACTAACATTATCCACCTCATTAGTAGTTATATCATATTCCATTCTTTTCTACCTTAGAGGGTGTTATTTTTTATTATCTCTAAAAACCCTTGTCTTAGGGAATTGGCTCTCATTTTTTCAATATTACCTATAGTTGAAACATTGCACTACATGGTGAGTGTTTATGTGAACTTTCCTTTATTATTCTACATTAGTTGGCTTCATAAAATTCATTTAGGAATAATTATCTTGACTACCCTCTCTTCCACATTTTAAGAATCTCCCAGTTCCCTTTAGATAGTATCCTATGGTGATTCTTCCCATACTTTTTATATTTTGGATGTTCGGTATAACACCATGATTCCCATGATTCCAGATCCGGTGAAAAATAATGATGTATTATTTTTTATGAATAAAACTAAAAGCATACATTCCATGAAACATCTGAGTATCTACGAATAAGGGCCTTCCCTTAGAAAGGGTTTTTTTTAAATCTAATGAAAATCATTTTTGAATATATTTTTCGAAAACTCATTTTAAAATAATTTTCCTTTATATAAAAATTGATATTATATATATATATATATATTAAAAAATATATAATTCTAGGGTTTAAAAAATGTAGATTTGAAAAAACACATTTAACAATCCTTTAAAAATAATTATAGTTTTCAAAAAATTCTTTTTAAAACCCTTTTTTTAAATATAATATCATTAAAAATACTTATAAAAAATAATTTGGAACCAAAATTTTGAAAATAAATTTGAAATTTTTTATTCCTTAAAAATATTATAATACATATGAAAATGCATGTGTTTTGAAAAGATTATAATAAATTTTAAAATATATAATCTTTGAAAATATTCTAATACCGTTGAAAAAACCTAGGAATTAAAAACATTATAATACCTTTGAAAATACTTACACTTCAAATATGGTTTTCTTAAAAAAAAAATCTAGTGATATTTTAGAAAACATAAATCAACGTTTGAAAAACAAAACCATTGGACCACTTGAAACATTTATGGCTATCTTGGCCTATATACATCCTGAGGGATGGGTTCACTTCCCCAATTCCTTATCTGGTTTACAAAGTTCAAGTACCTAATTTTTCAAAAACATTTTGAACTTTCCTTACATATATATATCAGAGGATTGTTTTCTTTAAAAAAATGCATTAATTACATATACACACTTATATTTATATAAATGTGAACTTTTATTGTAAAACAATTCCTAAATTTAGTAAAACCAAATCTCAGGACAAATATCCTTTACATACATGCATGGGATGTTAATGAAGAAATTATTAACACCCATGTATTTAAATTCTTTTTAATAAACTCATAAAGTCTATTTTGAAAGTAGTTCCTATAAAGGAATAATTTATTAAACACAAATTATTATGTGTGTGTATATATATATATGTATGAAATTTAATGAATAATCAATAACATATGGCCAAAATTATGATCATGTGTGACATTTATATAAAATGGTATCTTGAAATGATATGATTTCATTACAGGATATAATGTAATGTTTAATCATTATATCTCATATAGGATAATACTTTAAAGATATAAATCTTCATCTAAATAAAATATTATAATTAAATTTCGTTTGAAAATATTTATTTCATAACAATAAACTTGAAAATATTACTATTATTGTAACTTAAAATATAAGATCTTGAAAGAATACCATAAAATAATAATTTGAAATTAGAATAATAATTTTATATACATAAAATATATGTTTGAAGAGATTATAACTCCCTTATATAAACATTAATTTGAAGAAAAAACTTTCTTAAGTATAATAAATAGATTGTAATTTTAAAATTATATATATGTATATATATATATGATTTGAATAAATTGAAAATGAAAATAATATATACATATATACTTAAAAAATCTAAACATGGAATTTGAGAATATTATATATATATATAAACCCTTACAAGATCAAAGGGATTTTGAAATTAAACATGGAATTTATAACACTTTGAAAATAAATATAATTTTAAAAATAAAAGAATACCCTTGTTGGAAATGGAAAAACGGTTTCTATCTACCCGCTTGAGGGTACTCAAACTAGTGGAAAAGTGAGGGGGGAATATAAAATTTCGGCTTGTCTTGGGCAGAATTTCTTCATTAAATTTAGTAAATTATGTTCTTTAGGTGTAAGAAAAATGTTGAAATATATACATATATATGGTATATATGTTGTTTTAGGTTCTAGGAGAAGTATGTATTTTTATGAAGGAGGCTACTATGGACCTTAAATAGTGTAATTATGATCTGAGGACCACAACTGGGGTTTATAAACTATGTCTTCCTTTATACATAACCTGAATAACCAATTTCATTTGAAAATAAAGTAATTTATTTAAATCTTGGTTTATATATATATAGATATCTTTTTTTTTGTGTTTATGTGTTTTTGAAATTATGTATATAGTTTGTCCAAGATTCTTTGAGATGAAAGGATCATCACTTGAAGATCGAGTTTTGTATAGTAAAAACACCTATATTGGGTAGATCTTGTGATCTATAATCTTGTTTTGTTTCTATAGAAAAAAAATATTAGATTATGGAACTTTTCCAAGGATGGTGCTACGTTGATGGATTCAGGTGCAAGGAGGAGAGGAAGACAATGAAACTTGGACCATCTTGGTGTGTGGGAGAAGAACCGATGAACATTCAAGGGAAGGGGACATCATTAGGAAGAGGATGAATCAAGAGGAAGAACTAACAGTTGTAGAATATAGATCTAATGGTCATGATATAAGATATATTTTTAACTTCATGTGATGAGTACCTGGATAATGCGTCCCGCATCAATTTTTACTTCGGGATGGTGATGGTAAACAACCTAAGTGCTCATGAAAGATGTGAAAAAACCTCTAATGGGGTGCACTCCCCAGATAGTTATACATGAATCCATACATGCTCTTATCCTAACTAATGCATCGGGCCTTAAACATTGGCAAAGTGGGCACTTTTCTTAAACTATTTCCTTAAGTAGGGGCGTCGGTCTTTCCTCGTCCACCACCTTGGATAGTCTTGGTTGGATCTCCATATGGGTTGAGCTAACTCCCCACAAGGTTTGAAGGTCTATAAAATCCACTAATATTGTATGGAAATTTCTTTTGTTATAAAATTCTAATATATAAAACTTATTAAGTAAAAATTATATTCATTATAAATTATCCCCTCTATATTATTTTTTTTACAACAACACTCTTATAAATTAATTCATATTTTACTTATTTCACATATGACTTATTTATTTTAACATTTTATTATATTAAAATATATTCTTATTATTAAATGATAATTATTTCTCATATTAAAAATTTTGTGATACTCAAAAACGGAATTTATAAACACATAAAAATGATTTTACATAGAATTCATATAAAAAAAGTTTTTCATTAAAAAAATTATATGATTAAGACATTTAATATTAAAATGTAATGTTTGTAAAAAAATTTACTTGTAAGTGAAGAATAATATATTTATGAATTTTTTAATAAATAAATTAATTTAAATATATAATTTATTAATTGAATAAAGGTAATATTTTATCTTAATTTATAAAAAACACAATTTTTTAAAGGAAAATGTTTATGTTTTTGTTAAACTCCATTTTCCCCATTTTATCACTAATCCCATGAGACAATCACCTCAAAACTATCAAATAATCAAATAAATAAGTCTTTTCTTAAACTAAGATTTAATCCACTAATGATGCAATCCACCTTACTTTCTGTGCTAATGAAAGGGTCAGAGGCTTATCACGCAAGACTTGTAAATTTTTCCTTCTACAACCAGATAGATTCATCTTAATTTTTCATCATTCTAATAAAATACCACTCTATATTATAATTGTTATTTCAGGGAAATATTTATTGAAAAACATTTCCTAGAATCCTTCCTCATTCATGGAATAAATTGCCCCTTATATATTGCGTTATTGATCAGTTTCCACCACTTATCAACTAACCCATAAAAATGATAGTCAACCATTATAACTTTTTATTCTTATAACCATTAGAGGCTAAAAAATACCATATCAGTGGAGTTAATCCATTATTTTTGTATGGGGTCAAAATATCTACCAAATATTGGAGGTTTTTGTCAAAAAAAAGATTCAACCACAACATGATTTTTCTTAGGAGAAGGAAGGAGTTATACCTAATTCATGTTATTATTCATTACTTAAGCTAGTAGATCAAGTATTTTCATGAATTTATCATCTCCAATTACAATAAATTTTGTCATTTCATTAGTGAAATCATCACATTTCCTATCACAGTGGTCGTTAGCAAGAGTAATCCAATTTCCCTCCATAAACCATAAAAGTAAGGAAAAAATAAAATTAGGGTTCTTTAATAATTATTAAATTATTATATGAAAAGGAAACCATAATCTAAAAGGTAATAAGTTATAAATGAAAATTGTATCCTAACATATGATTCCCTATGCTTCAACATATGTTATTCATAGTGAGAGGATTATCTATAGGTTTCTTAATGAATTTATCTAGTCCTAAAACCCAAAAATAACTAGTTCATGATCTGATACCAATAATAGTGAACCAAGCCTTCTACACATATTATTAAAATATTTTAATCATAATTATTCATGAAGCATAAACCCAGGATAGAAAAATTTATTGTATTTAAAAGACTATATAATATTAGAAAACATTAAACTATAATAAAACATAATTTATTGATCACCATAATATGAGATTAACTTCATTTGATCTCCTATAACTTCATAGGATAACCTTGGGAATACATGGACCAATTAATGAGACAAATAACATAGTAATGGGGTAAACATGGGAATAAATCATCACACATGAGTTATAAGGCATAACATAATAACATAAATGGAATGGATCATTAATAAACATATAAAAGGAATATAACATAGAATCATATTGTCTTGGAAATACTAGAATGTGGAAGAAACATATAACATTAAATACATTTGATTCAAATATAACTACCAAGACTATATCACATGGTGTCAAAGTCACATAGCTGATTATATTTACTTTCTAATTACATATAAGACACCACATGAGACTAACCATTACCCAATAAATTTGATAACTATCTGATTTCACCCGTCATAACATGCTCATGTATATGTGTGCCACAAAAATAATAAAATGTAAGGAATAAACATAAGGGTTACCCATTGAAATAAATTGGTTTCAAAATCATGTCACAAGGAATAACCAAAAAAACATATCATAATGGTATTCTGGAAAGAAGGTATTAAATCATTATTGGAAATTTATAAAGGAAAAATTGGTATATATTTTAAAAAATTAAATCCAAAATAACTTTAACCAAGAGAAAAATAGAGAACTGGAACAAGGTTTTCATGATTAAATGAGTGGTTTAAGAAAATGTTTGTGGATTAAAATATTTCAGGAGTTTATATAAAGATTGGTATGTAATAGAGAAGTTCATTTTAATTGGGTTTTCTTATCGAGAGAAATTGAGAAGAGAAAATTTTAATACATTTAATTCATCATAAAATAAGAATTAATTGAGCTAGAAACATATGTGTTTAACATATAAATAAAATTTATAATCATTATATAATAATAATTAAGAAGTTACTTTGGGTAAAGAAAGGGAAATAATAACCAAAATGGAATGATAAATGTTTGGAGAGATCCCTTACCTTATGTCTGAATGTGTTATGCACTTGCACTTAATATCTAAATTTATTTAATTATATTAATTACTAATTTAATTAATTACCTATTCCAAATTTATTTTATTAGTTATAATTTTTTTAACTTCATTTTTGTCCATTTTGATGAGTTATAAGGTCTAATTTCATTGTTCTACAAGTATTCGTTTCATGCTTACATAGTCGATTCACTTGTGTATAATTGTAGAAGTTCATAAAAATTGGAAAAAAAACTCCAAAATTTGAATTAAATGGTTTTAATTCAATTATATATTTTAAAGTGGTATCATATATCATTTTAATAAATTATTATGATTCATTTGTTAAACTATTAACGATAATGTTTTGTTTATTTTAGAGGTTTTAACAATGATCATGAATAAATATCATTTTATTTAATATTATGTGTAAATATACTAGGTAAAAACATAAAATAAGTTATAATAATCATATTATAAACTAATTTCACCATAATAATGGTTTTATGACTTTCCGTGAAGGTGGTAATGAATAATAGAAAATCATTATCCACTGAGATGATTAATTGCCATTATTTAGACAACAGTTTCATTTCATTGAATAATAGTAGATGAGAAATGTTATGGATAGAATATATTCCATTATAAATATAAAATTATGGTATATAAATTATAATTTATTTATTGTGTTTTTATTGATAAAGGACATGAGGATAAGGTATAAGATTAATTGAAATTAAAAGAGATGGTTTGAGAAAGTTACCACTTGAATATCACCTCCTTTAATGACCCCTAATAGAACTTGGAATTAGTATTTTGTTAATACCAATAGATATTAGATATGTGGTATAATACGTTGATCAGAATTGGGAATAATATTTATAAGAAACATGTTTTAGAAGGTGTGATAAGAAGGGGTATGGAGGGGTGGTAATTGTAGGGGAAGATGGGTGTTTTTTATTATTATATTCATTATTTTATTATTTTAGATCAAGGATATAAATAGGGTTGATTAATATAAATAAATATAGTAAATTATTCCATATTTTTTGAACCAATGTGTTGTTATATCCTTCATCAGGAAAAATTCTTGTATTTGGCTTATAATGTTTTATATTATAAATTACTATATTTCAAAATTCACCAAAAATTCAATTATTTCAGAAATATCCCAAAATTAAACCTAGAAATTTTTTGATGTGTAGATTTCAAAATTGGATTAAATTTTATAAAAATAATTTTTTAAATATTAGAAATTTAATTTTTAAATAAAATCATGATTTATTTGAGAAATGTCAATTTTAATATTATAATCAATTTTATGGCCCTTGAAAAAATTACTTATATTCTCATTAAATTATCTAATAATTATAATAAAACATAATATTAATTTAAGAATCCATTTTTTAAATGTAAATTTTATTTTAAATCATTTTATTCATTATAAAATTGAAAATAAAACATTCACGTTTTACAAAAATACCCACACTTAACTAATCATTTTTAAAACGTTTATTTAAGTTTACCATGATATAAATATATCATATTTTTATTTTCTAATATACCTAAATATTTATTTTACAATACCATATGTGAGTTTACTATACTAATGGTTAAATTACTAATCATAATGTTTATAATACTGTTTCAATAGTCGAGTTTATAACAGTTATATAGGTTCCTTAATCTCTATAAATACTATTTATTTCATTCATTATACATTCACTTATAATTTATTTCAAGATTGTATATTTTCATATTCAAAATGAATATTATATTATTAACATTTTGTTTTATTTATATATCTTTTTTAATTAGTTCGGTCATTCTAGTGGACCTAGAAGATCCAAATTTTCCCATTATTGATATCTTATTTTCTATTTATTAACCTTCAGTAATATTTGTAATTACTATCCGTTTATTTTTTGACTAATGTATCATTATTAATTTATGATAATAATTATTTTATAGGGTTCTATATGTTATGTATTTGTTTTATGATATAAGAAGGTAAATTCCATTAATAAAACTCTCTGTTATTACCAAAAAAAACCAACCCTTCATATCATAAATCATAAACCTGAGTCATGGTATAAATCATAGAATTTAATAATACATGAATATTATTGTAATTATATAACTTGAACCATGAGAACATAACATTTTCACAGGGAATATTTTTATATCAAAAACAAAAAATTATAATAATATGAAATCAGACCTTCACTCAAAATATTGTACAAGAAATCAGGTCCATAGATAACCTTATAGACATTAAATAAAAGTACCTAAGTAAAATTGTGAAAATGTAATTAGGTTCACACATAATGTTGTGAAAATTTATTTAGGTTCAGGAAAAACATTTTGAATGTGTAATCAGGTTCATGAAAAATTTATTTACTCCTAATTTATCTATATTTACACAATGTGTTAGAGGAATATATTAGTCTAACTTGTATTGTAATTAAAAATCATACTTGTGTGTTCCACAAGATCATAACACATTAATCAAATTATAAAACTTTAATGAAATGGGTTTCAAGAACATTTCATCAAAGTATTACTTGTGGTAAAGAAACATGTTTCATAATAATTTCAACATTTCATTATAACGTAACCCATGGAAAAAGAAGTAGGTTTAGAAAGAATTTTTTCCTTGTATAAACCATGAATGATAAATGGATTTGTTGAAAATATTTTCATAATAAGTATAATAAATTTAAAAAAAAATAATGATATACTTTGATCATGTCCCTAGTAAAGAATAATTAACATCAATGAATTTCATTTTATATGGAAAAATATTTGGAAAAAATAACATGGAACATTTGTTAAAGAAATTATTATTTCTATATTGAGAAAAAAACTTTTTAATACATTTAAAAAAATTGAAACATTTTCCTTGAAAATAAAACGAAAAATTATAATGGAATATTAACAAATAACATAAAACATATCTAGAGGAAAATAATATTTCCACTTAAAAAGAACTAATTAAAACATAAAACATATCAAAAAATTGTTTTCATTAATAAAACTTGAAAACATATAAAAAAGACTTAAAAATAATTTAAAACATTTCTTGAGGAAAATATCATTTTCAAATACATTTCATTGAGAATAAACTTTTAATCTTATAAAGGAAGATTTGAAACAATTATATGGTCATGATGGAGGAAAATATCATTCGGGATGTACATGTTAACACCAGATTCCATTCACATTTTCAAAGAAATACAAACTGTAATTTTAGAAAATTACAAGAAGATTAATTTCAAAACATTTTCCAAAAATAAACTCTAATAACTCATTTGGATAATTTTATAAACAAATTTTTAAAAAATTTAAAAACAAGGTTTTGGAATATAAAGGGTTTTTGAACAAAGAGAGAAATAAATATGGTTTTTCTTTATAACATCATTTTGAAATATTGAGTTCATAAAGAGTGTAAAATATATGGAAAACATAAATTATCATTAAATAAATATAGAAGAATAATATTCATGAGTTTCTCTAGAGATATTTTATAATATTTCATCATTTGAAGCATAAACATAGACAGTCCTTATAAATGATTAGATTGTTTAGTAAAACCATTAGTTCTTTGATAAAGTGAATAATATTCCCCATGAAGGAATAAAATTAAATTAAAATTAGAATATAATTAGAGTAAATAAATTCATGATATTAAATGTCAAATGTGTTGTATGTACACAATTTAAAACCAATAAGGGGAGGGTATGGCTTAGGCCACCCAAAAATAAAAGAGTGACTATAAATCCCTTACTATTTTGGTATATTTTGAATCATAAACCTCATGAAATAAAGATTCTAAAATGGATATATAATTCCGCATAATTTTCATGATAATAATAATGAAAAAAATTCATCTTAAGTATATACACTACACAAAATGAAAAATTGGTTCATATGGCATGTATCTCACAGATATAAAAACAGAGTTGAAAATCCCTTAACTTAAGTATTCACTTCCTTTTTACATGTTAAAACCTTCTATATATTAAATATAAGTACCTTAAAAATATATAAAATAATAGTAATTATATATATAAAACTGTATATTATTTACTTATGACCTTTTATTATATATTTATTGAAAATTCCATGTTAAAGTCCCATTTTGGGTAATTACTGTTTCGTTTTTCATCTATGTTTTGATTTGTTATTTTCTTCCAATTAATATGATCATGGTTACATCATCTATATAATTTTAACCATGATATAAATATAATATATATTCATTATATATTTATTTATATTAATTTATAAGGGTTAGAGAGAGAAAATGAAATATACTATTCATGGAGGTTGTAGGTCAAACATACGCAAGAACATTGTTTCCATTTTCTCAATGGATTGAAAGAAAGAAATAAAAATAATATATTACATTTGAAAAATTATTTTTTTCATATATATCATATATTTTTATTTAAACATGTCTTTATTACCATCCATTTAAAGAACATATGAAGAATAAATAACATTGATTTGTGAGGTGGTACTCTACCGTACACATGAAAGATGTTGTCATATCCCCCACTAAAAGAAAAGTAAGATATTAAATGTGATAAACTCATTAAAAAGGAATAATAATATCATAAATATTATATATATGTATATAGTAAATCCATAATTATATTCATCGATGGGAGGTGGTGATGGAAAATGAAAAATATTGATTCATGAGGCGGTAGCCTGCCATATACACGAATGATAATTTTGTATCTCATTTGATGGAATTAGATATGGTTTTAGGTCATTACATTAACATAAAATTATAAAAGTATATTTACGATTATTATTATTTTTATATCATCGTGATTTAACATGAATTTAAGGATGTGGAGGAACAAATAATATAAAATTATTAGTTAGGGATGTTATCTCTTACTGGCATAAATGCTTTTGGTTAGAAAAAAAAGGCTTCTTCGGTTTAATTTATGACCAAAATATGTCTTCTATTATGGTATTATTTAATTAATTATGGCATTTGGCATGTTATTTTCAAAAAAAATGATTTTGTAACTGTCAATAAAAGAGGATAGTTATAACGACCCATACATTACTTACATTGTTATTACTTCAAAATTGAAGCACACTTATTACAACATATAACAAAAGGGTGAGATCATATGCTCAGTAAGGGTAAACAAAGGAAATATCAATCATATCATATTCATAAGAACATAAAATTTTGAAAATCTTAACCTGTAAAAGAGACCATAATTACATAACATGGGATAAATAATAGCAGTGAAATGTAATCCCAATAATCATAACATAAAACATGAAACTTTATGGAATACACAAATAATCATATAGAATAATTTCTTAGTAGTCAAGACTCATTTCCAAGGCTATCCTAGCAGACAAAGTCCATTTCTGAAACGATTTCACCCCTTGTTTCAGTCTTGTATCACTGAACCGGATTAACCTATCGTTCCAGTCATGTCTATCTCATGAGATATAAATCTTTACCCAATGTATTAGAGTGATATATTGGTCCCACCCATCTCATAATTATACCATTCTTATGTGTTCCATAAAATCATAATTCATACATCATAGCATAACCCATATAATAAAAATGGGATTCTTAAACATCATGGCATCATAACATAAATCATATAAGATAAAAAAATTCATAAAAATAATTCCATCATAATCTAATCAATGTGAAAATAGGGATAAAAATAGAACCCTATATTATCTTAGATGTAAAATAATTTTGATAAAACACTTGAACTCCATTCTAGAAGAAAAATATCCTTTATACTTCAAAAACATTTTTTGTAGCGCCCCGACCCCAGCTACCCAGAGTCGGTGCATTACTTCGTAACATTGGAATGATCACAAAAGATCAAGTCTCGAAAGACCGATTAGTTTAGTAGCCTTGGAAACGCTAGATACATGCGTAAACGTTACATTACATCATAAAGTGAAAAACTACAATAACAGAGTCTCCATAGTCCACACTCATATCATCTTCTCACAATCCCTGCAGGTCATTCATAAAACACTTCTTCACATCCTAGAAAATATTAAAACATTGAAAGGGGTGAGCTCAGATGCTCAGTAAGGATAACAACATTGCGGAAGCTTTCATAAATAAACATTAACATTTAAGGCAATGTATGACTAAAACAAAAGCCTTTTAAACATGAACTTCAACATAATATGGCAAAAGTAAAATGAGATAATTCCATTTATTTATTCACATGGATATTCTACTGGTCGAATAATCACATGCAATATCAATAACCACTTTCATAATGATGGAATGCATAATGCCAGACTATCATAACCACGTAGCCAAGGCCTCGTGCCAAGACCACAAATAAGATTTTGTCAAGGCCTCGTGCCAAGACACTAATTTGTCTCATGAGACCTGCCGATGCATCGAGGATCTATAGCGGTCTCCACCCGTCACTTATTAAGTCCAATGCATTCCTCATATGAATAGGTTTAAACATATCATAAACCATAACATAATCGTATCACATAAAACATGCATAAAGGAAACATAACATTTCCACATTTCAATCACAAGATATAAATACAACACATTGATATAATAAAAACGTTTTCAAAACAATTTTCAATACCAAAATAAAAGAAAGTTAAAACTTTGTATTTATTTTTCCTTAAAAAAATGATGGCTTGTAGAGGAAGCCGAAACTCAAATAATGGTCACAGCGGCGGAGAAGTCGTTGTCGCCGCATAAGTACGGAAAGAAAAACATTCCCTTTTTGTCGTTTAGTAAAACGCTTCGTATAAAAAAGATTTTGTTTGAATAAACATAAAATTCAAAGGGGTTTATACACCGTATAAAAGAAAGTTGTGTATAAAATAAAATATGCCTCAATGAAAGGAGATTGAGACGAAGTCCCATACAAAGATCATTTTTAAAATAAAATAGATATACTATGTGTATTCACTATAAGTACACATAAATAAAGTACAAATTCAAGATATGACATAATAATATAATGACATAATTTGAAAGTAGGAGATTAACCCAAAGAATGGGAATTGGGTTAAGAAATTCCCTTACCTTGCGTCCTGTCCTGACTCGACCGTTATTTAACCTCCTGAATAATAAACTAGAGTTAATTTATATTTACTTAAGAACCTTTTTCATGTTCATTATTCCTTTTATATCCCTTATTACCATGTTATGAACATTATTTAATTATTTAAGTTAATAACGGTCGTTTTGTCGATCTTTGGAACTTGAGTCAAAAATAAACTTCTTATAATTACAAGTTGTTCATGTGGTGAAATATCCATTATATCCAGAATTATATTCATGATGTAGATATCATATATATCATATATATACAGTATGTACATTCATTCATAATGTCACGTAACATTTAGAGGTAAGAAATGAAATGCACCGTTCATGGAGACGGTAAGCCGTACGTACGCATGAACGCTACTTTCATTTCTATTTCATATTTAATGGAATGAAATCATAATGATATAAATTTATAATATAATTATAGTATAATATAGTGTATAATTCCATTTAATCCATCCTTTATACATCCCACATATGGCATTAACGATTCAAATCACTTTGAGGGGCGGTAGTCCGCACTTCCTAAAATAAAATTATCACATTTTACCCATAATGGAAATCATAAAGTATTCCATAAATGAGAAATACAGAAGCATAAGTAAAACATAAACATATTTTATATAATATATAAATATATTTACATCTTAATGGCCACCTTTGAAGGTGTTATATGAGTGTTGAACAATCATCGTTTCGTGAGGCAGAAATTTTCCATCCACAGAAACCGTATGTTCTTTAACCATTAGATGTAGGGGTGTGTAAGTGTAGCTAGAATCCTTCTTATAACAACATCCTAGTATATTGAGGATACTGGTTTTGTTACAAAAGAAATGAATAAAAAGAGTTTAGGGGGTTGGAGAAGAAAACTAAAACAAAACAACATTAGAGAAGACATTACCTTAAAAATAGGGTAGATCTTTTTGATTTGAGCCATAGGCTTCCTTGGGAAGAATTCTTCCCAAAGTAAGGCTTCTAGGAGTAAGGTAGGGATGTTGGGAGAGTATTTGGGCAGAGGTCGGCCGAGCCAAATGGCTTTAAAGTGTGAATAAGGTGGGAGTGGTGGGGGCCTTTTATAAGTGGAGAGGAGGGGAACTTTTGGAAAGTAATGAAATGTTATTCTATTATACATTGCTTTTCGGATTCTAAAAGTCCCACACTTGTATAATTCGAGTCTAAGGTGATAAGGGTTCGAACTCTCCTCATCCAATAGGATTTGGACAAGTTTAATCCTTGGATTTTACATTATCTTCTCATTTTATTTAAATCGTTAAATAATGAGGTCATCGCTGCATCATCATGATGTCATAAATAATTTAATTTATTTAATGTCTAAAAATTATAAAAAAAAATCTATGATGTAGTAAATCGTTTTAGCTTTCTAATGAATATTTATAGTAAAAATTTGGACTTGTGTAACCCCACTTAAAGTCTGTTTTAGTAAAACAACTCATGTTTGTGTCAATTTAATTTTAACATTAAATAAATATATATTAATGTCATTTTCCAACCAAAGTGGCTCCATGGGGTCCCCAAGTTGACCCATGGGTTGTCTTGGTCGGCCAGGACTCATCCAATAGGAGTAGTACAAGTGTCAATCTCATCTCATATTATTAAAACATTATTTTTACCTTAAACTACACTAATTACCTCTAATCGCGATTAAGAACTTAAAAGTTACTATTCACCAAAAATTATTTTAATCTCATTGAACCACATTTCACTTCATAATGACAACCATGAATGTCATATTTTTTAAAATCAAATCACAGAAGTGGTAATATTTCCTTTTAACGATAAAATCAGTTTTTAACAAGCACTTAGTGGTTTCACTATTCATCAAAAATTGAAGTTTTTCAGAATAAGGCCAAAATTTCACCCTAAGCTATAATTGATATTCCGAATTCAAAAACGATGTCTGTTTTACAAAATTCCAAACATAGAAGTTGCATTAATTAATTTTATAATTAATTCCCACTATCACAACAAATAGCGTGTTTTTAAGAAACAATTTATATCAAAAGATTGGCAATTGTTTATGTCCAATTTCAATGTTAAATTAATTATAATGACCACCATTGGATAAAATGGTAAAAATATATTCTAATTATTCTTTAAAACCACTAAATAGTATAATTTATCACTATAAATTATTTTGTTTAAAAAAGTTGTTTTTAAGTATTTTTCACTATTCATAAAAAATTGGAAGTTCTCAGAAAATTACAAAAAATTCAAATTCGGATAATTTCGATATTACGAATACAAAATGAAGTCCATTTTGAAATATAAAATCTCTATAATTTTAAAAAGTGGTTATTACTATTCATAACGGCTACTTTGATTAGTCGCGGTGTTTTAGAACTCGAAGTTGCGTACAATCCAAGCTATTGATTTATTGAATGAGAAGCGTATCGTGGAAGCTCGGGGTGTTACATTCTCCCCTCCTTCAATAAATTGTGTCCTCGCAATTTGAAATTTTTCTTTGAAAATAGACGGTTGAAAAGAGAAAATACCTTTGAGGAAAACCCACATCGGAAATATGATTAATAAAATTTATCCTTAATAAGAGGGAAGGGTAAATGAAAAAGTCACCACCCAATTATGATCTCGATTAGGAGAACATTGGTGGCAATTAACAACATATAATTGGAGGAAAAATGTAAATATTTGTAGGGAGTGATTTAGGTCATCAATCACAATCAACTGTCAAATTGAGGGCCTCAAAGCCTTCAATCTATGTTGATTTAAAATATCATCAGTTCAACAAGACATAAGGTATTAGGATAACACAGTTTTTTGTTTTAATATCCCTTTACTAAAGTTTAAGAATTAATTTATTCATTGAATAAGAGATAGGTATATATATATTTATGCTTGACAATTAGATTTTCAACCTTCAACTCATCTTTCACTCAAAAAGATAATAGAACTCAAAAATATTATACTTATCCTAATTGTATAAGGTTACAAATGTTAACACATACCATTTAGATTAGTAAAATTATTTTGTAATAACCGGGGACTTCCTGTAGGCTAGTGGTAGGAAATAAAGGCTTATCGCACTATGGTTGTGGGTTCGATTCCTGCAGCTTTGTCCGACGCGAGGGGTTATGCCCCACCCTGCAGGTTGTCCTTTTCCTAAAACTATAGTATCATAATATTCCAAAAATAATCTTCATAAATGCTTTAACCTAAAACAATACTATCCATGGTTCAACTTAATCCATTCCAACCTTAATAGTTATCCAAAATACCTCCGTCCAGACTTTCTCTAAAAGGTCTCTAAATTCCAAAATCAATTGTAACATCAGATTCCCCAAACAAAGAAAAGTTTCTCTTATTGTCACATACTAAAAATATGATTACCATAATCATATTACCTTAATCAAAAAGTAATGCAGTACAATCTTTATATATATCACATTATTCTTATAACCAGAATATTATCCTTGAGTCCAAAAGCACCAATACATTAATTATTCCGCTTCAACTGTAGTCACAGTATAAGATTGGCCTTGATCCCTTGGCCTTTTATGAGGTAAGTTTCCTTGACGCTTAGGACATTCATTTGCATAATGCCCCATTTCCCTACAATTATAGCATTCAACTTTGACAACCTTTTTCTTTCCCTTGCAATCACGAGCTTGGTGACCCTTTTCTCCACATTTATAACAAACTCTCATTCTTTTTAGGCACGTACCAGGGTGATTCTTCCCACAATTATCACATAATGGAAAATCCTTCTTTCCCTTTTTCCCTTTATCTGTCTCTTGTTCCTCTGTTCTCTTCTTCTCTTGCTTTACTTTGTTGTCATAAGACTTAGAGAATTCCTTTTCTTTCTTGATAGCACACGAGACAATATCTTCGTATGATGAGAAGGATTGTGATACTAAAGCTCGACGGATAAATGGTTTTAACCCATCAAAGAAACGATCAATCTTACTCCTTGGGTTACGTATATAATCGGCAGCATGCCTCACTAACCTTATAAAGTTAGCCTCATACTTTGCGACATTCTCATCCTCCTTCTGCCTCAAACTAAGAAATTGCATTTCCATATCTTCTTGATGGTCGCGAGGAAAGTATTTTTCTAAAAACAGATCTTTGAACTCCCTCCATTCCATATTTGATACTTCATCATCTTCCTTCATGTTTTGAATCAATGACCACCATTGATCAGCATCTCCAGTGAGGCGGTAAACTGCCATGATAACTTTTTCCCTTTCACTGCTCCCCAAAGCCTGAAATATTTTCTCTAGGGAATTTATCCACTGCTTGGCTACTAAGGTATTTGTACTCCCATTGAACGTTGGTGGTTGTTGCCTCATGAATCGATCTAACATTGATCCTCCACGTTGCAGATCAGGGTGCTCCATACGAGTAAGGTTATTATTCATAACCTGAGTGAGTTGTCCCAGTATGGTATTAAGTTGATCAGCACCAGTTGTATCTCCAGATCCACAATAATTATCTTGAGCAGGATGGCAATCCCTACACGGAGTTCGTGCATTGATACGGTTTCCATTTCTTCCACTAAGCGCCATTTCTAAACAATTGCATAAACTAGACCAGTTTATGAATCAAAATACATAATTCCATACTTGTAAAATACTTAACATAAATTGAAATATTTATGGATATAATCCATAATCATAAAAAGGTTTTATTTGAGGAAGTATATACACATAACCGATCATAGTGGTTTGTAAAGAAAATGAGAATTATCCTAAGCATATCCCCCGGGAGTGTTGTAACCAAGAGTGCAGCAAGGCCCGTTGTCGTGCACCAGTTCCCGTTCGAGTCTAGCTCAAAGCGGTGTTTTCAAGTTTTACCCCTAGGTACATCTGTGCCAGAGCTGCCTCTACCTGCTCGTATCCAGACAGGGATGTATTGCTCAGAAAACTCACAAAATCTCTACAATACCATAATTCTAGGAAGTTCTTCTATACTAATCTTCAAAGTTCATCTTAGATCTACGTGCTCTAATCAGAGTTTATCTAAATCTAGCTTCCAAGGTTAGTACTAAACTGCCTCTGATACCAACTGTAGTGCCCCGACCCCAGCAACCCAGAGTCGGTGCATTACTTCGTAACATTGGCATGATCACAAAAGATCAAGTCTCGAAAGACCGATTAGTTTAGTAGCCTTGGAAACACTAGATACATGCGTAAACGTTACATTACATCATAAAGTGAAAAACTACAATAACAAAGTCTCCATAGTCCACACTCATATCCTCTTCTCACAATCCCTGCAGGTCATTCATAAAATAATTCTTCTCATCCTGGAAAATATTAAAACATTGAAAGGGGTGAGCTCAGATGCTCAGTAAGGATAACAACATTGCGGAAGCATTCATAAATAAAAATTAACATTTAAGGCAATGTATAACTAAAACAAAAGCCTTTTAAACATTAACTTCAACATAATATGGCAAAAGTAAAATGAGATAATGCCATTTAATTATTCACATGGATATTCTACTGGTCGAATAATCACATGCAATATCAATAACCACTTTCATAATGATGGAATGCATAATGCCAGACTATCATAACCACGTAGCCAAGGCCTCGTGCCAAGACCACAAATAAGATTTTGTCAAGGCCTCATGCCAAGACACTAGTTTGTCTCATGAGACCTGCCGATGCATCGAGGAGCTATAGCGGGCTCCACCCGTCACTTATTAAGTCCAATGCATTCCTCATATGAATATGTTTAAACATATCATAAACCATAACATAATCGTATCACATAAAACATGCATAAAGGAAACATAACATTTCCACATTTCAATCAAAAGATATAAATACAACACATTGATATAATAAAAACGCTTTCAAAACCATTTTCAATACCAAAATAAAAGAAAGTTAAAACTTTTTATATATTTTTTATTAAAAAAATGATGGCTTTTAGAGGAAGCCGAAACTCAAATAATGGTCACGGCGGCGGAGAAGTCGTTGTCGCCGCATAAGTACGGAAAGAAAAACATTCCCTTTTTGTCGTTTAGTAAAACGCTTCGTATAAAAAATATTCCTTTTGAATAAACATAAAAGTCAAAGGGGTTTATACACCGTATAAAAGAAAGTTGTGTATAAAATAAAATATGCCTCAATGAAAGGAGATTCAGACGAAGTCCCATACAAAGATCATTTTTAAAATAAAATAGATATACTATGTGTATTCACTATAAGTACACATAAATAAAGTACAAATACAAGATATGACACAATAATATAATGACATAATTTGAAAGTAGGAGATTAACCCAAAGAATGGGAATTGGGTTAAGAAATTCCCTTACCTTGCGTCTTGTCCTGACTCGACCGTTCTTTAACCTCCTGAATAATAAACTAGAGTTAATTTATATTTACTTAAGAACCTTTTTCATGTTCATTATTCCTTTTATATCCCTTATTACTATGTTATGAACATTATTTAATTATTTAAGTTAATAACGGTCGTTTTGTCGATCTTTGGTACTTGAGTCAAAAATAAACTTCTTATAATTACAAGTTGTTCATGTGGTGAAATATCCATTATATCCAGAATTATATTCATGATGTAGATATCATATATATCATATATATACAGTATATACATTCATTCATAATGTCACGTAACATTTATAGGTAATAAATGAAATGCACCGTTCATGGAGACGGTAAGCCGTACGTATGCATGAACGCTACTTTCATTTCTATTTCATATTTAATGGAATGAAATCATAATGATATAAATTTATAATATAATTACAGTATAATATAGTGTATAATACCATTTAATCCATCCTTTATACATTCCACATATGGCATTAACGATTCAAATCACTTTGAGGGGGCGGTAGTCCGCACTTCCTAAAATGAAATTATCGCATTTTACCTATAATGGAAATCATAAAGTATGCCATAAATGAGAAATACAGAAGCATAAGTAAAACATAAACATATTTTATATCATATATAAATATAGTGACATCTTAATGGCCACCTTTGAAGGTGTTATATGAGTGTTGAACAATCATCGTTTCGTGAGGCAGAAATTCGCCATCCACAGAAACCGTATGTTCTTTAACCTTTAGATGTAGGTGTGTGTAAGTGTAGCTCGAATCCTTATTATAACAACATTCTAGTATATTGAGGATACTGGTGTTGTTACAAAAGAAATTAATAAAAAGAGTTTAGGGTGTTGGAGAAGAAAAATAAAACAAAACAACATTAGAGAAGACATTACCTTAAAAATAGGGTAGATCTTTTTGATTTGAGCCAAAGGCTTCCTTGGGAAGAATTCTGCCCAAAGTGAGGCTTCTAGGAGTAAGGGAGGGATGTTGGCAGAGTATTTGGGCAGATCTTGGCTGAGACAAATGGCTTTAAGGTGTGAATAAGGTGGGAGTGGTGGGGGCCTTTTATAAGTGGAGAGGAGGGGCACTTTTGGAAAGTAATGAAATGTTATTCTATTATACAATTCTTTTAGGATTCTAAAGATCCCACACTTGTATAATTCGAGGATAAGGTGATAAGGGTTCGAAATATCCTCATCCAATAGGCTTTTGACAAGTTTATGCCTTGGATTTTACATTATCTTCTCATTTTATTTAAATCGTTAAATAATGAGGTCACCGCTGCATCATCATGATGTCATAAATAATTTAATTTATTTAATGTCTAAAAATTATAAAAAAAAATACTATGATGTATTTAATCTTTTTATCTTTCTAATGAATATTTATAGTCAAAATTTGGACTTGTGTAACCCCACTTAAAGTCAGTTTTAGTAAAACAACTCATGTTTGTGTCAATTTAATTTTAACATTAAATATATATATTTTAATGTCATTTTCCAACCAAAGTGGCTCCATGGAGTCCCCAAGTTGACCCATGGGTTGTCTTGGTCGGCCAGGACTCATCCAATAGGAGTAGGACAAGTGTCAAGCTCATCTCATATTATTAAAACATTATTTTTACCTTAAACTACACTAATTACCTCTAATCGCGATTAAGAACTTAAAAATTACTATTCACCAAAAATTATTTTAATCTCATTGAACCACATTTCACTTATTAATGACAACCATGTATGTAAGATTTTTGAAAATCAAATCACAGAAGTGGTAATATTTCATTTTAACGAAAAAATCAGTTTTTAACAACCACTTAGTGGTTTCACTATTCATCAAAAATTGAAGTTTTTCAGAATAAGGCCAAAATTTCACCCTAAGCTATAATTGATATTCCAAATTCAAAAACGATGTCTATTTTAAAAAATTACAAACATATAAGTTGCATTAATTAATTTTATAATTAATTCCCGCTGTCACAACAAATAACGTGTTTTTAAGAAACAATTTATATCAAAAGATTGGCAATTGTTTATGTCCAATTTCAATGTTAAATTAATTATAATGACCACCATTGGATAAAATGTTAAAAATATATACTAATTATTCTTTAAAACCACTAAATAGTATAATTTATCACTATAAATTATTTTGTTTAAAAAAATTGTTTTTAAGTATTTTACACTATTCATAAAAAATTGGAAGTTCTCAGAAAATTACAAAAAATTCAAATTTGGATAATTTCGATATTACGAATACAAAATGAAGTCCATTTTGAAATATAAAATTTCTATAATTTTAAAAAGTGGTTATTACAATTCATAACGGCTACTTTGATTAGTCGCGGTGTTTTAGAACTCGAAGTTGCGTACAATGCAAGCTATTGCATTATTGAATGAGAAGTGTATCGTGGAAGCTCGGGGTGTTACATTTTTCCTTTATTAACATGTAATAAAATTTTAAGCTAAAAAAAGTTAATTAAAAATAAACTTGAAAACATGTAAAGGAATATTCTTTGAAATAATGTTCTATGAAATCATAAAAATCCATTCATGCTGTATAAGTTAAAAAAACATTCCTCTCGTACTTTGGCTGGAAAAGTCAAAAAGTACCTCATACTAAAAAACGAAAAAAGATTCCTTTCATATATTTTACTAAAATCTCCCCAACGGGTAAAATTGGATTTAAAAAATTCTATTAGGATAGAAATAAAATTACATATTGAGGAAACATGTATGTGGATGATAAATATTCCCCAGTAAATTCTGAAGTATAAACAATCTTGGATAAAAATGAGATTGTGAGATTTTCCCTTACCTATAGTCTGATATGATTTGTACATGTCCAAACCTCATGTATAATGATTTAAATAATGTTATTTACTTATTCCATAATCATAATCATTGTTATGATATCATATATGGTCATATTCTTATCTTCTTATTAGTAATATTTCATTGCTACTTGTTATTCGGGTATTCATTGCTTTATGTTCTTATGCTTGTTCTGTAGAATAAATTCTTATTCCCCTTTTTAGGTTATAGATACATCACTTACAGAATGGTAATAGTATAATATATATCATATTTATTCATTAAATTCGTTTATATAATCATGTTTTAGTGAAGATCATGTAGAACGAATCACATCGCATCGTGGAGACGGAAAGTCGTACGTACGCACGAGCGACGATATCGTTCCCATAATTATGGAATGGTCTTGGAGTGGATAGTATAATAACTCAGAATTAGTATCATTTTATAATAATAATAATATACATATTTTTATTTTCACCATTATACCCATACGAGTAAGGTGGTGGTGGAAAACAGATTACACCACTGAGTGGAGACGGTATTCGTACGCACGCACAGTGATTTCATTTTCTATAGGATGGATAGAAGGTGAAATTGGGTTGTTTCATATTTATAATAACATATCAGTATATGAGTTATACTAATGTTATTACTTTATAATGAAACAACTAAATAAGATAAAGTAGATGAAGGAAGAAATATGAAAGAATCGGTAGAAGAGATTACCTCTTCCTCGACGTGCCTCCTTTAAACTTCCTCTTAAGGGAATAGAGATTGTATTTTGAGAAGACCAGAACGTCAAGAATATTACTAGGGAACTTGAGAAGAGTAATTTTTAGGGTTTGGATGAGCTTGAAGGCTCAAATTTGTGTAAAGAGGATAGGGAGAAGGTCCCCTTTTATAAGGGAGGAGAGGGGCACCTTTGAAAAAATCAAAAATATTAATTTATAATAAATCATAGCCCACTTAAAACCCTCCACAAATGACTCATATTCTAATATTAGATGTGATAGGGTTGTCATCACATAAACCAATAAAATTTAGACATGTTGTATATTTATTTTAAACGTTATTAACATGATTTATCCTTATTTAATCTATTTATTTTTATTAGCGGTAATAAGATTCTAAATTTTAAATTATTATAAATAATTACTTTTGTATTGTGAATTATAAATAATTGGATAATTAATGACATTTTAGACCTTATAAATTTTAATTTATAAATTTTAAATATTTTTTTGATTTTTCAACAATTTTATATTATGTTATTTTTATAAAATAACAATAGTGTCAATTTCGACACTATTCATTTATTTGAATTTAAATAAAATCATCACAAAAGATATGTTCGAAATAAAAGCTTTAACAGATTTATAACATGGCATATTTATCTAGAAAATTAGTGTATCAAAGTCAATAGTTCATATAATATTTATTTTAATATTTTTAAAACCATTTATTTGATATTTCAATCAATAAAATAATTTCAATATCACTATTGTGTCACCTTAAAGATAATTATCTAATCCCTAAAAATTATAAATAAATCCTCATGATGTAGATAATTTTATTATATTTCTTTAGACTATTCATTTTATAAGTTTCATGAATTTTATCACTAAATTAAAATTATTATACTTATAATATTTAAGAGAGTGACACGTTGTCACTTTCTTTGGTTTTAATAATAATTAAATTATTTTCATGGAAAAAAGTCCAATAAATGAATCTAATCCAACCCTTAGGTGATATTGGTCGATTTTTAATCAACCAATAGAATTTTGGCAGGTGTTAGGGTACTTTTATAATCTTTTTTTACCCTTATTTACCTGATTTACCTTTAACTACAATAAATAAAAATTATCATAGTTACTATTCATAATATCAAAAAAATTTAAGTTACCTATTAACATAATTCGGACCCACTGAATTCAAATATGGAATCTATTTTTAAAATTTCAAAACACAGAAGTTGCAGTAATTGATTCAAAATTACTCTCGTTGTTAAGAAAATGGGTTTTAAAAGTTAAAACATTGCAAAAGATTAAAATGTTTTTACCTATTAATTCATTGTAAAATTAGTGGTAATGACATACATTATATTAAATGGTAAAAATATATTCTATTTATACTTTAAAAACATTAAATTTTATAATTGATCCATATAATTTTTTATGATGACTAAAGTTGTTTTTAATTAAAATATAGTGTGTTATTACTATTCATTAAAATATGAAAGTCATCAGAATAATATGAAAAAAAATTCCAATTTAAATTTATATATCTTGATTCCAAATAATAATTTTATTTAGTCAAATTGATCTTATAAGCCTGTCAAAAACTATATGTAAAGTGGATGCGCCATCAAAAGGCAACAAAACTATATTTTTTGAAAAATACTTATTTGACCCAAAAAATGTATTTTGTTCTCATACCATGTTCTAGTAAGGTGTATGATGAATAATAATGTTATAAAATTCAAAATGTAGTTAATACTATTCATAATTTCTAGTCCATAATAATATTATAACGATATATCGATGTTTCGTGAAACTCGATATTGCATACTACACACGCTATCAAGGAAGGTTGTGATTGCGTGTAACGCAATCCAAGCCAGTGTTGTGTGTAGTGAAATATTATGTTGGTGTTGCATACAGCATAAGAAGAAAAATATTTCTCATAAAATCTCAGGGTGTTATAATAGTGGTGTCTTTTTTCTGGTGAGGTGAGTTCCACACTTGTCATTTTTGAAAATAAAATGGTACAACCATGTTTCTAAAATTCAAAAAGGATAAAAAAATGATGAATTATCTTACCTTTGAGGTTTCAATTTCTAAATTTGTCCAAAAAATGGGTATTTCACAAGATTTTATGTTATTTTACATGATTTCCTTTTAGTTTAACCCCTCTTAAACCCATTATCACATTAACCACAGTAATAAATTTATTACTATTTTTACTATGCATAGTGGTAAAAAAATAAGTTGAACTAATTATAAAATTTAAATTAGTCTTATTCTAAATATAAAATCTAATTTTTTTAATTTCATTAACAGAAGTGAAAAAAATTATTTTAAAATTAATCTCATATAAGTAAAATAAAATTTTTTTCTAAATATCAAATGTAAAAAAATTTAAAAATGTATTATATAAAAATTAAATGTATAAATAATTAAAATTACATAAATTTTATTAATATATATTAATTGAAATAATTTTACTTTTAAAAATATATTAAAATAATTTTTATATTTTAAAATTCTTTAAAGGAAATGAAAATCCATAATAAAATCCAGTATTTTTCATTATTTCTCAAGAATAATATATTCAGAGAAATCTATCAAAAATTAAAAATAAGATCATTTTTATATGATGAATTAAAAAAAGAATTTAATTTTAAAAAAAAAATTAAAATTTGAAAAATTTAATTTTAAAATAAGTGTGCAAAAGGTGACAAAACATCCTTTTATAAAAATATGGATTTTAGTCATAAAATTGTATTTATTCTTATATTTGATCTAAAAAACATATACGATGGATTTTAAACATTTTATTAAATATATAATATATATAAATTTCATTAAAATCATTCAAAAAAATTTATTTTTTAAATTTAATGAGGTAAAATTCATTTTTGGGCATGAAACTAGTTTTTAGAAAAAGATTTCCTTTATTTTAAAATTGTTGTTATTTTTATTTATTATTAAATGGTAATAAGAGAATTAATTTTATATACATATTTAAACCATATATTTTCACAATTTGGTTAATCTTATTCACAGCCACTCTTCTAATGGAAAAGTAATTATAATTATATTAAAAAATAATATTTTAATATTATGTCATGTTTTATTAAAACTCAGTGTTGCATATAATAAAAGATAAACTCAGTGTTGTGTACCACCTTAAAATGAATTTATCACTCAAAATTCATCACTTTGGTATGATAACTAAGGATAATTATGCCTCATTACATCTACATGTTCTCATGTTACTTCCTTAATCTGGTGATTTCACTAACAAACATTGACAATGTGTGTTGTCTTCTTTCAAAGAACTTTCTCTGTATAATCTAGAATCTCCACTGGTTGTTCCTCATAAGAAAGATCATGCACTAGAATTATGACCTCTGAGTTCAGTACATGTGATGGATCAGTTATAAACCTCTTCAAGAGATATACATGGAACACATCATGAAGCTGAGAAATGATTAGTGGGAGAACCAATCGATAATATATAGTCTTAATATGATCAATAATTTAAAAGGTGTTGATATACCTTGTTCTTATGTTACCTTTATATATTAAGAATAATTTCATCATTTGGCTCATCTTTTAACAATTTCCACATCATCTCTTACTAAAATAAGTGAAAATGAAATTTTTAGGGCCAAAGCACTAATGTATCTTAAGACCCAGTCAATCCTTATATCTCTGGTTATCATCATAAAAAAATGGTTAGCATTGGTTATCTAGTATGGATACATCTTCAAATGGTGAATTAAAACATTACTCTTTAAAACCTCATCCAAAGTTAAACTTAATCCATTCCATTAATCATTAACATTATGACCTTTCCAAAAGTAAACATTTATAAAGAAATTTACTAAATTTCACAAAATCACCTTATTATTAATCCTCCAAATATAAATAAGTATCTTTTAATGTTCATATAATAAATATGTGAATAAATTGTTTATATATTTTTATTAATAAGGATACAATTTAGAATTACTATATAACCTCAATTAAAATATACATGCTTCCTTGTTCCTTAAATAAAGCTATAGATTATTTCCTAAATACAAAAATGTTGAATTCTCAATAAACAATAACATATAAAACTTTTTAACAAATAATTAATCAATTTCGGGTTCATCAATACTATAAAATTTACTTTATCTATATTAATCATATCTTTATCAAAAATAAACACAATTTTTTCAACCTCAGGGATGATTATGGGTCTCCTTCCCCTAATCATGTGTTTTCTAAAAAATCACCTTTACATTAAATCACTTTTCAAGGTCATCAGTACCATTCATCGTATTCTTACAAATCATTAATTCAAAATCTCTATAAAAATACGTATATATTTTATATTTCTTGAATTAAAATATATAAACACATGAATTGTTATACTTCATTCATAAAAAATTAACTAGATATCATTATATTATTCCTTAATAACTATTTCCTTTTAGTTTAAGTTATAGTATCTTTATCATCAACAAGAAAATCATTTCTTATACAAACTTACTAATTCTCTTCTTGAGCATTCCCCCTATGAAATATATTTGTAAAATTCTCACACCTTTGATATTTATAACATTCAAACACTAAAGAAGCATAAGAGAACCCATTATTCTTAACCATTGTGTTAGCTAGAATTTTCATTTTTTTGGGTAATTTCTTAGTCATTGTCCTTATTCTCCACACATAAAACATCTTTTCATTCCACTGTGACATTTCAGGGGGTTCTTATTCCCACATGCTTGACGTATAGGTAACTAAATCTTTTTTCCTCTATAGTATCCACCACTTAAACTCTCAATAAACTCTATATTTCTCTTATTTGTTGAGTCTGAGAGTTGGTTAAGGATAAATTTTTTAATAATATGTCATGATAATTGATTAGTCATAATTATAATATTCTTCACTCAAGTAATCATTCCATTTCTTTTCTCATTGACACATTGTCTATCACATACAATATTAATCTAGTTACATTATCTTACCTCCATTTAATAAAACAAAAAGGCATTTTATGAGAAATAATATACACAGTGGGAAACAACATAATCAGGAAAAACCACTTATAGGATTTCTAAATCATGACACCAACTTTTATATCAACCACACCTTTGGATTATTCTAGGTAATTCATGGTCATTATTTAAATCCTTCATGATGGTTCATAAAGATTTTAGTAATTTACAAATCATATCCCCAAGTATTTTCAAGCTAGGTTTGCAGTAAGGCCCTTTTTTATTCACTAAATTATGATCGTGTCTAGTTAAATAAACCATTTTTTACCACAAGGTAGTTATGTTCTGAATCCACATCAACTTTTATTATCTAAATAGGGTCGTGATTACATAAAAACAAATCACTCTATCTTTATAAAAATTCCCACATATTTTTCTATACTTTTATTCATCCTAAAACTTATCCTTAGAAATATCCAAACACATGTCCTTATAAATATCCCTTAGGATATCACTAATTTTTTCTTATCCTAGTCACTAAAGGTTAATTAAACCATTCCCAACTACCAAATATAGCAACCCAAATGTATCATATATTAATATTACATTGTAATATAAGAATATTGACTACATAACATAAAGATCCACAATAAAATTATTTAGTTATAGTTCCTTTAGAAACTTGGAGACATAAAACACTAATCCATAAGTGAGCCACGTTATCTCCCATGATGTTCTTTATAACTAACACCCCACTCTGACATATCATACATAATACCTTTCATCATAACATGGGGAAATAAGACATAATACATAGCGATATTAGATGATCAGTAAGGGTAAAATAGGGAGATGTCAACATATCATGAATAAAGTGGAAAGACAACATAAAAAATAAAATTCAAAAGCCATATATTGTTTATCATTGATCATAAACAAGATTCATGGAATAAATCATGGAATTTCATAATACATGAGTCATAATGGAATCAAAGAACATGAACCCTAAGAAAATAATTTTATCATGATGCATAGATTTTTGGTATACCAATAATATTATAACATTTTGAACACATAAAACGTGAAATAGGTTCACTATTTCTTTTTGTATATGACACTAGGCCATTGAAGAAAATTATGGACATGCAACCAAGTCCATGTAGAACCTTATGGACATGAAATATAGGTCCATGAATAAAATTCTAAAAAATTTATCATCTTCACTCATAATATTATGACAATGTAATCAGGTTCATGAAAATCATTATGAACATGTAATCAGGTACATGCATAACATATTTACTTGTGATTTATCCACCTTTACCCAACACATTGGCGGGAGATATGAGTCTCCTCCATCTCATAATTAAAATTCATACATTCATGTTCCCCATGATCATAAAACAAACATTATATCAAATCCTATAAAATAAATAGTTTTCATAAACATTTCATCATAGAAAAATATATGGAAATAAATTGGGTTTTATAATAATTTTATCATGGTATAACCCACGGAAGATAAATGGTTTTCATAAATATATTTTATCATAAGAATAAAAATTTCATATAAATAATTATAATGGGATTCTTGGATAATATCTCTTATAAAGAATAATTAAAATCAAAGGCTATATTCATAGATGGAAAAACAGTTTGAAAGAAAAATCACTTTGAACATTTATTGAGGAAAATTTCCTTTCCAAATTTAGAAAAAAAACAATTTTTAAAACATCAAGAATTTTCAAAATCCTTTTCATTGAAAATAAACTTGAAAACATATAAAGTAATATTTTACAATTATTTAAAACATTTCTTGAGAAAAATAACCTTTCTACTTAAAAAATATTTTTAAAATATAAAACATTTGTAAAATCCTTTACTTGAAAAACAATATTGTAATGTTTTAAAGTTTGATTTAATAATAATTTAAGACATTTCTAGTGAAAAATGTTCTTCTCATTTTAAAAATTAATTTTAAACCTAAAAAGTCATTAAATTTTTTAGAAATACATTTATTTTAATATTAAATTTATTACGTACATATAGATAATTAAAACAATAATTTGGTCATGACAATTGAAAATACAGTTATTATCGTACAGATTAACATAACTATTCCTGTAATATTTTTAGTAAAATCAAAATAAGAACTGTCTAGAAAATGAAATGAAGATTCATTTAAAAATATTTTGTTAAAATATTTACTTTTATAAATTATTTGGATAATTATAAAAAATGAAAACATTTTTTTGGAACATTGTTTTGGTGGAAAAGGGTTTTTCAAATGAAAAGTTAACAAAAATAATATTTCTAAAAAAATATTTTCAAATTTTGTGTACATAAATAGAGAAAAATTAAGGGAAACGTTAATTCTCATGAAATAACCAAAGGATAATAAAACTCATGAGTTTTATGAGAGGCAGTTCATAATATTTCATTATTAGAAGAAGAAATATAAACAATCACTATAAACGATGAGACTATATTGTAAACCCCTTAGAACATTCTTAACTTTGAATCATAATCCCCATTAATGAATAACATTAAATGAAACATAAAATATCATTAAATAAATATATTCATTATATTATATGTCAAAGGGGACTTATATATACCACACACACAATAAATGATTAATATGGAATAAGTTTCTCCAAAATTAAAGATAGACTAGAAATCCATTACCACTCTCATATCTTTTGAATCATAAACCCCAGGAAATATAGATAAAAAAATGGATATGTAAATACCTATAATTTTAAGGAGAATAATCATAAAATACATTAAATGGCATTATAAATACAACACAAAATAAATGAGTGTTTCATATGACATTTATCTCATATATATAAAAAGTGAGATGAAAATCTCTTACCTTAAGTCTCAAATAAATTTTGTACATGTTAAAAACTAATATATAATAAATATAATTTTATTGAAAATATAATACATAATAATAAATACATATATATCATACCACATATTATTTCATTATAAAATTTTATTCCCAATTTATTAACAATTCCATGTTAAAGTCAAATTTTAGGTAATATCTTCTTTGTTTTTTGTGTATGTTTTATTTTTCTTTAATATTATTACATTAATAATGGTTACATAATACATATATTTTGTAAAATTAAATAAAAATAATTTATATTTATTATATATTTATTTATATTAATCCATATAAGTAAGATATATAAAATTAAATACACTATTCATAGAGATAGTGGGTCATACTTAGGCATGAACATTGTTTCCATTATCTCAAGGGATTGAAATAAATAAAGCTAAATAATATATTAAATTTTAAGAATATTTTTTATTTCATATATGTTACATATTTTTATGTAAACATTTCCTTAATTTATTCCATGTAAATTATACGTGAATAACCAATCACGTAGTTTTATGAGGTTGTAGTATGTCGTACACACGAAAGTCATTAACGTATCCCCCCAAGAAATAAAAAGTAAGAAGGTATATGTGGTATAATGATTCCAATATTCTAATAATATAATTGATATCATATATAAAAAATTAATCCATCATTATATCCAGCCTCGAGACGTGGTGATGTAAAATGAATAACATTGGTTCATAAGGCAGTAGTTTGTTGTACACATGAATTATGATTTTTTATCCCATTTGATGTAAGTGGAGATATTGGTTGGTCATTTACTTAAAATTAAAAATTATAAGTTTATTTAAGATACCGATTTTATTATATCTTCATGTTTTGAAAATAATTTAAGGATGTGGAGTAATAAATAAAATAAAACACTCATTTAGGGATTCCACCTCTTCTTCAGACAGTTTCTTTTTATTTTCACTAAAATGCTTATTAGGGTGGATTATAAAAACAATTAGGCTTCTAGGATGTGTTTAGGGGCTTAGGGATTAAAATTTAGTATCTATTTTCCTAATCAAATTTTTATTGTCAATAAGAGAGGAGAGGAGTTGCCCTTTTATAAGTGAGGTTAGTGGTATAGTTGTATTTTTTGAAAATAAAATGGTGTACCCACATTTTTTGCATTCTAGAAGGCACAAAAATGATTTATTATCAAAAAATATATGTGATAATGTGTAAATATTTATATAAAATGGGATTTGGAAAATTTTCTAGGCTATTTTTCCCATTATCATTTTAGTTTAAATCCTAGTAAACCCATTCTCACTTTAATCATGATAATTACTTTTTTCCTTTTTTTACTATTAATTACGACAAAAAATTACATTTAATTATTATTATATAATATATATTATTATTATTCAAATTATGGAATCTACATTTCTAAGTTCCATTCACATATGTGGAAAATTTTAACTTAAAATTAATCTCATAAACACGACGAAAAAGAGATTTTAAAAAGAGAAAATTTTCAACAGTTTAAAAAGGTTTTATGCAAAAATTCAATATTAAATTTAATATAATTATTTAAAATTGATATATAGATATATAATTTAACAAATTTTAATTTTAAAACTATATTAAAATAATTTTTACATTTTTAAATTCATTAATATATATGAACATTCTTAATAAAAATTAGTGTTTTTCAACATTCATCGAAAAATTTATTTTCTCATAAAATTATAAAAAATTAGACCTAAGATAATATTTACAAGATAATTTAAAAAATTAATTTACTTTTTACAAATATAATTTGAATATTTGGAAAAAATTAATTTTAAAATATTTTTGCAGAAGGTTATAATTATTTCTTTTACAAAAATATAGTTTTTTAGTGTAAAATTTGATTAATTATTATCTCTTGTCTAAAACCACATTAAATGAATTATAATACTTTATTAAATATTTATTATATAAATTTCATTAAAAAATTCACCAAATGTTATTTTTTTAATTTATTATTTGGAACAGGTTTGTGTTCATAAAAAATAGTTTCTTAGAAAAAAAATTCTTTATTTTCAAATAGTTTGTTTCCATTTATAATTAGTTGGTCTCTAAAAAAATATTGTATATACATATTTAAACCATATATTTTCAAGATTTAGTTAATCTTATTCATACCCTTCATTCCTACGGCTAGGTGAAAACTATCATATTAAATAAAAATATTTTAGTAGTGTGTTGGGATTTATTAAAACTGAGTGTGGTCTATAAAAAAATCTAAACTTGGTTTTTATTGTAAAAAAAGATAAACATGGAGTTGTTTGTAAAAAAATAAAAAAATTAAATTTAATTGAAAAATATATTTCATAAAATATATGGGGGTTTTAAAAGGATATGGATCAAGTTGATCAAAGAATATAACTTCTAAATACAATACCATTTAGGAAATGAAAACAAGGTAGATGATGCTATAAGAAGAAAGTGTCAGGATAACATTTCTATGATGACGACTAATAGAGACCCAATATTATTTAATACAAAAAATATATAAAAGGAAATTATAAAGTAAAGGAATATATCTAATATCACACAAATTATTTTTTAACTATCCATTTATGTAAAGATCATGGAGGTAAAAAAAAGATGATATAGAGCAACAAAAAGGGTAGTAAATACATAAGGGGTAAAATATTGAAATGATGATTTTATAATATTTGGAACCTAAAAATGAGTATCATCCATAATATAGTTGAAGAAGTTTTTTGTATTATGCAAATGACAAATCATTTTGTATTCACCCTTGAAGCAAAAATATGGATAAATATATATGATATAACATCTAGTCAGACAACATGAAGTGTGAGATTATGAAGTATAGATTTCAATGCATAGTATACCAATAAGTTAAAGAATAATCTATAATGTATAAGGGGCATACACAGCCATTATACATACCCTTATAATAATTATATAACTTAATCGTGCATTCATTCATGGTTTTTCACAATACCTCTAGAGGAAATGTTTTTATTTAGTAATTATTTAATAGACACGGAAATTTAGCACACTTTGTTTCAAGTTGATAGGATTTACCACTTTATATATATGCCTCCAAAAAAATTATATAATTTCCAAAAAAAAAAGTCACTTTAAATTATGTGGTGTCCATTACAATCCATTTTAATAGACAATCCATTAAAATTAAATATAAAATAAAAAAGGGGTCAAGGTTTTTTTGAATTTAGGCTGAAGGTGGATTGAAAAAATTTCCATGTTAAATCACATTTATTAAAATTGGGATAGGAAAAAATGATATCTTCGAGAGTAGTGGAAATAAATTCAATAATTCTATATAATAATCATAAGAGAAAATATTATATTCCATTTCATCAAAATATGATCCAAACTAAAATAAAAACCATTTTTGTGTTAGTTCTTATTAATCCTCTTATAGTATCTCCAGTGTCACTTTAGCTTGATCATTAAGAGAAAGAATAATAGAGTTTCTCTTCTTATTTAGATTTTTTTATAAAGTGGTTCTTCTAAAATTAACATAGTTACTTTTAATAATTTCAATGAAATTAAAAGGGAATTATAAGTATATATAATCTAGACCACCTATAATCTTGGATTCATCCTTAAGAATAGGTAGTTTCTGCTTACACTCATTAACTATCTCATTTTTTAATTACAAATGAATGGGTGAAATAGGATTAATAAGTTTAAAACCTTATGTCCCTTTAGGATCTAAAACTCCTTCTTCCTCGAACTAAATGTAGAAAAATATCTTATCTATTAATCATATCAATATGGGATTTGAAGATATTTATAATCCTTCAACTAAATAATCATCCAACCTATAAAAAATTAAAAATTAATAGAATAAAAAACACCCTTCTTCCAATTATTTTCACTATAATTCAAGCATAAAAAATTATTATCCTTTACCTTTTCCTTAAATACAGATGATTTCTATGAGGAAAATTGGGGGTCTCTATCGAAATAAGTAAGAAAATGAACTATTATTGTTATAAAATCTCTTGAACCTAAATATGGATATAAACCTGAATATTATAGGTATTTATAATTAATTATAAATCTATAAATCAATATTATTTCATTTTACTCATCCAAGGATTCCTCCTTTAACTCTTTAAAATATTTTTGAGTCTCAAAAGTAGATTATTGTCCTCGTTCAGAAGATGGGGGGATGGGATACCATTCAATATATTTCAAGGGATGTGTGTCTAGTTTTACTATAAGAATATCCTTGTGAATTCTAAAACCAATGTATAGTGATGAAAAAATATTAGAAATCAAATGATCTGGATAATTTTATGTTGAATTATTATTGCCTAAGTACTCATTTTGAATGGGTGTTGCCTTAGATGACTCTTGCAAAGTATTAATACTAGATGTCCCATGAGGAAACTCATAATTATAAAACTCTCAACTAAAATGGGTACTCTAATTCATGATATCCTCCTATTAGTTAGTATTAAAGGCACACCAATCAAGATCAGAGGTACAACAACGTATACTAGAGATAAAGTATACAATAGATTCATAAGAACAAAACTTATTAAATGAGAAAAGATAAGTGGCTACTATAGCTTGATATTTTTTCCTTGAATCAACCAATTCTTAACATCATAGAACTACTAATATCACCCACCTATCAGGATATATATTCTTCCATATTACTAATAGAGACTATGTAACCTATATGGGATGAAATAAATGGAACTCTATTATTCTCTATGAACAAGGATGTTCCATCCTCATAGTCTGAATTTAGGGTACCAGTCTTAATTACTTCTAATATATGCCTATATATCTCATTAATATGTCCAATAAAATTGAAAATAATGAAAAATTATATCCATCACTCATGTATCATAGGATATTTGGGAAATATTATTCCTTGATCAGTCCAAAGGTATAGATATTAATAAAAATTCCACGATCAAGGGGGTGGAAAATAGATTAAGAATTAATGTATTAAAAAAATACCCAACCATATTTCCAATCATTGTGGGGATCAAAAAAATTGGATTAGTAGAAGTAACTTAGTAAGAATAACTAGAATAGATGAGGTTAGGGGATTATACTTCAAATGGAATATGTATGAGAAATTAAAGAATCCAATCAAATATATTTGAAGGATCATGGGATATGGGACCAAGATAAAACTGAATCATTTTTCTTCCTAAAATAAAAAATTATGTAATGAATTTCAATAGTCATGATGAAAGATTGTTCCTATAAGCTCCAAGATTTGGAGATGAACTGGTCATGATCATTAATCGAGAGATGAATCGGGCTAAAATGGGCCACCAATAAGTTCTTGATCAATGAAAAATCATTAGATAACTCTAATAGATATATAGAATCATTAGGGAATCCATAGTCTATCAAGGGGACCTTGGGATTGAAATATATACTAGGAAAAGATGAAAGATGGTCTAGTTCAGTGAAAGGATTGAAGGAATAGAGGATATCTATTGTAGGATTTGTTGTGTCACCCACTCCCCCCACTCTCTCTATAAGTAGGTGTATTGGGGAAGATACCAAGTCTGAAATTCCATCAGAGACCTTGGGAGGAATGGGTCTTTTAGGGTAAAAATTATTCCACCAAAAAACAATAGAAGTGTTTAGGATCCAGGGAGTACCACATTAGATTGTATCTTATTGAGAAATGAGGTTCTGAAAAATTTTCTAGAAATCCTTAAATAATATTAAATATTGAGTTGAAGTATAACATTGCGTATCATCCTCAAATATATGTTCAATCTGAAAGAACCAATCAGAATTTATAATATTTTTTGAGATATTACTTGATGTATTTTAAAGGTGATTTAGATAAAAAAACTTCCACTAGTAGAGTTATTATATAATAAAAAATTTCAATTAAGAATTAAAATGGAACAATATGATGTTTTCATGAGAATATATAACTCTAACATCTAGGATGAAGATGGGGATGGAAACTTTTAAAATCATATCTTTATTGAGAAATGATATAAAAGATTCAAACCATTCAATGAAATCATAAAGTAGAAAAAATGTTAATATAATATTGATTCATATCATTATCAATGAGTTATTAAGTTTGAAGTTGGGGAAAATAATTCCTTAGAATATCCTCAAATAATAAGATAATGAGAATCAAGAAGAAGGGGAAATTGATCTCTTAATACATCACCCATTAAATATTTTTGATCACGTGGGGACTATATCTTTTCGACTAGTGCTTAGATCAAATCTCTTCTAAGTTACTAACATGATCCATATACCACTTTCCAAGATATAAATTTTTGATACATCACATATAATAAACACAAATGTTTTAAAATTGGAACATTATCTCTTGGACGAAGAAAATTTAGTATATAACTTTGGCCATTTAGATAAATTACTACAAAATGAGACCCCTCACCTTGATAAAGTTCTTCTATGAAATCATAAGCTTAAAAAATAAAGGTGGGAACATAAATATGTAAGGTTATAAAAGTACACTCATATGTTTTCATATGAGAAATTTTATTTTAAGGAATTGTTTTGTAGGATAATAATTACACACCCCATAATAATCTCTATTTACTGATTCTCATGTGTTGAATAGAATTCTTTATAAGTGATATCAATTTGACATGACCAAAAAATTATTTCATTAAAGTGGAATATAAAAACAAATAATTATATAAACATTACTATTATATGTAAGATATATATATTATAATTATGAAAATTATAATTTGAATATAACCATGGGTAAAAAAAGACAGCAGGTTTCAAGTAATCATTATTTTGGTCTCCCGTGAAGATCATTACACTAAGTATAACTGAGAAAAGAATGAGAAACAATATAAATTTTATAACCACTTTGAAAAAAGAAAATAGTTTAATTTATTTTTTATAATTACTTAAAGCTATATATATGAATGTAAAATGTTAATATGATAGATATATGACTATTAGATATTTGGTTGTTTGATAGATAGTTGTTGGATATATGGTCATTATGAATAAAAATATCCAATTTATAGATTGAAAATTTTATAATTGGAATGTAAAAGTGAATATTTTGATATAAATGATAAATTTTATTTTTAATTGGTATATAATATATATTTATGAGTTAATAGAAAAAGATAATAATTTATTTGTAAAAATATATTGTATTTTCGAAAAAAAATTATATTTATAGGTTATATATTTTCATTGAATATAAGTGATTTAAATAATTATATTAATGAAATATAACATTCATATGTATATAAATTAATTAAAAATCAAAAAATGAATGGTAATTTGTAATAAATAAGGACAAATTCATTTAATATTTTAAAAAAAAATTCAAAAAAATTAATTTTGTTTATTATTATTTTTAAAGTTAATTTTAAACACTTTGGTAAATTCAATTTAATAAAATGGATTAAATATTTGTAATTATTTTTTAAAAAATTGGTAATAAGTTTGATTTTATTTTTTTGAATAAAATAATTTACTGGGGTAACAAGTCAGTCATGTTTGTAATTGGTAAAATGAAGTAATAAAAAATAAAGTGAAAAAATATCTCTAAATATTAACACTAAATTCTAATTTTATGAAATTCATAACCCATATCCATTATGTTCCAACATTTGAGACATTTTACTTTAAAATATTAATCTTTATACATGAAAGAATGTGAATTTACAAATATGCCACTAAAACACAAATGTAAAAGGACCCCCTCCTTCACCCATTCAAAGACACACCTATAATTCATTTTACTCTTCAATATCTCTCAAATTTACCTCCTTAAAATCCTATACCTTTTTTGGAATTCTCCTAACTTAATAAGGATCCCCTATGCTTTAAAATAAAAGAATGTTTCCAAAGGATGTCAAGTTTCATCATAGTATGTAGAAGCACCATCTAGTTATTTTTCATTTATCTTCCAATACATCCTATTTTTATATTTAAAATTTCACTCTTATACCATATAAGTCATACCATCATAATTATTTTAAAATCATATTGTTATAAAATAAGTTCACAATATTCCATTAAATTATAGGTTTTCTTTATTTGGGTCATTTGAACCACCTACAAGAACGATGCTATAATATTTTCATTATAGATGATTATAAAAACCTAAATTATAGTAATATATAAAACCTCATGTTGATTAGAGGATCTTATAACCAATGATACTACAACCCTACTATAAACCTCATGCTGATAAGGGGATCATATACCTGACGATGCCACAACCCTACTTAGCATGGTCCACCGCATAGAGGATCATATTCTCGATGATGCGACAAACCCTAAGGGGTTAATTTTCTAGATAGGGGATCGCCGTCAGTGGATAAAAAGTCACAACGATACCAAGAACCCGATCTAGGGAGATGCTAGAGGATCTCGCCCCAGGCCCACCGGAAGGATTCCACAACTCTAACAGATTAAACATTCCATCGAGATGATCACAAACCTATACTAAGGTTGTGATGCCATTCGAAACCTTATAGGAACGAACCAAGGGAGTACCCTCAACCCTTGTTGGTCCAAATGTCGCTAACCCGAGCAACCCACCATAATGCCACATTGCGCACCTCCATGGCCGATACCAAGTCCACCATCACGATCCACGCAGAAAAACACATAGGATGGGCGTTTTACTCGCCCGAAACAGTCAACCAGTAAAAAAGGCACAACTCACTGTAGCTATCTTGCGCGGGGCCCACAAAACAATCCCTAAACTCATCAATCGGATCATACCATGGCGATCCCCTCAGAAAAACACACGGAATCCACCACTCGTTCGTCCCAAACGGACCCCTGGTGGAAAAGGTACTATTCACCGAAGCCATCTCGGGTGGGGCCCACGTCTCGAACCCAAAAATTCATCGAATGGATCACACCATTGAGATCCTCTAGGAAAAACACACAGGATCGACTACTCGCTCATCCAAAACGGACACCCGGCGGAAAAGATGCATTTCTCCGAAAACGCCAAAACACGACCTCATGGGGCCTGCACCCCAAACTCAGTCCCAACACCTGAAAACCAACATGAAAAGTCTATCATACCATCAGGGTCTCAACACCAGTGACGGTATGTAAATCGGACGTTCCAGGTAGAAGATACGACGGCCCGAAGTCGAATAATAATAAAATATTATTATTTTAGTCGACATTTCAAGCTCCCGGACCGCGATCCCGAAATATAAGACTCCTGAACCCACACCGATGGGATCGCCTTGTCGCTAGGGTCAGGTTTCCGTAGACAGCACACGAAACGAACTTCCAGGGAGAAAGAAATGGGGGTTTTAAAACCCCCGTGTATTAAAAGAGGGTCGGACCTGCCTGAACCGGTCTGTCCGGCCGGCCTGGGCCGACCCGGCTGCCACCGCCGCCATCCCGCCCTGGCCGGGGGCAGGCCGGTGGTCCGTTTTGCAATCCACAACCTCCTGCGCGACCCTAGGGACATGATCTTCTCTACTATGACAAAAAACAAATCAATTCAAACCAAAAACGGGATCGGGGAATTAAAACTCAAATTGCCTACCCCACGGGCGAAACGCTGAAGTTTCGGGTGCAAAACGACGCCTGCGATGCGCTGGAGCTTGATCTACTGATTATTGGCACTAAAACAAGAGGATTACGGATCGAATCAGTGAATAACAATAAAGGGGTGGGGTGGGTTTCACCATGCGTAAGGGGAGGAGGGAGGTGAGAGAGATGAGTGATTTGTGTTTTTTGTTTTATTTAAATCACATCATTTAAATTAACAACCCCGACCAGACCTCCTGGCGCGGTGGAAATTAGGTCGCCCCTAGGGTAAACACGTCGTTCTGAACTAAACAGCAAACTCAGATTGTCGATCTGAGACTCCGTTCAGATGTTATTTGAGCCGACGCTCATAAATAAACTTTTCCATTTATTTATGAAAACGCCCCTGGGGGTTTTCTCACAGCAGGCCCGCACCCGCAAAGTTCACACCCTGCCTAGGGTAAACGGCACTCTCTGGATGCAACCGTGTACTCACATTCCCATTCTAAGCAACCGTTTAGGAGATATCACTCCCCCTCCATGTGCATATTATAAAAATACTTAATATTTTTATAAAATTACTTCCGAACACACCGGGCCTCAGAATTGCACACCATCTTCACGCCTAGCACTGGAATTATTCATAGGAATATTCCAAAGTCTGACAAGGCCAAAACCCAAGTCGATACATCCTCCCCACCTTATAACTTTTCTTCACTAAAAATCCCTATGAAAAAGGGAAGCAAATAAACTCTCAACTGGGTCTCCCACACCAGCGAGTTCGCCAACAAACACCCATGCCCGAACACATAGGTCAGAGGGACTCATCCATCACACCTCAATATTATCCTCTTTGGGTGGAACTATCTCGCCCGCACGATTTTAGTCGCGTCACAAAACTACCTCTCGGTGGGGGAAGGATCCCTCTTCCTCATGCATTCAAAACACGTTGAACAACACCCACATAGGGTTTTACCAACGCCATAAACAAAACTCAAGCAAGCAACGGAAAGGAAAAGGTACCGCTAAACAGTGTCTATCAAACTACTATAGAAAATAGAAAAGACACATGGTTTACCTCTATCCATCTGTGGAGCCTCCGGGTCAACAGCCTATACGGCATGTATCTGACCTCCCCCTCGACCACCAGCTCCATGAGCTTGGGAAGGACCACTTGGGGGTGGGGGTGGTGGAAACTGATACCGCCTACCACCACCTGCTGTTACACCAGCTCTGACGCCACGTCTGCCACCATGACGACCTCCTTTCTCGAGACGCTACCTTTGCCAAGGTGTTCTGCCGACTAGATCCCTCTCAGTAGCACAATGGCTCGGACAATCTCTACTAAGATGTCCTCGTCCATCACAAGCATAACACCGCCTCTCCGGCGGCTGACCAAAAACTAGCCTGTAATCCCTGTGAGCCCTGAACCTCAGAGCCTCCATCCTAGGGTCACCTCCTGGAACGTTAGTCATGCCTATTCCCCTGAGTCCGTCGTCGGCTACTAGATGTCAATATGACTGACGAAGTCTCAGCTCTCGCATGCCTCGCACTACTAGGAGGGATCTTCTCAGCTAGAAAGCTCTCCACCACCAATGTTCGCTTGAGCAGGCCACTATAGGTGGGTAGGCACAAGGAAACCACACCTACCTCGATGTCTCTGTGTAGGCCCTTCTCAATGGTCTGAGCCCTAATGAACAGGTCATGAACCATATCCAGGGAGTAGCGCAATAGGTCTCTAAACCTCGCTGAGTACTCTAATACAGTGATGCCCTCCTGCCGAAGCTGTCAAAGCTCTGGTATCGGCACTGACCTCTACGTCACAAGATAGAACTATTCCCTGAAGATCCACTCAAACTATGCCCACGTGAGCGTCTCCTCTTCGTGGAACTGCGTCACTAGGCTTCACCATCGCCCGGACGAACCATTCTGAAGGCTCACTCCTAGGAACACCATCTTATCGAGAGGTGTCCTCACTAGGCGGAAAACTCAGGTGACTGCTTTGAGCTAGTCATCAGCTACCTAAGGGTCTAGGTCACCCCGGAACCTCATAGGTTACTGCCTCTGGAACTCGTGCAGCGCACTCAACCTACACGCAACCTCATCCTACATTGTCAGCACAACTAGTTGCTCGACAGATGGTGGCTCAACTAGCAGACCACATGGAGGTCCAGCCTCAGAACCTATGCCCTGGTCTACAGCCTCTACACGGGGCGGATCGTCACCATAATCTGGCTACGGAACCCTCGCTGGTCATCATCGGGGAGGAATCCTGAAATACTTTAAAGACGCACCACAGTCAATGATTATATCTGGAGAGCTGACTCAAGAAGGACAACGAAAAACTCAAAACCCAATCCTATATGATGCATGTAACATTAAGTCCCTGCGACCAGTATACGAATGTCCCAAGTCGAAAGGTAGTTTATCAGAGTCATGTTGTATGGATGCATCAGCCGCCACACCAACACTGGAGTGTCTGGCCTAAAAGCCGAACTCAAAACATCCTAACACTGCCACTATGCAACCCAAACCAAACTCACATCTAGACTAGATATGCTCTAAGATCCCAAAGGTGGAACCTCCTCTGATACCACATTGTCACGACCTGACCCAACGGGGCTCGATCCGCGACTCCCCAATCCCACCTCCAAAAGGCCAGGGGCTAGCGTCTCTTCCTGAGTAGGCTATCACACGCAATGGAGGCATTATCCTAATGTACATGTACAAACGCACCCACATACACCTCCATGAAACAGTGCAGGGATATATAAAACTGAAAAGTAAATGAATGATTACAACTATCCCCAAACCAGAGTATAGAATAAGTACAAAAGGGAAAAATAGGGCCCTCTAGAAGAAAAACTACAAAGCGTCCAACCTTCTCATAAGAAGGGGAAAACACTGCCAAAACACCTGCTAGTAAAATCCTCGTCACAGCTCTGGTACACACACTGGTCAAACCCACTCACTAAGCTCCGCCAGCTCCGAGTCCTCCTGGGACTCCATCAAAAGGCATGTGGTCTGCACAAGACACAAACATGTGCGGGAAAAGCCCATGTAGGGGTGAGTATAACAATACTCAGTAGGAACCCCAAAAACAGAAAACAAAAGAGAGCAACTAAAAGGCAATAGTCCGCTGAACCCAGCCAGAGGGAACCCAAACAAGAGAGAAACTCCATCTTGTGACCATCCTTGGCTAAACACAACTAGTAAGCTCAAACTAGGTGTATTCCCATACATACACCTTGAATATCTAGATATACTCAGCTCACGCACCAGAACATATGAGGTAACGACCTCATCACCAGCAAAGGTTTATAACTAGGAGAACACACTCCACAATCACTATCATCCCATATGACACTCGTCCGAGAGGTACACTCTAGTGGTTCCCACACAAACAACTCAGATGCTCACCCGAGAGATCACGTTCGTCAGATATCGTCACTGAGGAAACCTCACTGAAACAACAAAAAACACCAAACTCCTCGGATTGGGGATCACTACTAGGGTCTGCTAGAGGATACCAAAAAACACACTGGTATACGAAGATCTCACAGATAGAGGATCACTCCCAGGGTCCTCTAGGGGATACCACAACATGATCTAGCAATCGTAGATCTCACAGATAGGGGATCACTCCTAGGAACTGTTGGGGGATACCACAACCTGATCTGGTGCTCGAGAGAAACATGTCACTCAGATAGAGAATCATAGCCCATGTAAAGGTGTTCACAACGATACCGGAACCCTATCTGGTATAACTCACAATATAGGGGATTGAACTGATGATGGCATAACCCTACAGATACCACACGCTAAGTAGGGGATCGTATAACCAATGATACTGCAACCCTACTATAAACCTCATGCTGAGTAGGGGATCATATACCCGATGATGTCACAACCCTACTGAGCACGGGCCACTACATAGGGGATCATATTTCTGATGATGCCACAAACCCTACAGGGTTAATCTTCTAGATAGGGGATCGCCACCCGTGGACAAGCGGTCACAGCGATATTAAGAACCTGATCTAGGGAGATGCTTGAGGATCCCGCCCCAGACCCACTGGAGGGATGCCACAACTCTAATAGATTAAACATACCATCGAGAGGATCACAAACCTATACTAAGGTTGTGATGTCATGCGAACCCTTGTAGGAATGAACCAAGGGAGTACCCTTAACACCTACTGGTCAACACGTCGCTAACCCGAGCGACCCACCACAATGCCACACTGCACACCTCTAAGGCCGATACCGAGGCAACCATCGCGATCCATGTAGAAAAACACGCATGATAAAAATTTTACTCGCCTGAAACGGTCAACCAGTGAAAAAAGATCTATTCATTTTAGCTAGCTCGTGCAGGGCCCACACAACAATCACAAAACTCATCAAGTGGATCATACCAAGGCGATCCCCTTGGAAAAACACACGGAATCTACTACTCGTTCGTCCCAAACAGACCCCCGGTGGAAAAGATACTATTCACTGAATCCAGCTCAGGTGGGACCCACGTCTCGATCCCAAAACTCATAGAATGGATCACACCATTGTAATCCACTCAGAAAAACACATAGGATCGACTACTCGCTCTCCCAAAATGGACACCCGGTAGAAAAGTTGTGTTTCTCTGAAAACGCCAAAACCCAACCTCATGGGGCCCACACCCCAAACTCAGTCCCAACACTTGAAAACCAATAAGAAATGTCTTCCATACCATCAGCATCTCAACGCCACGGATGACACGTCAATCGAACGTTCCGGGAAGAAGATACGATGGCCCGATGTCGAATAATAATAAAATATTATTATTTTAGTCAACGTTTCAAGATTTCGGGCCACGACCCCGACACATCAAACTTTCAAACCCACACCGAAGGGTTCACCTCGTCACCATAGAAGGCATGAAAAATGGACTTCCCAGGAGCAAGATATGGGGTTTTTAAAACCACCATGTATTAAAAGAGGGCAGGATCGGCCCGAACCGACCGCCGCCGCCGCCGACGTCGGCCCGCCCTGGCCAATGGCCCTCCGTCGCACTCCATCGTGGACCACTACGGGTCTGCCGGTTTCAACACTGCCGCGCTAGTGCGGCGCAGGTGGAACTTCCGTTGACCGTCGGGGGCACACCGGTGGTCTGTTTTGCGATCCGCACCCTCATGCGTGACCCTCGGGACCCGATCTTCCCTGCTATGACAACAATATGAAGCAATTCAAAGAAAAAACGGGATCAGGGAATTAAAACTCAAACTGCATACCTCACGGGAGAAAATCTGAAGTTTCGGGTGTAGAACGATGCCTACGACGCACTGGAGCTCGATATGCTAATGATCGGCGCTAAAAACGGACGATTACAGCTTAAATCAGTGAAGAACAGAGAAGGGGTAGGGTGGGTTTCGTCATGTGTAAGGGGAGGAGTGAGGTGAGGGAGATGATTGATTTATGTTTTTTTGTTTAAATCACATCATTTAAATTAAAACCTCCGACCGGACCTCCCAATGTGGAGGAAAATTAGGTCACCCCTAGGGTAAACACGTTGTTCTGAAAGCAACGGTGGACTCGGATTATCGATCTGAGACTCCATTCAGAAGTTATTTGACCCAACGCACGTAAATAAACTTTTATATTTATTTACAAAAATTCCCCTGGTGGATTTTCTCACAGTAGGCCCGCGCCTGCAAAGTTTAAACCCCGCCTATGGTAAACAGAATGCTCCAGAAGCAACCGTCCCCTCATATTCCCATTCTGAGCTACCGTTTAAAAGATATCACACCCCTGTCACGTGCATAGTATAAAAATACATAATATTTTTATAAAATTAATTCTGGGAACTTTGGGCCTCGGAATCGCACACCGTCTTCGTGCCTAGCTCTAGAATTATTCATAGGAATATTCCAATGTCTGAAAGGGCCAAAACCCAAGTCGCTAGGCTATCTCCAAAATTTATTAGATCATATGAAGCAAATATCTAGTTCTATTAATTTTATGTAATGGATTCTTAATTATATATAATTTAGTGATAGGATCATCTGATTTATAAGGACACAGATCTTTTGATTATAGGTTATTATCCATAGAAAATAGAGAAGTATGAATAGGAAAGGTTGATATAAAGGGAATTTAAACTAGTTAGGATGTATTTATAAATGAATTTTTCCTTAAACATTTTAGGAAAAAACAACCTCAAAAGTTTTGAAGGAATTGGAATAAAAAACCAGTGAAGGTCATATTTTCTAAAGATGTATGTGTATTTATTCTTTTATATTCACATCCAAAAATCAATGATTCAATTGTTACCAATGTCGGTAACATTGTCAAAAAAAATAGATGTCGTGTTTGAGGATATTTGAAACCTGATCCTGAATGAGGATCTCATGTGGAGAGAAGTTTAATTATCATCGGGTAATGTGACCAATATTTATGGATGTGTTTGGTCACCTCAATGGGATAAATTATATTTAAATAACGTTATAAAAAATACAAGAGTTATGGGAATAAAATACATTTTTTTCAAAAACTGAAAATGTCGTATGGAGAACACTAAAAAGGAATAAACTTTTATTTGTTCAATTATCATTAAAGTAACTATAGTTAGGAACCAATTATTTCTCAGTGTGAATAATTTTGTAGAATATTGGTTTCTTGACTATACACCATACAATAATTAAATTTTAAATCAACGATGCATGATCAATTCTGTTTTTTTTTTGATGTTTTGGAAAGGTCTTCTTGCAAATAGTAAATCCATGGATGTATTTTTAAATGGGTATTTCCACAAGTGTATGGAAAATTTATAATTCTTGAATCTCATAGAAGTTAGGAAAATCCCTATTCTGTGGAAAACCCTTATTTTTATTGGAAAATCTAATACGGAAGGTTTTACCCCTATTATTGTAAATGGGCTAATTAATGTTACCCTCGGGTCTATGTTAGTTCTATGTAGAATAAAATATTGAAATAATTACATGAATAGAAGTTAAAATTAAATTGTAAGGTTTTGGAAGCACATAATTATAAGATCTATATATTTTTCATTCCATATTTAGTCACATCAATGAGAAGAATGTAAAGTCTCAAATGAAAAAATTCATTTTGCAGCTAAGTCAAAAAAAATATGAATGTTGTGTGTCGGTGAAGAAGAAAATGGTGTTTTTATACATAGATATAAGGAATCCTAAATATTTGAAGCCAGATATGGTGTTCTTAGATGTTATGGGACCACCCATATTTAGTTATATATTATTTATCTCTAATTTGCAATCTTTTTTTATTACGATACCCAAAAATTATAGATTGTTCACATAAAACATAAGTATGATGTATTTTGGGTGTTTATTTAATGGAATTTTTTTTAAAAAGGTAATTTGGTCAAAATATAATGTACTTTCAGATTGAAAATAGAGGTGAGTACACCAGATACAACTTTTAGAACATTTTTATGAATAGGTGGACAAGTGATGACAATATGATGCATTAAACTCCATATAATAATGGTGTTTATAAGAGGATGAATTAGAACATAATAGAGAAGGATCAAATAATGTTGTTTCTTTTAGAAATTATCAATGGTGTTTGGGTAGAGACACTCAATATATTGGAGTATCTCATGAATATAAGTTTACAATCTTTAGTGTAGTTGGTGTATCAAGATAACATATGGTCCAATAAATTTTTAGAATTTCATCATCTTAATGTATTATTAATTGTTTAATTTTTTTAATTGAATGCAAAATATTAATATAAAGTCAAGGATTTATCAAAAAAATGTGTTTTCTATTTGAATATTGAGATAAATAATTTGGATATAAATTATGGTATGATGAGATATGGAAATCCATAAGGAGTAGAGATGTTTACTTTTAATGATAATATTCTATATAAAGATAGAAACTTTGTTGAAAAAGAAATGAAGGGAGTTAAGTCAACTATCAAAGTCTATGTTGGTCAAAGTAAGGATATTGTATGTTTGGAACTTTTAGAGAACTATGATAAAAATTCTAAAATAATCATATAAATATAATTAAAACCATCAGAAGAACTTCTAGAAATATAAAGGGTGGATGAATCTAGATAAAAATTATAGAAATATAGGGCTCTTGAATAAAGGGAAGAGTTGAGTTGTTTATAGTAGTAAATTTTGTTAGGGAGACAAACTGGAATAATAAGACTAGCTCAGAGGTTTAGGTATCATATAAAATCTATAATATTAATGGATGTAGGAGAAAAAACATTTTTTGAGGTAGAGGAAATACTTAATGATGATAAAGGCTGGAAGTTTTTAGTGGACAAACAAATGGATTCATTTAAAACCAAGGAACTAGGGAACCAATTTAATTAAGGAAAGGTAAAATGGAAATTTAAAATAACTGGTTTCCATTTAGAAGATGAATCCAATGGAAATAATCATTATAATGTGTGTCTAGTGGTAAATGTATTTAAACATAAGGAAGGTGTTGATTTCAGGGAAATATTCTCATTGGTAGTTAAATATTCCACTATATGGATGGTATTGGGCAAGATAGAATTATAAGATCTCTTTTATAAGAAGATATACGTTAATATATATTTATCTCATAGAGAATTATAGGAATATATATATATATATGAAGTATCCATATTTTTCATGGAAAATTGAAACTGGACATAGTTTTTAAGATGATGAAAATTAATTATTGATTGAATCATGCACCACAGTCATAGAATCATAATTTTGATGGTTTTATGTTGGAAGAAATATTTGGGAGGTGTAACAGAGATCATTGGTTTTATATAAATTAAAGAGATTATGTAACTTTTAAAAATTTGTTTTTTTATATAAATGAAATGTGTTTAGTTATACAAGATGATAAGAATATGTAGAAATTAAAATATAAGTATTCTGAAAGTATTGACATGAAATATCTCGGTCAATCTAAGAAAATATTAGGGATGAGTATTGAAATAGATAGGAAATTTATAACATTGGTTCCCTCTCAAAAATATTACATAACGAAGAAAATTTAACGATTTTGTATGACTAGATAAAAATGATTCTTGAATCCTCTTTTTAAACACTTTAAACTTTCAAAATCATAGGAACCTATAATAGAAGATGAATAAAAGTACAAACAAAAGGTTCATAATCCATAAGATATCAAAATATTTTTATATTATATGATTTTAACTATGAAAAATATAGCATTTTAAGTGGGTTTTTAAATTTAACTGATGTAGAATCTAATAAATCAACATCATAAAGTTTTTTAGTGGATCCTTCAGTACTTGAATGTAATGCAAGTTTCAATTTTGTGCAATGTGGATTATAATCTATTACAAGTATTTCTTGGTGGATAATTCACTAGAGATTTGTATTCCTATAAAATTATAATGGATTACATGATTACCTATGTCATAATGAAAATTATATTGATGTAATGATTTTATAATATCATATCATTATGTTTAGAGAAAGTAGTGTGTGTAATAGCAACACATCTTGGAGATGATTTAGTTTGGTTAAAGAAATCACTAAAGGGGATCTAAATAAATCAGGAATAAGGAATACTATTTTTTTATAATCAAGGTTAGATTTACCTAGTGAAAAAACTACATTTTCATGCAAGGAAAATACACATCTTTCTAAAGTACCACTTCATTAGGAAAATTTTGGATGAGAAAGTGTTCAATCATTAGAACATGGTAGGGAGCCAAAATCTAGTGTACATGTTCAATAAAACATTAGTTCAATAAATTATATGTTAGACTATTTCCTTAGTTCATCTTCGGTGAATGAAAGTGTAAGAACACTACAATTTGTTGATAAATAAGTGTATTGGAGAAAATTTTCCAAATAGTCAGAGAGTTACCAAATGCATTTCCCAGAAATAAAGTCTTTAATTAGAAGATTTTTTCGATGTGAAGTAAATTATTTCAAGTTAAAAGATTTTTACTCACTATATATACATTTTCTATATGTTTCTAGTAGAATTTGGCATGACTCAAATTGTAGACAACTATTTTTCAGATTCTTCAAGAGGAAGTAGGGTCATCAAATGTGCATACCATCCGATGAAGTCTAGGAGGTCCATATTTTTATAAAGTATATAGAATGTAGTGTATTTAATGACATTTCTATAGTATTTTATCAAAGAAAGAAGTTATATTTGAAGAGTTACTAAATATTTTCAATTACCACGGTATAGTTTAAAAGGAGTTGATACTGAGGCAAACAGAAAAAGTTTCCTACAAATAATAGTGGGGGATATTATGAGAAATGAATTAGTGATACAAATTGTAAATCATTTTTATATAACTTATTTATAGATATTTAATCCTATATAATTAATTCTTATTCAGTATTTTTTCATTTGATTGTAATCATAAAATTCTAGTGAATACAAAGAAAACCATATTATTTTTCGATGCACATAATGAAACTCATCTGATGTATTTTAATCTTTTTTTTCTTTTTTTCGATGGTTTTTCTATTACCATTAATGTTTCTGAATATCAATTTACTATGTAAAAAATTTGAATTTTTATAATGGGAATTTTGTAGTGAATTTCAACTTTTGATACACCTAATATAAGGGAGGTAATATTAAGAAGCTTTCAGTTTTTCAATATGGCTAATTTGTATATCATATTCGAGAGGATCAATGGCCAAACATACAGTGAATTTATTATAATAGAAGGTGATCCAAAGTAGGGTTTACCTCCAAAAATATATATTATGAGATGACGTGTATATGACATTTAAAGGTATACTTGTCAACTATGTTACACATGGACATGATATGGTCATTTTTTTTCCATTATGTTTTTAAGGTATTGGTAGTGAGACTTGAAATATGCTATGATTTTATATTCTTATGTGTCTGTTACATTCTTATTTCATGTCATTATGGATCATGATTATAAAATTCACATTCTTATGTCATGGATTATGTTATTATTTCAAGATAATCCCTTTATGGTTATATTATCCTATATTATGATCTATGATTATGATATCATTTTCCATGATCACTTCTTATGATTCCATAATTTTATTCTTGTTATCCAACTATTTATATAATATTCAAGTTTCTCACATGTTTATGATTTATTAATAATTTCACTATAGCTTATCAATATGTTTTTCTTATTATAGAGAATTTTTTATCATCCTTTTATTTATTTCCCACTTCCCTAAATAATGAAGAATAATAGTCTGTATTATACATCTAAAAAGGAATTAAGTGTGTGTAAAATGTATAAAAGAAATGTATTTTGTTTTTAAAAAATAAGATGTTTAAGTAGATAATCTCTAATAGAAATTAACCTTTTGGGTTGTAAGGGTGTGTTTTTTTGTGAGTTATAATATATTATCATTTTAAATGATTCAAAATAATTATATATTATTTTTAGGTAATATAAATTTCTATGGAAACATGGTGGTTTGGAAAAGATAACTTTGTAAAGTGAATTGAATAAAAAAATTAATATAATGAGTTATTTTGAATTGTGTATTTCATTTATACAAATGGTTTTCTTTGAGGGGATATTTGTGATGTCTTCTCCCGCTTCATGGTAGCAGTGGAAACTATTACAGTCCCTCCCCCACTAATTTATGAGGGACCTTTATTGTATTTTAATGGATTGGAGTCTTCCTTCTCCCCCTTTTTCCTAACCTGAGATGCTTCCACCATTCCTGCAATTCTCCCTACATCCAAAGGTCCACAATTTTTATAAAGGATGCCCAAGGATTCCATTTTCACTCACAGAGTTTTATAATTCTTTTTTGTTTATCAAACAAACATGGATTTCTCAATTCTCATAGAGAATGCCATCAGAGGACATCCTCGATAGATTCGTCTTCGATTTGTGGGATCTATAAGATATGGTTATTGTTGGTTTTCTTGACAATAGTAACTTCATGATCTAATTCACATCAAAGGAACACCTAATCAAGGCTTGGTCTTTCATTCCTACATGTTCCAACAGATCTATATTCTACCTCTATAGATGTACATATGACTATCGCATGAAGAGGTAATCCATTTTTGTGGTGATTTGGGTGAGTTTCCCTAATTATCCCCTGCCATTTTAGAACCCTTCGATTATTAGGATGCCTGGGAATAGCGTAGGTAGGATTTTATGCTCTAATATCCATACCAAGGCATTATGTCATATTGTTAATCCAAGAGTGTGTATCACGGTGGATTTTTCATGAAAAACTTATGATTTCATTTTGATTACAATTGTATTGGAATAACATTGTAGGAAAAATGTGATGTATGAATATTGTGTGGAATTTTTCTCTGTCTACAAGTGAATAGGTCATTTATCAGTATCATGTTGATGTAGGTAGAGATAGCACAGTTCAGCGCCCAGTTTTGTGGATGGTTCCTCTATCCCGAGACAATGGAGTGTGCAGATTGATGAGGTGGTTCATAGTAAACCAAGGGCTAGGTGTAGTCATTTACTGAAGCTGGATGTGGCATTGGGAGGCAAGGGTAAGGGATATGAGTATGGAGATTTTACTAGTCTATTTTAATCTCTTAAGGAACCTTCTCAAGGAGGTTTTATCTCCACGAAAGGTAATCAACTGGAGGTCATCCTTTTGAATTCACAAGAGGGCATAGGATTGGGAGGCCTTAGGTTGACTAATAATACAGTTTTTGGCCTGCCAATTACTGAATCTATGAGCCTAAGGAGTGAAAATTTATAGGCTCCAAATTATGTTTCAGTGGAATTGGAAAATTTAGTGAAAGTATTGAGAATAGGAAATATTAAAATGACAAAATTGAAATGGCATCTGCACAGAGTGAAGACTGTGCGGGTTGGGTGAAGGAAACAAGTGGGGTGAGACTGGAAAGAGCCTGTAAAAATGTTATGGTTTACAATTGTTTTTAGTGACTTGAGGTTGATGACTCAAGATAGGATTTATAGGGGGTTAATGTCTTAGGATTTTACTTATAATGAGGTATATGTTGAAAAACTAACATTTCCAGACCACCCTGCTAACATCTAGGTAGTTGAGGTGAATGAGGTTCATGATGAGCATGCTTATGGTGATTACACTCTTATGGGGTGATATTATTAACCATATTATGGGGGCCTAAAATCAGATTTTCAACATGATAATGATCATAAAGAGTCTCGGGATATAATTTAGGAGTCATATGGTGCTTCTATCGGGACCTCCACGGAATAGTAGAAGAGTATTAGTAAGGAGAGGAAGGATTACTCATATTTTCCTCTTCCTATAGATACACAGTCACTAATGAAGTTTAAATCCTAGAAGATTTAAAACCATTGTAAGTCATTTTTTCATTTTATAAATCCTTGGAATTGATAATGATCTCGTAAGAGTAAACAGTTGAACAATATTTTTCTCTCAATGTTATAGAAGAAGAGGCCACTAAAATTATTGGTAGATCATTAAGGATGGCACTCATTGAGAAGTAATATAAGTGAATAGAAGATAAGGATCTGATCTTATTTGGAGGAATCAATAATTTTAAGATCATTCTAGATGAGTATATTAAGTCCTCGGACAAGCTAGCCTTTCACTTCGAATATCTTCTTATGGTTGACCCAAACACTCAAGTTAGCGACATATCTTGAAAATTATTTAGAGAGACTAGTTCTGGTAGGCTTAAATTTGTCTTTAATGACTCTATTATTTCCTTTTTTGTTTGAAATCATGGTTTCTCACTTTTTTCTTAAATTTTTTTGAAAAATAAAATTTAATTTTTAGTTAGTATTTCATTTAGACATGTATTGATTTAATGTGTACGTGGTTAAGTGTTGGTTGGATTTTATGGGGTGATTTATTGAATGATGTTTTTTTACTTTTTATAATGAAATGTCTTGGAAAGGTATATATTGTAAGTAATTTAGATATGCAATATTTAACTTATTCCTTTAAAAACAATATGTTTTCGATTTTCATGGAATTATTTTTTAAGATGAATATTATTTAAGGGTTTTTATTTTCCATTCAAATGTTTTGAAGGGATTCAGTTTTTTTATCATAGGATAGATTAAATTAGGTTCTAAAATATTCCCCATGGATTTTATATTGAATTTAATTGAATATTTAAGTTTTAATGTGTTTATATAAATAACATGATTTGTTTCATACTTTGGAAAAATGTGAAATTTAATCATGAATTGTTATTTTTTGGGGAAATAGAATTCATTATTAGTTTATGGTATGGGAGACCAAACATGTTAACCATGAATTTATTATTTTGATAAAAATATAGATATATAGTTAGGTGAACCATTAGGGATATTATCAAATTCATATTGTGTTTACTAGGTTTTGATGTTTCGTTAGGAATAAGGTTTGAAAAAAATCATGCTACGTAACCATTCACAAACATTTAAGATATTTTTTGAATTTAAAACATATATAAACCCATATTTAACTACCCTAATCAATCAAATATGTCTCATTTTACTTTTAAAGGTTCTTTAAAGTGGATTTTGGTGATCACTCCGAGGATTTCACATATTTTTCTCATTAAGGAATTGGATTTTCACCATATCAAAGTTAATATATCTTGATCCATTCCACTATTAAACCCTTTCAATCCCGCATAAAAATTCACAAATAAGGGAAATTTGATCTAAAGATATGCATATTTCAAAATTGATTTTTGGTATTTATTAAAAGGATGGAAAGAATTCTTTATGGGGTTTTGATTATATAGATGAACAAATAATATGTTATTAATATTATAAATTAATGGAGCGACTATTTTTATCCATTATAATTTTATCGTTAACTCATGGCAGGTGAGTCAAAAAAATATTTCTATATTCCATTTAAATGTATCATAATTTCGCATATATAAGGATTTATTTTATATAATATTATAGTTATGAATATTTGGTTAATTTATCAATGGGGTGTTATATGGTTTCTTAAATTACATTATTAAATGGGAATTATTTCTCTAATAATTCATATTATTAATCTAATATTTTATTTTCATTGAATTATCAATTAATGGGAATATAATCCAACATTTTATTTAAAAGTATGAATGTGGTATTCCAGTGGGGTGGTATGGATATTGTATTTTAGTATATGATAAAAAAGAAGAAAATTTATTAAAGGTCAAAGAGTTTAAAAAATATAAAGATTCCTTATATACTCGAGATATGGATATCATTTCTAGGATGTGGTTATATTCATTAATCCTTGAATGAGTTCTATTATATAAAAAATTTAATTTGAATGAATTATTTTATTATTTCAGTGGATGTGAAGATTTAAGTAAACTAATTTATATCAGATTGAGAGTATTTTATTTTATATTATAGAATTTTAGTGTTGCATAAATGTTGTATTATACATTTTCCAAACAAATTCCACCCAAGTTGGAACAATATTGCTCCATCGTACATGTTCTATTCAATTAATGGATTAATCAAACATCTATATATTATTGTATGTTTCATCACTTTCCCATTATAGATTTACTTTATTAGATATTGTGCAACTTAATGATTAAGTGGTAAAGGGAAGATTCTATAGGATGTTATACATTTGGACTAGTGGTGATGATTTTCATGGGGACAAGGTTATATGGACATTATAGTATATATTATCTTATTATGTTATGGATTTTATTATATTTACACATTATACTTAAAGGGAGTGTGACTTTGGTGAGGCATTGATATATGAGGGCATACCTTTTGTGAAAGATTTTTTTTTCATAGAGGATTTAGTATGAGTCATCCACATTTATGCAAAATAATTTTATAGGAGGAACTAATTGAGTGTAGTTTATACTCACCTCAATTTTTATTAGTTTCTTTAAAATTATCAAGACTATATTATAGGTGGTGTTATACGTTACTAGTTTGGAGTCATTGTGTCTTATATGGTGTTGGTGGAATCTAAATTGTTATTTCTTTTTATTATTATGTATGTTGGATATTACTTTAATGAATTTATTTTAATGTCCTTTTTTATTTAATTTGTTTTTAATGTGTCTTATCATAAATTTAAATGATCGATATTGTTTTTATATAGTCATATTGTGGCACCTCGGACTCATACTCCTAATCCCAATTCCCTAAAAATATGATTTACATACTGGCTTTGATACCAATTGTAGATTCCTAAACATTACTATCCCATAATAAATGACATAAATTAATAAATGACATACATTCCCTACACCTTTTAAGTTTATATCTTCAGAAAATTAAGATAAAACATAAAAAAAACTCATGTCTTTTTCAACAAATTAACCTTTTCCACTATATAAGAAACTACATAATCCAAAATATGTCTTCATCATCTCCCTCTAATCTCCACACAAGCTATCATTTTATAAATATCAACTGTAATACTTTTTCTTATAACCTAGGAAATTGAAACATAATAATTTTTGATCTCAAACATTCAGTAAGGGTAAACATAAGTAATAATAATTGAATATCATAAGTGAGTATAATATAATCATAAATAATATGAAAAGAATAAATAATAAAAATTAAACTCATAATATAATGAAACTGAAAAAATAATATATATATATATATATAGATAAAAATAAAAATAAATATATAACATAGATATCAACAACTAGTTCCTTAGTGATGAAATGAATAATGTCATATAGCTAATTTCTTTCCTAATTCCATGATAACATGGTCTTAAACATCATGATCTTACTTTCAAGGCCTTGTGTTAAGTAAATATCTTGTTCTGGGAAGGAATAAACAAAAATACCAAAAACAATATCGTGAGACTAACCTATATATCAAGGTGATATATGATTTTGGGCCCCACCTATCACTTTTTAATTCCTACACATTCATCATATAAAAAATGATTAAAAAATACATAATCATATTGGCCAATAATAATCTATATTAGAATAAAAACATGTATAACACCAATACTTTTTTCTATGTCAATAAAATTGATTACCTGGTCATAACCCATCAATATAAAGAATGTTGTTGTATAAATAATATATAGATGACATTCCTAATAAAGAAATAACAAAAATTATAAATTTTCCATAGTTCCCTAGTCAATAAAGGGAATATATTTTTTATTTAAGAATTCCTCAAACTAACACCATATAGAAGAAGGTTTATAAGGTTGTATTAATAATTTTATTATTTAATTGATATATGTATTCTAAGTGAACACCCTTCAATCAATTAAACTAAAAATAGGTTATTCAAACAGTAAAGGCATTAGAAGGAAAATTTTAATATCTCATAGTGGATGGTTAGAGAAGAAAAATGAAATGATAAATCATATATTCTAATTTAAATTAAAATTTCATAAGACAACCATAGAAATAAGGTGGATGGTTGAAAAATAACATATCCCCAGTGTAAAAAATAAAACTCAGAAAGTTGTTAACAAAGTTGAAAAATATCTTTTCAAAATAACTCTTTGAATGGTATCACATAAGATTGGATCAAGAATCAAACGGTTTGATACAAGGATTTCAATACCATAAATTATAAATATATATTTTTATTAGATAATAAATCATGCAACATAAATACCATGATTTTAATTCATTATTAATATAAAAAGGAAAATGGAGTTGAAAACTTAATTGATGTTTTAGAAGGAATTTTTAAAATTGGTGTAAAATAAAAACTTACATGTCACATTCAAAAGTAACATTTGAATAGTTTAATAAAAAGTGTTTTAAAATTTTTACTTATAAAAACAATCTTTAGTAATGGATCCTTGAAAATGATTTAAAATATTCTATATAAAATGTCGATCCAAAAATAAAACATTTTAAAATGAAAGGAAATAAACTTCTTTAATTCTTTGAAATTACATTTTTTGAAATCCACTATTATAAAAAAATTAATAAATCAATATTTTTATTAAAATTAAATTTTAAAAATATGATTATAGATTAAATAAAATAAAATATTATGGTAGGAGAACTAAATAATTTAAGAAAAATTTCCATGATAAAACATTATAAATCAATGAAATGATATTTGAGTTGTCAATATCTCTTATTGGAAAAATACTCTAAAAACCAAGAAATTTTTTAAAAGGGTTTTATGTGTTAAAAATGTAAAATATGATAGGATGAAACATATTACAATAAAATGGAACAATATACCAAACTAATATGGAATATCTTTAATAGAATGATGATATCTCAATGAATGAAAATTGAGTTACCAGATACTTGTACAAATGAGGCAACACTTAAGCCAAAATACAGTTGAAGAAAAGAAACTTATCTAGATTATTATATTAAAAAAATAAAAGGTAATATACTATATATTATTCATGGTATTTTAATTTAATAGAAACATATAAAAGTAAACTTGTTTTATAACTTGTAATATGTCTAAAAGAATCAGAATAGTGGCCAAAAAAACTCTAACCTCTTGTCCAGACTTCTATAAATGCACTTTGATTTCATATATCAAAACAATAACCATATTAGTCACCTAATTAAAAACATTACACATTTCTATTTAAATATATAATATTAATTTATAATAACTATCTATATTAATTCTATTTAGTTATTATATATTTTTAATATTAGGTGGAAGTAATATTCTTCTTTTTGAAAAAGTTTCATAAAAATGTTGTTGGTATTAATTATTGCTACAAATCTTACAATTGAAATATCCTTAAAGGTAATGGAATATTTCTTCCATGATATTTATAATGTATAATTAAATTCCACATTAGTTTTTATTACAAATAACAAAAATGAAATTAGGAATGATCTTGTTTTTATAATTCTTCAGGAATGATGGTTTATTCTTAATTAATTATTTACAAAATAGTTGTATCATTACAAAACCATAAAAATTAATTATTTTCTAATGAATATAATATATTATAAAAATTAAATTCCCATAGCAATACATGACATAGATTTATAAGATTTTTCAAGTAGGTGGTTAAACCTACCCAAACGAGAATATACCACAATTAATGGATTATTTAGAAGTGATTTAGTTGTAAAATAATTATAATAGAATAATAACAAATTTATTTAGTGTATGTTATTTTTATATATTATAATTTTTAGGAATCATATAATTAATTAGGGGATTTTAAAATATTACATAATATGAATAAAAATATTTTCCTTTTAGTACTCTTGTTTTAAAAAATTGAATTAATGGTGATCGTCTTTTGATCATAAATTTAATAGGTAATCCTTTTTTTCATAACATAACATTAATGATATCATAAATTTCATATTTATCAATTAAACCCATCATAATGAAAATCAATTTAAGTACGTGATGACAAGAAAAATTGAAACCAATCACTTCATGGAGGCATTTTCCCACACGTATGCATGGATAATGATTTCATTTTCCATAGAATGGAGAAAATAATTAATATGGTTTATCATTTGAAAATAAAAAATATGTCATAAATATCGTTATTTTATTTTAAATTCCTCATTATAATCAATCATGTAAATAATTGAATGAATGTGAAACATGTTGCATCGGGGGGCAGTAATCCTCATAATGCACAAATAAAAATTTAATTATTATTAAAAGAAAAGGTAAAAGATGTTAATTATTTTAACATAATTATAATAGATACTGGTAAAACAAAAATAAATATTTTATAATTTTTTAGATGGTTTAATGGAATTTAAGGAAGAATAAATTCTCACAAATAAATAGTATTGAAAAATGTAGTGTTAGAAATTTATACCTCACTTCTTGGATTATATTTATTATAAAGGACATTAAACCATAAATGGGTGAATTTTGATAAGGAAATAACATTATAAAAATGTATATTAATTTTTAGGAGTGATTCATCTATATTTTTATCAAAAATAATTGGGTTTTTGTGTAAGGAAAATAGAGGAGAGGAGTTCCCCTTGTATAAGTGAAAAGAGACGGTAGTTCTGTAAATTCCAAAATCTTTTCAATAATGGGAACTCACTCTAAAGGTAATAATCTAAAAAAAAGGAAATTATATATAAAACAATTTATAAGTTTGATCAAGTCCTTAAACACCCATTCCCACTCAACATTTTAAACATATTTGTTTCATTTACCTCTTAGTTAAACCCTTTCCACACCTTTTGATTTTAATCATGGTAACTAGTTTTTACTAAAGTAATGTATCCTTTTTACATAAAAATAAAATGGTGCTTATTAAGTATTATGTACCTAAGGATTCAAATTTTTAAATAAATTTTTTTGGTTCAATTTCTAAAAGTGAAAAAAAATTAAAATAATAAATGTAAACTTTATTAAAACAATTTAGTCAGAAAAATATCACTTAAGATATAAAATATCACATATGAGTTTGTAAATTAGAATAAATATTTTTTTAATTATAATTTTACTTAGAAAACATGTAGCAAAAATTTTAAAATTTTATTTGATATACTTACATATCAAAAATGTCATTATATCATTGCATCTATAAAAACGGTATATTTAACTATTCATCTTAAAATAAATACTTTCAAAGAAAGCCCAAAAATTAATACTGATAAATTATTAATTTGATGAATTCAAAAATAATTATCTTTTTTTATTCAAATTCTAAAATTTTTAAATTCAATTTTTTTTTAAAAAAAATATAAAACATAATGACAAAATATTTTTATGGAAATATACACTTTTGAACAAAATCTATTCTACCCCTTATTTCATATCATTTACTAATTATTGTGAAATAATTATTCATATCAATATATATATATCCATTAATTAATCCTATGTTTCCTATGGTAAAAACAATATTATATAAAAGGTAATTTTTTATAAAAATACAATTCTACACATAAAATCGTCTTATTAGACATTTTTTCTATACCAATTGAATTTTATTCATATTAAAATATTTTATAAAGAGGTTATTCCTATTCATTCCATATAATTCAATGGATAAGTTTTAAAGGTCATATTTCTTTTTTAAAAGTTGGGGCCAAAGCCTCATTTATTATTAAAGCAAAGCAAATACCTCTTTAACTGGGTAGAGGGAGACCCATTACATAGCCCGAAGGCCCTGTGGGAAATTAGCCCATTACATTGCCCTTAGGCCCATTTTTTTGGCCCAAGGCCCATACTGAGAATAGTACTGCTACAGTACCTACATTGCTACAGTACCGTATAGTACCCACCACTACTATAGTCCCCTTACACTGCTACAGTCCCCTTCCGCTGCTATAGTGCCCTATCACTGCTATAGTCCCCATTGTTTCTACAGTATGCTACAGTGCTGCTACAGTAGCTTGTTCTTAATGGGTATTGAACCCCCATTTTTCATGTCGAATTAAAGGGTTCTTCCCATTGAGCTAAACCCCAAATACATAAGTTTTATAATTTGAATTAAAAAAAGTAAGCTATCAAATTCATTGACATATTTTATTATAATAATATATTAAAATCTCATGGTTTTACACATATCATTGTGTTTGAAACTATTTTTTTATTTTAGTGTGTCGATTTCCTATTAAAAATGATAGTTTCTTACATAAAAGTAAATTTCATATCCTTGTCATGAATTTTCACCATATGGTTTATTAAAATAGAGATTTAGGGATCAATCTCAATCTCTTCATTAACTTTGGTGTCTTAGTGGGGGTATAATGTAGTTTGGTGGGGTTCTATACAATTATGATTAATCTTTGTATGAGGGTAATGACAAGAATGAGAATCATGTGTGTAATGATGAGATATACTGATCAACCAAAATTTTTTGGGTCTTTTAGTCATAGACTATATAGTGAATCATATCTTAAAAAATTATAATATGTAAACATACATTTTAACAATAGTACTTTAAGTGATAAATTTTTTGAATAATTTTATATTTTAGAATTTCAATGGGATATTGGTAAAAAAAAATTAATACTTTGGGAAGCTTAGAGTTTGTTTTAAAGATGATATAACGAGTATTAACATTGTGGGTATGTATTTTTAGAGAATTTGAAGTATAATTTTTACTTTGGAGGTATCAAATTTGTATCAGGTATTTATAATCCTATTGTTGGTACTGGGTAGACAAACCTATGGGGTTGTCCCAACTGGAAATCCACCAGGTAGTCAGTGAGACTCAACCATGTACCCGGTGGAGTCCTTCTTTTTTTAAGAGGGTTAGTTTAGTTCTTTCCCACTCTTTTTTGAAAATCCAACAACGGTTGCCCTAGAACCTATTCTCCTCAATTCTTCTATATGAGTTGAGGAACCCTCCTTTGTCCATATCTTCCTTCTTTACTTTCTACATAATTCTAGAATGTTCCAAGTTGTTATATTTTACCGATTTAAGGTAAACCCTCTATTCTTATTCTCTTATCGTGTTTTTCTCCTTTTTTATTTTTATTAATGAGTATTTGGTACATTTGGTTTTGATTTCACCAACGAATGGATAAATTGAAGGTAATGGGGAATATATCATAATTTCTGGGTTGGAGATCTAAATTTTTTCGTTGAAGATCAATGTAACAATATCATCATTAGTGAAGCACTACCCTAGTTTAAGCCCAAGGATCACACAAAAGAACACTAACAAAAATTGATCATTTAAGAGTGCTAGTAAAAGAACTTTATCAGTGATATAGAAGTGATGATAACTTAAGTGATGTTAAAGGGTTTGATTTAATATTTCTCGTAAAAAGTGACAACAATGGCCCCCTTTAACAGTGTTAAAAATCACTCATAAAGGTGACCTTTATCAAAGCTTTTTTATCACTCTTAAAGGCCACCATTAACAATGTTTTTTAGAGATGTTAAATGGCCCACTGATAAAGGGGATAAAAAATTTTCCCTGCCAACTTTTTATAAGTGCTCCCCCCCCCCCTCCCATAGTATCATCACTTTAGATAATTTTATCCCTCTTACGTGTTCCCCTGCCACCAGTGAGTTTAAAACATGAGACCTCCAACTCATACCTCAACACCTTTTCCACTCATCTATATTGTTTTATTTTCCATTTTATGATATATCAATATATTTATATATATGTCATTACATTTTATATATATATATATATATATTTATATTTATATATTCTCTAAAATACATATATAAAATATGTTTTTTGTGTATATGTGTGTTTATAAATACATATATATATATATATATGTGTGTGTGTGTGTGTGTGTCTATAAATACAATTATAAATGTATTATATATTATATATTGGAATATGTAGATTAATGTATATATGTTTTTAAATACACACACAAATATAACATTATATATACATTAATTTTATAGGAATAAAAATATTCATACATTTTAATTTCAAATAAATTTAATTTAATTTTTATTCAGAAAAGTTTTATATATTGAGAAATAAATTTTATATATAAATACGTTTAAATATTTACTTATATAATTAAAATTTTATTTTTGAATATATAAAAAATATATAAATTTTTATATATATGATTATAAATAATAGAAAATTAGTAGAAAAGATAAAATTTCAAAACAATAATATCAATATGAATGTAATCCCTAATAATAAATTCAGTCACCAATAAAAGTAGGCAAAAATTCCCCCTTAAATGAGGCTGAAATTCAATCGAATTGTAAAAATTTTGGTACCCAGAATAAAAACATAGTTTTAGAGGCCTTATTAGAATTTCTTGGCCTCAATAAATATGATTAGGGTTCACCCATGGTAACTAAGGCATATATTTAGTCATAAGCTTCGATTTGAAATGTGTTAGATCCCAAATGGATACCTAGATCAAAGACCCACCCCCTCCCCCCCTCGTACAACACTTTTTTACAAGCACTGATAATGGCCACCATTTATTGGTTCTTTTTTACTAGAACTGATAAAGGTCCCCCTTTATCAATGATTTTTTACTAGAGATGACAAAGGGCTCATTTTAACAGCACATTTTTAGCACTGTTAATTACCCATTTAACAGCGCTAAAAAGGGCATTATTAATCCCCCCACTTAATAGCACTTTTCCTAGCACTGATAAATGGGGTTTTAATAGTTCTTTTAGCTAGAACTATTAAATCCCTAGTGATGGATGAGCCCAACTTTGTAGTATTGTAAATTTAAGAACAAATATTAAAACCATAAATACTTGGTTCAATCCAAAGTCATGCACGACATCTTTTTTTCACTGGCTATCACTATAGGAAGAATCTGAAGTTGAATTACTCTCGATTTTCCACACTCACTTCAAAAAAAATTTGGAGAGTCGATCATCAAATTTCAGGTGCTAGTGTGGAGATCGAATGACTCCTTCAGTGCCCCAATGATCACTACATCAGTGTACCTTTGATTCACGGGGGAGAAATTAATCTGACCACCTAGATTTAGAGATTCTCTCTCTAGAAAGATGGAGAGGAGATGGAATCTATCAATATCATTCCATGAATAGTTTCATTGGAAAGAACCTCTCCACCTATTTATATTGTATTAAGAAATTACCTGAAAAGGTTCCCCAACACTCGAATATTTAACGCAACATATAAATGATATATTTTGACTATTCTGTTGAGTTATAAATATCATTAAAATTTGTATCACTTTCTTTTAATATAATAAATTTATTACACCATAAATCCCAAGTCATTAACTCAACTCTCATTTCCCGCATATATTTATAAACCTTGAATATTTTAAAACAATATTCATTCAAATAATATTATCATGTATTTACTTAAAAACTTTTAAATACATTTAATAACTAATTTCAATTAAAATTATTATTAACTTGAATATCATGAATTTATTTATTCATTTTGTGACCATACATACTTGGAAAAATCTCAAACCCTAGTGGTGGAGCCCACCATTTTCTATTTACATATTCATGCGATTAGTGAAGATTCTTGAATACGTTATAGTGTGTAACCCTCTAGGCCCCTATCTAAATAGTATTGAATACTATTCACAGACCAAGAATGGAATCTATGAACCCATCATGGCCCCTAAAGAGACATGGAGTAGTCAAAGCAACAACAACCAACCTAAAAACATGCACTGTGTAATCTAATATCTTTGTATTTAAATATCTCATAAATCATGACGCACACATGTGGCATCATCCTTTCTTTATTTATAGTTTTTTTATATAAGTATATGGATTTAAACTCAACTACCATGGACATGCTCTTATAAAGGTACTACCATCTTGATCAACCTCGCTCGATATATTACTTCCTCAACCTAGAAGAAAAATATCAAATCTTGATGATTCATCCAATATCATAACACCAATGAAGCACCCAACAAAAGATACCGCACCATGATTTCATTATCATGATTTTTTTCCTTTCATCAAATTAAATGATCAAATGGAAGACACTAGTAATAATATCAGGTCAGGAGACCAATACGCATGTGTGTCTATAATAACAACAATTCACACTTGAACATGTAGTGTTACTATTGGAAGGTATTTCCTCGTGATCTCACTACTAGATATCCCAAAGTGTGAACTTCATGAGAAGAATCCTTAATGTTTATGATCTCTTAACACCAGATATTCAAGCATAAAATATGTCTATTAATTATGATATATCTATACCATAGAACCTTTGTTTAAGATTAATATCATAGTATCTTAAGCTTCTCATTATAGCATGGAAACAGATATAAACATTTGATGCGACAAATAATCTTTAGACATTACCATTTAAATATTGGGCGTAGAATTTTCAACACTATAATGGTAAGAATGCGTCATTCATATCTCTCTATATATATGATATGGTAAAAAAAAGTAATCTTTAGTTTGGTCTATATAATCCATTATTACAACACTCCCACTTTCACTAGAGAAAACTTTCTAACCAACATTCACTATGGGAAAAACAACCTTTTGCGACGGGATAAAATCTTGTCGCAAATAGTCCAGTCCAGAGATTATTTGGGACAGGGGAGTCATCCCATCGCAAATACCTTGTTATTTGTGACGGGTTTTGGTGGCCCGTCGAAAAAAATAATGTGCGGTTTGGCGCGGAATGCACGCCAAACCGCGGGAATCTTATTTGCGACGGGATGAATATTCCTGTTGCAAATAGTTTGTTGTTCTGAGGTATTTGGGACAGGGGAATTTCCAAGTCGCAAATGGTTTGTCGCTCAGAAGTCATTTGCGACGGGACCCATCGCAAATACCCAGCGGCAGTAATGGGTTTTTGCGACGGGATGATGCCCCATCGCAAACCGTGTGTCGGCAGATACCTTTTGCGACGAGTCCCGCTCCAAATACCCTTTTAATCGCCGATAGCAATTAATGCAGTCAAAGGTATTTGCGACGCACCCCGTTTCAAAAGGTATCTGTTGCGACGATAGTCTCGTCGCAAAAGGTCTCATCGCAACTAATCTAACCTATATATACCCCCATCTGTTTTTCAAATCCTCCTCTCAATTCTCAATTTCTCTCTCTCGCTCAACCCTTTTTTCAGAGTGAGAATTTGTTTGACTTATTTTTTTGACGAAAAAGTTTTGAAGTTGTCTACATCAATAGAAGATCAAGTTTAAGGGTATTTATATTTTATTTAATTTAATATTTTTTTTATTTTTTATGTTAATTTTAATTATTTTTTATTAGTTTTAATTTAATAAGATTTAAATTGTTTTGTTAATATTAGTTATTTGTAATTATAAGTTGAAATTATTAGTAGTAATTTTTAATAAATAGGAATAATTAATAATAAATTCGAATAATTAGTAATAAATAAGAATAATTAGAAATAATTAGAAATAATTAGGAATAAATATTTATAATTAGAAATAAATAGGAATAATTAGTACTTATTAGGAATAATTAGAAATAATTTGAAACAAATATTTATAATTAGAAATAAATGTGAATAATTATAAATAAATACGTATAATTAGAAATAAATAGAATAATTTGTAATAATTAGAAATAAATAGTAATAATTAGGAATAAATAAGACTAAATAGTAATAAATAAGAATAACTGGTAATGAATCGGAATAATTAGTAATAAATAGAAATAATTAGTAATAAATAAGAATAATTAGTAAGAAATAGGAATAAATAGTAATAAATAGAAATAAATAAGAATAAATAGGAATAATTAGTAATAAATAGGAATAATTAGTAATAAATAGAAATAATTAGTAATGAATTGTAATAAATAGGAATAAATATTAATAAATAGTAATAAATAGTAATAAATAAGAATAAATAGTAATAAATAAAAAATAATTTGTAATAAATAGAAATAATTAGTAATAAATAGGAATAATTAATAATAAATAGAAATAATTAATAATAAGTAAGAATAATAACTAATAAATAAGAATAATTACTAATAAATAGGAATAATTACTCATAAATAGGAATAATTACTAATAAATAGAAATAATTAGGAATAATTAGTAATAATTAAGAATAAATACTAACAAATAGAAATAATTAGTAATAAATAGAAGTAATTAGTAATAAATAGGAATAATTATTAATTAATAGGAATAGATACTAATAAATAGGAATAATTAGCAAAAAATAGGAATAATTAACAATAAATAAGAATAATTAGAAATAAATAGAAATAAATAGCAATAAATAGAAATAAATAGAAATAAATAGAAATAAATAGAAATAATTAATAATTATTATTAAAAATTACTAATAAATAGAAATAATTTCTAATAATTTGGAAAAATTAGTAATAATTGTGAATAATTAGGAATAATTAGAAATAATTAGGAATCATTAATAATAACTTGGAATAATTAGAAATAATTAGAAATAATTAAGAATAATTAGGAATAATTTAGAATAATTAGGAATAGTTAGGAATAGTTAGAAATAATTAGGAATAATTAGAAATACTTAGGAATTATTAGGAATAATTAGGAATAATTAGGAATAATTAGGAATAATTAGGAATAATTAGGAATAATTAGGAATAAATATTAATAATTAGCAATAAATTGTAATATTTAGAAAAAAATAGTAGTAAATAGAAATAATTAGTAATAAATAAAAATAAATAGGAATAAATAGGAATAAATAAGAACAATTAGGAATAATTAAGAATAAATAAGAATAATTTTTAATAATTAGAAATAAAAAGTAATAATTAGGAATAAATAGTAATAATTAGAAATAAATAGAAATAAATAGTAATAAATAGTAATAAATAAGAATAATTAGTAATAAATATGAATAATTAGTAATAAATAGGAATAAATAGTAATAAATAAGAATAATTAGGAATAAATAGGACTAATTAGTGATAAATAGGAATAAATTGTAATAAATATGAATAAATTGTAATAAATAGGAATAATACTTAATAAATAGGATTAATTAGTAATAAATATGAATAATTAGTAATAAATATGATTATTTAATAATAAATAGAAATAATTACTAATAAATATAAATAATTACTAATAAATAAGAATAATTACTAATAAATAGGAATAAATACAAATAAATACTAATAAATATGAATAATTAGTAATAAATAAGAATAAATACTAATAAATAGAAATAATTAGTAATAAATAAGAATAATTAGTAACAAATAGGAATAAATTCTAATAAATAGGAATAAATACTAATAAATAGGAATTATTAGAAATAAATTGGAATAATTAGCAATAATTAGGAATAATTAGCTGTAAATAAGATTATTTAGCAATAAATAGTAATAAATAGAAATAAATAGTAATAAATAGAAATAATTAATAATAATTAATCATAATTAGTAATAAGTAGAAATAATTTCTAATAATTTGGAAGAATTAGTAATAATTAAGAATAATTGGGAATAATTAGGAATAATTAAAAATAATTAGGAATAATTAAAAATATTTTGGAATAAATAGGAATAATTAAAAATAATTAATAATAATTAGGAATAATTACGAATAATTATGAATAATTAGGAATAATTAAGAATAATTAAGAATAAATAAGAATAAATAAGAATAATTAGGAATTATTAGGAATAATTTGGAATGATTAGGAATAATTAAGAATAATTAGGAATAATTAAGAATAATTATAAATAATTAGGAATAAATATTTATAATTGGTAATAAATAGTAATATTTAGAAATAAATAGTAATAATTAGAAATAATTAGTAATAAATAGAAATAATTAGTAATAAATAGGAATAATTAAGAATAATTAGGAATAAATTGGAATAAATAAAAAAAATTAGAAATAAATAGTAATAACTATTGATAAATATGAATAATTATTGATAAATATGAATAATTAGTAATAAATAGGAAAAATTAGAAATAAATAGTAATAAATATGAAAAATTAAATATAAATATGAATAAATATGAATAAATAAGAATAAATAGAAATAAATTCTAATAACTTGTAATAACTTGGCACAATTTTCAGTGGATTGGCAGCCCTCCTTTTTCTGGATGACTCTTCTACTTTCAACTTTCACCGACTCAAAACATCATGAAAAGTATGCTTCTACGTATGGATATCCAATCTCGTATGCACGAGTTTGAATATGCATTCCTAAGACAACATTTTTATAATGTGTTCAGGTGGTGACAGTTGCACGAAGATGATTCATCCACAAAAAGGGGGATCTTTTGTCTGACGGCTCATTTACTTGCATCTTTCTCACACTGAAATCACAATGAAAAAACTCCTCAGAGGTACGCTTATACATTCTCATGAATACGAGAATGTATAAATGTACCTCTGAGCAGATTCTTCATTGTGATTTCAGTGTGAGAAAGATGCAAGTAAATGAGTTGTAATACAAAAGTGTTGTCATCAATCCACTGGAAATTTTGTCTCTTAAATTTAATGGTAATTATTAAGAAGTAGTTGTAATTATTTTTCTTCTTTTTTTAGATAGTGTGTTTATAATTTATAATTATTCAAAAATAGTGATGATTTATATTTTGTATAAAAATATGGAACAAGGAAATCGACATTAGTCATTATTAGATGATTGGTCTTGGATAAATCAGCACAGAAATCAAAATGGTTCTAGTTTAAATCCTGTATATATTGTGGGTGTTGAAACTTTCTTATCATTTGCATCATCAAAACATGAATATGTTTCAGAAGGCGCAATTAAGTGTCCTTGTAAATTAATGTGCTATGAGAACTTTTGATACATTTGACAAGGATGGAGGACATCTCTTACAGTTTGGTTTTTAACCAGATTATGTTTTTTGGTATCAACACGGTGAACACATTTCTAGAGAAGATACTAATAACTTGATTCTGGATCCATCACAGTTTTAAAATTTCATACAAGATGTTGCAGGTCCATCTGTTCAACAAACTAAAACTTAAGATGATAGTGATTTAACTCCTGATTTTCACCATCCAAATTTTATGAGTTGTTGAGGTCTGCTGAGGATGCATTATATCCAAGTTGCAAGTTAAAAAAATTAGAAGCGGTTGCAAAATTTATGGCTATTAAATCAGATAATGAAATGTCAAAAAACTGTTTTGATCAGATATTTTTTTGGGCTAAAACATTGTTACCTGAATAAAATTTGTTACCTATAAATTATTATGAGAGAAAGAGATTAATTCGTAATATGGGCCTTAATTATCATAAAATTCATTCATCTCCAAATAATTACATCTTATATTATGGTGAAAATGATTCATTGGATAGTTGTCCCACGTGTGGACATTCGAGGTATAAAGAAGCTAAACCTGTGAATTTTGGATCAAATACAGTAAAACAGTTGAGATATTTCCCCCTTACACCCAGGTTGCAGTGTTTATTTATGTCTCAGAACACAGCGTCAATGAAGTCATTGCACAAAAACAAGATTTTAACTGATAAAAGTTTGAATCATCCATCTGATTGTGATTCATGGAATCATTTTGACCATTAGTATCTGCCTTTTTCTTTTAAAGGCTGAAACATGTGATTGGATCTTTCTACTAATGGTTTCTATCCATTTGGTTCTTATGGTAGTCAGTATTCATGTTGGCCTAACTTTATAACTCCGTACAATTTACCTCCATGCATGTTGATGAAGGAGCCTTATATATGTTTGACTATATTAATCCCAAGACATCCGAAAAATAATATTGATGTTAGTTTGAATCCATTGATTGATGAGTTAAATGCATTATAGAGTGATGGTGTTAGTATATATGATGTTGCTGCGAAAAAAAATTTCATATTAAAAGTTGCATTGATGTGGATGATTAGTGACTTTCTGGCATATTGCATGTTATCTGGATGGAGTACACATGGTCTGAAATCATGTCCTTACTGTATGAAGGACAAAAAATTCATTATGCTTGTCAATGGAAAAAAACCTTGATATTATGACTGTCACCGCATATTTCTTCCAACGGATCATTCATTTGAAAGGAACAAATCTCATTTCAGAAAAGGTATAATTGAAAGGGATGAAACTCCAAAGATAATCTTAGGTACAGAGTTAAAATCAATTGTATTTTCATTACCTCCCATCACATTTGGTCCAATAGTAAACCAATAGAAAATTGATGGCTTTGGGAAAGAACATAATTGGATAAAACGAAACATTTTTTGGAATCTTCCATATTGGTCTAATTTGTTGCACTGCCACGTGTTGGATGTCATGCATATTGGGAAAAACTGTTTTGATAATTTATTTCATACAGTTTTGGATACACCAGGTAAGACCAAAGATACTATAAAGGCACGATTAGATCTTGCCCAAATTTGCCGGTGACCAGAACTTGAACTATTTGAAAATGTCATATCACAGAGGTTAATAAATCCAAAAGTAACTTATACACTATCTAAAGAGAGTCACTTATTATTTTGTCAGTGGATTACAGATTTGAGATTTATAGATGGTTGTGCTTCCAATTTGGGAAGATGTGTTAAGAATGGTTATATTACCGGATTAAAAAGTTATGATTGTTATGTTATAATGGAAAGACTTATGCCAATTGGATTCATAGGTTTATTGAATTATATGAATTGGGATTTGATAACAGACATATCATATTTTTTCAAGACATTTGTGCAATGACAACAGACTACGATTCCCTAAGAAAACTGGAAGAAGATGTTGCTGTAATTATATGTAAACTGTAAAAAATCTTTCCGTCAGATTTCTTTGACTCAATGGAACATCTGATATTACATTTTCCACATGAATCTAAATGAGGATGTATCACACATTTTCGATGAATGTACCCATTCAAGATATGCATGCAGAAATTGAAGAAAAAAGTACGTAACAAAGCATCAGTTGAAGGGTCAATTGTTGAAGCTTATTTGCAAGAGGAAATTGCTTTCTTCTGCTCTCATTATTTTGATTCCCAAATTCCCTCAAAAAAAATCACATGGGAATAAATGAGGGAAATGTTAATGATGAAATAGAAAATCAATTATCAGTTTTTAATCATCCAAATCATGGTTTCGGTGGAGTTCATGAACGGTGGCTTTCTGATGATGAACATCACAGAGCTCATACATATGTTCTGCTCAACTATGAAGAAATGACACCAATTGAACTGTGAGTGCTTCGGTCACTTATTCTATAATTTATGTTGAAGTATATAAACTTATTTTATTTTTAGGTTATATGAAAATCATATCAAGAAACAACTTCCACAAATTATAGAAGCTGCTCTTGAAGAACGCAGACAAAAAAATATCAATGCTTTCAAAAACTGATAACATAAATTATTGATGGTTTAATATCAAATTCGTTTATTATTTATCATATTGATAATTGTTTTAAAAAATTTCAGGTGTCTAAACATTCTGATAAAATTGATAAGTGACTGTGTGTATTGAGTAACCCACCATCCAAAATGGTTAAATCTTATAATTAATATGTGGTGAATGGTTTTTTATTTCATACATGTGCATATCGGGAATAAAAAAAACAATGAAGAGTGGATTTTTCTTGAGAGAATCTAATTATAGAGAAACTGAAGTTGACTTTTATGGAATTCTCGATGAAATTATCAAGCTGTGTTATCTAGGATATAATTACATAATGATGTTTAAATATCGGTGGTTGGATATTGAGAGAGGCTTGTATGTTCATCCAACTCGTGGAATCGTCAATATTAAATATAAAAGTTTTCTTGCAGTAAATGAACCATTTTTACTTGCTCAACAGGCACATCAGATTTATTACACAAAGTACTATGCTACTTCAAGAGACTTTAGTGATCAGTGGTGCATAATAAAAACGAAATCTTGGGAAAATCAGTTTACTCAAACTGAATGTGGTTCTGCTGAAGTGGAAGGAATTGAAATTTTTTAAGAGACTGCTCAAAATCCATCTTTTTCACAAAAAGACGTGAATATCGATGATGACACCCCACAATTAAGGATCGATGAAGACGAAGATGTTAATGACGTTACAAATGAATTTTAAATGACAAGAGAAGAAGAAAATGAAACTTATATGGATATTGATGATGCTGAGAAGGAGGATGAAGACATTGACATGGACAGCTACGAATATGAGGATGAAGATGGACATTGACACAGTTAAATGCTGGTTATAATCATAAATAATATATATCTATATATAATAGTTATTTTAAACTATCTTCTAACAACAATAATTTTGTGTTTTAGATGAATCATGATATATTTCGCGAGTTTCTGGAGGCTGATCTACCTTTGGATGAGGGGTATTTTGGATCATCTGACCCTTAGCCTACTTGTGGATCAGGGGGTACGCGGAGGGGGTGTGGTCTTACGCGACTGATGATTCCTGACACTATCCCCAAACAGCGTCCACGTCTGGGCTTCGATCCATGCACACGGAGGTATGGTAACCTGTATATTTTAGTTAACTTTCATTAATTTATTTATATATATAATAATTGTTTGATCATTTATCCTTTTTTCACAGTTTTTCACATGTAGCTATTGGACAGGGGAGCACTATCTTACGCAATTATTTTTCTCATCCATGGATCACATGGGAACATATTCCCATTGATGTACGGCATGACATATTCGATCATTGGCCGGTATGTAAATAAAGAATATTTATTTGGAAATTTATTTTTTTAATAACTTTATATTATAAATTATTTGTAGGGTTAATTGTATCCCATCGATGATAACATGTGTGACGTTATCCACACGGCACGGCAGGTGTCTATGCATGACCGTTTCCATCATTTTTTGCACAATTTGAGAAGAACAACCATTAAGAAAGTAAGAGTGACATAATTTGATGAGTCATGTAGTGCCCACTGACCAGAGTACATTTCACCTCACAGTTGGGATGGATTATGTTTACACTGGTTGGATGGTGGATTTCAGAGGAGATCTTCAGTGGGATGACAGAATCAGGGGAGACAGAAGGTGACGCATCGAGCTGCTAGTCATTCATTCAGTACACATAGAGAGCATCTGGTAAGTATATTTTTTAAATATTTTATATAACTTTAAATATAAATAGTTTATTTTATATATTTGTAAGCCGTGAAGTATCCCGATATTATGGAGTTCGATGTTTATCAGAGGATGTACCGTGATCTAGTCACTAGAGAGATTAGAGGTGATTTCTAGCGTCAGATTGTGGTTAGTAATATTTTTTCTGTTTTTTATTATCTCCATATAATATTTTCACTATTTTAATTTTAAATTTGAATTGAAGGATTCATATGAGGCTACGACCTCTTAGACACAGGCTCAGAGTCAGGATGAGACGACTGAGTTGACCACTGCCCCCCAATTTGATGAGGCGGTATAGATGCAGGCGACTCAGTATGGCTTTGAGAAGAGTTGAGTAGTTTGTATCGGCTCTTATTTCACTCCTGGTACTTATTATGGAAATGCTGTGATGTCGGCCTCTAAATCGAGAGGATCTCGTGGAAAGGCGTCATCTTCTACCTCACAGTATCAGGAGTAGTTATGAACTTAGGCTAGTCTTGTAGAGAGTTTGCCGAAGCAGCATGAAGAGTTGTTTCGGCGGCAACAGCAGCAGTAGCAGCAACACGAGGAGGAGATGCATCGAGGGGAGCAGCAACATCATCATCATCATCACGAGCAGATGAAGTACATGCATCGTCTGACTCATAGTTTAGGGGTGGAGTTTTCTCTACCATCTCCTCCACCTCCTCCACCTCCTCCAGCAGACGACCCCCCAGTGATTTGTTTTTTATGTTAAAAACATTTTAATTCAAGATTTGTAGTAATATGAACTTTTTACAGTTTCTGTCTTTTATATTGGTGCAAATATAGCATATATTTTTTTTATTTTTAATACTTTATTATTTATTATTAGTATTATATTATTTAATATCAGTTTATTTTAATAATAATAATATTTTATGATTTTTTTATATTTTTTTGTAAATATTGAGAATTTTAATATTTTTTTATTTTTTTATTATTTTAATAAAATTATTATTAATTTCTTATTAATCATAATTTTATTAAATATATTTTTTTAGTATTATATTTTTTATTGTTTGTTTATTTTGCTAATAATAATATTTTTTATTTTTTTATAATTTTAATAATAATAATATAATTTTTTCATTAATCATAATTTTATTATTATTTTTTATTATGATTAGTATTTGTGATGGGACCTTTTACGATGGGATCTCGTCGCAAAAAATCTAAATATAATTTTTTTTAAATAATATTTGCGATGGGGTGCTGGGTCTGTCGCAAAATGTTTTTTTATATATATTGTATATAGTTAGACCATTATTTTGGATGGGATATTTTTTTGTCGCAAATAGTATTTACAACGGGCCCGTCGCAAATGGTTGATTGATATATAATGTATATAATTGGAGGCTTATTTGATATGGGAAAAAAACCTATCACCAATACCATGTTTTGTGACGGGCCCATCACAAATAAATGTATTTACGGTGCCATTTTCTGCAACAGGCTATTTGAGACGGACCCCCGTCGCCAAAGGCTATTTTCGACGGTATCCCGTCGCAAATAGACCATCACAAATATATATAATTATAGTAGTTATTGTTATCTATCACATGATTTAGATCATGTTTCTACTAAGTCTCGACTTTAGTTTCTTGGTCTACCACATTTCCACCACATGTAAATTTCTCTATATGTGACCTCATCTCCATGAGTGAAAATTATCAAGATATGGTATCCCTAACTATATCTTGTTTTAACACTTCCATAACTTGACATCTTAGCTAGTAGTAATATCATAATTTAAATTATGATAATAGTTTTAAAACTTTTTTGATTCCAAGAACATGAAAAAATCATTGCATTTAACTGCTTCTTAGCTACCTCAAAAGTTGAAACACACTTGGTATTTGTTGGTATGGCTACCATTATCTTTTATGAGCTTGTCTCACTCATCACTATAGCCTAAATATGATACCATATAAAATTGATCAAACGGAAGACTAGTGTGTGTCCCCTTTAAACTAGTATCATTATCTCTCCACTTACTAGTTACATATCATTTGTACTTGCTTAAAGTACAATTAGATAGTTATGGCTGCTTCCCTTGTAGTTATCCTGATTATAACTGATATCTTCCCACTATAAAGTATATCTTGGAAATATCAATTCTTGTATATGATATCGCATACGTGATTGATCCATTTCTAAAGTGTATGGAATTCAACTCACCATTTTAATCTCTATTTATGTTCTAAACATATCAACATAGAGAGACATATGCCATATAACACTAGTAACAATTCTCTCCCAAATTTTTCCAACATGTATTTTTCAATACTGTTTCAATATATATATGATTGACTAGGTATAAAGAATCATTATATCTACCTACATAGAACCTATTCCCAAAAAATTAAGTTTCTTCTTTAAGTTAACAACGGGAGAATAACATTAATTCTAGTCTTTACTAACTTGAGGAACAATAAGTATTTTCCATATGTTACAGAGTATATTATTCTTGGAAAACTATGGAGCTCCCACTAACCTCTGGTATACATGTAGAAAATACTCATTACAAATTATTTCTCTAAGATCTTGTTGTTTAATTTCAATCTAGAACTAGATTTCAAAAACTTACCACCCTATTATCATTCTATGATGTCACCATCACTTTACGATTGCTTCTTATAGACACATTCCAATATTGGTGCTCTTGACATCCAATGCTCAATAAAATGATTTTATAAATTATCTATGATAAGTGAAATTAAAATGGATTTAGGAATAATTACATTATATTAAAATTATATAATTATTGGTACTACCCTTGTACCACCCATTTATAAACTCATTTGAATACCCACTACAGTATCAAAAATAATAAACCCATTTTCACTTTGATACATGGAATCCATTATTTAATTTTAATTGGTCTTTTCAGTCTCATATAATTTCCATATAATTTTTATATTTGGGATTTATAATTATTAATGAATAATGTATCGTCTAACATGGTCAATATAAAACAATTACTATGGTTTTAACCTTCTTACGCAGTATATTTCTTTAGAACATTCCTCCTCCAATTTCTCTTGTGGAACATGTTCCTATGCCAACTACTTGTGCATATTTAGATTTTACTAAACCAAAGTCAATATTGCTCCAAATATATCAACTTGATAAGTCCTACCTTTAAAAAAATTGTATTCTGTAAATTTACTACCACTATTCTATCATAGAGATTTCAGTAATATCCTAAGAAATTTTTTAGATGATTATTTTAGATGAAAATTGTGTTTTTCTTGATGCATGTTTTCTTATATCCTAACCAAAAATATGCATGTAAAAAAATTTCTAATGGCATAATAGATTTCCATCATAATAAAACTATTATGATATCCATTCATCCTGGCATATGGTTATGAAATATCACCATTATTTTAAAATAACGTCTTGAAATTTAAAGGATATTTCTACAGGGTACAATATTGAGACACCTTTCATCATGAATCTGATATATAAAATTAAAATTTAGGAATTTCTCCACACTAGATTTTATTTATCAATGTTAACATGTACGACCTGTCATCAATACTCCCTATTAACATCAATAATATTATGTAGATAAGGTAATTTATATTTATGAATTACTCCATGATACATTATATTGATCGATGAATGCTTGGTGAAGATATTATTCGGTATACCATCAAGAAGAAACTCATTTCTTTTAATAATTCATATATCATACTTCTACAACATATTCCTTAATCACTTAAATAAAATTTATGAATTATACATACCACTGTCTTACCTTTGGGATAGTTCACACTCTTTATCTGAACAAATTATGAAAGCTTTGTGGAGTACCTTTATTTATAAAGGATTCTTTTTCAAAGTTAAATATTTCAGTAATTACATAGGTTTTATCTCCACTTAGTCTAAATATTATACTAGTTATATCATTGATTCCCACTTTAGTTTTTCTGGGAAAATATTTATCTTTCCAAAACCGAGTAAATGAGTCTTACTTTTTATATTCCTCATATATTTACGATGATCTACGTATCACTAAACTATTAATTGAGTTTTCTATAACACAAAAAAATATTCCTAAACTTGGAATAATGTCACACGGTGTACAAATAATGTGGATCATGTCACAAATGGGCAATGAGGAGTTGAATTTGGTATTGTTGAGGAGGGAGAAAGGTGCATGATTTCACAAGACCTACTGTGAGAAATTGGTGTTCCAATGACAAGGGACTAGACCAAGAGAATAAAGGACTCCTTAAATGGGTTAATAATGGAATTATAAGAGGAGTCCCAACACCCTTGCTTGGGGGAAGAATCTGGGCCTATAATTATATTAATTGAGGCCAAATTATTCTTTTAAAAATCCAACCCAAGTGGTGATATGAATTTTCAAGCCCACCCCACGATGGAATATTAAAAATCAAAAGGTGGTGGGATACTTGTATTTACTTTTCCAAAAGTGTGTATTACTTGTCTCCTAAAGTCATGATCAAGTTCCAAAGTTATAAAAAGAATTCTTTAGGTATTTGACCATGAAAAACTAGGAATCACACTAATTTAAAGATCCACCCCATTTATAATTCTAATTGCATGTTCCTTAAGCTATGAATAGCCTCCCCTTGTACTCTTGATACATTATAAATGAAGGTAATGTTATTATGTTGAATTTTTCTAGAAACCTTTGTGTTCTTGCTTAATTCTTGAATAATCAAAGTATTGTTCATCCTTTGTGGTGTCTTGTGGTTGGATTTCATAGAGACAAGTTCTCCTTGGGTTCTACCTTGACTAATTCTGCCTTCCTTCTCATTTTCACTCTCTATACACCACATTCACTTTTTTATTATGGAGATCTGGGTGATCAACACAGGAACATTATACAAGGTTTCTAGGAAACTTCCTAGTTGGCCTTTCATAATGTATCATTTTGTATCAGATCCCACTTTCAATAAATCAGGTTCTTTCTTTCTTATCTCTTCTTCATTCTTCAATTCTCTTTGAATCGTTCCAACATCAATTCTGGTTCATTTTATTCTTCACCTATAGGCATAATTTATTCATTATTTAATACATATAGTATATGATTCTTGTTTTTGGGAAGCTAATCTTTTTTCTCCATTTTGAATCATTGAAATCAAAGCAATAAATTGTTAGATGGAGTCGGTTCAAATTTTGTAAAGAATTCTAAAATTTTAAAACCGTGAAACTCAAACTTTGATTCCATTTTATGTGAAAAAATATTGCTTCTCCTACATTTACATATTAAAAATTAATCTTTTTTTTGTTAGGTTTATTCAAAAAAGATAAAAAAAATAAAAAAAAATTAATTCCTCAAAAAAATTGCAACATTTTGAATTCTATGTCCCTTTATAATTCTTCTTCATACATTTTCTTCCCCTTCACAAATTTTTATCATGAATAAATTTTCAATTTTATATTTTAATTCTAGTTTGGTATTTCTATATTCCTATGATACTATTGATTTGTTGGAATTTTGTAAGAATACTATATGAAGAAACTTTTTTGGTAAAAGGTAAGAGTGTTACATTTTGATAAAAGCCAAAATTAAGTGAAACATAAGTGAACAAATTATTTTTTACTCTAAACACATGAGCGAGTGTGTGAGGTCAATTTTTCCTTTATTTTCAATTTTTATCATAGGATTTATAAATACAGGAGGTGAGTAACACAAATGAAGTGTACATTAATTTGTTCATAAGGGCTATACAAGAATAATTCCAAAGGTTGAATGCAAGGATCACTACAGGAAATATAGGCATTTGCGACGGGTCATTTGCGACGGGATCCCGTCGCAAATGCCTTTTTGCGACGGGGATCCGTCGCAAATCACCCGTTGCGGAAAACGCCGTCGCAACAAATTTTTTTTGCGACGGGCCCGTCGCAAAAACACTTATTTGCGACGGGAAAAGGACCCGTCGCAAATAGATTTGTGGTTTTTTTTAAAAACTTATTTGCGACGGGGCCGTCGCAAATAGTTCCTTCGAAGCGACTATTTGCGACGGGAATATATTCCCGTCGCAAATAATAATAAAAAATTTAAAAAAAAATTAAAAATTATTTATTAATATATAAATCAATAAACCTATTTATATTGATAAAAATATAATATTTATTTTTAAAATATGTTTTAGAAAGGATGAATAAAAATCAAATATGAATGTATAAGATGTTCAGTAAATGTGGGTTATAAAATATTTTACAAAATATTTTTAATTAATAATTACATAATTTTTATCAATTAATAGTCATTTAATAACTCTTTGAATATAAAAAAAATAAAAAAATTAATGAAAGATGGAAAATAAGAAGAAAATGAAACCCAAACTTCAAACGGCCATAACTTTTGATCCGGGACTCCGTTTGAGCTCTACAGCATATAAAATCGAAGCTTGCGACGAGCTCTACAGCCATATGGATGGTTGCCACCCGTTTAAGGTTTTTTCGAGGCCCAAAAACGCCCCGAAGGCCTCCAAAACTGAGTTTTTAGTCGGGGAACCCCGGTTTTTCACCGTTCAAACAGCTATAACTTCTGATCCCGATGACCGATAAACCTCTACCATATATCATGTCGAAGATCTTTTAATTTTCTTCGATTTGACTGATTGTGGAGCTGAAATGGACTCCTGGATTAGAAGTTATGGTCCTTTTAACATTCAAATGGCTATAACTTCCTATCTGGATGTCCGTTTGGCCTGTACCGCATATCATATCGAAGATATTTTCATGTTCTTCGATTTGACTGGTTGTGGAGTTGAAACGGACTTACGGATTAAAAGTTATCGTCATTTTAACATTCTCAGAGGATTTTCACCCCCTCATTTCTATGTATTCATTCATAACTATACATATATATATATATGTGTGTGTGTGTGTGTGTGTGTGTGTCTGTGTGTGTGTGTATTGTATATATGTATTTATTTATTTATTTATAAATACACATAAAAACACATATTTTATAAATTTATTTAAAACTAAGCTTATAAATATATATTAATTAATATACAAATAAATATACGAATAAAAACTTATAACTACATATATATATATATATCTATATGTATATATATATACAAATAGAATAAATATATATTAATATACGAATAAATATATATTAATATACGAATAAATATATATTAATATATGAATAAATATAAATATTAATATATGAATAAATATATCTATATATATATATATTTATTCATTCATATAACCAAATATATTTATATTAATATAAATCTATATTAATATATGGATAAATCTAACTATATATATATATAACTATAATTATTCCTAATCATGACTAATTATTATTAATTATTCCTATTTATTATTAATTATTTCTAATTATTATTAATTAATCCTAATTACCATTAACTATGAACAATGAATACTAATAATTTAAATTTATTAAATAACAAAACAATCTAAACATAATTAAATTACAACTAATTAAAAAAAATTAAAACTAATAAAAAATTAAAAATAAATATTAAATTAAAAATAACATAAATACCTTCAAAATTGATCTGAGGTTGATCTCTGATAATTGTTGAAGACTTCAATATCAAATCTGCAAAAAAAATTAAACTTAAAAAACTGTGAACTCTAAAATTAGAGAAGTTGAGAGTGAATGGAAAAAAACGGCTGGGTGTATTTATAAGTTAGATTATTTGCGATGGGACTATTTGTGACGGGTTTCTCGTCGCAAATAATACTATTTGCAACGGGACCCGTCGCAAATACTTTAGCCCGCATTTATTACGGTCAATGGTTAAATAGTTATTTGCGACGGGACCCGTCACAAATAATAACCTGCCGACATACTATTTGCGACGGGGGTATATTCCTGTCGCAAATAGTTTCTACCGCCGCCGGTTATTTGCGACGGGGGTATATTCCCATTGCAAATACTTTTTACCACCGCCGGTTATTTGCGACGGGTGGTAACCACCCGTCGCAAATAATTTTCCCGCGTTTTGGCGCGCAACGCGCGCCAACCTTTTTGCGACGGGTGGGATTTCCCCGTCGCAAATAAGTAGTTATTTGCGACGGGAAAATCCTCCCGTCGCAAATAAGTTTTTAACAGGACTATTTGCGATGGGATTTATTCCTGTCGCAAATAACCCATCGCAAAAAGCCCTTTTTCCCGTAGTGGATAGATGAACTGCAATCCACATCCGATTCTAGTGCACCACCAAGGAAGCATGTCATTGAAGAAGAGGTGTATTTATTTGATGTTCACCAGACACCAATTCAGAGAAATCAACCACTGTTGAGGCAAGTCAATGATCTTGGATGTGTATAGTTAAGGATCCCTTCATTACAAGTTAATAATGACCCCTAAACATATTTGTAGTGGGGATGAAAGTTATAACAAGATTTTGGATATCACACCTATTCAGAGGAAAAAAAAGTGAAGTTGGAAGTTGTGGAATCCACCGAATATGATGGTATTTGGTGGGACCAACTACAATTGATTCGATGATGAAGTGGATAAAGACCCATCTTCACTTGGGAGGAGATGAAAGTGGTAATGCATAAGAGGTTTATTTCATGCCACTATTATCGTTATTTTTTCCTCAAGTTGTAGGGTTTAAAACAAGGTTTCATGAGTGTTGAGAAGTATCACAAGGATATAGATATCATCACGATATGGTCCAATATTTATGAGGAGTGAGAGGCCACAGTGGAAAGAATTTTGAACGGCCTTAACCATGATATTTGAGACATAGTGGACATGCACCACTACTTGGACATAGAGGATCTACTTCACATGGATACTAAAGAGGATATGCATGTAAAGGCATGAAGTATGTGCCATTAATCTTATTTAAAGTATTATAAATCTTCATTCAAGTTTAAGGATTCCAAACCATAATATAATGTAACCGAACACAAAAATTATTCAATGTAGGTGCCTAAAACAAAACCATTATTTCCATAATCCAATGGTAAAACCAAGGGTAAGGTTTTTTCCAAATAACGTGACATCAAATGTTTTAAATGTCAAAGATTTGGAAATGTCTTCTCACAATTCCCAAACAAGAAGAAAATTATTATTCTAGGTGATGGAGATGTTCTTAGTGTTATCTCAAGAGAATATGAAATTCCACCACTTGAGGATGATTCATATGTGGAAATAGAGAGCCCCGTACATTGAGAAATGCTAGTGGAAAGGCATGATTTGAGTGTTTAACCTAAAGTAGAACATGATCAAGAGAAGGGGGAGAACATTTTTCATACTAAATTCTTCATCAAAGATATGGTGTGTAGTATGAAAATTTATGTGGGTAGTTTTCCAAATGTATAAAGTGGTTTGATGGCTGATAAATTGGGATTAGAAATGACTAAACATTATTGGACTTATATACTTCAATGGTTAAATAATAGTGGGGATTTCAAAGTGACTAAAAAAGAAAAAGTTCCATTTATATTGGGGATTTTGAAGATAACGTGTTGGGTTATTTTGTTCCAATGCATGCAAGACACATTTTTTGGGGAAGACCTTGGAAATTTGATAGGAGGGTCACAAATGATGGATACACCAATCTCTATTCTTTTGAGTACAATGAGAGTACGGTTATTCTTACACTATTGATGCCTTTGAAAGATTAAGAAGATCAAGTGATGATTGAGAGAGACTGTGAGAAGAGATAAATAGAAAATTGAGAAAAAATAGATAGAGAGTAAACATTGTAAAAATCAAGAGTAAAAAAGAGTGTAAAGTGAAATAAAAAATAAGGTAAATAAAATATTTGAAAATAATAGTTAAAATTATAGTGTTGAGGGAAAAGTGAGATTATTTTTGGTGAAAATATAGATTTAGAGAGATTTATAAGGGGAGTAAACTCTCATGATTCTATGAAAGGGATAATGTTTTATCACTAAATCTTCTAACACTTCAATTACTTTTAATGTTATGTATCTTTTATAAGAATTTGGTGACGTGTTTCCAGAGAAAATTCCTAATGGATTACCTCCCTTGAGGGTTATCAAGCACCACATCGACTTCCTTCCAAGATTAACACTTCCCAATTGACTGGCTTATTGGGAAAACCTAGAGGAGGATCGATAAATCCAATGACAAGTTATAGAACTACTAAGGAAGGAATTTTTTCAATAGAGATAGAGTCTGTGTGTGGTGCTGGAAATTCTTGTTCCAAAAAAATATGGTAAGTAGAGAATTTGTGTTGATTTTATATCTATCAATAAAATCATATTAAATTGTCATTATTCCATGCCTCTGTTTTATTATATTCTTAATGAACTCTTTGATGCATACTTGTTTACTAAAATTTACCTAATGATTGGATACCATAAAATTAGAGTTAAATATGGGGATGAATGAAAAACCAAATTTTAAAAATATGTTTGGATTGTATAAATGTCTTGTTATGCCTTTTGAAATAAATAATTCCCTAAGTACATTGATGAACTTAATGAATCACATTTTCCTTCTATTCATTGGGAAATTTGTTGTTGTGTATTTTGATGACATCCTTGTTTATTATAAGAGCCTTGATGAACATCATGAACATTTGAATCTTTTTTTTTGAGAGTCTTAGGAAAAATATGTTGTTTTTTAACAAGGAAAAATTTACATTTTGTTTAAATTTAGTTGTTTTCCTTGGTTTGGTGGTAGGAGATGATGGCATGAGGGTTGATGAAGACAAGGTAAAGGTGATTCAGGACTGGCCAACACCAAAGTTTGTCAATGAGGTGAGGAGCTACCATGGACTTTCAAGTTTTGTCCAAAGGTTCGTGAGGGGCTTTTTGACCATTGTGGAACCATTAAATTAGTTGGTCAAGAAAGGGGTGATCTTAAAATGTGGAAAAGATCAAGAATATTACTTCTCCATACTTAAAGGTAAGTTGACCAATTCACATCTCTTCATTCTTCTAGAATTTTCTAATGTTTTTGAGGTTGAGTGTGATGCCTCTGAAATAGGAATTGGGGATATTTTAATGCAAGACTCTAAGCCTATCTCTTACTTTAGTGAGAAGCTTAATGTGGATACATTGTAATACTCTACCAAGAAAAGGAATTGTATTCCCTCAAAAGAAATTTAAAAAAATTTCAACATTACTTGTGGACAAGGGAATTTGTGATTCATCCGAATCATGAAAGCCTAAAATTTATTATGTCACAAGGAAAGTTGAATAGGCAGCATGCAAGATGGATTGAATTGATTAAAAGTTTTCCTTAAATAATTAATCATAAACAAGGAGAATAAAATGTTTTTTATTATTCTTTTTCTAGGAGATACACTCTTATTACTTTTATGTATACTAAAATACTTAGTTTGGAAATGTTGAAAATCATGTATGAGAATGAATGTGGATTTTTCATAAGTTTTCAAGTCATGTGAAAAAAATGGGAAAAGTGATTTTTAAAAACTTGATGGATTTATTTTTTGGAAAAACAATTGTATGTTCCATCTTTTTTTCATGTGTGAATTTCTTGTTGGGGAAACTCGTAGTGGTGGATTAATGGGGCATTTTGGGGTTGAGAAAACTTTTTCCTTATTGAGTGAACATTTTTATTGGCCTCATATGCATAGGGATGTGGTTAGTGTTTGTGGATATTTTAATTCATTTAAACATGAAAATTATAAATTTCTTCTACATGGATTATACACCACTTTTCTCGTTGCTTATCATCCTTGGGTTGGCATTTTAATGGACATTGTTCTTGGCTATCCAATATCATTATCAAATAAGGATAGCATCTTTGAGGTGGTGAATGGGATTATTAAAATGGTTCATTTTATTACTTTCTCTAAAACCGATGATGCAAATCATATTGATGATTTGTTTTTCTGTGAAATAGTTAGGTTGCAATGGTTACCCAAGAGCATTGTGAGTGATATATATGTAAAACTCCTTATTCACTTCTGGAGGACATTGTGGAACAAACTTGGAACCAAAATTTTGTACTCCACCATTGCACACCCAAAAATATATAGTCAATCTAATGTGGTCAATAGAAAACTATCCAAACTATTTTGTTCCATCCTTAGAAATAATTTGAAACATTGGGAAAGATGCTTCCCTCACATTGAATTTGCTTATAATCGAGTGGTTTACTCCACTACTAATGCTTCACCATTTGAATTTGTGTACAATTTTAACCAATTAACTCCACTTGATATTCTAACTTTTCCTACAAAGTAATTTTCTAATCTTGAAGGTGAGAAAAAGTAAAAGTTTGTGTAGGAGTTTCATGAAAAGTTAAAGGCCAATATTGAGTGGAAGAATGAACAAGTAGAGAATCATGAAAAAAAAGGTCAGCCTAAAATGGTGTTTCAACCAAGATATTGGGTGTGGGTACACTTGAGGAAGGAGAGGTAAACAAATTAATGAAAATAAAAACTTCATCCACAAGGAGATGGTCCTTTACAAGTCTTAAAGAAGTTCAATGATAATTCCTACAAGATTGAGTTACCGAACATGTTTGGGAATGTTAGTTCTACTTTTAATGTTGCTGATCTTTCTACCTTCTATTTTTCATATTCGAGGACGAATCCTTTTTAGGTTATAGGATATGATGAGGATTGTTTCATGAATGGGGATCGAGGGGTTCACGGGGGGTCTTAATGAGGTGGGCTGAATGTGCAGCATTTCAAAATAACCGCTACGACGAATTGGTGGCCCAATGATAAGGGAGCGAACCAAAAGAATGAAGGAGGCCTTAAATGGGTTAATCATGGAATTCCAAGAGGAGGCCCAACACCCTTGCTTGGAGGAAGAATATGGTCCTATAATTACCTTAATTAAGGCCCAATAATTCTTTTAAAAAAACAACCCAAGTGGCGCTACGAATTTTCAAGCCCACCCCACCATGGAATCTTCAAAGTCAAAAGGTGGTGGGCTACTTGTCTGTACTTCTCCAAAAGGGTGTGCTACTTATCTACTCAATTCATGGTCAAGTGGTAAAGTTTTCAGAATCATCCTTTAGGCATTTTGACTATGGAAAATAATGAATTAGACTAATGTAAAGATCCACCACATGTTTAATTCGAATTTTAGGTTCCTTTGCCTATAAATAGCCACCCCATTGTACTCTTGATTCATCAACAATGAAAGATATGTTATTATGGTGAGTTTTTCTTGAAAAAATTATGTTAATGGTAAATTCTTGAGTAATAAAAGGATTGGTTATCCTTTGTGGAATATTTTTAATAGATTTATTGGAGACATAATCTCCTTTGGTTCTACCTTTACTATTTCCCACTTCCTTCTAATTTTCACTTTCCACACACCACATTCACTTGTTTTCTTATGGGGGTCTGGGTGCTCGACGTGCAAACATTGTACGAGGTTCCTAAGACACTTACTAGTGGGTCTTACATCAAGTATCACCAAATGAAATGTGAGATAAATTTTTAGTTTATACTAAATAAAATTTGTATAAGAATCATTCACATAGAAATATATAAATCGTGTACTTATCACCACTGACTTAAAAACCACCCTTTCTCAACCGCTTGGAGAATACCCCATAATTATTGTAATGTTTCTATTACTTACTTGGTTATTATATTTTGATACACATATGTTATTTTCATATTTTATGTAATGCCCAAGATATATGTAATAAACCTTAATTGATGAATATATATGGAAGAACAAGTGAGTATTTACTTATTCAATTCAGTTCATTGCATTTATCTTTCATAGATTTATTTTATGATATGAAAATAAAATAACCTCCTATTGATACATATTTTATTTTAAGGTCCTTGTAAAGGTTCCTTGGCATGCCACATTCTATTGGCATTTTCACTTTTTCTTCCAATTTATTCATCATAAGAACCAATGATGAATCTTTCTATAATATTCTTATTGATTTGAAAAACTTTCCTAAAAGGTAATCAAGCATTTCATCTATACTATTTTTTTATTAAAAAACAAACAATATAATTGGGAGAAAATGACATTAGAGTAGCATGTTTTGAAATATCATAAATTGCATTTAAATTTAGAGGGGTCCAGTGTAAATTTTACCTATTCATATAATTTTTTCTATTTCTCCTTGAAAACTTATTAGAGATGAGACTGCATGTTATATTATCATTGTCCTCATTTACTGACCACAACTAAAATCTAACATTGATGATGTAATAATGAAATAACCATCATATACTTCATATATGACTCTCTTATAAGTAATTTTACACCCTCACTTCCAGAGGTGGATTAATGGGTATTGGGACATCAGTGCCTCGATTTTAGGATGTCTTCGTATTGTGCACAAGCACTTTTACTACACTTAATTTTTTTTGATAGTTTGTTTATTTACATTTTCCATGTGATATCATAGTATTTCTTGTGTTATAACTTGTCACATTCTAAAAAATAAATTCAAGTTGATTAATACTTTTTTATCTTTATTACTGATTAAGAAATTATTCATTAAATAATTAAATCATTAAATGTATACCAATATTTTATCGATTTATATGAACCCTCTATAATAGAATCGTAATTATCTATTTGTTGAATATTATAGTAGAACGCATCCCTAATCCTCCCCCTATAGTCTATAATCTTTGGATAGAACACTACATGGGGAGTTTAAGGTAGGTGTTTGGCTCACCAACCTCATTAACTCGTAGTTCCTTGATCTGTTTAGTGAAACCCACACATCTAAAATCATAAACTTTAATTTCTCAATACTTGCCTCTAAAGTTTTTGAAAGAAATATTTGGTAACTTCCTTACTTCCAAAATTAGTTAATTCAACCCAACACTCTCATAATAACTCCCCAGTGGTAGGATACACCCTCAACTTTGGCTAATGAGCACCCTCGAACACCTAGTTTTGTTCTAATTTAAATGTTGAAAGGTGATTAAAAATTAATATTTATTTGAGGGTTTTATATTTTTAAATGATGAAATGAAATAATTTATATATCATAAGCACGTACTACTAAATAAAACTCACATATGACCATGCAATAATAGAAAAATATCCATCACATCACGTGTTTATTTTTATCTATGCATGCTTGTTTATTTTTCTATGTTATCATGTGTAATACTACACATACATAAAATAATAAATATGCATTAACAAAATTTTGACTTGATCGTGAGCTCATTCTAATAATTGATCTATATTGTGAATAATGGACTAACATCGATCCAAGGGGTAGCTCCTCGATACATGTCACTTGCGACTCGAGTAACAAATCTCACCCATCTAATGTATCCAACTTGTGTATGGTGCATCACCAAAACTCACCATGAATTACATCACTACTCTTATTTTTCATTATACAACAATGCTCACATATAGAAAAGGGGGTATTGGGAATACAAAATACAATTGAGTATTTGGATATACATACCCTTATACATATAATGATAGAGATGATTCGTTGATCACCATATATTAAACTAATTAATAAAAATCATGCATTATAATAAATAAATAAATAAAAAAACATATACCAGACATACATTGGTTGGTATATTTATCATGATCATTAAATTCACATTAAACTCTGATAATTAAATAAAATTCATAAAAAAAAAATTAAACTTGTATTAAATTATTTTTCCAAGGGAATTTTAATTGAATTAAAATTTCACACTTATTTTTAATTCAAAAATTATGTCATTAGGTCCATTAATTAATTTAATTTTAATTTCAACAATTAAATTAATTAATTAATTTAATTTAACACCAAAATAAAATTAATTGTACCTGCAAAATTAAGATTAACTTTTAAACCAAAAATTAACATTTAATAAATTTAATTTAAACCAAAATTAAATTGATTAATTTAATTAATTTTTAGTTATTAAAAAATTACTTGGGCTTTCAAAACCCTCGGAAGGCCCTATGTGGGCTAGGAAGTACCTGTGCAATCATTTTCTGAGTCATGAAGACCCTGTGCAAGGGTGTTCTCAATCAGTCAGGCCCGCCCAAGCCTGTTCTAGGCCATGAAGATCCTCATAGACCCACTATTGAACTGAAATTGGCATTGTAGAGGACGTTAACATGTATAGGGGTTCCCTAAAGATTCCCATAATAGTTGTTCAAGGTTTTTTCAGGCCTATACATAGAGTCTCTTGGTGAGTAGCTAGATCAGGCTGTGGGAGTCCATAGAGGGAGCGTTATCGCGAGAACCATACAGATTTGGCCAAATCTTTCAAGATCTGCTCTATCCTCAATGGAGGATAGTGGAATTAGGGAAATTTAGGCAGCGAGTAGCAGCAATGGATTCTATCATGGTCGGATCTAATGATGAGGTCTCACAAGGGCTGCCCAATGCGGCCAGGCAATAAGATAGGATACAAACTCGAGGGATATAGACAAGGGAATATTGTCAACAAGGAAGACCTGGCGTGCCCAAGATCTCAACCAAATAAGTGTCCCAACAGTATGTCCAGTGACATCTTGGGGCAGTGCAATGATGGTGGGGAGGCCATATGGTGTTCGGTTGGAAGTACCCATGTGGAGGGCGGTGCTCACAGTGGTCTGACTATGGAAAATAGGTGGTTCCAGGAAGCCAACATGATTGGCTTCGACTCGGGGAGGGGGTGAACGTCCTAATAAGGGGAGAAGAGGTTGTGTCAGCTTAGCGAGGTAGAGGGTAGGTTCTTTGGAGAGGGGGATCATTGGTCAGTTGGATGTTGCCTTGTGCCGGAGGAGACCACTCACCGGGCGGGGTGGTAGAGGAACCTAAAAGGAAGGGGAACAAGGGGGGCCCACCCAACTTGAATTTTTTTTAATGTTATTATTTATCTCCAATTAGACTTGATAGGATATTATTTTATAAAAAAATAAAAATTATCACCCCTTTCCAATGACTATACATTAGACATTCATATTCTAATAAAAAAAATTATCTGGTTTGTATAATTTTTCCACAAACCCTCCACCTATTTTTGTGTTTGATTCTAAAAAAACATCATACTTTTTATTTTTAAATATTATAATATCAAATACATTTATAAATTGTGTGGAATAATTGTACCTAGAAAGAATTTATTGTTCCATCGATCATAATTCTGGCTAGTGTTCAGATTTTCCATAAAATGCCATGCCGACCGATTCAGGTATTTAAACATATAAATTTATATAATTGTTCTTAAATTTAATACCAGTGAAATATTAATTTTTCAATCCATATTTAAAACTTCATATGGATGTAACTTGGCCATCCGATATCAAATTTAACCATTATCACTGGTGTTGGAATTATAATGGTACCCTCTATTGAATTGAATGAAAATTTAATTTTTCATTTTATTAAAATCATTATGCATGGATATGACACTAATTAAAGGTATTGAGTCATGAAATAGTGGATGGTTGATCTGTGATTTAAACTTTTTCACTGAAAATCAAAGTGGCAACATCATCGCCAGTACAGCACTTCCCCATTTTAAACCCAAGGATCACGCATGAAGATATTTAAGCCCAAATATTAAAACCACAAATACCTCGTTTGATCTAAATCCATGCAGGAAATATTATTTTCATTAATGAAATATGCTTGAATAACCCAAATTTGAATTCCTCCAGATCATCCTCACGAACATGAAAAATATATGGGAACACCAATCATCAAATTCTAGGAGCTAGCATGGAGATTTGAGGATGAATTTGATAACCCGGTGATCACAACAATGATGTACCTTTGATGCATGTGGTAGTGCTCAATATGATCACCTAGACTGAGAGAATATCTCTTAGGAAAGTTGTATAGGAGATAGAATCTCTCAATATATCTCCCTAAATAGTTTCATTGGTGAGATCATCTCCTCCTATTTATATTGTATTAAGAAATTACCCAAAAATGCTTCCTAACCCCCGAATATTTAACACACTATATAAAATATATATTATGACTAATTTACTAATTCATAAATATCATTTATATTTTTTTCACTTTCATATAATATAATAAATATATTTCTTGATAAAATTTTATTTATTAACGTGACTCGTCCTTCCAAAAAATATCATATGAATTTTGACTATTTTAATCTAATATTCATTTAAATAATAATTTCATGTATTTATATCAAAACATGTAAATATATATAATAAATAAATTCAATTAAAATTATTATTAACTTGAATAATATAAAATTATTTATTCCTTTGGTTCTTTTACATCCTTGGAAAAATCTCAAACCCCATCAGTGGGTCCCACCATGTCTTATTTTACTATTCATCTAAATATGGTATATACTTGAATATGATATTGTGTGCCTCCCTATAGGACCAAATCTTGAATGAGGTGAATAACATTCACAGACCAATATTGGAATCTAAAAACCCATCATGGCCCCGAAATAGATTATAGTGGTCCTAGCAATGACAACCAACCTATGAATACACACTATGTAATATAATCTCTTTGTCTTTATATATCTCTTAAAGTAGGATGCATACCCATGTCATTTCCCTCTCCTGTTTTATTGGGTTTTGATATAACTAGGTGTATTTAACCTTGTTTTCCATTGACATGGTCATATAAGGTACTACCATCCTGATCAACCCATCTAGAGATATTAATTCCTCAACCTGGTAGTGATAAAACCAATCTTTATCATTCAAACAATGTCATACCACCAATGACTCACACAACAAAATCTACCTCACCTTGATTTCATTATCTTGGTTTTTTCCTTGCATCAAGGTACATGATAAAATGAAATACACTAGTAATGATCTTAATTCAGGATACCAATACACATGTCTATAGATAAGAACTACCGATGACACCTTAAACATATAGAGTTTCTATTGACGAGTTTTTCTCATGATATCACTACTAGATATCACCATGTGTGAAATTCATGAGAAAAAGTCTCAATTATTATGATTCCTTAACACCAAAATAGTCAAAAATCAATTGTTTCTAGCTGGTATGATGTATCTATACCATAGATTTTTTTTTAAGATTAATGTGATGGTATCTCGAGGTTCTCATTATATCCTGGGATATGCTATACCATTTTGATATGAACAATAATCTATGGAAATTAACATTTAAATAGTAGACATAGAATTGTCAACACAATAAAAGTAAGAACATATCATGCATATCTCACTGTATGCATGATATGGTAATCAAAAGTACTGTATAGTTGAATCTAGTTAACCCACTATTACAAAAAAAATTACTTTATAGCTTGGGGATTCCTTATTTCTTGACTAAATAAAACTTTTATGAGTTTTTTTCTCATTCATCACCATTTTTATAATACAAATATGAGGTGTAATTTATTATATTCATTTCATGATTTTGGGATGTAATTAGAAAATGTTGAGTTTTAATTGTTTATGGAAATAGGTTTGTATAGTATTTAGTGTATTTTTGGAGTTTTTCTTGTGGTTTTTATTTAGTGTTAGTTATTCTTAATGTATAGAAATTATGTAATTAGATTGATTAGTTTATATAATTTTATTTAATTAATGATATGTATTATTTTGTGGTTATTGGAGGGTAGGGAACTAGCTAAAAATTTATTATGGTAGGTGGTCTCAACCCTCTATGTGATTTATTTCTTATTCATGTGATATAAAAAACACTTGTTTTCAAAGTAATTAATAAAGAATAACATAAATTTTTAGAATTATAAATGCCTTGATTTCTAAAATATTTCAATAAATATATTCTTAATCTCAATAGATGCAAAACAACTTTGAATGAGAGGTCCCCATATGACCTTTATGTGAGCCCACCTGTATTTCATAGGCTGTTACTAGAAGTGGGGGTCTATAGGTGATTATGGGGAGACAATACCGTATGGTACAGATAAAAATAAATAATTGAAAAATAAATAATAATAATATCAAAATCCACAATATAGAAGTAGAATATGAACATTATATTTATAATCCAACTATAAGTAAATAACATCTCCCATGAAAAACCAAAATGAGCAATTGAAATGAACAAAAGTCATAAAAAATATATCATGTGGGATAATCTTTTACATCATGGTAAAAAATAAATAAATGATTAGATATAATTAAAAAATGGATCTCAGTCCCCACCTATTCCCATCTCCAAACTCTAACTATGGAACTCTAGCTCACCCATCAATTATTAGGGATAACCATATAGGGTGTGAGTACAACTTAGTATACCACCACAAAAAGTTTCCCAAAAAATATGAATATAAAATTTTATGCTCAAGTGACATTCCAATAATCATAAGTATAGAATGAAAATAACTACAACTATCCAACCATTAAGTTCTAAGAATTCCACTCAGGAGTTATCATAACTAACTCGACCAGTTCTTGAATACATCAGAACATATCACTATAACATCATAAGTTTGATGGGGTCATACATTACCATGTCAGTAATGATATAATCATTAACGATACCTAAACTAGTACTTTAAGTATTAATTGAAAAATGGAGAAGTAAACCCTTTTCAACACTAATCTCATCCTATAGGAATCTGTTCCCTACTCATATCAATATAAATATAGATGGAAAATCATCTCATGTCTATAATGATATCATACCTTAGGAATCTCAATCCTTACTCGTATCAATTTAAATATAGGTAACAATGAATCCCATGACTATCAAAATATTATATTTTAGGAATCATGATACTTGGTCATATAATTATAATAAAATATGGGACAGCATCCTCTGTTTAAAATAATCTCATCCCCCAGGCATCTTGACCCTTTCTCATGTCAATATAAATACACATGTACAATTATCCCATGTTTGTAATGACCTTATGCCTTAGGCATATCGACCACTACTCACGTTAATATAATAATAAATTGGAATTTTACCAACATCAATAATGATATCAACTCAAATGGATTATTGATCCTACTCATAAGAATATAATTTCTATAGGAAAGTAATCCTTATATTCAAAATAATGTTATCTCTAACGAACCTCAAACCCATTATATCAAAATCAATACACTAGGTCATGATACCCCTTAACATTAACCATGTCATGTTATAATTAAAAATCAATGGATGAATCATATAAAGTCATAACAATGTAGGCATATCATCTGACACCTCAAATAATCAACACTAGGTTTTTCTCTATATAAGATCCTGACCTTTTCTAGAGTTGTCAGGAGATCATTTACAGATACTGATTTTACTTGTTATGAGTACATTTTATTTTAATTTTAACTTATCGAGTTTTTGGGTGAAATTAGAAAAAATATGGAAGGAGTAGACAATGTGCGCGGTTGGCATACTGTTTTCCCAAACCAAGTTCCCAACCAGGAAAAAATGTGAACCCAAACAAAGAGGCTTCACATGACTGACGTATAGTTTTTCAAAATATGTGCCCTCTTAGGAGTAACTATTCACCTCCTATAACAGGAACATGGTTTAGGCACACAGTTTGGAAAATCACACGCACCTACCCAAGAAACGGTGCACGTGGTTTTAATTAACCAAAAAAATTGGTTTAAAAAATCTTCAACCCCTATCTTATATCCCTAAACCCCTAAGTAGATCATAATCAATCGCTCTCATTTTTTGAGGCTCTCAGGAATATTCCTTAGGCTTATGACCTCTTTTATTCATGATTCAAAGTCTTAATTAAAGATTTATACCTCTCCCCATAACAGAATGTCATCCCAAATGGTTTCTCTTACTCTATAGTCCTTCTCCCATGCTTTGAAGAGATGTTTTCCTCTATTTTTGTGCATATAAATCTAAATTTTGGGTAGATATAATATGTTTGATCTTTGATATATTTTTTGAATATAAATCTATTTTTTCATTGTATACTTTATCATTGAGCTTGAATTGGGGATTTCCAATGGAGGGCATTTGTCAACGATCTTTCGGTAGGTGGTCTAAATTCATCTCTTATAGTCCTAATTACAATTGGGTGTAGGTTTCATTAGATATCAATTTCCATGTTTAAAAATTGAATATTAAATTAAAAAAATTAATTGATTAATTAATTTATGGGAAAATTTATTTGAGATAATTTAATTTCCATGTGATAGTGAATTGGGTTAAATTAGGGACAATTAGACTTGATTGAAATAGAATTATTAAATTTTGAATTAAATAATGGAGATTTTTATGATTATAGAATTTATTGAATTGGATTAATTAATTAATAAATTTTTTTAATGGAGACTAATGTGATTATGAAGTTGGTCAAATTAGATTAATTAATTGTTAAATTAAATAATAGAGATTGTTTTTTTAAAAGTTGGGGTCAAAGCATCATTTTATTATTCGAAGAAAAAAGTCCTCTTTAGACTAGGTATACGGAGACCCATTACAATCTTGAAGGCCCAAGTCCAAGTGACCAGAATACTAGGCTTCAAAGCCCTTTTTTTCAAAGGGCCCCTTAGTGAATAGTACTACTACAGTACCCGGGCTGCTACAGTACTACCGCCACTACAGTTCATGCTACAAGACTCCGTCTCTACAGTGCCGCTGCTGCTATAGTTCCACCACTGCTATAGTAGTGCTACAATGCCCTGCTACAATGCTATTATAGTGCCCCATATATTAGTCCCTGCCCGGATTTGATCCTGGGTGTTTTGGATGCCAATCAGGAGCCTGTACCACTAGGGTACAGGCTCTTTGGCATAAATAATGGAGATTGTTTTTACTATATAATTAATTGAATTGGAGTGATTAATTATTGAATTGATTAATGGAGATTTTTTTGATTATAGAATTGATTTAATTGGATTAATTGATTTTTGAATTAATTAATAGAGATTTTGGAGATTATGAAATTGATTGAACTGGATTAATTATTCATTGAATTAATTAATGAAGATTTTTGGGATTGTACAATTTATTTAATTTCATTAATAAATTGTTGAATTAGTTAATGATATATTGGTATTTGGGAATTGGATTAATTAATTGGTGAATCTATTCATGGATTAAAGGGTTACAAGGTAAAATGGTGATTATAGTATTATTTCCTTTTGATTGAAACCATGATTTGTTTTGAAATTTTAAATGCATATCATGATGTGAAATATGATGGGAGGGTTAATACTGATTATCCTTTATTGATGTGATATATGTGGTATTGTGATATATGTGATATTTTTGATATATTTGTGTGGGACATGGTCTGCTACATAAAAAAACCATAGGGACAAATAAGCATGGGTATTGGTTGGTTACATCAAAACCCCACTTGTGTGATTATTTGATAAACATGTGTGGGACGTGGTATTTCGCATCAAAATCCCATAGTGATAAATTGGTGTGGTAAATGGACTACTAATTCAAAATCCTACCTATGTGAGTATTTGATAAATGATTTGTGGTTCATGGAGTACTACTTCAAATACCCACAGGGTCCTAGGCATAGCTATCTTGGTCCAAAATTTTGTCATTTGAATATGGTTCCAATTTTCCACAATATGAATTAAAATGTAATGGATAATGGAATCTTATGTGTTATAATGAATTTTTAATTGAATATGTGATCTAGTTCAAACATTGACATGGGCCGAATAAGGTATTAATAATCTAGGTGTCCTTAGGAACACAGGAGTTATGTTTTTAAAAAAATAGTAATTGAATAAGTGTAAACTATTTAATGTATTGCTTTCATTTTAATATTTGTACAAATGAATAACCTATTTTTGATGGAATATTGATTTATACACTGTTGGTGGTGGCCTATTGAGTTATACTTACACCCTACCTAGGCTGCCTGATTGATACCTAAATAAACTTCATTTTTTCATGAAAGGATAAGGGAAAATGCCCTATTTGGATTGTTGAGTTGAGATGGAGAATGGATGAGGGAACTGGACATTATTCAAGACCCAGTTGGAATTTACCAATGTCAATTTGTATTGGGTTTTTCATATTGACACTTGACATGTATTTGGAATGACATATCTACTGTTTGTCTTTGGGCATTGTATTTCCTTCTTTGGTCATAATGTGATATTGGTCTGATCTGATTATTAGTTATATAATTTAGTTATTGTTTATTTACTTTTGTTGAGGTATTGTTATGATAAATATGGTTTAGTCTCTCCATGATCAATATTAGGCCCTCTCTGAAAGTCAGTAGCCTCTGGTGTATGGGGAAGCATGCCTGAGGTCATGTGATCGACCGGACTAGGGCACCAGCGCGTGGTTCTTGGGTCGGCACATTACAAAGTGGTATCATAGCTCATTTTATTTTATTTTTCTTTCTATTTGTAAATTTTATATAGGATACTATGAAGATTTAGGGCTTGTTCATAATCTCATTCATGGAAGTATCTTACACATGTATGGGAAAAAATCCAAGCACCCCGGGTGGGATTGTTGTTATTTGTATTTTCAATTATAGTTGGATGTTATTTCACTTTTGGTGATACACTTCTTGAATGATGTAATTATTATTATTGATATTTTTTGGGATTTGACACGGGGATTGAAATGTTATATGATTTGAGTACACATGCATCATTTTAGGATATCATGATTATTTTTTTATATGCATCATTTTTAGGCATGCATGGAAAAGAAGGTTTTAGGTAAGTGGTGGAGTTTGAAATGTTTTTTCCCTTACTTGTGTAATTGAATTGAAAATCCTGCCTAATGTGAAATCAAATGTTGTAAATGATGAAAATGTGGATAAATGTGTTTCTAATAAGTAACATGATATTGATTATGTGTTTACCCTTGTAAATCATGACCTAGATATAGGATGATTAAAGGAAGTGATAGCGCCTCAGTTTTGATCATGTGGTAGGAAAGGGGGAATGACATGTTATGCATTGTCATGAATCCCTCTTATTAATTGTGTTAAGATTTTGTTATATTTCCTATGACACGGGTTTGAAAATTTAGAAATATAACTCTATGATGATTCTTGTTAAGAGTACAATAGGAGTATATGGCTAAAAATGACCCTCTTGTAGTGGAACCAAAGGCACATATGGTGCTGGGTGAGGAAGTCAAAGAAGTTCTGAGATAAAGTTTCTCAGTTTGTGAAATTCATATAAATATACCGAAGTTGGGTTATGAAAATAATGTATAATCTAAAACGGTAGTTCTGGTTGTGGTACCCTCTGATGTTTACCATAGAGGGTGGACCTGAGGCAGTTCAGTTCTATATCAAGTCAATAAAGTTTATACTTTACCCCTTAGATACTCCTTCTACGAAGAGAGTCACATTGGATATTTACAAGTTGCATGTTCAAGAGAATTTTTTGTGGGACATCGAGAATTGGGATGGAAATTTAAAGGATGTGGAGTGGAGGGAATTTCAAGAGAAGTTCCTCGATCACTTTTATCCCAAGATTCTTAGTTAGGATTGAGAAGCTAAGTTAATGAGGTTGAATTAGGAGAGTATGTCTATGATGGACTATGCTGGATGCTCTATATATTTGCAGTGCATTACTCCATCATTGGTAAAAGATGAATCTACTATGGAAAAATGGTTTCATGATGATATTTAATGTGAAATTAAGTCCCATGTGAATATCCTTAGAATGAAGAAGTTTTCAGAAATGGTAAATCATGCTCTCATTTATAGGGGGAACCTGAAGGAGTCTTACAGTGGAGGATAGGTGATTTCTTCTTGATGTTAAGAATGTATAAATTCTAAGATTAGGAAGAATATCTATGATTATTTTAGCTATAATGATAGTAATAATATTTGATTAGGGTAAGGTTCATTCATACATGATCTTACCCAAATTATCTATCACTAATGCACTAGGTTGAGTCACTTCTAGTGATAGTTCCCCAGGCCATAGGTAGAGTGACGAAGCTGTGGCAAGAAGGTACATCTACAGAGGTTGTTCCAGATCCCATGATATATGGGTAGTGATAGAGAAACTAGGTAGAACTAGAGTATGGTAAAGGGATCTTCTATGTCATACATGTTTGGCGGTTTTAGTTCTACTAGCCTTGGCATTCGAGGAAGTGGACATGGTAATTCTGGGAAATAGTGCATGTATCAATAGAGTGGTATAGATTAAAGGAATCAGACTACATCATAATGAAGATAGTAAGGATAGTTGTATTTCATTCATCCTATACTGGTGGATAGAGAAGTTGGAGCATCGATGGATCGAGGTATTATTCTTATAGATTCAATAATATCTAGTTCCTTATTTGATAGTGGTGCCTCTCATTATTTTATATATGCACAACTTGTGAATGGTTTGAGCCTACATATGTAGTTTTTGAGTATGATAATGATGATAAATATTCCATTAGTAGTATAGTTGAGATACATATGTTTATGCAATGGGTGTTCTCTCAAGGTTGGGGAGTATCATTTTCATTGGGATCCATAAAATATGGATATGTCAGGTTAACCTAATTTTGGGAATGGACTGGTTAATAGAATTCCAAGATCACATAGATGGTTTCCACAGGATAGTGAATTTTACATCTCCAAAGGGTGATAGTTATATTCATCATGGAGATTGGGATATCGAGGAAGGTTGCACAGGGCCAGTTCATCAGCAATTGGGGGAACTCACCACCCAGGTGTCTAGTATTTTTTTGGATGATAGAGCTATGAAGAATGATGTTTTCCCACCCATAGTGGACCAGTGTTATGATGTTTTTATAAATATCTTCTCAGGGATTCCACCTAAGATCGATGTTAAATTTATTTTTGATCTCATGTCATCCACTTAGCCAATTTGCATTCCACCATATAAAATAGACCTATAGTTCTTCAAGATCTTAAGACTCAATTATATGAGTTGGATGATAGGGGATTTATCCATTCGGTTACATCACCTTAGAGTTCTCTAGTTTTTTTTCAAATAAGTCTGATGGGACCTTATGCTTGATGGTTGACTACAAAAATTGGAACTGGATGATTGTGAATAACTTGTATCATCTTCCACGTATTGATGGTATTTTTAACCAGGTGTGAGGAACTTGTTTTTTCTTAATGATCGACTTGAGAATAGGTCATATTTAGTTGAGATTTCAAACGTCTGAAATACTAAGGACTAGTTTGAGAATCAATTATGACCATTATGAGTTCATCATGATAATGCTTATGCTGACGAATGTACTAGTAGTGTTTATGGTCTCTATGAACTAAATCTTCAATCTGTACCGGGATCAATTTGTGTTAGTGTTTTTGGATGACACCTTGGTGTACTTCAAGACACACAAAAATTATACCAAATATCTTGAAATAATCTTGAGTACACTAAGAGAGGTTTAGATATATTCAAATATTGCTAAGTTTCAATTGTGTATTGATCGGTTAAACTTCTTTTGTCACGTCAACTTGGAGGAAGGTGTGCCACTAGACCGAGAGAAGTTCCAGGAAGTCATTTCTTGGGAGAATCCTAATACTTTTTTTAGTGTTTGTACCTTTCTATGGTTAGAAGGATATTATTGGACGTTCATCCAATATTTTTCCCACTTGGAGACTCACCTTTCAGTCTTGACCAAGAAAGTGATAAAGTTTTAATGGTTCATAGAATGTGAGAATTATTTCTAGGAGTTGTAGATTCATTTGACTATGACACTAATTTTAATTCTACTTGAGCTAGTTGAGGAGTATATAGTGTTTTTTGAAACTTCTAGGATCAGTGTTAGAGTAGTGTTGATGTAGGGAGATCAATTTTTGGTGCATCGGTCACATTAGATGAGACTGCATGAATAGAAATACCCTACGTGTGACCTTATGTTTGTTACAATGGTCTATTCTTTGAAGTGTTGGTAGCATTATATTATGGGTGAAAATTTTAGGGTTTATTCTGATCATCGATGATTAAATTATATCTTTTCATAGTGAGATTTGAATCTATGGTAGTGGAGGTGGGTTGAGTATATGAATTCATTTTATTTTGAGATGGCATATATGACCAGAAATGGAAACTGTAACACTATAAAAATTTTATGAGATAGATTTTTTATTTTCTTTTATTTATTTATTTATTTATGGTTTAAATTTTTTTATTGCTTGTGTTGTTCACACCACCAAGATAATTTTTCACTTCACACAACACCATATTAGCTTATGATATATGCAACATTATTCTTGGCTTGTATTACACTCAATTTTGAGTACTCTTTATAGAATTAATTCCATGCAAGATCAAGTTTAAGCCACCAACTAAATATTATTACATTACCTTATAACTAAGTTGTTATAATAGTAGTCTGAACAATATTAAATAAATAATGAAAATATTCTTTACTATTTTTTGAGAAGTTAATTAAGAATTAAAATAAAACTCTTTATAAAATAAAATGAAATGTTTTTCTAAAAAAAATTAAATGAAAAATACATTTTTACTGCCTTTTGAGGGTACACACAATTTAAATCTGGTTTTTTAAAAATTTATATATTATATTTAAGGAAATATACTTCTTATTTGGAATATGGATATAAAAATTTACTTTTCATGAATTTTTGATAATTTTTCGATAACTCTCAAATTTTTATGAATATTAAAAAAATCACTAAATTTTAATTGAAAATAACTTTTTTCATAGAAATAATTTTTATAGTTAAATTATATTATTAAATGGTTTTAATGTATAAATATAATATTTTTATATAATTAAATTAAAAAAATTTCATTGGCATTAATTTTATCATGAATTTTGAAATAAAAACATTTCAATCTTTTGAAATGTTTTAACTTTGAAAACCTCGTTTTTTTCATTGTGATAATAGGATTAATTTTAAATTAATTACTAAAACTTATATGTTTTACATTTTTGAAATGGGTTCCATATTTTAAATAAGTGGGTCTTAGTTATATTAATATCATAATTTTATTTTTTTGGGAATTATGAATATTATGTTCAGTAATATTTATTAATACGGTAAAAAGGTATACATGGAAAATAAGGGTAAATATAATGTTATAAAATTGCCCTAACACTTTTCCTAATATTATTGGACAAGTATTTATAGACCTAAACCATACTTTGGTCAAAATTATACCCTTTGGAAGCAACTTGGATGAGATTAGTAAATTTAATATTTTTTATTTAAAGAAAAGATAAATATGACTTACTCAAATTTTAATAATGAAATAATTGTTAATATAAGGTTATACATAAAATAAATGAGATTATAAATATTAAATTCAAATATAAAATTATTTTTTTTATGGTAATTTATTCATAATTTTTATGAATTAAATAATTGCCTTAAAGTTTTATGTGATGTTAAAGAAATTATTTATTTGATGAAAAGTCAATAAACTAATATTTATTAAAATGATAATAAACATTAATAGAAAAAAAACTTGAAAATTTATTATTGGCCATGTGTATTTAGACCATAATAATTAAAGGGTTGAGTTATTGACCATTTTGAGCCTTATAGAAGAGATTAAGACAGTTATATTATTTTATTTAAAGTGATGTAAAACTTATCACATTCCTCTTTTAATAAGTATAGAATTTTTAATGATGGAATTTATAGAAGATATATTCGACAAGAAGAATTTTTTTTAAAACTAGTAGATTAATCATAATCATAGTCTTTTATTTTTAATTTTTTTTCAAAAAATAAGTATATTAAATAATTACACAAAACTGATGGTGTCATTATTTTATTAAGGGAAATATCAAATAAATGTTATTAAAAATATTAAAATAAATATAATTTTAGCTAATTAATAATTTCAAATTATTTCATATATGACCTTGACCTATAATATATATAATAAAATAATTTTTATAGGTTAAAATATTATATTCATATTTTAAAAAATCCAATGAATGAATATAGTCAAAATTGACACTATTGATATTTTTTCAAAATAATGTATTATTAAATTATTAAAAATATTATAAAGTATTTTTAAAAATATAAAATATTTATAGATTATTCTAAAATATTATATATTATTCATTTATGTTCTAATTGAAATCAAATGAGTAAAAATGAGACTATTTTAATATTAAACAATTTATTACATTAGTTAATATTAAAAGAGAATAATTAAGGGTAAAATGAAATGACATGGTTTAAAATGAAATAAAAACCTGTATCAAAATTATTGGTTGATGATAATAAAACCTTTTCTAATATCATCTTAGAAACTAATACATTTTGGAGGTTTTTGTATGGTCTTTAGTTTTATTAAAAATTAATATTTTTGGAGATTTCAAAGGTGCCCCTCACCTTAATTATAAAAGGGCACCATCTCCCTCATTTATTCACAACACATTGAGCCTTAAATATTTAATATACCCTGAACTTTTATGCTATAAACTTCCCTAGTAACATTCTAGAGTTTATTTTATTCTCAAAATACCAACTGTAGTTCCTTTAAGAGGAGATCTAGAGGGAGCTCTCTGAAGAATAGGTAATCACATTTACCGACTCTCTCAACATCATTACTTCTTCTATTTCAAACTCCTTTTTATTTCCAATATTAATTAATAACACTAGTATCCCCTATATAATTATATGTTTTTATGGTTATATGGAACAACCTTATTCCTAATTTTATCCATCATACAAAAAAAAATATCACCACTCGTGTGTACGTACGGCATATCATCTCCACACTACGTTGTAATCTATTTTTCACCACCACTTTACTAGGATGGATATAATTATGGAAATAATAACTATATATAATTATTATAACAATATAGTTATTTTTTAACAATATATTTACCATCTACTTAAATTCCATTTCATAATTAATGTAATGACATCATTGCATGTGTGTACGTACGATCTACCATCTTCACGATATGATGTGATTCATTCTACATGATATCCATTAACTCATAAATGTAAAAAATGAATAAATATAATATAACTTATATTAATATAATTATGGAAATTATATAACTATAACCTAAGAATAATAATCATATCTTATTTGACAAAACATGCATAAGATAATGAAGTCGTTTGTACGAAAATAACAAGTAATAATTAAATATTTTTAAATGGATAGTAATATAATCATATAAGATATCATGAAACTGACTATGATTATGGACTAATGCAATAAAATTTTCTAAATCATTATACATGAGGTTCATTTATAAACAAAGGATATCAAACCTAAGTTAAGGGATAATTTTTTAATCTCATTTTTATACGATATAGTTTATACGTTAGTATTTATAATGATATATTTATCATCCATGTTTTATACACATATAATATAAAATATTCTTTATATTATTCCACTGTTTTTAAAAGGAAATTTTAAATAATTGGTGAATTTTTATTTAATGGTATGAGATGAATCTTTTTCATTTTCAACATGAGGTACTTTTTGACTTTCTTAAAAAAAGTATGAGAATAATGTTTTCTTTTAACTTATATGGTGTGAATGGGTTTTTATGATTTCATAACACCATATTTCCATGAATCCTAATTTAAAATATTTCATTTTTATCTTTGAAGAAATTATTTTCTTTTAAAATTTTGTGTTATATGGAGAAAATAAAATATTTTTGAAGAAGAAAGTATATTTTCTCCAAGAATTGTTTTCAGGTGTTTTATATAAATTAGTTTTCATCTAAGATGAAATTATTTAAATTGGGTTATGTTTTTATCCCTAATATCTCTATGATTTACTTATGTTTATGATGTAATTATATTTATGAAATCCAATTTTTTTATATGGATTATGATTGAATGATGTTTAAGAAATCCATTTTATTCCTTGGGTTATGCTACAATGATTGATTTATTTTTTTGTGTCACAAGTGGGAATTATTTCATTACAAGATGGGTGGGACCTATATTTCCCTCCAATTAATTGGGTAGATATTTTTATCTTGTGAGATATATAGGTCCAAAATGGGAAATGATATTGGTTCATTAATAAAGGACTGGAACAAGTAGTAGCTCAGTTCAGTAATGGAATTTGTTCTCTATGATGGTCTAGGGAATAAACCATGACTAATATGAAATGATTTTATATGCTTATGTGTGTTCCAAAAATTCCATGTATTACATTATGACTATTAAGAATATGTACATTTATTCTTTATTAACTTTTATGATTTATCCCATGACATGATAGCCTTATTTTTTGTATGCCAGATAAGTGTTTCAAATGTTATGCTCTTATTGGTTATGATTATGATATAATTGATATCTCCCTTGTTTACCCATACTGAGCATCTGAGATCACCCATTCTTATATTTCTTTTCCCATGTTCATTAATAAGGTTATTAATTAAGATATGTCAAAAGGGTATATAGTTATGAAGGAATAAGTGGGAGATAATGTAAATGTCTTATGAACCCATTGTTTATGTTTACCATTTTCTAAAGACACTATATGTACCAGGTACTATCATGTCTTTGTTATATTTTGTAATGAATATTTTTCAATTTTTAATTAATATATATACATGTAAAGTTTGGTTCATTATAGTTGGTATCAGATTAAAGTCATAGTAAACCATTGAAAACTAGGATAAGAAAAACTTTAGTGAGATCTCTATAAATATTAATAAGGATATGTCTAGGGAAGTCCCTAAGGATAAGTCAAATTATAGATTAAAATCCATTAATTTTGGTAATAATCATGGGTAACCTAGGATTAAACCTAATATGTTAGATATTGAAAGTACTTCCCCTTGATTATGTTATTTTCCTTGTATGAATATTGCCTCTCGTAATATTCTTTTTTGGGTTTTAGAAAATGGATAAAACCTGAAGGAACCATGTTAATGATGCATGTAATGGGAAATTCAATTATTTTCCTCTAGAAGAACCCAATTTTATGGGGTCTAGAATTAAAAATCTTATCGTTATACTTACACAAGATACAAGTCATTCTGAACTTCCAAATGAGCAGAGAAGGGAACAACATTCTGTTGAGTCCTTCATGGGGAAATTTCCACCTTCTTTCAGTGGGTCTTTTGATCCACATGTTTCTGAACAATGGATCAGTACCACTAAAAAGATATTTTATATCCTTCACTATTAAGAACACGAAAAATTAATTTTGGTTGTTTATCTTTTTAAGGTAAAGTGGACCGGTTATGGACTCTAATAAAGAATATGAGGAAGTAATATGAATTTGAATCCATGGAATGAGATGAGTTCAAGAACTTATCTTTCAATAATTTCTTTCCTTGTATGATTCATAAGAATTTTGAAAATTATTTCCTTAAGATTAAGAAAATTTATAGTGAATAAGTTGGTACATAAGTATAAAAATTTATAAGACTTGGGATGTACGCTTTAAAAATTATCACCCAACCAGAAAGTAAAGTGTATATGTTCTTTAGTGTAAAAAAACCAAGTCCTAGAATGGAATTATCCATAAGATACATAAGAAGATATAAATTTTTTTTTATATCAAGGTAGAAATGGAATTTTGGGTTACATATCAATCGCATGGTTTTGAAAAGAAATGGAAGATGGAGTTCAAGGGACAATGTCAAAACAATAGTGAAAAAAAGATGAGTGTTTCCTTATGCTCAATGTGTAGAAATAATCATGGAATATATTTTATTAAAGGGATTGTTAAATTATTTATGTGTAGAAAATATGTTCATTAGGAAGTTTAGTGTCAAAGTAATGGTTAAAAGATAGCTAATGATTCGAATAGAGAAAATTCTATATAGAATGAACCTCTCACACATCAATGTTACAAGTGCAAGGTGGTACCCTAATAAAATTGTTATTGATGATGATCAATGTCAAAAACTTATTAAGGATAAAAAAAAGGTAAAATTGCATATGATTAATATTTTCAATTTTGAGTACGATAATGAAGTTGTGGAATGATTGAGTGTTTATGTAATGGTATTCTCTAATAATGTTGTAAAATCACTTTTATGGTATTATGGAATAATGAAATATCTATTGGTCTATTGTGGTTTTTCCATATTTATTTAAGAGTATATGATGAGTGGTACAGATAAAAAAGAAAATTGATTCATATATTTTTGGAGAAAAAAACATTAAGGGAATGATGACCCTTAATATGTGCATAATAATGGGATAAGGAAATAAAGAGTTGTTTGATAGTATTAATGACCCCGAGAAAAATATAATGAAAAAGTTATTTATGATATCATGGGTGAAGAATATAGAATATTAGAGATTTATGTTATATGGAAAGAGTTAATTTTTTAAAGCATCCACATTTTCACTAAGTTTTTATGGTAATTAAGGTAATTACTATGTTTCAAGAAAATATATGATGAAGGCACTCACTTGTTTGGAATTTTACCATTAAGATATACCTTATAATATATGGGGATAAATATTAAATTGAGTTATTATACATCTTTATAAAGTTTTCGATTTTCACCTTTCTGAAGGATTATAAAGTTATAAATTAATGGAATACTTAAGTTAAACTTTGAATGAACTTTGTTAGAATAAAGTCTTATCTCACCATAGGTGGACTTAAGCATATTTGAAAACTTGTTCAAACATTTTTGATGTGGTAATGATAGATGGAATGAACTATAATGATATTTATGGTTATAGAGATCTAATAATGATTCAGGAATGATAAACTCAACTTCATTTCTTTGAATAAGAGATGATGTGTAAATTGTTCTAGGAATGACCAATGATGAGATTATACCAAAATCAAGTAACTATTTATTCTCTAAAAAAATATACATCATTAGGAAAAGGATCTGGAAACCAAAAATGTTATCCTAGTACTTTATTATCTAATTATTCAAATAGTCTCTTAAATCATCATATATTTAAGGATTTTTAATTGTTAAATTTATCCTAAAATTTTTTTCTATCACTCTGCATCAGAACTTGATGATTATATTTCTCTTCTATATCCATGTTTTCAATTTCCACCAACATTCTCCAATATTCAAACCTAGTTACAGGTGACTTTTGATAACCACTATGTTTCTCATCTTTCTTTTTTAAAAGTAATTTTTAGTCATCTTTTATCAAGTGTGGGTTTCTATAAAATAACTTTTAAAGTATTAATCCTTTTATAACCCAGAAAAATTTTGATGTAGAAATTCATTTTAAGGGGCTAGAATCTAATACCTCTAGATTTTTATGATATAGATTTTTTATTTTCTTTTATTTATTTATTAATTTATGTTTTTTTAATTTCTTTGATGTCTTGTGTTGTATGAAACACCGATATAATCTTAGTATACCTGAAACACCATATTAGATTGTGATATATGCAACACTATTCTTCACATGTGTTACACACAATTTCAAGTACTTCTGTAATAATTCATTTCATGCAAGTGAGAGTTTAAGAAAATAAAAAAATATTATTATGTTACCTTATAACCTAGATTTCATATCTGCGGTATGAAAAATATTAACTAAATAATGAAAATATTATTTACTCTTTGGTGACATATTAATTTTAAATGAAAATGAAATTTTTTTAAATAAAATGAGATGTTTTTTTGAATAAAATAAATAAATGAAAATATGTGTGTTGGTAAAATAATAATACCACTCTTGATGGATTTTATTAATGTAATAAATATGTAAAATATTCAATATAATGTTTAAAATTAATCTTATATGTTTTCTAGACATGATATAATTACAAATTAAATTTTCCAAATAAAAGAATTATTTTTCAAAAAATCATGTTATGCCGCATTTTGATGGTGCGCCAATTTTAAATCTATATTTTTACATTTTTATATCTTTTATTTAATAAAATAAAAATCTTATTTGGAATTTTAATATAAAAATTTACTTTGGATGAATTTTTAATATTTTTCTAAAAACATTCATGTTTTGATGAAGAGTAAAAATCACTATATTTTAATTGAAAATATGTTTTTTCATTGATATATTTTATATGGTTAAGTTATTAACTAGTTTTAAATTATAAAAATAAGATATTTTTATCAGTAAATATAATATATGTCATTAGAATTAATTTTACCTTGAATTTTTATGGAAAAATATTTCAATATTTTTCAATGTTTTAACTTTTAAAAACTCCTTTTTCATTCAGACAATGGGATTAATTTTTAATTAATTACTAAAACTTTTGTATTTTAAATTTTTAAAAATATATTCCATATTTGGAATCAATAGTTCCAAATTATGTTAATAACATTCTATTTTAAGGCATTATGATCATTAACTACTATATTTTCATTAATATGGTTAAAAGGTATATTATTTAATTAAGGGTAAATATAACATTATAAAATTTCCTTAACCCTTGTCCTAATATTATTGGAAGAGTTATTTTCAACCTAAACCATCCTTGAATCAAAATGATACCATTTGAAAACCACTTTAATGAGATTAAGACATTTAATATATTTTATTTCAAAAAAAGTTAAATGTTTCTTACACAAATATTAATAAATAAAATAATTTTTCATATAAGGTTATAAATAAGATAAATTTGATTATAAATACTCATTTTAAATAAAATTGTTTTTTCTATATCATGGTAATTTATTTTTAATAGTTAGTAAACAAATAATTACATTAATGATTTATATATTGATGATGCAGAAATTATTTAATTGATGAAAAGTCAAAAAACTAATTTTTATTAAAATTATAATAACCATTAAAAGACACAAGCACATGAAAAAATCAAATCGGTCTAGTATATATTAGCCATAGTAATCAAAGGGTCTTTTTATTGACCATTTGGATACTTATTGTATAGATTATCAAAATTATATTATTTTATTTATAGTGATGTTAAACTTCTCACATTCATGCTTTTTTAAGTATAAAATTTTAATGATGTATTTTCAATAATATATATTCAAATAAAGGTATTATTCTGAAATATAGTTGTTTTATATTCATTATAATATTTTATTTTCAATTTTTCTACAATAAATAAATGTATTAAATAATTACACAAAAAAATTTGTAATTATTTTATTTAGGGAAATATAAAATAAATGCTATTAAAAATATTAAAACAAATATAATTTGAGCTAATTAATATGTTCAATGAATTTTATATATTACCTTGACCTTGTAGAGCCTAAAATTGGCATAACATAGGAAATTGTAGCATACACATAAACCTGTAACCTAGGGAACATGTATAAATTAATATAGGTTCACTCATTATCTTAAGAAAATTAAATTAGACCCTCTCATAAATATATGGACATGAAACTAGGTACATGAATAATCATTTGGACATGAATGCAATGTCCACACAAAAGCTCATAGACATGAAATTTGGGTCCATTCCTAATCTTATGTACATGAAATACAGGTCTATACACACAATTATGAACATTAAATGAAGTTCACACATAACATATTTATCTCATGAGTTATCCATATTTAGATAATGAACTATAGAGATAAATAAGTCATGTAACATCCAAAAATGTTATAAATGAAATTTTCATTTTTAAAATTATGTAATATAGTATAAATCACACAAATCTTAAGATATAATACAATACAAACCATATAAATGAAGAATGAATTAAATTCGTGGTATTTCAAGAAATTAAGAAACCAATACTGAAGGAACAGAAACCTAACCTTTGAAATAATAATATGACCATTAAGAATAGTAATACTTCCAATAAAATAGTCACCTCACCTATAAATTTTTATATATAATTTTTTTATCTTATAAATGAAAATATGATTTATTTATATCATAGAATAAGTAAATAAATGTTTTAAAATGATAAATTAAGACATGGTATTTTTGACAAGCGTAAAAGTTTATTTAAATTTTTTAATTAATATAATGATTTAAAATTAACATTATTTTCAGAAAATAGATTCCTAAATCAATATTTTCTTTTCTTATTATTATGAGATAACTTTTTGGGACCTTAGTTAATTTTACAAAGGGTCATAAAATCGGTTATAATTTGAAAATCGGTATTTTTCGAATAAAGAATGATTTTAATGAAAATTTAAATTTCTAATATTTATAAAATTATTTTTATAAAATGGAGTATATATTTAAAATCTAAACTTCTAAAAAAAATAGGTTGAATTTTTTGGATTTTTCTAAAATAGTGTAATTTTTGTGAATAGTGAAATATAGTAATTTATAGTATTTAACATTATTGGTATATAAATGGTTTATTGAGATATGTATGATGTAGATATGAAGTAATAACTCATTTGTTTGAGATAATTTTATCTATTAACTTTATTTAGTCACTATAATCAACATTATTGATGGTATTGATCCAAAATAAAAAACTAATGAATTAATTAATAAAAAACACACTTATCCTCTACTATAAATACCACCCCCACCACTCCTTCTCCTCACACATTATAAGACTTTAATATTTATAATAATCTGAAAAATTATCATCCCAAAACTATTCTACATGTTCTGTTTTTTTTTGTCTCACCAAAAGATCATTTCCAAGTCCTTAAAGGAAGTTCTTCAGGAGACTACACTCAAGAGGTAAAATCTTCCCTCTCTCTCTCTATCAATTTCTTTTCTTGTTTTATCTTTTCATATCCTTATCTATCCAAACTAACATGAAATTTAAAATATAATATACAGACTATAATTTTATTATTTTAATGGTATAAACACCATCAATTCTCTTCTCTTCCCCTTTTTTCCTAAAAAGGAAAATATCGTCTGCGAGGTGTCGATCCACCACCTTCATAGATGATGGTTTTTCATTTTATAACACTAACTTTAAGGATTTTAATAAAAACAATTTTATGGTTAAATATATTAAATTATGTTTATTTCTACTTATTTATAAATATTTAACTAGTATATATACATAATATTATTTAATAAAAAGAACACATGTATGCGATAATTAAAAAAACACTAAAATAATCTAAACGGTTATCATAAAAGTTTTACCAAATGAATCATATTCATATCTAAAAAAATGATATATAATACCATTTAATATTATTTAATTTCATTAGTTACATATAATTTCAATTTTCTATAACTATTCACATATGATCTTTCATACATAAATACAAGTGAACCAATAATGAAAACCAAAGAAATGAACACCCCTGAACAATGAAATTGAATATTATAACTCATAAAAAAGTCTAAAAATTAACTTAAAAAATTATAAAAAAAATAAATTATTATGAGGTCCTTAATTAAATTATTAATGAATCAAATTTCATTATCCAAGACATTAAGTGTAAGTGAAGAAAACTTTTAGACATAAGTTGAGGGATTCTACCCTAACCCCCCCTTTTTTGTTACACTTTCCCTCTCTTTACCCCAATGTAATTCTTAATTATTATTATTTACTCCTCCTAAATCCTGTTTTTATGTTTCAAACATATTAACCTATGTCAATTCATCTTTTTTTATGGGTAAATACATGTTTTATAAGGTTTCCATTTTGAAATTCCTCTCGATAAGCAAGCTCGGTTAAACGGAACTTCCAAATTTCATACCCATTTTCAAGTAAACTAAATAATCTACTTTAAGACACCTATATTTTTAAAAATAGAAATCTTTTTATGAGGAAAAACTACCATAGTTCATTTCTGGTTTTATGAAAACAATTATGCAATTTTTTTATTTAAAGACTCTTTTATAATTTTCCCTTAAACCGCACCAAAGTGGCTCATTTCAAAAGTTTCTTAAACATTATTTTTACATGTTTTAACTTTATTTGGACACAATTTATAATTATTTATTACAAATTATAGTGTGAATATTATTTTATGATTTTATTATCCTCCCCTCTTCTTTTCTAGGATATACTTTTTTACAATCTTATTTTATGACAAGTAGAAATGATTTTTTTCCAAAATAACACTTCATTTCAAATTAAAAAAAGTTTTTTAACTCAAAATATTTTTTAAATTAATCTTAATTTATATTTATCTCTTATGTTTCCTTATACCATATTTTATTGAATGTTTTATGTCTATTTTGACTGGTGATTTAACGTGTTGATACCATCCCCCATTTTACTCTTTCATAGTTTATGATTATGTTTAATGATTGGAGAAATTATTTAAATTTAATATGATAGTTTCAGTAGGAATTTATATATTGATTATGATTCACACCATTTATATGAGAAATTTCTTAGACTTATTAAGTGTCTTTCGGGGCCCCCTATAGCCCCTGGATGCATCGGTAGGTTACGCACGCAAGTGGTTGGGCGTCGATTTTTTTTCCTATTCCCTAATTGTAGTCTAGTAATTAACCATTGAAATTATCCAAAAGATGAGTTCATGAAAAATAGTTTTTCAATTTTAATTAGAGTTAAATTAGGTGATTTTTGAATTTATTAGTTTTGATAGAAACAAAATAAATGTAATCAATTAAGAAAAGGATAAAAAATAAATTGGAAATTCACTTGATTTAAAACCATGATATGAGAATAGTGATTAGCATAGGGTTGGTTTTCAAATTGAAATACTATATTTGTTCTATTTAATTTAATCCTATTTTTCAAAGTTGTTTTAAGTGAGATTCCATGATCCTTTCCTCTCACTCCGTTGGTCAAATGGTGATGGTGAGAGAAGATCTTACCAAGATCTCAGTTTGTTCTACTCTCCTTCCATGTGAATGAGAGTTACTATGAATATTATAAATTGACTTGGGCAATACTCATTAATGTATTGTTTATCCCAAGAAATCAAGAACACCCACTGCCCCTTTTACAAGTAATGACGATCATCGAGTACTTAACCACTAATCCTTGGTCTATTTCATCATACATAAACTAGAAATTAGTGGAGGGAGATAATGATCATTTACAAAATAAAAAGAAAATATTCGAATAAAAAATCATGAGTAATCATACGTGATAATAAAAACCACTATATGAAATTGAAAACTACATTATAATATAGGGAAGGATAATTTTTTCAATTATGATGAAGAACTCAAGTATTACAAAATATAAAAACAAACCCTTCCCAAATCTCCCAAAATGTTTACCCACTATGGTAAGGGTAATAAATATGAATGGGGATGAAGAATACATTAAATATATATATAAATGAAAATAAATAAAATACATAAATAAGAAAATTTCTTCTTATTTGTTCCCTAGAGGGAATGGGATGGAATGTAATACTTTGGGAGGGAGGAGCTCTCCTCTTTTTATAGGATAGAATTTTCATAAAAATATTGACGCATTGCATCCCAAATAAATGTATAATTCACACATTTCATCATTAAAGAAAGTTTTTAATAAATTTATTTACTATACACCCACTAACTTTCATAATATTGGTACTTGTTTAGTGAGGGTTATGACAGTTTTACTCTAAGAAATTTTTCTGCCTAGGCCAACTCTCTGCATTTCACGTGTCCATATTTTCATGCATTAATGACCATGAAAACGGTTGATTCATGTGTGAGTGTATTCATTAATGTTTTTACAAGTAGCATTTGTGTCTACCCACTAAATATTAGAGTTTTTGGGATTTCCAATCATATGATATGGACCCAATACCAAAAATATCCAGATCTGTAAACAGATTTGAATGAATTAATTGTCAGCTTGTTTCCAATGACTATATGGTGGATTCAGATTTTGGTCCAGAAGGATGAAATGTATAAAATGATGTTTAAAATCTTAAAAATAAATAATTTCACGATTTGAATCAACTTAGAAAATTTTATTTACTAAATACACAAATAATTTAAAACTATTAAAAATCCAAAATAGGCCATTTGGATGATTAAGCTCAAAATACCACTAAAATCATAAAATACGAAAATTTATATTACAATAACACTATGGAGGGATTTAAAACATTTAAATTAAAGATAAATTATTGAAAATATTTTTCTATCAATTTCCCTACACTTAGCACTTCGAATCCTCTACAAGTAAACATCGAAATCAAATAAAAGAAAATTGAAAACCCATACACATGAGATGTAAAAATCCACACAAAGAAAAAAATATCATGACTCATCAAAAATCATTATTTCAAATTCTAAATTTATATAATTTAATATATTTCCACTTCATTTAATATCACATATAAACAAAACACATACCTCACATTAATTTTCTCTCATCTCACAAATTTGAATTTTCAATAAGCCTTTTCTCATCCAAACTCATGAAAGAGTCACCACAGGTTTGAAAAATTCTTAAGTCTCTAGAAAATGTTAGTAAAGGTAATTTATTTATCATGAGGACTTTTAAGGGTTGTTCTGTGTCTTCCAGTTGGTAGGATTTAGATGTTAAAAATTCTAAGATCGAATGAGGAGGGGTTAGCTCTTTTTGAAGAGAAATTACAAGATTATAATTTTTAATCAAGTATCATATCACCCTCACTCCCCTTAATAGAAAATAAAATCCATGATATTGAATACTCTAGGAAATTTCACTCCATTCATCATTTCAGAAGTTCAATATTTTAATCTTCTTAAACATAATTTTTCTTGAAATATCCAGATAGGAACAAATTTCTTTCTCCATTGGAAAGTCCACAAAGGAACAACTTCTCTCATCATGAAAGCTCTAGACATGAAAAAATTTAAATAGAATGAATTATTTAGAATTAACATCACATATTCAACATTTTATTTCCACCCAATGTATTTGAAAATTATGAATAATAATACAATATACCATTCCTCACACTAAAGTTCAACTAGATCATGAAATTTCACTTCAAGAGTAGGTTGGATACGGAAAATTAGGTTGTAATTTGGATATCCTAACATTCTATTAATGGATTATAAAGGATACAAGGATCAAATGTACAAGGAATTCCACAATGAAAAAGATTTTTTGAGAAGGGGGATTTAAAATCAAATAAATGTCTCACTCATTTAAAACACAAGTACCTCAAACCCTCATGTTTTGACCAGAATAAATAGAATTATGGATAAAGTAAGCAAGTAATGTTTCTCTCTATAAGTGAGGTAAATGAAAATAATATGAAAAAAAATGTTTAGAATCCTCATCAGAAATTGATTTCAAATATAAAGACTATGAGTTGTACATGGGATTTAAAAATTAAAGGGCTTTTTTTGAGATTCCCCAAGTATTTGAACTTAAAATATATTAATATTTAGTTTTTATTTAATCTCTGTTTCATGGAATAAATTGTTTCACTCACAGATGTGGGCTTTGAAAATTTAAAATACAATCATTTAAGGTCAAAAGTCTCAAAAACACATAAAAACAGAAAAAGAAAAATACAAAATTATAAAAAAAACCCATTTTTTAAGCAGAAAAAACAAACAATGATTTAAAATCATAAACTAAATCAGTTCCCCCCCCCCCCCACCCCCAATCACAAATGATATAGTTTCATTAATTAATTAAAATTGAATTAACATGTAATCTGATTACAAAATCAATCACAGTTAGCAATAAAGTGTAAAGGATAGGTAAAACCTAACTTATTGATAGAGCAATGTTGAGTTAAGATCCAAATTGTTACTCTCTCCAAACCTATAATAAAAATAAAATAAAAAACAAAACACAATTGTTAAAATAAAAGAAAATATAAATAGAGGGAGGTTATCCCCAATCTGATGGTGGGTTAAGTTTCTTACTCACGAACCAAAAAAATATCCATTCCAGAATGTACTAGTTATTTTTTTCTGGGACTCCGGGGATATAGTATGTCAAATCCACCCCCTTGGCAATGAGATAAAACATTCATAGATGGGTGGGGTAGGATAATAAATGAGTCCTCCAATTTCTTAGTTTCCACTTTCACAACATATTCTTCATTCTATAGTGATTTATCAAGGTATGTTGCATCAATTGATTAATAAAAGGGATTTTTACAGTGTATATCTATTTGAATAAAATTAAATCATGAAAAATCAATATCAAATTCATACCCTTTAATTTGAGTATCACACGTCTTGTTTTCCCCAGAAAAAAACTCATTGGTATCCTCTTCAACTCCCTCTAATAAGTATTCAACAAGTTTTGGGAGTTCTATAAGTTCATCATCAGGTGTGTTATTTTTCTTGATCATCAACCAAGGAAATAAATGTGTTGAACAAGACTAAAAAATTAACATAATTAAAGGTGATACTAAAATTACATTAAACAAAATTAGAAGATAATGAGTTTATGAAAATATAATCTCCCTGATATTGTATGTCTTCAATATATTCCTTAGTGAAAATAACCTCTTGGAGTTGAGTAATATCAGATAGAGCTAGGTAGTAAGTCTCCTCAATTTATTGGATCTCTTTAGAAAATTTAGGGAAGACTAAGGGGGGTATTTCTGGATTTTGGAAACTCAAATAATTATGAAAGATAATAGGATAAATTAGTTATCTATTAGGCCATCGCATAAAATATTAGTTTGTTCATGTCCTCTCTCAAGACATTTAGGAATTATTGGAATTATTTCCCAAAATTATTTGATATCCAAAATAACATCACTTTTCTACCAATCGAAGAAACACTATCCTCCATAGAAAAGGGTAATTCAATAATTGTTTTTTTCATCGATGGGTAATTTTTCCACGAGTTAATTAAATAATCATTTGAAAACATCACGGAAAATATATTTTAAATATTTATAACAAATTTGAAAATAATAAAATGTTGATAATTAGGTTGGGGAACTACCACCCTAGAAACGGCACTAAGTTTGACACATTCATTTCAAGGGGAGTGGAATTTTTTTTTTTTAAATTACCTAAGTGTAGTGTAGTTATTAACACTTGGAAGACTCTCAGAGAGGAGTGCACACAAAATAGTTTACCACTTTTAATTAAAGGTAAAACAGGGTGGTTTTAAAATTGATTGGTTTTGAAAGAAATGAAATAAATGTAATCAATTAAGAAAATAATTAAAAATAAATTTGAAATTCACTTGATTTAAAACTATGATATGAGAAGGGTTATTAGGTCATGGTCGGTTTTCTAATTGAATTGTTATCCTTGTTATATTTAATTAAATCCTCTTTTTAAAAGTTGTTTGAAATGAGATTTTGTGATCATTTACTCTTACTCCTTTGGTTAAATGGTGATAGTGATAGAAGACCTTACCAAGAAATCATTTTAGTCTACACTCATACCATGTGCAAGATATTTTCAATGAATATCCTCAATTGACTTGGAAAATACTTGATCAGATATTGTTTATCCCAAATAAGCAAGAACATCCACTGTCCCATTTACACATACTGACGATCTTCGATTACTTCACCACTAATAACTAGTCTATTCGATTGTATATAAATAAGAAATTAGTGAAGTGGGGTAATGATGATTTATCAAATAAAAAATCAATAACATAATCCAAAATCAAGAATGAAAAAACTTGATCATAAAATTTGTTATATTAAATTGAAAACAATATTACATAATAGATATGGAGAATTTATTCAATAATGTCTAAGAACTTAAGTATTACAAAATAGAAAACCAAACCTTCCCAATAACTTAAAATGTTTACCTTTCAATGGTAAGGGTAATAAAGATGAATGGGGAAGAAGAATAAATTACAAATACATCAAAATAAAAAAATGATAAAGCAAGGAATTTCTTGTCCTTGGTGCCCCAGAAAAAATGGGATGGAATGGAATGATTTGGGAGAGAGGATCTCTCCTCCATTTATAGTCTAGAATTTTCCTTCAAAATTTGACATGTTACATCCCAAATAAATGACTGATTCATGCATTTTATCCTTTATTAATGTAGTTCCTAAATTCCCTAAATGTATCCCATATGAATTTCTGCCTATCGAGACTTGTTTAGTGAGTGTTATGGTCATTTTACTCTGAGAATTTATTCTACCCAGGCAGACTCTCCACAATTCACATATATGGATTATCATGCATTAATTACCATGTAAATGGTAGATTAATGTGTGAGAGCCTTCATAAAAGTTGTTCCAAAATATAATTTTTGTCCACCCACAAACTTTCAGAGTATTTGGAACCACATATCATGAGATATGGGTCTAATACAAAAAATATCCAGATCTATAAATAGTTTTCAATACCCAACTTGTGAGCTTGTTTTGAGGTTCAATATGGTAGATACATCCTTTGTTCCATAAGGATGAAATGAACCCTTAGATTTTTAAAATCCTAAAACGAAATAATTTAATGGTTTGGATTAATAGAGAAACAATTATGGCCGAAATATCCAAATAATTTAAAATTGTTAAAAATCCAAAATAATCCATTTTGATGATTAATCTCAAAATGCCATTAAAATCATAAAAATGTGGGAAATTATTTTAAAATAACACATTTTTTGGGATTTAAAATTTTCAAATTAAATAAGAATTGTTGAAAAATATTTTCTTTATTAGTATTTCTCATGAGACAAACTAGATCGGGTTTTAGTCGAGGCCTTACCCATTAGGTTGATTTATTAGACGTAGCTTGAATGGTATCTTTACGACTTCCCACGTTATATATTCCCTTATTATGAGATTTTTAATTGATAATATATTTGTTAATTAAACTATTCTAAAATAAATAGTTATGTTTTTTTTCTCATGTAAGTATTTATATGGCATTATTTTATTAGATTTTATTCCTTTCATATTATGATTTAGTTTATGTTTTAATGGAATGTGTTTTTAATTATTAATTTTTTCTTATTGATTATGTTTACATATAGTAGCTCCATTTATATTTCTTACCCATATTTATCATCTAATCTCACCATTTTATGAATTTTTATTTTTCCCCAGGATGCTAAGATCTGTATTATGATTGACAAGCAGGGATTATCTAGGACAATAGTAATATTTTAAAAGAAGTTTCTATATTTTATTTATTTTCAAGTTGTAATGTAAAAATTATGTTTTTATATGGTTTTCCAAATGTAATTAATTATTTGGTACTTTGGTATGTGATATTTAGTTCATAGTAAAAATATAATAAAGTAAGGAAATGGCTTCAGACTATAGAAGTTGGGTTCTTTACAGTTGGTATCAGAGAAATTTAATAAAAACTTTGGAAACTAGATTTAGGAAAATATAGATTAGGAAAATATAATACTATAATTGACTTTGTGAATATTTCCAAAGTAAAAATTCTTTGATTTACAGATTAGCTATGCTTAAATTTTCAATTTACATTATGTGTTTTTCTAGTTATAGATAATAATCAATGTTTTCTAATGTTATGATCTAATCTAGAATATGTCATTATTTAGAAATTTCAACAAGTGGGAGGAATGAAAACTATATCATCACATGTATCACATGTATGGATTTCCCTCCTATGAAAGATAATGATGTTGGAGTTGGATCTGTAATAAGATCTAAAAAACTTATAACTACATTAGGAAAACTGGCTTAGGTTATGAGAAATAACATCACTAGCATGGAGAAGCCCAATCCACAGTGTGGTTTAACGATGTAAGATGAATTCAAGCAATAACAACCACCATTATTCAATGGGACTACAAATACATTTGAATCTGAGTAATGGATATGTTCCTTTGATAATATATTTCTTCCTTTGAAAAGTAATGAAAGGGAGAAGGTTATGATGGAAATTTATCATCTCTTGGGAGATACAGATCAATAGTAGTAATTAATTAAAAACAAAAATGGGGAGGAAGAAGCTTTAAATATGTAATATAATAATTTTAATGAAATTTTCACCAAAAAATATTTCCACCATGAATAGTGAGTAGATATGGAGAGGCAATTCTTAAGTTTGAGACCGAAATAGGATAAAAAAATTTCCAAGTATGAAGACAGATTTAAAATGTTAGGAAGACATATTGTAGACTATAAAAATAATCCAAGTAGAAATATTAAACATTTCATTAATGATCTTAAAAAAATTCAATAAAGGTAACTATTCCCCCAAACATTATCATCTTAAGAGGATATAGTATCATGTTTCTCCATAACGAAGAAAGCATTTTACAAGGTATAAGGCTTCAAAGTGAGGATATATAAGAAGAGGTATGCTAAGTACTCTGGAAAATGAAATAAGGAAAAAGATATTAAGTGAAGGATATAACATCCAACATACAACAAATGTGGAAAGAAACATCATGGAACATACATATAGGGATATAAAGTTTATTTTAAGGGTGGAGAAAAAGATCTCTTGGACCGTGATTGAAAGGGAAAGAAATAAGTCAGTAATATGAAATGATTCATATATAAGGAGATAGAACACTATGAACATGAATATCCTAGATTTATAATGAAATTTCCCTAGAAAAGTAAAAGGAAACAAATCCATGCTTATGCAGTCAAGATAGCGGAGTTTGAAGTTCCTAATGATGTGGTGGAAGGTACTTTAATATTCTCCTCAAATTTTTCTAAAGCTTTATTTGATTTTGGATTATCACATTTTTTTATATCTTTATTTTTTTCTTTAATAATTAGATATTTATAATTAAAATTAATCAGGGAGTTTTCTGTCAAAACTCATTGTGAAAACCTTATTGTGAAAAAGATTTTTCGAGTAGTTCCTATTATGACACACAAACATGTATTAATTTTTTATTTTATTATCATATCTATGTTTGGTTTTAATATAATCCTTAGTATGTACTTTCTTTCAAAATATAGTGAAAAAATATATTGCAAAGAGAAGGAAATTTTGATTTGTGATGAAGATGTCGAAGTTCTTATCTTTAAAGGGGAGAAATCATCGTCTGATTTATATCTGGATCCACCTTTAGTAGATCTTATAAATGGTATTTCAAAAGAATAAGAGTAGATAAAACCTAATGATGAAAATTTTGATCTTTTAATTAAGTATTTACAGATTTTACAACAATAAATTTATATATTTCTATAGGATTTACCTGCACATCCTCTAGAGTGGGAAATTGATTTTTCTATTTATTTAATCCCCAATGCAAGACATATATCAAATACACCCTCTAGAATGGACATAGTTTATTTAACAGAGTTAAAGAAAAATCTAGATCAATTGAGTGATAATGGATTTATACTCCCTATTGTTTCACATTGGGAGATCCGCTTCTTTTGGTTAAGAATAAAGATGGATCTATGAGGTTGTTTGTTAACTATTAAGAGATCAATGCTATTATAAAAAATAAAAAATATCTACTACCTCTCATTGATGACTTTTTTGATGAAATTCAAGGATCTCAATATTTTTCAATGATTAATATTCATTATAGATATGATCAATTGTGTGTAAAGACGGAAGGTATTCCAAAGATAATGTTTTGAACAAGGTATAGACATTATGAGTTTGCAGTAACGTTATTTGTACTCACTCATCCATCCTATATTTTTATGGACCAAATGATATGATTATTCAAGGAATATCTTGATAATTTTATTGTGGTATTTATTGAAGATATCTTGGTCTTCTCAAAAATCTACAAGGACCATGAGAACCACTTGTGGATTGTTCTGAAGACTCTTATAAGACAAAATTTATATGGGATGTATGGTAAGTTTGAATTTTAGATTCAAACAAATTCCCTCTTTAGACATATTATCTCTATGTATGGAATATCATTTGAACCTATGAAGATTAATTCACTCAAATAATAGCTTACACTAATGAACATAACTAAGGTATGTGGTTTCATTGGTTTAGTAAGTTAATATTAGTGTTTCGTTCAGAATATTTTCCAATTAGATAGCTCATTAACCAAGATTACTTGTAAAGGGGTTAAGTTTATTTTTATAAAGGAATATGGAGAATTATTTAAATAATTGTGTAGAAGATTAGTGAATTATCCAATCATGACTCTACCATTTAGAAATGGTGGATTTGTGATTTATAGTGATGCATCAAAGAAAGAACTTTTATGTTTCCTCATATAGATTCATAGAGTAATTTATTATGCATAATTGTAGTTAAAAACTCATGAACAAAACAATCTAAATCATGATATTGATTAAGTTTCTATAATTTTTTATCTAAAGATATGGAGACATTATTTATATAGTGAAAGATGTTAGATATATATTTATCACAAGAGTTTGAAATCTATATTCTCATAGAAATAAATCAACATGGGGAAAAGGTGGTGGATTTAGCTACTCAAGGATTATGATTGTTCAATACACTAAGACCAAAGGAAGTAAAAGAATATAGTAGATTAATTAATCATCAAGGATCATGGAGTTATGAACAAAATAAGGATTAACTAAGATATTATGTACATAGATCTAGTAAAAATAGATATGGGAATTATCAACTAAGGTGATACATCACTAATTTTACAAATAGTTTCCAAACCATCTCTATTAGAAAGGATAGAAAGTTCCCAGTCTGATGAAGTGAATTTTTTAAAGAAAATTAAAGTTTAGAATATTGACAATTTGGTAAACTTCATATATGATGATGGAATATTGAAATTTCATAAGAGGTTTCATGTTCAATATATACCCATGATAAAAAGTAAATTATTTGATGATGTGCATAGAAAAAATTTCTATATACACCCTGGAAGAAGTAATATGTATAGATATTTTAAGGAACATTTTCTCTGGATAATATGATGAAGAAAATTATTGATTATATTCAAGGGGTTTAGTTTTCTGAAAGGGGGAGGATGAAAGACAACATGCTAGAAGAGTCAATCCACCTCTTCCTCTTCCCAAATTGAAATGGGATGACATTACTTTGGATTTTGTCACTATATTACCAAATAATTAAAGAAAAAATGGTGTAATATGGGTAATTGTTGAGGGACTTACCGAATATGCACATTTCCTCTCTAAAAGGGGGGATTCTCCACTGGAGTTCCTTGAATGACTTAATATTATGAAGTTATAAGAATTCTTGGAGCACCTATATCAATTTTTTCAGATCATGATTAATTATTTACATAGAAATTATCTAAATGTATTGATAAATCTTTCAATACTGGACTTAATTTTAGTATTTCTTATCACCGTCAAACCGATTGATAGTCTGACAGCATGATCCAAACATTATGATACATGCTTAGATCATACTTACTTGACATTCAAGGTATTTGGGATCAGTGTTTACCTTTGGAATATTTTTACTACAATAATATATTTCATTCAAGTATTAAAATTTCACTATATGAAGCATTATATTGCAAGATATGTCATACACCAGCTCGTTCGAATAAATTTGGTGAAAATAAGATTGGGGTCCCAAAACATATAGAGCAAATAGAAGCAAAGTTAAATACTATTAAAACCCATATCAAAGTACCGCAAAGTAGGAAAAATATTTCTGATGAAATATAGAGGAAATATTTATAGTTTCATGTGAGAGATCATGTCTTCTTGAAGATATCTCCATGGAAAGGTGTTATAAGATTTGGAAAAAATGGAAACTAAGCGCTAGGTACATCAGAACTTTTGAAGTAATAGAATAATTCGAGTGATGGATTATAATTTAGAAATGGAACCAATACTTTCTAAAGTACACAGTGTATTCCACATATGTTTATTAAAGAAATACATCCCAAATCCAACACATGTTTACACTTTTGAAGGAATATTATTAGAAAATAATTTTTCTTATAGATAAGAGCCTATCCAGATTATGGAATCTAAAGAATAGGTGTGGAGGAATCAGATGAATTAGATGGTAAATTTACTTTGGAAAAATAATAAAATTTATGTGGCAATAGGGAAACTAGAGAAAATTATAATGAATAACTACCCGAATCTTTTTATGATGCAACATTTTAGAAATTTTGGGGAAGAAATTTTTGATGGAGATGAGAATGTAACAAACCAAAAAATTATCAATTGAATTTCACTTCTTATAATTATTTTATATAGTTCAAATCACATTAAATAACATAGATAACACAATAAAAACCTTATAAATGAATAGTGAATAAAATAAGATGTATTTCTATAAATTAAGGAACTAATGCCAATGGAATTGTCACATGACTATTGGAATAGTGATATGATCATTAGGAATAGTAATCTACACAATAGAATAGTAACCTCACCTATGAAAGTTTAAATAAAATTTTGTTATCTTATAAATGAAAATATGATATATTAATATCACTGAATAAGTAAATAAATGTTTTAAAAATGATAAATTAGGTGTTGGTATTTTTGTAAAGAATAAGTGTTTATTTATAATTTATAATTAATATAATGTTTTAAAATAAAAATTAATTTCACAAGATATATTTCTAAATTAACATTTTGTTGACTTATGAATATAAGATAATTTTATGAGGCCATAATTAATTTTTCAAAGTTACATAAAATGAGTTATAATTTTAAAATCTGTAATTTTAGAATAAATGATTATTTTAATTAAAAATTAAATTTCTCATATGAATAAAACTATTTTCATAAAATTTATTCTATTTTAATATTATACATGTTGAAAAATGGTTGGGGTTAATTTTTGGGATTTTTCTAAAATAGTTGAATTTTTAGTGAATTGTGAAATATGATATTTAGCATTATAGGTAAATAAATGAATTATTGAGTCATGTATGATGTATGGATGAGGTAAGCATAATTATTTTAAAAACGCATGACATGTTTACTCTATTTATTCAAAATAATCAACACAACTAATAGTCCTGAGCCAAAATAATAAACTAATGAATTAAATAATCCAAAAACACCCCTCTTCTCCACTATAAATACCACCCCACCTACTTAAACCTTCTAAGCCATTAAAATTTCTAATATTATATCCAATTTCTCCCCCAAAAATATTCCTCACAATTAGGTCTTTCTATTTTCACAAAATACCATTTTCAAATCCCTTAAGTAAGTTCTCATGGAGACTACATTCAAGAGGTAAAACCTTCCCTCTCTCTATTTCAATTTCTTTTCTTTTATTATCCTTTCCTAAAATCCCTTTTAAAAAGTGACATGATTACTCTTTTATCATATATATACTAAAATTATATTATTTTAATGGTTTATCAACCATCAATTTTATTCTCTTCACCTTTTTTTTCTAAAAATGTATACATCATTCCTGAGGTGTGGATTCACTATCTTCATGGAAGATGATTTTTCATTTTCTAATATTTCCTTCAAGTATGGTTATAAAATAATTTTTATGGTTAATATATATTATATTATGTGTACTACAACTTATTTAGTGTTATGGAACTAGCATATATACAAAATATTAATTAATAAAACAAAACTTCTGTGTGATGACAAAAAATCCAAAATAATCTAAACAGACATCACTAATATTTTATCAAATTAATCATCCTAATAAAAGGATAAATGATATACATAACCTTTTAATCTTATTAAATTTAATAATAAAAAATAATTTCAATTACATAAACCTATTCCCATTTTACATGAACTTTCATACATAAATACAAGTGAACCAATCATGAAAACCAATGAAAAGAACACCCCAAAACGAAGAAATTCCATATTATAAATCATAAAAAGGATCATATATGAACTTATTAAAATTATCATAAATATAATAAATTCTAAATAGGTTATGAATTAAATTATTAATAAATCTAATTTCATTAACCAAGACTTTAATTGAAATTGGAGAAAACTTTCATACATAACGTAAGGGATTCTCCCTGAACCTCCCTTTTTCCCTTCAAGTAATGATTTCTCTCTCTTAACCCCAATTTAAATATTAATTATACTTATGGACTCCTTATAAGGTCATTTATTATGTTCTAAACACACTAAATCATCTCAATTCTTCTTAATTTTATTGGGAAATACATGTTTTATAAGGTCACCCTTTTAAGTCATCTTGATAAGCAAGCCTGATTAAAGGGAATATCCCAATTTATTTCCTATTTTAAAGTACACTCCATAATATATTTCAATCCCCAAATATTTTTCTAAAGTAACTCTTTTTATCATGAAAAACCTACATTATTTCATTTCTGGTTTTATGAAAATAATTATTCTTTTGTCCCCTTTAAAGACTCTTATATTTTTCCATTAAACCGTACCAAAGTGGCTCATTTTTATTTCTTCTGAAACATGCTTTTCACATGTTTTCAGTTTACTTGGACAAAATTTATCATGAATTTTGATGAATTGTTGTATTAATATTCTTTTATAATTTTGTTTTCCTTCACTTTTCTTTTCCGGAATATACATGTTTACAATATCATTTTATGAAAAGTACAAATGTTTTTTCAGAAGAACAATTATTTTAAAAAAAATGGTATTTCTATCAATAATTTCTCTATTAAATATTATTCTTAATTGATATTTGTCTCTTATGTTACCATATATCGTATTTTATTGGATGTTTTATGTTTATTTTGACTTGGGATGTACTATTTTGATACAATTTTCCATTTTAATCTTGATATTTTATGATTATGTTTACTGATTAGAAAAATTATTTACATTTCATATTCTATTTTCAATATTAATGCATATTTTAATTATGTTTTACACATTTCATATGGGGGATTAATTGGACTTAGTAAGTTTCATTTTGTTCCCACAATAGCCCCTCGATGCAATGGTAGGTCCCATGAGACAAACTAGACCGGGTTTGGGCAAAGGACTTAACCATTATGGAGAATTCTTGGTCGAGGCCTTGATGGTATTTTTATGATTATCTATATTATGTAGTCCCTCATTATGAGATTAGTTATTGATAATCCATGTGTTTGTTCTACTATTATAAAATTCATGGTGAATTTTCATTCTCATGTGATTATTTATATGGAATTATTGGGCTAGCTTTTATTCGAGGAATATTATGATAAAGTTTATGTTTTAATGGAATGTGTTTTTAGTTATTTACCTTGACTTATTGTTTATGTTTATTTTCGATAGATTATATTGTATTTATTACCCTTATAGAATCTGAGATAACCCTTTTCTAATGTTTTATGTTTTCCCAGGATGCTAAGATGTATATTATGATTCAAATATAGGGATAATTTAGGATAAAAATAATATTTCAAAAACAGTTTCTATATTGTATTTCTTTTCAAGTTGAAATATTAATATTTTATTTGTATCTATTTTTCCGAAGCTACTAAACTATTCATACCTTTTTAATGTGATCACTTGTCCATAGTAACAATGTAATAAAGTAAGGAATCGGCACCAGGATTCTAGATTCAGGGTCTTTACCGTTTGTATCAAATAATTTATAATAGAAACTTTGGAAACTAGATTTAGAGAAACATAGATTAGGAAAATATAACCCTATAATTAACATTGGTAATATTACCAAATTAACCAAGCCTATGATTTAGTGATTAGTTATACCTAAATATTCAATTCACATTAATTTTTTAACTAGTTTTTGATTATAATTTATATTTCATAATGTTATCATTTAATCTAGTGTATTCCATTTTTTATAAAGAAAACCTAGTAGAAGTCATGGAAACTGTATCAACACACCCATTTTATATAAATATTTTCCTCTTATGAAAGATAATTATGATGGAGCTAGAGTTTCAACTTGAATTGAAAAGCTTATAACTATACAGGGACTACTGACTCAGGTTATGGTCAATAACATTAATTTCATAGAGCAGCCCGATCCACAATGAAGTGTAACAATTTTAGAATTTTTCATGCGAAAACAACCTCCATCATTCAATGGTACTAAAAACCAATGTTTGGACAAGAAATTGATATATTCCTTTGAGAATATATTCCTCTATTTAGGAAGTAACAAAAGGGATAAGTTTACCATGTTAGTTTATCATCCCTCAAGATATGAATATCAATGGTGGTCATTAATTCAAAACACACAGGATAAGGAAGAAATTGAAAATATATAATATAATTATTTTAAAGAAATTTTTTAAGAAATATATTTTCCTCATAAACTATGAGCAGATATATAGATGAAATTAATGATTTGGAGACAAAAAGAGAATTAAAACTCTACCAACTATAAATCCAAATTTACAAGGTTATAAATAAATATCAAAAACTACATACATAATCCAAGAAGAAATATTGACAATTTATTTAATGGTCTTAAACCAATTATATAAAGATAAGTAGTATCTAAAACATTCTAATCATATGAGGATATAGTATCATCTTCTATCAAGATAGAAAAAGAATATTTCAAAACATATGGATTTAAAGGGAAGAAAGATAATAAGAGGGATGTGGAGTACTCTAGAAAAGGAAATAACAAAAAGGTAATAAGGGAATAATATAATTTCTAACTTACAATAAATTTTAATGAACCTTTATAGAACATGTCATTTGGGAATGAGATTTTGTGACAAGTGTGAAGAAAAAGGCCATTGGGAATGTGATTTTTAGGGTAATGAAGAAGAAATAAATGTGCAATGTGTCTTCTCTAAGGATATGGGACACTATGCGCATGAATATATTATGCATCAAGGGAAATTTCCCTTGAAAAGAATAATTGAAAAAAGGAAATTCTTTCAAATTCACAAAAGCCGAGGTTGAAGTTCCTAATATTTTTGAAGAAGGTTATTTAATCATCTCCTCAAATTTAAATAAAGTTTTATTTTATTATGTATCATCACTTTCACTATACCTTTTTTGTTGTCTTTAAAAATTAGATATTTCAAATTCACCTTAACAAGTGAGTTTTTAGTCAAAATGTTTATTTGAAACCTTATAGTCAATTGATGCACTGGTAGGACTCATGAGAAAAATTAGATCCGGTATTGGCCACGACCATACCCATTATGTAAAGTTCTTGTTTGGGGCCTTGATGGTATGTTTATGATTTACCGCATTATGTATTCCCTCATTATGAGATTATTAATTGATAATCCATGTTGTTATTTGACTAGTATAAAATCTATGGTTAATTTTCATTATCATGTGATTATTTATATGTAATTATTTGATCATATTTTATTCCATACATATTATGACTAATTATATGTTTTAATGGAATTTTTTTTATTTATTCACATTACATTATTGTTTATTTTTACGTATGATTGCTTCTTCTATATTTATTACCCTCACTAAGCATCTAAGATCACCCCTTTATTATGTTTTATATTTCCCCAGGATTTCAAGATGTATATTATGATTGAAATGCATGGATAATGTATGAGGATAGTGATGTTTTAAAAGGTGTTTCTATGTTTTATTACTTTTTAAGTTGTAATGTAAAACTAATGCTTGTAACTGGTTTTCCAAAGCTACTAAATTATTTGATCCTTTGGGGTGTGATCTCTTGTTCATAGTAAAGATTTAATAAAGTAATTAATCTACTCTGGGATAATAGAGTTAGGGTCAAGTCCCAATATTCATATAAAAAAATTCATACATACATGTTCCATAAGATCAAAACAAAATTCTTCATCTCAAAACTCAATAAAAGAGATTAATTTCATTAAAGTATAGCCTGTGAATAAATGAACATGTTTCATCAACACATTTTCATCTTAAACATAAAACCATAAAAATAAAATAATAATTTTGGTATACTTGGATCATATACACAATAAAATTATGTATCATCAATTTACTTTATCTTTGATAAAAATTATTCTAGAAGATCACTTGGAATAATTCTTGAGGTAAATAACATTTTCATTTTAAAATCACTTCTCTTTTTAAAAAGTTGTGAACTTATAAATAAAAAAATTCTTTGAAAATAAACATTTAATTTTTAAATAATATTAAAATAATTAATGTTTCATGATATCTATAAAATAATCTCATCTCATATAAGTTAAAATAATTCTTTCTATATTTTTGTTAGAAAAAACACAGAGTGCCTTTTTTGGAAAATGAAAAAAATATTCCTTTCAAACAGTTTTCAAAAAAGTAAAATATAGGAAAAAATAATGTTAAAAAAATTAAAAAAAAAATTAAGACAACATGGCTATAAAAGAGATATATTACCCAAAGAATACATAAACATAAACAATTCAGAATATTGGTAACAATGTGAAATAGAACCCTTACCTCAAGTATCACCTTTCCTTGTTCACGTTCAAAAATCCATAATAAAAATTATAGAGTTATTATAAATTTATTACATAACCATATATATCATAACAATTATCATTTATTTGTAAAATATAATCACTCGTTTATTAATAATTTTTTATTAAAATCACTTTTTTCGGTGATAACTACTTTATCTTCCAAGAATGTTATAATTCAGCAATCCCAATCATTATACATTGATCATGGTCCCATAATTTCAAAAAAAATCATGTTATATACATTATATATATATTATATATATATATATACTAAAAATCCTTCATAAAAATTAGATATATAAAAATTAATTACATTGTTCATGGAGACGGTTGGTCATACGTACTCATTAACGTAGTTTTTTATTTTCTAATGGATGGAATAAAAGAAAGTTAATTGATAATTCAAATTTATAAAATAATTAATATATCATATATGTCATATATATCATATATATTATTAAAATTCGTCCTTATTACCTTACATTTGAAATATAAATGAAAAAAATATTCACATCGCATTTTGGATATGGTAGTCCATACATACACACAAGCATCATTATCATTTCCGAAAAGATTCGATGATAAGAAGGATGAAATTATATTATCATTAAAAACTATAAATAAGACATAAATATAATATATATAAACATTAAAACCATCTTAACACCAATCCATAAAATATGGTGATGAAAAATGAATTGTATCCTTTCATGGAGATGGTAATCAATACGTACGTACGAGCGATACTTTCCCCTCTTAATTGATGGAAATAGTATGTATAATGTTATTTTCATATTCATAAAAAAATTTCAGAATATTTATGATACATTATTTATTATATTATGATTTATATAATATATTTAGAGGAGTTAAATAAGAGTAGAGAAACAAAGTGATCGGTTAGAGCGGTTACCTATTCTTCGTAATGATTCTAATGGATCTCCTCTAAACGGATCTAGGATTTGTCTTTTGGGATGACCTGTACCACTAGAATGTGGATTGGTAAGTGTATAAGATAATTCGGTAGATTATGGTAGAAAAATTGGGATAAAATTTGTGAAATTAAGTGAAGGAGGAGGTTTCCTTTTATAATTGAGGTGAGGGGCACTTTTGGAATTTCTCATAACATCAATTTATAATAATTTCAATATCAATCCAAATACCCTAAAATGGAAATGGATTCAAAGATAAGTTGGGATATGGTTATAATAGGATCAACAAAGATATTTTAGAAAAGTTTTTTTTGTAATTTTAAACCTTATCATTTTAATTAACCCATAGATAATCTATTTTAGTTTAAACTATGGTAAAAAATTCACTATTAAACGGTTGTAAGTTTTACTTATATGGTGTAAATTGGCCCATAAATGGAAAATTTATTATATTTTAGAAAATAAATTATCCCATTTATTCTTATTTAATTTATTTATTATTTTAGAATAAATTAATAGAATATTATTTTTCTAAAATATCATTAGTGTTAATTCTATCACTATTTATTACTTTAATTTTAATAAAATCAATAAAAGAAATATAATTAATAATAACTATTTTATTATATCGTAAAAATATAATTCTAATAAATATAATTTTATAATAATCTTAAATATATCAAATCATATTACTTTTAAAAAAATTAATATCATTTATTTGATTATTCCATTAAATAAATAATGTTTCCATCGGTATTGTACAAGCATTTAAGGTAATTATTTCTTCACTAAAATTTAGAAATAAATTCACATGATTAATATAAATCATTTATATTTTAAAATAGTATTTATAGTTGAACATATCCTTCTGATACAACCATATTTAAAATATTCCACTTATCAAAAACAAGAGTGTGAGAAGTTTGATTGTTCATTAAATAAAATATTATAAAGGACATAATAGTATACAAGTAGCTCAAAAATGTCAAAAAATTAACAATTTAGTGATTATGGTAGAGATATATTAATCCAATAAGATTTAGTTAAGTTTTTTGGTTACTTAATAGTTATTATCATTTTATTTTTAAGCTTTAATTACCTGATTTACCCATTACTATGGTAACAAAAATTACTAAGTTTACTATTATTATTTTCCTAAAGTAAAGGAGCCCCATTTAATAAATCTGTGCCATAAAATTAAAAATATTGAATCCATTTTTAAAATTTTAATCATATAATTTGAAATTTTTAATTTAAAATTAAAGAAGAAAAACAGAATAAAAAACAGTTTTTCATAGAATTCAGTTTTAAATATATAATGTTTTTATACAAAATTAAAGTATAAAATTCATTCCATAAAACACAATTTAATTATTTTATATATAATCGAACTAAGAAAAGTTTAATATTAACCAAAATATAATTTTAACTTTTAAATACTTTAAACCAAAAAATAGAGTTTTCATTAAAAATCATTATTTTTCACTATTTATTAAAAAATATTTTTTTAGAAAATTATAAAACCAATATTATTAATATAATTTCATAATGATGAATTATTAAATTATAATAATTTTTTTAAATAAAATTTTGAAAACTTTCTAAAATTAAATACAATATTTACTCATAAAAACCCATTTTAAGGAAAAACGTATTTTTGAATAATAAAATTGAATTTGATAAAAAAAATGATATAATAATTTTCTAAGAATATTTCAATACAATTATATTTATTTTGAACTTTATACATATTTATTAAATTATTTTATCATATTCATTCCCTCTAATACAACATCTGGCCAATAATAGACACGTAATAATTTAATACTACTGTGAGGTTCATTTAAAATCATTGTTACATGCAACAGAAACTATCAGATAAATAAAATTATTTAAATAGAAATATTTCATAAAAATCTCATAGTGTTACATTATCCCCCACCCCCTTATTTTCCTTACAATCTGTGCTCAAAAGTCAAAAGTTTTTATCATAAAATTATTTTATAGAAACCAATATCATAACAGAGGTTAATAAAAAATAGAATTTAAATGACAGAAAGGGAAGTATGAAGGTTTTTTATAATAACATATAACTAGGATTCCAGATATGAGAACAAGAATTAGAAGTGAAAATAGAGAAATAAAAGAAATACCTAAATCCTAAGGAAAGGTATATTGTGATAGAGATCATGGTCAGGGTATCTTAAACATAATAAAACTGTAAATCTGTGATAGGATAGATGACCATTGTTATCTCGGAAATAAAAATAAACAGAAAAGATTTTTATTTCATGGTCATTTTCCTAAATTTAATATATTATTTTAAAATAAATATAAAAAACTCAAGAAAATAAACTTACTTGATTTCTTCGTATGTTATAAGAGTTATCCCATCCTTTTGTTATGCTACAATCTATTTTTTCTTGATCTCTTACACTATGAAATGGATATCTAACATTTTTTCTTATTCTTAAAGCACTTTTAATCAAATCATAAGTCTCATAATTCATTCCATTCACCTATAAATATTTACCAAAATAAAATTGTTAGTATTGGATATGATAATTCATACTTTATACTAATTAATCTTTAAGACACCTATAAAATATTCCCAACCATATTAAACACCCAAAATAAATTTGATCTCATATCCTTCATTGATCATCATAAAAATAATCATAATTAATCATAAATCATAATACCAAAATGTATATACCTTGATATTATATTATCTAATTTTTACTAATCATTTCCCAAAAGTTCGTAATAATATATGTTTTTAAAATATAATTAACTCATTATTATTTAAATAAGGTCATATAATATCCAAATATATATCTATTGGATGTTTGGGTTCCACCTTTCACTCATAGATAATCATAGGTTGATTAAGAATAAAATAAGATCTATTTATTCAAAAAATAAATATGGAATCTATCTAGGTAGAGCTAATAAATTCTCAAAATCACTCCAAACTGCACTGAAAGATAATATTTTCTTTGGGCTTATTCAAAAAAATGTCATCAGGGAATACCCTATTATAGAGTTGAGGATAAGTGTGTTGTAACTATCATGATTCTCTTTAAATATTATAAATGCATAATATTTACATTTTCCTTTGACTTCAGAATATTTTTTGGTTAAATATCTTTAATACCCTTGGATTAAGGCATTGATTCACATGGTTCCCTAAATATTTACATTTATAACACTAAACTATAAGTGCGGAATTTTTTTGATCTCTCTCTCTCAATTAATTTTATTGTCTAGATTCTTTAAATCACTCTGATAATATTTTGCTCGATGGATAGGCTTCCCACACTTGAAATATTTTCCTGTTCCATTCAAACATTCACTAGAGTGCTTCTTCCCAAAATCTTAGTAATTAGAAGAATGAAACTTTTTCTTCCCTCTATGTGGAAAACCAGTAAAGTTTCCATGGATCTTGATCTTCAATTTATTATCCCTAGAACCTTGAGATCTTTCATTTATCATTTCCTCTTTCAATTCACGTCAAATTATTTCTTCATATTTACAAAAATATTTTATATCTAATTACTTTCTAATAACAGGTTTCAATCCACTAAGGAATGTTCCAATTTTGTTTCTTGGTTATTGACTAAACCTAAAGCTTAACTTGAAAGTTTGTTAAAATTTTCCTCAAAGTTATTTATGGATTCATCATCCTTATGATTAAGCTCAAGAAATTCCTCATATATTTTTTTAGGTATAATAGGAGTTAATTACTTACTAATAAATATTCTCTTAAATTCATCCCATCCCATGTAAGTAATTTCCTCCTATTTCCTACTATTTCCTCATATTTTGTGTAAGATTACACTAATGGTATTCTACTCCAATAAAATGGTAAACCACTAAGACAACTTTTCCATGGTCTAATCATTGAGTAATAGAAAATAACTTCTCCATAACAGTGATGCATTACTAAAAAACAATAGGATTAGAATACCCATAGAAGGATGGTGTCCATTGTTTCATAAAATATTTAATAACACGTTTGTCCCTCCATGGTGCATTTATAAGTTCAACAAGATTCTTGTTTCCACTAATATCTTGAAAGAGTTGAGTGATCAAATTAATAAGATATTTCATCTCTACTCTTAATCTATTTGATTGATCAGGAGGACGGTCATTGAATTGGTTATAAGATTCATTTTTTAAATGATTCCTTTAGGTTTTTTCATTGACTAAAACAAAAATCATACTGTGAGAAATCATAAATAAACACCATTCATTAGATGTATAAATCAGGGCACATTATTTTCAATTAATGACACAATTTGATTAACATGGTTCATCTATGATCAACACATTTATGATTTTATCTTATTCTTATACCTTTTCCAATAGTTCTCACTAATGTTTAACTATTCAATTTTACAAAGGATAACTAAAACCTTCTCTCATACCAACTACAACAACCCAAGTTTTAATACATCAATATTACATCTATATTAATGATCATTCATTTAATAAAATTTTATCGATGACAGAATTATATAGGTCAATTTCATTTGGAAAAATTGACACATAAACAACTTGTTCATAAATGATCTATATCATCTCCCACTGAGTTGTTCGTAACTGTCGCCCTTCTTAGAAAAATAATTTATAAATACTTTAATCACAACTTAGGTAAATGAAACATAATAAAGGGTGACATAAAATTCTAAGTAAGGGTAAACAAGAGAGATATAAATAATCATATAAGAATCACATGAGCATAATTTTGTGATGATATGAACTTAACATTTGAATATCTACGCCCTCCATATCATAGATTCATTATATTGAGTCACGGAATAAATATTGGTAGTTAATAAGAAATAAATAAAAAATAATCAAATAACATAATCAATTATGGAATAATATTAATATAAGACATGAAATTATGCAACACACAAAAACTTGTAACTTAGTGAACATGTATGAATATAAATATGTTCACTCATTAAGTTAAGTATATGAAATTAGTCCCTAACATAAATACATGGACATGATATTAGGTCCATGAATAACATTTTTTAAATAAATTCTAGGTCTAAACATAAACATATAGAAATTAAATCAAAACCCTAGCATAAATTTATAGACATGAAAACTAGGCTAACGCATAAAATTGTGACCATGAAATTAGGTTCAGTTATAAAATATTTACCCCATGAGTTTTCCATATTTACCCAAATCAGTAGAAAGAGATATAGTTCCCACTAATCATATAAATAAACTTATACATATTTGTTCCCAATGATCACAAAAAAATCATCATCTCAGAAATTAGGAAAATAAAAAAAAATCATCAATGTTTAACTTGTAAAGAAGGGAATGGGTTTCATCAACATCTTTTAATCATAAAAACCATCTAGAAAAATAAAAATGATGGAATCCTTATATAATATCCCCAATAAAACATAAGTATCATCAATTTATGTCATCATTGATAAAAATAATTTTGAAAGATTTATTAGGATTATTATTGAGGTAAATAACCATTCCTTTATTAAATAAATTATCTTTTTAAAAAGTCACACACTAATATATTAAAACATTTTCTTTGAAAATAAATTTTTATATTTTTAAATAAGATTAAAATAAGTAAGGTGTCAAGATATAAGGAAATACCACACATTTCTTATAAGTAAGGAATAATTTCTTTTATATTTTTTTAAGAAAATTCATGAAGTACCTCATTTGGAAAATAAAGAAAATATTCCTTTCAAACGATTTTGTAAAAAGTAAATGATAGGTAAAACTAAAGTCAAAAAAATCATAGTATAATGGTAAAAATATTTTCAAAAAATTAGAAAACTTGTATATAAATGATAAATATTACCCAACAAAGTATTAAACAAAATAATCATGGATATTAGTGAGATTTTAAAATAAAACCCTTACCTCAAGTCTCACCTGTCCTCATTCATGTTCAAACCACATAAATAATAAATAAGGAATTATTATACATTTATTGCATAATTATAAATTTATAATTCCAAGTATGGTTTATTTATAACATCTTTTCACTCTTATATTAATAGTTTTTTATTAAAATTAATGTTCTACGTGATAACTGATTTGTTTTACAAGCATTTTTTGGTTAAGAAATCCCAATCCATATATTTTTTTATCATGGTCCTACAATGTACATAACATAAAACAAGGTATAAAAAATATATATATTAAATATAAAAATATTTATAATCCTTCTTCAAAAATTTGGATAGATATATGAATTATACCATTTATGGAGACGGTAGGTCATATATATGCATGAACATTATTTTTATTCTTTGATAGGTGGAATGAAAAAATGGAAATTATAATTCACCTTTAAAGAATCATTATTGTATCATATATATATCATAAAAGATCAAAAAATTATTCCTTATTATCATCTATTTGAAATGTAATTTAAAAATGAATCACATCACATCATGGAGATGGTAGTCCATATGTACATATGAGTGACATTGTCTTTTACAAAAATATTAGATTATCAGAAGGTTGAAATTATATTATCATTATAGAAGTATAATAATGAAATAAATATAATATATAAACATTATAATCATCATAATACCCATCTATAAAATATGGTGATGAAAAATGAATTGTATCGCAATGTGAAGCCGGTAATCCATACATACCCAAGAGTGATGCTATCACTTCTTGGCAAAGAGGGTGTATAATGGTGATTTCATAATAAAAATTAAATTTAACAATATTGAGAATAATGAATTTATTATTTTATGATATATATAATATATTTGGAGAAGGTATAGAAGAGTATAAAAACAAAGTGATTAGTTAGAGAAATTACCTTTTCTTCACAATGACAATTTTAGATCTCCTCTAAAGGGCTCTAAGGTTGTTAGTTTTGGAACAAAATAATAAAAAGAATGTGGATATTAAAGTCTATATGATAATTTGTAAGATAATGGTTTATATATGAGGATAAAATTACAGAAATGAAGTCAGGTAGGAGGTGTCCTTTTGTAATTGAGGTGACGTGAAATTTTGAAATTTCTCAAAAAATTAATTTACAATAAATTCAATATCAATGATAATACCCCCAAATGGAAATGGATTAAAAATAAGGTGGGATAGTGTTTTAATACCATAAAAATATATTTTATAAAAGTTTTTGTTTAATTTTTAAATTATCATCTTCATTAACCGTTAGTTGACATATTTTAGTTTTAATTATAGTAAGTACTTTTTCAAAATTAAAAGGTTGTATTTTTAACTTATAAGGTGTCAATTGGACCGTAAATGGTCAATTTATGATATTTTTTACCATAAATTATATAATTTATATTTATCTAATATTTTAATATTTTTAAATAATTTAATAAAATATTATTTTCAAAACAATATTATTAGTGTCAATTTTGACATTATTCATTACTTTGACTTTAATTACATCAATCAAACACATTGAATTACAAAAAATATTTTTATTATATCTTAAAAATGTAATAATAATATATATAATTAATATATCACCTTAAATATATAATATTATGTTCATTTTTATATTTTTAATATCATTTATTTGATTATTCCATTAATTAAATAATACATGGATTCGTGTTGTGTAAGCATTTAAGGTAACAATTTCTTCACAAAAAAATTAAAAAAATTACATGATGAAGATAAATATTTTTTATTTGAAAATACAATTTATAGTTCAACATATCCCTTAGATTACACCATAATGACAATATTAGACTTATTAAAAACAAGATTGTGACATGTTTGACTTTTGATTAAATAAAATATTATAATTGTCATAATATTATCCAAGTAGATCCAATATGTTATAAATTAGACCATTTGACTTTTACGGTTGATATGTACATATAAAATAATATTTAGGTAACTATTTATGTCATTTAATAGTTTTTATAATTTGTTTTACCTATAATTACCTAATTTACCATTTACTGTGGTAAAAAAAATTATTATGTTTAATATTCTTTTTGCTTAAAAATAAAAGGGTAATATTTAATAAATTTGGACATATTAATTAAAAATATGAAATCTGTTTTTAAAAATTCAAATCAAAGAATTTTCATAATTTAATTTATAATTAAACTGGAAAACACAATAAAAATAGTTTTTAAGAAAAATTCCCTTTTAAATATAAATTGTTTTTCTACTAAATTAAAGAGTAAAATTCATTTCAGAAATCATAATTGATTTAATTTAAATAAAATAGAACTAATTTAATTTAAATAATAACACAAAAAAAATTACTTTCTAAATAATTTAATATTAAAATATTGTTTCTAATAAAAATCAGTATTTTTTCACTATTCATTTAAAATTTGATCTTTTTAGAAAATTATCATAAATTAATATTAATATAATTTTGAAATTATGAATTAATAAATAAAATTTATTTTTTAAAATAAATTTATAAAAATTTTATAAATTACATATAACATTTACTCAAAATAAAACCCATTCTTAAAGAAAACATATTTCTAAAGAATAAAAATGACTTTACTAAAAAATGTGTAATTATTTTATAAAACATTTTCAGATTATTTAGACAAATTTTTAACTTTATATTTATTTGATGAATTATTTAATCATATTAATACTTTCCAATCTAATGGCTGGGTGATAACGAACAAATAATATTTTAGTAATATTATGTTATTTGTTTAAACTTGTTGTGTGTAACGCAGACTTTCAAAAAAATTAAAATATTTTAAGTTAAATATTTCAAAAATATGTATGGGTGTCAAAAATTAGGAAAATAAACTATATATGATATTACTTGGTATACCACAAAGGTTTTATATCACAATAACATACACTTTTTTAGTCTAATCAATAGACCGGGTCTCCTCGATTAATAGGAAATGTTTGCCCTTGGTCTACTGGTCAAAAATCACTTATAATACGTCATTTCGTTGAGGTGATCATGGAAAACACATCAAAAAATACTAATTCATATTATTTCACTTAAACTCAGAAAATTGAATATTGCAAACAATTGTTTTTTATTTGAAGCCTTATAATATTAAAATAATATTTTTCGATATATCCATTTAGTCTTTTTCATTTTAATTATATTATAAATGATTGGGTTTGTTTTATTAAAAATAATATATTAATTTCGATACACACATGTTCGATCATGATTAAATGATTTTATCTCATAAACAGAGCCTCAAATTGAAATTATTGTGCCCCGGTTATTTCTAGAATAGTAGGTTTACAATATTGGTGATATAATTTTAGTTGGTGTTCTAGGCCCATTGATTCGGGAAAAATTCATGTGTTCAATTAAATAATGAAAATAGTAATTTCCCTGTTTAATATTTTTTAACACTCTTATTTTTAGGTATCCATTGGTTAAAATTCTAGATATATATTTAAGGAATTAAGAGATTAGAATAATCTTCCCTAATGAGATCATCAGTGGAGACTGATACGATCGTGGTTTTCATCGAATATCAATCCAAACCCAAGGTAGGGGTTGATACCTATATTGTTTCTCTATTATTCATGAATTTAATAATGGCTATATGGTTTTTAACACCATTATTGAATTCTAAATCTTCGTTCCCTATAATTTATTTTATAATTTTTAACCCCTAACATTGTTCTTGATGTGCATGACTATAAGGGTGGTTAGTTCATCAAAAACCATCTCTCCCCCCTGAATATTTATCTATATCTATTTTTTCACTCAATATCTATATATACCTCTCTAAAATATATTTCTCATGGATTGATGATGGTATTAGCAGTCCTAGCTATGATAATTCACAGCATGGGTGAGTGACAAAGGAGTGGGGTGGCGCATTACTTGTATGGGATGGTTGTGTGAGGCGTGGTGTTTTCCAATGAATGAGCATGGTGGATAATCAAATGAGTAGTTAGACCATTTATGGTCACTCAAATTCATAGGATTCAAGAATATGGAATGTTATGCTACTACCTCCATCTATCCATTCAACTGTGATCGGATGACCAATCACCCGCCACATGTAAGGTGACACATCACAAGACAATAGTCAAGATTAATCCCCTTTATTGGTTGAATAATGTTGTCCAGTACTCTAAGTTAACCTAGTGATTTTCCCACCCAGTTTTGGACTAGGTAAAATTAATGGTTCAAGAATCCTACACAACCTCACCCATAAGGAATAGACTGTTCCAATGTGTCGGCTCCCTCATTGGGCAAGGCAATGAACTAGGTTGGGTCTACATGACACAACCTAAGAGTTTGGACATGTGGTGTGCATGTGAACAACACACTTGTGCATATACTATGAATATATAGAACCCCCTACACCAAGACCTGCCACATTTAATTCCCAAAGGCCACCATAAGGCTCATTCTTCACCTACTTTTCATTTCCTCATGGATTTCTCACTCTATGTTAGTTTTGGGAAAATAAATTTCATATTGTAAATTTTTTTACTTTTAGATCATAATGGTGTTGTCTTTATGTCCATTTTATGTGAGGTTTTAAGTGATTTGGTTGGATTTAGTTATTTTATATGGTTTTGAGCTTCATGTTTTATGATGAGAGTGTGAACATGGTTTTGGTACTCCCAAAGCTATGTGCTAGATACCATTTATTGTTCCATTTCTTAATTATAAAGATTAATAATCAACCACATTCTAAGGGAATGGGTCCACCAAAATCAGGCGTGGGTCCATTACTACCTTGATATCGATAAGGAATGGGTCCCCAATATGACTAATAGTGCCAGGAACTAACCCACCATTAGGGTTTAGGTCTTTTATATATGAAGTATGGTACTTCCAAATTATAAATGTATTACTCTATGCGGAATGAGTATTCCATATAGTTTTAGAGGTCCTTTTAATGATATACATGGTTTAGTAAGGTAGGGATCCCCCACTAGAGTTTTTGTATGGTGACATGAGATTTGGTTTAGCTGGGTAGTCAAGTTCCCTTTGGGATTCTTATAGTTTTAAGACTAGATATAGATTGTATATAAATTGTGAGACTTTCCTATATACTAGGTTTTCTATCCTTAAATCACGTCTTGGTTTTTATCCTTATCATTGGGATTCTAATTTGACTAGTCTTTCTATTCATCATTTTTGGTTATTAGGGAATCATAATGGGTATGTATTTACTCGCACCTATAAAGATGTTTCACTAATACATTTCATGTATTATATGTCATATTGGTATTTAAATATTGATCATGATTATAAGGGGTCAAAATTTCTTTGACCCATACATTTTTTTAGGGGATATATGAGTTTTATAGCATTAGTGGTAGTTTGGAGGGATAATGGTATAGTTTTAGATGATATTATAGCTGGTTGATTATATCATTCCATTAATATTAGATAGTGACATGAGATGTTTCTTAAAACATCAGTTTAAAGAAATAAGATTTAGGATTTTATCTATTTAGCGGGGCTTTTTTGGTTGAGGAGTAATGTGATGTGCTATTGTTTGAAGGGTTTTGGTAGCACTTATATCATACTTCCAAAATGTATTTACATAGTTTAAAAGTAAATTATTTCTTTTGAGTTAATCCTATGTGGGATTCATTGCAGTGGGGATATTTTTATCATAACAAGAAGGTATGAATAGTTTTAGTTTAATATTATAAGGGGTTTGGTTTAATATAACATCAGGATCAATCACACCATGATTAAAGGAGTTGTTTAATTAATTCCATGTTATTTAATTTCCTATTTTTGTATTCCTTTATATGATTTTACCATGGTGAATATTCTCTGTCACGATCTTGGTTTTAGTTTGATATGGTGGGGGAAGAAGGTCTGGGATTGTTCCATGGTTTTCTAGGAGTTTGATATCTATGTTATGGAACCTCTCACAAAGACATGGTCCTCCTTGTTTTTATTAAAAAAATGGCCAATCAACATGAGGAAGAGGTGGATCACCCAATAGGATCATATTATGATCTTCATATGCACATTTAAAACAAACCCATTATATCATGGAGACTTTTTTCACATCATGATTCCATGAATCCAAATTTTTATTATAAATTCAATAAATGCACTCTATTCAGTTTGATATTCCTTTTTTCTATAAAACTATAGGTGACTAAGGGGATTCCTTGGGTAATCTATAGATTCTATTTTCATGGTTCTTAAATGCCTATCATTTAGGGTTGTTTCTCCTTCAATATAAGGTACCTTTATTATCACTTATCCTACATTCTTATTTATTACTCATCTAAGGAAAGTTATACTAGTGAATATATTTGGTGTTACTAGACTTTATATAGGTTAACGTTAATAAGTTTTGTTTAATATTTTAATATATCCCCTATTTATTTAATTAGATATTCAATATAAGAAATTTTTCGAGACCACTGAGATATGTGATTTCTATGATTTTCTTCCATTTATTAGAATTATGTGTTTTCTTGACTTTTTGTGTAATATTATAAGTTACCCATATTGACCCTTAATCCTTTAAATTATTATCCTCGTATAAATATAATTTTATGAACTACTCTTATTGGCCTAATTAAACTTTTTTTCCAAAATACCCATCGATTGGAACTATCCATTTTATTCCATAAGTTGTGAATATTTTGTTGCAACACTCCAACCATTTATTTACTATCCCTATACTTAACTTTTGAGATTCCCATGTAACATGTTAAGTTCATACTCTTCCATTGGGATTTGTTTTATTAGTTTGTTTTGGGGAAATGGGGTTATAGTATGTTTTATTTCTTCTCTTATTTAATTTCTTTATTATTCTATATTTTTAATTCCATTTTGTTATGATTATTTCTCTTTATGTATTTAATTTATACAATAGAATGATATTATTATGTTATAGTTTCATTGAGAATTGAAAAGCATGTAGTAATTTTATTATGAACTAAATAAATAATGTTTGTGTTGTTTTATTTTTTTCATCATGTTTTATTGTTATTGATGTCATTAAAATTCATAGTTTGATTATTTTTACGATGTTTTAATATATTAAGGATAAAATATGATTTAATATAAGAAATGTTTATAAAAATAAAAGTAGTAATGTTTTGATGGTTCTTCATTATGTTATTATTTTATGAAATTATGTGAGGTATATTCTACTTCCATTTGATGTTGATATCTTTACAGAATCATATAATTATATGGAAAGTTATATAAATGAAAATTTATAAATTAATAATAGAAATAGGCCTTTATATTCAAATTTATGATCATGGAAATATTGAAATGAAATTAATGTACTAGAAGATATTTTTAGGGAGGAAAGATGAATGTGTAGTAAAACTATGATTAATATTAAAAAACATATAAATTGATTATAAAAATGTAATTTGAGTGATTTTTGTGTCCGGAGTTGCTATAGTTGAGATGGTTTATTCTCCTGTTATGTGTTATAATTTAGTATTTTATTTTGGATCCTGGTGTTGGTTTTTCTTCTTTATATATTTCTGGTAAATAATTTAAGCTACTTTAAAGTGTTTCTAGTAGTTTTTTTTCTTTATTTTATCTTTATAGATTAGTTTTTTTAGGGATAGTGACAAACTTCATGTTTTTAAGAGGTGTTTTCATTGGTCTCCATGGGTATTTGTTGGAAATAGGTTGATTCAACTGAGACATTGAGAGTGTATTGTGTTTTTTTTAACCATTTCTTGGTTGATCAAGGAATTTGATTTTGGATTAAAGGAATATTTTTCAGTCTGGTGGACCAAATCACTACACGCCACTCACTATTTTCAAGTAATTACACCCACTAGTCTATTCACACTAGTTGATTCCCCCTATTTAGGTGGTGAATCACACACTATATTGTTTTATGTTAGTTAATTCATCATGTCAAGGTAATATCTGCAAGAGGGGTGTTTTTTACTAGGTGTATTTTCAATATATGAGCACCGCACAAGTGGAGTTCGTAGAATTGCACATTGCATGTCTCAAAGTAAAGGACTTGAGTGTATATGGGGGTTTTATATAAAAAAACTCATTTACCCCATCATTTAGAACTAATAAATTTTTGGAGGAGGATTAGAGGCTCTCCCTTTAAGTAATACACACTTATGTGAAATTTACTTGATCGAAGTATCTAGGATAAGGATTATCATGAAGATAATTTTGTGAGGAGCATATAGTGAAGGGGTAAAAGCAAAAGACATACATGAATAGTTTTTTATGAGCCTCCATAATAGATTTTATAAGGAAAAACAAACTTAGGTGAACTAGAAAAGTACAGGATGTTATAAAAACTATAACAAATTCAAGGACTTGGGAGAAGGAATTTGAGTTAGGGTAGTTGTGAAAGCCTACTTAGATACACAAACTTGAGAAATTTTACCCAAGTACACAAAATCTATGAAAATGGATCTGGGTGAATGAATCTTGGTAAAGGTACCTAAGAAAACTATACATGAGAAAATATAAAGTCTTAAGTGAATATATATACCTAGTTAAAGGAAAAACACAAGAAAAATTAGAATAATACTATAAAGAATCAAAATCAGACTTTAATGATGCAATTGCCAACCAACATTCATTAAAATTTAGTGGTAACGTTCATGTCATTAAACTAAGGATACTAATTTATAAAATAATGAGAAAGGGGGTTTAATTAAATAAAATACTATAGATGAAGTGCATTAATCCCTTAACCACATTATAACAATAGATCACCTAGCATGGTGTGACCATGAATGAATTATTATAATCTTTTAATTCTAGTGAATCAAATTAGATTATAGTAAAATAGGAATATAACTAGTTTACGATCCTTAGATTAAATCATAATGGTTAACTATGTAAAAATGGTGTTTCTTTTATTAGTTTCTATATTTTTCTCATGGTGATTGTGAAACTAATAATTAAAGGTTTAACATGTTCCTATAAGTGTGGGAGAAATATAATATGAAAAAAAATTCTAACACTTTGATTCACCCCTCCCATCTTAGGCTATCTATATTTGAAATATTTCTTTTATACCTATTACAGTTCTTTTCTTTATATTATATATTCATGGGTTTTGGGTTTAATAGTGAAAAGTTAGAGAGGTATTTTTCAGAGAGATGGTATTGTTTCTCTTATTGTGATATTTTTAGTAGTTTTTAGGTCAAGGGGAGCATGGAAGCTGATATTTTAAGTGGTTTTTTTTATTATAGGGTTGTATAAGTATTAGTTGTGGGAGTAATGGGAGTTTATGATTATGTTTTAGAAGTTCAATTTGTGGTTTTTGGTTGCTCTTCGTAATTGGTTAACATTTTTTTAGGAATGTGACGAGTGGGGTTATATGTTTAGGTCATGGAAGTGTCATCATGATTTGTAACTATGTGGTTGTGTATTAAAAACTCATTAATTGAATAAATTGTGTAATTTCAATAGCATGATAATGATTTAAATATAAAAAAATTCGCAAGTATAGTATGTGAATATGAGTTTTGGAATTAATTATAAAGGGACAAATAATTAAAATCTAAGAATGAACATGATGTATTGATGATTGTTAATGATTTCTCAGTTATTCTGTATGATTTATTAGTGAGTCATTAATTAATGTGGATATTTTATTATATATTTTAATGATTTTTTTATTATTATATCTCTATTTGTTTCCTTAATTATTATAGTTTATGGTTGTTTCTTTATTTATATGATTTTTTTATTTTCTTTATTGTTTGTAATCTTATTAAACAATATATACATATTGCTGTTTCATTCAATTGTTTGAATAATTTAATGGGATATAATTTCTTAATGAAAAGTGAATATATAAATTATCTATAATGGATCAAGGTTATCGCATGTATAGTATTTATCGATTGTAGGGGATTACATCTATGAAATAAATTAATATATTAATATAGGTTGTAATTACTTAAGGTGAAGTGTGTGTGTGTGTGTGTGTATTTTTCTGAGGGCCGTAAATATCAAGTTTAGGGAATCAGAACCTATTTATGTGGTATAATGGGACAAGATTATGACATGTACACATAACCTTGGTCAATAATAGCTTTGGATTATATCTTTCATTTGGACTATCATAGCTCTTGCTTATAGCCTGATTCAAGGAGATAATGATCTTGTGATGTGGTGGTTATTATGATGTGGTGATGTAGTGTTGGTTGTTATTGTGATTATGTGGTGGTGATAATGAATTGATGGTTTTAGTGATGTGGTGGTGGTGGGGACATAATGGTTGTGATGATGCCAAAGTGGTTTTGATGTAATGGTTGTGGTGATGTAAGGGTCGTTATAATGTGATTATGATAAAGATATGGTCAATTGGTTATGATGGCGATATGGTTCATGGATAAATCATTTATTTATATATAGTCATGAAAATATAAAATCACCCACATGTATTTATTGAATTAATATTATTAATGCAAAATAATTAATACATCTGATACAATTAAAGGTGTAGGCTATATGACTATGTGATATTTTTTTCAACCCCACTTACTTAATTAAACCCTATAATTTATTATCCCGTGATTCTTCTTAGTTGATCCCATTCATGTCTATCTCATTACATTTATTTCACATTTATGTTTAATTTTTTAGAAATACGATTCCACTGAGTACACCTAAATGCTCACTCCTTGATATTTTTCTTAAGTTGTTTTGTATGATGGATAGATGGATATTGGGGATGCTACCATTTAGATAGCTTGAGTGGATCCAATGATATTTTCCTTGAATTTAATTTTATTGGATTATATTACTTGACAAGTAGAGACTATTATAATATGATAATTTTTATCTTTTAAGTATATATGTGGAGTTTCTGGGTGGTTCCACTTTATTTTCATAGCAATTATGAGGGTAACACCTCCCAAATTTGTAAAAAATACACTCTAAACTAGTTGCTAACCCATGTCTAATTAGACATGGATTTTGGGAGTCACATTTATCTTCACAACCAACTTGGAAGGTGTTTCAGTAAGGTAAATTCATGAAAAAGTAGTATTATATATTTTTATTAAGGAATAGTATAGAGTTTAGAGTTAGGAATATGTGATGATTGCATGGGTCTTGTATAGAAATATTGTCATTTAAACCTTAATTATGATAAAGTAAAGGAAATTCCTAGAAAACAGATATTTTGGGCTCCTATGTATGATTCTAATACCATTGACATCAAAGGGATATAGATTATTACATAGTTATAGTGGACCTTGTGACCTATTGTAAGGACCATGAAAGCCAACTAATCATGTTTAGGTAAAAACACATTGCTTGCATGGTATAAAAATTTTAAAAGGGTTTATTTATAATTATCATATTCTTATTTTATGTTAAAATTTTAATTTCTGGTTTTGTTAGTCTGTTTATTTATACTAATGTAAACTAATATGGTGTAGACCTTATTATTATGTTCCATTAATTTTTTATTTAACTAATTTGTGATCGTTCAAACATGATATATTATAAATTCATGATATGATATGATGGTTTATTTTTATTTCATAATATTACATGTTTATCTTTGTAATTTAAATTTAAATTCATGTTAACTATAAAATATACAAGATAATGATAGGAAATAAAAGTGTCTCTCCTATTGATGATGAATTATATATGAATTTTCTATGTTTCTATGAATGATATTTTCTTGAATCCTTCTTAACTAAAAATTCCCTTGATTATTAATTATTGATTAATGTTAGTCCTAATGGACTAATGAAAATGACTGAGAGGTGGTGTAAATCATGTTTCACTAAATTCTTTTACCGAATTACAATTAAGATTTATATCCTTTAAAACCTTATAGTGTTTCAGCCTCTTTCATCTATTATGATGTAAAATGCTCTATTTATACCAACCTAATCATATAAACCACATGAAATTAAAGAAATAAGTAAAGTATTACATGTTTTTCTTGATAAGGTTTGGCCATAAAGTGAGAAGCCTACTCCTTATTCTGATTGATTTTCACTAGGTCATTGACGTTCTACTGTGATTTTAACATCAAATATAGCAATCTCTTGGTCAATATCATTCTCCACCAGGTTAAACCTATTACATAGGTGAACATTCATAATATTAAAGATTTGAATGAGTAAAACATACTATTAAACTTATTTATATTGGAATCCATAGAGTTCTCAACAAACATCCAACTGATTTTGAAATAAATATTCAAACTATCCAGAATATCACTATATCAAAAAAGAGAAATAATTCCTCAAACAATGAGTCTTCAAATTCCTATAGATATCTTTAGTAACAGTACATGGAACACAATCTCTATTTCTCTTCATATATTTTAGATGTTCCCTAGAATATGTTACTTGTGCTTCAATCAACTTAAACTTTAAGGAGCAAGATAACCATAAAATATACTGTATAAATCAATAAATATAATCATTTATCTCAACCTTATTCTTCTCCTTTTCATTAAAATTTTTCAACATAATGTATTTCTATAATTGGTGCATGAAGCATCTTCTTATTCTTATTCTTACTGATTATTTGAAGCACAAATTTTATTCTTCTTAAGTAAAAGTTAGACTTATTCTATTCTCCCATATCACTTATAGTTCTCATCGCTTCTCAAATAAACTCAACTCCTCTTCTTCTTTCGAGTTTTATTTTATTTTTCTTTAGGGTAACAAAAATTCTCAAAAAAAAGCACACCAACTTGGAATGTGCTTCTCCACACTCTTTTTTTCATCCTACTATATTTTTAGTAATATAAATATCTCAAAAGATTATATGAAATGAAACAAATCTCCCCATGATGATACATATTCATTTCACAACTACATCACATATGATCAAGGAATATTCTATTTTTAAAACTAATTTTCTCCACCATAATACCATGAATGAACTTCTACTTTTATTTTACAATTTTATATTGTCCAAAAAGATCTTATAGATATTAAACATCAGGATCAAGATATTTTATTCCTAAATACATTGTATAAATATACACAATAATAGTCATTCAAGGGTGTATAATAGTCATAAAAAAAATTTATAGTAGGGATGTAACGATCTGAACTTTTGAATAATATTTTGTTTCCTAAAAATGTATGTCTTACTATGTCATAATAAATAACAAAATATATAAGAATAAATGAAAGGTGACCATTGGGTTTTGATTGCTGTATGACCATTGGTCAATATGACTGTTGTAAAAAATAATAATTTTTAAGATTATAATTTTTGTTTAAAATATAAATAATAATGGGTAATTAATGCATAAAGAAGAATGGATGGCCTCATCCATTAGACTTGTCACATATGAATCCCATCTGTCGGAGCTTGGGAAGGAGGTAACATCACATGTATTTTATCTGGATCAAGCCCAAGCTGAGATTAAACATTTTAAACTAGAATGTAATTACCTTTGTGAGAAGTTAAATCTGAGAGAAATCATCACTCAAGCAACATTTTCCAAGCTTCCCCAAGATTCTATCACCATTTCACACCTTACTCTTAGGTACTATGCAAGTTTTATAAGGGGATATGTAATGTGTACATAGTTACTTTTTTGATCTATTTGTATAAATAAAATTGTTATTTCTTATTATGGTAAAATTTTTGAATTTAAAATTTCAAAATAAATATAGGTTGAACTTTAAGAAGTTTCATATTATTGTTGAATTTTGAAAATAAAATAGTATTTTAAAATATTTTTATACTTTAACTAATTAGTAATGGGGAATGATCTTCAAAAAAACAAACATATACATTTGTGATCAGTAAGAAATTTAGAGTTAGATAAGATCAACTTAATTTTTGGTGACTAGTAAATTATGAATGGTAATATTACCCTTATGAATAGTAATATGACCAATGGAATGGTAACCTCACTTAATTAACTATAAATATAATTTAGGTATATTTAATGGTAAAATAATATAATAGAATAAGTAAATAACTATTTCATAAATTATTAGTTAAGTATTTGTATTTTTTCACGTAAATAGTGATTTTATATAAAAATTAAATTTCTCATATTTAGAAAATTAATTTCATAAAATGGATTTTATATTTGAATTCAAAACATTGATAATAGAATAGGGTGAATTTATTATATTTTTATAAAATGTTTTGTTTTTAGTTGAATAGTAAAAATAGAGTTTTGAGTTTCAGTGTCTTTAATAACATCATTAATGATGTAGTAATGATATAATAATTTTTGTCAAAAAATGAGTAATAAAATGTTTTATTAGGTTTCCAAAGTGTCTAATACCATCGGAAAATACCATGGGAAAGCCCATGGTTTTTCAAATACCACTAATGTGGTGTCCCTTGGAAATTAATAAAATATTCCCTCTCTTTTACAATAAATAATAAGTTATTCCTTCATAGCATTCATTACATGTTCCACCTCAATGAAGCTCTAGTCTTTTTACCTCCCAATGAGTCCTCCCAAGGTTCCCATAAGCCCCTAAGGTCCCAGCCTTAAATTTTTTGAAGTTACTCTTCAAGGTAAGGGAATGTTTCACCCTCCTATTTTAGTTAAGACTTATTTTTTGTTATGAATTTTAATTTCTATTTTCTTTTGTTGGGTTATGTTTTTATGTATCTTTATTTCTGTACATTTTATGTCCAAATTATAAGATACCCTTTCCTCTCTTATCAACTGATTTTCTGAATTTTTAAGCGACGTTGTTAGGCTACCAAATTTTCGTAAGGAAATTCTCAACTTCTCTTTTTCTTTTCAAGTTCTTCTCTATGTGGTATACCTTTCAAGTTTCCATACCATGTTCTTGTTTCAAATTTATTATGTAATTATACTATATTATTATTCTTTTATGAATGGTTGACCCATGTCCCCTTTATTTTTAATTTTTTTTAAAACCATGTTGCGAAGCCATTATTCTATAGAATTTTCGTCTAAAAATCTTTCAATTTTTTCTCAAGAAATTATATTATTTTATTTATGTGAATACCCAAAGAATTTCATTTCCTTGAATATTCATCAAGACATAAAAATGATAAATTTTATTCAATAATTGACATATATAAAACCCTTATTCCCTTTTTTGGGTTATAAATGATATAATGATCAGGTATTTAAGAACTTTTAAAAATGTCATGATTTTGATAAGAACCTCATTTCTTTTATTGTCTTTGGGTTATTTACGAAATATTTGAATATGATATATGTGTATAACATGAAAATAAATACAAATTAAAAGTGTACCCTGATAGTTCTCTAAATCATTAGGTAAAGAAATTAATCTCTGTAGATGAAAAGTGTTTTGATACATTGGTGAATAACCTTGGTAATTTTTATGACACCTTGGGGATAGACCCTAGTTTTATTCACATGAATATATAAATTAAATTTTGTAGAAAATTTTTAACGTTATGATTAATGTTATTTTTATTATGATATTTCTCTCTTTCCATTTCCCATGTCTTTATGTATTTCATAAAGTTCTTATTAATATCACAAGCAAACTAATTCCCTTATTTACCCTTATAGGGATTTTTTCTCACCCTTTCCTCTGATGTATGTACTGAGGTTATGAGATCTAGTAATGGTACATAGGATTAACATTTCAATAATACTTTTAATGGGATTAGAATATTGTTTTAATTTTTCATGTATTATGTACCTTTCTTCTAAGACACTAGACTTTAAAGATCCTCTATTTGTAAAATGTAACTAAAAGTTATGTTATAAAAATGCGGGATGTCATAATGGACCATCTCATTAAAAATTATAACATTTTTTATTTATAGAACTATCATATTTTTTCACTCCATACTTAATCACTACCAGATCCTTCATATCTCATATTAATCATTTCACAAATGTATTTTTCATATTTATAACACTGAAGAATAAACTATGGATCGTCACATCGGATTTGAGATTTATGAAATCTAGAATTTCACATTTATATGAAATTTAATTGTTCTAGTATTTTATACCCACTTTAATCATATTATTATAAATATTGAAGATTAACATCTCATTATTCAACTTAAATAATAAGAATTTTTTGATATTTAAATATTTTTTGAATAACTCGTCCTTAATTTCCATCTTCATCAAAAATATTTATTTTCAAATACTCTCATTTGAGAAGAAATATATAAACCTTGAATAATAGCTTAAAATTTTATCATAAATTTTATATCATGATATTATTTCTTTAGAATATTCCCATATAATTGGTTCTTTTCAAAACTAAATTATTAATCATAAGGTTTTTTAACTTGAATGTAAGGATAAATTCATCCTTATATAGAGAGGACTCTATCATGGATCTTGGGTTGGTCGTTGAATCTTACATAATGATTATGACCCATGCATAAATTTCTATACACCAACAACTCTTATTTCAATCCCTCGTACATAATTTAGATCCCCTGATATCAAGTTCTATCCTTACATCAATCCTTATACATGGTGTTGGACTCTTACGTGGTCACCCATATATCAATAACTCAGTTGTGAATCCCATTTTGTAAATGAATTTATTATTGATTTTCTTATGTGAATATCTATATTTTAATCCCCTTAACTAGGTTAGTACATATCCATGTTTCATTATTAAAATCATAAATTACAAATTAATTCAAATCTATTCAAGGAAAATTCGAAGGACATCATGCAATATTTAAACCACTTAAAATCATATTGTATTATCCTTAATACATTATGGTAATTAATAAAATAATTTCATATTCTTCTAGAATGATCTCAATTATCTACTTTACTATCTAAATACTCAATATAAAGTATTTCAAAACACCTCACTACCTTAGGACTTCATCCTCAAAACCAGTCTTAATGACCTTTTTACAATAGTATTTTAATTAATTATTAGACCATTCATCATACCAAATATATCATGGATGGTTTTCAAAAAACATAGGTACATTATTCAAAAAAATGTCTCCTTTACTTATTTTTATTATAGCAATAATATTTATACACAATATTCTAGTTTAGCCATATTTTATTCTCTATCGTTAATCCTTCATAAACAAGTTATTGTTAGTGATTAGAACCTTTTTATCACTTGCCTTTTACTTGAGGACTAGATATACAATCATCAGAATTAACTGTGTACTTTCTAAAGAAACAACCAACTTTTCCTTTATCCCTAAATTCATGGGTAACAACCTCATTCTCATTACCCATCCTATCTAGAAGCACCTTCTATATTGGGTGGATACTTACTCAAACACCCAATATATCTCATTTTCCTATTGTTATTCACATGTACACAAAAATATATTTGTTAAAAAACAAAATATAAAATATTTTGTTTCTTAAATATCTATATTTGTGTTTATTTTCAATACCAATAATTTCTCTAAAAAATGAATTCTAATAATATTTCTCTTCTCTTCACCCACTTATTAATAATAAATATGATGGTTGAAAATTTTCTCTTCCACAATATTGGAATTATATGGAAACTATAAAATTTTCTTCCCACCATAGTGATTTTAAAAATTAATTGGGATGTTATTCTCAAAAATTTTCTATAAAAACATCATATCATTTTATTATTCATTCTCTTTCTATATTCTCCACCTTACTTGAAAAATTCAGTCAATTCCATAATATAAGGGTGGTACTACAATTTCTCTTAGAAATTTTCTCTAAACTAAACAAATACAACTCTAGTTAGGCTAGCCAAGTTGTAACACCTTGAGATTTTATGATGTATCTCTATTTAAATAAATTTGATGTGGTTGATTTCTTTCATTACACACAATAATAAGCTTAAATGAACCATGATATATGATTAAAATATTATTATTAAATGTGATTTTTGTCACCTATCAGATATATTGGTAGGTAAGAGTAAAAATAAATAAATTGTAAAAAATATTTATTAAACTTTTTTTTAAAAAGGTACAGATTAATTCCTATGAATAAGTTCCCAGTTTTAAAAGTTAAAAATATTATCATTTTATATTCAAAGATCAATTTTTTAAAGTATGATAAATTTATATATATTATGTATTTTGATCACTAATAAACATTGATTTTATTGAAATATATATGTATTGATTGTAAAAAATGAATAATTATTCATATATTTATTATCAATTGGTTTGAAGTGAGAATAAAATCATTTCAAGGAAAAATGATTTATTTTTCAGAAAACTATTTTTATGTGCATAATGTATTTTTATCTTAGTGAATAAAATTAATTAATATTGATGAATGATATTAATATAACATGTAGGTAAAATATTAAATAAAATATATTAACATTATTTTAATTATCATTACTTTGAATGGAATGAGAATAAAATAATTGTATACTTGTATATAATTTTTTTCTAAAAATTGTTTTTATTTATTTTATGTGGGGATATTATAATTAATTTCTTCCATTTATAGAAATTGAATTTTTTTTAAAATGGATTCCACATTTAGAAGAATGGTAATTAATATTAGGTAATATGGAAAAAAATTATTTTTAGCCATAATGAATAGTTTTCATGTTAAATAACTTTTTACCAAAACATGTTATTGTTATGTTAATGTTAAAGTCATTTTCTATCTCTTTCCCATCTACTATAAAATTATTACATAACTCATCTATAAGTTTAGACTACCACCTCCAAGAAGTCATGTGATTCATTTTTCATTTCCTCTTTACATAAAAGTTCATAAGGGTAGATTTAATGAATAAATATTTTATTTATGATATAATTTTGATTCTATTAATATGAATTATTATTTACCTTTCTTTTATTTCATCCATGACAAAGTAGAAACATCACTTTTTCATAAGTTTGGACTGCCACCTCAATGAAGTAATGTAAGTCATTTTTCATTATGAACTTATACAGATTGTTATAAAAGTGTGTATAATGAATAAATATGATAATTATGAAATGATTTAGAATCGTTAGATGATTAAAACTTGACCAAATTGAATGTATTAGAACCTTCAAATGGAAACATGCATGGAAAACGGACCATTTCGTAGACAAATTTTTGTTTTAATGAATAATTATTGACAAAAGAGTGGTTGTAAATTATAAAGTAATAATTTATAGTATATTATATATTAATATTATTTTGGAATATATTTATAACAAATCTATATTTATTATATGGGTGTTTTGAATATATATGAAGTATGATGGGACTTGAGGTAAGTTATTATGTTACAATCTCATTTATTTCTTTGATTACCTTTTTTAGATATCCATTGAGGGAAATTATATGATACTTATCATTTAAACCCCATATGTTTTATTCATATAGGGTTATTTCTTTAATTTTCATTTATTTTTTCCATTTTCATCTCTATCATGCTTAAAATGATCATGAAAATGATTTTAAGAATACATGACCTTATTATTTTCAAGTTGGGAATTTTTATTCTCTATTTATATGTTCTTCAAAATGTTTTATGAAAGTTTGAATATATAAATAAATGTTTGAGAGATATTATTTTTACTTCCATTGACTTTATTTATAAACTATTTAAGGAATTATTTTTAAATGTTTTACGTGTGACTCGGTTTTGACATTTTAAAAATTTATCAAAGAAGGTTCTCTTTTAACATATAAAAAATGAACCACATTTCCAATATTCATGACTATTCATTTTATTTAATATGAATTTAAAATTTTCCATGTTTACTTTCAAATAAAATATTTTTCTTAATTTTCTATAAATTTTTATAGTTTCTATAAAAATTGATATTTTCTATATTTTCAAATAAATATTCAAATGTAGTTATAAAAGAATTTCTAACTCATATCAATATCATTTAATTAAATTTTTGGTTTAACATAGATATAATTTTATGATTCCATCCACTTTATTTATCTATATCAATTATGATAACGATTTTTTAATTATGATTCTATAGAACTCATTAATTTCCCACATGTTAATTAAATTATGAAGAAATGTTTATGAAACCTATTTTTTCCACATGTTATGATATGATGTAATGGTAAATGTTTTAATGATGTTGTGTCACACTTATTTATGGATTTTATTATGTGATGGGTGAGAATAAAATTATATAACCCTCCAATGTACTAGTTAAATATCAATATATATTGAGATAATATGGACTAGAATGGGGAGTGAACCCAATTTAGTGAGAGAATTTTTCTGTTATTATAGTCTTGGTAGTATTCCTTGAATTAGAAAATAATGGATTATGAGTGATCCAAATCCAATATAGGACTTCATACACTATGAAACTCTTGGTAGTGAGCCTTGAAAAAAGAAATGATATCATATACTTATGTGTATGTAACAAACATATCTATTATACTTACGAAATGATCTCATAGATCATGATTTATTATTGATGATTTCATACTCTTATGACATGTGTCTTTTGTTATGACAAAGGCTTATGTGAAGACTCTTGATAAGTGATCATTGTTTTATTAAGTATGATTTTTATAAGTTATGATCATATTATAAAAACCTTAATACTATCTTACGATCACTTATGATTATTGATTGATATCTCTTAAATTTACTATTACTGTGCATCAGAGATCACCCGTTCTTATGTTTTATTTTCCACGTGTCATGAATAAATATTTTAAATTAGATATTTCTAAGAAAGGTTCTAAGTGATAAGAAATTTGCAGGATATGTTGAATATCTTTCATGAAAAAATATTATTATGTATATAGTCTCCAGAGATAATAAATCTTTTCCATTCTCGGGAATGTATTATTATAGGATGTATTAAATATTCATCTAAAGTGATGTAATATTTATGTATATAATTCTTGGGTATCCTTAGTTAGTATGAGATTATGATTTAGTTTTTTTAGATATTATTATTATAAATAATTGTTAAAAACCTTGGGGATAAATTTTATTATACAATAAAATTAAGATGTTTTGGTAAAGTAGATATTAAGTGGTTTCTTAGTAAAGAAAACATTGTCTATAAACAAAAAAACTTGATGAATGATCTAAAATAGATGAACCAAGGGGTAATAACCTTAAAAAGGATGCTTGGGTCTAAACTAAATATTCACATGGTTCATGAGAAAGATTCATAATAGCACGCCTATTTTGATACTCTCGGTGTATATGATTTAGTTAATTCTTTTTCTCTTTATGAACCCTTATTTTGAATGAGATGATAGAATATATGATAGCCTATCATAAGATATAGTGATAAGAGATGAACTTAAAGTGTTAAGGGAGGAAAAAAACTTTCCAGATTTATGAAATCACAAAAATGATTTTCATAAAGATTTTATTTATTACCATGATTATTGATGTTTCGTACTCACACTAATCATTTTGGTTTTACTCAATTTTTTAAACTGGTAGGAATCCTGGGAACAAAGAATTTGATGGCCAAGGAAATAATAATACTCATGAGAAACCAAATGAAATATGAGTTCGGATGATAAATTTGTTGAATATGATAAACCAAGTCTCCTAGTATATAAATGGTAACATGAATCCTGTTGAACATCCAATTGTCCAAAGGAATGAACAACACACTATTGTGTCTTTCAAATTGAAACACCCATCTTCCTTTATTGGTTCTTTAGATCCATTTATTTATGGTAAATGGATCAAAAAAATTGAAAATATATTATATATTATCTATTACTAAGACAGTGAGAATGTTATTTTGGTTGTGTGTTATTTGGAAGGTGAATTTGGTCAATGGTAGACTCTTATCAAGAATATAAGGCAAGAAAAAAAAAATTTAATCCATGTCCCCAGAATAATTTTAGAAGACAATTTTCTCTAAATATTTTAATTAAAATCACCTCAACAAATAATGAGGGGTTTTATTGAACTAAATCCTAGGGGTGATGAATTGATTAGTACCAATGAAAAATATTTCACCAAACTTGCAAGGTACAAATTATATTTTACCATCGGCCGTAAAAGAAAGGTTGATTGGTTTTGTAGTAGCTTAAGACCAAGTATATCAAATGTAATTAACTATAAGGTACTTATATATCTATGAATAAATAATTTTATGTGATATTAATCTATAAATAGATGTTGGTGACTCTCATTGTTCTCATCGTTTTGGGGATAATAAGAGAAAGATGTAATTTTAGGAAAATTTTAATAGTAAGACCCATGGAGGATGCAAGGGAAAACTAATTTTAGGTTTCTAGTAAATGTTTCAAGTAAAGAAAGAATTATATCAATAAATATAATGTTGATTTAATGAGAAAAGGTGAGTTAATGAAATGAATGAAGAGAAATATCAACTGAATATGATAACATCAATCAAACGCTATAATTGTAAAGATTATGGACATTATACTGATCAGTGAGAGAATATAAGGGTTAATCATAAAATTTGGCTTCAAAAACCTCTAAATAAAATAAATAATGGTTAATATAATGTGATCATAATTTATAAAGTGGTTTATGATAATGAAGGCATGAATGGGACACTTACCGTCCATTATATAACTACAAATTTCAAATTTAATTTGGTCTCTACCCATTATTTTACATTTATAGAATTTTATAATAGTATCATATCATAAACTCAATAATTAGATATAGAGTTTTCTATAAAAATATTAATTGTATGGTGATTTCATCTCAAGTATATATCTCCCCTTTCGTATAATTGTATGGTAATGTGATTCCTATAAATCTTATTATTCTTTTTCTAGTTGCATTTGATGTTATTTTAAGAATGGATTAGATCTCTTTACATACAGAAAATATCAATTATAGAGTAATGGAAGTCACATTTAATATTTCAAATCAAAAAATGTTCATATTTTAGTTCAATGATGAATATAAACATCAAATGGAAATTACTTCCATGCATGTCTTTTACAACCAATTCATGAGGGATATTTATATCAAATGATTTGATAGAAACATAGAATTGATGATATGTCTATTGTTCAGTAATATTTTGATGTGTTTCTTAATTACTTTCCTATTCTTCCCCCTAATCATTAATTTTAGTTTTCAATAAAACCTATAACTGGTGCCACACCTATTTCAAAGACTTACTGTATAATGGTTATAACGTCCTATGATTTTAATAAAAGAACATCATGTTAGATAGCTTATATGACACGCAATAACAATATTAGAATAAAATTTAAAACCCCAATACTTTATGATTTTTTATTTTTAAATAAATTCAATAACTTCTATATCTTTTGATGCACATAACATCATGTTTAAACGAAATGAAATACTCTATTAAAATATTATTATTAAAACATGGTCATTATAACCTAGAAGTTAAGTTAGAGGGTATGAATATGACTAAATTAATTATTAAAATTATATTTTTCACAAATTTATTAAATAAATTCAATGGTTATCTATTTATAAGAATAAAAAAAGAATTATTTGAAAAAAAATGAAGTAATTTCAAAAATACTATATATTTCTCAAGTTCAGTCAAATATCGCTTTGCACACAAATATTAAAATTATTTTTTAAGAATTATAGAATATTTATTTCACAAAATAAAATTAATTTCTAAATTCCACATGTCAAATTTTTTTAGGGTGAATTTTTTTTATTTTTCTAAAAATAATAAGTTCTTGATGAATAGTGAAAATACATGTCTTTATTGAAAATTTCATTTTTATTTTCATTTAAAGAATTTATAATGTAAAATTTAATTTTAAAATTCATATAGAAGTAAAATTAGGTAAATTTTATATTTAATAATCTAATTTAGGTCATTATAATTAATTTTATATTGAATTTTGATATTAAAACTTTATATACTTATGAAACCTTTCTCTCTAGAAACCCACTTTTTTATCTCATCTACGAGTTTAATTATAAATTGAATTGTGTAAATTATGTAAATTGAAATTTGAAAAATAAATTACATATTTTTAATTATAATAATTTATATATTATAATTGTTTAAAATTTATTTTTAACATAATTAATAGTAAATATAGTAAAACTTATTTGAAGTGGTTAAGGATAGATTGGTTTTACTAGGGGTTAAACTAATAAGATAATGATTCAATTTTATCTAAAATATTCAAAAAAACCATCTAAAATACATATATAAACCTTATAACCAATAAGGTTTTATAATTATCCATTTTTTATCCTTGTGACATGAGAAAAACATTAGTACACTTTATTCTTTCCAAAATTTATAAGTGTTTATCTGCCCCACTTATAAAAAGCCTCCCCATATCATATCTTATTCACACTTCCAAAATGATTTGTTTCAACTAATAACATTCCTAGAAAATTCAGTAATACTATCCCAATATAATAGAGAAATTTTTTATTTATAAATCCAACCTAGTAAGGATTTTTATGCAAAACTAAAGAGGTAATTCGAAGAAATTATAATGTTCTTAAACGAGGATTTCTATTTCATTTATTTGTCTACCTCTTTTAAATATTATTAAATCATTATAATATAATAAAACATGTATCTATAATATAATGATATTTTACTCTATTAATGGACTAACCTATACCCATATCCACTTCCAACAAATTGAAAATAGGATCATGGATCCTCTGTATGACGGACTATAGCCTCACGAACCGATGTAATTCATTTTCCATCACCAGCATTCAAGGATAAATATAATGATGGGTTTAACATGTGAAAATGATATTTTTAGAATTATTATAATTATATAAATATTACATCACATTTACCTTATTACTTTATATTCTTTGGGGGAAATGATAATGTTGCTCATGTGTGCAGTATGATAAGACCTCGTGAAGCGATGTGTTTAGTTTTTTCACATACGCTATATGTGGAAGGAAGTAAACATAAAGCTAATGAAATATATATAATATTTATGGCCTAAAAATTATTATTTATATTTTATATCATTTATAACTTCTTTAATTCCAATCCATTGGAAAATAATAACGGTGCTCGTACGTATGTTTGGACTACAGTTTTCACATAGCGATGTAAACAAATTTAATTTTATTTTTACATGGATGGAAATAAGGATTCATTTGATTAATATAAATTATATATATAACATAATAATTATTATTTAAATGTTAATTATTATTATTTTTCTTTCATTTCATTGTTCAAGAAAATGGAAATATCATTCATTTATATATACGGCCTAACTTTTATATGAATAGTGTAATGAATTTCTATCTTTAAATTTTATATATTAATATAAATAAATAAATAATAAATATGTGTGATATTTATATCATGTTTTAAATTTTTTAGATTATTAGATCATTATAAAACTAAAAGGAAAAATATATACCAAACCAAAATATCAATGAAAAATAAAGCAGTTATCACTTGAAACAAGTATTTTAATAAAAAATCATTTATAAACAGGCCATAAAATATTACAAGTAAGACATATATGGTTTAAAATAACTATTATTGTTGTATAATATATTTATAATAAATATATATTTATTATAAAATAGTTAAGGACATGTAAAAATGAAATCGGATATGAGGAAAGGGTTTTTCATCTCACTTTTACTTTCGTGAGACATATACCATATACACCACTTAGTAATTTTCTATAGTGTATTTACTTCCAATTTAATGTTTTATATCATTAATTCCTTTATATAAATGGAATTTAATGTCTCATTTTATTTTATTTCTTTCATTTGACTTATAATTCAAAAATTACCAAAGTGGTAATGGTTTATTTTACAATCTCATTTTTTATCAGGATTATTTATGATTAAATTTCTGATGGTGAGATATTATGATCTATCACTTAGGAAACACTTTAATTTTATAATTATATTTTTAATCAATAAAATTTATAGGTAATAATATCTTTTTTTCTCTATTTTTGAAATAAAATTTTGATAAAATTCTTTAATAAAATCCAACATTATTTCTCTCTTCGGTTGAAAGTCCTTTTTCATCCAAATCTATGTTTCAAAAAACAAGTTTTCAAAAATACATTTATAATTATACAAATTATTTTCTAACTATATTCTTACCCATTTTTTAATTTTTACAAAAAATTTTAAAGGAATTTTCATCTCATTTTCTAAACAGGGCGCGTTTGGATTTCACTGAAAATTTGGATAGAATCATTATTTTAGCAGTACATCATGAATAGAATTTCCCACAATAATAACCAAAAAATGTATTAAATAATAAATTATATGTTTAAATGGTTATTTTCAAATTAAATTATTTTCAAAATATTTTGTGAAATTTGTTTATTTAAATTATTTTCAAAGTGAAAAGGTTATTTTCTTCAAGAATGTTTTTAATGATATTTTTATGGTATTTTTATTCATCAATGACAACAGACCCATTTTACCTTATGATCCATTGTTAATATGTGTTAATGATACCATACTTATTATATCTCTAGATGGTTTACAGTTAGTTTGATTGGGATGTACTATTTGTATACCATTCTCAATATTACTCGAAATGGTTTAAATATATATTTATTGATTGGGTAAAGTGTTCACATTTAATATACTAGTTTGTTAACAAAAATGTTTATGTCGATTATGATTCACCCATACTATATAAGGACTGAATTGGACTTATTATGTTATAGGATCATCCCGATATGTCCTATAGATGTATTGGTAGGTCTCATATGATAAACTAACTTTTGTATTTAGCTAAGGGCTTGCCCATTTATATAATATGTCTTCACATGAGTCCTTAATGATATGGTTATGATATCTAGAATTTTTAATTCACTTCTTATGATATTAGTTATTGATCTTCCATTTTATTATTCGATTAGTTAGAATGTCAATTGTTTAGTTTCAAGATAGTTTGATTATTTATATGATATTTTTTGATCATTATGTATTCATGATATATTATAATAAAGTAACTGATTGAATGGAATTTATTTTATTTATTTACCTTTCCATATTGAATACTCTAAATTATTCATGAAAGCTTCCATTATACACATACCCTTATAGATCATTTGATCTCACCCCTTTCTTATTTTTCTTTCCCTCAGATGCCAAGTTGTGTATTATGATTGATATAGAGGGTTATTTTGAAGAAAATGATGATGAAATAAAATAAAATACAATGATGTGTTTTATGTTTTCAATTATAATATGAGATTAATATTTTTATCTAGTATTCCATGACTACAAAACTATTCAGTCCTTTGGGATTTGATTGATTATATCTAATTCTAATGTAATAAACTAAACATCATGACTAGGATTCTAGATTTAGGATATTTAAAATTGGTATCAGGAAATTTTTAGTAAAGAAAATGGTAACTAGATTAAGGAAAACATATATTATAGAACATAAACCTATGAAAGACTTTAAGGATTGGTATAGAAGAAAATCCAAATGCTTTTGTGGGGAAGATAATATGTGGTTTTTGATAGTAATATATCCCTATCCAGATAATATAATTGGATGTGGGTCTGGAACAAAAATACCTAGGGGTAATAACTCCAAAATTGGCTTGTCAGGCTTCACTCAAGCATTACCTAGTACATGGTAACAGGCCTTACTGCACACCTAGTTTCACACTCTTAGGGGATATTATTAGGACAATTTACATTTTATTAACAACCCATTATGAAGGATTTTAAAATATTTTTATGATTTTAAACTTTCCCAAAGAAACCATATTCATAAATATGATATTATATTTGCAGAAATTTTTTAATTTATATTAAGTAATTCATAAGTTTTAGGATTATAAATTATGTTTCACAATGTCATGATCTAATCTAGTGTATTCCATTTTTTATTAATGGTTCATTGTAGGAGGAATAGAAACCCTATCAATATACATACTCAATGTTGATATTTCCCTCCAAGTTAGTATAATGAAGTTATAGCTTGATATTCTGGAGTAACTGATCAAGTTATAACCAAATTAGGGTTTCTAACACAGGTTATGAGCATTAACCTTTTCCATATAGAGCAATATGCTGATCCACCATGTGTTGTAATTATTTTAGACTGCTTTATGTCTCAATAACCCCCATCATTCAATACAACTACAAATTAATTTGTAGTTGAGTATTGGATAAGTTATGTAGAGAATATATTTCTCACTATAGTAAGTAATGAAAGGGATAAAGTTATAATGGAAGTTTATTATCTCTCAAGAGGTTCAGATCAATGGTGGTAGTTAATTAAAAACACTATATATGAAGAATAAATTTGAAACATTGAATATAAGGATTTCAAGGTAATCATCTAGGAAAAAATATTTCCTTATGAGAAATTAGAAGATATAAAAAGATACTTCTTAAATATGAGAGAAGAGGAAACAGAAGATTTTATTAAGTATGAATCCAAATTTATAAGGTTTCCAAGGCATGTTACTGACTATGTACATGAACAAAAGAGAAAAATCAGCCATTTATTTGATTGGTTAAATCCAATACTTTAAAGAGAACTTGTCTTCCTAAATTCCACATAATATGTAGAAATATTATCATGTCTTATCGAAATAGAGATATAATTTTCCAATTCGTATGGATTATAATGGAATGAAGAGAAGAAGGTTATGGTAGAGAAAATGGAAAAAGGGGATGAGGTAAAGAATGATTTTATGACATGTGATGACTGTGGAAGTAAAAACTATAGTTCTTTCTTAGAAGAAGTGGGAGTTTTATTCTAGTATAGAGAGAAGTTCCTTAAAGTTCATGATTACAAGTGTAACAAAGAAGATTTCAATGTTTAGTGTTTCAACTATAAGAAGATGGGGAACTATGAAAATGAATTCCCCAAGCATCAAGGGAATATACCTCAGATGAATCCAAGGGATCAAGGTCAAGATTATGTTATTTATATTACTGAAGTGAAATGATTAAATGTTTGTGTATTTGGATACAATAATTATCTTTAAGAAGTTTATTATCAATTATATTTATGTTATAAGAGTTATGAAGCATATAAAGATTGTATTTCATTAGTTTTTTATACGGATTTAAAATAATATATTTAATAGTACTAACGAGTAAGAAAATTGATTCACTTGAATGTTTATATTTTTTAACACGAGATTAAGGAAAGATAACCCTTAATATGTGCTCAATTTTGAGATAAAAATTATATATGTCTGGAATAGTGTTGGTGACCTTGAAATTGGTAAGTGGTTTAATGGTATGTGATATATTTACTGAATTTTATTGTATTTTTGAATTTATGGAATGTATTAGAAGTTATAAAATTTTATTTTTTGAAGCATTCTTGTTTTCATTCAGTTTTTATGGAAATTAAGATATTCACATATTTGGAATGTGACATTAAGAGCCACTTTATATAGTCTGGGGAATATAATATTGATTTAGTAACCTTTCTTCTAAATATTTTCACTATGAATTTGGTCAAATGTATTTTGGATGAATCATAAGGATAAATATTTATGGAATAGAATAAATTCAACTTTAGGTGTTATTGGATAACTCATGCTAACCATTTTGTTCTTTGAATATATCTAGAGATGATAGGAATGAATTTTCACTCCTTTATGGATCTTATAATCTGTTAAAAGTTAATTATAGGGCATATTTCATAAAAATCATCTTGAATATAAATTTCTTATAGTAATAAGTGAAGTGTAAAGTGATAAAATCACATCCAAATGATGAAATTGTAAGTATATTTTCTATTTTTCTCTATCATGATTGTAAAATAATCCCTCAACTCTAGGAAAAGGATTTTGAAAAGAAATGTTATACTATAACCATTATATCTAATGAATCATATATCCTTTTAACTCATCATAGATCTATGGATTTTTTATCATAACTTTTCTATATCATTCACTTTCATTTTTTCAATTATCTCTATCACTCTATAATTAATTAATAATTTCTTCCATGTCCACGTCACCACTTCCCAAAAAATTTCTCCTATTTTGTTTATCTTATTATAGATGAATTGAATAATTTATTTTACCCCTTATCAAGTTTAATTATTATTAAAACTTTTTAAATATTTTTATTTTCAATAATGGTTAGACCTCTGATAACCAAAATATAATTTCTAGGGTGCAATTTATTAAAGGTGTATAATGTAATTCCCTAAAATTTTAAAAGAGGAACATCATATTCCATATCATATATGACATAAAAAATAAATATATGAAGATAATGTAACATACCAATCCTTTATTATATATTTCTTTTTAAATAAATTCAATCTTCTTCATATATTTCAATGCACACAATATCTAGTTTCAACAAAACATGATAATCTATTAAAATATTACTATTTAAATATGACCATTATAACATAACTATTAAGTTAGCTAGTATGAATAGGACTAAATAAATTATGAAAATATTATGTATTATAAAATTATAAAATAAATTCAATGGTTACCTATTTATTAGAAATAAAATTATAATAATTTGAAAGAAAAAAGAATATTGTTTTTCAAAAATGTATTTTTTTAAAAGGAGGTATAGCCAAACTTTGTGAAAATAGTTTAAAAATCATTTTCAAAAAATTTATAAAATTTATTTTAAATAATAAATTATTTTTTAAAATATAAAATAAATAATTATATTAGGGTTAATGTTTATAATTTCTTCAGAAAAAATAATTTTTTGATGAAAACTAAAAATACTAGTTTTTTTCAAAAATGCCTTTTTGTTAAAAGCATTTATGGTGATAAATTTTCTTTTAAAATGGTTTTAAAAGTAAAATTAGTTCAATTATATTTTTATTGATCAAATTTATGTCATTTTAATAAATTTAATATTGATTTTTGATATGAAATTTTTATATACTAGGGAAAAAATTTATTTGGTAAAACATTTTTTCATCTCATTTGTGTGTTTTATTTTAAATGGAATTATTTCATTTATATGAATTGAATTTAGAAAAATTTATTACATATTTTGAATCAGAAAAATTTATAATATATTATATGGATAACTTAATTTTGGGTTATAATTAATAGTAAAAATTATTTAGCACGATTAAAATTAAAACGGTTTTATCGGGGGTTAAACTAAAAAGATAAGGGTTAAAATGACCTAATACATGTACAAGTACCATTGGATAGAAATATATATACATTATAACCTATATAGTTCTATAATAACCCATTTTTTAATGTGGAATATATAGGTACACTTTATTATTCTAAAAAATTATAAGTGTGTCATCCTCCCACTTATAAAAAGTCACTCCCTATCTTATCCTCTAAACACTTAAAAATAATTTTTTCTAGACAATAAATTCACAAATAAATTAACTAATACTATCTTGAAATACTATACACCTTTTTTATAATAAATCAATCCAATTAGGATTTTTATGCAAACCAAGTGAGGTCGTCTGAAGAAGTGGTAACATTTTTAAACGACCGTTTCTTTCTTATTTCTTCTTCCACATTCTTAAAATATTTTTAAATAATTATAAGATAATAAAAAAATATCTACCATATACTAATATGTTATTATGTTTATTTCATAACCTATATCCTTCTCCAATTCTATGAAATGGAAAATTATACTCCCAATCATGTTTATGGCAAACTACCGCCTCATGAACTGATGTAATTCATTTTCCATCTCCACCATTCAAGGATGGATTTAACATATATATATGTGTTTGTGTGATATTTATGAAATTATTATACATTTTGAATTATTAAATCACATTTATCTTCTTAATTTTGATTCTGTAGGTAGATATGATAATGTCACTTCTATGCATGGTGGAGTATTTCCTCGTAAAGCGATGTGATTCATTTTTTTATTACACTTTACATGGAAGTTAGTAAGGATAAATTTAAGGAAATTTATAATAAATTTATAAAATTAACATAATTTTTTAAATTTAATATAACATCTAACTTCTTACCTACCAATCTATTGGAAAGAATTAATTTTTTCCAATCGTATGTGTGGACTACCGCCACCACATAGGGATGGAAAATGTTTTTCATTTAATTTTTATATGGATGATAATAAGGATAGATTTTATTAATATAAATGATATTTATAGCATAACCAATATTTTTAAAAGTTTATTTAATATTTAATTTCCTTTTATTTCATTTCTTAAGAAAATGGAAACATTATTCATGCATGTGTACGGTCTACCGTCTCCAAGAATGGTCTAATAAATTTTATATATTTAACTTTTACGGATTACTCTAAATATATATATAAGGAATATATATGATATTTATATCATATTTTAAATTATGGATATTATTTATTCTGAATACAATTAAATGGACCAAAAATACCAGAACAAAACATATATGAAAAAAAAAAGCAATGACTACCTAGAAAAATGATTTTAACGAATAATTATTAATAATCATGTCATAAAAGAAGATAAGTAAAAAAATATATCATTTGGAATATATCATAATGTTTATTTAATAGATTTATAAAAAACTTATATTTATTATACATGATTTGCGGACACATATGATGTAAATAGGATCTGATGTAAGGGTTTCACGTCTCACTTATACTTTCATGAGACATATCTCATATTCAAAACATAGTTCATTTGTGTGGGTATATACTTCCACTTTGATAAGTTTTTTCATTACTTACTTTATATTAATGGAATTTAATTTTTAATTTGAATTTATTTCCTTCATGGTGCTTATGATTCCAAAGTTAAAAAAGTGTCAATGTTTTATTTTCCAATCTCATCATTTATCAAGATTGTTTACAATTATGTTTCCGATGATTAAATATTAAGTTATATTACTCAAGAAACATAGTAATTTTCTTATCCAATTTTCATTAATGAATTTTTAAAACTAATGGTACCATTTTTTCTTCTCTTTGTAGTTAAAATAATTGAGAAAATACTTTTAATAAAATACAACCTTATTTCTCTCTTCGGTTGAAAAACCATTTTCATCCAAAACCATGTTTTCTAAAAAAACTTTTCAAAAAATATTTTTAACTTTCTACAAATGATTTAAGAAATAAATTCTTACCTGTGTTTGACTTTTTGTAAAATGTTATGAATAGAATATTCATGTGAATTTCTAAACAAGTCTTGTTTGTCTTTTGCTAAAAATATGAATGGAATATCTATTTTAGAATTTACGAAATGAATTGAATTTCCACCATCATGTCGAAATAATGATTTAAATAATTAATTATAATTATATAAGATTTTTTTCAATGAAAATTATTTTCAAATATTTTTTTAACTTCTAATTTTTTAAATATTTTCAAGGTGAATAGGTTATTTTTCCTAATAATATATTTAATGATATGTTTATGGTATTTATATTCATCACTGACTAAATACCTCATTTTAACTTATTATCTATTACGAATATTTTGTAATGGTACGATCCCAATTATTTCTCTTGATAGTTTATGATAATTTTCATTGGGATGTACTGTTTTGATAACATTCTCAGTATTACTCTGAACAGTTTAAGTTTATCTTTATTAATTAGGGAAAGTATTATCATTTCGTATGAAAGTTTTTCTATAAGAATGTTTCTATTTATTATGTCCCACCCTATTCATATGAGTAATTAATTGGACTTAGTAAGTGATGGGTGGGTCCCACTATATCCCTTCTATGCATTGGTGGGTCTCATGAGACAAACTAGATTGAGTATTTGTCCAAGGCCTTACCCATTTATGTTAGATATCTTTTCATGAGGTCTTGATGTTATAGTTATGATGTCTAGTATTATGAATTCCCATATTATTATATTATTTATTGATGTTTCATGGGATTATTCTATTATTTAGAATATGCATGGTAAAGTGTCAAGATCATGTGATTATTTATATGACATTATTTAACCATAATTTACTCCTACTATATAATGATTAAGAAATTGATTGAACGAAATGTGTTTTATTTATTTACATTTCCATATTTATTATTATTTTTTATCCAGGATTGATTCCATTAACAACATGCCCTTAATGAGTATTTGAGCTCACACATTTATTATGTTTCTTTAGATATAATGCTAATATATATCTTTTGATTGATATGTATGGTTATTCTAGATTAAATAAGGATACACTCAAAGAAAATATTATTTCATATTTTACGTTTTCAATTTTAATGTGAGATTCATGTGTGTATCATTTTTTATAACTATTAAACTATTTAAACCTTTGGGATTTAATTTCTTGTTCCTAACACTAGTGTAATAAAGTAACCACCAACTATGGGATACTAAGATTGTGTTTTTAAAATATCCCAAACTGAGTTGTGGGAATTAAAGAAGAATCTCATGGAGAATATTGATAAGGGGCTCTTATTCCCTAGTGTGTCACCATGTTGTGCACCTATAATTTTTATTATAAATAATTATAGGTCAATTCATTTTTTTCATTCTTTAGTGGGAACTTTGCAGGATCAATATTAAGAACAAGTATTGTCTACAAAAAATTTAAGGATGTTAGAATAATTATGAAGAGTTCAACCTTTTCCCAATATTGATCTTTGATTTTTATATTATTAACTAATGATAAAAATGAATATATACCTATGATAGACTTTCATCAGACGTATAGACATTATTAATTCATAGTGATTCCATTTGGATATATAAATTCCCCTATTATATTCATGAATTAAATGAATGGATTCTTTAGAGATTAAATTAATTAGTTTTCAATAGTATTTAATGTTTGTATAATTTTATATTCTAAGTTAAAGGAATAGAATGATAGTATATTAATGGATCATTAATTTTTAAAAGTTATTGAGTAACATCCCAGACCAACCACGGTGACCAATATACATAGTTTTCTTCGGTTGGTTAGATACTATTGATTCTTTGTGAGAAATGTTTTATGGATATAAAATAAAATTACCAAGTTGACCCAAAATAGATCCAAGTAATATTAGATAGATGAATTTGAGGAAAATTACAAAGATCTAAAAAGAAGGTTGGTAAATGAAATTGTTCTCCCACTATCCATCATTGGAGAAAGTTTTGTGATATTTAATGATTCATTAAATAATATATTAGGATGTTTTCTCATGAACAATTATATAGTGAGAGTGTATGGCTCACACCCATTGAAAATTCATGAGAAAAATTTCGCTTTTGATGATTTAGATATGGTAGTTGTACTATTTATAATAAATATATAGAGAAATTATCTATAATATGAAAGGTGTGATATGTAAAATGATCACAAATATTTAAAGTATTTGCTCACAAAGAAATAGTGGAATATGCATAAAAGGATATGGTTGTAGTTAAATAAAGATTATGAATTCTTAATAAATAACCACCCTGTAAAGTTGAATAACACGGTTTATGCGCTGAATTGGAAAGACAACGTTAGTTTATCCATGATATGGATTGAAAGATATCCAATACATATTGATTTTTTCAAGATGTATCTTAAATATTAAAGAAATGTAAAATATAGTTCTCTTTAAGATAAATATTTAACCATCCATTTGTGTGCAGATCATATAAGTGAAAAGGGCTTATTTGGAACTATAGAAAAAGGTGAGTAATGAACTTGATTTCAACCATAATCTTGATAGAATGACAACGTTTGGGAATTTAATATTATTATCATAAAAAAATATTTTAGGAATTATTTATTGGACGAAGATATTATTTCATCATTATTTGTCCATGTATTAAGTACAAATAAGTATTGTGACACCCTAAAATTTATTTTAAAATAATAATAAGCCCTATAGATTTCTTAATATAAAACACTGATCTTTAATTGAACTGGGTTATACTATAAAAATATTACTATTTAAATGTAACCATAATAAACTACATGATAAATTAGTGGGTATGAATATGAGTAAATTAATTAAGAAATAAATTTATAATGATCCTACTCAATACTAAAGTATTGATTAATTCTTAAAAAATAATCACTCATTTCTAGGGAAATAATTTTATGCTTCAAATATGCATTTTTCTTGAAATTTTATTTTATATCATTTTGTGTGTGGAAATTATAATGAATTTCCTACCAATTTAGTATAAATTTTATAACTTTAATTTATTTTTTTAAATAATTATATCTGAAATAACTTATAATGAAATTTTTGCGAATTTTCAACAATGATTGATGTTTTTAGTAAATACTAAAAAATATCGATTTCTCAAATACACTCATTTATTTTAGTTAAATAAATTAACTTAAAAGTATAATTATATTTTTTATTTTTATTAATTTTAAATATAATCCATTTGATTTATAATAATATAACTAATTACATTTTAATTATAAATATTCCTGATTTTTAGATAAGTTAATTTTAATGCTTAAAAACACAATTTTTCAAAAAAACAGTTGGGATTTAAAAATTTATATTAAAATTGATTTAACCCAATTATAGAAGTTGAATAATAAAAAATTAATACCATATTTGGAATACGTAGGCCCAAATTTGATAAATAGTTTCCTTTTATTTTAGTTCATTATGAATATTAACCAGTGTAAATATTTTTCAGCTCGATAGGGGTACAATGGGTAAAACATAGTTAGTACTAAGAAATAAGGTCTCAAAATCAAACCAAAACCAAAAATAATTTCATTTTATGGTATAAATTGGAGTATATAGATACCAAATTCTACTATATATCATTTTGGTGGCATTTTTCCTTAATAATGATATTTATAAAATTTTAAGTAAATAAAAATGAAAAATGTCACTCTCTCACTTTTAAAAATATATTATATGTTCACATAAGGATAAAAATATGTTATAAAGGAATATATAAGTTCATTTTGAATATAAGTTATTTTTTTTAATTATATAAATTCATTTTGAACTTTTGTTGATGGAATAATTACCTTAAATGCTAACAAAATACTAACATGTTACTTGTGTAAGCTGTATAAAAATCAAAGTAAGTGATTTAAAAAACATCAAAAGTAATATTATTTGGATTAATTATGGTTTGACAATAATTTTATGATTAATAATAATGTATAATTTATGTTTAAAGATTTTATATTATAATTTAATTATTTTATTGATGTCTTTAAAGTCAAATTAAGTGAATAGTTTCAAAAATGAGATTAATGATATTCAGTGAAAAATGATATCTTATTGAATTATTTAAAAAACCCAAAACTATTAAAATAGGACATGTAGGATTTTAATTAGAAAAAATTACATACTTTTTCCAATTATGTGTCAATTTTTTTCTTATAAATAAAATTATAACCCTTTAAGATTGAAAAAATCGTTATCACGGTTATGGTTAAAAAGATTTCACCAAGTGTTAAACTAAGAGATAAGGGTACATTTTATAATTAAACTTGTATAAATACTATTTTATATAAATTTTTACAACAAATAATATATAAATATATAATATATATTTATATTGAATAATGTTTCTTGATAATTTAATTATAATATTTTAATATTATAAGAAATCTAAAATCTGTAATCTCCCCCACTTATAAAAGGACAGCCCTCCTTTATCTTCTTCACAAATATGTGAGCCATTTTTCTTGAAAAAACCAACCAAAATATCTCTAAAAAATAATTATACATGTTATATAGGTTATTTTTATTTCCAAAATATCAACCCTAGTGTCATTAATTATAGATCCAAGGTAGGATTTTCTAAGAGAATGTAATCATTTTAACGAAGCTCTTTCTTTTTTTTCTTTTTTTACCACCTTAAATTATTTTTTAAAAATTAAAATATAATAACATCATTATATCCCATATAAATAGATATTAATAAATTTATTTAATAATATTTATCCATATCCTTCACTGTAAAATTGGAAATAAAATCATTTCTCATGTGTACGGAGGACGACCATCTCACGGATTGATGTAATTTATTTTCCATAACCGACTCACATAAATATTAATAATTATATAAAAATTTAATATATATGATACTTATAATATAATACTAATTCTATAAATTTAATATATTATCAAATTCCTTACCCTTTCTACCATTAATAAATGATAATGTCACTTGTGGTTGTGTATAACCTATCATCTCGACAAATTAATGAGATTATTTCCCATATCTAAATTTCAAGAATGATTATAAAAATATATATAATAAATAAATATAGTATTTTGAACATGAATTTAATTTTTTATATGATTTAACTATATTTTTATGCACAATAATTGAACTTCTACGACAAAACATACAATAGAAAATAAAGAGGCTAATAACAAAAACAATGGTAATAGTTAAATATCATTAACGAATGGGTGATAAGATGTTATAAGAGTATCATATATGATATTATAAATATAAATATATTTCTAGTATAAGTTAATAAAATGTTAAAACCCATTTTAAATTATGGTAAATCTCATTAAACAAAGTGGAACCATGAGGTAAAGGGATTCTTAATTCAATTTATATACATTGGGTTATAATTCCACATCATTGACTGTGTTATTCCATTATTATAAACCATAAACAATTTTAACATAATGTTTTTACTATGAAAGTTATTTTTCTGAGTAGGTAAATTATGAGATTCCACATTTTTTATAAATTAAATTGAACATCAAGAGTTTTATGAATGAATTGGACATATAGTTACATGTGGGGCCCAATTATAGATATCCCATCAATGCATTAATAGGTCTCATGAAACAAACCAATTTTCCAAATTTATTAAATGAGTTTTTGGTGTATACCGACCAATTGATTAAATTGAATTAGAACAAGGATTTTATGGAATATATATCATTATTTATGAGATATTATATCCAATATTATTATTTTCCTTTGATGAGAATTCAGATCTTATAATCCATGTTCATTATATATTAATATTACCCATGAATTTATTTCATGATCATTTTATTGATGGAATGGTTTATTTTCTAGTCACTTACCTTTATATGTTGATTATTCCTTATTTAGTCTTGATACATTCTAGTCTAAGTAACACTTACTAAGAATTTTTTATCACTATTATTTTTGTCTTCCTCTAGGATATGAAGAAGGAATTTTTTAATGAGTAAGGATAAAAAAATATTTATGTTCTCTATGTTTTTTTATTTTTCTTCAAATGTAAAATGGGATATATTTATTTATCTAGTTATTCAATACTACTAAACTATTTAGTCGCTTAGTATATAAACTCTTGTATGTCATATTAATGTAAAAAATTAAACACTAGATCAAGTCTACAAGGATTGAGGACTTTAAAGTTTGTATCAGAGTATTTTTAGTAGAAATCATGGGAACCAGATTTAGGAAAACATATATTGCGGAACATAAACCTATGAAAAACATTGAGGATGTATATAATTGTAGGATAATATCATAAATATTTTTTAAAATCTGATATTATGTAAATTTTATAGTAATAAAATCATTTCCTCATACTACAAGTGGATATGGTTATGGAAAAGAAGCATCTAGGGGTAATAACCCTAAAAAGAGTTGGTCTGGTATATCTTGAACATTATTTCTCATACAATAATTTTTGGCTTTAGAAAATTTCTAGAACTAATAGGAATCATGTTAACACAAAATGTGATGTAAAATATGGTGATTATGAGCAACCAAAGGGGATGATGAATCGAGTAAAATATATAGTGATTATTCCTGATCAGTTATTATGATACATGATTAAAAATTTAAACATTAAAAACTCTCAGACTCACTAAATAAGATAAGAGTAGATTTTTTTTAGACCTCTTATGGTGGAGACCATAGAGGAAATAAGAATAAATTACAATCATGTTATAAATGTGGAAAGAGACACCTCACATAATCTATCAAATGAAAGGTAAAATGATTTATGTGTAGAAATAAATGGAATAGATCAATGAATTTTGAAATAAAAATTAAGAATTAAATAGAGTGATAGATATTTTATTATGGTATTCCATTTATATTTCAATGTCATAAGTGTGGGGAACATGGGAATTAACCATGTTAATTATCTAATCCAAGGGTTAACTCATACACAAAGGAAGGGACTAAGTTATGCCAATAGTTAAAGTGGAATGATTAAAGTGAATGTCAATTAGGATTCTATGATTATATTGTAAAATTATATATAAATTATATTTAGGTAATAAGAATCATGAAACATCTAAGAATTATTCCGTAATAGTTTTTCCTTAATAATTTTAAAACTTCTGTTAAAGGGTATAAATAACCAAGAAAAGTGATTTAGTGGTAAGATCATTTTAGTAGAATGTGTAATTAAGTGAAATATAAACTTTAATATGTGTATTATGTTGAGTTAATAATGTTTAGTTTGGAAAAATATATAATTGAAATGGATGTAGTAAATGGGATAGTATTGGTCACCATGAAATTAAATAGGGATTTGATGAACAAGTGATTTATGTCGTCTTTAAAAAAATTTGCTACAATTTTGGATTTATGTAGCATATTGAATAGTTTATTATTATATCTAATGGATAAAAATTTTGTTAACCTATGGAAGAAAACATTTTTTTATTGGTTTTATAGTGATTTGGGTTATTTTGGGAAATTTTCAATATATTCAAGGTAATATATGATCAATGTATTAACATGTTTTTTATGTGACATTATAAGAAATTTCATGTTGTATGGGGATAAATTTTTAATCAAATATTTTTAAATTTAGAGTTTTGAATTTGGTCATAAATATTTCATAGGATTATTAAGGTTAATTATTAATGGAATGGATTAAGTTGAACTTAGGGGGTTATTATTTAGGATTTAAATATTAATTTCCATATTGGGTAACCTGTGATAAAAAAAATTCTGATGAAAATTTATAGTACTAATTAATTATTTTTCATTATTTTTAAGATATTTTGATCCATTACAATTTAATTTTAGAGATTCATGTATGGAAAAATCATCCTGAATATTCATTTCTTAAAATAAGATATGAGGTAAAAATTCATCGAAGCACAGCCAAATGATGAAATTGTAGAGACCCAAATCTTGACATACAAGGAAATTACATTAATTTTGTGGAATACTTAATACATAACAAGAACCAACACACAAGGACCGAAATAGTTTAGTGTCTTTGGAAACTCGGAACACAGTCTTCTAATCATGGTGAAAGATCTTCAACATCTCCCATAAAGATCTTACCCTTTTTGTTTTCTTACCTAAAACATTTTTTAAATCCTGGGGAAAAGAAAACATATAAAATGGTAATCTCAAATTCTCAGTAAGGGTAAGCATGGAGAAAATTAAACAAATCATATACATTTGAACTCAAATACATGAACATAATATTTAAACATCAAAATCTTGAGCAATGACATAAAACATGGAAGTACGTAAGGTATAGATAATAATGGAACATCAATCATGATAAAATAGCTTAGAAATAAAACTTGTAATTGTGGAAAAACCTTAATCACATGATATGATTTCAATAGTAGCCAAGGAATTGTTGCCAAGACCATCTTAGTGGACAAAGTCCCTTTCTGAATCGAGTTCACTCCTCGTTTTATTCCTGTAACACTAAACCGGATTAACTTACCATTCCAGCCATGTCTATCTCATGAGATATAAATATTTACCCAATGCATTGGATGGAGATATAGGTCCCACCCATCTCATAATGAAATCATTCTTACTTGTGCCACAACATGAACATAAATCATTCATCATAACCCAAAGAATAAAATGGGTTTCATAAACATCATCCCATCATCACATAATCCATATAAAACAAATGGATATCATTTCATCATAAGAAAAGTGAAACCATGTAAATCATAGATACATTATACTTGAAACATACACATATGAAATAATCTCATCTTAGATTGAAATTGGTTTTGATAAAAACACTTGAAATGAATCCTTGAGGAAAATATCCTTTCTTTTAAAAATCATTTTCTTTTCACAAAATGCCATGTAGTTTTAAAAGAAAAGGATTTTATTGAAAATAATAATGAAATATTGTAGAGGAATATTTATGAAAATTAGGCATTATGAAACCATAAAAACATGTTCATGCCGTATAAGTTAAAAAAACATTCTCCTCGTACTTTTGTCGGAAAAGTCAAAAAGTACCATGTATGGTAAACAAAAGAAAGATTCCATCCATAACACAAAGTAAAATTCAAAGAGGGGTAAACATGACTTTAAACATACATGGAATAATATTAAAAACTTTATGAAAAACATTTTTATAGACATGGATGAAAAATATAACCCCAGTAAATACTTACATATAAGCAATCTCGAATAAAAATGAGATTGAAAAATTATACCTTACCTTATGTCCGATATGCTTCGTACGTATCTGAACCTCCTGTATAATGATTTAAATAATTTCATTGACTTATTTCAGAATCATATTCATTGTTATGATATCATATATGGTTCACTTATTACTTTATATTACCCGTCCTTTTGTAAATTCCATGTTAAAGCAGCATTTTGGGTAAAATCGTTTTATTTATCGTACGTGTTTGGACCTGTTGTTCTTGATATTATTATTACTTATATCTTGATTTAATTACTTCCATAATGTGAATCATGAAATATATATCCTATATATATTCAGTATATATATATAATAGATATATAAATGAAATGAAATACACCATTCATGGAGATGGTAGGTCGTACGTACGCAAGAACGTTGTTTTCGTTTCCTTATTGAATTAAATGGAATTAAGTAAATGAAACATATACGTACATAAATATAGTATCATTATTATGTAATATCTTTCATGATTATTTATTATATATACTTTATAATCATACTTTAATGGTTAATCATGGAAAATGAATCTCATCGCGTTCGTGGAGACGGTAGTCCGTACGTACGCACGAGCGATGATATCATTCTCATGATCATGGAATTGTATTGAAGTGTATGTATAATATTTCAGAATCAATATCAGTTTACAATAATCATATATAGTTATTTATTTACACCATTATACCCATCTGAGCATGGTGGTGGTGGAAAACAGATTACACCATGGCCTGGAGACGGTATTCCGTACGTACGCACGCGCGGTGATTTCGTTTCCGTAGGATGGATAGATAATGAAATTGGGTTGTTTCATATTTATAATAACATATAATTATATCATTGATACTGATGTTATTAATTTATGATGAAACAAATAAATAATAATAAGTAGAATAAGAAATAAATTGGAAAGAATCGGTAAAGGATATTACCTCTTCTTTGAGGCGCCTCTTCTTAACCACCTCTTAAGGAACTAGGGCTGGTCATTTGAGGAGACCTGAACCTCTATAATGTTTCTAGGGAATATTATAAGTGAAATGGGCAGTGTTTTTCCGAGATTAAAGGCTCAAAAGGGTGTTAAGAGAAGAGGGAAGGGGTACCCTTTTTATAAGGGAGTAGTGGGGCACCTTTGGAAAAACTTAAAATATTTGTTTATAATAAAGTAATATTCGGTTTATAATAGCTCAAAATTGATTTATTTATAAGATAAAGTGTGTATGGGTCGAAATAATCTCAACCAATAGGTTTTATACAATTTTAGGTCACTATTTTAACCTTATCATTTAGATTTAACTCTAAGTTAAATAATTTAACTTTTACAGTGTCTTCTTTTTTTCGTACACTATATGGTTAATAAACTTACTATAATAAGAAAAACGAACCCCAAGTGGTTAATTATTAATATATATAACCTTATCTAAGTCATTTGGACGAACTTTATATTTTTAGGAATATAATAACAATTAATAATATAATATTTGTTTTAAAAACTATTTTTTGTCAATTTTGACACTTTTTGGTAATTGATTTTTGTGAAAATCATTACAACGTTATTAGTTATAAAAAAGTAAATTGAATCAATACTAACATGTCATATTAACCTATAAAATTAGTTTAATTCATAAAAAGTCTAAAATTACATTTATTTGGGTATTTATAACATCAATTATGTTAATATTTCATTAATAAGGTAATTACTACATCATCATTGTGTCATAAATAAATTAAATTATTTAATTTCTAAAAATTATAAATAAAATACCATTATTTAGTAAATTGTTTTATCTTTCTAATGAATATTTATAGTCGATTTATCTTATGTATAACTCTAAATTAAAACTATTTTAGTTATTAAACTTTGATTTTAACTATTCTAACCATTCTTTAAATAAATTAACAATAAATGTCCTAATCTAATCCAAGTGGACCTAAATGGTCATATTTTATTCCTAAGGTTGATTTTGGTCAAATTAAACTTATCCAATAGAATTAGGATATGTGTTATGCTAATAATAATTTCATTTTAACCCTTAATTACCCTATTTACTTTTAACCGTGGTAAATAAAAGTAAAAAGTTACTATTCACCAAAAATTATTTTTTTCTTATTGAACAACATTTTACTCCTTAATATTAACTGTGTCTCTCAAATTTTCAAAATTCCACTCATATAAGCGGTAAAATTATGTTTTATGTAAATTTTTAAACTCTCCTAGGAGATTGCTAAAAGACGATGAAAAGTTCAATAAAATTTTTATATATCTAAAATTATTATAAAATGACTCAAATGATTTACTTTAAACTTATATAGGTATTATGTATCAATTTTTACCTAAAATAAATTTAAATAAAATAAATAATTATTTAAATTAAATGTCAGTTTTTAAATAGTAACCTAGTGTTTTCACTATTCATAAAAATTGAAAGTTTTCAGAAAAATACCAAAATTTCATCCTTGGATAATTTTGATATTAAAAATCCAAAAACGAAGTCCATTTTGAAAGATAAAATTTTTAAATTTTCAAAAAGTATGTATTACTATTCATGATGGCTAGTTTATATAATATTTTAATAACATATCGTTGTTTAGGGAAACACGGTATTGCGTACAACACACACTATCGTGGAAGGTCGCGATTACGTTTAATGAAAGCCATGTCAGGGTTGTGTGTAGTGAAAGATCCATTTTTTGTGTATAATAGAATCCAACCATATTTCATTTGTACATTGAATATATATATATATATACACTCAATGTTGCGTAAAATAACTTCTATCAAACGAACTTGAAATTGTGTGTAACACGAGCCAAGAATAGCGTTGCTTATACTCCAAGCTAATACGGTGTTGCGTATAGTACAAGCTAATCTTGGTGTAGTGTATGATAGAAGACATCAAAGAAATTAAAAATAATATATCTCATAAAATCTCGGGGCGTTACATTCTACCCCCCTTAAAATGAATTTCTCCCCCGAAATTCATCAGGGTTATAAATCATTTACTACTTCAAAGTTTCATTCATAGAAACCCACATCATAAAAAGGAATACTAAATCATAATTTTAAAAAAGGAAAGTTAGAAACAAAACGGATACCAAAAGTAACTTATCACTTGGGTTCCCACATAGGAGTATATTGGTGAAAATGTGGATGTGGAAGAGAAATCTAACCGTCAAGTTCTGATGGAGAGTGGTAGAGAACATGGGTATGAAAAATCCAACAATCGCAAATCCGTAAATTTTTGATGATCTAAGGTACCATCTGATTCATCAGATATGAGAGTACAAGGACAATATTTTTGGTTTCCAATATCATTTCCCTAACATTGATGAACTTTTACAAAAGGAGAAATACGTACTTGATTTTAGTGTAATATCATCGTTGGTCATTCCATGAACAATTTCTACTTCATATCTATTTAAAGAAATGAAGCTGAAGTTTTCATTCATGAAGTGTTAGCATATCATGTGATAGAATGATAAGTCATCCCGTCTGTTTCTATCACAAAAAGGTTAGCATAAGTTACTAAATATACATAAGTCTATCTATGGTGAGATTAATCGTATATGATTCCAACAATGGACTTATACTTCATCTATCATACCTCTTAATAAAATAAAACTAGTTCCTACTAACCAGGGACTTCCTGTAGGCCAGTGGTAGGCGATAAAGGCATGCCGCACTTCAGTTGTGGGTTTGATTCCCACAGCCTTATCCGACGTGACGGGTTTTCATCCGTCCTGCAGGTTGACCTTTTTCTAAAACTACATTATTATAACATCCCATCAATAATATCAAAAAACAAGTTCTATCCTTAAATAATACTATCTTATGTCCAACATAATCCATTCCAATCATTAGGCTTATCCAAAATACATCTGTCCAATCTCATAGTATAAATAAAATGGTTACTTAAAAGGTCACATAACAAGCACGTGAATACCATCCTTTATCCCCCATATATCATAAGATATATATTTTTGGTCACATTCCAAACATGTGAATACCTTAATCATGTATTTTTTTGAAACATGAATTACCATAGAACCTTAGTAAAAACAGAGTGCTGTCAAAAGTTAACTATTTCAACATACCAAAATCCCAAAAATTCTATATACTCATACCATGATATCACTTAGTACTTATATTAATCATGAGCTCATGAATACTATAAAACAATTTATTTTCTCTGTATCCCTTCATTATGCGCATATCATCTACTTTACAAAATATTTTAATTACTTTTTAGGGTTACCGGTAACATATTATTATAGAAAACCACAATGGACAAATACATAGATATTCCAATATACCATAAAAGTAACTCAACAACATTATTCTTGAATACCAATACATAAACACTTAAATCCATACTCTTCAATGATTATCATGGAATAAGTCCTTCCTTGATTTAGAAGTATCCTCTTAGGTCAAGTCATTGAGTTGGGTAATGCCCATGTTCTCCATAGATAAGACATTGAACTCCATAACAGTCTGTCACTCTATGACCCTTCTCTCCACATAGATAACATCTTCCCCTCCATTTTATGTGTTCATCAAGGTTCTTCTTCCCTTCTTTAGAAATATCAATATCCCTTTCTCTATGCTCCTCACCATGTGAATATGCATAAAAGTCCATCTTCCTCTTATTTGATGAATTAGGAATACCACTAAAGTTCACCTTGTTAATTATATATCGTGATGACTGATTCGACATAATCACAAAATCTTTCTTTCTAGGAATTACACAATTTCGTTGCTCATAGTCACCAATTTTTCCATTAGATGAAATGTTGACCCAATTCCTTCTGGTTCCCTCCATTGACTAAACCCAAAAACCATGGTGTAAGAAACCTTTAAAATAAAAAGGAACCACATAATCATAAAAAGTCACTTATGGGATGAATAACTTATCACGCATTCATTAATCCATAACACCCTAGGTTCACCCTATGTCATTCATGATCGTCAAAATAATTCTAGGACTGTAACTTATAGTTAGACTAAACCTTTGGGATATCCCTATACATACCTTAGAAATATCTCTAGGGATCTAACTAAAGTTCTCGCAACCTAGTTTCCAAAGGTAGACTAAACCTTTCCTCTTATACCAACTATAGAGACCCAAAGCTTGACATACATGTACATTACATTAATTTTGTGGAATACTTAATACATAACAAGAACCAACACTCAAGGACTGAAAAAGTTTAGTGTCTTTGGAAACTCGGAACACAATCTTCTAATCTTGGTGAAAGATCTTCAACATCTCCCATAAAGATCTTCCCCTTTTTGTTTTCTTACCTAAAACCTTTCTTTAAATCATGTGGAAAAGAAAACATATAAAAGGGTGAGATAAAATGCTCAGTAAGGTTAAGTGTGGAGAAAATAAAACAAATTATATAAATTTGAACTTAAATACATGAAGATAATGTTTAAACATCGAAATCTTGAGCAATGACATAAAACATGGCAGTACGTAAGGTATAGATCATAATGGAACGTCAATAATGACAAAATATCTTGGAAATAAAACTTTTAATTGTGGAAAAACATTAATCACATGATATGATTTCTATAGTAGCTAAGGAATTGCTGCCAAGACCATCTTAGTGGACAAAGTCCCTTTCTGAATCGAGTTCACTCCTCGTTTCAGTCCTGTAACATTGAACCGGATTAACTTACCATTCCAGCCATGTCTATCTCATGAGATATAAATATTTACCGAATTCATTGAAGGGAGATATAGGTCCCACCCATCTCATAATGAAATCATTCTTACTTGTGCCACAACATGAACATAAATCATTCATCATAACCCAAAGAATAAAATGGGTTTCATAAGCATCATCCCATCATCACATAATCCATATAAAACAAATGGATATCATTTCATCATAAGAAAAGTGAAACCGTGTACATCATAGAGACATTATAATTAAAACATAAACATATGAAATAATCTCATCTTAGATGGAAATTGGTTTTGATAAAACACTTGAAATGAATCCTTGAGGAAAATATCCTTTCTTTTCAAAATCATTTTCTTTTCACAAAATGCCATTTAGTTTTAAAAGAAAAGGATTTTGTTGAAAATAATAATGAAATATTTTAGAGGAATCATTATGAAAATTAGGTGTTATGAAACCATAAAAACCCATTCATTCCATATAAGTTAAAAAAACATTCTCCTCGTACTTTTTTCGGAAAAGTCAAAAAGTACCACGTATGGTAAACAAAAGAAATATTCCATCCATAACACAAAGTAAAAGTAAAAAAGGGGTAAACATGACTTTAAACATACATGGAATAATATTAAAAACTTTATGAAAAACATTTTTATAGACATGGATGAAAAATATAACCCCAGTAATACTTACGTATAAGCAATCTCGAATAAAAATGAGATTGAAAAATTATCCCTTACCTTAGGTCCGATATGCTTCGTACGTATCCAAACCTTCTGTATAATGATTTAAATAATGTCATTGACTTATTACAGAATCATATTCATTATTATGATATCATATATGGTTCACTTATTACTTTATATTACCCATTCTTTTGTAAATTCCATGTTAAAGAAGCGTTTTGGGTAAAATCGTTTTATTTATCATAAGTGTTTGGACTTGTTGTTCTTGATATTATTATTACTTATATCTTGATTTAAATAATTCTAGAATGTAAATAATGATTTATATATCATATATATATTCATTATATATATATAATAGATATATAAATGAAATGAAATACACCGTTCAGGGAGACGGTAGGTCGTACGTACACATTAACGCTGTTTTCGTTTCCTTATTGAATTAAATGGAATTAAGTAAATGAAACATATATGTACATAAATATAGTATAATTATTGTGTAATATCTTTCATGATTATTTATTATATATACTTTATAATCACACTTGAATGGTTAATCATGGAAAATGAATCTCATCGCGTTCGTGGAGACGGTAGTCCGTACGTACGCACGAGCGATGATATCATTCCCATGACCATGGAATTGTATTATAGTGTATGTATAATTTTTCATAATAAATATAACTTTACAATAATCATATATAGTTATTTATTTACACCATTATACCCATCCAAGTAAGGTGGTGGTGGAAAATAGATTACACCACGGCGTGGAGATGGTATTCTGTACTTACGCACGCGCGGTGATTTCGTTTCTGTAGGATGGATAGAAGATGAAATTGGGTTGTTTAATATTTATAATAACATATCAGTATATTATTGATACTGATGTTATTAATTTATGATGAAATAAATAAATAATAACAAGTAGAAGAAGAAATAAATTGGAGAGAATCGGTAAAGGATATTACCTCTTCTTAGAGGCGCATCTTCTTAACCTCCTCTTAAGGCACTAGGTTTGGTCATTTGAGGAGACCAGAACCTATATAATGTTTCTGGGGAATATGAGAAGTGAAATGGGCAGGGGTTGGCCGAGCTTCAAGGCTCAAAAGGGTGTGAAGAGAAGACGGAAGGGGTGCCCTTTTTATAAGGGAGGAGTGGGGCACCTTTAGAAAAACTTAAAATATTTGTTGATAATAAAGTCATATTCGGTTTATAATAGCTCCAAATTGATTTATTTATAAGATAAAGTGGGTATGGGTTGAAATACTCTCAACCAATAGGTTTTAGACAATTTTAGGTTACTAATTTAACCTTATCATTTAGATTTAACTCTAAGTTAAATAATTTAACTTTTACAGTGTCTTCTTGTTTTCTTACACTATATGGTTAATAAACTTACTATAACAAGTCAAACGAACCCCAAGTGGTTCATTATTAATATATATAACCTTATCTAAGTCATTTGTATGAACCTTAGATTTTTAGAAAACAATTAATAATATAATATTTGTTTTAAAAACTATTTTATGTCAATTTTAACACTATTTGGTAATTGATTTTTGTGAAAATCATAACAACATTATTAGTTCAAAAAAAGTTAATTTAGTCAATACTAACAAGTCATATTAACCTATAAAAGTATTTTAATTCATAAAAATTTTAAAATTACATTTATTTGGGTATTTATAACATTAATTAATTTAATATTTCATTAATAAGGCAATTACTGCATCATCATTGTGTCATAAATAAATTAAATTATTTAATGTCTAAAAATTATAAATAAAATACCATTATGTAGGAAATTGTTTTAGATTTATAATTAATATTTATAGTCAATTCATCTTATGTATAACACTATATTAAAAATGTTTTAGTTATTAAACTTTGATTTTAACTATTCTAAGCATTCTTTAAATTAATTAATAATAAATGTCCTAATCTAATCCAAGTGGACCTATATGGTCATATTTTATTCATAAGGTTTTTTTGGTCGAATTAAACTTATCCAATAGAATTAGGACATGTGTTATGGTAATAATAATTTCATATTTACCCTTAATTAGCCTATTTACTTTTAACCGTGGTAAATAAAAGTAAAAAGTTACTATTCAAAAAAATTATCTTATTGAACAACATTTTACTCCTTGATATTAATTGTGTCTCTCGGATTTTAGAAATTCCACTCACAGAAGTGGTAAAATTAAGTTTAATGTAAATTTTCAGATTCTCCTAGGAGATGGGTAAAAGACGGTGAAAAGTTCAATAAAATTTTTATATATCTAAAATTATTATAAAATGACTCCAATGATTTACTTTGAACTTATATAGGTATTATGTATCAATTTTTACCTAAAATATATTTAATAAAATTAAGTAATTATTTAAATTAAAAGTCGATTTTTAAATAGAAACCCAGTGTTTTCACTATTCATCAAAAATTGAATGTTTTCAGAAAAATACCAAAATTTCACCCTATGCTAATTTCGATATTCCGAATCCAAAATTGAAGTCCATTTTGAAAGATAAAATTTTTAAAATTTCAAAAAGTGGGTATTACTATTCATAATGGCCAGTTTATAAAATATTTTAATAACATATCGTTGTTTAGTGAAACTTGGTATTGCGTACAACACACGCTATCATGGAATGTCGTGATTGGATGTAATGAAAACCAAGTCAGGGTTGTGTGTAGTGCAAGTTTCATTTGTTGTTGCGTATAATAGAATCCAACCATATTTTATTTATACATTGAATATATATATATATATACACTCAATGTTGCGTAAAATAACTTCTATCAAACGAACTTGAAATTGTGTGTAACACAAGCCAAGAATAGTGTTTCATATATTGCAAGCTAATACGGTGTTGCGTATAGTACAAGCTAATCTTTGTGTAGTGTATAATAGAAGACATCAAAGAAATTAAAAATAATATATCTCATAAAATCTCGGGGTGTTACAGAAATTATAATTACAAAATAGAAATAAATAAATTAAGTACATTTTATCATATTCACAATCTTTATTGTGAAAAAACAACTCAAATTTAATAAAATTATCTTGAGATAAAATGTTATCCATTTACATTCATTTCTGATTAATTGACAGTCCTTCCACCCCTCATTGATTTATGATTTTGTGGTCATTAACTTTATCCTGACCATGTTATGTATCACAGTATACTAGAACATTGAGGTTATTGTAACACCCCAGGTAAATAAAGAGTATGACATTTTCACATTTATCCATATTTGTGAATAAAATATTAATATAAATTTAAAGGGGATGCTATGCTTGATGGCGTACCCAACACGCAACAACGAGTTTCTTGAGAATCTTATGTTACACTCTAATAATAAAATAATATTATTTTAAATGGTAGTTAACACCTAGCTATTGTGATGGAGGGAATGAATAGAACTAACTACAATATGATTATATATGTTTTTCAAATATTTTACTTTTTACAATAAATGTTAGAGGATTAAAAATGCGAATGAATCCAATTTTAAGCGTAAACATTCTAATATTCTTTAAAAGGTCGATTAACCACCTTTTTGATGGCGAACCTCCTTTAAATCCACTTTTTGACAATTTTATGTGTTATATTTGACAAAATAAAATTCTTCTTTAGAATCGGGACATCAAAATTTAGTTTGGGTAAATTTTTGGTATTTTTCCGAAAAAGTTCAATTTTTAATGAATAGTGAAAAATGTTGTATTTTAATTCAAAACCTATTTTTAATATAATTTATTTATATGATTATATTATCTTTTTAATTGGTTTTAAAGTGAAATTAGAATATATTTTTACCATTTAATCAAATAGTGGTCATTGTAATTAATTTCACTTTGAAATTTGACTTAAACTAGTGTCAATCTTTTTATATATATTGTTTCATAAAAAACTCTATTTGTTCTCACAGCGGGAATTAATTATTAAATTAATTAATGTAACTTATATGTTATGAATTTTTTAAAATAGACATCATTTCTGAAATCGGAATATCAAATATAGCTTAGGGTGAATTTTTGGTAATTTTCGGAAAAACTTCAATTTTTGATGAATAGTGAAACCACTAAGTGGTACTTATAAAAAACTGATTTTTCGTTTAAATAAAATTTTGCCACCTTTGTGTTTTGAATTTCAAAAAACCGACATACATGGTTGTCATTAAGATGTAAAATGTGGTTTAATGGGATTAAAATAAGTTTTTGGTGAATAGTAACTTGTTAAGTTTTTAATCGCGATTAGAGGTAATTAGTGTAGTTTAAGGTAAAAATAATGTTTTAATAATATGAAACGACCTAGACACATGTTCTACCCTCATTGGATGAGTCATGGCTACCAATAAAATCCATGGGTAAACTTGGGGACCCCATGGAGCCACTTTGGTTGGAAAATGACATAAATACCTTTTTATTTAATGTTAAAATTAAAATGTCACAAACATGAGTTGTTTAACTAAAACAATTTTTAAATGGGGTTATACAAGTCATATTTTTTACTATAAATAAAAATTGGAAATCTAAAAATATTTACTAAATCATAGAATTTTTTTATATAATTTTTAGACATTAAATAAATTAAATAATTTATGACATCATGATGATGCAGCAATGACCTCATTATTTAACGATTTAAATAAAATGGAAAGATAATGTAAAATATAAGACCTAAACATGTCCAAAACCTATTGTATGGGTGGATTTAGAACCCTTATCACCTTATCCTCGAAACACATCGATGTGAGACCATTAAAATCCTAAACTCATTCTAAAATAAAGTAACATTTCTTTACTTTCCAAGAGTGCCCCTCCTCTCCTCTTATAAAAGGCCCCCACCTCTACCTCCTTACCCACACTACCAAAGCCTTTGTCTCGGCCAAACCCTACCCATTTTGTCTCTCCACATCCCTCTATAACTCTTAGAAGCCTCACTTTGGTCATAATTCTTCCCAAGGAAGCATTTGAGCTCAAACCAAAGGGAGTTACCCGATTTTAAGGTAATGTCTTCACTTGAGTCCTTTTGTTTTATTTTGCTTCTCCACCCCCCTAAACTCTTTTTATTCCTTTATTTTGTAAAAAAAACAGTATCTTCAATATACTAGGATGTTTTTATGTTAATTATTAGAGCTACACTTACACACACCTTCGTCTAATGGTTAAAGAACATACTGTTTCTGTGGATGGCGAATTACTGCCTCACGAAACGATGATTGTTCAATCTTCTCTTAACACCTTTCATGGTGGCCATTAAGATGTCACTATATTTATATATGATATATAATATGTTTATATTTTTCTTAATCTTCTGTATTTTTCATTTATGGCATACCTTTATGGCTTCCATTATGGGTATACGCGATATCTTCATTTTAGGAAGTGCGGACTACCGCCCCCTCAAAGTGATTTGATTCGTTAATACCATATGTGGTATGTATAAAGGATATATTTAATGATATTATATATGATACCATACTATAATTAAAATACTATTATGTTTCGTTTTTTTTAAATTCTATTAAATATGAAATAGAAATGGAAGTAGCGTTCATGCGTACGTACGGCTTACCGTCTCCATGAACGGTGCATTTCATTTCTTACCACTAAATGTTATGTAATATTATAAATGCATGAATATACTGGATATATATGATAAATATTTTATCTACATCGTGAATAAAATTCTAGATATGATGGATATTTTACCACATGAACAACTTGTAATTATAAAGAGTTTATTTTTGACTCAAGTACCAATGATCGTTAAAATGACTGTTATTAGCTTAAATAATAACATAGTGTTCATGACATGGTAATAAGTGATATAAAAGTAATAATGAACTTGAAAAATGTTCTTAAGGAAGTATAAATTAACTAAAGTTTATTATTCAGGAGATTAAAGAAAAATCGAGTGAATTCGGAGCCAAGGTAAGGGATCCTACCCCTCTCATTATTTTTAAGTACACTCTTTTATGTCATTCCTTTTAAGCTCATATTTCTTATGATTGGGATGTTCTTTTATATTATGGTTCTTGGGAATTGTTATGAAGACAGGTAGTTCCATGATAAACTAAGGTCAGGTGAGCCCAATATAGCTCTCCAATGCATTGGGTAACGCGAAGGAGTGAAACGTTAAGGTTTCTCCAAAGAGATTTAGGGAATATACTATGGTGGGTATTCCAAACGTAACCAAGAGGGTTACTCCCTACGTAAGAATGTTATGAATGCCTCAAGTTACCTTTTATGTCTTATGATTTCTATGATTTATTCATGATTTTATGAGGTATGTTAAAGTGCCTATGTTTTATGGGTAAAGTATGATTTCATTCTTATGTATATATGAACTCATGTTTCTTTTCCATATTTTTACAACCCTTACTGAGCTTTTTATTCTCATCCCAAGTTTTTTTTTTTGAAATGTTTTTCCCAGGTCAAGGGAAAGGTACGTTATATGATGATAGTGTCAAGTAAGTGTCAAGAAAGAATACATGCTTTATTTATAAATATATTTTTGTTGATGGGAAAAAATGAATAATATCTTTTATGTAACAACTTTGTTTAAATGTGGAATGTAATGCAATTTTTATGATCTAATTCTATAAAACTCTAAACCTGAAAAGATCCTCAATGTGTAATCGTTTAATAACTCAAGATTAAGTAAGGTTTAAGGATGGGGCTATATAGTTATTATTCTCAAAAATGTATCTCAGTTAACTTCCAACCAATTTTCTCTTTATCAATAAACCTGATTATGTGTTTTTACAATTAAGTGTTATTCTTCCCACTACCTATTTTTAAAACAAGTTTTATTATCTCTATGTACGATGTGGGTTTTCAATAAAGGTAACTTCAAATTTTGAAACTTTAATAACAAAGATAAAACTAATTTATTTAATATGGGTTGAATGTGACATCCTGAAAATTTAATTTAAAATAACAATAATATCAATAACATTCTTCACACACAACAACAAGCTTCAGGATAATTGTGATATAATATAAAAAATATTATTATTAAAATGTGACCATTAAAACCATGTTGTTAAATAATAGGGTATGAATATGTGTAAATAAATTATAAAATAAATTTATAATATTCCTACTCATTACAAAATTTTTGAATAATTTTTATGAAATAAGGACTAATTTATACTGAAGTAATTTAATGCTTCAAAATGAATTTTTCTTTGAAAGTGATTTTATTGAATGTTGTTCATGGAAATTATATTTAATTTATACCAATTTTATTAATTTAATACAACAAAATGAAAATAATATTTTGAATCATCATATTTAAATTATCTTAGGGTGAAATGTTTTGATTTTTCTAAAGTAAAATATTTTTTCAGTGAATAGTGGAAAATACCAATTTTTTAAATACTCTCAATTATTTTCATTAAATAAAGTAATTTAAAAGTCCCATTATATTATGTATTCTATATTAAAGTGATATATGATCCATTTTATTTATTATAATATGATAAATTATAGTTTAATTATCAATATTCCTGATTTTTAGATGACTTAATTTTTATGCTTAAAAACACATTATTCTTAAAAAATTTGTTTTACATTTTTATATAAAAATTGACTTGTTAAAATTATAAATATTAAACCTTAAAAATTGATAAAAAATTTGTAATTAAGATGTTTTAATTTGGTAAATAGGTTTATTTTATTTTTCGTCATTATTAATTATAAATGTGGTAAATATTTGTCACTTTATTAAGGGTAAACAAGTAAAACATCATCAAAAATATAAAATAAGGTATCAAAATCAACAAAAAACTTTACATTATTTATTTTTAGGATATAAATTATACCATACCATCTCAAATTATAATATATGTTATTTTGGTGCCATTTTGTCTTGATATTGAAATTTATAATATTTTAAGTAAAGAAAAATTTCAAATGTCACTCTCTCACTTTTAAAAAACTATTATATGTTCACATAGGGGTAAGAATATGTTATAATTGATTATAAAAGTTTAATTTTAACATTATTAATTTATTTTTATAATTTTAATTCATTTATAATTTTTAGTACTATTATAGTTACCTTAAATACTTACATAATGCTCACATAATGATTGTATAATTAGTAGAAAAATCAAAGTGAATCATTTTAAAATCATCAAAAGAAATTATTTTTGGATGAATTATGGTCTTGTAGAAATGTTATTTTAAAAATATTGTATAATTTTTTGTTTAAAGAGTTTATATTTTAATTTATTTTTCATGTTGATTCCTTTAAATTCATATTAACAAAATAGTGTCAAAATTAAAATTAATGATATTTTATGAAAAATAATATTTAATTAAATGATTTAAAAATACTAAAAAAAATAAATAGGATAATTATGATGATAAATTGACTAAAATTTTATATCATTTCCATTTATGAGTAAATTATTACCTTATAAGTAAAATTATAACATTTTAAGATTGAAAAATTCATTACTAAAATTAACGTTAAAACATGTTTCTTGGGGGTTACACCAAGATATAAGGGTACGTTTTCCGATTAGACTTTCCCAATTACAATTTTATCGCCATAAATCTAACTCATTCTATCACAAACGAAGCTAGGAATCTATCCAACCTGACACCCGACCAGGTCTGAGATAAGGCTTGAAGGATGTTCCTGATCCCCACAAGCTAGAAACTAGTGTTGGGAATAAAAATAATCCAATGGGAATGATTTATCCCCATAAACAACCATGATCAAAATAACAAAACTGAACTTGTCATAAATACCAATAATAAAAATCAATAAATTTACAAAATAATCCAAATACAACATATTTTTAACTTAAAAAAATGAATCCAAGACTAAAACAGAACTACTCTAGAATGATCTCTATGGGACCTCTTGGTTACCACCAACCACAAGACCAACCTTCTCTGATGAAAAACCAAACTGGAAACATGAAATTACAAAATAGCTCAAGTCAACCAACATCAAGTGGAAAAATTAGGGTGTGATCATGCAACATCACAGATGGTAATGACAATAGAGTCAACGCATTTACCTTCCCAAAACATTCCACAAACACTAGGTTAAAATATATACAAAAAAACTTAATTTTAATCATTTTAATCAACCAAACACTGCTATCCAAAAATTTCCTTTTTAAAACTACACATGCATATTTTCATTTAAAAATGGTTCTACTTTCCAAAACATAGTTAAAAACCAAAATACATTTGCAAATCTATACCAGACAAAAAAGAAATGCTACTGATGATAAAGAAAACAAAATAATTATTTATAAACAAGTATGGCTAATAACTAACAAGAAGAAGAATAAAAATTGACATTTAGAAAGATAATAATGGTCATTTTCAAAATATCTCTAGGTTAAATCCTTAGATGTACTCAGTTTGGACTCACCTACCAGCATATTGTGTAGCTCTATAGTCAATATCCATCTAGACGTACTAAACTAGCTAATCCAGTGGCACATCTCACCTAGCCTCTCATTAAATCTAAGAGGTACCAACCCTCAAATTGGGGTTTATAATCAACCGTTATTTGACCCTCTAGATGATTTCCTAGAATCCCATGATAAAAGTACACGGTGAAACAAGGTATAGAAACCATAACCCACAGTATCCCTAGGCACGAGCTACTAGAGGAAAACGCATCCCAAGGTATAGTGGTTTCTAAACATAAGTCAAAACCAATAGCATTCTTATTCATGAGACAGTAGAGGGAATCCCATACCAAGTTCTAGAGGTCTCCAACACAAGCCAAGAATCATGGAAACACATGAAAATCCATTTTTTCACAAGCATATTCATCTACATTTAAAGAACATATAGAAACCACCATTTTCCCTAATCAAAACCACTTTTCAGATAATTTTATTTACCAACCAGGCCATCACACTACCTAGGTCTTGAATCTATTTAACAAAACGTGTCATAATTCTCAATAGGACTATACATCACACGAGTTCTAAAACTAATTTCCAAAACAACACAAGTTGTCAGTTGGAACTTCACATCACATCATATCAAAACTAACTTTTCTAAGTAAACACAAAGGAAAAATACTGCCTTTAACATTTCCAATTCAAATGCATTTACAAAACCATTTCAAAGTAAAAGTGAAAAAATTAAATGAAACAAACATTACCAAATGGGCTTCTATAACATTTGGTTTCCAAAAAACACCTCAAAGTGCCAAACAGGCTAAGCCTTAGAGAACGAATTTTAAACCACATTTAAATTCTCTCAAAAACACCAAGGCCTTTTCCAAAAACATTCCATACCACTTGATAAACTCATAAAACTAATTTCAAAATGAAATAAAATAAGCACACATGAAATCCAACCATTTCCATAGAAAAAATATCTTCTAAAAACCACATGCACATGAAACCTATTTTAAAATTTGTTATGCATCACTTACACAACTCATAGCACATATTTAAGAAATATAAAAAAGCTCATGTGCGACAAAAACCAGTTTTCTTTCTAAACCCGACTTCCATAAAATTTGTACATCAAAACCTTTCAATACATATTTTTCACCTTTCACACCATCCAATAAACACATTTTTAAAACATAACGAAGAGATACACATGAAACGCAATCAAATTCTTTTTTAAATCCATTCTCCAAAACATACGCACTTCAAATTCCTTTAAAAACAAATATCAGCATGAAAGAATGGTTTTTAAAGAAACACTACTTATTTTACCACCAAATACAATAAGTCACACATGATCATCAATCCAAAAAATTCTCCAATTCAAATATATATAACACACAATTAAAAATCCAATGATAATAAAAAAACATAACCAAGGGAAACCACCATCCAAAACACCCAATTTCACATTGAAAAATAAATTTACAATTTATCAGACACTTTACATGCATATATATATTTTATTGTTTAATAAAAACCTTTTAAAAAACATTTCACACCAAATTTACATCATGAAAACAACATACCAAACAAAATAAACATAACACAAGCATGACAAACACATTTATAAATTTTTTAGAAACACTCAAGCATCAAGTAGAATGTGTCGAAAATGAAATGGATGAAAGCACATACCTCAATGATGTGTCAATGCAAAGAAGATTCAGAAGAAGGTAGAATAAACCCTAATAGACAATCCTCACACCCAATCATCAAATATTTCAAACCAAATAAGCTAACCCTTATCCTATGGTTCACCCAAGAGAAAAACCCATCAATAAAACACTAAGAAACCCAGAGATAAAGAACATGTGATTAGGAAATAGACCAAAAACTCAAAGTAATTTACCTAGGAACCATTAAGAAGATTTGATTGAGGAAAGGAAGTAGGGGAGGAGGGTCTAATGGAACCCTATATTCACCCAGTACAAATAATTATATAGAAACCCAGATTAGGGATAAATAGCATAGGGTAAAAGAAGAATTTCAACATTTTAATGACATAGAAAACTCGCATGGTTTCGCTGCATGGAACCATACTGGATAAGAGTAGAACCCCTCATGGGATAGATACAGGGTTTCCTAAACCATGTGTCAACCGTGAAAAATACAGATATCAAAACTACAGAACCCCTCAAATGTATACTGTATAGTTTTCTTTAATCGTGCATAGGGTGTGCACTATTCCCTAGACACCAACCCTCAATTCACATGGTTTTCCCCTGACCACCAATGGTTTGTCCCAAGTCACAATCAAATCATGCAAGTCAAAGCTATTCAATAAAAAAATGAACTGAAAATTCCTTCTCCCTTTATAGGTCACATAGTTAACCCTTAAACCATGCTCACAAACCATGAAGAGGCTAAAGACTATTTTAGAATATCTAAAATTAAAAAATTAAATGTAAGAAATCATCTAAAACATCAAAAAAATCCAAAGTCATGAAAAAAAATTGGGTTTGGGGTGTGACAAATATCCCCACCACAAACAATTTCTACCCCCAGAAAGTCACCTGGTGATATAAAGAACAAGGCTTAATCCAAAACCCAAAATAATATGAATAGAAAAATGATCCATGAGGTGAACATACACTCCAAAATTAAAACACAGTCAACTCTAATGGAAACCGTAATGAATGAACTTCAAAAAGGAGTAGGGTTATCTCTACCACAAGAACCCAACTAGCATGACCAATGTTGAAACTCCCAAAATGATGGTACTGATATGGGAAACCCCACATGAACTTACACAAACTTCCCTGCACTAGCAAAAAAATACGACCAATGGAACTAGGTACCCAATATAAACCGACCCAAAACTTCTCTGCACAAGAAAAACAATACAACCATTAAAATCATGAATTCTCATCAATGCCACCATAGGCTAAATAACATGGTAACTCCCAACATGAACCAAAAACCTCTAAAAAAAGGGGAAACTCGTGGAACAAACTCAAACCAAATTGTACACAAAACCATATTTCATCAACTCCCAAAGATTTAAACACCTCCAAAGTTAGCACAATTAGGAAATGGAACCATTCTATAAAAGGATAAGCACATAAAATAAATAACTACTAATTAAAGACACAAATTTAAAAAGTAACCACCACTATAATTACCAAATAAATAAACTATCATGATTCTTACAAAAAAGGGTAACTCACAATAGTAATGAAATTTACCACAAAGAAACTTTAACCATCTCCACTCAAAAACAGGAGAAAAAAACTAGGCCAAGGTTCCCCAGACCCCAATTAATTTTTGACAATGTGAAAGTCTTTGCTCTCGGGCCTGTGGAAAGATAAATGTTGTCTTGAATCATTTATTTCCCTATATTAAGGAACTGACACCCTCTTATCAAGGATTTTTTACCAATAAATGCTTTTTATAAAACTTCTTTAGATGGACCAAATGACCACAATGACGACACACCTTCAGAGATTATGAAAATATGGTTTTGAATTCCCAAAATAACCATGCTAGAAACATATGAGCGAATCATATGAGAAATTATAGGTTATATCTTACTATAGAGGATTCTCAGAAACATATTCCTCTAGAACCCACCTCTCACCAGATGGGGAACTTTACGGGTGTCATGAATGACTTGTTCAGTAACCACCACAGACTGCATTCCAGGAACCAACTGGGTGAGAAACATCCCATCCACCAATTCCTCAAACTGAAATTCACTTGATGATAAGACTCACTCCTTGATATATATACGACAACCCAAAATGAAAATTGGATTTTTCAACTAATTATATGAGGTTATCTCAAAAGAAAAAGAAACTAGTTACTTGAAATGATCAACATAGGCCCTCACAAATAGTTATACTTTCTGAAAATCAAATAGTTACATCACTTTGTTTACCTTCACATCCAAATGTATGAACCATTATACTAAAGTAACCCTAAACACATCCCAATACATCCCAATCTATGAAAACATTAGAAATATCACCATCCATTGATCCAAATATGGACCCTAAATGACTTTAAAACAGTATATACCCTAACAACTTTGGTAGTTCCCAATTATTTTAAGATGCTCTCAGCTTCCTCAATCAATTCCACTACCTCAAATGGACCATGATCAATATTAAAGACTAGAAATAACTGAGAAGAATTTTATCCCACCACCCCACTAAGAGCCTGGGTAGGACCGAAAACCAAACGAGACTCCCTAGAAACCTTGGGGCACTTTATGGGTGGAATATTCTAAATAACACAAGGAACACAAAACCATATTCAACATCAACCCAAGATTTAAACAAAAGAACATATCAAACCATAACAACTAACTCATAATCCAAATATCACAACAAAAAACAACATCAGTTTTCAAAAACCACCATTTTATTTCAATTCCAAAACTACCTTATTACAAGTCCACTCTCTAAATTCCAAAAACCATTTTTCAATCCAATAAAAACATCAAATTATTCTTTTATAAAAAACTCAGGCTCAAAAATCATTTTCTCTTTTGAAAACGTATTTTCTAAAAATAATTTACCTTTTGAAATACACTTCTTATAAATATCATTTTCCCTCTTTAAAATCACCCCTCACCGGAAAAAAAACAAACAAAATCACTACTAACTCCAAAAAGAACCAAACTCACACACAACTCACACTAAACTCCTAGGATGAGGAACTAGTGGGAATCCATAACCTAGTGACATAGTTAGTGGTCCATGACCCAAGTAATAATCAACAACTATGAGGAACATGAGATGTGAACTCAGACTCCACAAGGGTCACTAACCCATGTGAGATCACAACATGAGACCCGCTCGCCTCTATTTTTATTCCCTATCCATACCCCAAAAATCGAAACAAAAGACTCAAATCTTGGACTATCGCTAGAAATGGGGGGATTAGAATGAGAAAGAGTTCATGACATCCTTCCCATACCTATATCCTAAGTCCCAACAGTCCTAATATCTGATCTACATAACGCCTCAAATAATAAGGGCCTCATATAATACCATTTAGTGAGGACTCGTGTTGGGATTCCATCCAACCCAACACCCACCCTTCCCAAGACAAGGCCCGAAGGGTGTTCCTGATCCCCATGGTCTAGAAACTAGTGTTGAGCATCAAAATAATCCAATGGGAATGATTTATCCAAACAAATAATCGGGATCAAAATACCAAAACTGAACATACATAAAATACCAATAACTAAACATCAATAAATACACAAAAACTCCAAATAAAATAGTTGTTGAACATAACAAAAACTATATAGAAGACTAAAACCAAAACACACTAGAATGATCTCCATGTGTCCTCTTATTCACCACCAACCACAAGACTAACCTGCTCCAATGCCCAACCAAACTTGAAACCCGAACCTATAAAATAGTTTGGGTCTACCAACGCAGACTGGAACAAGTAGGATATAAGTATTCAATAGATTAATGGTAATCACCACAAAGTCCAAAAAAATACTTTCCCAAAATATTCCAAAAACACTAGTTTAAAATAAATACAAAAAATATTCTATTAATCATTTAAATCAAAAAAACAAAGCTTTAAAAAATATCCTTTTTTAAAACAACTCACGCAGCTTTTCTTTTAAAAAATGGTTCTATTTTGAACAACCCAGTTCAAAACCCAAATCCAGTTACAAATCCATACCAGATCACCGAAAGGAAACTCTTTTTATAATAAAAGTAATTAAAACAATCAGGTATAAACTAGCACGTAGATAATCATGAGTATTTTCTAAACATATCGAGAAGAAATACTTAGACATACTTAGTTAGGAATCACCTACTGGAATATGGCGTAGCTTTATAGTCAATAAACAACTGGTCACACTATACTAGCCTATTTAGTGGTAGGTCCCACCTGTCCTCTCGTTAAATCTAGGGGTATCAACCCATCTAATAGGGGCCGATAAGAAACTATCACTCAACCCTCTAGATAACACCCATGAATCGCGTGATAAAAGTACTCAATGAAACATGGTATAACAACTATAACCCACAGTATCATCATGCACAATCCACTATAGGGGAATGCATCCCAAGGTCAAGTGGTTTCCTAAGACATGATGAGACCAAGAATGTTTCAATGCATGATCCACTTGATGGAATTCCATCCCAGGTTTTGAGATATCCAATGCAATCCAAGCTTCACAAACACACATGAAAATCCCATTTTTTTCAAATCACATTCATCTACATTTAATTATCACATGGAAATAACCATTTTCCATAATCAAAACCACTTTCAAAACCATTTTAAAATACCCACTGATCCTTCATGTTACCCATGTTTTCAATCCAATTTTCCCAAATATGTCAATATTCCCATTGGGTCCATATATCATAGGAATTTTAAAACCTATTTCCAAAACATCACAAGGTTCCAATCATCCCTACACATCACATCATATCAAGTCAACATTTCTTAGGCAATACAAAGTGTCAATGGGGCCTTTAACATTTCCAATTACAATACATTTATAAAATCATTTCCAAGACAAAGTAAAAACATATAAAAATATCAAAAGTGACAAATGGGTTTCTATACCATGTGGATTCCAAAACACACATCAAATTGAAAATCATACCAAACTTAGAGAACATATTTGAAACCAAATTTCAATTCTCTAAAAACACCAAGGCCTTTTGGAAACACATTTTACACCACTCAAACAATTCGTAAAACCCATATAAAAACACAACAAGAAAAACACAAATGAAATCAAACCATTTACATATGAAAACTCTCTTCCAAAACCACATACACACCAAACCCATTTTTAAACATCCTATTCACCACTTTCAGAACTCATAGAACACATTTAACAAACATAACAAATAAGATCAAGTGAAAAAAACATTTTCTTTATAATTCCAACTTTCATCACATTTTTTCCTCAAAACCTTTTGAAGACATATTTTTCAATTTTCACACCATCAATCGAACACATTTTAAAAACATAACAAGGAGGTACACATGAAATTAAATCAAATTCTTTTTGAATCCATCCTACAACACATTTTCACTTCAAATTACATTAGAAATCAATATAAGAATGAGAGAACCATTTTTTAAAAAAAACCACACTTGTTTTACCACCAAATACAATAATCCACACATAAGATTCAAACCACCAAATTCCCCAATTCCTATATATATATCATTTAATTCGAAGTCCAATCAAAATACCAAAACATAACCAAAGGAAACTGCCACAAAAAAACACCCAATTTCACTTTGAAATATTAATTGATATTTTATCAAACAACTGATGCACATATATATATAGTCTTGTTTAATAAAACCCTTTGAAAAACATTTCACTCCAACTTTCCATCATGAAAACACTATTAAAAACCAAAAAAACATAGTCAAAGCATTCAAAACACATTTATAAATTATTTAAAAACATTGAATCATCAAATGGAATGTTTTATAAGTGAAATATACTGAAACACCTACCTCAACAATGTGAGAATGAAATGAAACATAGAGATAAGGAAAAATACATCCCAAGAAGTAATCTACACACCCTAGCATCACGGAAATCGAACCAATTAATCTAACACTCATCCTAGAGTTCTTACAATAGATTAACCACCAATAAAACACCAATAAACCAAGAGAGAATGAAGATGAGAAGAGCAAATCAAAAAAAACTCAAAGAAAATTACCTAGGAACCTTCGAGAAGATTCAATAGAAGAATGGAAGAAATGTATGAGGGTCTCCTGAAGCCCCCTAGTGTGCCTAGGTTGAAAAAGTGAGGATAAACCAGAAATAGAGTTAAAATAGTAGTGGGGAAAAAGAGGAATTTAAACGTTTTAATGACCTAAGAAACTCACATGGTTTTTCCACATGCTTTTAAAAACTGTGAACCAACTGTGTGTACCCTACTAGATAAGAGGGGCACCCCACATGGGATGGACACCCTATTTCCCTAATCGTGAACCAACCATCAAAAATGAAACTATTAAGACTTAAAAACACATTTCATATTTGCCGCATGGTTTTCTCTAACCATGTACGAGTCGTCAGCCATGCCCCAGACACCAACCCTCCAGCCGTACGTCTTTCCCTACCCTTGCACAATTTAGACCAATCCATGATCCAACCATGAAATTCAAACCATGCGAGAACAAAATAAATTTAAAATACTCTTTTTCTTAACAATTCATATAGTTAAACATTAAATCATGCTCACAAACCGTGCACAGGCCAAATACTCCCCTATAACATCAAAAATTCAAAAATTCGAATGAGTAACTCAAACCAAACATCAACTAAAAGATCCAAATCATTAAAATAATACAATAAAAGAAATTACAAGGTTGGTTTGTGACACATTCAATCTCAAATTCTAATATCTAACCATTTGGAAGTATTTGGCTGAAAAAAAACATTATAATCTTTTAAACATTTTAGAAATCCCAAATGTGTCCTCTCCCTCACTTATAAATGGAAACCCCTAATTTATCTTCTTTACACAACTTTTATCCATTTAAATCATCAAAATCATACCAAAATATTTTTCCAAAAATATTATACACAATCTAGAGGTTTCTTATTCCCAAAATATCAACACTATGGTCCTTAATAAGGGATCCAAAGTAGATTTTTATATGATAAGGTTTTCATCTTAAGGAAACAATTTCTTTATACTTTTCTTTCAAAACATTTATTTATGTCTAAAAATTAAAATATGACAATAATAATATTTCTCATATAATGAGATATTATTATTTTTACTTAATAATATTTATTCATCTCTTTCTTCATCAAATGGGAAGAAAAATTATCACTCATTTGTATGGCGGACTACAGTTACGCGAACAGATGTAATTGGTTTCCCAAAACTGAATCACATGGATAGTAATAATAATGTAAATAAGTATTATATATGATAATAATTATATGATATAAAATATTTAAATTTAATATATCATATAATTCCTTACCCTTTCACCCATTAAGAAATGATAGTGTTGTTTCTCCTTACATATGACATACCATCTCCAAGAGGCAATGTCATTCATTTTCCATGTAAAACTTACAAGAATTATTATAAAAATGTATATAATGAATAAATATGATATTTTTAACATTAATATAATTTTTTATATGATGGAACTATATCTTATACATAATTATAGAAACTTTTGTGACAAAACATGTATGATAAAACAAAGTAGTTAACCCCCAAAGCAATGGTAATAATGAATGATTGTTCAAAAACAGGTGATAAAGTGTTATAAGAGGATAATAAATTATATTATATATATATTAACATGGTTATTGCATAAATTAATAACATGTTTAAAAAAAATTATACGTGAGGTTAAATAAAATTAAACCAAGTGGAAGCATGAGGTAAAGGGTTTCTTAACTCAATTTACATTAATCAGGTTATAATTATACTTTATTAAATATGTTATAACAGGATTATGTGTGAAATAAACTAAAATTTTGTTATTTTTTATTTCATATTTTTTTGGGTTCACATTTTTTTCACATAACCACTTCATTGATTAATTATCACTTCACTGATTCAATATTTGTAAGGGATTTCATCTCAGTTTCCAATACTTTGAAACAAATTTGGTTTATGCACAGATTTATTTTTATGTTGTGTATATACATCAAATTTTATGTATTTAAAATGAAAATTTACTAATTCATGATGATTAAAGTTTCAACTCAGGTTACTCTTTCAAGGGGTTAACATTGAAAATTTACCAATAATGTAAGAATATATTTTAGAATATCATTTCTATAGGTCTTATGTTATTTTTAATTGAAGTAATATTATAATATATACTTCATTAAATCCATAAATTTTATTACACTCCATGTTTTTAAGTATTAGCAATATCTTTTTCAAAATTTTCCTCTCTTTTTCACATGAATAATGTAAGAAAATTTTTAAAATAAAAATCTAGATCTTTTCTCTTTTTGATCACGTGTATTTTTATTCCATGTCTATATTTTAAAAAATTATTTTAAAAATGTCCTTTTTATCTAACCTAATGATTTATGAAGAAAATTTTAAGTTATAATTTACATTTTACTTGGTTTTAAAAGAATGTTTCAAATTTTTTCCAAACGGGTCATTTTTTAATTTATTTATAAAAAGTAAAAAGGAATGTATTCTTTTTAATGTATAGATTGACAAGATTTCATTCTACCATAATCATTTTATGTTATTTATATTATTCTAAAAGTTATCAAGGGTTTAAAAATGAAACTCTTTAAATAAAACTTATTTCTATATTTTTTCATTTTATTTTATTCTTAAAAATATATGAATTTATTATAAAACCTATATTTTTAAATGATATATGGTTATATTTTATATCTTATTAATTTTTTGTTCATTAAATTTATTTTAAGATTTTCACTTTATTATGAAGAATTTTCATTTGAAATTAGATTTCTTTTAAATGTCCATATTTTTTGTATCATGGATATTCTTATTGCCTAAAATTTATACCATTTCTATATTGAATGTTTTACTATAAAATTTATTTAATTAACTTAAGAAATATTTATATTCTATATACTTTACTAAAAAATTACATTTTTTGATAATTCATGTTGTTAATAAATTAAATTTATCATTCAATATTTGAGAAATTTATTAGATATGTAGTGATGGGTGGATCCTAATGATTGATTTTCCATTGATGCATTGACTAGTCTTATTCGTGAAACTATTTGGCCAAACTTAATAAAAAAATTGGTTTATACCAACCCAACGATTAAACTATCTTGACACAAGGACATGATGGTAAAGATATCATGATATCTAAGATCATGAATTACAATTTTTCTCATTTCCTTCATTAATAATTTTGTTGTTTTTATCAACTGAATTATTGCATTAATATTATCCATGGATTCATTTCATGCTCAATTTATTAATTAAAGGAAATTTTTTTCAGTTATTTAACTTTTAATATAGACAATTAATTATTTACTCTTGATAGATTCTACTATTTGTAACTATAATTAACCATTTTATCTTAGACTTATTTTTTTCCTTTCCTAAAATATAAAGAAGGAATTTTTGAATGAGTTTACAAATATGAAATATTATCTTCCAAAATATTTTTATATTTTATTTCCAATGAAATTTTGGAATCATATATGTATCTATCTCATCAATAATACTACACTATTTGGTCCTTTGGGATGTGATATATTGTATTTAGTGTTAATGCAATAAAGTAACTATTAGATCTAGGCTACTAGGGTCAGGGTATTTACATGTATAGAGATCTCAAAGAGTATTTTTTATAGGAAAACTTGAAAATGGATATTGAAAAATATGTATATTGTTTATTGGTATGCTATTATGTTAATTATTAGAGATAAAAGTCTATGTGTATTTCATGATCATTACCCATACTAGAATGGAAATGGGAAATCATCAACATGGGTTTCATCATCAGACTCACCAAAAAGTTCAAAGTCCATAATTTTATTTGGGTTGTAGTTGGCTACCTTAAGAAGTTAGAATATTTCATGAATATCAAATAATATTTCTATCTTGGTCATATTTCTAGGATATATATTAAATAAGAGGTAACGTTTAAAGGGGTATAAAATTATACTATATCTAATCAGAATATGTGATTTACCTCAGTGTTCTAGAGATTTTCTCAGAAAGATCTCAATACTAAATTTAACATTAGCACTGGATATCATCCTATGATAGATGTTCTGTCTAAGAGGAATATTAAAACCTTATAAAATATGTGGGTATCTTGTTTAATTTATTTTAAAGTTGTTTGGTATTAACACCATCCTCTATTCAATTTTTGTTACAATAAAATATTTCAGTTGAGCATTTCGAAGGCTCCTTATAAATCACTTTGTTCCCAAAATCTCATAAATACAATGTTTTAAGAAAAAGGTGTAGAAAGAAATATATTGAGACCATATATTTCTAAGGAAATGTTAAAGAAGTTTATATATATTTATAAGCACATCAAGGTATCTTATAGTCAATTTAAAAATTATTTTTACAATCATCGGTCAAATATACACTTTGAAGTTTGTGAAAATATATTCCTAGAAATATCACCTTAAAAGAAGGTTATGAGTTTTGGAAATAAAGTAATAATATACCTTAGATATATCATCCCCATAGATATTTTTGATCATATTAGGATGGTATCTTATCTCATGGAACTCTCACTGAACCTCTCTCTATTTTATGATGTGTTCCATCTATCTCTTGTGAATAACTACATAACTGGCCCTTTGCAAGTACTGGGATTGTAGGTTATACCACTAGAACATGATCTTTCTTATTAGGAATAAACTTTTTGGATTATAGATCAAAGTTAGAAAGAATTATAGAACAATACCACTAACCTTGTCAAAGTATTGTGGTGGAAAAATAAATTATAGGAAGCTATATGGGAGCCTTGGTATGTGATGTGGCAGAATTATCCCCATTTATTTCCATTTAAGTAACTCAATTTCATGTGGAAAGTTATTATAATGGGTTCAAAACGTGACACCCCTAGATTTTATGATATTTTTATATTTAAATAAATTTTATGTGCTTCATATCTTTGTTTACACACAACGTCGAGCTTAAATGAACTTCAGTATAATATCTGGATATTATTATTAAATGTGGATATTATCATCAAGTCGTTGGATTGGAGGGTATCAATAAAAATAACTAAATTATGAAAAATATGTATAAAATATATCATTAAATAAAATGGATTGATTAATTCCAAGTAAATAATTACTCAATTTTAAATATTAAAAATAATAGCATTGTTTATAAAAAGATTGATTTTTAAAAGCACTATAATTTTATATATATTATGTATTTTGATCCCTAATAAACTATAATTTTGTTTAAATTTATTTTTATTTAATGTAAAATAATTAACATATATTCATACATTGATTATAAAATATTATAAGTGGCGATAAATTCAATTGAATGTAAATATTGCTATTTTTCATAAAATTGTTTTTATGTGCATAATGCATTTCAATCTTATTGAATTAAATTAATCACTATAAATGAATTAATTTAATGTTATTGGTAGATATTTTATTCAATGAAAAAATATTAAAATTCATCTTAGTGTTTTAAGTTGGCACGGAATGAGAATAAAATCATTTTTATGCTTAGAAATATTGTTCTCTAATAATTGTTTTTATTTTTTTTTTGAGAAGATATTAAAATTAATTGATTCCACTTATTAGAGATGTTTCTTATAAAATGGATTAAATATTTTTATTTATCATAATTACTATTAGGTAATAATTTCAACATAATTGTTTCCATAATGAATAGTTACAATGCTAAAAATATTTTCATGGTAAGGTTTAAAAGGGTTGGAAAAGGCGTTAGCCTAAGAGATATGGTTTAAAATATCACAAAACAAAAGCATTAATGTGATTGTTTTTACAGTATTTTGACCTAAAACTTCATATATTAGAATAATAGTTAACTTTGTCCACTTTCCCATAAGATTTACATTATTATATTTTTAATGTTCTTTATATTTACAAGTTTTTCACCCACATCACTTTAAAAAGGGACCTCCTATTTTCACTTATCTACACCACTTTATCCATTAATCTCAACTAATATATTCCAAAAAAACTATTACATAATATTATCTATGAACATGATTTTATTTTATTTCCAAAATACCCATCCAATAAGGCTTAAGATTCTTATTAAAGAAAAATACTTGAAGAAGAAGTATATGATATTACCATGATTTTTCATGTTTATTTTTCTAAAAATGATCTAAATATTCTATAACCATATTAGAATGATGTAATAAGTATATTTAAAATATCTAATTTTTTTAATTTTATAGTAATTTTCTATCTCTTTATCATCCATTGAAAAATGATAATGTCACTCATTTGTACGTGTGGACTACTGCCTCCACAAATCGATGTGACTTTTTTTTAATTTCATATTTTATTGGGTGGTCATAAGGATATATTTAAGGAATAAATATGGTATTTATAATATAAATATTATTCTATAAAAATAAATTATTATTTGTCTTTATTTTTTTCTATCCATTAAAAAGTGGAAACATCACTCGTACATTCGTACAGACTTCCATCTTCACAAAGTGATGTAAGTTATTTTTCATCACCACATTATATGAGTGGTTAAAAAGTTGTATATGAAAAATAAATATGATAATTATGAAATGATTAAAATTCTATATATTATGGAACTATGGCCAAGGTGCAAGTATAAAAATCATCAAATCAAAAAATTCATGGAAAATGGAATAGTTTTCACCCAAATGTTCATTTTAATAAATAATTGTACATAAAAGGTTAATTATAAATTAATTTAGAATGATATATAGTAATTTATGTATGAATATGATTCTAAAATATATTTTTAATAAATATATATTTATTATAAAGGATGCTTGAATATGTATGAATCAAAACAGGATTTGAGGTATGGGTTTATATTGTAATTTCATTTCTTTTTAGGATTATCTATGATGAATTTAAATTGAGATAAATTAAAATATTATTATCCATTAAACCCTGTCTATTTTATTATCCTTTGGTGGGTTTTTTTATTTTCATGTATTATTACCATTTTACTATCTTTTATAGTTAAATTGGTTGGTAAATTTTTTTGAAAAGAATCCAACATGGTTTTTTTAGGTTAGGAATCATTGTCCTCAATATACTTGTCCTAAAAAACATTTTATATAAGTTTTTATATATAAAAAATTTATAAAGATTATTTTTATTACATTTTAATTTAATTAAAATTTATTAAAATAAATATATTCAAAAAATTTTGTAATTTTTAATTTTTAATTTTTTTTAAAATTTTGAAATGAAATTTTTTTAATGTATAAGGAACGAATGGATTGTTCTATTATCATGATCATTCTATTATTTTATGATTTATTTATAATTTTAAATAGTCTTTTCAATGAAATAATTATTATTAATATTCTAGGAATTTTCTTAAAAATATAATGATGGTTTCACTTTTTTCAATGAAATTTAAAAATTATCTTTTAAAGTTATTTTTAATATATGTAAACATAATTTATGGATTATTATGATTCACCAAGGATATTATCCTATGAATAAATCCACTTTACTTTCTAGATGTCTTATAATTAAGTTGTTTTAAGGATTATTCTATGAAGCATTTTACTTTTCCATGGGTCAATTAAGTTATGAGGAAATATGTATGAAACCCATTTATTTTTCCATGGGTTATGATATAATGAAATGATAAATGTTTTTAAGATTTTGTGTCATAGTTATTTATGGTTTTCATTAGGTTATCAGAGGGATAGAAGTTATGTGTCCCTCGAATGAATTAGGTAAAGATTAATATATCATGAAATAATACAGACTAGAATGGAGAGTGAACCTGGTTCATTAAGATATTTTTTCTACTATTATAATCTTCAAATTAAGCCTTAAATAAGGAAATTATAGAATATATAGGTAATATAATCTAGTATGGTAAATTCTCCAATATTATAGTCTTCCAAGTGAGACTTGACTATGGAAGTGATTTCCTATTCTAACGTGTTTTCTATAAACTTATATTTTATGCAAATAATATATTCTCATGGTTCATGATTAATTATTTATTATTCTTCACTATTATGAACTATGTATTTTTTTATGAAAAATTATTATTCCATGTATCATGATTATTGATCTCTGAATAATTTAATATGAATTTTGTAAGTTGTAATTGCGTTCTCATAATATTATGTTTATCTTATTCTCACTTATGATGGTTGATTGATATCTCAATATTTACTCTTACTGAGAAACTAAGCTAACCCTTTATTAAGTTCTTTCCCCTTGGTTGTTAAGAATTTTTTTGAAAAGGGTTTTTCTAATAATGTTACTACATCAGAATAAATTTGAAGTGTATTTTTAAGATCTTTAATGAAAATTTTGATTATGTATCTAGTCTCCAAAGACACTAAACATTTATAGTTTTCTGGGGTGTATTATTTATAGGTGTAGAGAATATTTATCTAAAATGATGTAATATTTACATATTTAATTTTTGGGCCACCTCACCAGTGTGGGAAAAAATATTGGTCAATTTAGAAAACTAATTGTTCTGCAATATTTCTATATTGTGATACCAAATCATAACATGCTTCTTTAGGCTTGTACCAACTAACTTATAATATATATTATATATCATAATTCTACTTGAATAGAAAATCAAAACCTTTCAAGTTTAAGCATGTTTTCCCTATTTTTTAGAAAACCACTACTCCTTGAATAAATCAAAATAGTTATGGGAAAGTTAAAATCATACCACAATATTTAGTTTTTATTGGGAAAATTGATATTTCATTTTTAACAAGAATCAATAAATATATGTAAACATGACTTCTTATATAGATATAGCTAAATTTATTATCTACATACTTCACTATATATTATTTGTATCAATAAATAGGATATAACTATTTTGATACCCGTTGATACTTCATACAAATCTATAATTTAATAAATAATTTGTTTTTAGGAGACATCATGATAACAAAAATTTAATACCCAAATTAATTATTATTATTACTATTTTAATACTATAACTTTCACCATTTATCCTTTCCCATACTCTATCATCAATTATCTCTTCAAAAATACACAGCCATCAAGATATGGGAATATGGTGAATCACTATTATCTCTATGATATAAACTATTGGGTTAATACCTATTTCTCAAAAAAACATATTTCTTTGAAGTTATATAATTTATGAAACTTTTAATTATTTCCTTTTATTTATCATTCTATATATGAAAATTTTCTAGAAGAATTTTCCCCCTATATTTATTATCATATATCTTCTTAGCTAGAATAGGCTTTGTGACTTTATCAACCCAAGAATTTTCATAATTTTTTTCTTTTCCCATAATTGTATCCAATTCCAATTGGGTTTTTGATATTTTCCTTCAATCCTTAGGAGAATTTACATCATTCTATTTTAGTTTGGATTCTGTTTCTCATCTATATTCTAGGAACATGGAGTCATTGATGTTTCCCCCTTAACCATCAAAAATTATTCTTTTTTAGGAATCAATAAAATGTACTTGGTTATAATGTGTCCTTATATATTCCACCATCCATACACATCATTAGTAACATTTGGGTTATCTTTATTTGTAAAAGTCTTAAGAAATTTATATTCTTCATTTGGAGTATCAACCACCATGTCAATCCTAATATCTCTTTCTTATACTGAATATTTTCTTAAATATTACACCTTTATCCCTTTCTTTTTCATGTTTATGGGCATATTATAAGGGTGTACAATGTGGCCTCTCTTGCCATAATATAAGTATTTAGGTTTATATCTTTAGAGAATTAGTATACAACATGAACTGATAGAAATCATGTTTTTTTATAAAATTCATAATTATATCATATTATGTGAAACTACTTAATTTATGACAATTCCTCAAAGTCTTCCACAAATTTTTCAACACATGATATCCTTTCAAACATATCATACATACTAATTTTCTCTATAACCTATCAAAATAGAAAATATAAGGGGTTATCTCAAGTGTTAAGTAAGTGAAGAACATAACTGAAATACTCTTGGCATAAACATAACATAAATATTATGTAAGATTAGGTAAATAACATGAAATCATAATCAACTTGAAAATGAAATCATTCCATATCCATGAAAATAAAATTAAAACATGGATATCAATAATATCGATATAATACTTATGGAATGTATGAATAAAAACATCAAAAACATATTGTCAAGGCCTTCTGACAAGACACTTTGTTTGACATTAGCGGCACGGTCAATACATTTTGATATCAAGTCTTTATTCCAAGACAATATTTCGTTATAATAATAGGAATACACTGATACCCAACCTGTTTTGTCCTATGATACCTTCCAATTCATTATGGGGATATATAAGTTTTAACCTTGTCCATCACTTATTTAAAACCAATTCATTCATCATAAAAGAAAATGAATAAAAAATACATAATCATCCATGAAAGAAATCATATGTATTAAAATAAAAAAAATAAGGAATGATAATATTTTTAACCATGTTAATAAAACATATAACCTAATAAAACCCACCCAGAGTAAGAAGGTGGATGGATAAAATATACATAGTCAATTTTTCAATAATAATCTGTATTGGAATTCCAATGTTTTTTTCTAATAATAATATAATATCATACATTTTAGGTGAACATAATCCAATATGATTTACGTAAAATCTGATCTTCATAATGTAGAGAACATTGGGTATACTTCTAAGACAATACTGCAAAAATATGATCATCTTCCATTTGGATAAATAAGTGTATGGTTTCAAGAAAATATATCTCAATAAGTCAAAAATATTTTACAAATGGTTTATGTGGTAGGATATTATTTCCCTACAAAATAATTATAGAATACCACATAATATAATAAAAAGTTAATAATATACCCAACCTATATAAAATAAGTTCAAGAGAATGATCATTACTCAATAAATGAAAGTTGAGTTACCAAAAATATTTACTATCGAATAAACAACTAAATAAATGGATACATAAATAAGGGAATATGATTTTTCTAGTAAATATACAGAAATATAAAGAAAATGATAAAAATATATACACATGTCGTGAATATACCATACAAAGAAAACATTGTGAACATTTTATATTGTGTCCCAAATAACCATAATTGGGACCAAGAAAAACATTACGGATTCAGAAACATTCAAATAAAAAAACATTAAAAAATAGGGATTGTAATTGAAATTGAAATACCATGATTAAAATATAATTCATGATAATATATCTCAAATAGAAATTATAAACATAATATAAATGAAATTATGTGCGTAATTTAATGAGTGTCTCAAAGACAAAAAATCTGAGATGAAACCCCTGTAACATTTAGAAAATTGGAAACAAAATGCCATGAGAAATATTACACAAAATGGAAAATTAGATAACACAAAATATAATGTAATCATAATTTAAATATTACAATGGGGTGGTTAGTAAACCATACAAATTAAAACATGGTGTATAACATAAAAATGTCTCAATGAAATGAAATTAGGACTGAAACCTATTTTCTTGACTTACATTAACATAATTTAACCTCCTATTTCAAAAATAAATATAAATTAATAACTTAATTAAGAAAATTACTCATATCCATTTTAATTCATACTCTTAAAAATTATTCTTTCTCTATATGAATTCTACAAATACTTCACATCGGCTATTTATAGTTTTGATCATCTATACTAGTTTCACAATATTAGTGTTCATATTTATTATTATTTAAGTGTTTATAATTAATAGATCATATAAGATACTATAATATATTTTCAAATATATTTTATAATTTTATAACTTCATTTAATTTTAGTTTCATTTACGAACCATGATGATATAATTGATGATGATCAGGTTTCAGGGATTCTTAACAAATAAAAGGTGTTTTCCTAATTAATAAACTAAATATTGATATAACTTTACTAGATAAATATATATATATATATATATATATAATTTTATCATAATAAAAAATAAAATATATCCTCATATTCATCCATGAAATTAGTTCATAGTATTATTTAATTATGTGGCTAAACTATTCTGAACATGAACATACCCTGATTTAATAGATGATTATGAAGTTTTTTAGTTGTAATATATTTATATTAGAAAAATAATGGTCCTATTTTTTTATTATTTTTATATATCATAATTAAAATTAATTATAATAAGAATTAATGGATATTAAAATTTTATAAAATTTCAATATAATATTGTCCTCATAGCATGCTTATTTTAAACGATTAAATTAATGATGATCATTTATTGTTCATATCCATAATAGGTTCTTGTATTTTTTATAACAGAACATTAATTATATAATAAAAATCATATTTATTATTTATTATCATCCTTATACCCAACCTTTTAAGGTGGTGAAGGAAAACGAAAATCATTATGTCATGGAGAGGGTAGTCCACAAAACCCATGAGCAGTGATTTTAATTTTCTAAATAGATTGAATATAAGACTAGACAACGATAATACCATCAATATAATAATATTAAATTATATAAATTATAATTATATAATTATATTAGTATGTAAATAATAAATTTCAAAGAATATAATTAAGAATAAAAACTAAGAAATCAATAATACTCATCTCGGGGAATTTGATTTTCTTTGGAAGTCTCCTTGAATTTGAAGGGAATAGGCTACCGATGAGTGACATAGTGATTATTTTCATTATATAAGCTTATAGAGAGGGTAAAATAGAATAATTTAAAGTATTAATTTTATATTAATGTGTTAATTGAAGTGTTGAATATGTTACCATTTAAAAGTGAATGAAAGGTAATTTTCAGAACACCTTTATATTTTTCAATAATTCCCTCACACTATTCAAGGTATAATGGATAAAAAGTGGAAAATTATAGGGAAAAAATTGTATAGTTGATACAATGCTAAACCATTCATTTATAATCATGTTTCATAAATTTTTAGGTCTTTCACACTAGGTTAAACTCAATTTACACATTTATTACTTTTACCTTGGTAATTAATTTCTAGCCTTATAAATTAATTTTAATGAAAGTTATTAATATTTAAATTTTTACCTAATTTTAAACATAAAATTTATAATTTGAATATAAATTTATGAAATAAAATTTCTAATGGTATGAAAAGTTAGTATTAACATAAAAATGCTTAATTGTGTGAAGAGTATTTTTAGAAATATTAACAAATTACGATTTAAATTTATATATAAGAGAAAATTATTTTTGTTACTATCAAATTGAATTATCATAAAAAAATAAATGGTATAAATCTTTTGAGGATACAAAAAACTATATCTATATTTAATATATTTTTTTTTAAATAAAAATACCGAAAATAGTTTCTATATTAAAGTAAAATTTTAATTAGTTGTAAAAATGATTGGAATATATATTCTATATAAAAAGAATATTTAAAATTATAATTTTATTCCTTAAATTTATATATGATTACTTTAATGGTTTTTAATTCTTCTAGGATATTATTATATAGTGATAAAATCATAAAAATTATAATTTTCAAAAATCCAACATTTTCAAACTAAAAATATACCTTTTTAGAAAATGATCAAAAAATATTAATAAATAAATTTTGATATTAGGAATAAAGATATAAAGTTAATTTAATTAATTTATAAATTTCAAAATTTATAAATTCATTTTTTGTAAAAAATCATTAAATATAATGAAAAACTATTTAATAGGAAAACGAAAATTTAAATTATTAAATTTTATTATTCTTATTACATATCATTTAACAAATATATTGGTGTTAAAAATTATTGATATAAAAATTAATTTATCATTAATAATATGTTTCTTGAAATAAAAAATTGTATCACAAAAAAGGACATTTGTTTAGAAAAATACTTTTCTAAAAAATAAATGATCTTATTAGTCATTTTAGGTACACTAATTTGTTTTTATTCATATTAAAAGTAGTATTTATTTTAATTATTCATAGATTTCATTAATTTTTTAATATTATACATTTATTCTAATTCAAAGGATATGTTTTAATGGACATACTATAATATTTATATTTTATCTAAATATATTGTGGTCTTGTTTAATTTTTTTGTTGTGTGTGAATCAAGCTATCAAATAAATTTACTTATTTAAAGTTACACATATATTATAATTTTATGTTTTTATATTCTCCCCTCCTTATATAATTTTCATCCTCATAATTTTTTTCATCATATCAGAGTAATTCTTATAAGTAACTCATAAATAACTATATACTTCTAGATGATCATGGGTTTGTATGGGATGTAGAAATATATTAATCAATGTGAAATATAATTATTATAATAAATTTATATAGGGATTTAACCCATTCATAATTTCACATAAAATTATATTGAGGTATGTTCATCTAGAATCAAAAGGAATAACTTCCCACAAACCTTAAAAATGATTTATATAACTACTAAACTACTCTAGGTCTTTGTAATTCGATATCCTATCATTGGTGAAGACTTACATAAAATATGATACCATAAAATCTAGAATGAATATACTTTATCTAATTTATTAATATTATTTAAAAAGTATTTTCCATTTCTGCATGTTTATTAGTGAAAATATTCCCTATTGCATCTTACATAGAAATGTTGAGTCACCTAATGCCCAAATTTACTATAATTGATGCAATCATTTTTTTGAAGTTTCTCTATTTCCCTTACACTTGTGAGTATCATAACATTTGTTAGTTTATCTTTCATGAGACTCTAGATTTCAATTATTTGCTATGTTTTTTACTTTGACTATGTTCAAATTTTTAATCATATTCCATGATATCTAGTTTAGAGTGATCACAAGTTTCCTCACTCTATCACACAGTATAATGGGTTATTCATTGTGGTAATCTTCACATTGTCCCTCACACCTAGAGTTAGTTCTATTTCTGTCCATTATTAAAACCAAAATAGTAATCACGATTGATCATCATTATAAGTTAATTATAATAAATAAACCCAATAAAATTTTTCCTCAAGATGTCTCACTTTATAATAATATTATGTTAAACGATATTTTTTAAAAATCCACTTGTATTAGACTCTGTTCAACCTATATCACTCACATATATCATTCTTCACTCAACCCAGGTTACTCTTAGTTATGTTATCTTATTTTTAATGACCACATATTTAAAATAGAGGTCAGAAATTACCAATAACATTCTTAAAATATACTAAACCCAATAATTGTTAAAATAAATTCCCTCAAAGTCTAATTTATCCTTACCCAAACAACATTAATCATACAACCAAGTATATATGTACCCTATTCATATTCTTAAAATAACATACCTTTCCCAAAATTTATTTCTATCTCTAAGGCCTCAAACCGTAATGATATTATATGATCATCTACAAATCAACTCTATCTTTAACCCTCATATGAAATTAATCACTAGTTCATAAGGTCACACACTAATAAATATATATTCTAATCTCAAAAAAGATATGGCCTTCCACAAAAATAATATGAATAAAATATCAATCACATGGTCATAAATTACTACCTAACTTATTAAAAATCAAAACACCATTCATTATCTCAACATCAAGCATATATTTATCTTAAGATTTATCCATATCTCAATCATTTGTTCACCAACAGTTACTCAAAAATATACAACCGTGATATAAAATCACTTTTAAAGGTTATTGATTCAATTTAATATATATCACCATACAATTAAAGTAAAACTTTTGAATAATAATCCTTATATGTTTCACTTAATCCTCGTAACATTTAGAATATACCCGAATATCATTGATAGATATCACTCACTAATGAAGATAACTAAGAGTTTCAAGATTATATTAATATAACCACCTTATATAAGACTATAAAATAAAAAAAATCATTATAATAGGCATACACTAAAATTCATCACCATTTAAGTATTCCCCGTTATTTGGTTATAAGACATAGCAGTTTCCTGGTACATACCTTTCTCAGCTTCATTTCAATGATATTGTTTCAACCAAATACTAAAACAAAAAATGGTTATGATAATATCAAAAATATAAATATGAAAACATCAATTCAAATTATTTACCCCTATAACACCTTTGTTTTTAACATATGTTACTTCTATATCAACTTTTGAATCCTTTTGTTCAATCCTTGGTTTTCATGGTAATGTTTCAATTAGTTTCCCTAACCTAATTAGTTAAAAACATTATAAAATCCTTCATAAAGAATCAAGGGTAGAGTGTGATTAAACAATGAATATCCCTCAGGAGTATCTTTCCAGGTTTATAGTCTTAGGTCTACTCATCATGCATTAGAGTGATGGTTGATCTAGTGATCATATAACCACTTTCAGGGTGATTACCCTAAGGTCTATATGTGGCACAACTGCATCCACTTTTCATTATCCAAAAAAAGATATAATACTATGAAAAACCATATAATCTCTATTTTACCAAAACATCAGGATGTATTCCAATAAATAAACTTGTTCCTAGGGTAGGTACTAGGGTTATCTAACGCTAATACCCAAATAACATGTGCAGTATTAACTTAAAATCAAATCATATATTATTCAAAAGGGTTAACCATAACTTCAAAATTGTGATCAAACATAGATTATCAACCCTTAAATTAACCTCAATAAACATAAATGTCTATAAAGATATATAAAACATTATTTTGATAACAATTATGATTCCTCAAACCTGCACTACCATATTTGATTCTCATAAACATGTACTTTATATTACTTGCTTGATGCTAGATGTAGAAGCCCAGATATAACCAACCTTAATTAAAATAATAAAAATTATAGTTGTATCTATTAAATATGAATGATATTTTCATATTTAGAGCTTTATATAATTAATACAAAATATAAAATGATAAATCCCATGTTCTCTGTTTTAAATGGAAAAGTCTCCCATTATATGTGAAACTAATTAATTCATGAAAATTTTTCAACAAATCCAATAAATTATTTCCCAAATTATATCCCAAAATTTTTTTACCTATAATACTTTTCTTTATAACCTAGGTAAATGGAAAATAAAATAATGTGTGAGATCAGACACTCCAAAATGGAAACATACAATTTAAATAATCATAGAATATATATGGAATAAATAATATAGAAGGAATAGCTAACCCACATTAATCCATAATCAACTTGAAAATTGGACCATGGTATATATATGATAAAAAAATTAAAACAAGTACATCAATAACATTGATCTCATATTAATGGAATTCATAATATCATGCATCAAAAACCTACTATCAAGGCATTGTTTCTATACACTTTACTTTTCATCAATAACGCAGTTAAGATATTCTACTGTCAAGGATTTTTCCAAGACAATATCTTGTTATGGGAAGAGGCATACACCAAAATACAATATGTTTTTTCTTATGAGACATGTTGATTCATCGAGATGGAATATAATGTCAGGCCCCACCCATAACTTTTTTAGGTCCAATTCATTCTCTAGACGAGAAAATAAATAAATAGTAAATAATTACCCCTTCCAATAATCATCTATATTGAAAGAAAAAAATATAGAATTCCAATACATTTTCCTATGTCAATAAAAGGTATAACCTGATTATAACCCTTTCAGAGGATGAAGATGGATGGGTAAACAACACATAGTCACCTTTAAAATAATAATCCATATTAAAAATCCAATACTTTTTACCATATAAAAGGAATATCATAATTTCTAGGTGAAAATAATACAATCAGATTTATGTGAAATTTTATGTTCAACCAATATAGAAAAATGGGTATACGGATGAGACAATACATGAATAACATGACCATAATCCATATAGAGAAAGTAAGTGTATAGTTTTAATAGAATATATCCCAATAAGTGAGAGATATTTTGTAAAGGGTATATGTTATAGGAATTTATATCCCTAAAAAATAATAATATGATACCAAATAATACAAACAAAGGTAGAATTTACCCAACTTATTTAAAAAAGGTTTAAAATAATGATCATAAGTCAATGAATGAAAGTTGAGTTACCAAAAATCCTAACTACTATGGAAAATTGAATGAATAGATACTTAAATATGGGAACATGATTTGGATACTGAATCCAATGAAATAAAAAGAGTATTATAAAAATATACCTTTGGGTAGTGAATACACCATACAAAGAAATTATGGTGAAAAAAAACGTATTATATCTCACAGAATTAAAATTGATACCAAGAAACACATTTTGAATTTAGAAATATTAAAATAAAAAACCATTTAAAGATAGGTCTTGAAATTAAAATTAATATTGAAATATAAAATTATAATTCATGATGTTATATCTAAAATAGTATGCATATACCCCATATAAATGAATTTTATTTCATAATACAAATTCTTTCTCAAAGAATAGAATTTTGATAAAAACAGATAAAAACTTGGTAACATTAAAACCAAAATAAAATAAGAATTTTTAAAAAAAATTGAACATTTAATATAATGAAATATCATATAATTTAGATATATTAAAATTGGGTGGTATTTAAACCATATAAAATAAAACACGGTGTATAACATAAACATGTATCAATAAATGGAAATTAAGACTAAATCCCTTACCTATTGTTCAAAATTTCAAGAATGTAATTTCACCTCCTATATCAAAGACATAGATTATTAATAACTTAATTTAAAACCTTACTCATATCCAATTTTAATTATACTCTTCATAATTAGTCATTCTCTATATGACTTCTAATTTTTCACATCATGTGTTTATAGTTTTGATTTTTTGTACTATTTTAACAATTGTTTTGTTTGAGTTTATTATTTTTTCTAAGTAAATAATTACTAGATCAAATAAGATACATTAATAGATGTTAAAATATAGTTTATAAAGTTATAATTTCATTTCATGTCGGTATTGTTTACAAACCATGATGATGAAATCAGGGATGATCATGTTTTAGTAACTCTTAAAGAATGAAATATTATTTTATAAATTAATGAGATAAATATTTATAAAACCTTATCAGAACCAAAAATATGTTCTCAAAGTTATCCATGACATAGATTCATAGTATTGTTCAATTACAAAGTTAAACTGACCCAAACATGAACATAACCTGATTTAATGAAGGATTCTGAGGTGGTTTAATATTAATAAAATTAAAATAGAATAATAATGACCATGTTTTAGGATTAATAGTTTAAAATATATTATGTTAATTAATTACAGGAAATATATATATATATATATATATATGAAAATATTTCACAATTTGAATAAAATATTCTCCTCTCAGGGTGCTTATTTTAAACGATTAAATTAATAATGATCATTTTTTGTTCATATAATTAAAAGGTTGTTATATTTTTAATAATAAAACATTAATTATATTATAAAAAAATAATTATATTTTAATCCCATGTTTATAGAAAACCTTGTAAGGTGATTATGGAAAATTAAATGTGTTATGTCATGGAGTCGGTAGTATGCACAATATATGAGCGGTGATTTTTTTCTTAATGAATGGGGTATATGGATAAATAATTATAATATTATTGATATAATAACATCAAAGTATATAACTAATAATAATATAATTATTTTAGAGTTGTTATAATAAATTTTAAAGAATAAAATTAAGAAGAAAAACTAAGTAGTTTATAAAATCTTCATCACGAACTTGGATTTACCATAAAAGTCTCCTTGAATCTAAAGGGATTAGGATAACTATGAGTAAACAAGTTATTATTTTATTAGAATATGGTTATAGTGAGAGTGAAATAGAATAGTTAAAAGGAGGAATTATATGGTAAGGTGTTCCTTGAATTCGTGAAGATGTTACCCTTTTATAAGTGAAGAAAATGTTAATTTTGGAAACATATTTACATTTTTTAGAAATTATATGACACTATTCAAGTTTAAATGGATCAAAAGTAAAAAAACATATAGGGGAAACATTTTTTTATCGAAATATCAAAAATTATGTTTAAATAATTTTTTTAAAATGTTTTAGGTCTTTTACAAATGGTTAAACATATTTACCCCTTTTTTACTTTTACCTTGGTAATTAATTTCAAACCATAGTAATTAATTTTGCTTTAAAAGAGTAGTATTTAAAATTTTGAATAATTTGATATATAAAATTTTAAATTTAAAAATAATTTTATTCAATAAATTTCTAAAGGTTTGAGAATTTAATTTTAAAATAAACACAATCAATCCGGTAAAACAAATTTTAAAAAAAACTAATTTTTTTATGATTTTAATTTTTCTATATGATAAAATTATTAATATTAATAATAAATTTATTAATTATAAAAAAATAAACGGTATTATGATATCAAGGAAAAAAATAGAATCTCTCTTTAAAATACTTTCTTCTAAATAAAAATAACAGAAATAATTTCAATAATAAAGTAACATTTTAATTAATTATAAAAATGTTTGGAATAGCTTTTATGTCTAAAAATAATATTTAAAAATGTATAATGTCATTCCTTAACTTTATATCTGATTACTATAAAGAAAAATTAAATATTATAGGTTATTCTTACATAGTCATAAAATCATGGATATTATTATTTGTATAAATCCCTCATTTTCCATTAAAAATAAAAAGTTTAAGAAAATGTTCAAAAAATAATACTAACTAAAATTTTGATAAGAGTAAATAAAAAAAGAATTTTATTTTATTAATTATAAAATCCAAAATTTTATAAATTGAATTTTTGAATAAAATCTTAAAATATAATGAAAACCCATTTTTTTAAAAATTACATTTTAAAATATTAATTAATATTAACTTTATTTCATGTAATTTATTAACTAAACTCGCATTAACCAATTATTAATATAAAATATACTTTATCCTGAATCATATGTTTCTTTAAATAGAAATTTTAATCACATAAAAGGTATTTTTTTAGAAAAAAATTAATTTTATAAAAAATAAATGATCTTATTAGTCATTTTAGGTAAACTAATTGATTTTCACTCATATTTAATGAATTATTTATTTTAATTATACATAGATTTCATAAAGTGGTTACTTGTATCCATTATCTCTAATTAAATAGAAATTTTTTAATAGTCATACTTAAATATTTATATTTTATCACAATATATTGCATTTTCATTAAATTTCTTTGTTACATGAGAAGAAAGATATCAAAAAATTAAAATATTTAAAGGTAAACATATATTAGAATTTAAGGGTATTAAAAAATCTACTTATTTTATTTATTTTGAAAAGATTCTTGAATACAAGGTATTTTATTTTTCTAAGTGATATTTGAAACACTATTTCCATATAATATCCACAAAACTCACTGCACTTTAAACCCATTTTTAAAATGTCCCCATGTTTATATGAATGCGTGAAGATCTACTGCATTTCCAATTGTCTATAACAAGTTGATGTTTCTCATAGGTGGATTACAATCTCACCATATCCTTTAAAAATACCATATATATTTCACTATAGTACGGAGTAATCCTTTTATTTGTTTTATCCCACCATTCCCAGCACAACCATGTACTGACTCTGGGATTTCCATTCTCCAATGACCATGATCTTATCTATAGAATTGTCCCCTACCCATAATCTTAGTATCTTCTAACGCAGTTGTACCAACTCTAACTGATATATCTTCCATCTTTATTCCCCACCATTTATTTTTTTCTGAGCATGAATCATAACTAATTTTCATCGTGATATTTCCACCTTTATTGCACTAAATTTTTATCAAGGTATCTAATCCAAATTTGTTATAATATTTATTATTCTAGAAACACATATTTCCACCCAATATAAAATCATCCATGATAAGTGATCATAAATATTTTACTTGTGAATTAGAGAAGTGAACATATGGATTGACCATATGTAAAGATAAAATAAACTAGGATGAATCCACCATACCTTTCAAATAGACTTTTTTATTAATATCCTAGATCTCCCAAGCATATTGATTTATTTTAAGAATGACCTTTATACAGGCTATGTTTTACCCTTATATAGCTCCAGTTTATGTTTACATAGCCTAACCCTCATGAAAATGATGTTTATGTACTTATTTTTAATCATTAACCTAGATTTTCTTATATTTATACAGCTCAAGATGATGTTTTCATAAATATCAAAAATGTGTTTACACATCTTGGTAAATTTAGAAATTTCATCCTCATGAACTTTTATAATGTGTTATTGATATTTATGGTGAAATATTCTCCCCATACTTGAGGTTGAAAGTGAAAGGAAGTGGTGTAATATTTTTTAAACATTGTGCCATTGTTTTTTTTAAGTAATAAAAATTTATCATAGAGGCACATCCCTCATAAAACTAAATATATAAATGGAAAAACCTTATTACAATTATGCTCCAACAATATCTCAATGAATCTCATTGGGATTCGGTGCACTCACAAGGACCACCATGTCTAGCTACATATGTGGAGGGTAAGAATAATTCACCCTCCTACCTATATTGAACAAATAACTCATGCCTATACTGACCCGTGCCAAATTATTCCTCTCCGTTGCACTATTATATGTCTAGTGGATTAAAACTTTCTTATATTCAAATAGTTTCCATTCTGCTTAGCTATTTGAGTTGTAAAATATATTTCCTAATTTTTATTCTCATAAAACATATTCATTTTAAAAAAATTATTGAACTAGTCATCCAAATGTCTTAATTCATCCTTCATATATATTTTTCTTAAGACTTTAAATATAAGGATGTAACTTCTTCACGATCTTCTTCAAAACATCTCCATTTAATCTTCCTAAAACTCAATGAAAGCAATTTATATATATATATATATAAAGTATTCTACTCTATAAAACTACTTCTTCACATCAATCAATATGTATAAAAGAGAATGGATCACATCTTGATTTCATAAGAACTTCCAATTCATCCTTATCAGTCTTTGTAAATTTGAATTCCGTTCAATATCTACCATTTTTCACATATTGACACACAGAATGAAAATAAATACAAAAAAACTTATAGTTATCTCAATAAAAACTTGTTTATGTTTCACTATAAGGATAATAATAAATAGATTTAAATGATAAAAATTTATCATTTTGGAAACCTTATTCTAATGTTTGATCCTATATTATCTTTAATACCTTTCTAAACTTCTTGGCCTATTTATTTTTTCGATTTTTCAGAGTCATGGCTGAGACATCCGTAGTTATAACAACTGGTAGAAAACTAGATTCATTTATCTCAAGCTATTCTATTTTAAATATTCACTTCATGTATTTTATTAAAAAAATAGGGAAAGAAAAATAATATCAAATCTAATGGAACATTTTGAATAAATACAATTATTATTCATAGTGTTCTATTTTAGACACATTAGAGGAGGTTGAACGAGGTGTTGCGACATAATTTTAACAAATTAAAATTAACACTTATAGATTTTGAACCCATTCATCATTTGAACATATATTATATATTAGGAAGTGAATAGATTTTTTTTATTTCTACCTAATCAGATACACAACATTAAATAAGGAAATTATTAAAGTAGAGCATAAGTGTTTTTAAAATTATTGGCATAGAAGTGGGAAACCTACTCTTTTTCATGATCGGGTTTCACTGAGCCACATATTTTCCACTATAATTTTTCATCAAATATAGTTGGTTATGGGTAATTATTATCTTGTATCAATTTCACTATATTACTCAAGTGTACATTTATAGTATTACGCATGTGAATGACTACAGAATTCCACTACAATTATTTACACTAACATCAAACCAATTCTCATCAAACTTCCAACACTTTTTTTAATAGATCTATAAATTATCTAGGATATTACTAAATAACAAAAATAGATCTAATATCTTAACCATAAATTATTTTTCTTCCTATATTTATCCTTATAAATTGTATGTGCAACTTGATCTTTATTTTTATATATATATTTATGATCTTCTCTAGAGTTTGTTTGTTAGGATTCAGTCACCTCAAGCTTGAGGGAACTTGACATCCCTAAAAGAATCTATAGAAATCACTACATTCCATATTTGATCTCAAAATTATTTTTCTTCTATTTCAAAAACATCTATAACACCATTTATTTTAATAACTGTAATGAGAAAAATCTTTTTATTATTCTTATTCTTCTCCTTCTTCTTATTCTTCTTCTTACTACTTCTTCAATACCTAAATGGTCTTCTTTTTCATCATAGGTTTAGCTTCATCTCTTCTTTGAGTTATGTTATTATTCTCTTGTATTCTCAAGTTACTCAACTAACATTCTTCCCTTAGGTTTATTATTATTTTTCTACTAGACAACACATACTTCTTGATAAACTCAATAAATTACATCGCATGTGCTACCCAACAAGTTATTTTGGGGTCTTATCATATTTAATTTAATTGAAATAACTAAAAATAAAATGTGAAAGAAAATAAATTTCCAAATGATCCTCTATGTTATTTTTCTCAACAACTTCACAAGGGTGATCTCTTATGGGTAAGTAAAATATTATTTTTAAAATTAATTGTCTCAACCATAATTCTAAGAATAACCTTCGTCGTTTCTTTCCCCATTTTTTATTAGCCAAAAAAAACTCCCATATACTCAATAGAAGGATTGATGTATTTTATCCTCAAAATTAAAAATATAAAAATACATAAATAAATAGTCCTTCAAGGATTTATAACAATCATACATCATCTGCTAAAGCATAGATCTTCTAATTATGGCATTATAGTATCTATGTATTTTAAAAATAGTCATATATTTACATCATATTATTCATCATTAACAATTTATATTAATATCATATTGAAGAATAAAAAATTGTATTATAATATTTATAAAACTAAAGAATAGAATATACATCATCACATTTAATTTCAAGATTTATATAGATATATAATTTCTCATTTTTTAGAACTTTAATTTTTCCAAACTTTTATCTTATATTTGATCTTATTCTTCTAAATCTTAAAGATTGGTATCTCATTCTTAATCTTAAATAAAAATTAATATAATTATATTTAATTATTTTTGGAGAAAATCGGAAATATTTCGATTTAATTTCCATCTTGATTACCAATTTTGATTTTCAAATATTTTTCTTTAAAAATAATAGTATAAAGAATAGTGATTTTCCTTGCTCTTATTATTTAATATTTCACTTCCAAAGCTTGAATTATGGATTCTTCTTCAAAAATTTAAATTAATGAAATTCAAGTTTTTTCAGCCAAAACATAAGGATAAAATTATCTTTATATTGACAAAACACTTGTGTGGATCCTAGGTAGGATAATGACTCTTATGTTATTCCCATTACCCATACATCAGTAACCATCAATTGGAAAATCTTTCATCACTCCACATAAATGATGTGTATCCCCTTACATCAAGTTCCATCCATACATAAATCTGTATATATGTTGTCTGACTCTTCCATGGTCACTCGTAAACTAATGACTTGGTTTTAAATACACATATATTGATGACTCTACTTTTTATTCCCTTAAATGTATCTCTATACTTGTATCCCCTTGCATGATTCAAGACATAGCCATTTTTCTTCATTAAAATAAAAAATTATATATTAATTCGACTCAATTATGAACAAATTCTAATGAATTTATGATATCTAAAAACCATTTTAAATTATCATTAATTGGATAAAAACATTATAAGAATTAATATCATAATTTTATTCTTCTATCAATTGATCCCAAGGTTCTTATCGGTACCAAAATACTCAAGATATAGTATTTCAATACACCTCACTACCTTAAGAATTTGTTTATCAAATCACCATTCATAAACAATCATCCAAGAGTATTTTCAACAATGATTCCAATATTAATTTTTACAATTATTTATTGGATGTTTTCCTAAAAAATCATCTAGCATATTAAAAAAAATTAACTTCTTTTAATATTTTCATTTATAGTAATAGAAATTGTACAAAATATTTCAATTAATCTAAATTATCTTATCTATATAACATCCTTTACAAACATATTGTAGATATTATTTTCACACATGTTATCACTTTTCTTTAACATGATGAAAAACTCTACAATAATCATAATTAAGGGTTTATTTTCTAAAGTATTAGCCAACTCCTTAGTTAATCATGAATTCATGGGAAAAAACTTCACTCTCATCTCCCATCAGGTATGGGCAGCAACTTTTTCATTGGGTGCATATTTATTTTATCACCCCAATACTTATCATTTTCCTATTAATATGATCACTAAAATAAATTTCCATTGACAAAGAATAAAATAATAACAACCTTTAAGCACTTAAATTAAGTTAAATTATTATGAAAGAAATGTTTTAGTATAAAGTTGTTTATTAAAATATTTCATAAATTTTATACCATGTGTTATGATGAACTAATAATTTAGGATGTTGTTTGGAATTAATTTAAATTCTTTCTCATGATTACATTTAATTAAACATAATGATAAAGTTATAAATTATTATTACATAATATTTATAACTTAATGAAATGTTAGGATTAATACCTACTGTATATTTTGTTTAGAAGGAATTAATTATACATGGTCTTAATTAAGAAATAATGAGATATATATTAATTGATTGATGTAAACAACATAATTAAGATTATTAAATGTTATAATCAATTTTTTACGCAAGTATACCAGAATATGTGTCATGTTAATTATTGTTTATTACAAGATTAACATAAATTGATCATATTTTTTATAGTGTGATTTAATCTTAAACATTATTTTTTAATCATATTTAGCATTAATTTATGTATAAAGAGTAAAAGTAAAGCATATTGTAAATATATATTAAATATTTGATGAATTAAAAGCATGGTATGAAATTAATTTGTATGATTTAAGTATTCTTATTATATTTTTCATATAGGAGGAATTGAATATGAATATTTTATGGGTACTCAATGAAATTTATCTTCAAATTTTGTTTTAATACTATGTATTGTGTTGTTGATATTTTCATTTAATGGTTAAATATCATCATTCATTGTTGGATATATGCTTTATTTAATAAAATTTTTTGATAATTGTGGTTTTCTATTTACCATTTCATGTTAATGTTTTGTGAAATAAAAAATTATAATCTTGATTGATGATATCATGGGTGTGATTTGATATGATATTATGTGATGGAAATAGTTAATTGGGATGAGTGGATATAGTGTGGAGATTTTTTATAGTGTGTGGTATGAGGATTGGTAATATTTAGGTTAATGATATGTCCATTACGTGAAAAGGAAGTGTTTCTATAATATATTAATAGTGGAAGATATGTCTTGAATCTATTTCCTTGTGTCACGACCCGTCCTCGGGGCCCGTGCTGTGACTACCCCAAGCCCGCCTTCCATAGGCCAGGGGCTGGCGACTAGCACCAAGGCGTAAATCCCAACAAAAAGGGAAGGCATTGCCTTTGAAAAGTAAACAAACACCACAGAGTAAGCAAGAAGAAAAGTAAACACTAAGTAAGAACAGAGTACAACTGAAAGTGCGGAAAAGTAAATGGGCCAGTATACAAACCCAAACTGAAAGTAAAGTACAACTTGAAAGGGAAAACAGCAACTGTAAAGTAAAAGCCGCTACACCGAGCTGTCCACTGGAGATCCCACCTGAAGGGTGGATACAGATAGCTCCACTGCTCCTCGGGTCCCGTCGTCCGCTCCGGGCACGTCCCGCCCAGTGGTCCACCTCCAGGTACCGTTCTGCTCTGCAAGCCTCAGCCACGATCAATGCTTTCCGTCGTCTGCAACCAACACAACGTAGTGCGGTCATAGCCCGTGCAGGGGTGAGTATAAGCTACTCAGAAGGGACCCCGAGACCCCTGAAGGTCTCACAAAATCCACAAAGGATAAACCACAAAGAAAGATACAAACACGAAGTAAAAACCGACACTGCTTAGGTATATGCCCATACATATACCTAAGTTATCAATTCCAATACGCTCCAACCTCCGAGGCCAAGTACAACTCAGTCCACACAGGAAAGTAAACGTATTCCACACAGGAAAGCAAAACGAAATCCACACAGGATAACACAACACAATCCACACAGGAAAGCAATAGGATTCAGCTCACACAGGTATACTTCTTCGAAAGATGATAAAGATGATCTCTGATCCATCTAAGTCGTCAGACCCACGAAAGATCGATAGGTAACTAACCCCCGCAATGACCCACACAGGACCTGTAGGCGCTGGTTCACACAGGACCGCTGAGCGCAATGACCCACACAGGATCGGACCCACACAGGATCAGGCCCACACAGGACCTGTAGCACTGATCCACATAGGATCGCTGAGTACTGTAGTCATCGTCAAATCCACAAAGGATCTATGTACTGTCGTCGTCGCAGTCACAGTAGCAGTAGCAGTAGCAGTAGCCGTAGCAGTCACAGACGCAGCCAGCTCTAGGGTTCCCGCACACAACAAGCTCGTTCGGGAGGGTCCGCTCCACGAGCCGAGAGGCTGAAACATCAACTTTCACATAGTCCAGATTTGATGTATCCAAAAGTTATGTACGTCAACAGGAACTCAACGCAACAGACGGCGCATCGATCGGACGCCCGGTCTGAGAGTTATTGGCTTTTTCGTCCCAGGGGCCCGGTTTGTTTTTAAGGCAAAACCAATCCGACCGTACTCCACCTGCATCCAAACCTCAGGCGGAGTATTCCAAAATATCCGTCTCACTAAGAGGAACACAACAAAGCTGAAGGAATGTCAATCGGACGTCCGTAGCTCAAGATATGAGTGTTTCCGCTCTGAGGGCCCGGTTGGTTTCGTGTACGAACCAACCCGTCCGAACTCAAAGTATTCTGAAACTTTGAGTGCGATATACCGAAACGACCGTCTCAATCCAAGGATCTCATATCCGCAGACGGTTGGTCAATCGGAGGTGCGTAGCTAAAGTTATGAGCAAAAGACCGAAGTCGATTCAAACACGGGGGGTCCGGGTCCGGGCCGACCCGACCCGACCCCCCCCCCCACCTGGGTCGGCCCGAACCGGGTCTGACACGGCCAGGCCGGCGGCGCGGTCCGGCGCGGAGGCGAGGCCCGACCAGCGGCGGCGCGGTCCGGCGCGGCGGCGCGGCCCGACCGGCGGCGGCGCGGCCTCGGCGCCACTCGGGTGCCACGTGCGGGGGGCAAAGCCCCCGCTTTCTTGCTGGCAGCGCGGCTGAGAGTCGCGCCTTTGATCAAATGCCCCCCCCCCCCTCGTGGGGGCCTGCCGTTGAGAAAAACGGGGGGGCGCTGCCCCCCCGTTGTGAAACCCCCCCCCCCCCCCCCTCACGTGGGGGGCCTGCTTTGAGGAAAACGGGGGGGCGCTACCCCCCCTTGGTGTAACCGCGGCCCCCCTTAATGGGGGGCCGGTTTTTGGCCAGCCGGGGAAATTTATTCCCCCGGTCCTTCTTCCTTCCGGCCGGCCCAACATGGCCGGCCGGTTCTTCCTCAACGGGACCAGCAAGGCCGGTCCCCCTTCCGGCTTCCGACACCGGCAGCCCGGCTAGCCGCCGATCTTCTCGTTCCGCCACGGCCCGGAACCGGCCACGGCCTTCATCGTCCGGCGCGGTTCGACAGCACCGCGCCCCTCCGCCGCGGCCCCGCTCCGTCCGCGGCGCCTTCGGTTTCCTTCGACGCAGCGCGACGGCGTCGCGTTCTTGATAATCTTTCCGCGGCGCGGCGCGATGGCGCCGCTCAATTTATAGTCTTGCGATTTCCGCGTGGTGCGACGGCACCACGCCATCTCGTTTCATCCGCAAGAAAAATAATATTCAAGAACAAAGGAGGGGGAATTCGGTCATGTTTGTGCGGTCTGACCCCCCTCTCGTTAGATGATAACACAATATCATTTATCCTCAACATTGTCATGCTAGAACCAAGAACGAGTATAAATAAATAATCAACAACAAACCCCTACCTCGGTTTCAAGTACGATGTTCGTCAACGACCCGCGGAAGACAAACGTCGCGGAGGTCGGGCGTCACGGTAATCGTTCGTCAATTCTGTTGACGAAGAGGTACATCCGAAGAGGTACGTCATTGGTGAATCTTTATAAGCCGACGAAGGAAGTCTGAGGAGGAAGCGGCGTTCCCTTTCGTTGACACGGAAGGCGTCGTCGATCTTCGGAAACCAACCACCTACGAAGAAGAGAGGAGCGGCGTTCTTCGTCGGAGCTTTAGTGTTCTTCGTCAAAGTTTGAAGAAGAAAAAGGAGCTCTCAAATCCTCTCAAGATGGCTAACCAAAATAAAATAAGCTAAGGCTTATTTTATTTACACAAATATCAACTTGAATTTCAAAGGATTGAAATTCAAATCAACCCACCTTAATTAATTAAATCAAGTTGTCAAACATTAATTAAAGGGGGTTATAGGGGAGTTTTGAGAGAAGATGAGGAGTTGGGGTTCGTGTGGGACCCACCACACTTAATCCTCCCAAGGGAGGTTAAGTGGATGTGGGTCCCACCCCTAACTCACTTTGGGAGGTAATAACTAACTAAAAAAGAAATAAAATATGTTTCCACATTTTATTTAACTTTATTTTAAAAACCCAAAAACTAACTCTCAACCCGCAATAAACGCAACCTCGGAAAAGGTCTCCTTAAGCGAATATCGGCGCTGCGAGTTCATCGGTGCCCTCGGAATTTGATTCCGGGCACCGGTTCAAAAGTTATAAATTCCCGCTCGTTCGTTCACTGAACGTACCCGAGCCAAACTTCGGAAAATGATTCCGGGCACTCCGGGCCTCGGAATCAGGTGCCGTCAGAAACCGCGCTCTTGTAAAATTCCAAATAAAATTAACAAAAAAATTCCCTTGAATTTTACGGGTCTTTACATTACTCCCACCTCAGGGATTTACGTCCCCGTAAAGATACATCAAAAACTAGGGAAACAAATGAGGGTACTGAGCATGCATCTGAGCCTCCCGCTCCCATGTGCTCTCCTGGAGGTTCCCGTGCTGCCATCTGATGCATACAAGAGGAATCGATCGCCCACGTAGGATCAGCTCCTGTCAATCCTCTATCTCCACCGGGACCTCTGTAAAAGTCTCCCCATCGTCAACCTCAAGCTCCCCATGGTCAATGATGTGCGTCGGGTCGTGCACGTATCTCCTCAGCTGAGACACGTGGAAGACGTCATGCACCCGGTGCAACTGAGGTGGTGGAGCCAGGCGATAAGCCACCTCGCCAATCCTGCTGAGGACCTGGAAGGGTCCGATGAAGCATGGAGATAAATTTCCGCCTCAGCCAAATCTCCGTATACCACGTCGAGGTGAGACCCGCAAGAAGACGTGGTCGCCATCATCGAACTCTAGTGTCCTCCGCCTCCTGTCATCGTATGACTTCTACCGGCTCTGAGCTGTCCTCATCCGCTCCTGGATGACCTTGACCTTCTCTGTCGTGGCCCGGACCATCTCCGGTCCCACAAGTGCTGATTCCCCAGGGTCTGTCCAGCACAAAGGAGATCTACAAGGTCGGACGTACAATGCCTCGTACGATGCCATCCCGATGGTGGAGTGGTAGCTGTTGTTGTACGCAAACTCCACCAAGGGTAGGTGGTCCTCCCAGCTACGACCAAAGTCGAGGACACATGCGCGGAGCATGTCCTCGAGAGTCTGAATGGTCCTCTCCGTCTGACCATCCGTCTGAGGGTGAAAGGCTGTGCTCAGACGTAGCTGCGTCCTGAACGCCTCCTGTAACCCCTTCCAAAGTCGGGAAGTAAAGCGAGCATCTCGATCGGAAATGATAGATGATGGCACGTCGTGGAGCCGCACAATCTCCGGAACGTAGAGACATCCCAAGCTCTCCACTGATCTCTGCTCTCTGATGGGTAAGAAGTGTGCCGACTTGGTGAGTCGGTCAACAATCACCCAGATGGAGTCGTGACCTCTGGAAGTGCGTGGAAGTCCAGTCACGAAGTCCATAGATATCCCGTCCCACTTCCACTCCGGGACCTCCAAGGGCTGTACCAAGCCTGCTGGTACCTGATGCTCAGCCTTCACCTGCTGGCAGGTGAGGCATCGAGAAACGAACTCTGCTACAGCCTTCTTCATGCCCGGCCACCAGTGCAGTCGTCTGAGCTCCTGGTACATCTTCGCCACTCCTGGATACGCACTGCACGAAGGGTGGCTGGGACGAACTCCGAGCAGAAGAGGCTCTCAAAGTCCGTCCATAGTAGAGGTGCCTCATCGTGCACCTAGAGCATCAAGCTCCACCATCGGCCCTCTGCTGCGTGCAGTAGGCTCGCAGTGAGGATCACCATGAGGTCTGCAGGTGTCCTCACTAGCCTAAAAACTCGTACCACTGCCTCCAGCCAGTCCTCGGCTACCTGGGGGTCCGTCTCCCCACGAAACCTGGGCGGTCACTGGCGCTGAAACTCATGCAGTGCGCTGAGGCGACGTGCATCGTCAGCGGTTGTTGCTGGAAGCATCGGTGGCTCGATGGGTAGAGCTACCGCTGGTGCCACTGCTGACAAAGGGCCCTACACCGAGGCCTCGTCGCTCGGTGGGCTGTCGTCACGCTCGACTCTCGGAACCCTAGCTGGCTGCCGTCGTGGGGCCATCCTGAAAAGGAAACAGTTGTGCCACGGTCAGAACAGTATACCTGGTGAACTGATATAAAGTAATCACAAAGAAAACTTTGAAACACACACGCAATCAATGTTTTCGTGCATTAAGTCGGAAATCAGTAGTCAGGGTCCTGGTGTACGGATACGTCGACCGCCGCACCAACACTGGACTCCCTGGACTGATAACCACACTCAATACGCTAAACATTATTGCTTCACATAGAAAAGATCAGAGTTCGCGGTAGAACCGAACTCCTCTGATACCAATTTGTCACGACCCGTCTTCGGGGCCCGTGTCGTGACTACCCGAAGCCCACCTTCCATAGGCCAGGGGCTGGCGACTAGCACCAAGGCATAAATCCCAACAAAAAGGGAAGGCATTGCCATTGAAAAGTAAACAAACACCATAGAATAAGCAAGCGGAAAAGTAAAATCTAAGTAAGAACAGAGTACAACTGAAAGTGCGGAAATGTAAATGGGCCAGTATACAAACCCAAACTGAAAGTAAAGTACAACTCAAAAGGGAAAACAGCAACTGTAAAGTAAAAGCCGCTACACCGAGCTTCCCACTGGAGATCCCACCTGAAGGGTGGATACAGATAGCTCCATTGCTCCTCGGGTCTCGTCGTCCGCTCCGGGCACATCCCGCCCAGTGGTCCACCTCCAGGTATTGTTCTGCTCAGCAAGCCTCAGCCACGATCAACGTTGTCCGTCGTCTGCAACCAACACAACGTAGTGCGGGCATAGCCCGTGCAGGGGTGAGTATAAGCTACTCAGTAGGGACCCCGAGACCCCTGAAGGTCTCACAAAATCCACAAAGGATAAACCACAAAGGAAGATACAAACACGAAGTAACAACCGACACTGCTTAGGTATATGCCCATACATATACCTAAGTCATCAATTCTAATACGCTCCAACCTCCGAGCCCAAGTACAACTCAGTCCACACAGGAAAGTAAATGTATTCCACACAGGAAAGCAAAACGAAATCCACACAGGATAGCACAACTCAATCCACACAGGAAAGAAATAGGATTCAGCTCACACAGGTATACTTCTTCGAAAGACGATAAAGATGATCTCTGATCCATCTAAGTCGTCGGACCCACGAAAGATCGATAGGTAACTAACCCCCGCAATGACCCACACAGGACCTGTAGGCGCTGGTTCACACAGGACCGCTGAGCGCAATGACCCACACAGGATCGGACCCACACAGGATCGGGCCCACACAGGACCTATAGCACTGATCCACGTAGGATCGCTGAGTGCTGTAGTCGTCGTCGAATCCACAAAGGATCTCTGTACTATCGTCGTCGCCGTCACAGTAGCAGTAGCAGTAGCAGTAGCCGTAGCAGTCACAGACGCAGCCAGCTCTAGGGTTCCCGCACACAGCAAGCTCGTTTGGGAGGGTCCGTTCAACGAGCCGAGAGGCTGATACATCAACTGTCACATAGTCCAGAGTTGATGTATCCAAAAGTTCCGTATCGTCAACAGGAACTCAACGCAACAGACGGCGCGTCGATCGGACGCCCGGTCTGAGAGTTATTGGCTTTTTCGTCCCAGGGGCCCGGTTGGTTTTTAAGGAAAAACCAACCCGACCGTACTCCACCTGCGTCCAAACCTCGGGCGGAGTAAGCCAAAAGATTATTCTCGCTAAGAGGAACACAACAAAGCAGACGGCACGTCAATCGTACGTCCGTAGCTCAAGATATGAGTGTTTCCGCTCCGAGGGCCCGGTTGGTTTCGTGTACGAACCAACCCGGCCGAACTCAAATATTCCTAAACTTTGAGTGAGATATACCGAAACGACCGTCTCGATCCAAGGATCACATCTCCGCTGACGGTTCATCAATCGGAGGTCTATAGCTCAAGTTATGAGCAAAAGACCGAAGTCGATTCGAAAACGGGGGGTCCGGGTCCGGGCCGACCCGGCCCGACCCCCCCCCCCCCCCCGGGTCGACCCGTCCCGGGTCCGACCCGGCCGGGCCGGCGGCGCAGCCCGGCGCGGCCTGGGCGCCGCTCGGGTGCCACGCGCGGGGGGCAAAGCCCCCGCTTTCCTGCTGGCGGCGCGGCTGAGAGCCGCGCCTTTGATCAAACGCCCCCCCCCCCCCCCCCCCGTGGGGGCCTGCCGTTGAGAAAAACGGGGGGGCGTTGCCCCCCCTTTGTGAAACCGGCCCCCCCTCACATGGGGGGCCTGCTTTGAGGAAAATGGGGGGGCGTTGCCCCCCCCCCCCTTGGTGTAACCGCGGCCCCCCCTTAATGGGGGGGCGGTTTTTGGCCAGCCGGGGGAATTTATTCCCCCGGTCCTTCTTCCATCCGGCCGACCCAACATGCCCGGCCGGTTCTTCCTCAAAGGGACCGGCAAGGCCGGTCCCTCTTCCGGCTTCCGACACTGGCGGCCTGGCTAGCCGTCGGTCTTCTCGTTCCGCCGCGGCCCGGAACCGGTCGCGGCCTTCGTCGTCCGGTGCGGTGCGACGGCACCGCGCCCCTCCGCCATGGCCCCGCTCCGGCCGTGGCGCCTTCGGTTTCCTTCGACGCGATGCGACGACATCGCGTTCTTGATAATCTTTCCGCGGCGCGGCGAGACTGCGCCGCGCAATTTATAGTCTTGCGATTTCCGTGTGGTGCGACGGCACCACGCCATCTCGTTTCATCCGCAAGAAAAATAATATTCAAGAACAAAGGAGGGGGAATTCGGCCGTGTTTGTGCGGTCCGACCCCCCTCTCGTTAGATGATAACACAATATCATTTATCCTCAAGATTGTCATGCTAGAACCAAGAACGAGTATAAATAAATAATCAACAACAAACCCCTACCTCGGTTTCAAGTACGATGTTCGTCAACGACCCGCGGAAGACAAACGTCGCGGAGGTCGGGCGTCGCGGTAATCGTTCGTCAATTCTGTTGACGAAGAGGTACGTCCGAAGAGGTACGTCATTGGTGAATCTTCGTAAGCCGGCGAAGGAAGTCCGAGGAGGAATCGGCGTTCCCTTTCGTTGACACGGAAGGCGTCGTCGATCTTTGGAAACAAACCAGCTATGAAGAAGAGAGGAGCGGCGTTCTTCGTCGGAGCTTGAGTGTTCTTCGTCAAAGTTTGAAGAAGAAGAAGGAGCTCTCAAATCCTCTCAATATTGCTAACCAAAATAAAATAAGCTAAGACTTATTTTATTTACACAAATATCAACTTGAATTTCAAAGGTTTGAAATTCAAATCAACCCACCTTAATTTATTAAATCAAGTTGTCAAACATTAATTAAAGGGGGTTATAGGGGAGTTTTGAGAGAAGATGAGGAGTTGGGGTTCGTGTGGGACCCACCACACTTAATCCTCCCAAGGGAGGTTAAGTGGATGTGGGTCCCGCCCCTAACTCCCTTTGGGAGGTTATAACTAACTAAAAAAGAAATAAAATATGTTTCCACATTTTATTTAACTTTATTTTAAAAACCCAAAAACTAACTCTCAACCCGCAATAAACGCAACCTTGGAAAAGGTCTCCTTAAGCGAATATCGGCGCTGTGAGTTCATCGGTGCCCTCGGAATTTGATTCCGGGCTCCGGTTCAAAAGTTAGAAATTCCCGCTCATTCGTTCACTGAACGTACCCGTGCCAAACTTTGGAAAATTATTCCGGGCACTCCGGGCCTCGGAATCAGGTGCAGTCAGAAACCGCACTCTTGTAAAATTCCAAAGAAAATTAAGAAAAAATTTCCCATGAATTTTACAGGTCTTTACACCTTAAATGATCTAATTATTTATTTTTTTCTAATATGATTCATTTTACATTTTCTAAACTTATGATTTCCTCAATAATTTATTGAAAATAACTAATGATGCAGCATGGATACTTGCACTATTGGAAATATGACATATACTAATGAAAATATACCAACGGTTTATAGAAAATGTTGGTATAGGTCCCCTTTCCCAAGGGGTTGGGAAAACCATTGGGAAAATCCCACTTTGAGGCCACTTTTCCCAACAATTTGGCAAAACCGTTGGGAAATGGTATGGATTTCCCAATGGTTTGGCCAAACCATTAGGAAAAGTCCACTTTGAGGCCACTTTTTCCAATGGTTTGGCAAAACTGGTGGGAAAGGGTATGGATTTCCCAATGGTTTGTCCAAACTGTTGGGAAAGGGTATCGCTTTCCCAACGGTTTCAAAAAACCATTGGGAAAAGCCCACTTTGGGGCCACTTTTCCCAATGGTTTGGCCAAACTGTTGGGAAAGGGTGGGTACCTATCCAAATGGTTCTCAAAACTATTATGAATGGTCTATCCCAACTGTTTTTAAAATTATTGGAATAGGTACCCTTATTTTTTATGAGTAAATTTATCAAATATCGTCAAATAAATCAATATATAAATTACATATAAATATAAATATATATATCCAAATATATTCACAAAGTAAACTCTAGGATAGTGGTAAAGTCATTGATATATAACATAGAGGTTGTGGGTTCAAAACTCCATTAGAACTTTTTTTTATATACCTATCCCAACGGTTTCCCCAAACCGTTGGGAAATATCTATCCCAACGGTTTGGAAAACCGTTAGGAAAGACTTATACCAACGGTTTTCAAACTTTTGGGATAGGTCTTTCCCAACTATTTTCTCAAAATCGTTGAGATAGGTCTTTCCCCACACCGAATCACCCAATTTCTTCCCAAACCACTGGTATAGGCTATACCAACAGTTTGGGGACCTATACCAATGGTTCCAAACCATTGGTATAGGTAATTTTTACATTAGTGTTGGATGAGGTGGCTTGGTCAAATTTTTTTCAAATGTTACAAAATGATTAAATTTTCCCAGGGTATATGGATTATTTTTTGAATTCCTTAAGTTATAAATATTTTTACCTTTATAAGTGGAGTTTATGGAGATTCTCTAGAGTTAGTGTATGGACATGAACCCTATCCTTGATTCATCTAAGAATTAATAAGGCATGTTATTTTTCTATTTTTCTTTTTTTGATTTTTATCAATAGGGAATTGTAAATAAAAATATTACAAGGTTTTAAATATAGTGACCCAAGCCTTTTACACATAATTTTAAATAATTTTCAATATAAATACTCATTGAATACAAAATAAGGATCCAAGGGACTACTGTCTTTGGAATACTAGGTACAAAAAACATGAAAATTAAATGCCTTTATTATAATCCACATAATGATCTATTGAATGAATTTTACCTCCTAAAACTACATGGGATAAACTGGGGATTACATAAACCAAATGAGTGAGCTAAAATTACCAATAAGTTAATAAACATGTTATGTAAGCATAAGGTGTGAGTCAAGGTATAACATAATAGCATAAAATAAAGAGTCATTATTAATCACATGGGATAATTACATAAATAATTTGGTATCATAAGATCATAGAAACTTAGTAAATGTGGAGAAACACAAAACATTACAAAAGTATAAGTTAAGGATAACTTCCAATACAAAACCACATGTTAGAAAATTTCCCCTAATGTATTAGGTTTACTCCCTAATCCAATACATAATGTCTCGTGGGATAAAAACTTTACCTAATGCATTAGATAACTATCTAAGAACACCCATCGTAACATATTCATGATTATGCATTCCACAAAATTAAATCCATTATAAGAAATAATAATAATAATTACCCATAGAAATAAATTGGTTACATAATCTTTCCTCATATCATGATCAAAGGATATTTAATAAATATGAAATTTGAGAAGTGAAAATAAGGCATATATTACCCCTCTAAAGGAAAGAATAATGATTTAGGTATATATTTAATAGAAATATATATAGAATTTATAAGTCTTACAAAACATTAAAAAGGGAGAAAGTGAGTTAGATAGAGAAAGGTTGTAACCCAAGGAAAAAAGGTGGTTTGGAGATATCTCTTAATTTGAGTAAAGATCATCATGTAAATTCCTTATCTTTCTGGATAATAAAATTATATTTATTATTAAAATCATTAAAAAAATTAAAGTTTATTTTTCTTTTTCTATTATTATTTCATATTTAATTACTTAATCAATTAATTTCACATCAAATATTTTGAAGATATTTGGTACACATATCCAAAATGACGTCAGTGGGTTGAAATATGTCAAAGTGGTCATTGTTCTATCATATCAAAAATAATAATCATTAAATAATTATATTTTTTATAAATAAATTATACCTTTAAAAAACCGTGAAATATAGTTATGAAAATTGAACTATGTTACAATTATTGAGATGGTAGGTCATACATACACATGAGTAACCTTTCTATTTTTCAATGATCATTATGGAAAGAATGTAAGTATTATTTTAACTTAAAATAATTATAATTATATCATAAATATCATATTATTTCTTTAAATATATTTATATATACCATCTATATTATTTGTTAATGAAAAACGAATCACGTTACTTCGTGGAGGTAGTAATCCACACATACTCAAAAACAACATTATTATTTTTTAATGGCTATAAGGATAAGAAAATATATAATATATTAATATTAAATAAAGATAAATATTTCATTAATATCATATATATATATATATTAAATCAATAATTATAACCATCCATGAGAGGTGATGATGGATAATTAATTACATCGGTTTAAGAGGTGATAGTCCATGATACACAAGAACGATGATTTTTCCCATTAATGGAATAAAAAATCAATATAGAAAATTCCATTATCATAATAAAATATGGGATATATTTATTTTATTTTATCATTATGTTTTAAAAATATTTTAATGGTATAGAAGAATAAATACAACTAAAACATTCGATTAAAGACTATATCTCTTATTCGAACAAATTCCTTTGGTTTACACCTTAAACCTTATAAGGGTGGTATTATTCCAAAAAAAATACCTATATAGAATGGATAAATCTATTAGGATGGGATTTTGGTAGGGATTTTCTAAACTAAAACGATTTTTAATTTTAAAGAAATGAGAAGAATATGTATCCTTTTATAAGAGAAGGGAGGAACACTATAGGAATAATAAAAGGGGAAAATATGTGAGGAAGATTATACATAATGGATTCCCCTAGTTACAACATTCCTCTTTTTATTAATAGTTTCACCATAGAACTTTTACTAGGTCAGTTATCTTGTTGCCTATAACTTTATCTCTAAATTCCAAGAACATCAATGGATGATTCTCATAAGAGAGATCATTTTCTAGTTGTATCACCTCTAAATCCTATATATGTGAAGGATATATCCTGTACTTACATAATATGGTTTGGTGGAATATGTAATTTACTTGATAAAGGGTTAGTGGGAGTGATATTCAATAAGTCATAGCTCCAATTCCTTAGAGAATCTCGAAAGTGTCTGATATACCTGGGGATTAGCTTTCCTTTTTTCCCAAATCTCATGACTCTATTCCTTGGAGATATGTTGAGATAAACTTTATCTATGACCTCAAACTCTAGGTTTTTTAGACGATTGGGTATGGAACCTGCCATCGAGACAAGCATGTGCATGCATAAGAATGACTAGCCGAATAGACAAGTGAAGGTGGAGAGCTGATATCACAATGAAGATATTGGGGAGGAGTAGTTCCAAGTAGTTTTTTTGGGTTTTATGTAATGTTTGAAGCCTATGGGCAATGAATTCCTATAAGGCCTATGGTACAGGTAATACTTATGCCTATGGGCTTTATAAGGGTTCCAACTTACCCCTTGAAAGGTGGATTATCAAAATCAATAGAAAAAATGAAGGTCTTCGGGTCATTGGAGGATAGATGATTTACAACATAACTCATATATCAAATTTGAACATCCCTAATGTTTTTTTATTTTATGAACATTTTTACCATTTATTCCACCATTTAAAGTCCAAATATATTTATTTCACCATATTCCTCTCAACACACAAGTGTTCACTATATATTCCCATTAAGGGATTCATTAGGATCCATTTAGATGTTTTATGGAAATATTTTATTGTATAAGAACTCACACAGAGGAATATATTGATATCTTCCTCTTTTGAATTTGATCAGGCATGCTCTCTACATGTATTTAAGTTTCTAGATAGTATTATTATATTGGTCATCCATTTGGGGGTGATAATCCATACTAAATTTCAACATAGTATTTAAATCATGTTAGAGACTCTTCCAAAACATGGCGGTAAATCTCAGTTCTAGGTTAGATACAATTGATAATTATGTTACAGGAATCATCAACACTACTATGATATTTATTCTCTCAAGTTTATCAAGTTATATTTCCTCTCTAATTGTAATGAAGTGAGTATTCATAAGACGATCTACTACAATGCATATAGAATTATTACATCTTGATTAATTTAGATGAACAATGATAATGCACATGTGATATTTTCACAATTACATGTAGTTATGGGTAATGGTTGCATCAACCTCTTAGACTTTTTTTCAACATTCACTTGATGACATACCAGATACTTTTTGTATATTCTATGATATTCTTATTTATATTTTCCCACCAATAATGATCTTAGAGATATTGATATATCAGTGTCCTCCAAGAGTGGATAGATAAGTTTTAGAAATTTTCATTAGTTGATAGATCCTTCTTTATCTCAGGATTTTATGGTATACATAGTCATGACCCAAAACTTACAACCCCATATTTATCAATTTTGAACATTTAGGATTTCCCTTTTCTTATAGCTTGCACCTTATTCATAATTTCCACATCATCTCATTGATAATCCTTTATCTTATTTGTTATGGATGTTTGAGCAATAATTTTTGAAAGAAATGATGATGTTCCTTCCTTTATGATTCCCAAGTCAATCCTTTTCAAGTATAAGAATATTTGATCCTTCTAAATTCTCATGAGTGATAAGGTTGTGGATTATTTCTATATAGATCATCTACCAATTAATTTCCTTTCTTAAGATTATAGTTGATTGAGAATTCATAGTCCTTGATTAGATATAATCATTTTTACTATTTTACATTGATATCCTTCTATGTGAATATATATTTGACACACTTATAATCCATATATATATCACACTTCCCCCTATAGAGATAATACCATTATATTTTTAATTAAAATATCACTATAACCAACACCATATAATTTTTTTATGGTTTTTCTCAATAACTTTTAAATTCCTTGATTCGTATGTTATCACTTTGTAATTTTTCATTATTATAAAACCCAAATACTTTTTTAATTATTACTATTTACAATGAAAAATTCCCTATATGAGGGAAACATGAGGATGAATGTAGTGGTAAGCCTGCTATTTAATTCCATAAATCTCTCTTCACATTCATTGGACAAAAATAAATTTAATCCCTTCCAAGTTATCTTTATTTTTTTGTTTTGAAATCAGGATAATTTTTTAACAAATCATTGGTAATATCTATCTAGTCCAAGAAAATTGTGGATCTCTATTACAGATGTTGGTCTGGGACACTCTTCGATTTATTTATCTTATAAGGTTCCATAGATATCTCTTTGGTAGTAATATCATACCCCCATAATGATACTTCCTTCATCCAAAACTCAATTTTATTGTAATTTAAATATAGAATCTCCTTCCACAATGTCTTTCAGCATAGTATTCAAATTCTTCACATGTGCCTCCTTACTTTTGTAGTATATCATAATATCATCTATTAAGACTACCAAAAAATTATCATGGTAATATTTAAAGGCTCTATTCTTAAATTTTATAAATATTATTAGATAATTTGTGAGTGTGAAGGGAATAATTATGAAATATTAGTGTCCATATCATGTTTAAAATGCAGTTTTGGAAATATCTTCCCTCTTCACCTTTAATCGGTGATATACAAACTGAAGGTCTGCCTTTGAAAAATAATAGGTCCCACATAATTTATCATTTATCCATGTAATGGTATACTTGTTCTTTATGATGAGTTTTTCAAGTTCTGGGTAATTAATATAGAGGTGAATTAACTCATCCTTCTTCGCAACGTAGAGGACTAGCACACCCCAAGGTGAAGCACTTAGGTGTATAAAACCATTTTCTAGATTTATTTGTAGATTATTTTTCAGTTATACCAACTCAAGGGTGGATTTTATATAATTATTCTTTCATATGGTATGATATCTTTGTATAAGTTCAATTGAGAACTCAACCAATCAGTTAGGAGGAATACAATACAACTCTTCGAGGAATATATCTGAATAATCTCCCATAATAGGTATGTATTCAATCATGATATTCTTATTTTTATCTATCATTTAAGCTAGATAAACTTTATAATAGAAAAATAATATTCAATCTTGAGTAAAATAATCAAATATAGATTCATCCTCCTCCATACACTTTTAAAGAATCAAAGGATGAATTATGAAGTAAAGAGTGATATCCCTTTCCCAATAGTTGATATTGGATTTATAGAAGTATAGATGATCCATGCACAATATAGAATTAAACTCTACTATATTATATATTATTAGATTTTCGGGAAGATTGAGTTCACATGCATTGACTGGGGAGGAGTTATATACTTTATATGTAATAATTTCTCTAATTTCTATTCTTATAGGCAGATAAACCCCCATTTTTTAGGTGGTGTTTGGATAGTTCAACTAAAATCGCAAGATATGAAGGAATTCATAGAACCAGAATTAGAAAGTATGTTTCCTATTATGTAATTAATAACCAATATAAATGTCACCACATCACTGTTAGGATCCACCTCAAAAGTAGTGATAGCATATGCCCTTCCTCTCTCTCTATGCATTAGAGTCTATTATCCTTTATTGTCTCTAAAACCCTAGTCTAAGGTCATTGGATTTCATAATTAACATGTTCCTTATAGATTAAACATTTTATTTTAGGATTATTTTTTATCTAATCCTTATTTTCTTCAATTCCATTAGTTAGTTTTTTCATAACATTAAAGAATTTATTAGCCTGATACCCATCTTTTCCACATCAGAATCATATTTTGGTTCCCATGAGATAGTTTTCTAGGATGTTTCTTCTCATATTTTTGACACATAGGATGTTGTTTTTTCTTTCCACCATGAGGTTTATCCATATATCCTTCAAAATTAAACTCAATTTTAAAATTTTTATCTCCAATACCATGATATTACTGAGATTCAATGATATCCATCTCAAGTTTGAGATCACAATGGACAATCTTTTCATTTCTATCAAACTCTCAAATTTTAAATAAATTTTATAAAATCATATTTAACCCACTAGATAAATTATTTACCTTGATTTTAGTGTTGATGATGAAGATGGAGGCCTACCATACAAGCCTTGAGAATTTTTCCTCAGATGTTCAGATAAACTCATCTTCCTTTTTCATTATTTTGAGGAACTCCCTCTTTTTTTAAGATAGAGAGTTCAGGAAAAATAATTATTAAAAAATATTTTCTTCAATTATTCACATTCTATGGAATAAATATCCTCTTTGTACTTCAAGTTCTTGATTAGTTTCCACCAATGATCATCTTCCCCTACCATGTGATATATGTTCAGCAAAACTTTATCTTTTTCAAAGAATTTGAGGATAGATAATATCTTCTTAATGTATTTGATCCATTTTTCTGTGATGATGGGATTTGAATATCAACAAAATATTGAAGTAATTTTTTACATAAAGGACTCATCCAAAACATTATATTTATTTGGATGAGAGGGGTGTTCTTCATGATTCAAGTTATTATTCATAACTTTGGCCAGTTGAGTTAGTAATTTCATAAAGATCTCATCTCCCACTCTCATAAGGATAGGCATATCATTAGGGAAATCATAACATTGCCTATCAAGTTGGTTGTTGGTATGGTTTCTACTATATTTCTCTATTAACTAAAAAATTAAAAAAAATATGATATTACATTAACTAATAACATGAGAAAGGGAACCTTATAAAAATAGGAGTAATATCTTATAAATGATAATTATATCCTAACTTATGACTGTCTAAGTTTCAATCTAGGTAATCCAAGGTACTTTTTCCAATACTAAGAATTATCTCTATGATTATCACTAAATATTTCTAGTCTTGCTTCAAAAAAATAACTAGACCATATTTTGATACCAAATATAGTGAAATAATATTTTTAAATATATTATTAAATGATTTTCAAAATAAATACCCATTAAATACAAAACAATGATTGAAAGGCCTAGTGACTTGGGAAGATAATGTACATAAAACACAAAAATAAAATACCTTTATATTAATATTTATAATAATATAATAAATTAATTTAATATATTAAAACTACATGGGATAATGGGGAATACTTAGTCAAAAGGGGTGAGCTAAAAATTCTAGTAAGGGAATAGACATGTTACAGATGCATAATGTGTGATTTAATATATAACATGATATCATAAAAGAGAAGGATTATGAGTAATCACATGGGAGAATAACATAATGAACATGGTATAATAAGTACATGTAAATATAGGAAATGTGATAGAAACAGAAAACACAAAATAAGCTTAAGTAAATGCTAACTACTAAGACAATATCACACGGTGGATAGAGACCCATAGGGGATTAGGTTTACTGCCTAATCCCATAAATAATGTCTCATGAGACAAAACATTAACCCAATGCATTGGAGATATATCTGGGAGCACTCATTATAACATGTTCATGATTATGTTTTCCACAAAAGGAAATCAATAACAAAGAATAATCATAATAATTCCCCATTGAAATAAATGAGTTTCATAATCTTTCCTCATATCATTATCAAAGGATATTTCATAAAGATTGAATTTTATAAGTGAAAATAAGTCATGTATTACCCCATAAAAGGAACAAATAATAATCTAGTTATATATTTAAGATACATATCTACATAATTTAGATGTTTTATGTAACATTAAAAAGATTTAAAAAGTGATTTAGATAGATAAAGTTCATAACCCAAGGAAAAAAGTTGGTTCGACGAGATCCTTTACCTCGAGTCTGACTCATCACGTACATTCATTATCTTACCAAATAATAAAATTATATTAATTATTTACTTTATTGTGAACCTTTTTCATTTTTATTATTCCATTTTTATTTATAACCTTGTCATATTCAATTCCATAATCAATTAATTTCACATCAGACATTTTGACGATATTTGGATCATATGTCCAAAATTACTTTAGTGGGTTAAAAATTGTCAAAGGTTTCATTATTACATCATATATAGACTAATAATCATGAAATAAATATTAATTTTATACTTTAATTACAATTTTAAAACCAATCATGAAATATATTTATGAAAAATTAACTTCATAACAATCGTGGAGATGATAAGTTGTATGTACACATGAGTAATGCTTCCGTTTCTCAATGAATATTATGGAAATAAGGTAAGTGATATTTTATATTTATATAATGATGAAGATATCATAAATATAATATTATTTATTTGAATACACTTATATATACCATCCATGTCATGCAGTAATGAAAAATGAATCACATAACTTCATTGAGGCGGTAATCCACACGTACTCATAAATAATTTTATCATTATTAAATGAATGGAAAGGTAAGAAAATATATGATATATTACATTACCAAAAAGATAAATATTTCACTAATATAATATATGTACATTAAATCAATCGTTAAATCCAACCACGAGAGGATGTGATGGAAAACAAATCAAATCGGTTCATGTGGAATTACTCCACTGTACACACAAATGATGATTTAATTTCCCATTTGATGGGAGAAGGATATGGATATATGTTATTCAATTAACATAATAACATCTTAATATAAAGGAGATTATAATTTTATCGTATTACAATAGTTGAAGAATATTTGAAGGGGGTGTAAGAAGAAATATAACTAAAACATTCATTTAAATACTATAACTTTTCTTCAGAAAACTTCCTTTTCTTTACACCTTAAACCCTCTAAGGTTGGTAATTTATAAGACACTATTTTTATTGTAAGACTTTGTAATATTTTTAAGGAATGTTTTTGAATATATGAACTGATTCATCATGGAATATAAGTGTCTAAGGACCCTCAATTTGGATATATTAAAAATATTAAATATATAATATAACATGTGCATAGTTTTTAGGAAATAATAGAATATCTCATAAATCGTGTTCTAGATAGGAAATATGATACCTCTATTAAATCTTAAATGTGTGTTTTATTCTAGGAATGACATAACTTTTGTGCACATTGGGTATTTTTATTGAGTGTAATCATGAGAGGATTAATAAATATATGAATATATTTATTTATTTAATCACCATGACCTAATCCTATCCTATTTAAATCTAATTATTAAAAAATTATAGGGTTTTCCATATAACCCTAGGTATTTAGAGAGATAACTTATAGGATATTTTTGGTAAATTATGAAAATATCATGGATCAAAAATCAGTATGAAGGAGTTAGTATTCACCAATATAATTTATGGATCTTGCCAATGATAGAGGTGTAGAATCATTATTTATCAACAATTGATCCAAATATGAGGTAAGGAATCTAATTTTATGGTTATAAATTTTATTAAAATTAGAAATGAATGAAAATTAATTCTCCTTAAATTGATTCATGGGTCTTTATTTGTTGGTTTATACAATAATTGAATTATATTTCTATGAGAGAGACTTTTAGAGTTACTTCTTGCTATTTCTTGAAATGTTATGACTCCCCATTCTTGAATTTTGTCGATGGAGGAAAACACCGTTATTGAATAAGCATTAATTTGTATTATGTTCATTTCTCCCTCCATTATTGGCATTCTTCATCAATAATCAGTTGGCTGGTGAATCATTTTTTACGAGGTATATTTATCATCGTGTGATCGATCTTTTGAACAACAGATTATGATCACAGGTTTGGTTTTGGGTGTCGAATTGACAATAGAGGCATGGAAACAATAAAGGTAATTTTATGAAGGATTGTGTAATGGTGGATTCATGAGAAATATTTAGAGGATATCTTTGGGGGTGCAATGATAGCTGATCCAAAGCATAGGAAGTCCAAAATCCAACCAACAAAAATAGTGATAATCCAATCAGGTTGTGGACCATAGTGGTTTCATGAGATAGGACATACAGGTTTCTTCTATATGATGATGGTGAAGGTTTTACAATGAATAATGGTTGGAACATGAATTTCAGTCAACCATTGATATTGGTCAACTCCAGTATAGGAGTTATGGTTTTGAAAACCAACAAATATGAATGAAATGACGTGTGTGGCAGAAGACTCATGAAGATATAGACTTTCGATGAATTTTCAAAAAACACGCTATGCAGTTTATGGGGACACGCACCATGTAGTCCCATTTATATAGTGGGTAGGGTTTTTATGAGGAGTAAAATATTACATTCCATATAGTTGTTCCACATGACGTTGGAACCTTAGCCTACCTTTTGAGAATGTATAGGGAGTATACACCTAGGTGACCAAGTGTCCCCAGACATCATGTACTTCAGAGAGTACACAGGCTTGGGAATACAGAACACACCAAGTGCAGGCCCAACCTGTAAATGTTGAATGATGTGAACTACACTAAGTGTACTTCAGAAAGTACTTGGAAACACCTAGGGTACATGATCCTTCCCTGAGTATAAAGGCATGGGCTATAGTTTATGGGTGAGACCATATGACATTCTGAGTTCCATAACGACCTTTATACATGAAGTTCCCCTTATAACACACCATATATTTTCTATAAAAGAACTTCATGTGATCATGGTAAATAGGACGTTTCATGCTTAGTGAGACACAATGAGTACGCCTAGGGACACATCGTGTGCTTCTTCAAGGGAATGTTAAAGCGATTGTTTTTTTAATTTAGATTTTGTGTAAGCATGGGTCAGATCCCATGAATCATTTCAATGTGCAATGATTTCAATAGGGTGCTTTCCCTTGGTCTATCCCCATGGGGTACTTAAAGCATCATGTCCTAGGAATATGATGTGATCCCATCTATGGTATTAATCTTGGATAGGGTTATGGAATACCTCTATGAGGCTTAGAGTGTGACATTTTATCATTCTCATCTTCCATATGGGGTGTATTAGGTATCATCATGAATAAAAAGCATGGGTGTATGATCCCCTACTTAGCTAGTTATTCCATATTAGATTAGGTAGACCCCATTGCGCTAGGCATGATCCCCTATCTATTTATCGACATCTGTTATCTTTTAATGAGGTGTAGTCTAATCTAATGTGTATTATAAATATGACCTCCCTTTTTTCTTATAGATTCTACCTGGTGAGACCTGATAAACATGTTATCTCATATGAGTGTTATTGTTATAGTAATACCCAATGATTGAGACCTATTGAATTAGTTCCATCAAGTACAGAAAATTATCTTGGAGTGAATTCTTCCAAAAAAATGTTACCTTTGATCCTCTAGAAGAATCCTAGGCTCGTAGTGAGGTTGTGACCTCACCTTGAGATCTAGTGTAATCTATAGCATATATGTGTTATTTTTTGTATATTGTTATGTATTTTATCCTAATTAACATATATTTAGGGTTATGATATGACTACTCTCTTGATGATTTATGTTTTTTTATTTTTGGGTTTCCTACTGGGTATGTTTATACTCACCCTTTCATGGGATCTTCCCACACATGTCATGTCTTATATAGATCATAGGATTTTTTTGGATTCATATGTGGAAAAAGAGTGGGTGGACCTAAGTTAGAGATATGATTTTCTATATGGACCTCATATGCATCTAGAAGTTTCTTTTGGTTATATTCCCCAATGTTTTCATTAGGTAGGTTTCTTTTGTAGTTTCGGGGGGCTTGTATTTCATCCTTTAACTTTTTTTATACTGCTTGTAATACTCTAATGTGGGATATATGTTATTAATGTATTTATAGTTTGATATGTTTATCTTTCCACATTATACTAGTGTATGGAGATTTGTTCATGTGTATAGTTACTTAATGCTAAGGCCTCTCAGGTGTGTGATATGATTACTCGGGGCGATTCTCCAACCCCTGGCCTATTGGAGGCAAGATTGGGCTGTCATTCCCAACATGCCACCAACAAAGTAGACTCAGTGGTTTGGATATTTATGGACTGGTATTAGATAAGGTCAACTTAGGAACAAAATTGGAGATTTTCTAGTTGTGAGGTTTGTTTTGGAAACTATAAATATAGTTTTAAAGTGTCCCAAGTTCATATTTCAGGCTAAGGGACCCAGTGTTAGCGTGGAAGCTAATATATTAATTCAATAATAATTTTATAACCTTCCGATTAATATAGAACATGTAATCACTAGTTATAAGGAAAAAATTGGTACATGCATCATATAGAAAGGGGTTTTGGTTTCATGACCTTTTAGATTCGTCTCATTAGATATGATATTCTGACCATGGTGTGTATTATCTATTGTTCAATGATTCCACAATGATATCCAACTAGAATTCTATAGCTATATTATGGTTATGATACACTTGTAAATGAGTCTTTAGTTTTTCGACTTGTTAATGAGGTGGTTCCTTTGAATGGATATCAATCGATGTCTCTACACATTCAATATCACACTGACCAACCTCTGGTGGTTTAAATGGATTCTCCCCATAAGGTTGAGAAGAATTTGGTTCTGTTTGTTGTATTATATTATTAAAATGTACTAAGTGTGCTTCGTGAGTTTTATATATTGAGATTGAAATACTTAATGGTGGGTTGGAACCCACTTTATTAGGTGGTATAGGACTTTCTTGAGCCTATGGTGTGACTGCCCTACTTAGATAGGACCCCACCCAATAGTTTTCCATGTTTCGAGAATTATCCAAGGAGATACGTGGAATTTTTAAAGACATGTTTTTTTATGTTTTATGTGAATTTAGATATTCAAGGAAGAAGGATACCCCCCAATGAGACACATTCTAGTGATTTGATCCAAAAACAATGTGGGTAAGTCAATGTTTTTAAAAGAAATTTGTTTCTAGGTGTGGTGGATGAGTTGCTTCAATTTTTGTGTTTGATGTCATTTTGATGTGTTAAGGTGTCAGAGTGAACCTTGTTTCTGGTGAACATGTGGGTAAGGGAAAGGATATTTTTATGTGGTAGGATATTGGGGCCTTGAGGCTTCATGTTTCGTTTGAGGTATGACATCTAACTTCTCTAATATAGTTTCAGTTTTTGAATGGAGTTGTAATCCACATTTCCCAAAACTTATCCCCAATTCAAGGCCTCGAAATTCCATTGGATCCATTTTAATAAACCTTTGTGTTCATAGGATCATTAAAAGAAGTTTCTATGATCACACACTTCCACCAAATAGTGTTAATATACTCTGTCATGAGAGAGAGCCTGGTGTGGTATCTTTCCATAGTGATAGTGAGATCCTAATATTTTTTCCTCAGTATGGATTGGTTTTTTACCATCTAAGCTTAATTGATTGTTACTAATGTTGATTTTAGAGTTTCTGAGATAATGGGATATAAATTCCCCTCTTAGGAGGGAAGGGATTCTATGAATAGTTGGATGAGCTCATGTGTATGAGGATACAACTGATTTCTTATCATTTGTCTAGTATAACCCTTGAAGTAATGGATTTTATGAGATTTTAGTTTCCTGTGGTGTTTGAGGAGAATGAGGACATATTCCCAGAGGATGTTCCTCAATTACCTCCCCATCTGTATTTTGTTTTCTATATAGACCTAAAACCATGGACGGCCAGATATATCTATTTTCATATTAGATGAACCAATTATTTTTGAGAGATAAAGGTGCAGTTGGAGAATTTGTAGAGAGGCTGATTGGTTGGACCGAGTATGTTCCCCTAGGTATCCCAATGTTTTTCACCTTGGAGTTATATGAGATCTAGAGGTTAGGTGTGGATTGATGTCACCTGAACCAGGTGACCATTAGGGAGGAGTTTCCACCCCCAAGAATTGATGACTTATTTGACCATTAGATTAGGATGAAGTGGTTATTAGAGTTTAATCAATATGGGTTATCACTAGCTTCGGGTGATAAGGGATGATATAGTGTGGGAAACTTCAAAGAGCTACTATAATTGCTATGAGTTATTGGTTATACCTTTTAGAATGTTGAATTTCCTAGAAGTTTTTTGTGATACTGGTGGATTTGATCCTTAAAACTATCATGTGTTTTTTTTTGGTAGTCTTATTATATACCATACTAATATACTCAATAGCATAGGTGGAGCACACGATATACTTTAGGATGGATTTGGGAATACTCTGAGAGTACCATCATTATGGGAAACTCTCAAAGTGTTAAAAATGGTTTTTAGAGGTCCACTTATTTTGGAATTTCTTATTAGGAATGGGAGTGTTAGTAGACTCTGCAAAGGTTGAGGGAGTGCAAGCTTTAGAGCCACATGATATTTTGTTTGTGGTACATGATGCTCACAGTAGGGTTTTTTGTTCATTGTTGTTGACAGAGGTGATGGAACAGTTTACCCATCAGGATGAGGATGGTGTAGTGTTACTAAAGTCAATATTTGTTCCCCTATATTTATTCAAAGTGTCAAGGGGAACAACTTAGAGATATTGATTGTGAGATCTTTCATGATCATATATCCATTGAACATGTTCTATATAGATATTTTTAAGGTGGGGAAAATAACATCCATATTAGATGATGGATGATGAAACCAATCATGATGTAAGAGGAGGTGTTTTAGAGGTCTCATGATTTCCATTAGTAGTACATCCAATATAAGTGTGGATGTACCCAAATCCTTTGGTGTCTTGTTGGGTGGCCAAGGATGTAGTAGTTTGTTATTGACTATAACTCTTGACATCTCACCTACCAATAGATGAAGGATGAAGTTCCAACATGAAAGAGGAGATGGGGTGGTATTTTTGGGGAATTCATATCGGGCTTCCACAACCAATATTAGGTCCAGATTCTATCTAAGGGATCATATACTGACTCACCAAGTTTTCCCACTTCCTACTGATTTGAGAGAAAATATTAGTGGAGATTTTCAGATGCCTATGCATGCAGGAGGTAGTCCATCTTCATGGTGCACCCTAAATGATAATTTTATACCATGATGATAACTTCACATAAATATTATGGTGAGGATTTGGGAGGACATACAGGTTCTATTGTATTAGAGAATTTTGTTTTTACCCTAAATAGATGGCCAGGTAAACTATACCACTCAGGTTCTGGATACCAAGCTTTGATTTTTCAAGTTTATTTTTTCCATGGCTAATAGTATCATCTACCATTAGTGGAATTTTTATACCACAATAGTTACCAATCCTCCATCAACGTAACAACATTAAAGGAAATACACTAGAGACCATATGGGTTATTATTGTATTGGTCATAACCAGTGGAAAATAGTGCTTTTGGGTCCAGAGTTAGTGTAAGACATGGTTGGAAAAGATGAATTTAATCCAGGGGCATATGAGGACCACCCAATGACATCAAGAGTCCTTTATGGACTAATAATGGAGGCCTTTTGAGTTTTATAAGGAGATCCTGTGTTCTGAGATATCTCTCCTTGGTAAGCTTTGTGTATTTTTGGCTAAGGTAGAAGGAAACCTCCAAGGTTTGTATGCCTGTATCTAGTTACTAAATTGGGTTAGGGAGGTATAATACCACTTATCCCATCCACCATTCTTATATTGGGTGTGTGATGTATTCTACATGTCTCAAATGAGGATATATGTACATGAATCATCACAAAATGTTCATTAAGGTGATTTATAAATTGAGTGTGGAGTTACATTTTTTGTTGTCCCAGTGGCATTTTAGAACTAGTAGGTGGATACCTTTCATGATAAATTTTCTCATGGGTGTGTATTTTTTTGGTAGCACGTGAACTTTTTGGAGAGCTTGTTGGAGTGGGAGATATAGATTCAAGATCATTACCCTCCTATGTGAGTACGTTTTCACTTTTCGGGATAAAAATCCTTAAAGGATGGGAGAATGTAATGAATTTATTTCTTCCTTGTAAGAATTTGGAATATTTTAGGGATTATTTTTAAATATAGGCACTAAGTCAGTGTAGAATTATGGGGCCTACAGAGCCTTAGGGTAGGTATATTAAATATATAAAATATATTATAACACGTTATTTTAGTTTTTCTAAAATAAAGTAATATCATGCAAACAGTGTACCGAATGGGTAATGTAAGAGCTTTATTAAATCTAGAATGTGGGTTTTACCCTAGGCATAACTTAACCTCTATTTACATAGGGTGTTTAGATTATGTGAAATCATGGAAAATTTAACAAATAAATTATTAAATTTATTTATTGAATAAATATGACCTAGTCCTCTTCTATTTAAACCCATTTATGATAAAATAAAAGGGTTAGATATATAACCCTATGTATTTGGAGAGAGATCTTAGAGGATTGTTTTGTAAAATTATGATCAAATCATGGATCAACAATCAGTACTAAGGAGTTCGTCTCCACCATTAGAGTTTTTGGATCTCATCATCAATAGAGACATGAAATCGGTACTCATCTATAATTTATAAAAACTCAAGGTAGGAAATTTCATTTTTTAAACCCCTTTTAAATTTAGAGGTGAATGTGAATTAATTCACCCTGAATTAATTTGTGGATCATTCTTTGTTGGTTTTTTTGATATTTTATTTCTCATCCTATGAACTGGAATTTGAGATTTTTTTCTTATTGCTTATTTTTATTTTATGATTCTCCATTCTATGATTACATTTGTTATTTCCAAATAAACATGGTTATCGACCAATACTTACTTGGGGTTATATGTATTTATCCATCAATTCTTATCATTTTTCATCAGCAATTAGTTGTCTAGTGATTCAATGATACCACAGTGGACTAATCATTATTCATTTGATCTTTAGATCAAAAAATGATGGTCATGGGTTCAGTTTTGGGTGTTGAAATCATGATGGAGGCATAGTGATGATGTTGGGAATCCAATGATCGTACGGGTAATGGTAGATTCATGAGTTAGATTGAAAGAATACCACTGGGGGTCTGATGATAGGACACACCAAGTTTCGGGCGATTAGACTCTAGAAAATTTTTATGGTGGTAATCCAATCATAGTGTGGTAAATGGTGATCTTGTTATCTAGACCATGCAGGCTACTTTGGGATGGTGATGTTGATGATTTCCAAATGAGGAATGGATGGAATTCAACTTCCAACTGGACATTGATATTGGTCAACATAATTACGGGAGTTATGGTCATAAAGACCGATAGATTTGAATGAAAAAAATCACATGGGATGGTTTATAATAAGGTCTGGACATTCTATTAATTTTTTAACAACACACTATATAGTTCAGGGTGACACATGTCATGTAGTCTCGTCTATTTTGTGGATAGGGTTTCTGTGTGGTGTTAAATATCACACACAATATCATTGGTCCACACAACATATAACCCGTTGTTACCTATATCATCATATATAGGGATTACACACCTAGGGTCCATGTTTCCCCACAATTCATGTGTAGTGGGGCACAATTCATGTACTTTATAGAGTGCATGGGCCTGGGTAGAAGATGCACACTAAGTTTCAGCCCAACCCCTACACACAATGTAAAGTGAAGTACACTCCATGTAATTCATAAAGTATATTGAAATGGTTAGTATACATATGCACACCCTGAGTACATGGGCATGGTCCATATTATATGGGCTATACTAAATGGCATGTCGAGTGATAAACTGACCTCTACATGTTGTGTACCCCTTGAAACATGCTATTTATTTTAAGAAATGAATCCCATATGATCATGGCACATGGGTAGTTCCAGGATAAGTGATACACACCATGTACCCCTAAGTACATGTTTTTTGCTTATTTAAGGGTAATTAAGATCCCTTATTATTCTTAGTTTAGCTTTGTAGTGAGCTTTGGTGAGTTTCCATGAACCTTTTCTATGTTTAACAATTTCTATAGAATATATTCCCTTAGTCCATCCCCATGAGAGTACTATAAGGTATCACATACTAAGAATAGTTAATGATACCATCTATAGTATTAGTCTTGAATGGGGTTATTGAATCCATCTATGAGTCTCATAGTGTGATCCTCTATCATTATCACCTTCCCTATGTGGGGTTTTAGGAATCATCTTAACAAATATACATGTACATATGATCCCCTACTTAGTTGGTTATTCTAAGTAGTTTTTGTCATACCTTATGTCCCTAGGAATGATCCCCTATCTTTTTATCGACATATTTTGTCTTCTTATGAGGTTTAGTATGATCTAGTGTGTATATTAGATAAGACCTCTCAGTATCCTTGGTACGTCAACATGGTGAGACACGATGAGCATGTTCTATCAAAAGAGTTCCATCAGTATATTAAGACTTGGTGAGTGATACCTCATAGATGAGTTTCATAAAGGATGGAAAAGGTTCATGGAGTGAGTTATCTCATACAAGTTTTTTCTTCGAGCCTCTAATAGAATCCTAGGATAGTGGTGAGGTTTTTACCTCACCATGAGAACTGGTGTCTATGTTGAGCATAACTGGGTTATAATTTTAATATATTATTATGTATCATATCTTGATTTAAATATATTCATGATTATGAGATGAATACTCTCTTTATGTTTTATGTAGGGTAATTTTGGGGTGTCCTTTTGGGTATGTTTATACTTACCCTTATATGGGCTCTCCATGTACATGGCATTTCTTATGTAGCTGAAAGGCCTTTCATTGGTGTCCTACATGAACTAAGAGTATGTATAGATTAGTTGGAGCTTATTTATTCTATAAAACCTTTAGATGTATCTAAGAGTTTCTTTTCGGTAGCTTACCTAGTGTGTTCATTAGGTTGGGTTCTTTGTTGGTTTTTTTCGACTTGTATTCTGACGTTTTTCTTTTGTTGTACTACTTCATGTACTTTGATTTGGGATAGATGTTATGTATTCATTTATAGTATGAGATTTTCAATATTACAAATTATACTAGTGTAAGTATATGTACACATGTTCATAGGTACTTTAGGATAATACCTTTCATGTGTTTGACATTACTACTTGGTGATGGTGCCCATCCCCTGCCCTATTGGAGGTGGAATTGTGGTGTCATTCTTGGGTTACCACTAACCAGGAAAGCCTCGATGGGTCAGGTAGTGACATATTATACCCCAAAAAACAGCATATAAAATGTGTGGAAGGATGTTACAAAGGTATTTTTGTAGTGATTGTCTAAACTAAAATGGTTTTTAAGCCTGGAAAATAGAGAAGGAGAGGTGGCCTTTATAAGATAGGCTAGGGGGACTCTTGGAATTACTAAAGGTATTCAATTAAAATAAATTAATGTACATGTAAAATGGATCCAATGTGATATTATTTAAATATAAGATTGTTATGGGTCAAAATATTATCATTTAATAAAATTTGGAAAATTTTAGATGAGTGTTTACCCTAATCTTCTTTTTAAATCATGTAACCCCATTTAGACAATTATCGTGTTAACAAAGTCTTTACACCTAGAGGGTTAATATAGTTAAAATAAAAGGAAAATTGGTACATAAATGGACCATAGTTTATATTTTTAAATATATACAAATCACTTGACTAATAATAGGGTTTTTAGGAATTTTAAATAACTTAAAAATTATATTTTTTTAAAATAAAATTAATGTCATTTTTAGAACTATTCATTTAATTTGACTTTGAAAACAACATGACAACAATGGTATTCTATTTTAATAAATTAAAACCTATAAAATATATTATTTACATCTATAAATCTCATGAGACACATTAATTCAATAAAATTATATTTCTTTTAACATTTTTAAAAGCATTTATTTTATTATTCTATTAATTGAATAAATAATATATCCGCATTACGTAAGCATTTTAGGTAATTATTACATCACTAATTTTTTTTTATAAAAACCATGATCAAAAAAAACTTTCTATATTTGAAATAACCACCAAATATAAGTTTTCTTTAGCCCTATCATAAAATGTTATTGATATTAAAAATAGGGGAGTGACATTTTTAACATTATCCATTACCTAAATATTATAAAGGTGACAATCAAGGAAATAGGGCACCAAGTTTCAAAGTTTTATAAAATTGGATGTAAATGGACAATGTAAGCTCATAAAATAGGATAAATAATGGTTTTGTGGTCATTATTTTAGTTCTAATCGTATTGTTGTCAGCCTTAATTGTCTGATTTACCCTTACCAAACTAAAATTCTTTTCCTATGGTTACTGTTCATAATGAACAAAAATTAAAGGGACCTAATTCAATAATTTGGATCTCCTTATTCAAAATATAGAATCAATTTTTAAATATTAAAATTCTATAAGTTCTTTAAATTTATTTAAGATAAAAATGTTAACAAAAAATATTTTTCCAAAAAAAAGTATTTTTAGTATAAATATGGTTTTATACCAAATTCAAGTATAAATTTAATTCTCAAGACATTAATAAAATTATGTTTAATCCAAATTAACTAATGAAAATTTAATACTAACCTAAAAATAATTTAACATTTTAAATTCCTAAAAATAAAATATAGTTATCGATAAACATAATTATTTTTCATTATTCATTTAAAAATAAATCTTTACAAAAAAATATCAAAATCTCACCATAATCTAATTTTGATATTTTTATTTAAAAAATGATTTAATTTTTATCAAATAAAATTTCTAAAATTTATAAAATTTAATTATGATACTTCCTCACATAAATAAACAAAAAACTTTTTTGAAGAAAACATATTTTTTTGAAGATTAAAATGGATTTACTAAAAATGAGTTCTAATTTACTAAGAATTAATCAACAATTTTTTCTAATTGTAAACTTTATATACATATTTTACATAATTTATTTAATCTTATTCTTACATTCCAATTCAACATCTAGGTTATAACAGTAATATTTAAATAATAATATTTCATGGTTTATTTATTCTCAATGTTACGTATTTTTCATGATATCAAATATAGTGTTTGTTTTAAAGGATCATAGTGTTACATGAAATGTATCTCAGCCATTGGTGTTTAGTTAGTTATGGTTTGTGAATTTAGGTGTATCATAGGTAAGTAACTCGATACCTTTCTTTAAATAAATCTGAAGTGATTTTTAAGTTGATTATAAAATCCTATAAAAAATGAAAATGGAGGTTTTTTCATTGATTTGTGTTAAAATAAATTAATTATCCCCTTCATGAAATAAATATTAGTATTATAAAAGTAATTAAATGGTTTTAGTTTTTAATAAACTTATATTATTTTAAATGTTTCATTGATTATTTCAAAAGAGTAATTATTTAGAAATAAAATTGATTAAGGACAAAGGAGTTATTTATTAGTTTTCAGTTAAGAGTTAGGGTGTTTAGTGTTGTACTTATTTCTTATGTTTAGTTTTACTTGGTGGATAGGTTCTTATTTGAGATGTTTCTCCCATGTTTATGATATTTTTAGTACTTGACTTTTTGGAATTGAGTTGGATTCATTGTTCAACCCTTTCAAAAAGAGTACTGGTAGTGTGGTCATCATGTTTGAGAGGTATCTTCTAATGGGTATTATAATTTTTCAATTTTTTTGTTTTGTTTTGTATTCTAAAAGATTGGAATAATTTGAGATATATTTAATGTGAATATCTAGGTTTCCTTATATTTTACTTAGGATAGATTCCATTTTTTGAAATGTATTTTTATTATTAAGGATGATAATAATTTGAGTGGTATCTAATGTAAGGTATCATAATTTATTGAACCATTAATTTATAAAAAATGGTTTTATAGTTGTCTAGGTTTGTTAGTGGTAGTTTGGAGGGGGATGGGTAGATTTTTTTCTTATATTTCAGCTAATAATTTTTATCACTCCGTGAAGATTTCATTTTTTCATGAGGTTTATCTTAATGCATGGGGTTAAGGTCATGGTATTCGGATTTTCAAAATTTTGTGGGGATTTATTAGATTCATTATGATATATTTTGCTCTGACAATAAGGGTTTCATGATCCATTTTTTTGTTCTTTCATAAGGTATTTCTATGGATTGGTCTTACATCAATTCCTTCAAGATATTCCTATATGGGATCCATTATCACATGGAGATTCTTTTCATGCAATTAAGGTATGGTTGCTTTTGGTTAAATCACACATGAGTTTTAGTTTAATATCAAATAGATATTCATTCCAATGTGATTTTAGGCATTTCACCGTGAATCCAAGATTGATGGATTCATTGATCTTTTTTCTCAAAGATCATTTCATCATGGTGCATAGTTCATGTCGTGAGTTTGGTATAGGGTTTTTTGGGTTGGGGAGGAAGGTCAGAAATTAGACTATGGTTTTTATGGGGCTTGATCACTGTGAAATTACACCCTTATTCTTGTTATGGTCCTCATTGGTTTCATTAAATAAACATTTTATTTCTATGAGTAAATTGGGGATTTTCTAAGAGGATCAGACTATGATCCTCAAAAGCATGTTTAAAACCAACCTCTTGTGTTATAAAACTTTGTGTCACATCATGATTCCATGAATCTGAATTTTTATTATAAATTAAGTTTTTTTATACCTTTGGTTTGATCTTCTATTTATCTCAAACCATAGGTGTCCTAAGGGTTTCCTTTCAAAATCATGGTATTATCTTTTTATGTTTCATAAATACCTATTTTTTAGGGATGTTTATTCATAAGTATGAGGTTAATTTGTGGTCTATTTACCTTTATTATTTATTATTTCAAGGAATTTTTTTAAATTGATTATACTTTGGTGTTACTAGATTACTTGATGTGGATTTATATTAGGCAGGTTGGTGCGAGCTTCTCAAAGATTTATCGATGCTTGGATTAGGTCTTCTAATTATGGAATGTCTTTGTTCCATTCAGGTGATAGATTTATAAAATTTTATTATATATCCTAGAATTATATATTTTTTTAAAAAATATTTTTAATATTTTAAGTTACCCTTTTCAATCCTTAAGCCTTTTTATTGTCAAACCCATTGAATATAATGTTCAAAACACCCTTAAAATAGGGTTATGATATGTTTTATTTATTATTTAATTTTATTCCTATATTTTTCTTGATTTCTCATACCTTATTTATTGTATTTATTTCTATTGGTTTATATAATTTATACCTTATAATAATATTATTATGTTATATTTTCCATGATAAGTGAAAATAGGTATGAATTTTATTATCAAGTGAGTATAGAAAGAAGATTGTGTTGGTTGATTTTCTCATCATGTCATATTGTTATTGATGAAATAAAAAGTAGTAGTTATGATTATGATTATGTTGTTCTATTGAATTAGTAATGGGATATTACTTAAAGGATTTTATGGTAATGGAAGTTAAAGGATTGATGTTTTATTAGTTCTTAATTATGTATTGTTTTTATGATATTATGTTTTGTATATGTTGCTTCTAATGTTATGGATATCATGATGAAATCATATTTATAAATATATTTGTAATATATAGGGAACTTAGAATAAAAAATATGATCATGGAAATCTGGTAATGAAATCCATTTTCTAAGGTATTTTGAGGGTTGAAATATGAATAGCAAGGTAATTTATAACTAATATTAACAAGGACAAAAATTTATTATTGTGGTGTAATTTAGGTGATTATGGTTTCTGGATTCAGTACTGTTAGGCTCGTTTATTCCCTTATTTTTCATTATTATTATTTTGATTTATTTAGGAGCTGGTTATGATTATAATGTTGTCTCTTATTCACTATCTCTCATAGGTAAGTCAATTATAGTTTATAGAAGTGGTTTCAGTAGTTGTAGTCCTTTATTTATCCTTGCAGGTTAGTTTGTTTAGGGCTACTTACAACCTTTTGGTTTAGTATAAGGTGTTGTGGTAGGTATCCTTGTGTATTGTTTATTCTTAGTAGAGTTCCTTCATTTAAATATTGGTGTCTAGTTTTTGGGTTGGATAGTGGGAAGTTATAGAGGTTTTCTAGGGGTGGTGATATTGATTCCCATAGGGTGAAATTGTTAGTTGTGTTTGGGTAAAATTTAATATCATAGTGAAGAGGTAATGTGGATGTATTTCTAAGAGATTTGGATAAGTATTAGTGGTGTTAGTAATGTGAGGTTTTTTTATGTTTTATAAATTGTCTTCGGCACTTTGGGTAACTTTTTCTGATTGGTTAGTCTTTTCTTTAAAATTTAGTGAGTGTAGTTTTGAGGTTAGGTTGTGGTTGTGACATAATTAATTGTAACTTTCTGGTTACGTTAAATTAATTAAATTATCATTTGAAAGATTATATTTGAATAAATTAAATAACTACACTAATATGTTATTGAGTTAAATATAAATATTATCTTTAGAATGGGATTCAAATATGAATGTTGGAATTAATTATAAAGGGTTGAATAATTAATATCTAATAATGAACATGATGCAGTGATTATGGTTCATACTATCTCTATTTTCTTTCATGATGGATTATTGAATCATTAATTAATGTTATTATTTTATCATCAATTGTAATGATGTTATTTATTTATTATATCATTTTATGTTTCATTGATTATTATTATTTATGATTGTTTATTTTTTATGTATGATTAATTGACATCATGTTTGATTATATTTTATCTAATGATATTATTAATTAAAGATATAATATATTTTAGTTATGTTTATACTTTCATAGCATATAATGTATTAATCCATAGTGAATATATACATAGGTTGTAATGGCTCGATCTTATCGAATGTATGTACTTTATAGGTTTTAATGGCTTACAGCTATGAAATTATTTTATATATGTACATGGGATATAATAGATTAAGGTGTGGGGAGTGCGTGGGGGTATATAATGGATCATTTATAATACATGTGAAACAATTTATAGTCTATAATGGCTCAATTTTATGACATCTACACATATACTTGGGCAGTGATAGCTTATTGTTATGTCATGTATTTATGATTTGATGGATAACATATTTAGAAGAATTCAATGATATGATGATGTGGTGTTGTGGTGGTGGTGGTTGTGATGTAGTTGTGGTTATGGATATATGGTTTTGTTTATAATGTGATGGTTGTAGTGATGTATAAGTGGTCATAATGTGAAGATTTTGATGATGTGGTGATGGTTGTGATATAATGGATATGGTGATTTTGTAGTGGTCATGATATGATTTTGATAAAAAAATTGATTGATAAATTATGATGGTGATATGGTTCTGGGATTTCTCCTTTATTTTTGTATAATCTTAGAAATCCAAATTCAACCTATTTTATTTATGGAAGTAATATTATTGATCTAAAGTGATGTTTTCAGGTGATACAGTTAAAGGCAATAGATATGTGACTCTCTAATATTATATTTTTTATGAATTTTTATTGCTTAACTAGTCCTTATCCATGATTATTTCATGCTCATACTAAGTTAATATCACTCATGTTTATCCTAAAATATTTATTTCAAATGGATTTTGAATTATTTAGAAATATGATCATACTGAGTACTCTTAGGTTCACAACCCTCTATAGTTTTATGAAGTTATTTTTAAGACAATTCAATGGAGATTGGGTATGTTGTTGTAAGGGAAACTAAAGTGGATCCTAGTATGTAATTATTGCATTTTCTTATAAGACCAAGTTGGAAGGAATATTTTCTATAATCTAAGAGAAATTTTTATTTCAAATGTTTTATTTTTGTTGTCAAAAAATAAATAAATCAATTCACTTTATAAAAACTGATCATCAGACTAAACATCATATTCAGACGACCAGACTCAAAAAGATTAAGAAAGACCATCAGATTGAGAAGAATTTTATTGGGAGAAATGGTTCATCGAACTCACCTCGGGTCCAGAATAAATAGGATTATCGTAAGAAGAAACTTAATCAGAGTCTGTATGGATTTGATAAATACCTTATGATGCTTTATTGTTTTCTAATTCAAAAAATTCATAAGTTTCCTAAAAACTTATGATGCAACCTTTATGAAAAAGAAGGGGGAGATCTGGTGTTTTCAGTCATATTAAGGTTGATTGGAAAGAAAGAAGTTCTTGGAAAGGCTGGGAAGTTACAATACTTACCAATGTAAGTTAGATGATTCTATAACAATATTAATCATATTCAAAGTCATGATGAAGTTATTATGAAAAGAAGGAGTTTTTAAAAGAAGATATTTTTTTAAAGATGAAGCTTTTAGGTATTATTCCATCACTATGAGATTACTGAATATAGATTTGTTTAAAGACTTGGAAGGTTGATCTGAATGTATGAAGATGAAGGTGTCACTTTTTAGTTAGACTAATAATCCACAAAAAAAATATTCAAAGAATGAATCGGGTGCATCAAAATTAGAAAAGGAAATAATTTGATAAAGTCTAAGCTGGTGGAACTGGTCTATCAGATGTGGAATGCCACCAAGAATCTGAGTCATATGGACACCGATCATTAAATGAAAATCAGAGGTAGAATGTTTTTTTTGGGAGTTATTAGGACCAAAAAAAGGAAAAGAAAGTGGATTTTTTTGGGTCTGATGAAAAATGGGTCAGACATCAATACAAATTACAGTCAACTGTTTTCCATCATGATTAATTTTTAGATGTTTTTCAAGTCGATAAAGAGAAAGAAGAACTCTAATATGTATCACTTGGGTCCATAATATCATAATGGAGATGATACCAGTTATTTAAGTGAAGTAAATTCCAATCCATCATGCATATACTGAAACAACATACCTTATCATATGTTAAACACTACCATATTCATTATCATTGGTCTAAGGTAAATAATAAAAGAACAACTGATTAAAGCAGTTATAAAACCATTGTCAAGGGAAGCTCACAGTTTAAAGAGTTCAGATAAATATAATGTTTTTTAGTCGATACCAACCATCATAAGGAGAAGATATATTTTTCTCTTATTTAAAAATTTTCACATAGAAATGAAATGAAGAATATGTTGTTGAAAATATTCCCTCATCATAATGAGAAAATAGGAAAGGAAATAAGAATCAGACTGAAGATTTTTAAGAAAGTCTGAAGAGATCTAAAGTCATGAGAATATATGATAAGATTCAAGAAGTGTTTAAAGTGTTGAAGAATTTAAATATGTATCCGAAATTCAATGGTAATTGATTTTTTGAGAAATTTTGTAGAGTGGGAATATTTTTCAGAATCCCACCAAAACCATATTTTAGTTGCCTATAAAAGGAGGAAGTCAATTTTACTTTCTTACATGGATGTAATATTTAATAGAGAATGATAAGTGCTGAAAATTTTTAGAGAGGAGGATTTTGTGGATTGATCATTCTTGATAAATTTTTCTGAATGGAGGAAGTAAAAAAAGAAGATAGTATATTATAATCAAAGTTTTTGGATTAGACGAAGAAATCAGACAAGGATTTTTGGACTGAGGTAGAATCAATTAAAAATTGTTTTAGAAGTATTTAAGAATAGTTATGGTATTGGACTAAGCATTTGAACTGGGGGATTGGACTTTGAAATCGTATTGAGTATCATTACAAATTCTAGAATAATTTCTTTCTTAATGCTGAGTAATAAAGTGAAGAATTTTTTTAAAGAACATGTTTGTAAAAGTTGATAGGTAGTATAGTAACATTTTTCTTAACTTGTTACAAAAAAAATAATTACATCATTTTTTTCTACTTAAAGCACATCCACTATTGTATTGAACATAGTTATACACAAGTGTAAGGGTATATACCACTTGTTTTATCCACACAAAATGATTGTTTTCTAGTGGATTTTGTGGCCTTGGATTATTTCCAAACCATACCAAGGATGCAGAAATTCTTGTTGAGTAGTGAATATTTTAAATTCTTATGTTCCTATGGATATGTTATTTTTTTGTTTTCAGAAAGGTGATAACTCATTAATACAAGATTAAGGTTGTTTCAACAAGGAAAACTTAAAATAAAAATATATCACTAATTCATCCCCTATGCTTCTCAATGATTCATTGATCATTCTTGGTCATTATCAATTGGTATCAGAACCAAAGGGTCCCTTTTTTTACTCTTTATTGAACCTTTAAAAGAGAAATTGTATTGGATAATCTCAATTGTATGAAAATTAAGGGGATTATGACCTTCATTATTAAGAACTATCATATTTGGAAAGATAAAATGTTGAGTTATCTTATATTTATTGGGTATTATTTTCTTGAAGCTGCAACAGATGGATTTCATCCTATTTATGATAAATTTCATCTCACATCTTCTAACAAGAACAATCTTTATAATGATGGAATAGTTAATAATTCTTTAATTTCATCACTTTTTGAAAGTTATTTTATTAGAGTTAAGGTTGTTTCCATTGGAAAAGTTATATGGGATAAGCTAAAGAGTATTTATGAAGTCAATACAAAAGTGAAGAAGGTAATGTTTCAAATCTATAAGTTGAAGTATGAAGATCTCAAGATGGGTGAGTATGAATCCATTGATAACTTCTTTACCAAGTTGAATGACATTGTCATCATTATTTTCTTCCTTGGTGAAAAGTTATAAGATTCTATAGTTGTAAAGAAGATCATGAGAATTCTTCCTAAAAAGTATGATGCTAGAGTTTTTTTGGAAGATAGAGATCCAGAAACACTATCTCTAGATCACTTGAATAGTACTCTAATTACTTATTAAATGAAAGGGTAAAAATTAATATAAGACAAAATAAATTATGATAGATAAATTTCATTCAAATCTACCAATAAAGAAAAGTAAAATAATATTTATGTTGAAGAAGAAGCTGGTGATTCTAATTCTAAAAATGAGGTATATAAAAATATTGATTAATTTTTATCCTTGTATACTAAAAGTGTGAAAAGAGGAATAGGTAAATATAAAGGGAAACTTACCTTGAAATGTTTTTAATGTGGATCGGTGGAAAATTTGAGGTTAATTTTCCTCAAAGAAATAAAGAAGTGGATAGTGAGTAAGAGGATAGAAGGAAGATAATATCATGGAAGAAATATGGTGATAAGGATAAATCTTATTCCAAATGGAAAGATAAAAAATAATTCAAATACAAAATATTAAGTTACTCATATTAAGATAATGAAGAAGAAGATAGTAAGGTTGAATCCAAAAGACATTTGAGAATGTTGGAGAAAACAATTCCATTGAAATAGTCAACAATGAAGAGTTCAAAATCAGCAGATCTAAATAAAAATATACTCAATTATAATTTCATCTGAATGAATAATTGAAAGCATGTCTGAGAAAGTTTGGGAGTCTTGAGAAAGAAATCAAAAAGTTTAAAAGTGAAGTCTCTTCAATAAAAAATCAATCATTTTTTCCCTGATGACAAATTCAATATATAGGAAGACATTATTGATCTGAAGAAATATCTTGAGACAGAAAATAATTGTAATGAACATCTGGAAGTTGAGATTAATTTTAAAGAAGAAGTGTTAGAACTTGTAAAAAATATATAAATCTAAATAGAGGGTTACAAGTTTCATTAATTCTGTCTATTATATTGGTGATGGATCAAAAAAGGGTAAACCTAAGAAGGATCAAAATTTACCTTCAAGGGTTGAGACAAAATTATAAATTCTTTCTGAGAAGAAGAATACTAGAAAATTTATGTATGTGGCCAAAAACAACAAAGTGGATAGGTTATAAGTTTATAAAAAGTATAATTCTGAAAAAGTTTCTAATAATTTTAATTGTGATAATGCTAAAAAAGAAAATTGAGCTAAAAAAGTGGATTCTGGTTAATAAAAGAAAGGTTATTGATCAACAAAGTTTCGTTTAAAATGCTTCACAGAAACATAGTCACAAATCCGGATAGTGTGTAAATTTCATATGGTATTATTCTTTCTATGGATACTTCTGGTATTGTGGTGGATTCATGAATATAGAAAAAATATATTTTTTTAACCAACAACATTATATCTATTCCATAAATTATATAAGGAAAAGTTTTATGAGATTCAATCCCCTCAAAGAAAGAAGTCTCAGAAAGATGTTATGAAGAAATATGAGAATGTTGTAACAAAAGTAAAAAATAGATTCCAACCTATGAAAAATATTTTTAAGAGATTTTAACAACATATACATCTTAAAAAATGATGTCTCTTTTTGTTACTGACACAACAAAATTGTGTTAACAATTCTCAAAAGAAAGAAGTCAATAAAGATAAAGAAAAAAAGGATCTTTTTATAGAAATTTCTCTCAAATCTATAAAAGGGGAATGAACATGGATCTTGGATAGTGGTCTTTTTTCTCATATGATAGGAGACTTAAAGTTGTTAAATAATTTTAATGACTTCAAATAAGTAACATTAAGATTTGGTAATGAAAAATCGCTAAGAATCAAAGGTGTTAGGTCAGCCATCGTTATAGAAGAAAATTTAAAATCCAAGAAAGATCTCTTTGTTGGTGGGATAAAATAGATCCTGAAAATTTTTTCAAAACATTGAGATGAAGGTAAAAAGTTCTTTTCATAAAATATGGGTTTTTTGTGAAAAAATAGTAATATGGAAATATAGTTAAAAAATACAAACATACAAAATAAAACTTGTTCCAAGTTATTTATGTTCAAAATTCTTTTCACATGTGCATGGAGGAAGAGAATAAGTTATGGAATAAAATACTAGGACACATGTGATAAAGAAACATGAGAAATTTTTCATAGAGAGATAGTGTCTGAGGTATTCCTGATATGTCAAGAAGAAGATATTGGTGTTTCACAATTTTTTAGAAATAAAATATTACAAATCATGTGCATAATAAAGTTTTCATTTTTTCCAAAAAACCCATGGAAAATATTCATTTTTGATACATGTGGGCCAATGAGAAAAAAATCAACCCACTAAGATAAGTACTCTATTAATTTAAATGATGACTTTACTCACATTATTTTTGTCATGTATATGAAACATAAGTCAGATGATCTGAAAATTTTGAAAAGTTTTAGGAGGAAAGATTAAAAGGAATGTGAGTATTTAGTGAAGAAGTTAATAAAAAAAAATTGGTGAATATAAGAAAAAATATTTTCAATGTTATCATGAGAAGAATGGAATTCAGTATAAGTTTATTACACCATACACACCTCAACTAAATGGTGTTTCTAAAAGGAAAAATATAATTCTGGATGAAATGGGGCAGACTAGGTTACTTGAACATGGTCTCTCTCATTACTTTTGGAGGAAATCCATGAGCAGTTATGTGTATATTCAAAACTAATGTTTCTATAGACCAAGTTCATATATGACTCCATAAAAAATTTACGATAAAAATCCATGTTTGAAATACTTAAGAGTTTTTTAGAGTCCATTCATCATAAAGAACAAAGGTAGAAATCTCATAAAGTTGTATTATAGAGGTTAAGATGGAATTTTTCTTGGATATTATCTGAAAGGAAGAGGATACATATGTTTCAACAAATATTATAGAATATTAGTTGACTCCACTGATGTGAAAGTTATTGAAAACTATGACGAAGATAAATAGACTCTTGAAAATAAGGAAGATAAATATAATGAAAGAATTTTTATGAAAGTTCATATAAGGATACCAAAAATGGTAATCAAACTTCAAAATAAGAATAAGACTTAGATATTTCTAGTGATGTGTAAGAATCTCTAAAATATCATCTCAGAATGAGGGAAAATGTAGAAGATCAAAATATTATTGGTGATCAACATCAAAGGGTTCAAATAAGAAGAACATCATAAATAGATACACATACTTCCTTGTATTAAAAGGTTGATCCAAAATATGTAAATGTATATTTTGAGAATTTGAAATAGGTATAGTCTATTAATCAAGAGATAGATCATATAGAAAAGAATGAAACTGGGTAACTTTTACCTTAACCAAATGATAAAAATGTTATTGGTAAAAAGTGGGTTTTCAGGAACAAGTTGAATGAACAAGGTGAAGTGATAAGATACAAAGTAGGATACTTTTGAAAAGGTTTCTCATATATTTAAGGAATTGATTTTAATGAGACCTTTTCTCTGTTGGAAAGGTTAGAATCAATCAAAATCATTCTTTCTATTACTACATAATGATGTTAAAAAATATTCCATATGGATGTGAAGACTTCATTTCTAAATGAGTATCATGATGAGGAAGTTTATATTGAACATCAGGGTATATTTATTGTTGGGAAGGATAAAATTTATGTTTGAAACAAAATAAATACTTGTATAGGCTAAAACAAGCACCAAGGTCATGGTATTCTAAATTGGATACTTTCTTAATAAATATTACCTTTAAGAAAACAAGGTTTGATAGTAATATATACATAAATTAAAGTCAGAAGTTTTCCCTCAACATAATTTTCTACATTGATGAAATTATCTTTGCTGGGAATGATGGATAAACTTGTAAAAGATTTTCTAAAGAAATGAAAATTTTGTTTGATATTTCCACATTAGGAGAAATTAAATAATTTATTTGGTTAAAAAATTTACAAAATAAGAAATTTATTTTTCTTTCCTAATAAAAGTATACTAAGAAAATTCTTAATAAGTTAAAAATAGAAAATTAGAAACTATTTTACATACCAATTTAAGTGGAAACCATGTTGTCTAGTGATGGAGAAGGAAATGAAGTTGATCCTAAAGAGTTTTCAAATCTAATTGTAAGTTTTTTATATTTTACTACCTCAAGACCTAACATTGTTTATATTGATTCCTTATGTAAAATATTTCAGAGTTCTCCAAAATAATCACACTTATTTTCTCTAAAAATAATTTTCATATATATCAAAGGCGCAAAAAAATTTAATTAGGCATGAAATCTTAGAAAGTATTGATTTTTTTAGGTAATCATAATCTTATTGGGTAAGAAATGTTGATTATAGAATATCCACATCTACTATAGATTTATTTCTGGAGAAATGTTGTGTTAGTTGGCATACAAATAAACATAATTTAGTATCTCTTGGCACGGTTGAAGCTAATTGTCTTTCTGCCACTCAAGTTGCTACCCAGCTTATGTGGATTAAGACTTTGTTAGAATATTTACTTATTGAAGTAAAGTCTCCCTTTCTCTTGGTTTGTGATAATAAAAGTGAAATCAACCTTACTAGAAATCTAGTATAACATTCTAATTCAAAAAATATTGATATCAAATATCATTATATCAAAGATCATATGGAGAAGAATGAATTGAAGTTGGGGTATGTTCCTATATTGAAATAAGTTGTTGAAATTTTCACAAAACCTTTACTAATGGAACCTTTTCACAAAACTAAGGTTGAACATGGGTACCCAGCCTCATTCTCATCAAGTTGAGGTATGTATATGTGACTAATCTCTCATATAGTATTTGGACAGTGTTATCAAGGTAGATAATTGTTTCAAAAATATATCCATTGATATATGCTAAATATTTTAAAGAAGAACATATATAGGGGGAGTTGTGGGTAAGACATGTTTTCAACATGTAAGTTTGTGAACTATTCTAATAGTTTTTTGAAGTGGTTATAGGAAACTTTTTTTAATTAAAATTTGAAAAAGAGAAGAAATTTCTGAAGAAAATATGAAGTTGTTTCATGAGTAACTACTTTTGGCCAACATGGTTTTGTTATCAATAATTATTGATTCCTACAATGAGATATCTCACATTGGCTTATAATTGTTGATAATTAAACCATAGCTTAACGTTACAAAGTTCAATGATTTGTGAATCTTAGTTGACAATAAAATCAAAAGGGGGATATTTTTGGGATAAAGTTGGCTAGAAGTTGTTTTTGGATGATAAAAAAGAAGTTTTTATTTCAAATGTTGCCTTTGGTTTTTAAAGAAGAAAAAATTAATTCACATTGTACAACCTGTCATTAGACTGACTATAATATTTAGATGACTATACTCAAAAGGATTAAAAAATTCTATTGGATTGACAAGAAGATTTCTAGGAGAAATGGTTCATCAGACTCACCTTGGGTCTAGAATGATGGGAAGATCGTAATGAGAAGACAAATAATAGTCTGTATGGATCCTATAAATACATTACAATGATTTTATTTTTTATAATTTAAACAATTAATAAGTTGTCTAAAAACTTGTGGTGAAATCTTTATGAATTAAAGGTGGAGAGTCGGTGTTTCCAATCATATTTATCTTGATTGGAAAGAAAGAAGTTACTAGAAAATATGGAAAGTTATAATAATATTCCCAATGTAAGTCATATGATTCTATGAATATATTAATCATATTTAATTTCATGAGAAATTAGTGATGATTATAAGGAGTATTTATAAGAAGAAATTTTTTAAAGACAAAGCTTTCTGGTCTCATTCCATCGGGGTGAGATCTCCGAACATATATTTTTTTGAATGCTGGGAAGGTTAATTATAATGTATAAAGATGAAGGTGTTGGTTTTAAATAAGATAAATATCCCACAAGAAAAAAATCTGTATAGAATGAATATGGTGTATCATAATCAGAAAAGGAAAGAATTTTCTGAAGTTAGAGTTGCTAGAATTGGTAAATTAGATGAGGTGTGCCACCATGAATCAGAGTCATTCTGAACATAAAATGAAAATCAGAGGAATAATTTTTTTTGTGTTAGTTTTCATGACCAAAAAAGTAAAAATAATGTGGATTTTCCTGGTACTTATGAAAGATAGATCAGAGATCAATCAAAAACGTAGTCTTCCATTTGTCATCAAGATTATTTTTTTGTTATTTTTCAAGTGGATCAAGAGAAAAAGGAACTCTAATATGTTTTAATCGGGTTAAGACTATTATACTAGAGCTGATACTGTTAATTTAAGTGAATTAAATACTGTCCCATTTGGTGAAAACTGGCACTGATATACCTTATTGGATATTGGACACCATTATATGCATGATCATCAGCCTGAGGAAAATAATAAAAGAAGAACTACATAATGTGGTTATAAAATTTTTATCAAGGGAAGCTCATGGTTTGAAGTGTTTAGAAAAAAAATTTAGTTGATATCAATCATCGTAATAAAAATATAGCTATTAATTCTTCTTATTTACAAATTTTTGCAAAGTAGCGTAATGAAGAACCTATTGTCGAACATATACCTTCATCGTAATGAGAAAACTGGAATGGAAATTAGAATCAGACTAAATATTTTTAGGAAATTATGAAGTAACATGAAGTCATGAGAATATTTGATAATATTTTATAACAGATGATAATAATTTAATAAGTTAAATATATACCCAAAATTCAATGAGAATTGAATTTTCTATAAATTTGGTTGAGCGGGAAAGTTTTTAAGAATCCCTCGCAAACCTAGTTTTAGTTACCTATAAAAGGAGGAAGTACTTTGTACTTTATAACATGAACATATTGTTGAAGAGATAAGGTGAAGTTCTAAGAGATTTTATAGAAAAGCAGTTGCTAGATCAAGAATACTTGAGGGAGTTTTTTGGATAGAATAAGTAAAGGAGAATAAATTAGATCATAACCAAAGTTTAGAGATAAGAGTGAGAAATCAGATTGGGATTTTTTAACTGAGACATAAGCAATTAAGAATTATTTTAGTAATATTCAGGTAGAGTTATATTATCAAACTGATCAATCACACTAGGGAATCAGACTTGTAAATCAGATAGAGTATCATTACGAAGTCTAGAATAAGTTTTTTCCTGTTTCTGGGTAAGAAAGTGAAGAATTGTTTTAAATAAAATATTTTTGAAAGTTGACAGGGTAGTACAGTGAAAATTTTATTAACTTTTAAAAAAAATTATTACAACATTTCATGATACTTGAATAACATTCATTATTGTATTGAACATTGTTCTACATAAGTTTAATCGTATATCCTGCTTTTTGTATCCACACAAAAGGATTGTTTTCAGGTTGATTGTGTGGTATGATATTGTTTCCAAACCATACCAAGGATGTAATTACTCTTGTTGAGTAGTGAACCTTGTAAATTATTGTGTTCCTATGGATGTGTGAATGTTTTATTTTCATAAAAGTGATAAATTTTTAACATGAGATGAAGGTTGTTTCAATAAGGGAAACTTAAAAGAAAAAGATATGACTGATTCTCCCCTCCCTCTCTCAATTATTCATGGATCCATTATGGTAATTCTCATTTTCCTTGATTGAATTATGTTTCTTGACATGTATAAATGGTTTGGGTATGGGAATAATTATCTTTTATGTATATATATAGACTGTAATAGTGTCCTTACTTTATTTTGGAGTGATTTAGGTGGGTGATTCCACCCATACGTTTGATGGATAACCATGGCTCTAGTGTCCAACCCATCTCCTACTGGAGGTGTGCATTGGGGGTCATAATCATCTTCACCACAACCCAGCAAGGGTTTCAGTGATATTGGGTCATGAAAATAGAATATATGGTGTTAGTACAACTAGATCTTAGTGGTGCTCAAAACTAATAAAAATGGGGAAGTTTTCATGTTAGGAGTGGCGCGATAAGGTGTCACCTACCCTTTCTAGTTGTCCTTAGTTGGTTTAATTTTGGGATGTTTGGATTTTTTTGTCCTTTGAATTATGTTTTTACACTTGTGATACTATTTGGATGATTATTATATACCACATGCATTCAATTATTTTAGTTGGTTTATTTCCCTAGAATTCATTATTGTTATATACGATTTGGAGATATGTTTTTTATATAATCTCATTGGGATAAGGCCTTTCATGTTGGGTCATATGACTACTCTATAAAAGTCACCATCTCTTGGAATATTTTAAGAGGGATTGGGATGGAAAACTTGAACTAATTGTTGTCTTGGGTGAACTCTTCATGGGTTGGGTTAGGTAATATAAGAGTGGTAACAGAGTGAGTTTTATCTTATGGTTAGAGTTTGGTGTTATAAGTCACGGGAGGATTGTCTTGGGAATTACAGGTGGTGGAATCTCTATGTATCAAGTCTAGATTTTATGTTGAGGAACTTAATATTGGTGTAGTGATCAACATATCAATTGACCCAACTCCAATAACCAACCAATTGGAGATGATGGCCCTTGAATCTTACCCTCTCCATAGTGAATTAATTTGTTGGATGACCTTGATCATCAAGATCAATGATGATGCCGATCTTCCAAGGTTTTATTTTCAATTACACTTTCATAAGGATTATTACCCACTGATGTTGAGGATATTTTAGGTAAAATATATGTTATACCTACAACAAGATATCATATTTATCATGAAGTACATATAAAGGTTCACTAACCTCATGAGGTGTTATCTCTATAAGATTTGTATTAGATTCATTTGATCAAAAAAATTTATGCACGGCCTTCATAGACAGATACGATAAAAGGTTATACCTCTTTTAATACTCAAATATGCATGAGTCTAGATAGGGACCTAGTGATTGATATTCTTTTAGATGTGGGGTGGCTAGTTTTAAGAAGTGGTGATGTTTTTATAAGACAAAATTCATCAGTTGTAGTTGGTCAAAAGGAGGTTCCCAGAATGTGTCATTGGAGTCATACACATATGTGGTCCTAGTACCAAGGATTAGAGACGGGAAATTCATTTAGAGGATCCATATATCCAAGAGATAGGATTTCTTATGCCCGTGGTGGATGAGGTCATATGGTCTAGTACTACCTAACCCAACAAGAAGTAGAGGGAAGTTAAGTTGGCATTATAGAAGGTCCATGATGTCAAAGGCAAAAAAAATAGTTAGGGATTTGTTCTATGATAATAGGGTGGTCCTAAGCGTAGAAATTTGTTTAAAGGATCTAGCTTTGAACCAGTAGAATCCAAAGGTATAAATCACAATGATCCTCTTACACCACACCTCCATGAGGTCTATTCCATGATTCAAATGCTAGTGCCCAAATACGAGGTAAGATCTAGGTGATGGAGAGATACAACCAAGCATTTATGTAAATATTTCGAGGTATAATCTATGTATTATTTAAAAAATAAATGTTGATCATCGATACTAGTGTGAGATATTATTTTATTGTTATGTATCTTTGAGAGATGAAAGTACTATTGTATCCTTTAATACTATATATTTGGATAGATACTCCTACTAGAAGCGAACACATGCTCACCCACATCTAAAAAATGTGATATTATGCTTAGTGTAGATAGGTTTCAATGATCCCTCATAGTGTCTAGGATGAAGTATCATGATTAATCCTTGGAATAAACTCATTGTCCTCAATTCTCTCCCAAATTGACTATTACTATCAAAGAATCGAGTGTTTTTTAGCTGATAGATCAAGGTATTTCATAATGGAAATGTAGGAACTTTATTAGAGATGATAAAGGACTAAACACATTGAATTTAATCACCTATTAGTTATTGATCTTATCTTTTTATGAGAGAGGTGCTATAGATGATCATATTTATATAGTTATAGAGGATTTTATGGATATAATTCTTAAGGATTTAATATAATTTCACCCACTATAGTCAATAAAAATCATTATCAATAAACACCCTAAAACCACACAAATACCTTATAGAAATTATAAAATAGCCCTGAATAAGCTTAGGGAGTAGAAAGTTTGGTAAGAGAACCATATAGGGAAGGGTTTCTTAAAACCCATTGTATCCCCCTAAGCAGCGTTAGTGTTGTTATACAAGAAGGTAAATGGAATTATGATTCTTTATATAGACTATAACCACCACAATCATGTTAAAAACAAAAAAAATTACAATCTACCAAGGATCAAGGGCCTGTTTGACCAGTTAAATCTAGTTGAGTGGTTTTCAAAGATTGAACTTGGGTTTGGCTGTAACTAGTTATAGGTCTATGGGGAGGATATTTTAAAGGATATATTTATATTTCTCTAGAGGAATTATAATTTTCTATTCATTTTATTATACATTACAAACTTCTTAGCTATGTTCATGGGTATCATGAACATTATATTATTTCCCTTGCTAGATAAGTTCATGGTGGTATTTATTGATGGAATCCTTGTTTATTTTTCATTTGAGGATGATAATGATAAGTATCTACAGAGTTTCATAGACTTTATTTATGATAACCAGCTCTATGTTAAGCTATTTGAGTGTAAGTTATGGATTAAAAAGGTCCACTTTTAGGGAATTTCATTGTAAAGAGAGGGGTATATGTGGACCTCATAAATATTTAGTAAGTTTATTGTTGGGAACCACCAAAAAATGTATTTAAGTTTCCTATATTCCTATGTTTAATTGTAAATTACTAGAGATTATGGTGTGCATTTTTAGGATTATTTCTCCCATGAATTCTCTTACCCATATTGAGTAGCTCTTCATATGACCTAAGTGGTGTTAAACGGCCTTTGAGGAGCTAAATTATATATTGAAGAATCCTATTGTTCTATTTTTTTCAACTAAAGAGTCGAGGGTGTGGTATACTTCATTTCCTCTAGATCCGGGCTAGTGTATGTGTTGATGAAAAGGTAATAGGTTTTTTATTGGGGGCCCAAGAATTTGAGTCCTCACAATAATAAATACATTAATCATGATTTAAAGATAATAATGGAAGTGTTCTACCAAATTACATGAAGAAAATTCCTTTTTGTATAGTGGTTTTTAGTTTATAAAAATGAGAAGAGTCTCAAGTATACCATTTCTTCACAATAACTCAATCTAAGGAGGTGGTGTCGGTCAGAGTTCCTGAAGTACAATGACTTTGATATTATCTGTACATTAGTAAATTTTAATGTATTTGTTGAATACCATAGAAGTAAATTACATGATCAATTAATGGAGGAGGCATCTGATTAGTTATCCTCAAATAAAATTATCATTGGTGGATGAGGGATATGTCATTTATCTTTGATTGATGGTGATAGACCTATGACTTCATCAGAACATGGGAGAGTCTCAATTGCGAGACATTAGATACAAGTTCCTACATGATTGGATATCCTCAAGAGTATCACTTGATAGATTATATAATTGTTTGGAAAATGTCATTCACTTATAAGGGTAGATAGTGGTCCCAATATCACTATGAGAGAAGGTGTTGAGGTAGTTCCACACTTCCCACAAATCGGTATATATAGGTGTGGAAGAGAAGTAATAGGATATTAGGAACTAGTATTGGTGGATTTGTATGGATTGGAGTATTACTAAGTTCATAGCATGATGTCTCACTGGTTAGCAGGTGTTGGCTAACAACCAAGTTTCGGTAGGGTTTGTCTCAACACATTGAGGTTTCTTTGTGGAAGTTGGAGGGAATATTGATGGAGTTTGTGATAGTAATCTCATGTTCAATGCAGGTTCAGGATGTTATACGGGTGACCATCATCCAACTGACTAAGTCATTCCACTTATTTTTTATTTGAGAGTAAAGTTAAATGGATATATTGATATTCTTGTAAATGGATGATATTCTATGGTTAAAAGGTATTTCCTCGATGATCATTTCCAATTAAGATTCTTGGTTCACATCCCAACTATGGAAAAGAATACAGGAGAAATTCAAGAATTAATTATGTTGAAGTAAAACTTTACAGCCTTAGATATATGACCACACAAAGTAGACTACTCTGGTTTTTAAGGATATTCTAAGTGTTTTCTTATTTATTTTGGATAGATCTATGAGTGGATCAATTACCTTTGAAAGAGTTATTGTACAATAATAGCTACCACTACACTATTATAGAGGAACATTTTTTATCCCTATATGAGAAACCTTGTAGGTTACCCTTGTGTGGGATAGTGATTAGTGAGTCATAAATCATAGAGCAATATTTTTTTGTGGTTGAAAATAGAGAAAGTCCAATTGATCAAATAGGTGATGAGAATAACAGAGAGACATCATATATCATATCTAGACCAAGGATAGAGTATTTTGGAGTTTGAATAGGGAGATCATGAGTTCCTAAAGGTCTATCTACGATATGACATATGAAGGTATTGTTAGAGGAGAAATATGTCCTAGAGGTTCATCAATCCATTCTAGATATTTCATAGGGAAGGTGAAATTTCTTACCACCATGAACTACCCATTAAATTAGACCGGGTACATGATGACTTTCATGTATCGAAACTGAGGAGGTCCATTCATGGCCTATCTACCATCACTTATTAGGTATATCTAAGCTTGATAATGATAAAACATTCTTAATGTACCTACTGGTGATCTAGGACTAGTAAGATGAAACCCTATAAGGTCGGAGATAAAGTTGGTTCATGTTCTACGGCATCATGGGAACATTTAGGAGAGCTCATGGGAACATGATAGTCAAATTAAATATAGGTTCCCTCACCTTATGGAGTAGGTTATGAATTTTAGAATGAAAAACTTTGAATATTGGGAGGATATAGAAACATAAAGAAATTAGTTGAACCCTTAAAACAGTTTAAATAATTTTCCATGAATTGGTTATTGAGTTGTTTTAATTTTAATTGAATTTTATATTCTCAGCAATGTTATATTAAAAATAATAAATTAATTTTAGTTGAAACACCTGATCATAAATAAATTGTTTCATCACCTAAATAGATCCTCATATTAAAATTATTTCACTATTATAGTGTATGGAATAGGGACTTTACCCTAGGGGTGAAATAATTTTAATCATGGTTTTAAGCACATGAGTTGGGATTATTTTTGGTGTTTAATTAGAATACCAAAAAACCCAAATGTGGATATTTAATCTTTTTTAAAACTCTAATTTAGTGATATCTAATAGTGAAAACCCTGATTATATAGAGATATATTGAGATAATTGTGTGATTAAAACAATTTTCATTAAGGAGATCATAGGCGGGTCCTGGTGTGATCATGATCTTCATCTAACCTTGATCCAAACACAAGGAAGGGACTATAACTTTGAATCTTGCTCTACATTTCATGAATTTTCTATTGGATGTATGGTTGTGAATATTGTTCTTGTTTTCTTGATCTCTATATCCTAGAATGTTTTATAGAATTTTCATCCACCAATATTGTTCTTAATGTGTGTCATGAGTGATGGAAATTTGATGATAATGAGAAGGTGAATCTAACCAAGGGTGGTTGGTCGAAGCCAAACTATCAGAACCGTTTCCCCTATTTGAGCCATATTCCCTCCCTTAGTATATATAAGAGCCGTTTAACATGGCCAAAGGTGTGGATTATAGGGAAAAACATTCACTCTTCATTATATCACCTTCCTCTCTACCCCTCTCCCCCTCTCCATGTCTCATATTCTATGCCCCCCATTTCCTATAGATGGGAAACGGTTATATTGTAACTACTGATTTCTATTAGTGGAATAAATGAGTATAATGGAAGTGGGGTAGTGAAACGAGTGAACAAGATGGACATGTGAGGTACAGAGATGACTGATGTGTGAAAGTATTAGTTGATGAGAGGAAGCGGCAGACCATCTAGGGGCCCTAATGAACTAAGGTGGGAGGGGTGACATTGGATAGGGTACCATACTTAGTCATCTAATAAGATATAATCAGATAGAAAATTTCCCATTAAATGGAAGGTTGGTGTATCTGGTTCTAGGAGACTAGACTGACCCCTTCATGGGTGAGGCAGCATGGGACGACCTAGTACACTACCCATATAATTCCACATTGGAAGATGATGATGAATTGAAAAACTAGATTGACATGATCTCTGAGGCGTGAGCCAGCTTGATGTTCCATATCCCTCATTGGGTGGCCCAACAAATAAGGTCAAGTGGGGCAGTGGACTATTTTAGGTTCATCCAACCCTCTAGGGTAATCCCCTTATACCCAAATGCACCATGTGGCATGAATATAAGCCGAAACTTGGATCATTATTTTCTTTTGAAGAATTCTATTCATGTATTTCTTAGTGAGTATCAATTTTGGGAAAATAAATTGCCTATATTAATCATTTTTCACATAGGTCATAAATTTGTGATTTTTTATCCATTCAAGGTTGTATTCTAAGTGATTTTTTTATATTAAATAATTATCTTTGTATAGATGATGATGAGGTTTGAGTGTGACGATCAAAGGATGTACGATGTTTTATTACTCCCATATATATGGGTAATGGTTTCTACACATTCTTATGAAGTTTTATAACACCCCACATACTCTAGGCATGGGTAATACAAATTTGGACATGGGTTTAGTACTTCAATGCACTTGATAATTTGTAGATCCCCTACACGACTGATAGAGTCTTGAACTCCCCCACAATCAAAGTGTGGGTCCTCTATCTATGGAGTTGGGTACACCCTTGTCTAAAATGAATTTATAAAAAATTATTATTCCCTCCATTAGGTTTTGGAACTCCCTTAAGGGATACACAAACTTCATTGAGGCTTGGTTCCCCTACTATAGTTTCTGTGTGGTGGAATGGGATCTGTAAGAGCTTGGTATCTTGGTTACCTTTAGGTTTATCATAGTTTTCAGACTTAAACTAGTTGTTATATAAAGATATAAATTCTTATACATTTCACATTCCCAATATTAAAAGTGTATCTGGGATATTATTCTTATCATTTTGGTTCTAAGATGACTAGTATCTCTATTAATCCTTTATGGTTTTTGGGTAGTCCTATTGGGTATCTATTTGATCAAACATAAATTTGAATTTCTCTATCACATTTCATATTTTTTAAAAATTATAGGATGTTTAGTGTTGATCATAGTTGGCATGGTTTCAGTGGATTTGGTGCTTAGTAATGATCAAAGGTAAAGTATATGATATTTTTTTCTTGTTAACAGTTTTCTTCGTGGATTATATTTCTTTTTTTAGTTATTATATATTTCATTAATTTTTAGAAATTTGAATTTTTTTTCCCTTTACATTGTATTTATACTCATATCATACTATCTAGTTGATTATTGTGTCTTTCATGCATTTATACATTACATTTGGTTTATTTTTAATATCATTGATTGTCGTAATATCTTGTGTAGATACATGTATTTTTATAGGTTTATTTGGATAAACCTCCCAAGTTGTGTGATATTTCTACTTAGTGTTAGTCACCAGCCCCTGTCCTATTGGATGCAGACTTGGGGTGGCACACCCAGCATAATCATTGGCCTTGGTGGGATCTCAATGGGTTAGTTAATTTTAAGGAAGAGGCTAAACAAGTCTTGAAGGTCATGGATTCTTTGAATTCACCCACTGATTGGTAAAGCACTGTGAAATAAACCTTTTAATTTACTCTTTATATTAAGATTATAATACTAAATACAAATATCGTGATACATCATGGTAAGTCCTGGGTTAATATCCAAACTCGAGGCATTTTAATCTTATATTTTATACCCATAGATTATATAAGGGGCTAAAAATTTACCTCTTACATATATAACCCCATCATCATAAGGGACTAATCTAGAATAAAATCCCCACTATATATATTGTCCCTCATAACCCAACAGTTAGAGTTGGACTATTGAATCATGTTCACTCCCTAATTTAGTGAGGTTGTAATAGTCAGGGGTGTTAGGGTGGCCCTTCCATGATACTCATATACATCAACATGCATCTTAGTGAAGAGTCTTATCATTTTTCACTCACTACTAGCTTCATGAACCACCTACGCCTAAGTCTTCCTACTCAATGCATTATCCATGAAATTCCCCTTACTAGGTGTATATTTCATATCAAAATTGAATAATTGTGGGTAATTGAGTAATTATTGACTGAAACACTTTAACTTCACCCCATTTATTGTTAGGTGTATCATTGAATTTACAAATATATAAAAGTACCAAATGAAACTCATGTAGTATTATGACAATCCTAAGAAGTTAAATAACTCGAATAAATTCATAAGTTACTCAAAATAAGAAATATCCTTAATCTTCACATGGTTTACTAATATACCTACTTATAATATCATGTTCCCTAATAAAAGAACCTTCCTCATATAGAACTAACACTTTGAGGTCTTGGTACACAATAAATGTTCTCTAAGTATACTCCAAACAGACTCTAAATACTGAATATGATTCTTTTATTTCTATAAAAGTACCAAAATATAATTAATAAATAAAACCGTAATAAAATCCAAATATATATGGAGTACCCTATTTATAAAGCCTATAAACATAGATGGTGCATTTTTTAAACCAAACGTTGTAATGAGACACTCATAAAAGAAATACCTACTCCTAAAATTAGTACGAGGAGTATCATATGTATTTATATTCTAGTTACGGTATTCAAATCTCAAATAGTTCTTAGGGAACAACTTAGATCCCCTCAGCTGATAGAACATGTCATCTATATGTGTAATAAGATTCATATTATTAATTTTCACTTGGTTCAACCTCCATTAATTCATAAAAAAATGAAACATCACCCTTCCTAGAAAATAAAGTAAAATAACCCCAAGAGAACATGATTGGGAAGATTAATTCCTTTTCTTCATGTTTCTATATCTTAGCCTTCAATTCTTGGAGCTCTATTATAGTCATCCTATAAAGAGGAATAAATATCATATTCATACTAAGTATCAACTCAATCATGAAATTAACGTTTCTATTGAGTAAAAAAATAATAAAAATATAGGAAAACATCTTAGAACTAATAAATAATAGAAAAAAAACATTTTTTTTCATTTTATCATATCACAGAACATTTTTAGAAAATAGTGTGAAAATATTTCCTATTTGTTGATGGTTAGGTCCCAAATATACTACCTACAAAAACCACTCTTTTATATGGGTATCAAAATCACCATAATTATATGGGAAGGATTACTATCATATATAATAGTCAATGTGTTCTTGATATCAATTAATTCAATCCATTCTTGGGATAACATCAAAAAATATACATCTCCAATATATATAAATCTCAAAAAATACTATAACCATGGATCATGATAGTTCACTTTTTAAAACAATGAATTCCTTTGAAAATAACCCCTAAGGGTGTATCAATAGAATTTTCCCCATATATTTACTCCGTAACTATCCCAATTTTATTAGTAAACTAGCAATATATAAATAAGTACAATGCACCTGAATCAAAAAAAAAAATATAAGGGTGGATTCCACCAAAATTGTACCTTGAATAGTTTATGGTCCCTCACTATGATCAGTAAGAGTAAACTTGATATCATGCATCTAAATACATCTCATTCCTATTCCTTGGACTCCATTCAGTATAATTACATAAGTATTAGTAAGTTATAAACTCTATATACCTTAGACACTATATCCATTTCTACACCTTGGCTGGCTTGAAAACTCCAATTACTAACCTCGGGTAATAAAGCAAACCAAAAATTTCATACATAAATATTACATCTTATTGGATGAAAATTAATCACATATCATTATGATCCTTAACATATCCATAATGGTTTAGTGTCATTGGAAACTTGGATATATAAATAACCAGTTTATAAAAATCTATATCATCTCCCGCTATGTTTTTTACATATAGTTTCCTTCCTAGAAAAAACATACTTAAAACCATTATTAACATCCTAGAAAAATAATACATAATAAAGGGTAAGATTAGATGCACAATAAGGGTAAAATTTAAAAAATCAATCAATAGTCATATGTAAAAAAATAGATAGTAAATATATGTGAGAACATGTAATTATCAATAGAAATCATACCCAAAAATCCATAGATCATAATCATGAGTTGTTTCATAAAACATTAGTATTTCACAGTATTAGGGAATCGTCAAAAAATAAATCATGAGCAATAAGTTATAGTCATAATCATTTTGACATGTCATAAGAGTGTGGCTCCATCAAAGATAAAAAACCATATCACATTTCATGGTTAACTACCAAGACCATCAAATCATTGTGGATCAGGAATCAACACCTATTTCCCATATCATAGTAGTTTAGGCATCACCACTTGTTTCCCATATGATATAATATTACTAATTAACACTTACTTCCTATTTCAAAGTGTATGAGGCATCTCTTCCAATTCCCCATATCATAGTAGATCAGGCATCCCTAATAATTTCACAAAGTGGATCAATCACAGAAAATTATTTCCCACAATTATTTCATGACATATAAGGATTTATCTAATGCTTCAAACAGTGTTAATGGAAATTCTCATCACATAAAAAACCATATATGTGTGTGAAAAAATATCATAAAACATTCACCATTTCAACATATCGTAACCCATGGAAAATAAATATGTTTCGAAAAGATCTCATCATAACTTAATTAACCCATGGAAAATAAACGAGTTTCATATACTTATAATCCTAATAATTAATCCAAAAAAGTGAATGTAATAATAAAATTAGATCCCTGGTGAAGCATAATAATCCATAAAGGAAGTTAATATCGATGAAAAATTACATTGAAAGAACATTTGAATCATTGTTTGAAAACATAGAAAGAATATTCTTTTCTTTTCACAACATTTAACAAAAAATTCCAAGAATATTGAAAAAATAAGTGTCTTTTAAAATAACCCTAGAAACTTTCAAAGCAATATTTAAATAAAATAATGGTCATGATGGTGGTAAAATTTATTCATGGTTTATATGATAAAATAATGCATTCCTTTCAGAATATTATAAAAAGTACCTCATTCGAGAAATGATAAGAATATTCCTTTTAAAAAAATTAGAAATTAAAATATGGGTAAAATAGAATTTAATAAATCATTTTGTGATAGTGAAAAAATTCATGAAAACAATTTAAATAAAACATGGACATGGAACAAAAATATTCCCAACCAAAGAGGAAATAAGGTCGGTTTTTCTTAAAACTACTTTATTGGTCTTTTTTAGTGCCACATTGAGGGAAATGGTAATAATGAATAAAAATTTCTAGAATAAATAGAATAGAATAAAATAGATGATGTTTCAAGTATAATATATATATAATTCCACTCAATGAAAATTTATAATAAACAATCCTAAAAAGAAATAAGATTGTTATAAAAATACATTAATGCTTTTTTAACATTTCAATCATAGCCCCCATAAAAGAAATCACCTAAAATAAAAATTTAAATACTATGAATCTAAGGTTTTTCATGATAAAACATAGAAAAGAGGTAGTAGATACACATTATAAAAGAAAATATGGGTATAACATTAATAATATCTCAACAAATAATATTCTACATATTCAATGGCCTGAAGGCCTTAGATATTTTTTATTTTTTGGATAATCCTTTTTTTATTTGGATTGAGATGGAAACCTTACATGAATCATTGTATCAAAGGAACATAGCCCTTGAACATGACTCGAATACCCCCACTGACCATGAAAACACAAGAACAGTCCCTCCCCAACCTCTGATACATTAAAGATGCCAATATTCTAACCAAGAAGGGTTTCGTGGTTATCATTTCACTATAAAAAGATAAATAGTGTTAGGTACTAATGGAAGATCCATACCCTCTCATCCTTCCCAATCTAGTAGCTCTATCCATGTGGTATAAATTCTCTGAATCCTTATCTAGGACTACTCCTAAAATTTTGGGCCTCAATTAAATTTATCTTCATCTGGACAACCTTCACCAATGACCACCTGTACTTTTGAGGATTTTCTTCTGATATTAACCAACACTACTACAACAAATGCCACTAAGCTTATAACACCGTTAATCAATGCTAGTCGTTGATGTTGTCGAGCCCATCATCACCTCCTTGTCATCGTCATTGTCGATCCTGACACTGTGCCTTTACCCATTGTTAAAGCACACCTGACCACCCTAACCTATTGATCGACCACTTCTGAGGCCAACTGTTGAAACTAATCCCCTTTTTGGATTATCCTTATTATGCACCTCCATCGATGTCCATTGTATTTCGTTGATCGCACACCTGCTACTGCCGAGAATCCCCACCTCCGCCTAAATTCCAATCATCCCAAATATTTTGTATTTTCAAGATTTTTTAATCTCTATAATTTTTATGAAAATATTTATAAAATGAATTCATTGGTATTATATACACCACAAAAAGGAAACAAGTGGTGAATAAGTCATATGTATCAGAAAAATAAAAGTGAGTTTTGAAATCCATATCTCAAGTGTCATCTTGATTCTTTAACATTTGAACCTCCTACATAATAAATTTATATTTATTATAAATATATTCCATAAACATAATAATATATATATTACCATATATGATTTAATTATAACATATGATCACTTTTTTATCAATTATTCTTTATTAAAATCATTGATTTGGGTGATAACCACTTTGTTTTTCTTACATGTATTGGTTTTGTGGTCCCGTTCCTTGTAATTTGGTCATGTTTACAAAAATATATATAATTTTAATAATTTCAAGACTATCATATGAAAATATTATATAAAATATTATAACTATACACATAAAGTGATGATGAAAAATAAATTACATCACTTTGTAGAGATGGTAGTCTGTATTTACGCATGAGTGATGTTTACACTTTTTGATGGACAGAAGGAAATAAATGTGAATAATAATTCACCTTTATATTACTATAATAATATCATAAATAAAATATGTATTTATTAAATATTCCATTATAAACTTCAATGTGATGTGGTTATGTAAAATTAATTGTATCACATCATGGAGGTGGTAGTTTATACGTACGAACGAGTGATACTTCAATTTCCAATTTTATGGAAAAATATGACAAATAAGTAATAAATGAAAGGATAATAAAATAACCTTTATAATGTATATAAGTAAGTTAAGAATAATTTTTTCATTGTTTTTTGTAGATATAAGTGTCTTAGGGTGGTCTAAATAATAGAGTAGAGGTTGTGTCCTTTTATAATGAAGGAAAGGATACAGTTGTAATTATTTAAAAGATTTAAATGTAAAAAAATCATTATCACATGAAAGTGGCACGAAGTATCTAAAATCAAAAATATAATATATTTTAATGTTTAAAAACCTTAAAAAAATAAATTTTTGATATATTTATGTGGAATTTAAGCCTTATATTTTAGTTTAACTCTTTCATTAACCAAATTTAACCTCAACCATCGTAACAACTTTTTCAATACTAAAGGGTTATAAATTTACTTATAAGGTAAAAATTGGATCAAAATGGTAAATGGATGAAATTTTAAACTATATACCATCCCAATTTTCTGCTTTATATATTTTTATGATTTTTAAATTATTTAATAACATATTATATATCATTATTTATCATTAATGTCATTTTTATAATTATTCACATGTTTTGATTTTAAAGACATAAAGAACGGTATGAAACAATAATTTAAACCATTTAAACATAAATTAAAAATTAATATTAACCATAAAATTCTTGATACACCATAATGAACCCAAAAAATATTACTTTTTATCTTTTAGAAATCATTTACTTTGATTATTCTACTGCAAGGACAAGCATTGTGTCAACATTGTCTAATAATTTAAGGTAATTATACCATCACTAATAATAAAAAATAAATTACCAGAATAAAAATAAAATAATTAGGTTCAAAATAAATTTTTAAATTAATTCATAAAATCTTCTTTTATGAATTAAAAATTATAATATGAATTAAAAATAAATAAAGAGACATTTTTTAATTTTCCTTTACTTAAAATATTATAAAGGTATTAGTTAAAGACTTATGGCATAAAAATTCTATATTTTCAAATATTTGAAGGGTATTTTAGAATTAAAATAATAAAATGAAATATAGAATGGTTTATGGATGATTTTTAAGCCTTATCTCAGAGTTTTAACCTTATTCTACCCATTTTACCCTTACCGTGGTTACAATATTATTAAAATGGTTGTTATTCATTATGAAGAAAAACTAAAAGGGGAATATTTACCAAATTTAAAACTGCTAATTAAAAATATAGAATATATTAATAAAAAGTTAATTTTTATTAGTGGAAAAAACCAATTTTAAAATAAACCCACAAAACAAGATGAAAGTTTGTTTTCCAAAAAATGTATTTTTACATAAAAAAATATTTTTATACCAAAATTAATCATAATATATTTCAAAATAAATTTAATTGTATTATTTTTAATAAAAATAAACTAAGGAAATTTTAAAATCAATTCTAAACAAATTGGTATCTTATAAATTCTTGGATGTAGAAGACAATTTTCTATAAAAATGGTACTTCTTTCACTTTTCACTAAAAAAACTATTCATTTTAGAAAATTTATAAAATTTCAAATTAAGATAATTTTGATATGATGGTTTCAATAATCATGTAAATTTTATGAAATATAATTTTGAAATTTGTTCAAAATTTATTCTCATATTTACTCACAAAAAAAGTATCAAAACGGTTTTTTGAAGAAAATATACTTTTGAAACATTAAATGAATTTACTAAAAAATGAGTGCTTATTTACTAAGACTTAATAAATAAATTTTTATTAAGTAGAACCATTATAAAAATATTTTATAATGTGTTTAATCATATTCATACCCAACAATTTAGGGGCTCAGTTATAATGGTCAAATTTAAATAATAATATTTTTATAGTATATCGCAATTCACTTAAAGCTTGAAGTTTCATGTTAAGAAAACTGTTGTGATTATTTTTCTTTTAAACTAAAATTTTAGGGTGTTAAATCCCCCCCGCCCAATAGATTTCTCCCTCGCAATTTTTTTTCTTGGTAACCAAAGGTTCAATAATTTTTAGTACCATTGTTGAAAACCCACATCGTACATAGGGTTAATAAAATTTCCTTTCTAAGGGGTAAGTGGGAAACATATATGTTACTTGAAATAACATATAATAGGGTTCACAAAAAATTTAAAAATTAACAAGAATTTAGGATATGAACATAGAGGAGAAAATAATTTCCAAAGAATAATTAACTGTGATAGATAACATGGTCATGAGAAAGTTAATGACCATAAAAGAATAAATTGATGAGGAGTAAAAACACCATAAATCCATAATAAAGGAAGGTAAAAGAATAAAATTTTTAAGTCAAATTTTTTTCCCTAAAGTAAAATGATTATTTTACTATTAATATATTGAAAACCATAAATCTACTAATTTGATTTCTTTTTATTTCATAAGCATAATTAAATCCTTTGGTTATCCTTTGGTCAGTTTTTACATCTACTCTTACTCCATGAAATGAATATTTAAGATGTATTATTCATTCTTGAAGAAATAAAATTAACATTTAACAAATAATGATATCCATAAAATAATGAAAATTCATTCCTTATATCTCTAAATATTTTCCAAAACCAAAAAAAATTATTCAATATGGAAAAATATAATACATTAATCACTAAAACCTCAATAATAGCACCCAAATTTAAACTTAATAAATTCCATAAATATTCAAGTTTAAGACTCCTTAAAAATATGTCGATCCAAATTCAAAACCCAAAAATAAAAAAGAGTTGATCACATATTTTTTTCAATATGAAATTTAACAATTATCCCCTTACAACATGAACTAGCCCATAATGTCACATACTAAACATGTGAATACCTTGATCATATATTCAACTAAGATATGATAATTACCTAAATCACTTAAAACCCTAAATTAAAACATATATGCTTCCAGAAATTAACTATTTCCTTATTCCTCAAAAAAATCACAAATAATCCAATATATTCTATAAATCCAAAAATACAATAAAATTCATCATAAATAACTTTTTCAAAAAATCAAAAATCTTTTTCAAGGTCACCATACTATAAAATTTATGTTATCAAAATCATTCATCTCATTATCCCAACTAAATATCATTATCTCAAGGTCCATATAAAGGGTTATCTATTCCTTAATCATGTGATTCAAAAAAAATATCCCCTTTCCACAAAATAGGTTTTCTAGTCATCCTATACCATTATATATATGATTATAAATCCTTCAGAAAAACTACTGTAGAATAATCCTTAGTTGTTTTATGATTCTTGTAACCAGAATATCATTAATAAAAAATTTATACATCTTAATTATAGTATCCCAATACAGAAACACTTCAATCATTCCACTTTAATGATTATAACAGCATATGACCTTCATTGGTCTAAGAGTTAACACTAGGATTAGGGATTTGACAGAGATAGTTCCCAAGTTTTTTTCATATAATACATTGAGCTACAAATGGTACCTTATGATAAACTTAATTTACATCCATCAACCTCTTCATTTTTCCTCTTCAATTACTTGAACTATGAACTTATTTTACACACACAAAGCATCTTATCATTCATTTGATATATTCTCTTTAGTATTTCTTCCTAATTTCTCGATATGTAAGAATATGAATCTTCTTTCCTCCATGGTATTCATCAATTTAACTCCCACGAAACTCCATTTTTATTTTTTTAGGTGTGTTATTAAACTCACCCAATTTGAGATTGTTAATTATATAATAAGATATATTATTAGGCATAATCATATGCTTCTATATGTCATCTCCAATTTCATTTGTTTACTCATGAGGACAATCATTCCTGTTGGACTCCTCGTGAATTAATAATTTTTTAATGATGAAAAATCATATATATTCTATAAATCTTGTTAATCCTGTGTAATCTATCTCAAATCATATGTACAGATGATTAGTATTCTTATGCTTTAAGTAAATCTATCTAAGATTATAATTTCTATACATTAAGTTTGATTACTATAAACTATATTTGATTTAGTTTATAATGATTTATTCGATGAATGATTAAGTCTAATCCATTCTATGAATATCAATGCTTATATTTGAATACAGATATTTGGCTAAGTCTGAGACACTGTGAGTCTCCCACCAGTTATGTTTTTTTGGAAAAGGACCCAGACAGCATGACTAAACACTTTGACCAGACACTGCAACCAGACATTATAACCAGACACTGTAACCAGACACCGTGACCAAACACGGTGACTATCCAAACACCATGACCTTCTAGACACTATGACCATTCAGACACCATTTCTTGGAGACACTGTTTATAGACAAACTACATGTCACCTGATAGTACAAGGTACGAGGTGTAAAATACATGCAACCTATCAGCTCCAACACATGCACTCAAAGAATAAAAGAGAAGTGCGGACCAAAAAAAAAGACACACACAGTGAGTGTAATAATGAAGAACACATGATATTTCCTGAGAAAATAACTAACACATGCAAGTCAGAAATCTTGAAGAGCACACGAAGCATTCTTGAATCAACAATATGGAAACCACAGATCAGAATCGTTGAGCACATATTCTCATTGTAAATACAACGAAGAACATGAGTCAGATCTAGCTGACTTACGATACTCTGTTTTCCACAAGAGAACTCTATTTATGCATTTGTTTCATCTTAGAAGTCTAGAGCTGCATAGACTAACACTGAAAGAACTTCTAAACTTATCTCTATAATTCTTATATGTTTTGTAATATTTTCAGCATTTGATCTGTGTGTGTGTGTGTGTATCTGTATAAAAAACACACATTTTCTCCTGCATTAAACTAAAGGATACAATATATCCTTTCTCAAACATCTTTTTACACTTGTGTATACCCATAGAAAAGTGTGGAAGAGGTTTTGTGTAACATGTTGTTCATGCCCACGAAGAGCTGTGGAATAGGTCTTGTGACCTGGACAGTCTTGTGTACTGTTGTAAAGCCCGATACATGCTGTGTATCTAGTTTATTTATATAAAATTCATGGTGGTAGGTGATCACTAATTGGAGTGTATTAGGTCTTGTCTTGAGACTGAAACACTTGTTTTATATCCATTGTGTTTTCTATTTTAGTTGTCTCTGTTTTACTGTTTAATTTAGAATTCACTAAATTTACTATGATATTTAATCTTAGAAAGAATTTATAATTGTATTTCCTTATTATAATATCTTAAAAAGTAATGTTAAAAATCAATATTAATATTACTAAGAATTAATAAATCTTCTAAGAAGTTATTAAAATTGTCAAACTTTCATAACAGTATAACCTTGATTAACTTTGATGTATTTAACTTTATTGGGGAACCCATTTAATAATAATTTTTTAAATAAAAAAATTTTAATAGATACTTAATTCACCCCCCCCCCCCCCCTCTTGAGTACTCTACTATGACTAAAAATTCCATTATCCATCACATTTAGCATTAACATGATTCCACTAAGTTCCAGAAGTTGACTAAAATCAAAAATAATATTATTAAAAAAATCATAATTATAAATAATATAAACCTGAAAATCATTATGAGATGTACAAATCATGAAACTTTATTTTAAATCAATATCACCTTTGGTTTAAAAATAATATATACATGATCGTTATCTATTCAAATCCATCATAATAATTTATAAATAATATTTGAATTGACCTAAGCATATCCCCCAGGGTTGTCTTTCTACATGCACAGTCTAAGACCCACTAATTGTGAATTAGTGATGATCGAGTTAATACCCAATCCACCTCATTTAATGTATCTACCCTTAGGTTCATCTATGGAATAACAGCATCCACTTTCCAGTCTTTATATAGGGATGAATTTTCTAGGAAAATGACATTCATTTATTTACTATAACTTAGGGTGTTCTCTTATACTCATTCTTATCCTAAGGGTTGTCAATAATTTTTTTCTCATCCTAACTTCCAAAAGTAACTAAACCCAACTCTAATACAGACTAAATAAATCCAAACATTTATAACATAAAAATTACATCTTATTACATGAATATTCATTACATATCACTAGAATCCATTCTAGAACCATAAAGGTTTAGTTTATTTGGAAGCTTAGATACATAAAAACTAGTTCCTGAAAATCTACATCATCCCCCATAAATTTATTCACATCTAGTTCCCTACTTAGGAAAAAAATACTTAAATACTTTCTGTATATCCTAAGGAAAACATAAGAAATAGTGATATTAGATTCTTAGTAATGGTAAACAAGGGAGATATCAATCAATGACCATATGTAATCATATCATAAGCATAAAGGTATGAGAAAATGTGATTATCAATATAAAATCATACGCAAAAATTCATAGATCATAATAACAAACCACGGAATAAAACATTAGTATGAAACATGATTGGGGAATCATAAAAAAGTCAATCATGAGACATGATTTCAAATCATAAGTCTTTCAACACATTATAATATTGTTTCACCAACATAGGTATAAGAACTATATCATATGTCAAGCTTAACTACTAGTACCACTAAATCAGAGTGGATCAGAGATTAAAACTTCTTTCCCATTTCATAGAAGATCAAGAATCACCACCTTTTTTCCATATCATAGTGGATTAGGAATCACCACATGTTTCTCATCTCATTATGGATTGAACTTCACAACTTGTTTCCCATATCTTGGTCAATCAGGCATCCCAACCTTTTTCCTACAGAAAAATTTTTAGATCAACTCATTTTCTATAATTATCTCATGAAATATAAGGATTTTTTAACACATTGTCTTAAACCACTGGGTCTAAGAAAAAGTACCACATGACCTCATGTGTACCTCCCTATACGCAAGAGGTTGTCGACTAATAGAGAGTGTATAATTTAATCGGTGGGGATACTATTCTCTTAATATCATATCCTTTCACAAATAATAATAAATATAATATAATAACTTATATTAACATCTGGAGATAAATAATTAAATGATATCCTTGTGTAGAAATCAAACCCAAAGTAAATTTTCATAGAGGTAAATAAATAAATAAACAATATTATCCTCTAGATTATTCCCCAGTACCACTCATAGCTCTATGATCCTCAGCATAACTATCTACCTTGGTCCCCTTTTCCTTGTCTGGATCCCTATATATAATGTATGCACTCAAATTCAAATGCACATGTATTGTGTGAGTAATAAAACACAGTATGACACCACCAATGTTTTCTTAAAAATTTTGAACTTGTATAACAGATACATTCTGAGATAATAATAAAATCCCAGAGAGGCATAAAAATCATAAAATCATACACCAAGTGGCCATGTGCTAACCAAGAAACCAAAAATCATGGTCGAACCTTCTTCATCTCTATGCTGGAAGGATAGTCGTAAGATTTTATAAGTGAGAAAAATCTAGCCACATGGATCATAGTTATGTTTCTCAGTTGTCTCAAGGGAATAAGTCAGATCAGACCACTAAACCATCATATCTTGGCTCCATCATATGCCAGGTCTACAATCCCTTATACCTCATATATGCCTTGAGTTGGGGAAATAGTCTATGATTACCCTCATTCCACTACCTCGGGTTAGGTCTCCAGGTTTTCATGCCCCTACCCTATGCTCAGGTCCATCATCATTATCATTGCAAGCAGTACACACTTCCCCTATAAGGGATAATCATCACATTATGGTCCACCTATTCCAAGTACCAAGAAAAACTCCCAAAGTCATGGTAACACACCAAATATAGTATAGCATAAAAGGAAAATCATAGCATATCATCATGATAAAAGTATTAGAATCATAAAATATTTGTGTTCAAAAACAAACATGGTCAAACAACTACAAGCATACTCCTGGAATCATGCAATATGAACAAGTTTTATATGATATGAATACCCACATGTGATCATAATCAAGCCTGGTCAAACAAGGTATTCCAATAAAATAATTATACCAAGGAAACAATTGTGTAGGATATCCCCAAATAATAAGCAACTTACTACCTCAAAGTTAATAAGGAAGAACTATATGGTTCATCAAAGGATCGAATACTAAACACATGTCAAGGAAGACTAACTCAGTTTCTCATTTATCGAGAAAAAATTAGAATGGAGACTTAAGAGAATTTCATTTCAATAAGATTTTTTTATAATCATATACCTTAAGGATTTTGTCAAAAGAAAAAAATTTGAGGTATGTTTAAGGAATGAATTCCAACTCACTAGTTCCATTTTCAATCAATAATAGATCATAAATTCATTTTTTATACTATAATAGTTCCTCAATTCTATCTAATAATCATCGATCCATCGTCAATATGTTAATGGAAAATTGATTCAATACTATAATCAAGAAGAAGATTTCTCATGATGATCATTTTAGATGTCACACTCTGAAACAATGACCTTTCTGGATAATTTAAGCTTAATTAATGGGGTGTTATTGTTGACACATCAAAATATCCACCAATATATAGAGGAAACATTAATGTATTAAGGATATATCATTAATCCTCAATCTAGAAGAGGTCAAGGATGAATATTCATAAAAACGTACCTATTGAATGCTCATTACCAAATATAGATCTTAGTTTAATTAATAAATTTCATCAACTCACTAGATTCTTCATAAATGGATTAATAAATGGATAATTAATCATCTAAAGATGATAGAAATCAAATATCCATCATATATATATTCTCATATCATAAGAAGGATAAATTATTTGTCATGGATCTAAGATGAACTCAATGATTATGTGTTTTCATATTGATCCAACAAAGGAGACGCAAGGGGAGATGAATGAGAGTGAGAATATTAAAGAGAGGGGGTTTAAAATTCAAATTAACTCTAGGGGGTCAGATTTGGGAGTTAAAAGGGGTTGATATTTTATGTTGTTAAAATCAAGTGGGTGACTTAAGTGAATCCTTGGTCTAGGTGCACCAGATACTTAGTTGGCATCACCAGCGAGCCGGTGTCACTACCTATAGGCTGGTTATTAGACACTGGTGGGATAGTGTTCTTGGTAGAATTACTTGGGTTCTAAAATAGTCACCCATTACGCCAATGGGGTCTATAGATTCATGTAGAACTACCGAATACCTATTGGATGGCAGGCGAGTTACACTAGCTAGTCGGTGGAGGACTTCTATCCACCATAGGACCAAGCCCTCCCTCAATTATTCCACCTTCAAAACCCATACACATAGAAACTTAAACCCATACTCTTAAATATCCATATTAGAGAAGAAAAAGAGGAAAATTAATTTTTATAAACTCAAAATACCTCATAAATCAAAATAAAATAAGGATTTTACAATTCTCCCCCTCTAATGACTTCTCTTCCATAATAAGTTCCTTTAAAGGTTCTTCTTAAACAACTTAGTCCACTGAAAACAAACATTGATCCATCACACTCATGTCTCATTCTAGATTCATTAATGACACTATACAATTTGACTAGTGGTGCCTTCTTCCCATGAAGTAATTTCACACTATGATCTATATTTTCATCGGGTGATCCATGCACAATGCGTTAGGATCTAGTTCAAAAACCTCATAGATGATGACATGCATGGAATTAGGGATTTACCTACGAAGATGAGACACATGAAACTTGTCATTCATACCTTGGAAGAGAGAAATAAGATACAAATTGTACACCACTTTCCCAAGCTACTTAGTGATCTCAAAGGATCCAACATAGAAATTCATTATCTTACCTTTCCCTCTCAAGTATCGATGGAATAATCGAGGAGTCTCTCTCAGGAAAACCTAGCTTCCTATTGTGAACTCCAAAGGTCTTATCTTATAGTTTCCATAAAACCTTTTTTAGATCTATTCTTTGATTAGTCTCTTCTAAATTAGATGCACTCTCTCTAAAGTATCTTGTTCCATATTGGACCCTACAATCACTTCCTTACCAGCCACATGCCAACAAAGAGGTGGAAAATATATCCTCCCATAAATAGACTCATATGGTTTTATCTAAATCAAAGCATGATGAATTTCATTTTATGTGAACTCAACAAAGTATAGTTGATTATCCAACACTCCATCAAAGTCTAGGTCACAATCCTAAAGCATTCATTCCATTATATTGATTGTCTACTCTGATTTTCCCTTTTTTCAAGGATACTATGTTGTTCTTAGACTTAGCTAATACCCTAATACCTTCTACAAGCCTTACCAAAACTATGATGTAAAATTGGTGTCTCTAACAAAAAAAATCGCAAGTAAACTTCATGTAAGCATATTATCTCACAAACATATAGCCTTCCCATATATCCAATTGAGTGAGTCTCATAAAACATTTGGAAATGATAAACCTTCATCAACCAATCAAAAATAATCTAGACATCATAACGTCTATTCAAGATCCTTGGTAACCCTATAACAAAGTTTATCATTATTTCCTCCCACTTCCATAAGGGAATAGAAACTTTCTAGAGAAAACCACTATCACATAGGTGCTCAGCCTTTATCCTCTAGTAGGTAAGGCATCATCAAAAAAATCAAGCAATTTACATCTTCATCCCTATCCACTAGAACCATCACCTAAATTCATGGTACATGTTTTCTACTCTATGACATACTACCCACATAGAGGTATCTAAGTCTCTCATAATTTTTCCTTAATCTGAGTAGGGACAACAATTCTCCCATTTACCATGACTATATTGTCATTATCCATCGGCCACCTAGGTATCGGGTCACCACCTACTAATCATTCCCTCATCATAGAACACTCAGGGAAAAATTATTACATAGCCTTTATCTAGTCTATAAGAGAATATATTATCACAAAAGTGGAAAAAGAATCATTGTTTCTTGTTCCTTAGAATCATCCATCCTCCAATCGGCCAATAATATCATCAAGTACCACTACTCCTCTGAAGGATGTTCCCCAAGCTCTAGATCTATTTTTGTCATATAGCTAAGAACATCTTAAATGATGTAAAATTTACTTGGTACATAGGCCATATAAAAGTTAAATATCTATAGAAACTCTACACCACACCACTACCTCAGATTAAGGTCACACTTCATTAAGATATAGAAAAGTATCTTGTGGTCCTTATAGAAAAAAACCACTAATCAAAGAGATAGTGTCTCCCACACTTTATATCATGAACCATCATTTTCAAATCCAATTCATAATTAGTATAGTTATTATCATGGGGACTTAGCTAATGTGACCCATAAGTTACTACATGCACCATCTACATCAGTACTACTCCCAAACCAACACCTGATGCATTAGGGTATAAATCATATTTGATCATAGGCTCAAGTAGGATTAACACTAGAGTTATATTTAACCACATATTCATCTCAATAAAATATTCATCACATTATTCCTACTATAGTAACTTTACTCCATTATTTATCAATTCAGTTAAAGGCATTGATAAACATGATAAGTCTTGGATAAAACATTGATATTATCCCTCTAAACCCAATAAGATCCAAATCTCAAACACCTTCTATGGACATGTCTGAGACAACACTACCTCAAAATTATATGGTTCTATAAATTTACCTATCTTAGACACCACATGCCTTAATAATTTCACCACCTAAATTCAAAATGAAAACTTATACAACTTGGAATATAGCTTATGTTCTCAAAGAATATTTATAAATATCTTGATATGTCTAGCATGCTGCTCTACAGTTGGAGAGTAGATGAGGTTATATTTAATAAACATCATAATGAATGAGTCAATATTTGGGTGGAATATCTTATTCATTATATCCATGAACACTGTAGAAACATTCATCTGTCCAAATGGAATCACCAAGTACTCATATATATCATACCTTCTTCGAAACACCATATTCGGGATGTCCTCCTCTTTGACTCATATCTAGTGATATCCCAATCAAAGATAAATCTTATATTGCTAAAAATATACTTATAAATAACCAAAAATATCATTTATACTAGGAAAGGGATTTATTTTCTTCACCATCACCTAGTTCAGCTTCAAATAATGTGGAGTCGAAGAATATTTTCTTCCGTCTTGGTGAACAAGACAAGGGCACCCGATATTGAATTACTGGTCTAGATAAATCCCTTCTAATATAATTCCTCAAGCTAAAACTTGATCACATTTAGCTTTTATGTCACCATATGATAAGTGGGAATCAAAATGGGAGGTGCACCTAGAAAAATATATACCTAAAATTCAACTTATCTATTAGTGGAATTCCTATTAAGTCATCTGGAAAGACGCCCTAATAGAGATCCATAACTGGTGGAAAGGATGAGGGGATACCACTAATCCTACTAAAAAAGACAATACTTCAATTTTCATCATGATCATCCCAACATGACTCAAGTTTTGACTAACTCCACATCCTCCTAGTACCCATTCTTTAATCATCACATACTTCTACCCCCTGGGTGATATAAATAGAACTTGTCTCTAATAGAAATCAATGTGAGCTCAAAAGATAGTCATCATCTCCATTTCTATAATCAGATAAAAAATTATCATCTCAAGAATCATGATGTTCCATATATCCCCATAACTAAAGAAGTCTATAGGATGTTATGGGAATCACTAAAGATAGTCCAATTATGTAACTAATGGTGTATTAAGTGAATGTAACTCAAAAGACAACTTGACTGGTCAGTAAAGTTTAGTAATAACTTGTGAAGATATAAAGGAAGGGGAAGAACCGTTATCAAAAATGGTAGTAGATGATGTATAATTTATTAAGACATACCTTGAATAGTAAATATATCCTCACCACCATCTTATTGAGTCTAGTTCACTGCATAAACCTGAATTACCCTAGCTTTGTGGCATTATCCCTAAGATAAATGAACTATCTAAGGAGTCATCATTTGATAATACAATTGAAAACCCCAGCTAGATCCCTGGTTCCCTAACCATAACTGCCTCAATACCTTGTGAAATCCTGACCTAAAATATTTATGGAAGAATTTTGGAAGGTTCCCCGACTTTCTATATTGTAGGCACATGCTCTGAGGTGTTGAGTAGGACTTTGGTTAGTGTTCAATATTTTAATGGTTGAATCAATATAGATCACCTCCTAAAGGAAATAAAGAATAAAAACTTAAATCCACTTGAATAGAACTACTTTACTTCATGTTCCTGGTCTTCCTCTTCCTATTACCAGAAAATATACTCACCAAAGTAGTAGCCAGTACACCTTCCTAAGCACTAAAATGTTGAAGAATAAATACTATATGATTACCCTCTAGGACCTTCTAGGTGGTCAAGACAATGCGTAGAACCCCTAGGAATATATCTAGGTCAGAACTTTGAACCTACCATCTAATGTTAGGATGAAGTTTGATCTCAAACTTTCTATCCTTCTCTGAATCATTTTATTCCAAGAGAAAATAAAATTGAAGAGGCTCAGTGAAATGAGTGGAGTATACATATACCATCATGGACCCCTTATATATCTCCATGAACCCATTTTCTCTATCTAGATTCATCATATTAAGAAATAATTCCTTAAATAATAGGTTCTTGAAGGCCTCCAGGGTGAGACACTCATGTCTTCCAGACTATCCTGTTATACCCCACCACCTCTTGGTAGGTCTCTATAGCATAAATGATACATGCTTCACCTTCATGTCCATTAGGATATTTATGGGTTTGAAGGCACTCGGGATGATAATGATCTGGTCCTTTACATACAATGTTCCACCAGTTCCCTAAAAGGCTATTGGATAATAGAGCTAGAAATCTCAGTTATAGTCAATCATGGACCTCAGTGCCCCACTTCCCTAGGTAAGAACAAGAGAAATAACACCCGGCTACAGTGGGCATATTTACTATGCTACTGAAGCATGTTTGGGAGTGTAATTTAAAGAACCATCTTATATAAAAAGTATTGTAATATGGGGAATCCTCCCTAGTAATAGAATCCCGACCCACATCAGTAGGTGGTCCCATCAATATTCTATGATGGGGTATCTTTTGTAACACAAATGGGAAAATTTAGAACATTTAAGACATATCATAATAAACCTATGGGATGAAATTAAGGTTTCCCTATGAGGATACCCATAACCTTAGGTATATCCACTCTAGATAAAATTAAGGTCCTACATCCTTGTACATTAGTCACATTCACATATATATACAGAACGTAACAACATTCTTATGTTAAAATAATTTATAACAACATAAATATATCAAAATAACATGGAAAAAATATATATATCACTTGGTCATACAATACAAGTATATACCAAACAGATGAAATACATTAAGATATCAAATTTAAGGACTAGTGGGCATCATAACAACAGGTATATATATGGAATTTTATCCTACATTCCTAATTATCATGCATGAATTCACCCCAAATCCCATAAAATTGTAATATAAATTCCATAAATGGTAACTTGGAGGTATTTTACTCATGATATGGCTAGGCACATGGAAAATCCCATTCCTAATTCCCACATATCAATTTCCTTTATACTATATCTCAATTTAACCCAAAAGAAAATATAAAAATGTGCTTTGATACCATTCTATAACACCCTATGTTAAAACTTCATGTTCGAGCTGGATTTCCACATGACCAAATACGTACCTCCCTATACACAAGAGGAATTTTTCTAGTAGTGAGGGTATAAGCCTATCAGTGGTGATAAGATACCCTCAATATCATATCCTTTCAAAAATAATATTAAATAAAATATAATCACTCAAAGTTACATGACAAATTATATAATATAAATGGAAGTCATTTCATAAAATAAATAAATGGTCTCCTTGAATAGAAAGGGAAGAAAAATTAAATGTATAGGAAAGTAAATAAATAAATAAAAACTAGTATATTTTATTGTTATTCCAGGTACCACTCCCATCTGCATTCTACTCAACTCAACCATTTTCTATGGCCCCCTTAACCTTTCATGGATCCCTAAACATGAATTCTATATATGCATTGAAATTCCCTTATATGGTGTAACTAATAAAACCTAGTAGTACATGAACAATGTGTCCTTAACCAATTTTAAAATGTATAACAGGTTTGTTTCATGATAATATTAAATGTTCATATAGTCATCATAATCATGAAATCTTGTATTGAGTGGTCGCATGCAAACCAAGCTTCCAAAAACAATTATCCATACCTGCATTATCCCCATGCAGGAAGGATTGTCGTATTATGTCATAAAAGAACAAGAACTAGCCACAATGCTCATATTCATGTCTCTCAATTACCTTAAGGAATCAAGTTGGAATAGGCCACCAAACCATCAGATCTTATCTCTATAATGGTTCAGTCCTCTAGGCCATCATATTCCTTCTATTCTTCAAGTCGGTCCACCAAGCCATCATTCCCCTCATGCCACTCTATTTGGTCTGGCCTCCATGTCATCATGCCCCTATCCTATGAATAGGTCCATCAACATCATCATCACAAGTTATACGCACTCCCCATATAAGGAATAATCATCATATAATGGTCCACATATTCCAAGTATCAAGAACTACCACAAAATTCATGGTAACATGCATAAAAGTGTAGATCATATAAAGAAAATCATTTCATGTCATTAAGTAAAAATTAGTAGCACCATTCAATATATGTGATCAACAAAAAACATGGTCGAATAGTTATAATAATACTCATGGAATCATATAACATCAATGAGTTTCATGAGTTATACACACACCCACATGCAATTATAATCATGAATGGTCAAACAAGTTATCCCAACATTAGAATTATACCAATGCACTAAATCTATACTAGATACCAAAATGAGGAATTCCTACCACAAGGTTGTTGATAAATAACTCCAAGTACCATCAAAGGATTGAAGACTGAACAAGTATAACATTCATAGATAATGATCTCACACATCAAGGATGACTAAATCAAGTTACAAGTCATAAATAATGAATTTAAGAATGGATAATAAAGATAATTCCATGTCAATAAGGTTAATATAGAATCACAAACCTTAAGGAGTCCATAAATAGAAACAAATCTGATGTATGTTGAAGGAAGGAACATCAATTCACTGAATTCATTATCAATCAAGAATATATCATGAATTCATTTTCAATTCTATAATAGGTCCTTTCATATATCTAATGATAATTGATCTATTATCAATCTGTCAATAGAAAAGAGATTTAAGATGAGAATCAATAGTAAGAAGATATCAAGATGATCATTCTAGGTAAAATACCATGAAATTTTCACCATTATAGAGAATTTTAACTCTGTTAAAGGGGTTTTGTTGTTGATATGTTGAAACCTCAACCAATATACCAAGGAAACATCAATGGATTAAGTAAATTTCATTAATCCTCCATAGAGAAAATTTCTAGAATGATGATTCATAAACACTTACTTGTTGAACATTCATTGTTGAAGGTTGGTAATGGTTCGATCAAGAAACATTATAAACTCTCTAGATACATCATCTATCTATAAAGAATGAGATAATTCATTATAGTATCATTATAGAAAATAGAGAACCATTATATATCTATTCTCATCACACAATAAGGATGATGGATTTCGAATAGATCTAAGAAAAACTCACTCATTAAGCATTTCCAAAATGTTCCAATGATATAGATATAACAGTAGATGAATGGTAGTTCAAAGATAAAATATAGGAGGCATAAAATTCATATTAATTTCATATGATTCATATTTTTGAGTTAAAAGGGTTTCAAAACTATGTGGAATTAAAATAAAATGGGGTATATTAATTAAACCCTCAAACTGGGCACTCCAACTACCCAGTAGACCTCACTGGCTAGCTAGTGGAACCACAGGATACACAGTCATAGGTCACTAGCTGGTCAGAGTGCTTGGAAGAACCACCTGTATTTTTCCATTTTCATCAGCCCACCGCTGGGTCTACAGATCCCTGTAGGACTACTTAAATCCCACCAGCTAGCCAGAGGGTTCCACCAGCTAGCTAGTAGATACCTTTTCACCACCACATAACCTAACCCTTCTTCAATTATTCCACATTCAAAATTCATACCCTTAGCCACTTAAAATTATTATTTTAAACACCCAGATCAAAAAAGAAAAAAAGTTTAAAGAAATTTTAATAAACTCAAAATAACTCATACATTGAAATAAAATGAGAATGTTATAGATTTTCCCATTCAATTAGAGGGATATAATTGACCCAGATATTATATAATAAAAATCATACATATGTGTACCACAAAATCGTAAAACATTTATTATTTCATCATATCATAACCCATGAAAATGAAATGGGTTTCATAAATATCTCATCATAACTTAATTAACTCTTAGGAAAGAAAAGGGTTTCCTAGAATCAACATCATCATAAGTCATATAGAAAAGTGGATGGCATAACAATATAATATCCCATATGAAACAAAACTATAATTAAATGATATTTAAAAAGATATAAAATTCCTTTAAAAGAAAATTCAAACCATTCTTTAAATACATGAGAAAAATATACTTTTCTTTTGACATTAATGAAACTAAAAATCATAGAATATTGAGAAAAAAAAATTTATTTTAAAATAAACTTGGAAACTTAAAAAGAATTTTTTAAAGAAAATAGTGGTTCTGAAGTTGAGATAATCCATTCATGTAGTATATGTTAAAATAATTCATTCCTTTCAATCCTCTATAAAAAGTACCTCCTTCCAAAAATGACAAGAAGATTCATTTTAAAAATATATATATAAATTAAAATGTAAGTAAAAATGATTCTAATACATCATTTGAAAATAGTGAAAACAATATTGAAAACATTTTAAAGAAAACATAGACATTAAAGAAAAATATTCCTAATCAAATAGGAAGTAAGGACAGTTTTTCTTACAAAATATCTCCATCATTTTTAGAAACAAAGAGATGATAATGGGAATAATACATAAAATATTTATGTATAAAAATATGATAAAAAATATATTATTTTTTATGGATAATATCTATATAATTTTTTGAATTAAATTTATCATTAACAATCACAAAGATAAACGAGCTTAAAAAATAAATCATCTATCGCATTGGTAACTTTTGATTCATAACACCCATAAAATAAATTGCTTAAAATAAAAATTTAAATAGCATGAGAATCAGGGTAATCATATATAACATATAAAAGGTTCTATAGACACACCTTATAAAATAAAATGGGTGAATAACATTAAACATGTCTTAAATAAATAAAATTGAGACAGAGAAACACTTACAACTTTTTAAAATATTTGAATAAATAACTCAGGAAAGAGAGAACCTTGTATGGATTTTTAAATCCCCATATATTTCATGAAAATTATCATAAAATAAATTCATGGTATATATATACAATACATAAAGGAAACAAGTACTGAATAAGGCATATCTCTCACAGAAATAAAAGTGATAAGTGAAACTCTTACCTCAAGTCTCATCCTTATTTGTTCGTATTAAAAACTCTTTTATAATAAATATATATTTTTAATAAATTTATTAAATAACCATAATAATACATACAATACCATATATTATTTACTTATAACATCTTATCACCCATATATCAAAAAAAATTATTAAAATCACATTTTTGGGTTATAACCATTTATTGCATATTTCGCTTCAAAAGTCCTAATCCATGCACTTTGATCATGGTTACATAATATTCAATATTTTAATAATTTAATTATTATAATATTAAATAACTATATAAACATTTATAATCATTCAACTAATGTTATCATGAAAAATAAAATGCATCACTTCATAGAGATTGTAGTCTGTACGTACACATGAGTGATGTTTCCACTTTTTGATGGATGGAATGAAAGAAAAATAAATAATAATTCACCTTTAAAAACTATATTAATATTATAAATTGCATATATATTTATTAAATACATAATTATAAACAACCTTTTGAGTTGTATATGGAAAATAAATTGTATCACTTCGTGGATATGATAGTCTACACATACGCACGACTAATACTTTCATTTCAAATTTGATGTAAAAATAAGAGGAATAAGATTATTAAATTAAAATAATGTCATCTAATTATATGGTAGATACTTATTTTTTTATATTATAGTGGTTGTGATTGAATTTAATTGGGTATAATAATAAGTAAAATGAAAATTCTCAGTTAATATGATTACCTTCTCTTTAAATAACCTCCATTGGATATCCCTTAAGGACCATAGGAATGGTATTTTAGGAATACTAGAACCTTTAAAATGTTTATAATTAATTTAATAAGTTTTTTTGGTAGTTTTATTCATGATAAGTGGCTCAAATTTATGTGAATAATATATGATAGGTGGTGTCCTTTTATAGTTAAGAAAAAGATACACTTAGAATTACTTAAAATATTTAAAGGTAATAAATTATTTTTCAAGTGAAAGTGGAAAAAGGTGAAAAAAATATAGAATCTAAGATAGGTTAAAGTTGAAATCCCTTATAAAAAAATTAATATATTTACAAGTCATTCTAAACCATATATTTTTCTTTGACCCCATCATTAACTAATGCTACCCTTTATCGTGGTAACAACTGTTTTAATATAAAAGAGTTATAAATTTACTTATAAGTAAAAAATTGGCTCAAAATGGCCAATGTGTGAAATTTTAGATTATATCCCATGCCCATTTTTCTATTTCAATATTTTTATTATATTTTAATAATTTAATAATATATTATAAAACATTAATTATTAGTAAAGACATCTTTGGAACTATTCACATGTTTTGAATTTAAAGACATTAATAAAGGTATGTAATTGGAATATGAACTCTTTAAAAATAAAATATGAATTAATATTAACCCTAAAATCCTTGATAATTCATAATTTATCAAAAAAATAATACTTTTGAGGTTTTTAAAATTATTTAATTTGATTTTTCTACCCCTTTCACAAGCACTGTATCAGCATTGCGTAAGAATTTAAGGAAATTATATCATCACAAAAAAATAAAAACAAATTAATTATGTTCTAAATATATATTTATATTCATTAATCACATCTTCTTATCCCTAAGTGAACATATTAGAGAAATAAAAAATAATAAAGAGACATTTTGAAATTTCCCTTTACTTAAAATATTATAAAGGTCTTTATCAATGACTTATGCCACCAAAAAGCCAAATGTTTTAATATTTGAATGTATTGGTCAAATAAAACTCATAAAATTAAATATATAAAACTTTATGGCTGATATTTAATCTCTATATCATATTTTTAACCATGTTATATCCATTTCACTCTTACCATGATGACAATATTTTTATGAGAGTTAATATTCATTATGACCGAAAATAAAAGGGTCATATTTAAAAAAAATCTAATTCATGATTATAGAAATAGAATATATTTTTAAATAATTAATTTATATAATTGGAATAAATTAATTTTCAAATAAAACCACAAAATGTGATGAAACTTCGTTTTCAAGAAAAATGCATTTTTAAGTATAAAAATGTTTTTATACCAAAATTAATCATAAATAAAATTAAAATGAAATTAATTGGATTATGTTTAATAAAAATGATATAATTAAATTTTAAAATTAATTCAAAAAATGGTACTTTCTAAATACATGGATGCAAAATACAATTTTTTATAAAATCGGTATTTTTTACTACTCACTGAAAACTTAATCTTTTCATATTATACTCAAACTTTTACCTTAATCTAATTTTGAGATAATAATTTTAAAATTATATGATTTTGAAAAAATAATATTTATAAAATTATAGAAATTGATTATAATATTTACTCACAAAAACAAATAAAATTCATTTTTTGAATAAAATGTATTTTTGAAGCATAAAATGGATTAACTAAAAATTGAGTGCTTATTTCATATGAATTAACCAGTATATTTATCTTAAGTATGATCATTATACATATATTTCAAAATTTTATTACTCTTATTCATACCGTTAAATTCAATGGTTATGTTATAAAAGTCAAATTTAAATAATAATATTTTTATAGTATAACCATATTCTCTTAAATCTTGGTGTTGCATGTTAAGAAAACTATCAAGATTATTATTATTCAAAACTAAATTTTTAAGTTGTTATAGGTAAGGTGATTGAACCAACTAATGATCCCTAATCATGTTCATCACTACAACCATTACCTATCTTAAAGGATCTCTATAAAAAACATTATATATATCACATCATCCCACATTAATGAAACTCAATAGTTTCTCACTAGAATTGTGATCATCTATGTACCAATATTCTACACTGATAACACACTGGATATGTCATTACTTATATGGAAGAAGATATTCCATATATTTGGTTGGCATGTCTATAACCACTCCAATGGGAACCACTATATTTTTATTTCTATGTTCTATAGGATCTACTCCCAAATCAAAAATATAAAGTATAATTACCTAGAAGAACACTCTCTAATAGTTTTCTATTTGATATATGAATCTAGTTCACCACCTAATTAAAATAATTTGGGTGTAAAATATTCACCAAAACCCATATTGAATGGTTCAAACCATCCTCAAAATGGAGAACCTAACAAATATCATCACCTTCTATCATAGAATCAAGCCAAATTAGGTAAGTAAAATGACTAGTATAGTCTAGAATTTAAATGACTACCAAAATTAGATAAGTGAACTCCAGGTCTTTATCAGCACTCAGCATCTTGGTAAAGAACTTATCAAAGAAATGATCCTAAAATTCATTCTATAATAGTACCTAATACTTCTCTTCCTAAGATAATACATGACACCAGTTCTTCATTAGGACTAACGGCTTATACTTTTCAAGATTCACCCTCTATTCCAAGGGTATCTCAATCTTATAGAAAATTATATGTAATGATTTGAACTAAAAATAGATTTTGTGTGGCCCACACTCTCTAGTAAAAATAAGTGGATATTATATCTATAAATTACTAGTAATATATGAAATATAATTCACCACTCTCAGATATCTTGGCCCCAAAGATAGAATAACATGATTTATACTATCTTGGAGATATTGATCAAAAAGTGTTACTGGAAAAATAGGGGGATTGGGATAAACAACTAGTGTGGAAAGCTTCTCCCAACACTCCTGGAACTCAAAATGTGATTTTAATGATGTAATGTTTCTATAATTCCAAATTCATAAGTAAGATAAAATCATTCATAATTCTTGATATCACATATAGGATAAGTAGTAATAGTAATTACACTCTTATAATCTATAAAAAAACTTACAACATAATGGTCTCTCGGAACAGAGGTGTTCTCACTAGACTAGATTACAAAATCATAAGGGTAAAGAAGAATATATAGGATTCACATTCTTGAGTATCAAAATATGATAACAGCATAACATAAAAATGAGCTCATTCAAGTATAATACCATCATCAAGTTATATAAAAAACACTATATAAATTACAGCTAAAACATTAAATAACTAAACATCATATTAGAATTAGGGTGATCAAAAACAAGAAAGCATATGAATATCCATTAAAATTCAAGTCTGAGAGTGTTATATTGCCTCAGGTGTGACTCTATATATACTAGAGGCTACAAACTAGATGTGGGGGTATATAGGTGATTTTAAGGTGGATATTCCCTTTATTATAGATAATAATAAATAATATTGGATTTCATAAATAATAAATATCATCATCATAATGTCAAAATAGAATATGGACATTGTATATATAATCCCAAAATAAGTAACTAACATCTCACATGTGATATCAAAATAATATACTATAATTTCACATCATATATAAAAAAATAAAAAATATTTTCAGTAGGATAATCCAATGAATCTTGGTCTAAAATAAAATAAATACTATATACAACTAAAAAGTTGAATTTGAGTCCTCTCATGATCCTATCGCATATCTTCGACAGTGAAACTTCATCTCACCCATCAACTGAAAGGATTTTTACCTTACTTGGGTTACTAACCATGAAGTCTATACAAACATTTTAATACTCATGTAGGATGTAAATGAAACTCAATAGAACACCAAAAATGATCTCCCTAAAAAATAAAATATATACAAGTTGCTGATAGAGTGGTATTCCAGTAATCGTAAGAAAAAACAATAACAACAAAAAATTCAACACTCTCACGTACTAAATAATTCACTTAGGGAGTAACCATACCACCCATGGATAGTATTGGAATAATTGTGAATATATTATGATAAGGTCGATGGGGTAGTGTGTTCTCATGCATACAACAATATCATTTCCAATTCAATCTCAAACATTTCTCAAATAAGTAATCGGGACATTGAGGCCAAGTCATTTTTTGGGGTTATGGATATCATCTCGATGATAAATATTAGTGCATGTTGAAGTGAATATCATTATTATATTATTAGTTTTTTCCAAAACATAAATCATTTTCAAATCAAAAAGTGGTGATTTGAATGTTTTTTATTTAAATAATTTAATGAAAACACTTAGTAGAAGAAGTAACATTATCTACATTATCTTATAAGCTTGTTATAATTGGTTGATAAGGCCCAGAACTGGTTTGAGGGCATCTAGATCAAGTTGAGTGAAATATATAATTTCAATTCATATGGTTGGTATAGTTACTTTGGTGTTCCCATGTTAGGTGGAGTCTTTGTGAGTTCCTCATGTAAAGTCAACTGACCACATAGATGATCGAACATGTGAAAAAATGGTCAAGCTCAAGTTAAGTTATTCAAGTGACTGCATTTTTCATTATTAATCCTTTTTTATAGAGTCCATGTAAAGGTCATCACAATATATATGTAAAGTTCCCTATGAATATTTGATTTTATTTGTATGGTTAATTCAGAAGTTTAGGATTCCATATAAAGGTAATCCATTAACTATGTAAAAGTTAGATCCATTTGCATCAAGGTCATTAGAAGTTTACACTACCAGGGTAAGAGTATTCCAAAATATATTTATAAATAATGTTAATTTATTTTAGTATAATTTAAATACTTTTAGAGATATATAATCTTAAATGGAAAATATAAATGAATTAGGAGTGAAGATTTTGGATCAGCTGATGTCAGGTTTGTCGATCCTCATTGTATATCATGATAATATTCATCATGATTCAATCATTAAAATGGAAGAAGAAAAGACTCCATAAAATAGAAGTATTTAATAGTCAAAGATCACCAAATTCTAAAGACCACATCATGATCCATTTTTAGTGGTCATTTTGGCTAGAGTTTCTGAAAAAGGAAAATAGTTATCTATAACACAATGTGATCACCTTCAGTAAGTGTTTTGAGAATTTCTTGAAGCGGTGTGTATAGTTTGACATAAGAAGTATTGTTTCATGGAATGATCTATAGAAAAATTCCTAAAGAATATGAAATAAGTATATTTGAGATAATTATATGCCAAAAATGAGGGATCCACAATCAAAAAATCACAAATTCGTATCTCTATATATAGAATTTAAAATCATATGTATTTTTAGGGACATAATGAAATATAGGTTTGATGGTTTTAATGAGTAATAATTACATGATTATATGGTATTTATTATAATTAGTAATCGACTATGATTATTATATTGGTTATAAATATAATAAACATAATTTTTTAAATATAATACGTTTACAACATTATCTTTAATACACACTTAAACATGATTTATTATATAAATTAACACTTAATACAACCCAGAAGATCAATAGGTCTCATGTATTTGGGGATTAGTAACATTACATGATAACTTAAGATATAAAATATAACATATTTATTGAAAACATCTTTTACATGACCACAACATTCCTTCATACATAGCATTACAAGGGATGACCTGAGGACATACATAAGAAAAGGGTGAGCTATAAAGACCAGTAAGTGATTAAACAAGGATTAATGTGTAGAATAAAATATATTTTAGGAAATAGAAATAACAATGGAGCACAAGAGAAACATTAACATAAAGACATGATATAGCATGATTATCATGACATGTAAATGTGTAAACATATTAAAACACTACATCATTAACATAAAGGAATATAGTAAAACCTTATCCAAAAATTATGGAAAAAGTCTAATAAAGTAATTTGGTAAACCCCTATCCCAAAATGATGTATAATAATACTAAACATTACCTAATACATTGCATCACTATCAGGGGGCGCCCTTCATAAACATTTTAATCTCTTGCTTAAGTGTGCCACATAGATCATATAACTTAGATTCATTAAATATCATCATTTATTCCATGATAAAGGAATATATAATAAATATATCAAATTATATAATCAATAATTTTATGTGAATAAAGTTTAATACCCTTTATAGAGAAATGGGCATGGTATTCACTACACAATGATTTTGGCATGGATAATTGTTGTGCAATTTCGGCAGCATAATGACATCGCATGGGGATTCATAAAATGGGTTGATGAGAGAGAAGGGGGTATCTCATAATTTAGATATAAAATGTTATGTGAGGGGATAATATATCATAATATCCCAACATATGGAATGAAATTTGAGATGCATAATATAAGAGAAATGCTCGAATGGAAATGAGGAGAGGGAACTCTCTTACGGAATTCTAGCATGGTAACGGGAGTACATTGGACGGATTAATGAGATTGAAAGGGTTATCTCATAATTCAAAAATAATAAGGAAATTATGGGGGTAGGTTTGAAAACATAACCCATAATTTTAATTTAAAAATAAAATGGTATATTAATATAAGGAAACTTGAACAAAAATGAGAAGAAAAAAAAGGAAAGTGAGGATTCCTTACTTGGATATGTGATATAAAAGGCTTGGGATAGGCTTCTTGGGAGCTTGGGGGTGCCTTGGGAGGACTCTTTAGATTTTATACCAGAGTGAGGAAGAGATTCAAGGATTTTGAGTGAATATTAATGGGTTCTTATGTGGGTTTATATAAGAAAGGAGGGGGAATTCTTTATTATTTAGGTTTTGGACACTACCCACTAAAATATTCAAAACCAAAACACTTCCCATGGTTTTTTCCCATGGTTTTGTCAAAAGTGCATTAGAAATAAAATTTTATAAGTCCATGGGTTGAATATATTAAAATATTTTCCTTACTTATGTGGAGGTGAGTCACACTCCCAAGGAAATGAATTTAAAATCATAAAATATATTATACATTTTGTAGGATTAACTAAGGAATTAAAAATAAGTAAAATAAATAAAAATTCACATTAATTTAAATTTAAAACATATATTTAGTTGAATATCCCTTTTATGGTATTTATTACAACACTATTGGGTCATTAGGATGTCATAAAACACACTATAAATTTGTATATTATTTAATTTTTACCTGAAAAATCGACAGTCTCAGAAAACTCTGAAAAATTCACTGGTGGATAATTTCGATGTCTATATTCTAAAAAATAATATTAATTTTATCTAAATAATTTTCTAAATATAGGAATTTTCACTTTTAAAGTGAGAACTGACATTTATTTAAAATTGATGAGATTTGACAAAAACAGTTTTTAAAACTTAAAAAAAATTACATTAGATATCATAAAAATTATATACTCATTTATTACTAATCAAAGTAATTTGATAATAATATTTTATTAAATTATTAATTATTTAAAAAATTCATTAATTCCTTAAAATAAATTCTATAAAAATACAATTTATGTTTTATCATATAAAAATATAAATCTTATCAAACTGATTACCTAATCATTTACAGATAAGGAATTGACACGATCATAATTTATAAGAATTTTTTTATAATATTATTAATAAAAAATTATAGTTTAATATAATAAGGTATATATTTCTCAAAAGTACCATTTTACCCGAAAAAATCAATTTATCAAATTGATTATTTTGTTAAGAAATATTAATCCCATAAAGGAATTGATGGATTAAGACTTTAATTTATAAAAAGGGAATACAAAATAAGTAACTAATACCTTATTACATAACCCCTTATAAAACATTTATAAGACTTAAGGGTAATGTGTGCGATGGTGACAAACTCTTGGGGTGGATCAGATAACATCGCCCGTGTGGTAATCTCTATTAACTTGAACTTATACTTTAGATGATTTAATTCAAGATTAACATGTTGAATATCATCTTGGTGTTGTTCAAGAGTGAATATCAGGGACACTACCTTCTTTCCGAGCTCTAAAAAATGAGTTTCTTATGGCCTGAGTATACTGGATGAGGTCATCCTCTCTTTTTTTGTGTCGAAATGATTTTTTTTAACCTAATATTTAAATTAGTTGTGTGATCACAATTCATCGGCTATATTATCAACAGTAATGATACTTAACAGTCATTTAAACCCAATAATAAAAAAAAGAGTTCATTTGTTTTCTATATCTATAAGAAATTAAAAGAAATGGAATTTTATTCATAAATGATTGGGTTGTTACAATAACTCAAGCATTTAGGGAATTTAAATTTTAACTCCTGTAATATTTATAATTACTCAGATCTGAGAAAGTAAGAGAGAAATAGGGAAGATTATTCATTGCATCTGTGAATATATATTTGTGGGTGATGAAGAAATAGTCCATCAATGAACTTTATTATTGTGAGTATCCTTCCTAGTAAATATCAGGTCAGTTTTCCAAGAAGTTCATAAGAAGAATAAAGAGTAAGTAAGATCACTAAATTTATTTTTATGCATACGGGAATAAGAAGTGACTTGTTATGCAATATAATAGGAAGAAAACGACTCAACATATCTGAAAACTCAATAGAATTATACATGAGGAATATATATAAGTTGTTACCCAAATAATTGAACATTTTAAAGTTTGGGGTGAACTTCTATTTGTGATACACTAAATCATTATTAGGAGACATGAAAACATGAGTTTCATGGTTATACCCTTCTCTATGTACTAATATAATTATTCTGGTGGAAAGTGTGATCTAAGAGTAATTTGTATCATACCAAGGACTATCTTTATCACATTATGAGGTGAACCTTGTAAATCTTTTTTATTCCCTCAAGTGGGTGTGTGAGTGGGTGTTAAAATATGTAATATCAAAACAATTTATTAAGTGGTATAAGAGAAAGTTTACCCTTTTCTAGGACTGGATATTTGGAGATTACTTTATGAAGTCTCTCCCAGGAAGAATAATCAGTCACTATTTTATCTAATAAACTATATATAATTTTAATTTATAAAACAGAAATTTGATTCCCATATTTTATTTGAAATGTTATCATGTTTGAAAGGATATAAGTATTCATATATTCTCCCTATATTTTATTATTTTTTGTAATGCACTATTATTGGATTTCCCCCACACGCTTTAGGTTATTCCATTACAGTTATAGAAAAACTTTATACAGGGAATTATGGTCATGTTATAAATGAGATGTTATCTTCTCTTTCATAAATTTAGTTACTTAAGGTCAAAGTTATCAAAATATCAAAAGGTATTTAAGATAAACTGGAGAATATAAATAAAGGGAAACCAAATTGAAGAGATAAAAGATATATTTCTAGACAATTAAATATAAATATATATGGATTCATGATTATTATACTATTTATATCTTTCTCAAAAGGGATAATGAATTTTTAATCATGATTAAAGTCTACGTTAATAATTTTTAATACTCCACTATTGTAGAGAAAATATTATGTATATCACCTGACATGTTTGATTCCAAAGTATTTTATTTAAAAGAAAATAATATAGACAAAATACCACTTGGAAATTTTCATAGAACTCTAATTTCTTATGAAATGAGGAAAAACTATCATTCAATAATAGTGGAAATACTAAATAGTATGTTTCCTTTAAATCTTCATAAACCCAAAAAAGTAAGAAGATTTCTTTTATATAATGAAATTGGATTTTCTTATTAAGATTCAGATATGGATATAAGGTTATATAAAATGATGTCTATTATCTCTAAAAATGGGATAAAAGGTAAGTGACTTTCCATAAGGAAGTTACCACTTAAATTTTTCAATTATGGGGTTATTAGACATTTTTCATAAAATTGTCCAAAACTAAAAGAAGATGAATCTGGTGATAAAAAAATTAAAGACTAAGAATATTTTCAAATAAAAATTCACCCAATAAAAAACTATCCTCTATAATTAAGGGTCTAAATTTCTCAAAATAAAAAATTGGAATCTCCAACATAATTTTGAATAAGGTCAATGTAGCCATGATGAAGAAGATTTAGATACTAAAATTGATGTGGGTGAAAAACGTCTCATTTTCTATAATGAGTGATGAAACTTTTACTTGTCATGAAGTAAGAAATTCCAAAAGTGGATATTAGGAAACTCAAATAGACTTTATGTTAAAGATATAATTGAGATAATGTCCATAAAAATTCTCAAATATTGATAAGGAAAATTGGGAATTAAAGAAATATGATCAATTATTCAATAACAAGTAACCATCTTATGGAGAAGAGAAATATAATATAATGAAAGATATATAAGTCAGGAATGATTTTATGAACAATGATAAGATCATTAAAATCAGGTTAAAGGAAAATTTTAAATATTTGGAGAAGGATATTGATCTTTTTCTATAAAAACTCATCAAAGTTAAAGAAGAATTGAACTTTTCAAAACTCATTTTTTAAAATTTTATTCAAGAAGCTAGAGAGTGTTAAAAGAAAAAATAAAAACAATAATATCAAGAAAAAATATTATCAAGATGTTTTAATTGTTTAAAATGTTGATAAATTTTCATAGAAAAATAATCAAGTAAAAATGATCGATTTTTTTCCAAATCAAATGAGTCTTGAAAATCTAAAAATTTCCAAAATCCAAACACTAATTCAAAATATGATTCAAACGGTGAATCAAGATAATCTAAGAATAAGATTAATATGAATAATAATATGTATTTATTTCAATAAATTTTTGGTTTAAAAAAATTATTCAAAATTTTTAATGAGAAATATGTTGGAATCTAGGCACATGATTCTAGATTACATATAATTTCTAAAGGAAAGTATGCTTTCTAGGGCTACTATTTTAGTGTGGAGGATTTAGGAATACAAAAAAATGTGTTTTTTAAATTAAAAATTTAATAAAATTTCTATAACACTTGTTAAATAAAATATTATGTGTATTCAACCTTCTTAAAATAAGGAAGTTCATAAATAGGTTAAGTGTTTTGGACAAAAAAACAGAAGAAGTTTGATATTATTAACGAAGTCTACATAATATGTGACTAGCCTAGTCGCCATGAAAATGAATTTATAATCCTTCTAAAACCCAAAAAATTATGATTTTTAATTCTCATGGTAATTATAATATAAAAGGGAAAATATAAACAGAAATACTTAGTTGTGGAAATGTCACTTAAAGCATCAAAAGGGGAAATATTTTGGATATTTCATAGTGGATTCTCATCTCATATTATAAGATATTTGAAACTCTTAAAATATATTTAGAAGTTAAATAGATTATTAGTGGATTTGTTAACTTATGGGTCACAAAAATTTAAAGAAATTTTCTCAATTGTATTGGGAAATAAAAGATGAAATCTAAAAACACACCTTATATTGATAGATTAACACACAATTTGTTAAGTGTCTCATAAATTTGTGATAAAGGAAAAAAAGTGGTTTTTGAAGGATGGTTTCTTATTAATCAACCTTGATTGTGTAATAATAGTTATTAAAGGATATTGCACAAATGTTAATTTATTCTATGTTAGGGATGTTATAAATTCATTTTATCTAAATATAAAATAATAGAATTATTGCGTCAAAGGCTTATCTAGATTTTCAAAAGAAACAGTATTCAAGATGTTCCTTTTTTGAAAATATAAAGATTCTATATTTTTTCAAAATGTCACAAGGGGTATTGTAAATTATTTGGATAAGAAGGTTTAGATTCAATCTACTCAACCTTTGAAGCTTATTAATTCATATGTGTGTGGGCCTATGAGGAAGTAATCAACCAATGGAGATAAGTACTTTATTACCTTTAATGATGACTTCACTTGTATTGTGTTATATTTATAAAACAATTTTCTAGGAACTTAAATTTTTTTGGAGAGGTATATAAAAGTATATTGGTTTTTTTCTTGATAAGATATGGATACAAAATAGATATAAGCCTACAAATGGGAATTTAGAAGCTTATTTATTTAAGCATGGAATCTGACATGAACTAAGTTCACCATACACACCATACCAAAATTGTGTGGTGGAATGAAAAAAAACAAGTGTTTGTAAAAAATTACACAAATAATGTTGGAAAATAATGATACTTATAGATATTTTTGGAGTTAAGATGTTAGTGAATAGGTTCACATTAAAAAACATTTTTTATAGGATAAAATTAGAAATGTATCCTTTCGAAATATATCATAAGAAATATCTAAGTTTGATGTATCTTTAAGTAATTTCTATCCCTTGTATTATCAAGTTAAATGGATAAAATTTGGTTATATTTGAGCCAATAGTAGTTCTTATAATTTTTATCATTTATCCTCCAAATGGAAGGGGACATCATTGTTTTAATAATAAGACTGGAAGAATGATTAATACAAATGGTATGAAGATTATAGAGAATTAAAAGTGGGAAGTCACTCATAAATATGAAACTTCTAAAAGTTGTGATGATTATGTTGTTTCTATTAAATATCCTGAATAAATTTTAGAAAAATATGAAATTATTAAAGTTATAAAGGTTGAAGAATAATATTTATCCATTTCAAGGGATGGGAAATAACAAAATTAATCTCATCCAAGGCTGAGAAGATAAATTCAGTTTTAGAATATCATTTGAGATCAATATTAGTGGGTAAAAACAAGAACTCTAAAGATGTAATCTCATATTTCATTATTCTCTCAAGTTGAACGTAAAGATATTGAATAATATTTAAAGAATCAATAGTGGGTAGAAGCTATGAATGAAAAATTAGATCAAATAAAAAAGAATTAAACTTGGCATTTAAGTCCCAAACCTAAATAAAGGAATGTAATAGGAATAAATTGGGTGTTCCAAAACAAGTTGAATGAAAAGGGGGAAATAGTTAGAAATAAAAAATTATTAGTGAGAAAATGATATATTCAAGTTTAATGGGTGAACTATGATGAAACCTTTTCAGCGATTGAAAGGATTCAGACTATTGTAATATTTATTATTATTGTTGTAAAAAGGAAATACAATATTTTTTCAAAATGATTTCAAGCCTTCTCTACTAAATAGTGAGTTATAAAAGGAGGTTGACATAGATCATCCATGTGGGTTCTTGATTAGATACATATTTTCTATGAAATTGAATTAGCAATAGAGTCTCGTCACCAATTTTCTTTCATGATGAGAGTTTGTAGATAATGAACCATCACAAAAAATAGTGTCGCAGTTATTATTTTTTACGATAGACCATCACAAATAAATGTTATTTTTTACAAAGAATATATATGTCATAAATACTCCCCACACCTTTTTGAAAACAAACATTCGTGATGGTTCCATTGAAAATTAAATTATTTACTATGGCACCCAAGTCAATCATGAATATATAAGAAATTTAAAAAAACAATTGAGATGGATCCCAATATCCATTGTAATTGTTAATACTAAAAATAAAAAAAAATTGAAAAATTGAAAAAATTGAAAAAATTACAAATATTTAAAAAAATAATAAAATCAAAGATAACATTAATACATTACTTCACACATAGTGTGTTTATCACCCCAAAATAAAAAATATTCATTAAAACCATAAAGCATCAAACCTTACAACACTTGCTCATCATCCCTCTCTCTATATAAATATTTGGTGTCATCTCATCCTGAGCTCTCAACCACTCCTCATACTATATAGTAAATGATAGACTCTTCATGAGATCCCTTTGACCTGACTAATGGCATTTTAGAAATAGCATAATTACTCATAGATTTTATTCATGAACCAATACTAATCACCTATCCTTTCTCAATATCATGAAAAGTTTCCTATATACAAGGGCCCTCATTGAAACATGACTCACCAGTGGCATCTGCTTCACTCTAGGCTTGAATCTCTCATGAATGAGAAGACACTACCTTATACATCTCCTTAAAATATAACTAGAAATTATTATAATAATAAAATTAACATTAGCAAAAAAAATTATAAAATTACTAACCAAAATATAGCATTGTTAGTCACCTACAAGTTTCCTTGTATGGGGATCAATGTGCATCTTCTTATAAAATTTTAACTTTATAATAGATGGGTCAGTAGACACAAGTTTAATATAAAAAACATTTTATATTTTAATTTTATATACATTAATAAATAATATTACTTACCATATTTAATTAATATATACCAAATGTATGACTTTCTTCTCTTTGTGCCACCTCCCACCTCCTTCGTCTCTAAATTCTAAATGATTACTTCCTCCTAAAAGTCCCTCCTACCTAGTAGGAACAAAATACATACCATACATAAGATGTGATATATTCAAGTTGAAGGGAGACATAATAATGTTCAATAACAGTAGAAAAATCTCTATACAAAGCTCGCTTTCTAAGGTTGAGTAAAAATAGATTAAAATGTTCATGTATAAAAATATCACATGCCGCTAAGACAGGAGCTCTCACAATATCAATAATCAAAGACAATAAAATCTGTAGAAAAATTAAAAACAATATGTTAGTAATTAAATAAATATTAAAATATATATATTAGTTAATAATATACAATCTAGTGTTTGAACATCTGCTAACAAATAGAAATAAGAACCTGATCTCATGACTCCCAAATCTTATAAAAAAATTTATTAAAATTTAATTAACCTACCCAATAGCTAAATGCAAAAAACTCTGCAAATAAAATTAAATAACCATAATATTATTACCTAAATTAATAAAAAAACTTAATATAAATTAAATATATTAAAAAATTGAACAAAAATCCATAAATGAAGATTAAAATCAATAAGTGGGAATCTCTCTAGAATAGGGTTCGGAATCATCAATTGATCAAGACCTCACCCCCTCCTAATAGGCATAGTAAACTATGGATCAGATGAATTTGGATCATTATCAGGAAGTATAGCATCAGTAATAGAATGAAATATATTGTTAGGAGCATATCTAACCATCTAAAACAAATAATATTACCTATATGGAATTGTTAATATAGATGTCAAATATAAAAAAATAATAAATACTAGAATATTATAATTTTACATTTAAGTAATTTTTGATACATATATCAAATATAAAAAAATTCCAAGAAGAATATAATATTACTAAGTGTCAATAATTATTAATACAGATATAAAATATTAAAAATTAATAATTGTTGGCATTAGTGAAGAGATAAAATAGATCATCGGGTCTATCCATCTGAAATAAAAATCTGTACCAATAAATATCTTTTAATACAAATATCAAATATAAAAAACTAATAAATTCCTGAATAGAACACATAAATCATCATCTTATTCCTCATCTTCATCGAGAAAAATGTCTTCAACCTCATATTCACCATAATTAACTTCTATATGACTTTTAGTTTCATCATACATTATTACTTCATCAACATTATCAATATCACCATCCCTTAAATGTGTGGTTTCATCATCGATATTTATAAATCATTGAGTGAGAGATTTACTTTGGGATGTTTCTTGAAAAAATTCAATATTTTTCACTTCTATAGAACCATTTCCATTTTCAATAAACTGATTTTGATAAGATTTCATTTTTATTACACACCACCATTCATTCAAATATCTTTATACATAATATTTATTTTGATAATAAACATGATTTTCTTGATGTTCCAACATTAATGGTTAATTTTATGCAAGAAGATCATTATATTAAATTTCAATGAATCTATTTTTGGGCTAATCTCATAACCATCGATTAGTATTAACCCAATGGAATTTAAAAATTATTACATAATTTATTCCCACATAACATAACATAATTATTTCATCCATCATACCATAAAATTTAACTTCACTTTCTTAATGATGATATCCTTTCAAAAAAACCACTATTCATTGATTACTTTAATTCACCTTATATGAATGTATGGAATATGAACCCAATAATCACACACCCATTATAATATTTTACCAATTTTGATAGAGGTATTTTTAGCACACATAATCAACTATCGATTTTATTTTCATATTTTTTTCCTTCAAAAATTAAAATTATTAATAATGGATATCATTAAAAAATTGATTTAATGTTCCATCGAAAGCAACATAACTTACACCTCTTTTAAACCAACATGAAAAACAAAATTGATAAAGTTCTTCAAGAGAAACAGATGTAATTTGTATAAATTGTTTTTTGATATGGTCGACATATAGTCTACAAAAAAATAATGTAAATAAAGGGTCTTATTATAAAAACTTTAAACAAATAATTAGTAATTTTTATGGAAATCATTTAATGTATACCCAATTCAACAGAACATATATATGAGCTATGTGCAGTTCTTCATTTGAAATTAATCATCCATGATAACCAAAAAACCTGATCTCAAGTAGATTAAAAACTCAAAACTGATATTCTATTACATCATGAAAATTTTTCTTATTGAGCCTTATCCGGTTATTTTTTGAAGGATATTCCGATTAAAAATAATAAGAGTAGAAATTTTAGCTTTCCTACTTTAATTATTCTTATCTAATTAACCCTTCAACTGATGATATTTGATATACTTCAATATTTAATTCTTTCATACATCTCCCAAATATGTACACCGTCAGAATTGTATCATACCTTTACATTTAACTTCATATGGAAAATGCGATATTAAGTGTTCTATTGAGTCAAAGAATATGGGCAGTAATATCTTCACCAATTTACCTAAAATTAAAATAACATCATTTTGTATCGTACTCAGTGCATCATAATCAAAGGTTTTTATAAAAATATCTTGAAATAAATGTGATATTTTGGTCAACACTTCCCTGATTGAAGAATTAAATAGCCCTATAAGGCCAACAGGAAAAAATCTTTTCATTATGACATGGAATCCATGACTTTTTAACCCAGTAATATATCCATTTCTGACACAATGAGAAAAATTATAATTTTAACCATTTGGTAACCTAAAATCACTAATCTATTTATAGAATAATAAATTACTTCCTTAATAAAGTGTGTAAGATACTTTTTGAATCATTAATTTGTGTGGTCTTTTATCTTCAAATAATTCAAGTTTAGGATGTCTATAAATCTAGGTAAGATTTTACCATTCATTTAAATTATCTTTGGTCTTATTGGGTGTTTTCAACATGGTATAAAATATGTTATCAAAAAAAATATTTTCAATGTTCATTACATATAACATGAAATGAACCAAGAAATCAACCCAATATGGTAGATCCCAAAAAATACTTTGATTTATCCAATTATGATCTCTCCCAAAACCATTTATTTTTTATTCATTTTTTATTGGTAAAAAAGTAACATGAGGTAATGCAAATATGATAGATTTTACATGAATACCTAAGAGCACTATAGGATATTTGTCTCATTAAGTTATACCTTTTGTAAAATTATTTATATTCCTTCGAAAAGGGTGATCCATAGGAATAAATATTAGATTACATTCAAAATAATGATTATTTCTCCCATTTCTAAGCATAAATGCTTTATTCTCAAAAATGCAGTATGGAAATGATTTTAGACCATGTGTAATCAATCCCTATAATAGATCCTATTCCAAAAATTCACTAATAGTCTATATTAATGCAACCTTTAGGGTAAAATCTTAATATGTAACTATATCAAATGTTGTCACACTGATATTCAAAAATGAAATTATCTCATTAATTAGTGTCTTCAAATAAACATTAATATCATTATTCAGATGTCCTATAATTAATAGCACCAAATAAATATATATGGTTCTTTCATTAGCATCTAATGAGGTAAGTTTTATTCTGTAATGAAAATAGGAGAAAAAATAATATTGAACTTCCTAAGAACCAAATGGAAGAAAACCATAAGTATAAAGACTCAATCATATGTTATGAGGTTTTGAAGAAAAATAAGGATGGATATGATCAATATTTTTCCATGAATAACCATCACATGGATGATTTAAGATTTTCCTAATGTAAATATTTGATTTATTTCATTTAATTAATGTAGATGTGTTGTGAGATATAAATAAACTCATTAAATTGGGTGTGATTGGAAAATAGATCAACTATTTCATAGGAAATCTAAAATTTTCTTGTTGTGCTTCATTATACCTAGATTCTCCACATGTTGGACAATTAACTAACGATTGATAAGCGCTATAATATAAGATTATTTTATTTTAACACAGATGAATCTTTTGACAACTAAGACCCAAATTATGGATCAGCCTATTACTTTTATAGAAACTTCCACATAATGTATTTTTGTCAATACACAAAGATTTAACAAAAGAAAATATCTAATCAAAGAAACTATTTTACATTCCAAAATTTAATTTAATATCTATAAATTTTATAATATCTATAGTTTTTCTCATCTGGAATCCTAGATATGAGGCCTCCTTAGTAGATTTCACCAAATTTTAAAATTTATAAGGTTTTAATTAAGGATTTGGAATATCATTATTTTTTTCTTGAATAGATGATTCATCTCCTTCATGTACTAAATTCTAAAATTATGGATTCGGATCAAAAAAATTGTATTTTATACTAAATTTTGTTCACTATACTAATACAAATAAAATATAATATTTCCAAAAACCAAAGTGTTGTAGATGAAGTCCAATGTTTTCAAACATTTCGAATCTATTAAGATCACATTTCTTATAAGGAAATTAACTTGTTCCTTTATAAAAAAATTATGAATTTGATGATGAAAATTATATAAATTTTTCAATACCCCCAACATAGATAAGATTTATAACAGATCCGTTGGGATTTTGTGATGATTTATCCAATCACGAACATGTAATAGAAACCAGTGTCTACTTCCCAATTCTATATTTATCTAAAAAACAAATTAAATATGAATAATCATTAATAATTATGTCTAATTAAAAATTATAATAATATTTTAACACCATAGAAAATTCTATGGAATATAGTCAGAGTGAGGCTCTGAGTTAGCATTGATTTTAGGGATCATAGAGGCACAACATAGATAGAATAACAATATTAAATATATTATACCACACTCAATATTTTCCCAAAATAATGGAATATCTTCTGAACAGGACCTTATATGAAAAATCAGATACCACTGTTCGGTCCAGAATATGGGGTCTAACTTAGGTGCGACATAAAAAAATGTGTTCCAGGTGTTTGGTTACATTGCACATGAGGGTAATTTATTTAATATTTTTATTACAATTTTTTATAAAAAAAATTGAATTATCTCCCAAACTGGGTATCGTATGAGAAATCATATATCACCATTAGTTCTAGGATGTGGGTTTTACCCTAGGAACAACATAACATTTGGGCCTATTTGGTGATTGGTAACATCACATGCAATGGTAATTCATTTGATATTTTCATTATAATTTTTTATAAAAAAATTAAAGTATCTCAGGAATAAAATATCATATGAGAAATTGGAGATAACTTTTTGGTCTAGGATATAGGGTTTACCCTAGAAACGATATAACATTTGTGTATGTTAGGAGTTTGTGAACATCACGCACGATGGTAATTCATTTAATATTTTTATTATTTTTTGTTACAAAAAATTAAAGTATCACCATAATTGTGTACCGTATCATAAATCTGATCCCACCATTAGTTCAGTGATATAGGTTTTACTCTAGGCATGACATAAAAATTGTACGTGTTGGGTGTTTGTTTTCATCACATGTGAGGGTAACCTTTTTAATATTTTATTAACATTATATATTTATTTATTTATTTATTTATATATGTGGGTGTTTTAAAAAATTTCATAATTTACTAATATATACTAATTATTACTAATATTACCTAATTATTTATTATTTATTAAAATAATATAATAATTAATACTATTTTTCAAATTATTACACCATTTTTGATAATTATTGTCAATTTTAAAAAAATGCTGGTATTTTTTATATTTTTTAAAAGTTTTCATCGAATACTAACTATTTATCAATTATAAATAAAATTTATCTAAACATATTTATTATAACTGTTAATTTTTTCATTTTAATTCAGCCCAACAAAGATTATACATTAACAAAAAATACTCAAACCATTTATAAATCTCTATAAAAAAATACATTTCTAAATACATTATTTTTTAAACAGTAATCATTGTAGGTGCATTTTTTTAATATATATTTTTTTATTAAAACAATTTTTGTAAATATTTTTTATAAAAAACATTTTGTTCAAAAAAAATTAAATTGATTTTTTCACTTTTTTATAAAACACTAATTTCCTATTTATTTCATACTATATATATATATATATATATATATATATATATTATATGATTTCTTAATCAAATATATATATACATCAAACACATTTTTGTAAATTTTTTAAAACAAATAAACAAATTAAAACTATATATACATACAAACGTACATACATATATATATATCAAAAACCATACATGTTTTTTTAAATGTTTATATATGTATATTCACATATTAATATATATATATATATATCCAAAAATTTACAAAACAATATATACATGTTTTAAAAAAATGAATACCAATCATATTATAAAAATAAAACATAGTTTAACAACACAATCATAATCTAATAATTATCATAATTAATAAAAAATTATATCACCATAACAATTCAATACAATTGACCAATTAAAAAAATTTACATAAACTCCATTAATATCAAACATCTTTATAAATAATTTCCATAATAATCATATTTAAAATAATAATATAAAATAATAAACTTACAGTTAGCCTAAATACCAAACATAAAAATCTATTAAATATAACCGTCAAAAATGAAGAAAATACCTCAAAGAAATTGAAATCAACTCATGTGGAGCCAGTAGACACCAAAATAGGGAATAATAAACTTACAGTAACCCCAAATATCAAACAAAACAAAAAATCAAGAAACTTTATTAGCCTAGGGTTTAACCAAACCAATTATTGAAATATTTAATGGAAAATTTCAAAAATAATGAAAGATGATAGAAGAGGATTTTGTACCATGGATATTTGAGCCTAAATCTGCAAGAAATTAGCTATAATGGGTGATTTTTAGATGGGCTCATCGGAGGGGTTCATGTTTTCCAGACTGTGTAGGTTGGAGAAAGAAATGGGGGAGGAGAAGAAAGATCTGTATGAGTTTGATAAATTATTATTATGTGATGAGATAATAGATATATAATTTGTCCCATCACAAAATGTTTTCATGAAAAAACATTTACAGTGGATATTTAAATCTATCGCAAAAAAAATACGAAAGATTTTTGAGATGGATAAACATGTTCATCGCTATTAGCCATCACCAATAATACTCCCATTAAATGGACCACAAGAGTGTCAAATGTATTTGCGATGGATAAGGATTTCTCATCACAAATAATTTTTATTTGCAATTTAATACAATATTTGTTGAAAATTACTCATTCTACAGAATTATTTAGGATGTGCAGCGTACCCATCAAAAATATTCATTTTTCTTGTCGTGGAATAATATTATATATTTGTTTTTAGGTTAGATAATGATTTATATGGGCTGAAACAACCTCCACGAGTGTAGTATTCTAAGATGGATTCCTACTCAAATGGGTTTAAATATGAAAATGGTAGATTGGACAGCAATATTTACAAAAAAGATGAAAAATAGGTGTCTCTTATCTTTATTGTTTATGTAAATGAAATAATATTCACTAAAAATGATGAAGAAATCTGTGAAATGTTTTCTAAATAAATGAAGACAATATTTGAAATGTCCATACTGGGAGAAATGATGTACATTCTTGGCATACAAATATATCAATCGAAAATCATATTTTTTCTTAAGAGAGGTATCTAAGGATCTACTGAAAATATTGGGCATGGAAGATTCCAAACATGTTTCAGCACTAGTTTTAATGGTAACAATGATATCCAAAGGATAATAGGTTAAATATGTTGATCCGGAGAGTTCATAAAATTAATTGGAAGTCTATTATACCTCACAACATCAAGACCATATTTAATATATGTTTTTAGTCTTTGTGTTAGGAATCAAAGTACACATAAAGAGTCGTAATTTTTAGTAGGAAAAAAGGATTCTTAGGTATATAAATAATATAATAGATTTTGGGTTGAAATATAATAGTAAAGGGAAGTTGGTTTTTTTGGTTATATAGTTGAAAAATGGGTTCGCTGTGCAGATGAAACAAGATCAATATCTAGTGTATTTTTTTCCTTGGTGATATGTGTTTATTTTGATACATAAATAAGAATATTTCTATGAATTTATACATTAATGTGGTAGAATATGCAGCTAAAACTCATTCCATGACTTAATTAATGTGGAAGAAGACATGGTTAGAAGATTTAAAGGTTTCAGGAAATATGCCACTTCATATTAGATGTGATAATCAAAGTGCTTTCAATTTGTCTCAAAATCCTATACACCATTCAAGGAGTAATAACATTGAGATTAAATTTCACTTTATCAAGGATCTTGTGAAAATAAATGAAATAAAGTTATAGTATGTTCTGAAATATAAAAAAATTGAAAATATATTTCCAATACATTATCAAAGGATTCTTATCATAATATGAGTTTGATTCTAGGAGTTCAACCTCACCCATATAAAGGCTAAGGTAAGGTGTTTCAGCCCCCTCTCTCATTTTTCCTTTGGATATTGTTATCAAAGGTGGATAAACCTATGTTGAGATTATATATTGATAAGTATTTTACCTATTCTGGGGGGTTATATATTTAGGGGGGAGTTTTTAAGAGGGGTAAGCTATGAAATAATCATGGTTTCATGTGTGAACTATTTTAATATTTTTTGGAGGTACATAAAGTATTTTTTTAGGAAGTTAAATAGATATATTGAGTTTATTATTTGATTTTCTTATTTCCTACATAGTGTTTTCTCATGTAGGATTAATATTATTGAATGATTAATCAAAGATAAGTGTGATAAGTCTAAAATCAATTTATGTTCCTATAGCATCCTACCTATTTATCACATAAACTTTCATTATATTTTACAAAACCGAGGATCTTTAAGGTTTAGTGTCTTGGAAACCAGGAACTTTAAACATGAAAACATAAAACATTCTTCTAAAACACTTGAAAGGATTCTCCTCATGTTCATCCTAGGTTCATTACTGCATCACATAACCTGGGGACATACATCAAAAGAAAGGGTGAGCAAAAAGCCCAGTAAGGGAAACAAGAGAAATATTTTACATGTGAACTTGAGATACTTCAATAAGGTCATGAAAAGAACTTTAAGGCATGAGAATGAAATCATGAGGCATATCATAATAAAAATAACATTTTCATAACTTGAAGATGGGGTGAAATCATTTAACATAGACAATCATGAACATATCACCAAGGTCCATCCCCAAGGTGTCATTTGAAAATTACCTAGGTTATTCACCAAGGTATCGTGAAAATTGTAATCTCTAGTGGTTACATCATTACCCAATGCATTGGAGCGCTATCAGGGTGCACCCTTAAATTTGCCTTTATTATCATGTGATCCACATATATCATCATCAAACATTTCATAAATGACCCATATAGCATAAAATAAATGGGTTTCATTTCATAATCATAACGTTTTAAAAATCGCTTTAAAGACATGATCTTTACGTCACTTTAAACCCACGAAAAGGGAAAGCGGGTTTCATGTATGTAAATCCCAGAATTTAAAATATAACATCTTGGTATATATGTGAATACCCATATAAAAGGTAGAGCTTTGAGTATTCACTTAATAAAACAAAAAATCTTTAGAAAAAAGAGAGAGACATTTTGAGCGAAAATTCTGCAGCATAACGGGTATGTTACAAGGTTTTTAGAAAACATTTAAAAGAGAGGGTACATGGGTCAAACATTCATAAATGACCCATAAAATAGTATAGGGACAGAATATAAGGGATTTAAGAACATGGTAATGAAATTTGAAAATATACCATATGAAATGAAGAACATGAAATGAAGACAAAAAATAAGATTTCTCTTATGAAAATTCGGCAGCCTAACAGCGTTACATAAACTTCAACCAAAAATGAATTGATGAGATAAAATAGGGTCTCTCATAATATGAACATATTAGATCAGTATTATAGATATAGAGATCATACCCCAACATAATAAAAAGGAACTTGCAAGACTTGACATGGAATTAGAACTTTGAAAAGGGAGAAAGGTGCAAGGACCACTTAAAAATTCAGCAGCCTAACGACGCCACTTAAACTTCAAAATACTGAATTGAACAGATCAAATGGAGTCTCTCATAATATGTTCATAAAAGATAAGTATGATATACATAGATATCATACCCCAACATAAAAAAAGTAACTTTAAAGAATTGACATGAAAGTAGAACTTCAAAATGAGAAGGGTGAAGAACCACTTAAAAATCCGGCAGCCTAACGGCACCACTTAAAACTTCAAAATACTGAATTGAATATATCAAATGGGGTCTCTCATCATATGGTCATAAAATATCAGTATGGTAGATATAGAGATCATACCCCAACATATCAAAAAGTAACTTGAAATAATTGACATGAAAGTAGAACTTCAAAATGAGAAGGGTGAAGAACCACTTAAAAATTCAGCAGCCTAACGGCGCCACTTAAAACTTCAAAATACTGAATTGAAGAGATCAAATGGGGTATCTCATAATATGGTCATAAAATATCAGTACGATAGATATATAGATCATACCCCAACATAACAAAAAGGAACTTGAAATAATTGACATGAAAGTAGAACTTCAAAACAAGAAGGGTGAAGAACCACTTAAAAATTCGGCAGCCTAACGGCGCCACTTAAAACTTCAAAATACTGAATTGAAGAGATAAAATGGGGTCTCTCATCATATGATAATCAAAGATCAGTATGATAAATATAGAGATCATAGCCCAACATAATAAAAAGGAACTTGAAATACTTTACATTAAAATAGATCTTGAAAAATGAGAAAGGAGAAAGAATCCGTTACAAAAATTTCGGCAGCCTAACGGCGCCACTTAAAACTTCATAAAACGAAATAATGAGAGTAAGAGGGGATCTCTCATTATGTGAAAATGAAAAGAGCAGTAAGATGAGTATAAAAGAACACCCTTTAACATAAGAACATGGAGCATAAAATAAATTACATAAAAGATATTTCTTGAAAAGAAAGAGAGAGATCGGATCCCTTACCTTAAAACGTAACTCTTAAAACTCAAAGGTTGGGACCTTGAGGGCTTGGGGGAACCTTGGGAGGACTCCTTGGGAGGTAAGGTGACCATAACTTCGTTGAGGATGGTTTTGGAGTCGAAAATATGAGAGGAGGGCTTGGTATTTATAGGGAAAGTGAGGGGACAAGGCATTAATGGCCAAGGGACACCTCAAAAGTGGTTTTCTCAAAAGCATGGGCCCTCCCATGGTACTTCCCATAGAGTTAGGCCACATGGGGACCCCCACACAATAATTCATCCTCTCTAGTCGACCATCCTTTAAAATATCTCATGACATCATCATGACACAGTTATGATGTCATTAAACATACCGAAACCCTAAAACTGTATTTTTACTATTCACTGAAAATTCAACTTTCTCAGAAAAAACCCCAAAATTTCACATTAACCAAATATAAATGCTATGATTTAAAAAATTAACTCTATTTTATAAAAATAATTTTCTAAATATTTTTAATTCATTTTTTAAATAAACACACTATTCACCAAAAATTCATTTTTTTCAGAAAAATCCCCAAAAATTACCTTAACATAATATCGATGCTCTAAGTTCAAAAATGAAATCCATTTTATAAAAATAATTTTCTAAATATTTTTAATTTACTTTTTAATTAAAAAACACTATTCACTCGAAAAAAACTAATACCTGAATAATAATTTATGAAACTATTATTTACCCATTTTATTGAATCACATTACTTAATCTAGGTGTTTAAATTATATTAAAACTTTCTTTGAGTGAAATTACTAATCCATTTGGTCACATTACTAGTCCTAAGCGTAAAATCACTATTCATAATTTACTATTCATCAAAAATCAAGTTGATCTTATTAGATTCGAAATTTCGTGCTGAACATAATTGTAGAAGACCATTTTCTAAAAATCATTACACATTTTTATTTATTTAAAGTTTACATAAACATTTTTAAAATATCCTTTCTCTAAAATTCATCAAAAATATGCATACTATATTTATCCGGACATTTGAAAATTCATAAACTTCATCATAAGAAGAAATCACAATTTTTATTTAAAACAAAGGATTACACAAGGCAGTTACGGTCTCCTTACATAGCCCCTTATCACACCAGCATAGGACCTAAGTGTAAGGTGTGCTAAGGTGAGAGAATCCGAGGGAGGCTCGACCAACATCGCACGAGTAGTAATTTCTATCAGTTTGAACTTCTCGCGAAGGCGATCCCGTTCTAGCTTCACACGATGAAGTTCAGCTTCGGTTTGGTCCAGAGCAAAGCCCAGTGGTGCTACCTCTTTCCCAAGTTCTGTTAGATGGGCTTCGATCGGTCCAAGACTATTGGGTGAGTCCATAGAATCTTCTTTCTATATTAATTAACCAAGATTGCTTGTATTCAGAGACAATAGTCAAAACATTTAGTTTCCAGTGGTCATATTGACCAATGGTCAAATAAAATTCAAAACCCAACAGTCTCATTTTAATTATACTCATGTTATCAAATGAAACATTTTTGTTGCGTATAAAAATAAAATAAAATAACACATAAAATTAGGAAACAATATTTATTCAAAATTTCAGGTCGTTACAATCTTCCCCCCTTATGAAATTGCATCCTCGCAATTTTTTTTAAAAAAATTGGGTTTTGAAATTTCATTGAAAGTCCCACATCGGAAAAGGAGTCAGAAAAACTATTACTTTAAAAGAAAGAAAGGGAAGTACAAAGGACACCCGAGTTAACCCATACTAGGATTCCATGGAGGAAAACATGGACATGGAAGAAAAACAAAGGGTCAAGTTCTGGGGGAGAGTGATAGAGAACATGATTAGGAGAAAGTTAACCATAAGAAAATCCCAAAATTATGATGTGTGTAAACGGTCTTTGATTACCTAGTAGGAAACGTAAACCAATAACGTTTTTGTTTTACGTTCCTTTTCATAATTTTGATGAATTAATTTACAACATAAAACAAAAACATAAGAAAATATACCTATCTTCATGTAGAGTTTCATCCTTTAATAAGTTTCTACCCAAAAATAATCTTTTCTCCAAACTATGAGCATTCAAATCTACTTGGTCTCATCAAAACACAAGAATCATCTTCATAATCCACAAAAGATTAACTATCTATTTCTTCTATCTTTAAACATTATCCCAAAAACAGAAAGGGTAAGGTAAACCAACTCTTCAAAAAGAAATAATCTCATAGGAATGGAAACTACTTTTAAATATTCAAAGTTCCATGGTACTACCCAAAGTTCATCATATTCCATTCTATAAATAACGGTCCTTAAAATTCCTCAAAATAAACCAAACTAAGATTGAAACCCAAATACAAGAAGGATATGATAACATAGTCTTCCAAAATAAACTTCATTGTTCATCTCCAAACAACATCAACCACTCCTAAAATCTTATAACAAAAGTATCTAACCTAAACATATTTTACCCAAGATAGGTTAATCATTCCCATAAGTAACCTAAATTACTATAATTCCACCTTAAATTCATCGATTCTTCAAAATATAAGTCAACCTTACTCCTCAATGAAAATGCTGTAGTAATCTATTTACCTCGATCATATACGGTCCCCAAAATAGTGAACGTATTCCAAAATAATAATCATATTTTAATCCCTTAATCATACCTGTCATATTAGTACGACAATCGTCGCATTTCCTATCACATTGGTTTTTGGGACATGTTCTTCCATTTCCCACCATTAACTAAGAAGAGAAAGCATAATTAGGGGCTTAAGTACTTAGCCAAAAATCATGAAAAGGAACTGAAAGCATATAAGGATAACTTGTAGAAGAAAAGTATACCCTAACTTGTGATCCCTTAGGTTCTCATCTAGGTTATCCATGATCATATATTCTTATGTTCATATTTATTTTATTTTATCTTTGTTCCTTTAACAATGGTTCATACTAAGCTTATGAATTTACCAAAGCATATCCCCCGGGAGTGTTGTAACCAAGAGTGCAGCAAGGCCCGTTGTCGTGTACCAGTTCCCGTTCGAGTCTAGATCAAAGTGGTGTTTTCGGGTTTTACCCATATGTACATCTTTACCAGAGCCACCTCTACCTGCTCGTATCCAGATAGGGATGTATTTTCTTGGCAACCCCTTACTCAATACTCACCAAAATACCAGGAAGATTTCCTATTTTTTAACTTTTCTATAGGGTTCTTCCTAGAGTTTTCATATCCTAATTTCCACAAATAACTAAACCATCCTTTGATACCAACTATATCATCCCGCCTATTTATCACATGAACTTTCATTACATTTTACAAAACCGAGGATCTTTAAGGTTTAGTGTCTTTGAAACCAGGAACTTTAAACATGAAAACATAAAACATTCTTCTAAAACACTTGAAAGGATTCTCCTCATGTTCATCCTAGGTTTATTACTGCATCACATAACCTGGGGACATACATCAAAAGAAAGGGTGAGCAAAAAGCCCAGTAAGGGAAACAAGAGAAACATTTTACATGTGAACTTGAGATACTTCAATAAGGTCATGAAAAGAACTTTAATGCATGAGAATGAAATCATGAGGCATATCATCATAAAAATAAAATTTTCATAACTTGAAGATTTGGATACATCATTTAACATAGACAATCATGAACATATCACCAAGGTCCATCCTCAAGGTGTTATTTGAAAATTACCAAGGTTATTCACCAAGGTATCGTGAAAATTGTAATCTCTAGTGGTTACATCATTACCCAATGCATTGGAGCGCTATCAGGGCACACCCTTAAATTTGCCTTTATTATAATGTGATCCACATATATCATCATCAAACATTTCATAAATTACCCATATAGCATAAAATAAATGGGTTTCATTTCATAATCATAACGTTTTAAAAATCACTTTAAAGACATGATCTTTACGTCACTTTAAACCCACGAAAAGGGAAAGTGGGTTTCATGTATGTAAATCCCAGAATTTAAAATAGAACATCTTGGTATATATGTGAATACCCATATATAAGGTAGATCTTTGAGTATTAACTTATTAAAATAAAATATCTTTAGAAAAAAGAGATAGGCATTTTGAGACAAAAATTCTGCAGCATAACGGCTATGTTACAAGGTTTTTAGAAAACATTGAAAAGAGAGGGTACATGGGTCAAACATTCATAAATGACCCATAAAACAGTAGAGGGACAGAATATAAGGGATTTAAGAACATGGTAATGAAATTTTAAAATATACCATATGAAATTAAGAACATGAAAGGAAGACAAAAAATAAGATTTCTCTTATGAAAATTCGGCAGCCTAACAGCGTTACATAAACTTCAACCAAAAATGAATTGATGAGATCAAATAGGGTATCTCATAATATGAACATAAAAGATCAGTATGATAGATATAGAGATCATACCCAAACATAATAAAAAGTAACTTGCAAGACTTGACATGGAATTAGAACTTTGAAAAGGGAGACAGGTGTAAGGACCACTTAAAAATTCAGTAGCCTAACGACGCCACTTAAACTTCAAAATAATGAATTAAAGAGATCAAATGGGGTCTCTCATCATATGGTCATAAAAGATAAGTATGATAGACATAGATATAATACCCCAAAATAACAAAAAGTAACTTGAAAGAATTGACATGAAAGTAGAACTTCAAAACGAGAAGGGTGAAGAACCACTTAAAAATTCGACAGCCTAACGGCGCCACTTAAAACTTCAAAATACTGAATTGAAGAGATCAAATGGGGTCTCTCATCATATTTTCATAAAATATCATTATGATAGATATAGATATCATACCCCAACATAAAAAAAAGTAACTTGAAAGAATTGACATGAAAGTAGAACTTCAAAATGAGAACGGTGAAGAACCACTTAAAAATTCGGCAGCCTAACGGCGCCACTTAAAACTTCAAAATACTGAATTGAAGAGATCAAATGGGGTCTCTCATCATATGGTAATAAAAGATAAGTATGATAGATATAGATATCATACCCCAACATAACAAAAAGGAACTTTAAAGAATTGACATGAAAGTAGAACTTCAAAACGAGAAGGGTGAAGAACCACTTAAAAATTCGGCAGCCTAACGGCGCCACTTAAAACTTCAAAATACTGAATTGAAGAGATCAAATGGGGTCTCTCATCATATGATAATCAAATATCAGTATGATAAATTTATAGATCATACCCCAACATAATAAAAGGGAACTTGAAATACTTTACATGAAAATAGATCTTGAAAAATGAGAAGGGAGAAAAAATCCGTTACAAATATTTCGACAGCGTAACGGCGCCACTTAAAACTTCATAAAATGAAATAATGAGAGTAATAGGGGATCTCTCATTATGTGAACATTAAAAGAGCAGTAAGAGGAGTATAAAAGAACACCTTTTAACATAAGAACATGGAGCATAAAATAAATTACATAAAAGAGATTTCTTGAAAAGAAAGAGAGAGATCGGATCCCTTACCTTAAAACGCAACTCTTAAAACTCAAAGGTTGGGACCTTTAGGGCTTGGGGGCACCTTGGGAGGACTCCTTGGGAGGTAAGGTGACCATAACTTCGTTTAGGATGGTTTTGGAGTCGAAAAGATGAGAGGAGGGCTTGGTATTTATAGGGAAAGTGAGGGGACAAGGCATTAATGGCCAAGGGACACCTCAAAAGTGGTTTTCTCAAAAGCATGGGCCCTCCCATGGTACTTCCCATAGAGTTAGGACACATGGGGACCCCCACACAATAATTCATCCTCTTTAGTCGACCATCCTTTAAAATATCTCATGACATCATCATGACACAGTTATGATGTCATTAAACATAACGAAACCCTAAAACTGTATTTTTACTATTCACTGAAAATTCAACTTTCTCAGAAAAAACCCAAAATTTCACATTAACAAAATATCAATGCTATGATTTAAAAAATTAACTCTATTTTATAAAAATATTTTTATAAATATTTTTAATTCATTTTTTAAATAAACAAACTATTCATCGAAAATTCATTTTTTCCAGAAAAATCCCCAAAAATTACCTTAACATAATATCGATGCTCTGAGTTCAAAAATGAAATCCATTTTATAAAAATAATTTTCTAAATATTTTTAATTTAATTTTTAATTAAAAAACACTATTCACCCCAAAAAAAACTAATACCTGAATAATAATTTATGAAACTATTATTTACCCATTTTATTGAATCTCATTACTTAATCTAGGTGTCTAAATTATATTAAAACCTTCTTTGAGTGAAATTACTAATCCATTTAGTCACATTACTAATCCTAGGCGTAAAATCATTATTCATAATTTACTATTCATCAAAAATCAAGTTGATCTTATTAGACTCGAAATTTCGTGCTGAACATAATTGTAGAAGACCATTTTCTGAAAATCATTACACATTTTTATTTATTTAAAGTTTATATAAACATTTTTAAAATATCCTTTCTCTAAAATTCATCAAAATTATACATACTATATTTATCCGGACATTTGAAAATTCCTAAACTTCATCATAAGAAGAAATCCCAAATTTTATTTAAAACAAAGGATTACACAAGGAAGTTACGGTCTCCTTACATAGCCCCTTATCACACCAGCATAGGAACTAAGTGTAAGGTGTGCTAAGGTGAGAGAATCTGAGGGAGGCTCGGCCAACATCGCATGAGTAGTAATTTCTATCAGTTTGAACTTCTCGCGAAGGTGATCCCGTTCTAGCTTCACACGATGAAGTTCAGCTTGGGTTTGGTCCAGAGCAAATCCCAGTGGTGCTACCTCCTTCCCAAGTTCTGTTAGATGGGCTTCGATCGGTCCAAGACTACTGGGTGAGGCCATCGAATCTTCTTTCTATATTAATTAACCAAGATTGCTTGTATTTAGAGACAATAGTCAAAACGTTTAGTTTCTAGTGGTCATATTGACCAATGGTAAAATAAAAGTCAAAACCCAACAGTCTCATTTTAATTATACTCATGTTACCAAATGAAACATTTTTGTTGAGTATAAAAATAAAATAAAATAACACATAAAATTGGGAAACAATATTTATTCAAAATTTCGGGTCGTTACAGTTCCACGGTTTCCAAAAAATATATAAAGGGGGATATTTTTTAGGCCATGTATTTTTATTGAGGAAGTTACACTAGGTTGTGTTATCATCTAGAGAAGAAAAATTGGATTATTTTGAGGTGGATATGATTATTGTCTTGTATTTTTTTCAACAAATATATCAAGTTCAAAGCAAAACATGATGATTCTTATGGTGATATTTAAAGAATTTAATGAAAACTATTTGTGAATAAAGTAACATTGTCTACATCATCTGGGAAGTGTGTTAGAATTTATTGATAATTCCTAAAACTGGTTTAGGGGTTTCTTGGATTAAACTGATTGGAATATTGATTTTTTTTTTTTGCATGGTATGTAGATTTGTTGTGGAGTTCACCTAGTATGTAGAGAGACCAAGAGTTACTCAAGGAAATCTGACTAACTATTTGGACGACTAACAGCAAGAAAGAATAGTAGACCACACGATATGTTAATGAAGACACTACATATTTCATGGTTGATCCATTTTTTTATAGAGTCCAAGTAAAGGACATCATAGCCTCTACATTAATTTCCCTCTTGATATTTGATTATACATGTAATGGTAATTTAGAAATTTAAGAGGCCATATAATGGAGATGCATTATATGTATAGAATTTAGAACCACTTATGTAAATTTTATCTGAATTTTTCACTACCTACATAAGGGTACTCTCAGATCTAGGTAAAGGAAAATATATTTTATATAAGGTTAATTCAGAAACATTCAAAGCTAAATAAGGGTAAATGAAAATTTAAAATGAAGGATTGAATATTTTGGATCATATTATTCAAGATTTGTCAAACCTTATTATGTATAATGATAATATTCATCGTGATTCAAGTAGTAAAATGGAAGAAGAAAATACTATATGAAATAGAATGAGTTAATAGTCGAATATCACCAAAATGGATAAGAATGAATCATTGTCCATTTTTAGTGGTATTTTTTGCTATAATTACTACCTATAGGATATAGAGATCTATAATTTTTTTTGGTTCACCTTTAGTATTTTTTTGAGACATTATTGAATTAGTGTGAGTGGTTCTCCAAAAGAGTGCAATGTAATGGAATGGATGTGAAAAAATTTGTAAACAAAAAGAAAGTTGTATTTTTGGGATAATTATACACTGTAAATGATGGATTTTTGGTCCTAGTTATTATATATAGTTATCACATAAGGTTATTACCACTGTTATAAAGATATGTAGTGGGAGTTATTGAATACAAATCCTCTTGTCTTTAGGGAATTTAAATTCAAATTTATATAACAATTATGAAGATAGAAATCAAATAAAAAGGAATAAGAAAAGGTAATATTATTCATGAATCTATAAATATATATTTTTGGGTGATGAATAAATAGTGGGTTGATGAATAGGGTTGTTGTGAATATATTTCTCAAGAAAGATCATATGAGTTAGCTATGAAGTTAACATAAAGTATAAATAGATACGAAAATAATTGTATGTAGCCTTATGCATATAGGAAAAATAAGTGGCTTATTATGAAATAGAATGGGAATAAAAATAATCAACACATATAACAACTCCATAGTAATCTATAGAATGGATATATATCAATTATTACCCAAAATATTGAATAATGTAAATTGTGGGTTTCACTTGTGTTTAGGATAAACCAAATCATGCTCAAGAGACATAAAAAGGTGATTTTCAAGGTCATTGCCTACCCATTATACACACATGAAGATTCTAGTGGGTAATGTGATCTTTTAGGAATCTATATCACACCAAGGACTAGCCTTAACATATTGAGAGATGAAAATTGTTAATATATTGTGTTCACTTGTGTTGGTGTGTGTGCAGGTGTGAAAATAGACTATATCAATACACTTTAACAGGTGATGAATTTTGTTTTCAAGAAACTAAAAAATAATTTTGATCACTGATTCCCCCCCAATCCTCCAAGTGATCTCTAGTATATCCTTCTAGTTAATTCTCATAGAAAAATAAAAATTCCATCTAATATCTATACCAATATTATCCCACAAGCATTTTGAACCATGATCATGTCAATATAAAGATAGATATGAAAGTATCCCATGTTTATAATGATCTAAACCCTTGGGAATAATGATTGCTACACATATCAATATAAATACATATGGGAAATCAGGCTATGTCTATAATAATATAAGAATTAAAGCATCTTTATTATTGGATTTGGTGTCCTAGGACCAACTTATTATACTTTGATTACATGTATATTCAATTAATTAAATATTAAAAAAACATATTGTTACATATTTTTCTTTGTTGGACGTGACTTATATATAACTATGTCCTAGAGTATTTGTCACATTGATAAGGACATAGTAGTTCCCCGCTATGATGAGAACCATAAAGTGCTATGATGATATTATTAAATATACTACTATTATTGGATAATGTATTCTGATAGTACACTGAGCATGTTGACTATTAAGTGTGAGTACTCATAAGCGAATGAGGCTTATTCTCATGAAGTTCAAACTTGGTAATCTCTAAGATAAGAGATTATGATAATAGGCCTTCTAGTAGGAATTATACATATTTTGGAGTCATCATATATTCCAATATATGAGCATCTATAATGGTTCTTAGAATTTAATATTATCATTAATACATGTCATAACTTGTGCACTTATATTTTCTCACCAAAGTTGTCATGCCATTTGTTGGCAGGAAGTAGGGTGTGTTGGGTGTGTCACAAATGAAATGTTATTAATGGATAATTCAAGGAAGGATTTTTAACTTCCATATTTATAGAATATTATATCCCAAACCTTTGATTTCAATAGAACCATCACACTAAATTCCATGGTCAGGGTGTAATGATGTGATTATTTCAAATAGTTAAAGAAATATATATCGAGCATAAAAATTGATGACACCTATGTGAAACTTTCTTGCTAAGATATTAAGACAAAGGGATTATATTAAATAGTGAGAATTTTTATATGGTTTTCATCATTACACCATTAATTTCTTTCTCTTGGGTGAATTACCCCTTTCTAAACTATAATCTTGGACTAGAGGAAAGTCCTCCTAATTCTAAAGATAAATAATCCTAGAGGTTTAAACACTGTGTTTTTCTATTAATATTTATTAAATTATATTTTAATTTAATTATTTCACTAAATATTATTCTCAAGATTGAGGAATAATTTTTTTAAGTTTTACTGATCAATAATATTCGCATGGTCAAAAAAATTATTACATGAATATTTGATAAATATATATTCACTAGATTGTGAATAAAATAATTATTTTATTTATTGATGAATAAAATTTCTAATTAAATATTTACTTGGATTTTAAATAAATATTGAAGGGGGTGAATAGACCAAGACCATATTTTTTTATAAATATTTATTTGACAGGCGGTAAAAATATATTTATCATTTCACAAGTTAGCGCTTGCCATAAAATAATATTATTATTATTATATGTCATGGGGTTTGTTAAAGATTATTGTATTATTTAATGTCTGGTATGAAATTAAATTATATTTTAACCTAATCCCTAACTCTAAAAATAGATGGTTATGTCTTTTGTGTTAGGTAAATAAAAAAATTAATAATTGGGAATAGTTTTGCACAACATACATCTCACTTGAATTTTCATCTTATCCACCTCTCAAGAATGAGAATAATTCCTTTAAGCCTAATGGATCTTAGAGTTATCGACAAGAACAATTCAAGATGATTGATTCACATCACTGTCACCTAGAAATTAATTTTCATCATTTAGAGATCAAAGAAGAATGTGTGGATCACCCCTAGAAGGATTTGACAAATGGATCCTTACAGCACAACAAAGGTAATCCGAAAAGGGTTCTTTGAAAGATCAAAAATGCCAAAAAAATAAAGGATACTAAGAATATATAATTCATTTCTTCATATATAAATAAATTAATTGTAAATTTAACATGAAATATTTTCTATTTGGGTTTTGTGAAACTCTAATCCAAAATAATTTTTGATTTATCACCCACAAATAGTGTTTTTGTTGCTCCCAGAACCATAATATACCTCTTACCATATCATTATAAACACATATGAGAAGGTATCCCATGCATATAATGATCACATCCCTCAATCATCTCATGCCCATATAAATTTTAAGAAAAATGGGAATGTGTCCAATCTATATAATGATCTTGTCCCTCAATCATCTCGACCCCTAATCATATTAATATAAAGAAAAATGGGAATTCCTCTCATGTATATATAAATATTAGCATAAATCAATCTCAATTCTATTCATAAAAATATAAAGACAAATCAATCTCAATTCTATTCATAAAAATATAAAGACCCTGGGAAAGGTGACCCCATCTCCAAAATGATATCAACCCTAAGGAATATCAATATTGAAATATCAGTATCAATACAATAGGGCATGTAATCCCTTAACATTATCCATATCATGGTATAATAACAAATCAGTTGATGAATCATATCAAATTAAAAAAATGGAAGGCATATCATCAAACGCCTCAAATAATCAACATTGGGTTGGTCCCCTTATACCAAACCCCTTTATAAAATTTAAACCTAAGGTTTAATCCCCTTTGAACCACTAAGTTTAATGAAGGGAGACACTCACCCCCATATATGTAAAAAAAATAATCCAAATTTGGCATTTAACAACCCATAATCTCATTAAAAACCTAACCCTGGCTAACCAATAGGTTAATTACACATCCCCTTATCCATGAATGTTAATTATCACCGAACAAGGTCTAGTGCAACAAAATATAACTTGAGGAACACCTTATTGGGTTCTGAGTACAAATTCCTTGACAATTTTTCACAATCATATAGCCATTGTGTAAAACAAAAAATGGATGGAGGAAAACACATGGCCTCAAAAATCCTTAACCCACTCATAGAGTTTTAATAGAAACAATTTAGATTAGTTTTAGGTGAAACACACATAACCATTATGACCACAAATCACAAATCACATGGAAACTCATATATATTGATAAGAAAGGTTTTTTATCACTTAAATTGACTTAGTAGATACCCTATCATAAAATATAATCAAATTAATCGGCTTCTATTGATGTATTTCCCAAAATCTAACAAAGCCCAAAAATTTGGGCATAACCGAAAAATAATATTCAAATAATGATAGAAATAAAGAATAAGAATGCGAGGACTAGTAGTCTTACCTCTAGTGATCCAACAAGATAGGAAGTTCTTGAATATGATAATAAGTGAGGGAGTGGACAATGGATAGGGGAGGAGGCACAAAGGGGGAGGGGTTAGGTCATGAATCTATTCGGGAAAGAAATGTAAAAACCCCATTTTATAAGTTTCCTAATTATATTCCTTCTAATTAAAATTCTAAAAAGCATTAAATGGGGGTCATTGAGGAATGAATACACGGTTCATGAAACAACACCCCTACTTGGGTCACCTTGTGGCATGTTTTTTCAGGTCATGGTGCAATTCCCCATTCCAAGGAAGAACTGGAAAAACATATACACCTAACTTTTTGGTGTAGTAAATGATTCACAATGTAACCCTCTCTATTAGTTTGGACTTCAAAATGAAACTACCCACTATTGTGGCATGAACAACCACTTACACCTAATTTTATTCCTATATTGACCTTTCCATTTTGAAATTACCTATATTGTGGTATAGTTTTTTTTCAAAAAAAAATTAAATCCAAAACCAAGTATAAATCCCTAAATACCCACCTCTCACCTTCAATAACTCCTCTGGTGACAAAAAATAAACAAAATACAAATGGTTTGCAAAAAATTAAAACAAATCTATACCATAGATTATATGGGGTATAACATGACATATCAATTCAATTATTAATAAGTCATATAAATCTATGTAATGGATCTGATTTATTATTATTTATTTTAAAACCCTTGATTTATAATTTTGTGTGAATTTTTTTTATAAAACTCTCTATGATTCATGTTAATATTTTTTTGGATTAATAATTTTGAGTATTTCTAGTGGGTAGGTTAATTGGTTGTCCTATACCTCCTTAAATAATTTTATATGGAATATAGGAGTTCTAAAAGTCATGTTTATCCATGCCTAACTTGTTCACATGGGATTTCATGTACTTGATTTCATCTGCAATGACCGTTTATCATATTTCATTATTTGAGATATAATTTTTCATGGGTTTAAAATATAATAATGTGTTTCTTAGTCATGTATGTGTTTCCAATTATGTAAATTAGTTTTTAAAAATATTTTATAATTCAATATGGTTTTCAGGGCATGGAGGAGGAACTTGTATCATTCATTTTTGGTTTGTATCACTTATTTATATTTTTACAAAGTATTATACACATTATTCTGACTTTGTATTCAATTTAAGAAGGAAACGTAGAGTATAAACCTTATATTAAATCATTTTAAAGGCCATTAGTGAATGTGAAATGGGTTCCTAAACAAACCTTTTATAGATTTGATGATTTTATGGGATAAAAAATACTTTATTGAACCCTTTATCATGTTTTATAAAAATAAATCAATTTTTTAATATACAACTTGAATGGATAAAAATTCAATGAACAATACTTAACCTTAGTTAAGAAGTGTGTAATATCCTGTATTTTCAATGAATATTTTTAAAAAATATATTCCATAACATATATATAAAGATTTTAAATGAATCTTGTGTCATTTTTTATGATATGAATATATAATCATTACTAATTACTTATTTTTAATGATATTTTTAATCACATGTTTATTAAATGGATATTAGTTGAGGTAAATAAAAACAAATACTATAAATTAATTGAAATAAATAGATAAAGAGATGGTTTTAATTTTATGTATTCAATAAATAAAATTAAATATAAAGGATAAATATATTCTATAAAATTAAAAAACTTGTAGTGAAATAATAAATAAAACTAAATAACATAACTAGAATTTTAAATTTTAGAGTATCTGAGTATTCTAGAATTGACGCACCCACAAAAACACAGTGAAAAGAAAAGAAAACTAAAGTTCCATTTAGATGTGTGAAGATGAATTTGTATTTATTGTCAATTTTTTATTTATAAGAAGATAAATATGTGATAAAGAAGAATGAATGAAGAGTTTGATTTCATTGAACATGCTAAGGAGATTTTATCTCATGTTGGAAAAGGGAAGTGAAGTAGTAGCCCATAAGTTTTGGGCAATGAGGTTTATGCCCTTGAATATTTGTATAGAAAAATAAAAAGTGTATCCCTCATATCAGATGATTGATATATATAGTCTTCATTTAATTAATACAATTTTTGAATATATAAAGCGAAATATCTTTAATATTTTTAATATAAGTAAGAATATAAGAAATGAACTGGTTGTTGACCTATACTAGACAGCATGTTGGGCTAAACCTAAGGAACTAAATTGGGTTCTATGCACTCTAGGTAGTTAGATTAAATTTGGTGGATCTATTTGTATGTTATTTATCATTTTAGATGCTATTTTATTTTATAAAATTCACTTGGAAGAATACTAAAGTTTTTTATTTTGAAGGATGGATTTTAGATGAAATATAACATATTGGAATATACTATTTGGGAATTTAGATGTTTCAAAAGACCATGTATGCAAGATAAAGAGGTTAATCATTATTTTAATAATTTACTGAATTATTTAAAACTATTATAAAGTTATTTTAAATATTTTAAAAAAATAAAAAATGATTATATAATCCCTTGAATTCATTTGAATAAATCTAGAATTTCTATTCCTAGAGATGGATTTTAAAAATTGGCTAAGTAAAAATTATTATGAGAGTTTTTAAGATATTTGAAGACATTATAATAATAAAAAATTAAAAATAAGATATTATAACTCTACTCATAATAAAATTTTGATCCATTTATGACATTTTAAATATTCTAAAATATATTATCTTTCATATAACTTTTTAGAGCCTTTTAGGACATTCAACTATGCATGCATGATGTCCTGAGATATGTATTGATGGTACCGTAGTGCATAGTAGAAGCCAGCGGGCTATGGATTTAAAATTTTTTCATCACTGGAGTGATAAAAATTCATCATATATGATGATCTAATACCTATTATAGGTCCTAAGATCACATGTGAATTTAATAAGCATAGAAATAAAACCAAACAGTTACATCATTCAAATCGTAGCACACTTGACAATAGCTTGTCACCAATGAACGTTGCTCGAAGGATATGAATAAGAAATCATTTATATCATCTATAAATTCTTCAAAAGTTTGTTCATATAACAATTATTTAATTTGGGGTACTATTATAGATCTCTGTAATTCCTTTCATGTCATGATGATCACCATGATCTTATTCCTACAATCAATGAAGGCATTCCTCGATCATTAAATCATATGGAACCTTTATCTCTTTAGGATACTATAGGAGAGATAATATATCAATTTAAACTAATGAATAGTATGTGTAATGTGCTTCCCCTCAATTAATATAGTGGATGTCCAAATTACCCGTTATGGGTTCCCCGACCCATGGAAATTAAACATCCACTAAATAAATAATAAATAAATAGTTATGATAAAATAAATGTATCATAAAAATTATTTATATTTTATTACATGATTTTAATATGTATTAAATATAATAAATTATTAAACCAAGTCACTTAACTTGACACAAAAGACCAAAAATATAAAATTAACCTTGAATATTAAAATAATATTCGTTCATATAATATTTTTCAACATATTCTCCTAATACCTGGTGAATACTTTTAATAAATAAATTCAGGCCAATTATTCTATAATCGAATAATATTGAATTTATTTAGTCATCATTGACTTATTACTTAGAAAAATCTTGGACTTATTGGTATGGCCCACCATATTCAATATTCATATTCACCAAAATGGGGCAGACTCTTGAATACACTTTTATGTGTGTCTCTATAGGCCCTTATATCGATAGCTATGAATATTATCAAAAGACTAGGAGTAGAGTCTAGAAACCCATAAATTTCCTTAAAGATATAAGGAATAGTCAAAGAAATAGCAACCATCCTACAAACATTTACTATGTAATATAATATCTTTATCCGATGATATCTCATAAAGTTGGATTCAGAGCTTCTATCATCATCCATTATGGATTTATTATTTTCTGATCTAACAAGAAAGAATTAACTTAAAATACCTTGGACAAGGACTTATGAAGGTACTACCATCCTCATAAAATATGCCCAAGATATCACTTCCTCAACTCAGAAAAAAATTCTATCTTGATCATTCAACCAATGTCATACCAACATTAACACACCCAACACAAACTACCTCACCATGACTTTAATATCATGGTTTTTTTCTTACATCAAAGTATACAATCTGCTAATACACATTGAAAACAATATCAATTTAGGACACCAATACACATGTTTGTAGCTAGAAACATCTTGATGACACCCAAAACATGTGGTGCTCTTATTGGAAGGTTTTTCCTCATGATCTCACCTACTAGATATCACCAAGTGTGAACTTAATGAGAAGGAGTCTTAATGCTTATGATCCCCCAGAACCTAATAGTCAAAAATCAACTATTTCCAGTCAGTGTGGTGTATCTATACCATAGAACAAATGTTTAAGATTAATATCATAGTATCTCAAGGTTCTCATTACAGTATGGTAACTTTTATAACCTTTTGATATGATAAATAGTCTATGGATATTACTATTTAAATAGTTGATTTAGAAATATCAACACCATAATGGTAAGTGTAAATCATGTATAACTCACTATATACACATTATGGAAATAAAAAATTAATGTTTAAGCTGGTTTCAGGGTATTCATGATTACAACAATCCCACTTGAACTATATCTAACATTCTAACTATCCTTGTTAGCTCTCACATGATAAGATCGTGTTTCTACTTAGTTATGGATTTAGTCATAGGCCTACCACACCTTTATTTTATAGTTATTCTACTATCTTAAACCTCACTTTCTTGATTAAGACTTATCAGGAGATGTAAACCCTTAGTATATTCCCTTTTTCCACTATCTAATATAAGAACTTGGTTTTTCATATCAGGTATGGATCCTTTAATTTTATGGTTAAACCCTAGTAGGGGTTGTCTTTTCGATTCAATCCAAAAACCATGCCTTAAGTTCAGTGAGTTTTTCTTTGGAGGGAAGGTAAAAGAGGGATAGATTTGGCTATAGGCCAAACTCACAGCATGTATAAAATACACATTGTGTATTTAAATACACGGTGTGTATCCAATACATGACATGTATTCAATACATTACATGTATTTAATACATTATATATATTCAATACATGATGTGTATTGTCCTAGATAAGACAATTAATGATGTTTATTGGTTTTTCCTATAGGGGAAAACATGATATTTATATAGAATGTAAGGCTTTTACATGTCATGTAAATGTTGTTGTCTTGTTTTAAGAGGAAGAAACCTTTCTTTTTCCCTCACCCTCCTTCTTTTCTCTTGAACAGTGCCACTACCACCATGAAGATCCCTTTTGAGCCTAAATCTAGGATTAAATATCACTCATCCATATGACCTACGATCAAACTTCCATTCATTATGTTGGAAGCTTGTTGGTAATCTATTCCTTCCTTTCACTACTTTTATCATTTATCTTCCAATCAATGACATTATTTTAGTGAAAGCTCGTAATCACTATTTTCAATTAATTTGCTTGTTTTGTTTTTTTCTTATGATATAGACCAAACCAAAGGTTGATACTAGATGAGTGCTCCTCTATAGTCATATGGTAGGTTTTCTAGTAATCACCCCTCATGTATTTTTATACAATATTAGGTTTTGTTATGTCATACACTGGATTATTTGTGTGTTGTCTTAAAAATACACATAACCCTTATTTAATTAGTTATACTTGATAGAAATGACCTAGTATCCCCTTATTCATGTTATTATAGGTCCCCTTTGACTATTTTCACCCCTTGAGGTGTACCTATGGAATTTACTCTTAGTATTATAACTGATTATGTGACCAAACCATCTCTTGTATTGTTTTGGATTGACTTGTAAATATAATGACAATAAAGAATTTAATAATAAGTGAGTGGTAGGACCATGTCATGTTTTCAAATTAAGATAATAGTTATGCAATTTTCAAAGTGAAATGTTAATGGTTTTAAGGCCCATTAGGTCCCTTATAATTGTGATAATTGGGCATGGCATCCCTTATACTTGTCATACTCGGGCATGGTTTCCCTTATACTTATAATACATGGTCATGTTGTCCCTTATAATTATGATATATGGTAATAGAGTCCCTTATACTTATGATACATCGGAATAGTGTCCCTTATAATTGTGATACTCGAGCATAGCATCCCTTATACTTTTTGACAAATGGGCATGGGGTCCTTTATACTTGTAATTCTTGGGCATGGCGTCCCTTATATTTGTGAACAAGGGCACAAAATACCTTATAACTATGATACATGGGAATGGAATCCCTTATGACTTATGATACTTGTCCATGGTGTCCCCTACTATTTCATGAAACTAGTGACTAGACATGGATACCTGAGTTATGACTTAGGTCCAAGATAGCACTACGTATATATACATATGTCTATAAACATTACTATGTATATAGTGCATATATATACATCCAAAAATATTATATATATATATATACATGTTCATGGTGATATATATTTAGAGGTTATCCCATCATGGAATAAAGTAGGTAGTGTCATTCTGGTGTCCTTTAGGAACTAGATCCAACCCATTACTATTTTATTACAGCTTTACCACTATTATACCTACACACTGATTATATTATATGCATTGTCTAGATACTTTTAGACACCATTGGTAGTGTCATATTGAGTATATCTCACACACTGTTTAGGATGTTGTTTTGTACTTGAACAAACTTCATGGATTCAGGTAAGGATAGGGGAAAGTTCCTGGTTGTTCATGCTTGATTTGATTGTCGCATATGAGAGGGGGAGCACAAGACTAATCTATAGCCCATGATACTATTTGTAGATAGCCTTTTGGTATTTTTTTTCTTTGGATATCCCTATATGTATGTGTGCCTTATTCTATGTTTTTCTATTATTTTTTTATAGTGACATGATATTACATCATTTTGTACATGGTACTAAATATTTCTACTTATGGTTGTTTAGTTTATTCAGATGATTTTCCTTCCACTGATAGCAGATATTATTCCTCCACTATTTATTAATTTATTACACTATTGGGATCATATGGTTATGAGGCTATATTCTCCCCACTTTACCATCAGGGACCCTCATTACTAGTCAGTAGCCTTTGTCATGTGGGTAGGTGTACCTGAGGCTATGTGACTGATAAGGTTTGGTTAGTTATGAGTAAATTGTGTCTAGGATGTTACAAATTAGTATAAAATGTTTATTTTATTTTCCTTACTATTTTGGGATAATATGAAAGAGACTAGGATGAATCAGAATTTGGTAATGAGATTGTGATTAGGAGTAGTTAATCCAAGTATATAGAAAATCAAATTTTCCAGAGATGGGAATTGCAATTTTGGATTCTGATTATTACGATTGATTTGATTCCAACTATGGGTGATGCACATGATATGGGATGTTTATTATTACTATGATTAAGGATTCCATTTTACCCTTGGACTAGTATGGAAAGGAAGTGTTGTCTCATGCATCATCATAGGCATGTAGAGATTCAGATTTCATGCATTATTCTAGGCCACATAGGTGTATCTCATTGTTTATATTGCTTGTGATTTCTATAAGTTCCTTGACTAATATAAATATAATTGCTCTAATTTTTATTGTAGGGGAATAAGAAATGTGATTGGTTACTTAATTTTCCTACATCAAATAAATGGTGTTTTATTACATAACTTGATGCGGACACCTTTAGTAGTCACTTGTGGAATGTTGGGTCATACACTATTGGCCTCATGGGATAGAATGTATTAATGGTTAGGACTAAAAGGAAACTATATTTCAAGTTATAAAGTGTATTGGCCTCTATAAATTGAATGTGGTGATTTATATAATTCAACCACTGAAATTTTTTTATGTAAATAAACATGAATTTGAATAAATTTAAATTATAAAATGAAATAGGCATCGTTAAATAGAGATTCCAATTGAAATTTAAAGGGTATTTCCTCTATAACTTGAAATTATCACTTCGTATACTATAAAACCTAACTTATATTAGATAACTTGACCCTAACTTGACCTTAGTAGTGGGAAGTAGCAATTATATCATGTGTTGTTATGGTTTTTACATCATCCAATCCTATCTTATAAGCTAGAAGAGGGGTGTGAATTTTATATAGAATAGATTTTTACCTATTATATTCTTATACTTCTGGATTATTCAATTTTCATATCCTATCTAAGGTGTGTGGTTGGAATTTTCAGAGTTATTCCACCATGACATCCTCGAGTCATGCACTAAGAGGATGGTGATGACTATACACCATAGATGGTGGGCCTGGGCCACCAGTGTTACCACCAGTAGTGCCTCTTAAGGAAGCTATTTTTATACTTTATATGTGTACAAATGGCCAATTTCTTGAGGTTCTAATTCAAATTATGAAGACTTTCCATGGTGATTTATAGCTTGTACCTTCTATGGAAGAGATTAAATGAGAGTTTTGGTAACATCATCCACCAAAATTTTCTGGGGATGAAAGTCCTCATGTTATAAATTCATGGCTATATTCCATTCTTACTATCTTTGACAACCTTAATGCACCTTATGAGAGGAGAGTGAATCTCCCTACATATTTGCTTTGATATTCTTCAAAGTAATTGTGGGATGTTATCAGATAGGAAGATAATCATCAAGGTATAACCAGGGTTGGTTTTTAGACAATCTTCTATGACTATTTCTTTCCTTAAATTCTAAGAGAGGATTGGGGTATATATTTTATGCATCAAAATTAGAGAACTATGTCCCTGATGGACTATTATTCCAGATTCAAAAAGATCCAACACTTCACACTGATTCTAGATGGTGACATATTGGTGATAGAAATTCATTTTGAGGAAGGGATCATATATTCCATCTGATCCCAAGTAAATTTCTTTTAGTTGACCATAATTTTAAAAAGAATAAACATATCACTTATCCCTGAGTGGTACTTGTGGGAACATGAAGGTGGGGGCTAAGGTGTTTCAAAACTGATATAGGAAAGTGGTTTGATTAGCAACTAGAATTGTATCTTTGAGAATACACATGGGAGAAAAAGTATCTAGATGACACCCATTGATAGTTACATGGTTTTTCACCATTATGGGGATCTAGGTCATAAGAGGCCCTAGTTCCCTAGAGACCCCATTGAGCACCGAGGCTATGGAAGGTTGGGTTATCTTTATAATTTTTGTAGGAAATTCACATATGTTCCTCATGGGAGAAGACCCATATTATATCTACCTTCAAGAGTGAGATTTGTATCACTTAACTAGGAAAGTAGATGGAAGTATTACTGACCATTCACGTATAAGAGGAGTTTGTGGATGAGGTATCCAAGATTTAGAAACACAACACCAGCAAATTTTACCCACTCAAGGAAGTTAAGTTGAAGTATAGAGTCATGGATCAAACCATATTTATGCAGTGTATCCTATACTAGAAGAGGAGGGTTCTAGGCCATATATAGTTTGGGGTACTATTCTCGTATCCTGTACTATCGTGTCTATCTTATTCAATACAAGTGATTCACATTCCTTTATCACTATAGATATTTGGTAGATCATTGGGCTAGATATTGAGTATTCACACAATGTGATGATACTTGATACTCTATTGGAGAATCACTCAAAGAGTGTATGACAGTGCAAGGAATTCCCTCTTAAGGTAGGAATCTATCATTTTTTATGGGACCTCTACATCCTCAAGGTGATAGGCTTTTATTTCATTATTGGTATGGATTGGTTGGTTCCCTATCACACTTATGTGGACTACTATAACTATATGGTATAATTTACATCACCAATGGGTGGTAGTTATCTTTATAAGTGGTAATGGGATTTCCAAGATAGTAGATTCAAACAATAGCATTATGGGAAGGGTGGAGTTACATCCCAGATTTCTAGTATTTATATGGAGGATTAGAGAATATGTCAGACTGATTTTCCTCATATAGTAGATTGTTTAGGGATGTATTCCCTAATGAATTATCCAGTTTACCTCTAAAGCGAGTGGTGGAGTTATCTATTAGGATAGTGTTAGGACCTTCATCGGTATATATTCCTCCCTATAGGATGGATACTACTGAATTATAATATCTCAAGATACTGGTAGAGGAATTAGAATTTAAAGGTTTTATACTACCCAAAAATTCACCACGGGGCTCATGCCTTTTTTTATAAGAATTCAGATGGTACCCTAAGACATTTCATGAATTACCATCAGTTAAACCAGCTTAATTTTAAGAACTGGTATCCAATTCCTCGTATTGATGACCTCTTCGACCAAAATGAAGATCGAGGGTTTTCTCCAATATTGATTTCTGGATATACTATCATTTGGTGTGATTTAGAACTTTAGACATACCTTGTACATAATTTCATAGTAAGTATGGTCATTATGAGTATCTCATTATGCCATTTATTCTTACAAATGTGTTGGTTGTTTTCATGGCCTTTATGAATTGGGTTTTCCACCCATGTTTGGATTCATTTGAGGTAGTATTCAGGGATGATATCTTAGTGTATTCTCGTACTCGACAAGACCATGATAAATATCTTCATATCATTATGAATACACTAAGAGAGCGCCATTTGTACACTAATCTCACTAAATGAAACTTTTGGATAAATAAAGTGCACTTCCTAGATCATATTATTTTAGATTGTAGATTGTCTTTTGACCCAAATAAGGTGAGTTCCATAGTTACTTAGTATAATCCCAATAACATTTTTGACATATATAGTTTCTTAGGGATAGATGGATACTACATGCACTTTATACAGGAATTTTCCTGCCAAGAAGCACCTCTCATGGGTTTGACTGAGAAGGGTGTGATGTTTATATTGTCAAAATCATGTGGGATAGGCTTTTAAGAGCTGAAATAGATATTGAATTCATCATTGATCTTGATTCTTATAAATCCAGGAAGAATATATATAATCTATTATAATGTTTTAGGTATTGGTATAATAGTAGTTTTGATGATGTATTATCAATTCATAGTATGTGGGTGCCATCAGTTGAGACTACATGAGAGGATTTACCCAAGGCACAATCCTAAGCTAGTATTTTTGGTTCATGCCTTGTGATGTTGGATGCATTACCAGTTGGGGATGTTTTTTGGTGTCTATAAACCCAAAAATCCTTGAGTATTTTTTTATGCAGTGTGACATGAACCATAAGCAGAGATGGTGTTTTAAATACTTGCAATCCTTTGATTTTTATCTTGTCTATACACCTAGGAAAGAAAATTCCATAGAGTATGATCTGAGCCAAAGGACTCAGACACAAGCAGTTTGAGAGGCCAATGTTGAGTGGAAGCTTATGGCCCTATTTTATGATATGCACTTAAAGGTCTAGGAACATCATGTAAGGGCTTAACTTGCATCATTAATAGTGAACACTTCACTTCTAGAGAGATTGAATATGAGGCAGTCATCATATCATGACGGCTTAGTCTTAAGGGGGTGTGTTTCATGGGATGACCCACATCATGGTTGGATTATGGATAGGTATGAGATCTTATGCATCCATAGATATGTCTGGGTTTCTAAAGACATCCAAAAGGAGTTTTTATGAGATTCTCAGGATTCTACTGGGGCGTTTTACCCTAGTCTTAATAATATGTATCATGATCTACATAACCAATACTGGTGGCCTGGTATGAAAAGGGATTTAGCTAGTTTTGTTACTCATTGTTCCACCTATCTTCATGTGAAAGCATAGAAACAGTTTCCAGTAAGAATTTTATAGTTCTTTCCCATTCTAGAGTAGAATTGGGATGATGTCACATTGGATTTAATGACTGGATTACTGAGGTCCCCTCAAGGAAGTGATGTAGTATGGGTGATTGTTGATGAGCTCATGAAGGTTCTCCATTTCTTACCTATTAGAGAGACCTTATTAATGGATGATATTGGGATACTATATTTATGTAATATTGTATGACTACATGGGGTCCCTCACATTATCACTTCATATTGGGATACTCATTTCACCCCAAGGTTTTGGCATGGGTTACGGAGAGCTTAGGGTATATAGGTACTTTTGATCACAACCTTTCACTATCAGACCAATGGTAAGTCAGAACAGATGATACAAGTACTAAAGGACATGTATCCTTGATTTTGGAGGTTCTTGGGAGAAAAATATACCTTTTTTCATGTTCTCCAATAATAATAGCTTTCAGTAGATGATACAGATGGATCCCTATGAGGATTTATATGGTAGGATATGTCGTTCACCTTTGTGTTGGTTAGAGGAAAGTGAAGTAGTGATACATGAACCACATATCATTCTGAAGACGCTATAGAAGGTTCAGCTAATTAAGAAATGAATGGATACTGCTCAGTCTATATAGAAGTCACACAATGATTTTCATCATTTAACACTAGATTTCAAGGTTGGGAATTGGTTATTCTTATGTGTTTTGACTAGACTAGGGCATCAATGGTCTAGACAGTAGGAAAATATTTCACCTAGATTCATTGTACCTTTTGATTTTGTGGAGAAAATTAGGCTAGTATCCTATTAGTTGTAATTACCGTAGAGGTAATATGAAATAAATTAATTCTTCCATATTTCACAGCTTCATCAGAACTATTTAGATCTATCTTGTATCTTTCATCCTGATTAATTTGAGATAGAGGTAGATGTTTCCTTTGAGGAGAATCCTATCTATATTATGGACCATAGCAACAAGTCTCTCCATGGTAAGTCTATTACTCTGGTACGGGTGTTATGGAAGCTTGGCATAGTTCATGATGAGACCTGGGAGTGAGAGGCTGGCATACATGCTCAGTGATCGGAGTTATTTTCATATAGTGTTTTACCACCCATAGAAGGGAAACATGAGGGTGATTTCCTTTAAGGGGGAAGACTCTAAGAACTCGATTTTCCAAATCAAGCTTAGATACTTTAATTTTTGGGTAAATCCTTGTTGAGGTTTTCTTTTGGCTTAGATCTGAAAATTGCACATTAAGGTTGGTTGGTTTGTCTTTGGAAGGAAGGTAGAAGAGGGATGGAGTTTGACTGCAGTCCAAACTCAAGGTATGTATTAAATACACAAAATGTATTCAATAAATGATGTGTATTTTCCTGGATAGGTTAATTTGCGATATTTATTGGTTCTTCCTGTAAAGGAAAACCCAAGTTATACACGTCGTGTAAGGTATTTACATTCCATGTAAATTCCATGGGTTTTTTAAGGGAAATAACCCTATATTTTTCTATCAACCCCCTTAATTTATCTTACACATCACCTCTCCCCCCTTAAATCTCCCTTTTGAGCCTAAATCTAGGCTCGAATCCCATTTTTTCATTTGACCTTCAATCATACCTCGATTCATCATGTAGGAAGTGTGTTGGTAAGCTGTTTATTTCTTTATCTCCTTTCATCGTTTATCTTCCAATCAACAATGATATTTTAGTGAGATCTCATATGATCTATTTTTAGGTAATTTGTTTTTTTTCTAATTTTATTCTGATATGGAAAAAACAAAAGTCGATATTGGATGAGTGCTCATCTATAGGCATAAGGTAGGTGGTCTAGTAATTATTCCTCATGTATTGATTCTCTATATTATGCTTCATGATTCCGTACACTGAATTCTCTATATGTCACCCTAAAAATACACAAAAACTTTTTTTAATTTGTTATAATTGATAGAAACAACATAGTATCCCCTTATTCATATTGGGATAGGTCCCCTTTAGCTATTTCTGCCCCTTGAGGTGTGCATCTGGAATTTAACCTTGGTATTATAACTGCTTATGTGACTAAACCATATCCTATATGGTTTTGGATTGACACCTAAATGTAATGACTATAAGGAATTGACTAAGAACTGAGTGGTACAAAAAATTTACGTGTTTAAATAAAGATAATGTTTATGAACTTGTCAAATTGAAATGTTAATAGTTGTAAGGCCTATTTTATCCCTTATACTTATGATACATAGGCATGGTGTCCCTTATACTTGTGATACTCGTGCATGTAATCCCTTATACTTGTGAAACATGGGCATGGTGCCCCTTATACTTATGATACATGGGAATGGAGTCCCATATACTTGTGATACAGAGGCATGGTGTCTATTTTACTTATGATACCTAGGCACGGCATCCCTTTATACATGTGGTACATGGGCATGGTGTCCATTATACTTGTGATACTCAAGCATGGAGTCTATTATACCTATGATATGTGGTAATGGTGTAACTTATACTTTGATACATTTTTATGGAGTCCCTTATGAATTAAAATACTCAGGCATGGATTCCCCTACTATTTTATGAGACTAGTGACTAGACATGAATGATTGAGTTGCATCTCAGGTCCTAGATAGCATTATGTATTTATACATATGGCTATAAAATTTACTATGTATATAGATAATATATATACATACAAGAATATACTATTATATGTATATGTTCACGGGGATATATGCTCAAAGGTTATTCCATCATGGGTCAAAGAAGGTAGTGTCAGTCTGGTATCCTTCAGGAACCAAAGTCGACCCATTATAGATTTATTACTGCTTTAGCATTATTAAATCTGAACACTAATCATATTATACACATTGGATGGATACTTCTTCACAATTTTTGTGGTTTCATACTTAGTATATCTCACACCCTATTTAGACCAATATTTGGTACTCAAATAGACTTCATGGATGCAGGTAGGGATAGGGGAAAGTGCTCCATTGTTGATGCTTGATTTTATTATAGCATGGGAGTGGGGGATCATATGATCGATCTATGGATCTTAATGCTATTTGGAGATATCCTTTTGGTATTTTTGGTTCTTTATATGTAACAATATGTATGTGTGACCACTTCCATGTTTTTCTATTTCTTTTTGTATAAATACATGACATTACATCATTTTGTATACAGTACTAAATATTGTTATTAATGACTGTTTAGTTTATCTGGATGATTTACCTTACAATTTTAGTTGATATTATGATTCCTATATTTATTAATTTATTATACCATCATTATAGTTTGATTATGAGGGTATATTCTCCCCACTATACCAAAACAGACTCACTCTTTTGTCATAAACCTCTAGCATATAGGGAGACGGGCTTGAGGCCTTGTGACTGACCAGGTTCGGTTATTTATGAGTGAACTGGGTCTGGGAAGTTACATCTAAAATTGACATATTAGTCGGTACCAATAAAAGAATTATCATCATGATAAAACTTTCCATAATAATTGTGATTCTAAGAACTGGAAAAAATCATTGTGTATTATGCACTACTTATTTAGCTAAATGAGAAGTCGTTGTTTACTCAACATTTGTAGGAATGGATATGACTAGATTAACGAGATTTTCTTTATTATTACCTTATCCTAACTATGATATTAGATCATATTGATATATAGGGATGCTAGTTTGTGTCCCCTTATAATTGGTATCCCTCCCTCTCCACATACCAAGTATATATCTTATGTGCTTATTCAAGTACACTTGGACAGTTTTGACTACTTCCCTTGTAGTTGTACTAGATACTACTGATATTTTTCTAGCATATAATATATGATGGAAATATAATTTCTTGTACATATCATGGAATATGTGATTGATATGTAAAATAAGTGTATGGAATTCACCTCACTTCATTAATCTTCACATATGCCCCATGAATGTCTTCTTGGAGAGATTTATATCGTGTGACACTAGTAACAGTTATCTCTCAAACTGTACCAACTTTTATTTATCAGTACCTTATAAATATATATACTATTGAATAGGTATAAGAAACAATTATATATAACTTAGTATATCCTATTACCTAGAACATAGGTTGTTACTATAATTCAGTCTTTGTATAATTTCATTAATTCTGATCAAAACTAACTATAAGACCAATAACTATTTCTCATATATTATTAAATATATTTTAATTAGAAACATTGGTACTCCCACTAACCTATTAAATACACATTTAATTGAATCATTCATAAATGAATATTCTATGATCTTGTTGATTAATTTAATCCTAAACTATATTTTCCTAACTTTCACCCCTTATTAGTATTATATGGTGTCACCATCCTATTCTAGTCTCTTCATATAGACACCTTCCTTGATTTGTGGTCTTAACATCCAATGCTCACAAAAATTATTATAAAAATTGGTTATGACATGTAAAATTCAAATAGATTTTAGAATAACAACTTGGTGTTACCAATTGAAACTCATTGGTTCTATTCTTGTACTATCATCATATAATTTCACTTGAATACCCACTACAGTAATCAAAATAATAATCCCCATATACTTTGATATATAGACTCCATTATTGAATTTTAATTGATCTATTAAATCTTAAATAACTTTCATATACTTATTACCTATAGGAATTAATATTCTCAATAAATAATGTATCACCAACTATAGTAAATATAAAACCATTACCATTATTTTATCCTTCCTACGTAGTATGTGTCTTGGGAACATTCCTTTTCCACAAGGTCTTGTGAAACTTGTTCCTATGTAAATTATTTATGTATCTTAAGAATTCACTAAACCCTATTCAATCTTTCTATGAATTTATAAAATAGAGATGTGCACCCTTATATAGAAATATATTATATAAATTTACTATCACTTTTATATCTTAGTAATTTAATTAATATCCTTAGAAAACTGTATGATAACTAATTTATATGCACATTTTGTTTTTCTTGAAAAAAGTTTGTTTATATCCTTAACAAAAAAATTCCAACGAAACAAGAGTTCTTATGGATTAATGTATTTCCATCATACTATAACTCGTATGGTATCCATTTTTCAGGATAGTTGGCATATTTTTCTAGGATAATGTCATTATTTGCGATGCATGTCTTGAAAAATAATGGAAGTATCCACAACAGATATAAGTTGCAACATTGATACTGCTTTTACATACATCATGACTCTAATGTGTGTAAGGAAATTTTCATTTAATAATTACTCTATAATGCATTTTTTTATCAATGCTAACATGTAACACTCATCATAAATCCTCTTTATTATCATCATATCTTTGATATGTGAATTTTGGAATTACTCCAAGCTACATTATATTGATCGATGAATTCTTGGTCAAGATATTCTTCAGCAAGCGGGCCCGAAGAAACTCATATATTATGACCATGTATATACCATAATTTATTTAAAAATTACTTAATAAACATTTAATGGAATCTTATGAAGTATATTTACCACTATCTTACCCTTATAATAGTTTATTCTCTCTATTTGAACTAAATCTGAAAGCTTTGTGACTTACCTTTATTTAAAAATGTTTCTTTGTCCAAAAATAAGTACATAAGTGTGTTGATAATACCTATGGTATTTAAATCAAATAATCTAAACCCATATTTCATATATCTTTGACAACTAATTAGTTTTTATTGAAAAATTTCTATCTTTCCACAACATAGTATATAAGTCTTACATTTTATATTCATTGGGTATTGAAAATTATTCAAGAATTAAAATACTATTGTTTTAGTATTAGAAACCATAAACAACATTCATTACAAAATTGGAATAATTTATCCTTATTTCTAATGGACATATGAGATAATTGTTTTGGTAATACTTAACAAAAGTGTGGCTAGAACCATTTACTTGGAAATTAGAAGTTGTGTGCTTCTCATTGCTAACTTAGGAACCACCCTTTCTTATACACTTGGAGAACACACCATACATCTAGTAATGTTTCTATAATTACTTGGTTATTATATTAAAATACATATATGTTAGAGCCATATTTTATTTAATACCCAAAAGGTATAATAGAAACATTACTTACAATTAATTAATATACCAATAGAAGAATCTAAAACTTGTTTCTTCAATTAAATTCATTAAAAATAAAATTTTATAGAAATATTTCATGAAATTTAAAGAAAATAACCTCCTGTTTAATGTATTTAATATTTTATTTGAAGGATATTATGAAGGTGTCCTTATATTCACTCTTTCCACTAGCCTTTTAGCCTTGTATTTCTACTAGTTCACCATAAAAACTAAGACTTTCTTTAATTTCTTCTTTACTTGGTGGGACTTACCTAAAAGGTAACAAATTTTTTTCTCATTTTACTATTATCCTTGTAATATTAAAAAAATATAGAAAATTTAGGTGATAAAGATATAATAATGTGATGTATTGAAATATCATGATCCATATTTCAATTTTACTTATATCTAGTGTAATGATCACCCATTCAAACATAGCTTCACTTTCTCATCAAAAGATTCTAAGAGATGAGACAACATGTAAAACCATCTATGTTCTGATGTTGTATCCACAAATCACCATGGATGTTAATTATGAAATTATGACATAACCATCATATGTGTTATACATTAGTTTCCTATAATCATTTTTCTTAATCTAGCTTATGGAGGAGGCTTAATAGGTATTGGGGACACCAAGAATTTGAATTTCAAATGTCATAGTACTTTGCACAAGTGACTTTACTACTCTTTGGAAACTTATTCTGGTTTGAACATTTTATTTTTTTCAATAGATATCACAATTTAATTGTGGTATTGCTTTCCATTTTCTTCAAAAAAAATCTATCTTGTTAGTAATTTTTCCTTGATTATTGATTTTGACATAACTAATTAAATTAATTAAATAATTAAATGTATCCCATTATTTTATCAAACTCTAGAAACCCTCTGTACATGAATCAAAATACTCCATCAGTTAATTATTTTAGTGTAAAGAATATTTAAACCTCTCTGTATAGTCTATAAGCTATAGCTACACCACTACTCAGAGAGTTCAATGTAAGTGTTTGACGATACAACCTTATTAACTTGTAGTTCTTTGATATTTTGATTAAAGTCCCAGCTTCTAAAATCATAATCTTTATTTACTCCAAACTTGTCTCTAAAGAATCAAAAATATATATATATGGATACTTCTTTGCATACAATTTTAGTTAAGTTAACTCATCACTCACATAAGAGCTCTCTAGTTGTAGGAGGCACCCTTAACTTTGGATGAAAAGCACCTTGTACACCTGGTTGTATTAAAAGTCAAATGATGGAAGGTGTTTATGACTTAATATTTCAGTGAGTTTTTTTTAATATTTCTTGATTAATGTAATCCTTTTCTATTAAAAAATTTCATATTATGTTGTCAGGTTCACAACTGGACATTAATAAGATACAATCTTCTATATGAATTTTTTTTTTATTATTTTATGTGTTTCCTATAGATAAGAAAATGTATAAAAACAATGCATAAAGAAAATAAAATTACCAAACTAGTCTAGAGAATCTAATATTGGTTAACTCTTTTAATCTTCATAAATCAAATATGACTAAGGGGTATCATTCCTGAGTTGGGTATTGATTCATGGTCCAACGTTTCCCTAGTACAATGTGTCCACTTCTTGTCAAGCTTTTTCCTTGACTTGGTGTGGTCTATGATTTACAGCGTCATTGTCTATAGTACATCAATAATCGCATACTGAAGAGTGGGTCTCAAGAAGTGTAATATAAATAAAGATTATGATGGATGTGTAAACCCTTATACATATTGAATAAAAAATTATGACGCATAGATCATCAGTAAAACTAATTAATTATTACAAGCATCACGCTCAATTTTAATAAATAATTGAATAAATAAAATAGAAATTCATGGTTATTCAATGCTCAAGACTAGTATTTGGGTAAATTAAAAGCATGATAAAAATTAAAAAAAATTAAATTTAAGTGTGATGGGAATTAAAAAAATTAAATGAATTATTTTAATTTAAATAATTTATTTTTGGTCGGTCCTATAATAAATTTAATTTTATTCCAAAATTAAATTAATCAATTAATTTAATAAAAAACTAAATTGATTTTACAAAATATTATTATTATTATTATTTTAATCCAAAAATTAAAATAATTAATACTTTAGATATATTAAAAAAATGAATCATTGAAACCTTACCCAGAAAATTTACGGGTCGGTCTGAACCCACACGGACCAATACAAATATGGGTAAACCCCATGAAGGGATGTTCTAAGCTAGAAAGATCCTCCCTGACCCCTAATGGTCTGTGTCAGGTTAGAGATGACCTGCGAGATTCCATCAGGAGCCTAATCGGGGAAGATCACAGCTGGGTAGGGTATTTTGTAGGAGTACCTTGCACCTAGGGTTGTCGTTCTGGACTAGGGGAGGCTAACGATGGTGGTGTGGCCAGCACAAATAGGGACAGATGTGGGTGACTGGTTAAATGGGAGAACATGTGGTGAGAGGTCAGGTCATGTTCAGAGGTGATGTTACTCGGGGTTGAAGTCGGGATATCCAGTGGGAGGGATGCATATCAAAGGATGTGTATGATTGTCAGGGGAGGAGGGAGACCAAAGAGTGGAGGTGGAAGTACGGTCGACCAAGATAGAAGAGGAGCTCACAGTGGTAGTGGTAGTCAGGATACTAGGGTGGATAGATGTGAGGGTGACCATAGTGGGGGTTCTGAACCAATTGATAGGATGGTTCTTGGGAGGTCAGCTAGCAGTATGTAGCATGTGATGATGGCAGGAGCATGGTCAGGAGGATTTGGCTGGGCTACGGTGGAATTCAGAATTTCTACGATAGTCTACTACTCAGGTTTGTTAGAGGAGAAAGAGGCCTGGCTAGGGAGGATGCGGCATGCTCGGGAATCCAGATGAATCTAGGGCATGGAGAAGGAGGAGCTAACCCACTATTATTATATATTTTTCTTTATTTTTTTAACATGCTCTTAGCGGATCCACCCTCACCCCCCATTTTACAAAAAAAATTATTTTATATTTTCATGAATAGAATTCAACACCAGATGACAAACATTATCGCATCCACTCTTCTTTATTTTATTCCTATTTTGGGGAACTAACCACAAATTTTCTTCACCAATAAAAAATTATATTGACTTATTATCCAAAAAAAACTCTAAAGTAGGCCTATTTTTTAATGAAATTACAAAAACCTATGGAATTACAACCACTAGAATGTACTGTTCTGGTGAATGGAATCCAATCAGATATTAGTCAAAATATGGTAGGTTATCAGAATCTCCACTTCTAGATGACCTAGATAAAAATAACATATATAAAACTATATGTTTTTCTAATTTTAATAACTAAAACACAACTTCTTTTGATCACTAAATTTTCTTTGGATGGTTGTAAATTCTTCATCTGAGATCGGATCAAAATGTGGTCTGATCAATTGGGACCAAATTAAACCACTCTATTAATTTAATAAAATTGTAATTATACTTGGCTCATAAAATTCATGTTATCCATCTGATATCAATTGATGGTACTGGATTACAGAGAGGAATCCAGTGGGCTAGCGATTTAAAAAATTTCCATCATCAGAGTGATGAAACTTCATCGTCTCTAGTGATCTAATCCCTAGTATAGGTATGATGATATCATGTGAATTTAATAAGTACAAAAATAAAATAGAATGATTACTTCATTTAAATCATAATGAGCTTGATAGTATCTCATCATTGATGACTATAGCTTAAAGGATATGAATCTGAACACCTTTAGATCATCCACGTTCACTTTAAGAGTCTACACATACATTGATCATTAAATTTCATGTGTCAGCATGGATCTCTAATGATTCCTTCAACATTACGATGATCACCATGATCATGTACCTTTGATCAGTCAAGCAATTCTTGGATCATTCACACGGATGAATCCTTTCTCTCTAGGATGTGAGATGAGAGAGAATCTGTCAATTCTGAATAATGAATAGTACATAGAATGATCTTATCCTCTATTTATATAGTGTTCATCCATCCAAAATACTCGATAAGGGTTCCCAGGCCCTAGAAATTTAATATCTACTAAATAAACAATAAAAAATAGTTATAGTGAACGAATTTCATCATAAATATTATTTATATTTTATCACATGCTTTTCCTATATATTAAATATATTACATAGAAAAATAGACTCATTTAATTTGACTCAAAATTACTGCAATATTAAACAAACCTTGAATATTAAAATAATATTTGTTTATATAATATTTTTCCATGAATTCACCGGGTATATTGTGAATATTTTTAATAAATAAATTCCACCCAAATATTTAATACTAAAATAATAATGAAATTATTTATTCATTGGTGATCGATTACTTAGACAACTCTCAGACCCCATGGTGGGACCCCCCATGTACAATATTCCTATTCATCAAAATAGGGATGACTCTTGAATATTATATTGTGTGTGACCCACTATGACCTTATCTCGATAGTAGTGAATAATATTCACATACCAAGAGAGGAGTGTAGAAACCCATAAAGTCCCCTAAAGAGATAAGGAATGTTTATAACAATGACAACCATCCAATGAACACATACTATGTAGTATAATCACTTTGTCTCGTGATATATTATAAATTAGGATTCACATCTTAGGTCATTGTCCATTCTTTCTTTATTATTTTTTTATCAAACTGGCCAGACATACCTTCAACTAACTTGGATAAGAATTTATGATCGTACTACCATCCCAATCAAATAGGCCCTAGATTTCACTTTCTAAACTTGAAAGTAATGAATTATATATTGATAATTCAACCAGTGTCATACCACCAATGATGACCCCAACAAAAAATACCTTTCCATGACTTAAGTGTCATTTTTTTCCTTGCATCAAAGTACGCGATCAAATGGTATACATTTATAATGATATTAAGTCAGGAGACCAATACACATGTTCCTAGATAGGATCATCCAATTAAACCCAAAACATGTGGTGTTCCAATTGGAAATTATTCCCTTAGTATATCACCTACTAGAGATCAAAAACTGCAAACCTCATGAGAAGAATCCTCAATGCTAATGAGCCCCCAACACCTTATTGTCATACAACAGTTGTTTCCAGACCGTATGATGTATCTAGGCTATAGGGATTATGTTTAAGATTAATTTAAAAGATCCTTTAGGATATTATTATAACTAGTGAATTTTTATAACCATTTGATATGAAAAATAATCTATGGACATTACCATTTAAATAGTGTATGTATAAATATAAACATTAAAATGGTAAGTGTACACCATATATAACTCACTGTATACAAGGTATGTTAATAAAAAAGTACTATTTAAGTTGGGTCTAGGGAACCCACTATTACAACATCTATGAATTTTATCTAAGTGTTTTATGACTTCATGTCTACATATGATTTTGTAGTTATTAGAATTTTCAAAATAATGTTGTATGAAAATCAAGAGTCAGAAATTTATTATTCTGAAAAGGAAATCTTTTAGATAATGCTTGAGATGTTATCTCATATTCTAAATAACATTATTCTTATTTAATCCATGATAAAATATATTTTTAAGTAAAAAAATGATATTAAGTTGATAATATAAAGAGGATAAGCTTCCTGATAATAAAATAAAGATTCCTCAGTTTTCAAGAATAATTGAGATGAATTTGATTTGATGGTTTATCTATTCATCAAATCTTAAATCATTATGATATGAGAATTTTAGAATGATAAAAATATCTTCAAATTATTATTAAGAAGATAAAATAAAGGATTAATTTCATTTAAATTAATAAATATTGAAATGAGAACTTTCATATTTGATTAAATTCGGAAATGAATAAAAAAAATTAATCGATAAAAGTGTTTTCCTTCGGTGCTAAAATATAAAAAATAAAATTGATTCAATATGATAATGATGAAGATAAGTTTATTGAGATACTTGTTTTAATTTAAAAAATCAACCTAGAATCTATGTAGGTATTTATTAAATCTCTCAATCTTGCAAGATAATCCTCCATACCACAAATGATATGTTGTGTATATTTTATACAGTTATGAAGAAGTTTGATATGAGAATTTCAGGGAAGTATTTTGAGAAAAAGACTTCAATATTTTTTTCAAATAAATATCTATTCATCTAGGAGAAATAAAATATAATAATGGGAAAAGTGACATTAAACAAGTGGAACCCATTTTGGTAAAAGAAAAACAAATATATGAGATTGTATTATGTGAATTTATGCATTTGTACTTTTCTTTCATGATATCTTATGAATATTTTCATTTTTTGGGAATGTGAAAATTACCATAAAAAAGGTGATTTTTTATGTACTAAAAATAATAGATTCACTCAAAATATGATAGAGAGAGTTGGTGAAGTTTTTTAACTGAGTTAACTCAAAAAATAATAACTCTCAAAAAAATAAGGTGTGTATGCCATGATAATCTAGACCACACAAATAAAAATCTATAGTTTTTTATCCAATTCTAAGAAGAAAACTATTTGGGTCTCAAAGAAGAAGAGAAAACAAGATATATAAATATAATCCAACTAATCCCTGATTAAAAACCGTAAGTATTAAAGTAGTGAGAATAAAAAATATAATGAATAAGAAGAAGAAAACATTTTAGGATCAACATTAGTGAGAAATAATAAGAGTTGAGATACAATGAGTTTAATCTCCATAAAAAATTTTAAGTGTATAATTATTTTTATAATTATTTATTAGTATTTTAAGGTTATGTACTTAAAGAGACTGATTTGACAGTTGCTAAAAATAATATTCTGGAAGAGGTTAAAATCTACATAGATTAGTAGGGCCTGAGTTACATAAGTAGTGTTTAAAAAAATTAAGGCACTTAAAGAAACATTACTATTGAGGAAGAAAATTAATATTTATGGGTGCACTAACATCCCTAGATTGTATCTATAATCAACTTCATATAGAGGAGTAAATTAAATAACCATCAGTGGGATGTTATCTTGAAGGAGCATAGTGGGATACAAAATTTTTCACATGTGTAATATTGTAAACACACTCACCTGTATAATATGATGAAAGTTGGTTAGGTTAAAAAAATTACACAACCATTATAAGGTTGATAGTGGAAAAATTATGGCATTGGAACAGTAATAAGTAGGATCACATTACAACCAAACCCTAAAAAAACATATGTTCTGCTTTATTAGTTATCTATTTTACATATATGTTTATGATAGGTTGATAAATGAAAGGATCCATCTAATTTAACCATTATCGAAGGTTCAATCCCATAGGAGGTTAAATGTTTTAAATAATAAATTGGTCATTGGTAAAATAATTTGGAAACACCTCAATCATCACTCCCCATATCAAGTGTGTACATTATCCAATGAAACTCTCAATTATTATCAAATCCTAGTTTCTAAATTGTATCTAAGTCTTTTTATAATAATATATGAAATATCGATTTTAAATGTTTTAAGAAGTAAATTAGATGGAACAATAATTTTATATTCCCTCTAGAATAGAATTAAAATTGTTGGTCAAAACTCTATAAAGATGAAAGAAAAAAGGAGGCCAGAAATAGTTCAATAAAAATATAGGAATCACCACTAGATAAGGTTGTTCATAGCGGTAAATTTTTTAGTAAATTTGTTTAGAAATTATTCATCCAGTGAAACAAGTATAATTTTTTACGATGTTGAGTTCAATGAAACATTGAGTTATATCTATTCTAAATTTAAGGAATACTTGAAGAAATTCAATATTGAAGTTTTCATATATTTATTTACTTAAATAAAAGGGATACAAGATAATAATTTATATGTAAAGGAATAAGGTCTTATCATTAGGAAGCATTGTCAAAGAAGATTTGTTATTACAATACTCTCACAAAGCTTGTGAAAATCAATGAAGAATATAAAATACTTCTCAATGGAATCATTTATTCAGTTAATAAATAATTGAAAAGATATTCATGTGAGAATTAAGTGTTTTAATATATTATCAATGAATTATTCTATTCTTTAGAGAAATTTCATAAAATATCATTGGATTCCCAGAGTAAAAATATTGAAGTTAAATAAAAAAAGGTGAAATAGCTTGGCAACCAGTTTTAAGAGGTAGGTAAAATAGATAAGTATAAATTGATAAAGATATGTAAAGATTATTAAGAGAGGTTTAATTCACTTTAATTCCATAAATATATACTAAACATGTAATTTTTTGGGTTGGAGATAAAGATGAAAAATATGGAAACCACCCAAGAATAAACTTCATAGTTTATTTGAAAATGAAGCTTCCACACAAACTTCAAAGATTATTCTTGTTTCTAATAAGCCTTATAATGGTTCGATAAATTTCATGAGATTATATTTATAATAATCCACCTCAAGATCATGCAAAAAATATATCACATAAATTAGTTCAATGTATTTTTACTATATTTGAATCAGTTGCATTTGTAGATTTCAATTAAAAAATAATAAACATATGGAAGAATAAAAATGATAAAAACTGCACCAAAAATTCAAGTTTGGATTTTAAGAGGTATATTAACTTCCATTTCTAAAAAACGATCCCAAAAATACAGATCATTTAAATCTGGATAAATTGTATGCATTGGTAAAAGAAAAATATTAATTGAGAGATTATAATGTTATCAGGAGTTTGAGCATAGGGATATTGAATGATTGAAAAGTATTTTAATATTTATAAATCATATAATCCCTAAAGTAAGTGGGATTGTTTCTAAATTCAAAAAAACTTGTATTAAAAACCTCACATATGAAGCAAAATATGTTTTGTAGAAATAAATTTGAAAAATTAGATAAATTATATAATTGTTTTAAAAAGTTGGTTGATATTATAAACAAAATTGCTAAATTAAAATAAAATATAAAATTAATGCTTATTTTATTAAAATTAAACAATGGTGGATGAATCTTGTGAAGAAAAAATGGGAATTCTTCCTTGGGAGGTAAATCAGTGAAGAAGGTTGTTGAACAAGCTATTCTCAATAAGTCGATAAAGAAATATAATTAGGGCATCAAATCAATAAGAAAAAAATTAATCTAACGTGTAAATATATTTCATGTCATATGTAACACCCTAATATTCTTATGAAATGTTTCTCTTTAAATAATTTTATTTCCTTGATAACTTCTGTTACATGTAACAATGAGTTTAGATAAAACGCGTAACATTATTAAAATATTATTTTTCTGTTATCTCCTAGCCATTGGATTGGAAAATATTAATAGTACTAAATAAATTATTAAAACTTTATGGTTATATATGTATAAAATTAATTCATTGGTTATTAATTTATTACAAATGAAAATAAAAAACATTTTAAAGAAAACGTAATATTTTTCAAAAAATTTGTTTTTATGCATGAATTTTATTTTTATATTAATAAATTAAATTAATATGTATTGGTAAATAATTTTAATTAAATTTATATATTATTTAACTTATCAAATATTTTAAAAAATTAACTAATATTTTTCTAGTCATAGGATAAGAATAAATCCAATTTTAGGCTTAAAAATACATTTTTTCTAAAAAATAGTTTTTGTCACATTTTGCGCACTTAATTTAAAATTAACTTCTAAAATTTATAGGTATTTAATTATACAAAATTAATTAAATATTTTTAATCATGATTTTCAAATTTGGTAAATAGGCCCCTTTTATGTTTTTGTATATGAATAGTAACTATGGTAAAATTTATAATCTCAATAAAGGGTAAATCAGGGTAATCAAGATTAAAAATAAGTGTTAAAGCCACAATTTTTCATCATAATTATTATTATATGAATTTAATTATACCCTTTTCACTTTATGATCTAAATATTTTAGTTTAATGGATGATTTTCCATCAAAATGATTTATATATTTTTTAAATCAAAAAAAGTTACAAAATGTCACTCTCTTAGTTTTAAATATCTTTTATGTGTTCACAGAGAGACAAAAAGTAGTTATGAAAGAATATTAATAGAAATTTTGTGCATAATAAAATTATATTCATTATGGTGATTGGTTTATAATTTCAAGTTGATATATAATTACCTTAAATTCTTACACAGTGCCAAAATAATATTTATTCAATTAATGGAAAAATAAAATAAATGATTTTAAAAATATTAAAAGTGATATAATTTGAGTAATTTATAGTTTTATATAAATTTTATAAGTGAATATGACATATTATTGTTATTTTAAAATTTTATATTGTAATTAAAACTTTTTATTTATGTTTTTTAAGTCAAATTAAATGAAAAGTGTCAAAATTGACAATAATGATATTTTATCAAAATAATATTTTATTAAATTATTTAAAAATCATAAAAATATTGAAAGAACACAATTTGGATATTATATAGTCTAAAATTTTTAACTTCTCAATTTATGTTCCAATTTTAACCTTATAAGTAAAAAAATTGCAACCCTTCAATATTGAAAAAGGTGTTATCGTGGTAAAATTTAATATTGGTTAACTAAGGGTTAATCAAAATGATAAGGTTTAAAATGACACCAAAACTTGTAAAAATTTTATTTTTTGATTGTATTACAACCATATCCAAGATTATAATTTAATATCTCTCAATTTTGAGGAATTTTCATTGAGAATGACGTTATTTTAAATTAATCTTTTGTGAAATTCTAAAAGTGCCTCGCATCGCAATTATAAAAGGTAATGTCCTCCATCACCATTTTAAACCACTTTGAGTCTTATATATCGACCCAAATATGATAATATATCTTATAAACTTCTATATACACATTATAGAGGTTTATTTTTTCCCAAAATTTAAACCTTACACCCCTTTAGAGAAGATCTAAAAGATTCATTTCAAAGAAAAGGTGATCATCGTAACCAAACACTTTCTTTTATACTATTATCTAACTCCTCTAAATCTATGTTATTTATCAAAAATTTAAAAAAACATTATTATAAATATGATGAAATTGTATTATAATTATGAAAAAAAACATTATACACCCTCTTTCTCATCAAATGGGAAGTATTGCTCATGCATAGTATGGCTTACCATCTCCACATAGCTACACAATTAATTTTGTATCAATATATTTCATGGATGGGTATTATTATGGGATTAATATTTATATATTATATTTATGACATAATTAAAGTTATATAATTATAATATTACATCTACCTATTTGCCATCCAATCCTTTGAGAAACAATAATTCCATTTGTGTGTATGTGTGGACTACCACCTTCATGCGGTGATGTGATTTGTTTTTCATTTATGTTTTAATTGTATGGTAATGATGAATAATTTAATTAATATATATGATATATAATATATAATAATTATCCAATAAATTTGAATTGATATTTACCTTTCTTTTGTTCCATCTTTTAATAAATGGAAATAGCATTCACGTGTACGTACGGCCTACCGTCTCTATGAATGATGTAATTAATTTTTCTATCTTTAAATTCTATGGATGAATATAAATATGTATATAATGAATATATATGATATATTTATCATGATTAATATTTTTCAAATTATTTAACCAAGATAAATGTATAAGGATTGGAACTAATGAACATAAATACTTCTGATAAATGAAATAGTAAACATCCAAAAATGAAGATTTTAATAAATAATTATTGATAAGAGGGGGTGTTGAAATGTTATAAAGGTATAATATATGATATTATTTGTATTAAAATGACTCTATTATAGAATTATAATAAATTTAAATTTATTATATAAGAGGTTAGAATTCTTTCTAAGTAAGGAAAACTCAAGGTAATAGGTTTTATATTACAATCTCATTTTTTATCAAGATTATTTAGGATTAAGTTATAATGATGAAATATTATGATAAACCTCTCAATATACTCATTAATTTTCTTATCCTCTCTTTATTTCTTGAAAATACTTATTTTCCTTTAATTTTTTTGTCTTTTTGTACTTACAAATTGAAAATATGTTTTTAAGTGAAATCAACTTCATTTACCTCTTCGGTCGAAAACATTTTTATTCCATATCCAAGTTTTCAAAAATTGTTTTAGATAATTTTTTTAATATTATCCTATAATTTTTTAAATCTGTTTTTACTCATGTTTTACTTTTTACAAAACATTTTGAAGAATATTTTTCCATTTTCTAGATGACATACTATATAACTTTTCTAATAAAAGTATTGAAGGAATGTTTTTTTAACTTGTATAGAATGAATAACTTTTCTAATTATGATGACTAATTTTTTATTTGAAGATTCATTTTACAAGTTTACATAGTTCTTTTAAAATAAACTTTTTTCCTTTATAATTGTACATATTTTTTTAAAATAATTGATTTCAAAATGGAAAGGATGTTTTCCCCAAGCATTATTTAATGATATTTTAATGGTATTTCCATTCAGTAATGACAAAAACACTTGATATCACTTATAATTTTCTAGCTATATAATCGAAGTATACTATACTTATTCTTTATTGGATGTTTTATGTTTATGATGACATGGTTTTTATGAATCCCATTTATTTTCCATGGGTTATGCCATTAGGAAATTTTTATGAAACCCATTTATTTTCATGGGTTTAGATATGAAAAATATTTTATGATGTTGTGGAACACATGTGTATGATTTTATTTATATAATTGGTGGGAACTATATCTCCCCCAAATTAATTGGGTAATGATTGATATCTCATGTGATTAATAGGATTGGAATGTAGAGTGAACCCAGTTCCCTAAGGAACTTTTTCCACTATGATAGTCTTGGGAGTAAACCTCGACTACTATGAGGGTTTAGAGACTGAAAAAATTTCACTATTATAGCCTTGTAAATGATCCTTGACTACTAATGAAATTATTTTCTATGCTTATTTTTATTTCATAATTCAATTTCTTATGTCTATGTTAAAATTTCATGGTTTATGTTCTTTGATTCCCTTATGATTCATGTCTTATGAATTGCTAATATTTATGCGATGACTTAATATTATGATCTTTCATATGTAGGGTATAGTTTTCAAATTATAATTTCATGTTCCTATACCATTATGATCATTTTATTAATATATAATCATTTATATATCCCCTGTTTAACCTTACTAAGTATCTGAGCTCACCATTTTCTTATGTTTCCTTTCCCCAAGTTATGAAGAAAGTCATTAAGTATGATATGACTAAGAAGGGTGCTAGTTATGAAGAAATAAGTTGGATATGATGTAGAAGTCTTATGAACTAGTTTTTTGTGTTTACTATTTTCCAAATATACTATACCTAAACGATTTTGGCATGGATAAAAATGTTATATAATGAATATTCATCTATTAATATGAAATATCTATGTATGAAAAGTATGGGTATATATATCATAGACCATTGAAAAATGTCCACGAACATCAAAGTGAAAGGAATAAAGCATGAATCCAAAATTGAATACATCCAAGAGATGGATGGTTCGATTGGATTATTGTTTAAAACTCCTTATAAATATATTTATAGGCTACCCAAAATGGGTAGCTCAAAGCTTAATAAATAATTGTGTGGAAGGTTCAAACAAGATGTACATAAGTCTATAAAGTGTATATCTATTTATCTTGGTCAAATGAATAATAAAGTAAAATCACCTATGACTTATAGTTCTAAGTAAATTTAATTAAATAATGAGTCCTCACACATGAATAAGATAGACAATGTTCCTATAAAGTGTATTTTTATAGGGGGAAAATCAGTTATAAAAGGTTGGTAAATTAAAGAAAGCAGAAAAGAAAAAAAATATTTTCCAAAGTATATAAGGTAATTATGAATAAAAATAAATATTAAAATAGAAATAAAAATATGATTCTTTAAGGTAAACATATTTAGAAAATAAAAAATGGAAAAAGTATGTAGGGGTTCATGAACTTTAGACCATCAAGTAAGAGAGACTTTGGGTTGAGAAATTTTTCTCATCCATCTTTCTAACATTGAAGTTTTTATAGAATACATGTCTTAATCTAACATTTTTTTGACTATCCATTATAGAGAAATAATTTAAGTTTAATCTTAGATAAGGGAGAAATTGTGAAATCTAAAATTTCTAGAGCTTAAAAGATTTTCCATCATGGATTATATCAATTAGAAATCATCTCACAATTGGTATCAAATATTTCTACTATTATCATAAATTATTATAAACAACTATATTGAAGAAAATAAATTATCCCTTTATGGGGGATATATAATAAGTCAAGGTTTTCATAGATTTATGAAATTCTATTGAATCTATAATTCCAGATTTTCCCTAAAAAAATTGAAGATTAAGGTATTATTTTCATCTTATCATCCCTTTCTTGACTTATTTTTATTATGTATATCAAGTGGGGTGATTATCTAACTAAATGGGTGGAACAATATTATAATTTAATGATTTTTATTTGGATATTAAAGTGATTTAAGACTCTTAAATATTCTTGAAAATATTTTTAGACATCCCAAAATAACTAAGTTTCAGAAGTGGTATCACATTGTGGTTAGTACATAGACATATTTTTATCTCAATTGTTCAATATTTCATTCTACAAAGGATCATACCATATAGACATAGATTTTATGATTTGATGGATCATTTATAATAAAAAATGTGATTTCACCCTTCTCTCATGGAAACTATAGAACTAAAAAAGGGTAAAAATATTTTTTATATATTTAGAAGAGTTGGTTTAAGATTTAGAAAACCATCGTTTAAAATGTGTGATATCCATAAGGGGAGAAGAAAGTTTCAAGATTTCCCTGTAATGTTAAAAATATGGAGAACAAATTTCCCTCATTTTTATTTGTTTTCAATTATGTGAGAAACATTACATTGACTATGGAAGAAAATTTAGAATTAAAAACAAATAAAAAGGAAGATATTGAAGTGTCCATTGGATAGGTTAAGTTGAAGTTTTATTTTTTCAATTGGTTGTCAATATAGTGGAAATTTAGAGTGTGATAAAGAAGAATTAAGTAGACTACTAGATACCATTGAACATGGAAAGGATACTTTATCTCATGTTGAAAAATTGAATTTAAGGATCTTACCATAAGTGTTGGGTATTGAAGTTTATTCCCTTGAATACTTGGATAGATAGATTCAAAGGGCTTCCCTCATATCGGATGATTGATAAAGATGGTATTCAAGGAATAAAAATAAGTGTTGAAGTTGGAAGGAACACTATCTAAAATAGCTTAAATAGAATTAATAAAATGATAAATGATATGGATGATAAACTCTATTCAATAGTTGGTAGGTATAAGACTAAAATAATAAAATAGGTTCAATTCATTAGAGGAAATTTGTTTGATGTTAGTGGAACTATCACTGTGTTATTGATTATGATGGCTTGTCTTTTTATTGATAAACTTAACTTAGATAATTTCTGAAGTTTTTGAGTTTGAAATATTAATTTTAGGTGTAGTGGAACATATTAGAATACTTTATTTTAGTATTTAGATTTTTCAATGGACCTTGGAAGTAAGCTAAAGAGTCTATGAATTATTCTAATAATACCTTGATTTATTCTAATAATTACATGAATTGTTTAAAACTCTTCTAAAGTAATTTTAATGGTTTGAGCATACCTAATATTGATTATAGAATCCTTTGATGTGTGAAGATAAAGTTGTGCTTTTTTAATTGTTTTTAAATATAGTGGAAAGTAAATATGTGATAAAGAAGAATGAAGTGAGGATTTGGCTACCATTGAACATACAATTTAGAGTTTATCTCATATTTAAAAATGGAAATAAAGAATATTATCATAAGTATTGGGTAGTGAAGTTTCCTTCATTAAATAACTATCTAGATAGATTAAATAGGAATACCTCATATTATATGATTGATAGATCTTATTTTCATGGAATTCAGATAGGTATTGAAGATATAAGGAGAAATATCAAAAGTAGTTTGAATATAAGTAAGAATATGAAAAAAGAGTTGGTTATTGGTTGGTATTTGATAGTTCATTTGGGTGTTTCTAAAGGGATAAAATAGGTTTAATGCATTAAAGGAATTTGTATTCAAGTTCTTGGGTCATCCCTATGTTATTGAGCATGCTAGATATTATTTTTATTAAAAATGTAACTTGGATGATGACTGAATGTTTAATTTTAAGGATGAATTTTAGAGGTAGTAAAACATATTAGAACACTCTATTTGAGTATTTGGATGCTAAAAATTACCTTGGATGAAAATTAAAGAGTTTGGGAATTATTATAATAATTTATTTAATTATTTTTTACCATTCTAATGTGATTTAAAAGCTTTGAGAATACCTAAGACAGATTAGAGAATCCTTGAAAACCATTTGAAGAAATATAGAATTTATATTCTTAGAGATAGAGTTTGTAAAATTGGATAAGTGAAAAGTCTTAAAAGAATGTTGTAATATATTTTAATACTTCATAAGAAGTTTTATATACATGTAATATATTTTGACTCTGGTCGTATATTAATTTTGATCGACATATTACTTTTTAAAGAGTTCATAATATATTATCAGGCTTCTAAATTTTCTAAGTCATATAGGACTTTTAATTGTGAGTGTATAATATTATGAGCCTAATAAGACTTTAATATGATCTATTTATGAATTTATATCTAGATATGATGTTAAACTTAGCATAATTTTTGAAATTAATCTATATAAAAAATAATATTTCCATATTTATAATTCTGAAGAGAAAATCATTTGGGATGATGCAAGAGAAATTCTCTCATTTTATAAACAACATGATGCATAGTTAAGATATCATCCAAGAATATTTCATTTAAAAAAATATATTAAGATAAAAATATCAAGAAGGTGATCTTCTTGATAGATGAAAATAAGTTTTATGAGTTTAAAATAATATTACAGATGAAGTGGAATTTATTCTCAAGTTGTTCATCAAAGAATAAATCATTATGATACGGGCTATTTTGAGTGAGAATAATATCTTAAATATATTTAGAATAACATTAAAAGGGAGGATTAAATTTAGAGATTTTAATTAATCCTAAAATTATAACTTCTATATTTTATTAAATATGGATATGAAAAAATAAATTAGTCGATACAAGTATTTTCCTTTGATGTTTAAATGTCAAAAAATATTTTTTATTAAATTTAAACATAAGGACTATGACTGTGTTAATATTATTTATAAAATTATTATATTTAAGTTATAATCCTTAAAGGTTATTATTGAAGCTCTCATATTATAAGATGATGTTCCACACAGTAACTGATGTGTTTTTTATATTTTATACAGTTGCAAAGAAGTTTGATGTACATATTTCAGTGAAGTATTTTAGAAGATGAACTCAATACTATTGTTTCAAATAAAGATATTCTCTTTCATAATAAATAAAATAAAATAAATGGATTATTTTTCATTCAATAAGGGATAACTATTTTGATAAAAATAAAAGGGATATATAGCTCATGGTATGAGTGGTTGTGCATGTTCACTTTCCTTGCATGGTATCGTTAAAAGATTTATATTTTTTAATGTAAAAATAACCCCCAAAAAATTGATTTTTCTCTACAGTTAAAAATGTTAGAGGCTATTGAAACAATAAAAATATAGTTTGTAAAGTTCTATAACCAGGTTAATCAAAAAAATAAGAAATCAAAAGAAAAAATAAGTGGTATGTGCCAAGAGAAGATATAACTCTAAAGAAAAAAAGATAGAGCTACCAAACTTGTTCTAAACAATAAACCAGTTGGGTCTCAAAGATGAAGAGAAAGAGGGAGGTGGAAGAAGAATATGACTACTCTCTAAGCAGATCTAGTTACTATTGAAGTAGTTAGAAAGCTGAATAAAAATAAGAGGTAGAAATTTGAGGATCTATATCAGTGAGAAATAATAAGACATGAAATATAGTGATTTTAATCACCAGGAAAAATTAAAAATGTGAAGTTTTTTTATAATCATCAGCTAATATTTTCAGGGGTTGTGTTTATGGGAAGATAGAGTTGAGATTTTCCAATAATCATGTTCTAAAATAACATGGAAGTGTGGCAGAGAAACAGAGATAGATTTGCACAAGCAATTTTTAAATAATTTGAGGTATTAGAAGAAACTATTCTATTGAGGAAGAAAATAAATATTTTCAGGTGCAATTATATATATGAATAGTATTTTTTATCTATTTCAAGATAAGGATAAAATCAAAGAATAGACAATTTGATACCATCTTGAAAGAGTGAAAAGAGATATTGCACTATTAACATGTATAATATTTTGAACACATTAACCTATATAATATGGTGAGAGTGGGTTAGGATAATATACAATACCCACTAAAATATTTATAATAATATTTATTGGGGAAAATGTTTCTCTCAAGATAATAACACAATGCATCAATTAGTAAGTTCACATTGAGACTGAACCTTGTAAAAACATTTTTCCACTTTAATTATTTATCGGTATTACATGCAGTTGTATTATAGTTTAAATAATGAAATTATACATCGACCTTAACTAAAATTAGATTTTAAACCTTAGGTGGTCGTGTATTCACTATGAGAGGTGGTTCTATCATGGGTGACCAAATTTTTACCAATTAAGATCAACATAAATTCTAACTTCCTTTAATATGGTTGAAACCTTATCATCTGTTAGAATATATAAATCTTTATAAATTATCCTAACCAATTTTTCCTAATGTTATTTAGATAATTAAAATTAAATAACACGTAGGTATTTTTACAAGGTTTATCCTCAATGTGAAAACCTACTTCTAATCATGTTGACTCTCTTCAAGTAACATATTTTACATTAATAATATTTTCAAAATTTATAATAGGTGTGTTGAGTTATTATACTTAACCCACAGTGTGAATCTCATACACTAAGTCTCCCTACTTTATTAAGTCTCTCAAATTATAATTTTAATAACTCCTACCAATCTTTAAGATTCTTCAAACTGGAACAGGTCTTTGACTGCAACTTCTTCTTCCACTAGAGTAATTCCAAACCGGCCTTCTTTTACTTATGATAGAATTAATTATATATCTATCACTTTCTTATATGGAATCATATGTTATGGTATTATAAAATTTATATGGAACTTGATATTCTGGTCTTCTCAACTTTATTTAGAACCTAATGTTCTAGATTCCTCATAACTTTGACCCAATGAAATCTTCTTAAAATATCTAGTCAATAAAATACACTCTTTTTCAATCCTAAAATCTACTCAAATTCATATGGTGAACTTTGTTAATATTTGATACAAGATTTATCATCTTCATCTGGTGAAATTTGTAAAGAATCTTTGAAAATTATTCATCTGATATGATCGTATTTATATGCATGATGAACTTCATAAATTTATCTATTAGGTATACTTCAGATATTTCTCAATCTGGAATACCATCAGAGATTTCTTCATCTGATATAATATAAGATATTTCTCTATCTGGTATAACTTTATATATTTATTTATTTCTTATAATTTCATATATTTCATTTTCTAGTATAAATTTAGATATTTCTATATCTATTATAACTTTATAGATTTTTTTATTAGGTATAGCTTCAAATATTTATTTTTTAAATACAACTTTATAAAATTTTGTCTAATATACCATGGTCTGATGGACCTTCACTTGATAATAATAATTCCTATCTATTTATTATGCTTCATACATCTTTTTCAGGTATATTTTCAAACTCTTCTTATATTATAGGTATACAGTCTCTGTCAAATCATTTTCTGTCTAATCACACCTTGAGAGATCAAACTTCATACAGTAACAGATCCATGACTTGATAAATTAAAACTATGTACAATTTGTAACTTCATCATTTTATAACTCTCACTTTTTAAAAACTATCTCTATCTAGAACATTCATAAGTGAACTCAACTTGAAACCTTATAAATTTTAGTAATCATTTTGTTATAAATTTTTAGGATCATCAAATAATTATTTGAATTCTATAAAAAAACTCTAAAGGAAAATCCTTAGAAAACTATTTAGGAAACTTTATAAGAAACTCCTTACGAAACTCCATAGGAAAATTCTTAAACTTATTGAATTTTCCATAATATATTAATGAAAAATACAATAATTTAATTATCATCATCTAATGGGAACTTCAATTTCCCCCCATATTGAATTTTCTATAATCTAATGACAACAAACACAATATTTTCATTATCATCATCTAACATGCACTTCAATCTAACTATTTAAATTTTTTTCTCAATACAATGTTCTCATAAAATTAAATGAATTTTATCTTTCTCTTATTGATAATAAATTCAAATTTTCACTTATGAGGGATGTTATTTTTCCTCTCAACCTTATTGATATCATGGGGTGAGGAAGAAAATTTCTTCACACTTTTTATTCTTCTCCACATTTATTCTATTGCCTCAAATTTCTTTAGAGAAGAATAAAATCAATTTTTTTGAATAAATGATACACAAATCAATCAAATCTAAGCCTACATGTGAATCTATCAATGCATAAAATAAGAGTTATTAACTTAGATATCAAATTTATCCATGAAAAATTCAAAAAGTGATACCAATTTTATAAAGATCTTCTTTAGAGATAATTTAATCGTATTTTATGTCAACTTACTTTTCTGTATCTAACTCAAAAAATATATCAAAAACATTTGATCATAAAAAATCATGTTTCTCCCCATTTAAAAACACTTTCACTTTTTCATCAAAAACAAAAATTCTCCACTAGTTTTCATTGAATTCATATTTGTAAAGAGTAGGGAAATATATGAACATACCTCAAGATGATAGTTGCTTTGGTTCTATATATTTTTTTGTATCCAAAAAATCTTCAATATAATCTAGATCTAGAACCTCTGGGAACATCAATATTTAATCCAATGGATATTTAGCATCCAAAGTTAGGACAACTTGGTTGCTAAAAATAGGTTTTTTACTTTAACTTATGAAGTTTAACCATCTTCCCCTTAACTTTAGGACTCCTCCTAAAAAACACACATTTAAATACCTTTATAATGTAGGTTCTCTATAACATATAAGGGAATAAGTTGTCTATTATTTTGCTTATAAGATAGATAAATAGGGATGAGAAATTTTTATGAACTCAAAAACCCTCTTCTCTTTAATTTCATTTTTCTTCATGAATTTACCCTAATCTTTCCAAGAAGTAATCTTCTTAGTTGGCATGGGTTTATTCTACTTAATTTTTATTTTAACATTTCAAGGTGGTTTCTTATTAAAATCATATAGAGAGGAATATAAAAATTCTTTATTGTATTCCTCATCTAACTTCTTTTCTTCCTCTAACTATTTTGGATATAAAACCATGAAAACCTTTAGAGTATATTCAACTTTCTTCATGTACTAATATTTATTTACATCAACAATTGTTCTTTCTAAAGATTATCTATTTGTATCTATAAACTTAAATTTTCCTAGTAACAATTACATGAAATTTTTAGTAGTGTAGTCATCCAATTTACACCTACCATATGACTACTTATCTTATAGTAAGTTACTCTTCAGACCCAACTCCCAATGAACTTTAACCACTTTATCAAATATGTCTTACACTATTAAAATATTCTTCAATATTTCACATATTGATTCTATTTATTTATTAAACTGACTTCTGTTATTATCAATAATAATTTATATTTTACAATTGTCCATAAAGGGTCATTTTCTTCCATGGAAGTAGCATATTATCTTAGGACTAACATCCTCTGTTTCTTTATTATTGTGTGAAACCTTCCTTAAAAATTTCAATTAATTTCACTTAAAGATAGACTTATAGTCTATATTCCTTTCATTCTCATTCATATTTCATGGGATCCACCCATTTTTGGTAGCAAAGTTTTTATTTTTATAAGTAAACCATCACTTTACCTAATCATGTTCACTTATTCTAGAACTTCCACAGAAATTTTCAAGATATTAAAATATGTTGGATGTCAACAAATTTTTCCTCTTCTAAGAGGGTTGGGTGTGATTTTTTGAGTTTCTTGTATATTTTATATTAATCCCCCTTTATGTTGGAATTATTTTCTTTTCATTCCTTAGAATATTATTCAAATAATCAGTAGCCATGTTTTTAAACTTTTCACAACACCAATAATGTCCAATAAATATTTTCCTCTTTCATTGAGCATTATTTCGGATAGTGGTGGGTTATTCCAAAAAATATTATTACAAAAACTTTGGTGGAACTTATTTATTTCATTTTTTATTCTAAAATCATAGAAGGTGATCTATCCCTATATTTATTCACCTATCTTTTTTCATAAAAAAACCTACACTGTTCAAATTAATAGAATTAGTGCATAAAATTTCATCATAATTTGAGGTTAAATTCATCATAAATATATTATAAGATATAAATTCTAATGTTCTAATATACTTACTACCACTAGATTGAGTCTTCTAAAAAGTAAGACTATACTTAGGAATTCTGGAAGTTGCTCTTTTCTTAGATTCGTGTAAAATTTAACCTGAGTGAATTTAATGATTCTTAATTTTACATCCATCTCAAGGAACTTGAAATTAAAAATGGTTTTATGATCTTCAAAGAACCTCACTTGTTCTCCACTTTTAGATCATAATTTTTTTATCTTTTCTTTATGAAAATTACTTCCCTATTCCAAGGAATTATCAAGTTTCTTTACTCATTTTTAATTGATCTATGTTTCAGTATTCTAAGAATCGTCAATTGATTTTTGGGTATCATTTAGTGCATGGATATTTTCTTTAACAAATTTTGTTAACGTAGATTCTTCACACAAACTCCTCTGTGATACTTATTCCATAAAAGTGAACTTTTTTTAATAGGATGTTACTAATTTATCCTTTCATTCATTGAGCTTATTAAAGGTTTCATGAATATGTTCCTTCTAAAGTGTTTCCTTGTGCCATTTTCTCTCTTCCTATAGTGACTTTTCAAGATCTTTTATTCTAAAAGAATTATATTCCAACCAAGAGTTCCGGATTTCAGTAGTACTGTAATATCCCACCACTCACCCATTGGCTATGGAAGAGGTAATGGGTGTTACTAGCCTTAGCAGACATCCCTAAGATTCCAAATCCTGGAAATAAATTCCAAGAACCTCATAAACATTTTGGGGATGATTTTTCCTTTAAATATAAAAACAAAAAAACAAATAACCATAACAACCAACCCTCTATATGTTGCATGAGTACAAAAATAAAACTCAAAATATAACAAAACCAACAACCATATGAGAGTAAAAGGTGTAAAATAAGTGTCATAACCAAAGGAATCAAAAGATAACCAAAACCCAACAATATCAAGACATGAAACCAGAAAAACCCAACCTACTCTAAGCTTAAACTCGATAAGCCACACCCACAGTATCAAGAAGCATAACTAAAGAACTAAGATACCTTCCCTTTACCTTTGTCTTGATAGATGACATATTAAAATGCACAATAGTGCCAGGGAAGGGGTTAGTCTAAAATTAATAGGTTTTCCCCAAAGACTACCAACTCATGACACTAGGAAACAACCTATTAGCACAATAATATATAACAGTTTAAAAGAAAATTTTAATAGATTATATCAAAACCAAATAGTTTCCCATAGAAAGAAATAAAACAAGCCTTTAAACCCTTTCTCAATTCCATTTATCATACCCATTAAATTATTCCACACATATATGTATCCACACATGCATTCCTAGGTGAAACTTTTATACTAATGAGTGGCCTCTCGTCAATCTACTAAGTCATCAAAATGTAACCAATAACAGGTGCCCCAAAGTCACACACCCCTTCCATAGGGATATGTCTAATGAAAATGAACTCACACCAATAATGAATGCCCAAAACCCATGAAAAGAAATTTCACATAAAACAATTCTTCATTTAAAATAGTTTAACAACTATTTCTCATGTAATAAATCAAATCCATAATTTTAAAATCATCATTTAAAAATTTATCATAAAAGAAGGTTTTCCACAAAACCAACTAATTTCCACCATTTAAAAAACCATCAATAAAGATGTTTTACATCAATAATCACATATAAATTTAACAATAAATTCGATCAAATCATTTATTTCAAACTTATCCTTTAAATTATAATCAAGTAGACTCGAGAGATAATCCACCTACCACAAAAACATTAGTGAAAATGAATAATGACACAATAATTTTCTAGATCTGGTCATGAATCACCTTTACTTTTCTACATCCAATAATAAAACATCAAAATTATCATCATAGAACATGGATATATCCACATAGGATTATATCTAAGGTTTTGGGAAAGAGTAGGGGAAAAGATCAACAAAGAATGGATAAGAATGAAGGCCTATCAGAAAATCTAGATCTCCAACAGCCATTAAAATTCCTATAGATCACTCACAAACTGAATGTAAACATACCTCACACCTTGGTAGAAAAGGGAGTTTGTGTTATTGTATAATTAGGGGAAAATGATACTTAAAGAATCCAATTTGAATTAGATCCACAAATTTTAGAGAGTTAAGCACACACTGCGTGGTTAGGCAGCATGATTTGGAAAACTGTACACCAACTATGTGGTTTCTACTATCTCAATCCATCCCTTACATGGTTAGATTTCATGATTATGAAATCATGTGCAAAAAATATATTTTATATTTTCCCAAATGATAGTAGTCCCATATGTTTTCTCTAAAGCACCCATACAGTTTGGCTAAATTATGCATTACCTGTGTGCTTTCCCACTACCCACTATTTTCTCTTACACAGTTTCCTAGAGGTTTTTTATTGTTTATACTAACCGTTCTATAACCATTCACCTTCATAAAATCGTCCAATAAGTGTCAAAACCCCTCTTAACCTCCTAAAAATAACCCAATTATTATATAGCCTTAAAATACTTGAATAAAGGGTCATGTATCAAAAACAAGGGGTAGATAAATTCTCCCCATAAATACCCTTTCCATCCCCATAAAGTAAAAAAAAATAAAGTTTTCTTGGAATAGTTTTTTCCATTTCTCTACCATTTCCTTCTCACACTCCCATGTTTCTTTATGAATCTGGACATGTTGTCATAAAATTCTCACTATACTGATGTTTTTACCATGAAATACTTTCTCTTACCTATCCAAAATTTGTACTAGAACGTGAACAAATTTAGGCTCTAGATCTTTTTCAATGTGATCCCATTGAATCACATGGTTAGGATCAGGTTGATACTTATTCAATTGAGATACAGGAAACACATTATACACTAAAATAAACCATATTGGAAAAGAAAATTGATATGAAACCTCATCAACTCTTTCAAGTATCTCAAAATGACATATGTGACCAGGAAAAGACTTTCCCTACTTACCAAAAAATGATACCCAATCCTAGAAGAGATTCTCAAGAACACATAAATGCTCACCTAAAATGACAATGGTCATCGACAATGATCCACATATGATTTTTGATGAATCTAATCTATCTTCATTCTCTTTCTAATCAATTAAATCTTCTCTATTTTCTCTTTCATAAGGATGGTTCCAACTAGTGAAGTATCACCAGTTTCCACCCAACAAAGTGGAGAATGAAAATGATACCCATAAAATGCTTCAAAATGAGCCATATGTATCAAGTCCTGATAACTATTGTTATATGAGAACTACACTAATAGTATGTGCTCATTACATGAGCCATTGAAATCCATTACACAATCCCTAAGCTTGTCCTCCAATGTACGAATCATCCTCTCAGATGTTTTATCCATTTGATGATGATAGGTTGTGCTCATAGACAACTGAGTCCCGAGGGATTTATATAAGGACTTATAAAAATGAGAAGTAAAAATGGGGAATCAGTTAAATAAAATCGAGAATATAATTTAATTACTCTTTAAAACTTCTTGGATAAATATTTTGGACAATTCATTCATCATATGAGATTCATGAATAGGGATAAAATGATCTAAATTTGTGATCCAATTCATAATTACCCATATGGTATCATGTTTTCTAACCATCCTCGGTAAAGTTGTCACAAAATCCATAGATGTCTACTCCCATTTTCACATGATAATTGGTAAAGACTCAAACATACCTTTTGGTAACTGGTGCACCGTCTTGACCTTCTGAGAGGTGAGACATCTCGAAAAAAAATCTACCACTGAACTTTTCTTGAAAACCTACCAAAACCATTCTTTCATTTCTCTATAAATATTTTTAATGACTAGATGAATTTACCATTTTTAATGGAGGTAAGAATTAATAAGTTTCTCCTAACAAATGAATGTACCATAATTTGATCTCTAAATTACAAAACTAAACTCCCATCCAGCTTCCATCCATCAATGGTCTCCCCACCATTGAGTTTTTTCCTCATATCAACCCATTAAGAATCAGATATCTAATAATTTATAAATTTATAAACCAAATCAGGAAAAATTAAATTGGGAAGAAAACTAAAACACCACCCTAATCAGTATAATCTAGGTGCATGTCTGTTATGATCAACATCAATTTCCATTGATCCAGATCTTATTTATACAATTGATTTTAAAAATCCATGCTTAATGTATCTTCCACTTAATTTTATTTACCTAGTGTATACATCAAGTTAAATTCAAGCATTTGAATGTATTTCATCAATATTCATTGCCTTAGATTCAGATATTATTGTGAGAATATTTGTTTCAGACTTTTATGATTTGTAAACATTGTAAATTTCTCATAAAAAATATAATGATTTTAAGTCTTCAAAGCATTGACTACAACTGGTAATTACAAAACATGTGTTGGGTATATATTCTCATGAAATCATAACTATCAGGAACCATAAGAAACAATATGATCTCCCTGCATGAGAACACAACCTAAAATAGATCCAGATGCATCATAGTGGATTAAATATCCCTTTCCAAACTTTGGAAATGTGAGGATTTGTACTGATGTAATTCTAACCTTAATATCTTAGAAGGATTTTGAGAATTGCTTGTTCCCTTGGAAAGGAACACCTTTCCTCATAAAATTTGTCATTGGTGATTCCAAATGTGAAAATTCATGTACAAAATTTCTGTAGTATCCTATAAATCCTAAGAAACTATATATCTAATTTTAATAACTTGGCACACATATGATACTCTCGTATGATACCAAACACTATAACCCAATTTCTATCATGATCTTCCTTTTTCCCAGAATACACCAGTATATAATCCATAAAAACCACAATAAAAGAATCCATATACCTTTGAAATATTTGATTAATCAATTCCATAAAGATGGCTGGTACATTCATAAGAACAAAAGTCATAACAATGAACTCATAATGGCCATATGTGCTTATGAAATCTATTTTTGGGATATCCTCCTTCTGAACTCACAAATGATGATATCCTAAATGAAAGCCAATTTTATAGAACCACTAGGATCTCCTCAATTGATCGAATAAATCATTAATGCATGGAAGAGGATATTTATTCTTTATTATAACATTTTAAATATTACTATAATCTTAAAAAAACCCAATATTTTTATCTTTATTCTTTATAAAAAGAACTGGTGCTACCCATAGAGGAAAACTCATTTGATGAAACATTTAGCTTCTAAATTTTCTATTTGGTCTTTTAATTCCCTTAATTTTATTGGTGCCAACTGATAATATGGAAGGGAAATAGGACTGGTCCCTCGTAGGAGATCAATTGTAAACTCCACTTCTATTTTGGGAAGAAACCCTGAGAAATTTTCAAGAAAACATCAAGTAACTAGTCCACTAAGGTTGGAAAATCTCTATTATTTGTCACATCTACCTATTCCAAGCCATTACAGTCAATTTGTAAGAGATATTTCTAACCATTGGTACCAAGGGTCCTGATATTCTTGAACCCATTTCCTAATATCCATTAAAGAGATGTATAATACCATATGAATATTTCAAACTCACCTTCCATGCATAACAATCTATATGGACCTCAAATATCATCAACCAATCCATCCCTAGAATCAAGTCATATACATCCATCTATATCATAGAAAATTCCCATACCAACTCAGTCCCATCTATTGTTATTGAACACATTGTACATTTCAAGGATCGACATTCTCATTTTCCCAAATGTGTTTGGGGTTTTAAAATAGAAGGAATCATCTCAATAAGTAAACTCATCATATCAATGGTATGAGAAGAAATAAATGAATGGGATGAACCCATATCAAATAAAGCTTACAAAAGATTATAATTTAAAATAATTCTACCTCTCACCATCGAATGTCCTGAATGATCATCTATGGATACTTTCTCAGATCCATACAATTCTTAGTCGGTGAATTTTTCTCTTTGTTACCCTATTGAGATTGCACTGGTTGGGGAGTAATGTAATTCCTAGAATCACCATGGATTGATCGGTTATAATAACGAGATCTATTCTAATACACTCATCCCATTAAATCATCTAATGCCTAAGAAGCATGATATGTTTATTTAGCACCTAACCTTGGAGAATTATGAAAATAGTGTTGGAGATGTCCCATATTTTTGTAGTTGTGACATGCTCAAGGTGGTTCCATACAATCCCTCTCTATATTATCAAGAGGAACACATTTAAAACTCCTCATCTTACTTTTCAGTTGTAGAGGAATATTTCTAGACACAATTTTCTAATTATGAGGTGCCCTACCACTCTATAAGTTGGTTTCCCTCTTCTTATTATTCCCTGCATTAGAGTTCCCACTTGTTCCTATAGGAATAAAAATTATTCCACCCACTAAATTTATAAATTTTTCTATTACCATCACTCTATTGACCATATTTGTATAATTAATCATAAAAATTAAAAAAAATCTAGATAATTTCTAGTTTTGACCCCGACTCAAAAATGCATACCTTCAAGGATGCACATGCACCAATTTCTTGTCAAAATTGGACAAAATTCATAAATTTATACATGTACTCAATCACTGAGAGATTATTCTACTTCAAATTGAATAAGTCAATCACTCTAGAAATTATATGTGTGTGAGTATATAATTGTTTGTTGAATAATTCTTCAAAATCCTCTCATTCCATGTATCGGTCTAATTTAGCCTAAACTTCAAAATCCCACGACTAACTTACTAGATCCTCCAGAATATAAATTTCCAAATTTACTTTTAACACTAATGGTGTTCCAAGGAAATTAATGTTTTGATTTATCCTATTCAATAAAAATTCTTCTCTTTTTGGCTAAGAATGCCCCCAAAAGGTGGTAAATTTCTACTTCCTGAACTAAACTGTGTGATCCACTTGTCTTGGTTTATCCTTCCTATTCCCTATATCCATGGCCTAAAAATCATGTACAACACTATGGAATAATTGTCTATTTACCTTTGGCTCTGGGGTATCCACATTCTTAGTAGCCTTTTCTAGTTTGTTCTAATAGTGCCTACTCAATGCCATTCACTATAACTAAAACAAACTCCATTTAGTCTCACTCACTAGAAAATGAAGGCTTCGCTATTTATAGTTACCACTTCAATAAGTTATACCATCATTCTTATCCAAAATAAAACATTATAACAAATTTCAAAATACCACCGTCAATCTTCTTCAAAATATCACCATTTAAAAACATTTTCAAAACTTTTCAAAAATAATTACCTCTTGATATTACCATAAATTGTTAAATTAATAATAAAAAATGCAGACCAAGTGGGAATTCATAATATCAATACATTCCATGTAAATCTGATTGGCTAAACCGATGACAATGAGGTGATAACTCACCTAGAAGTGTCTCAAAACAATCATGTAATTAAAAACATTTGTATCATGAATTCCATCATAAAAAGGTTATTTATTCAATTTTAAACTCTATATTTCATGTTCCGAGAATACTAATCCTTCCCACCATCCTAAGTACATACAAACTTATCAATACTGATACTCAAGGATTGAACAAACTGATACTGTTTGTACCAAAATATATTTGGAATGGCCAAATATGATACCATTTATAACATACTGCCCCTCAATCAAAGCATTCATTCCAAACTAAGCCTTCAATTTCTAATCAAGTGTAATTGAGAGAGAATCCACCTACCACAAAACATTGAGGAAAATAAAAAATAGAACAATTATTCACTAGATCTGATCACGGATCACATTTACTTACCTATATCCGACCACAAAACATCACAGTTTCTATCATGTAACATGGTTTTATCCACATAGGATTATATCTAAGATTTTGTAATAGTAAAGGAGAAGAGAACAATAATGAATAACCAAGAACGAAGGCTTATTAGTGAATATGGATCTCCAACAGCCTTTGAAACACATAGAGGATCCAATTTTTGTTATGATATAATTAGGGGAAACTAAGGATTAAGGGATCTAATTTTAATTATATCCACAAATTTTAGAGGGTTGATTGTATATAATAAGGTTAGGCCACATGGTTTGGAAAACCATATGCCAACCATGCAGTTGCTACTATCTCAAGACATCATTTACATGGTTGGCTCACACATTTAGGAATTCAAATACACCAACCAGGTGTTTTCCACATTCCCAAATGATAGTAGGATTTCATGGTTTCTCCTAATCACCCATATAATTTTTTGAAACCATGTTAAAATCGTGCACTTTCCCACTACCCACTATTTTTTCTTATACAGTTTCCTGGAGGTGGTAGACAGTTTCTAAAAATCATGATCAAACTATTCACCTCTAGAAAAGCCTCCAAAAGGTGTCCAAACCCGCTATGAACATCTTAAAACATATCCCAATTATTATATAGCCTTAAATTATATGAATAAAGGGTCAATTACCTAAAACTGAGGATGTTACAAGTAGTTTTTAATGAATTTAATCTTTCTTTATCAACTTCCTTTATAAAAATATTCTCACAATAACTTATTTAAAATGCTTATTCTATAAGGTTAAACTTTTATTGAAAATTTAATGCCTTTTTTGCTTTCAATGAGTTTAGTGAAATTTTTAATCTCTCAAAACTTCTTTACTAATTCATTATATGTCATGAAATTTTTTGATTTTAGCTATGATATTTCCTCGAATTGTCTCTTGATATATATAGCTATATATATAATAACATAATTAGGTGAATTTATCATGTAATATATGGTTTCATAGTAAAATTATTTAATATTATTCACTAAGTAATACTCTTCATAGTTTGAGCAAGATTATTTCAAAGAATAAATTTTATCATATTCATATAAATTCTTACTACACACTTTAAGTTCCAGGGATGGTGGATCATTCTTTTATAGCCTTTAAGAGGTTTAATTACACTAATTCTGATCTCATTTATTCTTTAGATTCATTAATGTTTTGTAGAGATATTTATATTTCCATAATTAGGGATAACTTTTTTTCTACTCAATCTTTTATTTCTTATAATTTTTAGAAATAATTTCTTTAAATTCTAGAAAGCATCGCTATATATATAATTTTAAAATATAGTGGGTAAGTTAAACTTGTTGATACAAGTATAGGTAACATTGTCTCTGATACCAATAGGAAATATCAGGGTATCGTGTAATCAACCTTATATAGGGGTTGATTAGGGGTGATCAAATTTTTACTAATTATTTTGAACTAAAATTCCTACTTCATTTAATTTTATTGAACCTGTATCATTAGTTAGGATGCATGGATATGTATAAATCTACCTCAAAAACTATCCTTAAGTTATGTAGATAATTTAAATTAAACAACACATAGGTGTTTTTATAAGGTTTGGCCTCAATGTGAGAACCAACTCCTTATTTGGTCGACTCTCATTAAGTCATGGATTTTCCACTAATAATATTTTCAAAAATTACAAGTGGTTTTGGAAGTTGTTATACATAACCCATAGTGTGAATACCATACACTAAGTTGACCAACTTTACCAAATTTAGATTATAATTACTCCCTCTAGTATTAAATATTCTCTAAATTTGAATATTTCTTAGACAACAACTTCTTATTCAGTTGCAGTACTTTCACATAATCCTTGTTCAAGTTTGAGTAAAAGTTATTTTGGATCTCTCACTTTCTTCCATGGAATTAGATGTTTTGTCCTTCTCAACTTTCTTTGAAACTTTATATTCTTATATTATCAACATTTCTCAGAACCTGATGTTCTGGATTCCTAAAAACATTGACCCAACTAAATCTTACTTGAATGCACTTGTTGGAAACTTCCTCTATTTTTTTCTCTTTAACTCTACTCAACTTCATTTGGTGAAATTTTTCAATCTTTGATTCAATATTTCTCAACTTCATATACTAAACTTCGTAAAGATATAGTGAACATTATTCATCTCAAATTCTCACATTTCTATATCAGTAAACTATAAATATTTCCTTATCTGATAGAACTTTAGACATTTATCTATCTGGTATAACTTTAGATGTTACATTATTTATTATAACTTATTAATGTTCTTCATTTAGTATAACTTTAGATATTTCTCTATCTAGTACAAATTATTATGTTTCTCTATCTGGTATAACTTCATAGATTTCTATGTCTGGTACAACTTCAGATATTTCTCTATCCAGTATAAATTTAGAGATTTCTCTATCTAGTAAAACTTTATAAAAAAAATTTAGATACACCTATGTCCAATGAACCTTGTTTTGGTGATAATTTACTCCTTATATCTAGAATACATCACACTTCTCTTTCCAATAGATTTTCAAACTCTTCTTATACTAGATGTATAAATTGTGTGTGTGATCACTTTATATCTAATCATAACTTCAGAGATAAATATTTTTACAACATCAAGTCCCAGACTTCATAACTTAGAACTATGTATAATTTTTAACTTCATCATTTTATAAATTTAACTTTGTATAAATTGGCTTCATCTGAAAACTTCAAGAGTGAACTCAACCAGAACCATGAGAACTTTTAGTGATCATGATGTTAGAAACATTAGTGATCATCAAAGAATTGTCTAACTTCCATAGGTAACTTCTTAGGAAACTATATAGGAAAATCACTTTGAAAACACTTCGGAAACTATATAGAAAACTTTATAAGAAATTTCTTCAACTTTCCCATTAAATTTTCAATAATCTACTGGAAAAAAAATACTTCCATTATCATCATCCAACAGACACTTAAATATCCCCCCTCATTGAATTTTCCATAATCTATTAACAGTAAAGATAATAATTTCATTATCATCATCCAATTGGAACTTTACAAAGGTATAAGACTAAATGGGATTAAAATATTTAAATAAGAAATTGTCTTTTGGGAAAGGAATTTGAAAACACATGATCCCCCTCCTTGCAAGTGTGTCTTTATGGTCCATTGGGACTCTCAAAAACATTATAAATATAATTATAATTTTTTAAATGATTTATAGAGAACCTTAATAGAAAATTTAGGTAATTAATAATGATAAAAATAAGAGTTTTATGGTTGTTCCATATATGGTCACTAGAATAGTAATCTAACTATTTTAATAGTAAAATAGATATTAGGGTATCCAATTATGTTTCTTTATAAGTAATTCTTACCAAGGATAAATTAATTTAGAATTAATATTAAAATATCATAAAATAATTAATCAATCAATATAAGTATAAGTATATATTTTCCGTAAAACATGTTTTAAATTATTTAATAAAAAAATTAATTTTTATACTAAAATTAAATATTGAAATTATTCAATTTATAAGTTCATTTTTTAAAAATGGATTTCATTTTTGGAGCCAAAATGTTGAAATTGGGTAGGGGTGAAGTTTTTTATAATTTTCCAAACTAATAAAATATATAGGAGAATAGTGAAATGTGATAAATTATGGTATTTTGAGTTGTAAGTTAAATAAATGATTAATTACATCCTATATGATGTAATAATCTACTGTCTAGGCCTCTCATTCATCAATTACTATAATTAGTCATAATAATCAATATTATTTATAAACTTGTGATAAAAAGAAAAATTAATAGATATTTAATCCAAAAAACACTATCCCATTTACCTATAAATACACCCATATTCTACCCATTTCTCTTAACTTCCAAAACACCTTAACATGAAAAATATATACCAAAATAATTCTCTAAAACCTCCAAGACATATTTTTTAAGCCTTATCCTAATTAAATTACAATTCCAATATTCCTTGAGGTGTATTCTTATAGATTCGTGTAAAGACCCTAAATTATCATACATAAATATTACATATTAATATATGAATATTAATTACTTATCATAACAATCCATGACAAAATAATTTAGGTCTAGTTCCTTTGAAAACCTGGAAACATAAATAACTAGTTCATAGGTGAACTACACATTATCCCATTACTAAAACCATTCTTAGACTTATCATATATAAAACCTTTCTTTGTAATATAAGAAATAAAAAATAATATATGGTGAGCTCATATTCTCAGTAAGAGAAAAATGTGAGATATAAATTATCACATAAGAATAACCTGATCATAAGTGTTTGAGAACATGATCTTAACCTTTGAAAACAATACCTAGAATAAAATAGACCATAAACTTGTGTCATGGAATAAATCTTAGTAGTTAATAATACATTAATCAAGGAATCAAATTACATAATTCATGAGAGCATAACATTGTAAAAATAAATATATTTGTGACATACATGTAAGAATATAAAATCTTATGTTAAAGAAATCCACCAAGAAATTCATAACATATTAGGCCTCAGATAACCACCTATGTACCTACTTATAGCTTATAAAAACCTCCCAAGTACCCTCTTTTAGGATAGGGATAACCTCTAATTCTCCCTCTTTGGGGATTGGGATAACCTATTGTGTACCCTCTTTTGGGCGTGTGATAACCACAAATATACCCTTTGAGATTATATACCATTAATCATTAACTAATGCATTAGAGGAGGATATAGGTCTCCCCCATCACATAATCTATACATTTTTTTCCACAACATCATAAAACATACATCATTTCAGAACCAATGAAAATAAATGGGCTTAATAACACATTTATCCTATCATAACCCATGAAAAAATGGGTTTCATAAATATTTAATCATAGCATAACCCATAGAAAAGAAATGAGTTTCACAAACAACTAATCATAATATATATAGAACATCTATATAAATAAAAAATATGGTTTTATTGGATCATATCCATAGTAAATCTTAATTAATATCAAAGGATTCCATCTTATATGTAAAATTATTTTGAAAATAAAATCACTTGGAACATTTCATGGGGAAAATAAACTTTCTTGGAAAATTACATTTTTCAAAACTAGAAATTCCGAAAATATTTTGGAAATAATTTTATTTAAAAATAACCTTTAAATTTTATAAATTTATATTTCAAACATTGATAGGTAATGGCAGTGTTAAATTCCTTTCATGTCATACATGTTAAAATAAATATTTCTTTCATATTTTTGATAAGAATCCAGATGTCACTCATTTAGAAAACATCCTGAAGATCCTTTTCAAAAAATAAAAAAGGTAAAAAGGTAAAATGACTTTAAAAAATCATATAAAAACATTAAATCATTCTTGAAAACATTTTTTTTAAAACATGGACATATAACAAAAATGTTTTTCGACCGAAGAGATAAATAAAGTCAGTTTTATTTAAAAACATTATTTTGGAATATTGAGTGCATAAAGAGAGGAAAATGATGTAAAGAATTATTATAAATAAATAACCATACTAGAATAAAATTAATTAAGTTTTTTATAAATAGATCATAATATTTAATCATCAAAATCATAATAATAAACAATCTTGATAAATAATGAGATTGTAACATCAAACCCTTACCCAATTATATAACTTTTGAATCATAATAAAAATGAAATAATAACTTTAAAAGTAACATAAAATATCATGATAATAAATAAATTCCTAATATATCATATCAAAATGGTTTTATATAAACCTTATAAAATAATATAGGTGTATAACATAACATATGTCCCAAAGAAGGAAATTTGAGACAAAAAATCATTTTCTTAAGATTGGACTTCCTTTATACATGTTCAAACCTCATTTATAATAAATATATATTTATTATAAATATATTATAAAAGAATAATTATATATATAATACTATATATTATTTACTTATGTCCATTTATTATTAGTTTATTAAAATTTTCTTATTAAAATTGCATTTGGGGTAATAACTACTTTATTTTTATTGTATGTTTTGATTTTGTAATTTCAGTCCTTTAACTTTGATCATGGTTCAATAATCTCAAGAATTTTAACCATTATATAAATATCATATATATTAATTATATATTTATTTATAGTAATCTATAAAATTTAGAGATATAAAATGAAACACACTATTCATGGAGATGGTAGGCCCTATATATACATGAACATTTTTTCTATTTTCCAAATAGATGAAACAAAATAAAGGTAAATAATATATTAACCTTAAAGAATAATTTTTATTTCATATATATCACATATTTTCATTAGAACCATCCATATTACTTTTCATTTAAATCATAAGTGAAGAACAAATCACACCGCTTTATGAGTCAGAAATCCGCCATAAACACGAGCGATGTTATCATATTCCCAAAGAAAGAAAAGTAAGAAAATATATGTGATATTATAATTAAATAAGTATAAATAATTCATGAATATCATATTAATATGTCAAATTTATCATTATATCCTGTCATGAGATGTGGTGATATAAAATGAATTATATCTGTTTGTGAGGAGGTAGTCTTCCTTAAACACAGTCGACGGTTTCATTTTCCATTTGATGGTAGATAAGATGTATATAGGTTATGAAATAAATATAATAAAACCTTGGTATATGTTATATTTTTTTTGTTATATTATAATTAATATAATATAAACGAATGTGTTAAGAGGAGTAAAATGAAATAGTTTAGTGAACACAATTACCTTTTCTTGGAACAACCTCCTTTGGATCCCCTATTAAGGGCCCTAAGGTTGGTCTTCTATGGATACCATCAGCTATAAAAATTTTAAAAGGATTTTTGGGAGGTATTTCTTTAGGTATTTTTCAATTCAAATCGCATAGGATGTGTAAATAAGTGAGGGGATGAAGTTTCCTTCTATAATTGAGTAGTGGTATTTTTCAAATAGACAAATGTATCCAATAATGGGAAGTCCCTCTCAAACTAAATGCCTAAAAATTTATAAATAATGGATTGGATGGATTATAGGGTTGATCCACACCTCCACCATACAAAAACACCTATTTTAAATATATTGTTCCTTAACTTTTAATTTTCCTTGATTTTACCGTTTTAGTTTTCACTAAGGTATCTAGCCATTTTATATAGGTGATTTATTATTTAAGACTAGAAATAAAATGAGACTTCTTAGATATTTTTTACCCATTTATTATAAATATTAAATAAAATTTATAAAATAAAAATCCTATATGTGTGAAAAATTAATTTTAATATAAATGCATGAAACATGCAAAACCTCATTTTACCCTTTACTATGGTAACAAAGTTTTTACTATTTAGGATTTGATAAAATTATTATAAAAGGACCATTGTCCCATGAATGGAATGTGGTTGGTATTTTTAAAAAAAATCAAACATATTATCAGAGGATAGGATTTTTATAATTTTAAATCATTTAATAAAATATTATTTACTATAAAATAATATTAATATCAATTTTGACACTATTCATTTAATTTGACTTTAAAAACATCAAGGAAAAGATGATTAAAATATATTATTTTTACACCTATATATAATTTTATATTTATCGAAAAAATTTATGGAATTCAATAATTTATTCAATTTAAATTACTTTTAATATTATTAATATCATTTATTTTATTTTTCTATTAAATAAATAATTAATGTGTTTGTGTTGCTTAAGCATTTAAAGTAATTATATAATTAATAAAAATTAAAAATAAATTTCCATAATTAAATTAATTTTATTATTCTCAAAATTAAAATCAACATTCATTCACGTAATTCTTTTGTCCCTATGTGAACACATAATTGAAATTTAAAAGCAACAGGGTGACATTTTGTATTTTTCTTTACTTAAATTATAATATTTTTCACTTTCATGGGAATGTGTCCCAAATAACATAAAATTTAATCCCAATGTAATAAGTGTCTAAATATTTCCATACAATAGAAATTATACAAGTTTTTAGGTTATTTAACCATTGTCTTTTTAGTTTTACCCCCTGTAAACCTTTTTTAACATTAATGATGGTAATTATTTTTTGTTATTTTTACTATTTATTTGGAGAAAAAAATAATTTGAAAATGTTATATAATATTAATTATTATGATTAAAAATATTTAATCTATTTTAAAAATCCATTCACATAAGTGTAAATTTTTAATTTAAAATTAAACCCACAAACACGATGAAAAAACAGTTTTCCAAAGAGAAAATTTTTAGTATAAAAATTTTTATATCAAATTTTAATATAAAATTGATCTCAGTAATCTAAATCAGATTAATAAATATATAATTAAAATAATATTACTTTAAAAAAATTAAACAATATGTAACATTATAAATTCTTTAAACAAAAATGAATTTTTTAATAAAAATCGGTATTTTTCACTATTCATGGAAAAATTAATCATTTAGAAAATTATAAAAAAATCACCCTAAGATAATGAGGATTCAAAAAATAAATTTATTTTTTTATAATAAATTATCTAAAAGTATCAAAATTTAATTTTATTATTTGTTCACAAAAATCAATAATAATCAATTTTTTAGAAAAATGCATATTTAGAGCATATAAGAGTTTACTATAAAATAAGTACTTGCTTATATTTTCTTTATATAAAACCTTTATAATTAATTTAAAAAAATTTGTATTCCTATTCATGCTTAAAAATTTAATGTTAATATAATAACAGTCATGTTAAAATAATATTATGAATAATTTTTTATGGTTCGTTAAAACCCGGTGTTGTGTGTAGCGAAATCCATCGAAGAAATTACATTTATTTGAAAAAAAAATCAAAAAATATTTTTGTGTTGTATTATATCCCAATAAATAAATTTCAACCTTGAAATTTTCAATTGATATCAATAATCAATGGCTTGACATTTGAAAATTCATTCATGGAAAACCCACATCATAAAATGGGTCAATAAAAATTCCTCTTGAAAAGAGGGAAAATAAATTAAAAAGGTTATCATATAACTAGGTTCCCAAATAGGATAAATTGTTGGGAATTAAAAAATATGATCATAAAAGATAAAAATAACACCCAATTACTAATAGATAATTATAGAAAACATGGTCAGGAGAAAGTTAAAAATCATAGAGCTGTAAATTTTTGATGAGTTAAAAGACCATTGATTCAATGGAAATGAAATTAATAGGAAAAAAAATTTGTAACAATATCATTTTTCCTAAAGTTGATGGAATTTTTACTATCATTATATAGAACACAAGAAAATATACTTACTTGAGATCTATCCATTTCATAAAAACAATCTCATCCTTTGGTTGTGCTTCGATCAATTTCAACTTTATCTCTTACTCTAAGAAATGAAGATGGATTTTTCAATCCTAAAGCACTAACAGATCAAAATATCTATAATATAATAATAAGTCATTCCTTCTATATCTATTTATCAGAAAAACCAAAAATAGTTAACATAATTCATCAAACAAGGATAAATCTTCATATGATGGAATAATATATTAATCTATAAAACTTTATCTTAAGTTCAAATAAAAACATTCCACAAATGGTTACCCTTAAGTCCCTTCAAAAATTAGAGAATTTATACAAAATTTAAAAAAAAAATCTAGAATCAACTTGACATTATTAACCTAAATATCATAAAGTATCTCTTAATTTTTATAAACCAAAAATGTGAGTACTTTGGTCGTTTATTCTCCTGAAACATGATGATAACTAGAATTACAATAAAACCTCAATGAAAACATACATTCTTTAAAAAATCAACTCTTTCCTAATTTATTAAATAAAATAATAGATTATTGAATATATTCCATAAATCCAAAAATGTTTTAAATTCTATCAATGATAACAAAAAGCAATTTTTCAACAAATCATTAATTAGTTCTAAGTTAATCAATACTATCGAATTTAATTTATCTAGATCAATCATCTCTTTATCCTAACATCAATATCTCAACATTAGGAATATATTGAGGGTTATATTTCCCTTAATCATGTGTTTTCCATAAAATATCACCTCACTATTAAATCAATTTTCTAGGTCATCGATATTGTTTGACATATTCTTAAAAATCCTTAATGAAAAACTCCTAAATAAAAATACTTATATATTTCATAATTCTTGAATTCCAATACATAAACACTTTATTAATTAAAATTAATTATTAAACCATTAACTAGGATTCATCATATTCTTTTTTAATACCTTCTTCCTTTAATATTTCATTTGTAGTTTCTTCATCATCAATAGAAAAACCTTTACTCATAAAACCTTGTTGATCTTATTCATGAGATTTCCTCCAAGGAAACTGATTTGTATAATGCACATACTTTCTATATATAAAACATTCAAATACTACAATACTTTAGGTAATTCATTATTATCATCCATTTTTTTAACTGGACTTTTCAATATTCATCAACAATTACTTATTTTTTTCCCTTATCCTACACATATAAAACATTATCTCATTCCTTTAATACATTCCCTTGAGTGATTATTCTAACATTATTGACTTATAAGAAACTAAATCTTATTTTCTCCATGATCTCCATCACATGAAATATCAATGAACTCTATAATTTTCTTCTTTGATGAGTCCGAGAGTTTTTTAAGGTGAAATTTGTTAATCATATATCGTGATAACTAATTAGAAATATTGAAAATAACCTTCACTACACTCATCATCCAAATTGGTTTCTCATTAACACATTTTCTATAACATTAAATGTTAAGACAATTATTTTTGGTTCCTTCCATTTAATAAAACCAAAAAACATAGTGTGGGAATTAATATTTATAGTGAAAAACCACATAATGATGAAAAAAATATTTATAGGATGACTAAATCATGACACCATATTTTCAATATATGACACATTAGGGTTAAACTATGTCATCCATGATTATCATCTATTCAAATCCTTTAAAATTATTTTCAAAGAAAATGTGGGTTAACAAAACAATATAACCTAGTAGTGTCAAACTAGGTGTGTAGTAAGGCCCATTTTCATGTACCAGGTAATGCTTGAGTCATGACTAATGCACCTTTTTAGAGTTATTACCTCTAGGTACATCTATTTTAGAAACACATCCACTTATAGTATCCATACAAGGATGTATTTCTTGATAAACCATAGAATATATTCCTTAGAAAAACTTTAGCATGTTATATTATACTTAGACTCATCATATGGGTTATTCACTGAAGTTTTCTCATCCTAGTTAAAAAAGGTTAAATGAACCTTTCTTTGATACCAAATATATATAATCTAAATTATCACACATAAATATTACATCTTAATATATTAATATTCATTACATCACATAATGATTCACGCTAGAATAATTTAGGCCTAGTGCATTTGGAAACTTGGAAACATAAATAACTGGTTCATGGGTGAAATAAATTTTCCCCCACTAATTTCTTTATATATAACACCATTATTAGACTTATCATACATAAAACCTTTATTCATAACCTGTGGAACAAAACATAATAAAGGGTGAGCTCAGTTTCTCAGTAAGGTTAAACAAGGGAGATATCAATGATCACATAATAATAACATGGTCATAAGGGTATGAAAACATGAGATTAACATTTGAAAATCAAACCCTGAATATCATAAATCATAAAATTGAGTCATGGAATAAATATTGGAAGTTATTAAGACATGTACCTACTTTGGTCTTGGGATAGCCTCCCATATACCCTCTTTCAGACATGGGATAACCTCTTGTGTACCCTATTTCAGGCTTGGGATAACCTAATGTGTACATTTTGATCTCATATAACATTAATCATTACTCAATTCATTAGAAGGAGATATAAGTTCTTCCCATAAAATAATCTACACATTTTTATTTCACAATATCATAAAAAATTCATTATTTCAAAACCAATGAAATAAAATGGGCTTTATAACACATTTATTATATTAAACACCATGAAAATAAATGGGTTTCATAAATATTTCATCATAGCATAACCCATGGAAAACAAATAGGTTTCATAAACATATTCTCATAATATACATAAACCATCCAGTGAAAGAATAAATATGGTATCATTGGATTATATACCACATAAATATTAAGTAATATCAATGGATTTTGTCATAGATGGAAAATGATTTTGAAAATAAAATCACTTGGAACTTTTCATGAGGAAAATAATATTTCCTTGAAAATAACATTTTAAGAACTATAAATTAATAAAATATTATTAAAATATATTTATATTTAAAAATCATTGAGAAATTATAAAGTGATGTTTAAAAATTTTATATTTCATGATAGTGGTTTTTTTCATGTCGTACACGTTAAAACAATGATTTCTTTCATATTTTCAATAAAAAGACAAATGGGCCTTGTTTGGAAAATGGAATGAATATTAATTTAAAAAAAATAAAAAGTATAAAAACGTTAAAAATGAATTTAAAAATCATATAGAAACATTAAAACATTATTGGAAAAAAAAATTAGAAAACATGGATATAGAATAAAAAGTATTTTCGACCAAAGAGATAAATAAATTTGGTTTTCTTTATAAAAGACTTTTGGAATGTTGAGTATATAAAGATAGTAAAATGAAGAAAAAATGTGTATTATAAAAAAAATAAAGAGAGGATAATAAAATTAATTAATTTCCTGATAAATATATCATAATATTTTAACATTGAAATTATAATCATACAAAATTCTAAGAAACAATTAGATTGTAACATCAAACCCTTATCACGTTGGAAACTTTTGAATTTCAAGACCAATGAAATAATAACTACAAATGAAACATTAAATATCATAACAATAAATAAATTAATGATATAAAATTTTAAAAGGGCTCCATATACACCTTATAAAATAATATAGGTGAAAAATATAACATATGTCCCAAATATTACAATTTGAGACAAAAATCCCTTACCTTAGTTTTAACTTCCTTCGTACATGTTAAAACCTCCCATACAATAAATATATGTTTATTATATATCTATTAAAGAACCATAATTATATATATATAATACCACATTTTATTTTCATATTACATTTTATTACTTGTTTATTAAAAATTCCTTGTTAAGATCTTGTTTTGGGTAATAACTGATTTTTTCATGTATGTTTTGATTTGGTATTTTTTCCATTTTAATTTGATAATTGTTCAATAATATAAATAATTTTAAACATGATATAAATATCATATATATTCATTATATATGTATTTATATCAATCCATAAAATTTAATTATAGAAAATGAAATACATTATTCATAGAGACGGTAGGTTGTACGTACGCATAAACATTGTTTCCAATTTCTCAACTAATGAAAGGAAAGAAAGGTAAATAATAAATTAACATTAAATAATCAGTTTTATTTCATAAAAATTACATATTTTCATTAAATATATCCTTATTACTTTCCATGTAAAGTATCAGTGAATAAGGGATCACAGCACTTTGTGATGCGGTAGTCCACCGTACACACGAGCGACATTATCGTATTCCCATGGAATGGAAAGTAAGAAGGTATATTTGGTACTATAATTACATAATTATAGATATATCATAAATATAATATATATATATGTGTGTGTTAAATCCATCATTATATCCATCCATGAGAGGTGGTGATGGAAAACGAATTACATCAGTTCATGATAGAGTAGTTTTCCATACACACGATCGAAAATTTCATTTTCCATTTGATGGAATATGATATGGATATAGGTAATTAAATAAAAATAATAGCATATAAATATATTTTATATAATATTTTAATTATATTTTAATTAATTTAAGTTTAATGATGGTGGTAATAGGAGGAGTAAAAAGAATGATCTTAGTGAGGAAAATTTTCTTTGCTTAAAACTACCTCCTTTGGATCTATTATTAAGGACCCTAGGGTTGATATTTTAGGAATAATAGAATACCTTGAACATGGATAAGTATTTTGGGGAGGTATTTTGGAAGGTTTTTCTGATCCAAATGGATTATGGAGTGTGAAGAAGTGAGTAGAGGAAGTTCCATTTTATAATTGAGGCGGAGTATCATTTTTTGTAAATACCCAAAAGTATTCAATAATGGGAAGTAACTCTTAACCCAAATGCATAAAAGTTTGATAAATAATGGATTTTAGGGATTAAATGGTTGGTCTACACCTACACCATAAAAAACATATGTTTTAAACATTTTATTCTTTAACTTCTAAGTTTCCATACTTTTTCCATTTTAGTTTTCACTAAGGTTACTAGCCTTTTATCTAGGTAATTTATCATTTAAGACTATAAATAAAATAAGACTTATTAGATAATTCATATCCATTAGTTATAAATACAAAATAAAATTTATAAAATAAAAATCCTTTGATTTTTAAAAATTAATTTTAACACAAACACATGAAACGTGTAAACCCCTATTTTACTCTTTACTATGGTAACAATGGTTTTACTTTTAAGGTGACAATATAATTATTCGGAAAGGACCATTGGTTAATAAATGGAATTTGGTTGATATTTTAAAACATATAACAACATCTTAGAAAATGATATTATTTCTAATAATTTTAAATCATTTATTAAAATATTATTTATTATAAAATAACATTAATGTCAATTTTGAAACTATTCATTTAATTTGACTTTAAAAACATCAAGAAAAAAATTATAATTAGAATATATTATTTTGAACCATATATATAATGATATATTTATTTAAAAAATCAGGGAATATAATAATTCATTCAATTTATATTACTTTTAATCTTTTTATCATCATTTATTTTATTTTTCTATTAATTAAATAATTATTGTGTTGTCATTACTTAAGCATTCAAAGTAATTATATAATTACTAAAAATTAAAAAAAAATAACCACATTAAATTAATTTAATTATAATCAAAATTAGCATTAATATTCATTCACGTCTTGGATTTTTCTCTAATTAAACACATAATTAACATTTAAAAGCAAGAGGGTCTCATTTTGTCTTTTTCTTTACCTAAATTATTATATTGATCCCCTTCATGGAAAAGTGTCAAAAAAGAGCATAAAAATAGGTAATAAGGTAATTATTTTCAAAATATGGACATCCAATAGATATTTTACAAGTTCTTAGGTCATTTTAACCCTTATTTTTTAGTTTAACCCTCGGTAAACACGTTCTAACCTTAACTATGGAAAATAATTTTTTCTATTTTTACTATTAATTTTGACCAATAATTGACTTGACCTTATTATATAATATTAATTATTATAATTCCAAATATTTAAACTATTTTTACAAATTAAATTCACATAAGTCTCAATTTTTAATTTTAAATTAAACCTGCAGACGCGAATATAAAAATGTTTCTCAAAAGTAAAAAATTTCATAAGTATGGAAAGTTTTGATATCAAAATTCAATATGAAATTTATCCCAAATATACAAATTGAATTAATAAATATATAATTGAATTAATTTTATTTTTTAAAAAAATTAATCAATATATAACATTCTAAATTCTTAAAATAAAAAAAGGTAGTTTTAAATAAATATGAGTTTTTTTACTCTTCACCAAAAACTTAATACCTTCAGAAAATTCTAAAAAATCACCCTAAGATAATTTTGATTCAAAAAATGAATTTATTATTTCTAGCTAAATTTTCAAAAAAATCAAAAAATTTATTTTATTATTTCTTCATAAAAAGTAATAAAAATTATTTTTTTAAGAAAAAGGTATCTTCAAAGCATAAGAAGAATTTACTAAAAATTAAGTACTTATAAATATATTTTATTTATCTAAATACTTTATACAAAATTTTCAAAATGTGTTTATTCCTATTAATACTTACAAATTAAATTTCTAGATGATAACAGTCATTTTTAAATAACAATACTAATAATTTGTCATGATTCATTAAAACTCGATGTTGTGTGTAATGAAATACACTAAATAAATTACATTTATTTAAAAAAAATCAGAAAATCTAGATGTGTTACAAGTCATTTCTGTGAGGAAATTATGGATTATAATTTAATCCCTTTTAATTCATTTCTTTTTTTGTTCATATTCAACTTCATAAGTTTAATAAATAATTATTATTTCATGAAATTAATAATATAATTATAATTTAATATTAGTTTTATCAACACATAATTCATAAAAATCCATTTCATAGTTGATTATAACATTTGTTCTACCATGGCCAATTTTCACCATCTATATGAATGATGTTGTGCACTAAATAATACCACCTTAAATGTATGGTTTTAAAAAATATATTTTATAGATGTATAATATTTATGATATGATTATATTTATATAAAGATAAAATGGTCATTATATTAACGATATTAATTATAAACAATCATGTTCATGTAAACTATCTAAAGGGGTCATATTGATACACATTTCGTAATATCCATATATTTTGGAATATATATTGAACATGGGACTTTTATACAATTTGAATGAAATTAAAATCAATACCTTGACACTTCTGGATATTATGGAACCATTTCTCATGGCCCACTGATTGTATCAATTTTGGTACTATAGAAATAAAAACCCCAAACCATTGACATAAACTAAATGATTCTATCAAATTAATAATATATGATAAAAAATAATTGGTTAAAATAAAAGAAACATCAATATGGTTTTAAATGTAAAATTAGTGTATGAAATTCCAATTTTTAAGGGATTAGATAAGCATTTAATGTGAACTGAGACTCAAGGTAAGGGTTTCTCCTTTGATATATCTTCTTATATGGGATTTTATCTATATTTCCTAATACTCATTAAAATTAATTCTAGATATTTTTTAATATAATTATTTGTTTTATTTTATTTTTGACCAGTTTTGGGGATATATATACTTATTAAAATCTCAATAATTCATTTTTAAGTCAAGCATAATAAATTTCATGATGGTTTCTCTCCTAAATCTAAATTCTTTAATGTTTTATTTCTTTATGATCTAAATTCTAATATATATCTTATCTTGGAAATATTGAACATATATCTCACTCATTTCCTTATATTTTGTGTGGTATTAACTTATCTCCTCACCTTTCTTTTGGATTCATAGTTCATATCATGTCATGTTTTAAAATGACACACTCATTTCCTCTCTCTTTATTTTATTTTAAGATTAAACCTTATCTATCAAATGATTTTATTATTTTCAAAATACCTTTCCTTTTAAATATATTTTAATATAATTTTAACTTTTTTGGGATAAAAATGTTTTTAAACTATCATTCTAATGAATTCATTTATTTAAAACGAAATGAAATACTTATGGGACAACTTTTCCATATATTCTTACTTAACATGTGTTAATTATATTAATACTATTTTATTTAATGCCTTTAAAACATTATTATTTATAAAAAAAATTATTCTAATAGTTTTTAAAAATTATATGGATTTACTTTCTTCAAAAAAATATTTTCCCCTTTCATAAAATTTCAATAAAGAAAACTCTTCTAAAAGTATTTATGTTCACCTTTTTTTATAAATGTTTTCTTTATATATACCTTCCTTTGAAACTTGTAAATATCATAAATTAATTAATTTTTATTCTATTATCCTTTGATTCTATAAATTTATATTAATTATCCATACTCAACCATTTTTTGATGCTTATACCTCACAATGTTTATAAGAGAAACAATTTCTCTCCTACATTTTTATATTTTGATTCATGTTTTCTCATCCTTATCTACCATCTTATATATTTCATATACTTCAATCCAGAAATTTATAAAATACTAGTTTTACATTATTCTTAGTAAATTACTTATCTATTTACCTTTCACTCATTTTTTTAATGATTATTTTTTTCCATAGTTTCTCTTTAAAATGGTTCCTCCCAATATTCCTTTCTTTATTCTCTATATTTTACATAGATCAATATAAACTTGATTTTATTTTCAATTCATGGATTACCATATTCATTAAAAACCATTATATATTATTTTATTTATTATTTTGGTACTTACTTGATTCATTAATTTTTTAAGATATGATTATATATTATGACATTTGATTTGTAACCCACTTCATTTTTTGTGGGTTTTCCTTATTATGATTTTTGTATGTATCTATTCTATATGGAACTCATATGAATGTACATGTTAATGATGTGATGTGTGGGGCCATAATTTTACATCCCTATAATATATTAGGTAAATATTATATCTCAAGTGATTATATGTATGGTGAATAGTCAGTGAGTCAAGCACACTATGTTATGGTTCATGGGTAATGATACAAGCGCACTATATTATAGTGCATGGGAAGTGAGACTAGCATACTATCTATAATTTCTTGGTACTAATCCTTCACATATTTTTGTGAAGACATGTTTTATGTTTTTGAAACATTTTTAAATATTCTTATGATATGCATTCATTATTATGATTCATGATTCTTCTATATTGTGACCTAATTCCTTCCTTAATGATATCTTGTAATTTAATATTCTTATTCTAGGTTTATACATTATACCTTATATTGTGATCTCATTTTATACTAAATAGTAAATTTATATTTATATTGATTATGATTTAAATATTTAATTTTTATAATCCCATTAATGGTATTTTTCTCACCCCTTTCTTAATACATGTCTTTATGATATTTTTGGAGTAAAATACGTTATGGTCAGTTTATATATAGTCTATGATATTGGATTCAATTATATTTTATGTTATTATATTGGATGTTGATGTATTGTGTTCTTAGTTCCCAAAGATGATAATTTTTTATCTTATGAGTTGGTTTTAATTATGGTGATGTGTGAAAAGTATGTACGCTTACCACCAGATCTAGAAGTGTGCGTATAGGGCACTTAAAAGTGCCTTGGTGATGAGATAATTTCTAGATTAGATAAGTAAGAAGGAATGATTCAAACCATAATATTTTTTAGTTTCCAAAGTTTAATTTATATTTCCACACACCCTACCAATATTTATTTTTATTAAGGATTAAGCATAGAGTTAGTTTTAGGGAAAGTCTTACATTTTATAGAAAGTATTATATTAGTGGAAGTATTATAGCATCCTAGGTATTGTAGTATTAATATTCCTCAGAGGGTTCTTAAGACCAAAAAATGGTCTTTTGAGCCTATAATTGGGGTTTTCAAGTGCCAGGGGCTTCGTTCCTTGTTCATGGACTACTTGGAATTGGTCTTATGGGATATGTAATGGGTATAATTCTACCCAGATAGAGAGAGGTCTTTTCTTTCATAATAAAAAAGGTCTTCGGCTCCAAATTTTTTAAAAAATAAAGTGTATTTGAAAAAAATGAGTTTTTAAACTACTATTATTTATTAATAAAACTCATGTTAATGTTATTTGATAAAGTATTTATTTATAAATTGGTGGTTAAACAAAATCTCAAGGTGATTAAATGATAGGTGATTTATATTTTGGAAAATTGGTGGAAACCAAGAGGAATTCGAACCAAACATAAATGGTATGGCATATTCATTATAAAATAATACTCTATTGGATATTGGTTCTGATTTACCTATGTTTTTAATAAATTATCATTAGTATGACATAGATAGTGTATTCATTGGATTGTTACTATTATGTCTGAACAATAGTCCATGTTTTGTTTATTTCCTTGGGTGGCCAACTATGGGTATATCCAATTATTAATTAATCCACGTCTTATGAATTATTTACATTGATACTATATTGATTGATCACTTTACTTGTTTTAGTTTATCCATGGAATATTCTACTGGGAATGTGTGAGATATATGTAATTATTTCTTTATTATGATGATCATGTTTTCTATTTTTTGCATTGAGTATGTTGATGATATGGTTGGTGATTTAAACATAAGCATGATTGTTTCTTGATTTATTAATCCCATGGAAAGTGTAATATATATTTTTGTTATAAATTTACTAAGTGGTTATACCATTAGGTGATGAAATGGTATGGGCTCATAGTACACTATCTTGTTATAAACTTTACCCTTTTTTAAAGGGTCATGATACAAGATTTCCCTAACTTGGTATATATTATTCACTTTCCTCAATGGGATGGGTATTGAACCCTAAATCTATTTAGATGAATCTCTAAATGGTATGGAAATGAGGTTTTCTAACTAGATTCACCATAAGTATTCTAATATATGATCAAGGAAAGTATACTCATGTATAGACCCTTTAGGTATAAAGAGATATTTTTTGTAGTTAATATCGATCTATGAATTGTTTTATTATTTATTTTTTTCATATTATTATTTATGATTATCAGAATTAATTTTTTATATATATGTAAATGTGTAGACATGTTCATTTACACATCTATTTATTTATGATTTAATTTAATACATCGTTGGTGGTGCCTTATCAAGTATTTAAAGTTTTGGGTCACAATGAAAGTTTTAGGGTTGGTGTCCAAAAATATGTTTTCATCAATTATAACTAATAATATCTGAAGACCTTGATGAAGTCAACCTCGAAATCTTATAATATAATATCTTCAACATTTTATTTTAAAATAATTTAAAACAAGAATAACCATGAATTGGATAATTACTTATAATCAGTTTTTTGTCACTATTGTCATGTCATCATTGCATTGAGAATCTGAATTTGGATTCATCTAGTAGTATCCACACTGGCTCCACAAATCTCTAAACAATGGTCTTTTGTTCTAGGATCTGGCACAAAGGAGCTTAGTGCTTCACATCTTTCTTCATTTATCACAACAAATAATTTCTCTTATTATCTCTTATTCCTAAGAGGGAAATGGGAGGGAATTATAATTAGGGCTTGAGATAAATTCTTGATTCTCATAATTGTACACAGTGACTTATACCCTCTAAAATGATATAAATAAAAATAAATACCAATGGTTAATATTTTATGATTGTGTAAGGCCCTTTATCAAATATTGATTCTAATATATTCCTCATGTATAAAATAGTAATAATATTAGTATTATACCACATGGAATGATCATATTTAAATATCATTTATAAAATAAATAAATAAATATTCATTTAAATGATATTGAAACATATATATATATATATATCCTTACTATTGGTCCCTTAACTTAGCCTTTAAATCCTCCTTATAATTTATTGAACCTTAAATAATATAAAATTTATTTAAATAAATAAATATTTTTCATTCAATAAATCAAAAGGTATTATATTCACTAAAATCATTAATAAATATTTAATTCAATATTCATGTAACTAAATAAATATTTATATTAATTTATTCACTAAAATCATGAATAAATATTTTTTTATTTAATATGTTATGAATAATAAACAAGCAATGATATTTAACTCACATATTTTAAACTTGGATATCTGGGAATTAAATTTATACAATAAACATAACTTGGATAATTATTATTCTACAAACCAAGAATAATATTTATTTATAATATTTAAATTCAATATAATTTAATGATATTATTAATTTACTTAGTGTGTGGCCCTCTATGACTATTTCTAAATGGCATTGGGTGAACTTACCTAATGTCCTAGATCAGTGTCTAGAAACATTTTAAGTCACACATAGAGAAAGAAGTTAATTTCACAATGACCAGAACCATCCAATGAATTCTATTGTGTAATATAATCTCTTTTTCCTAATATTTCATCAAGAAAGATGCATACTTGTGTCACCACCCAATATGATTAATTTATCTTTATTTGACTATCCAAAATGAAATCTTTTATGAAATACTATAGCCATGTATTTAATTAAATAGTTTCATTTCAATGAGTGGTCCATAGATATATTCTTCCATTAACTCAGAAGAGACAAATCCTTTCTTGACTCATTAAATTTATGTCATATCACTTATGACACACCAAATGTATGTTATCTCACTGTGAGAATATTTTTTCATGTTTTTCATACATGCATCAAAGTACATGATTCCTGATACACATTATTAATAATATCATGTCTAAGTACCAATACACACAAATGTATATAGGAATATCCAATGAATTGTAAACATGTGGAATTACTATTGATGGGTTCTTCCTCTTAAAATCCCTTCTTGAAGATTACTAAGTGTGAAATTTTTGAGAAAAAGTATCAATGTCATATGATCCTCCAACATATGATAGTCAAATATCATCTATGTCACATGAAATATATGTTATCAAGATTATAGGAAATATGTTTAAGAATATTGTCATATAGTTTACAGGTTTTCATTATATAAGGGAAATATTATAACCTTTTGATGATAAAAATACTCTAATGACGTTATATATTAATCTTACATAGAATAACAATCAATATGTGATAATATATTCATTAATATTATAGTAATTTAAAGTCAAAAAATAGTTAGTTGGTTTTAGGGAACGAAATCGAACAAACTTCCGTTTTTACTAAATCTAACTACTAACTAACAACTTGTTAGCTCTAAAATGATAAAAATGCTTCTTCAGAGTAATGGAAACTTCTTTTTTACATCCTAATTATATATATATTATACTTATTGAGACTTCACTTATTTAATAAAATCCCTTAATAGGTGATATCATTAAGTATTTTCTTTTTTTTATTTTTTTATAAACTTCAAATATTAGATACTATTATATTATTAATCTTATCATAATATATATTATGAAAATACATTAATATATTTTAAAAATACAATATCTAGAATAAATCATTGATAAAATGCTTCCTAAGTTGCATCATAATCCATAATGTACTCGATCTATGTAAATATGGAAACTAATTTTTGTAATAAGTTACACTTTCTTATTATCATATCCTTTACTATGATATATAACATAAAATTGATCCAAAGTAAGACTAGTTTTGTATCCACTTGATAACTAGTATTCTCACTTCTCCAAATATAAGTAACTCATCAATCATACTTTCTCAAGTACTTTTAGATAGTTTTGATTGTTACCTAATACAATTCTCTAAGTTTTATCTGATATTATACCATCATGCTTTATAGATATTAATATCAAACATCTGTACATATTAGGGTATATGTAAAAGATTCATGTAATTAAGTCTATAGAATCATATTCATCATAATAATTTCCTTGTGTGTTTTAACACATCATCTTGGAGAGATTTTACACCATGTGACAATAGCAATAATTCACTCTTGTAATTTTCCACCTTGAATTTTCAAATACCTTTTCAATATATGTAAAATAACTTGATCTAATAAAAACCATAAATTTATCTTAGTAGATATTTTTCCCCATTAAATAGGATGATCTATTAAGTAATTCTTAGATAAATAATTTTATCATGATCTTAACTAACTGTAAGACTAAATTTTGTTTCCATATGTTATCAAAATATTTGACTTAGAAAACTATTAAATTGACCCAACCATCACTTATAAAAATATTACATTATTTTATATGAATATTAAATACATATAATTATAATACATGATAATGAACCATAATTGTTTAGTTTTCCTAGACAATAGATACATAATCAACTTATTTCATGAAAGGTATTCAATATCTCCCACAAAGTTATTCTCACATAGTACCCTTTTTAAACCTTTAAAACTAAAAAAAATTCTTTATAACATGGGTAAATGAACACATAAGAATGGGTGAACTCAAATTCTCAGTAATTTTAAACATGGTAGATATCAATCAATGATTATAAGGGAGCATAAGATAATATTAAGGGTGTGATAACATGATTATAATTTACGAGATCATACCTAACATGTCATAAACCATAAAACATGAGTTGTGGAATAAGTATTTTTTATAATGAAATTCATTATTCATAAGATTATGGATTCATAAATAATAAATCATGATTTTTGAGATAATATCATAAGTATAAGATATTATTTTGTGGTACAAATGTGTTTCATAAGAATAATCATAAAAATCATATATCAAGGCCTCTCCCATGACATTCATCACATGATAGGATTGGGAAAACCACCCTTGTACCTTATTGGAATTGGGAAACCCACCTATGTACCCTCTTGGACTTGTCCTAATCACCCGTAGTTAGGAATTTTTATAAAATAGTCTCAAAGAACATGGATATGGAGGAAAAATATTCATGAAAAAAAAGGATAAATAATGTATAGTTTTATTAAAAAATCTTCATATCATTTTGAGTACCAAATAAGGTTAAAATGGAAATAAAAATTTAAAACCCAATAAATAAACATAGGAGAAGAAAATATATGGTTTTTAAGAGAGAAATAACCTTAAATTTTCTACAATAGAAATTTAAACATAAACAATCCTAATAAAAAGTGAGATTGAAACATACACCCTTAGAGCTTTGTTAATCTTTGAATAAAAACCTCATGAAGTAAAAAACCTTAGATGTATTTGTAAATACTTATAATTTTCATAAAATAGTCATAAAATAAATCCATGTGTAGTATATACACCACAAAAATTTAAGAATGTGGTGAATATAGAACATATCTCAGTGAAGGGAAATTGAGATGAGGAAACTCTTACCTCAAGTACAGACTTGTTTTGTACACATTATAACCTCATTTATAATAAATCTAGATTTATTATACATATATAATAGAACCATAATCATACTTATATTAATATATTTCATTCTATTATAATTTTTAATCACCAATTTATTAATAATTCTTCATTAAAACCAATATTTGTTGGTTGTCTATTTTGTTTTCCATGAATGATTCAATTTAATGGTCGCAGTCCTTTAACATTTTTCATTGTTATAAAATCTTAATAATTTCATAAATATCATATCTATTTATTATATATGATTTCATAATGAGATATGTAAGGAGGTGATGAAAAATCAATTACATCACTTTTTGGAGGCAGTGGTATGCACGTATACACAAGTGATGCTTTCATTTTTCAATGTATAAAAAGGAAAGAAAATAATAATTTTTATTTACAAAATCATAATTATATTATAAATATAATATATATTCATTAAATACATCTATATAATCATCCATGATAGTCAGTTATGAGATGTAATTCTATTAAAGATATTACTACTAATTCACTTTAGCCCCCCCCCCTCTCTCAGGACATTATAAGTTGGGGTATTTTTCATATTTTCACAATCAAAATTATTTTATGTGAATAATTTAAATCTGGTGCAATTTTTTAATTTTTTTTCCAATGAAAATAAATTTTGATTTTTTATGGAATTGAAAGATCTAATTTTAATTATTTTGTCCCATTTATGCATTATGTTTTCAATAACTATTATAATCATAGAAGATTATTTATCTATACAGGTTTATTTTGCGGACATTCAACCATGCTAGTCTATGAAATTTGAAAAATGTGTGTGCTTTCTTATCCATGATTATATGTTTATTATTTCATGGATTTCTTTGGTGATGGACCTATTGTGCACTATCCAAGATTCTATTAACCTTATCTAACCACACAACACACCATTCTTCCTTCTGTGGATAATCATATATAAACCAAACTTCTATGCCTCTATGGATTATTTTGTGTCGCACCCCAAACTATCTTATGTGAAAGAATCTCTACTTCTATACCCTTCTTCATCCAACAAAAATCATTATTATGTCACAAATCCTTCTATGAATCTATACCACTATACTTGTCAATGTGATTTAGTGAGAATGAAATCAATTAATTGTGCCTTGTTTCCACCCTTTGTGTGAAGACCCATATTTCATGATCATTTTTCATCCATGAAACACCAACCCTTCTATGGCTATCCACATGCTAACCATGCCTACTTCACCATCAACAATAAGACCTAAAATTTGGTTGACTGTGCATTATCCTGGATCAACTGAAACCTACCGTGAGAATCCCTTCCATGGTCATCCATGATTAAAGACCCTTTATCTCTAAGCCAAGACAATCAGTCCACAAAGCACTAGTCTCCCACTGATCAAAGCAGTTCTGAAACACAAGATCGATTGCATAGGGGATATCGAACCAAAGTGAGGATCTTGACCAGTTATCAAATGTAGTGAATTATATTAAAGAATCAAGATCAATATCATCAAACTAATCAAGTATTACTGAACGCACTCAAAATCATTCAAATTATAAAGACCAGTTTGTATGGGGACCAAACTGATCATCAAACCTAAAGCTGTATAATATGATTGAAGGAGAATATGAGATGATATTATCAATAATACTCACATGATATGAATTTTTTTTTTTTGTTCTATGTTTACATCCAAAGACAATGAGACCTCAATATATCCCAACTCTCTGATTGTGAATCCATTGAAGTCCATACACCATATAGTTGATGAAATTTTTTAATAAACTCAAATAGTTTCATCATGACCAAAGATATCCAAGCCTCTCACCTTATTAATCATACCAACTCAAGGATAATCTTCAAAACCATGGAATCACTGACCTTTATCATCCCATTGTCTCATGTCCATGAATCACCCACCAATTTCTAAATCCAATTCAGTGTACATCAACCACTACTCACTATAAGTTCGGTTAGCATACACTCTCAAATAGCTCTTTCCAGTATCAGACTCAAGCTTTAAATCTAGCATATATTTAAAAAACTGGCCCAATATTATTTCACTAAATCCCATTTCACCCAATCCAAGAACCATCCAGACTCCATATAATCTATAAATTTTCAGATAATAAAATTTAAATGCTTGAGATCTAGCGTTATTGTCTATTCAAGCACCATGAAACGTCTTGATCTTCCCAAGACACTATGAGACCAAAAAAAATAATTTATAGGGCCAAACTTCATATCATACCCAATATTGAATCCCAAACACTTATTTTTATCCATTCTATGCCTAATTAGTCAAATTCCTCATGTGAGTCTTATAGAAGAATACTCAAAGGGAATTCCTCACACAATGCATGATTTTCATTGTAGTCGTAACACAAAAAACATTTCAACTTCATTTAATTTAAAATGAGTATGAAGATTGATCATGGGGATGATTTTTATATTTATAGTTCATTAAGAAGGGTTTATAAAACTATATAAAAATGTATGGGGTGAGTGAGATAAATATTCCCCCTTTGTGAGACGAATGTTCTAGCATTTTCTATGTATTATACAATCTAATTATGTTATGTTTTATGAAATTATATTTTTTCTCTCTTATAATTTTGTTTTTCAAATTTATCAAACTATGTACTATAAGGTGATCAATACAAACTACATGAAATTGGAGTACTAACCTAAGAGTTAATTCTCAAGGGAGGTCCATTATTTCACAAATCCCCATTTCATTTTCTTAAGTTTTTATTCAATTGTGATTATGCAATAGGGGTGTCTTGTGATTGGTGTAGTGATCATACTACCTCCATAGTATTCTTTCTATTTTATTCTAGCCTCTAGTAATTATTACACCCTTATTCTGGTTCTCCTTGCCTAAGATGGAATAAGAGTAATCTAGTAATTAACAAAAAATGATATAGTTGGGTGGAGTATGTTAACTTGTTTGAGGTTGTGTCATGTTCATCAAATGAAACCATGGAGGAAGTGAAATTTTTTGCTCCTAAGATATTTCTAAAAGTGCATAGGATTTTGTAATATTAGCTGTGGGTAGTAATGCATAAATTATATTGAGTATATTATAAATTATATGATGACATCATAAATGGATAAAGAAGGTTATTAGTGATAGAATTTTAGATTCATGTCCTTTATTTGCTAAAAATTATCTTTTTTATTTTGATATTTTTTATTATTTTGTATTTTCACACAATAAAAACAAAACATTATTACTGGATACTTTAAAAAATGAAAAAAAACAATAATTTATTGATATAAATGAATAACTGGTCTATGAGACCTTAATAATGAACCTATTTATTCCCACTAGACTGCATTCTAGGTTTACAAATTTTATATGTGAGGCCTATGATAACCTCTCACATCACTAGTACCATTTCTTAGGAGTTAGGTTAGAAACTCATTTTTTCTAAATCAATTTTTAAGTAATTTTATGTTTTCAATTTAAAATTTAAAATCTAAAAAATAATAGATTATTCTTTTGAATTTTCATTATACTATGTAAAAAGTATTGCTACATGGGTTAAATGGATATAGAGAGCCAAATGAAATAGGTGGAGAAGTATTTAGAGATCTCTTCAAGGATATTAAAGTGGAAATTGAACCATCAATACAAAAATCATTATCCAATGAGATTACCAAGATCCTATAATACTTTACATAATTCTATAAATATTTGGGTGAGGCATGAAAAGAGATCATCCCTCTAATATTTGAAGAGAAAATCCAAGAGGTTGAGGCCAAACATGATGATTCATTACCATCCCCCACAAGTAAATTTTCGTAGAATTATATTTGGGAAGAGAGATTTCCATTGACACTTTATAGGTATATAAGTCTGATTTAGAATTTTTTTATGTTAATCTTTTATAATGTGAACATTTTCATGAGCTTATGTTCCTTAATATTACAGATTTAATCATGTACTACAGGTACAGGTTGTATAAGATGAAGGTTCCATGTGTGAAGAGGTCATTGATAAGTTGGATGAGGCTCCCATAAAAGTAGTGGTATCCAAATTTGAAAAATAGGAAGAAGTAGAACTTGAAATCCTAATCTGGAAAGAATAAAAAGAGTCCCCACACATCATCCTTTCAGCCCCACTTGGTGAGTTTTACTATATGACTAAGGGTATGGACCTGAAAAACTGTATTTAATAGGACCTATAAGTTAAATTAAAGATTTAGAGATAAAATAATAGTAACGTGTGGTGGTTCTTGAAACATATTATATATCTTCCAATAGAATGGGTATAATCTTAGTGTTGTTTAGTTGCATATAGTTTAAATTATAGCACCACTTGGGGGGTTTACCAAATAATTATCCGCTAGTTTTCTCTAATTATACATTATTTTTAGTTTTATATTTTAATTCTAAATAAAAATTTAATTTATAATTTTTTTCATATATGAAGCATTGTGGAAATTGGGTTCAATTCCTATTAAATACATTTGAAACCAAATAGAAATGATATTTACACCCTACCAAAGTTTTCTTCAAGCGATAACCACATCTAGGTGAAATCCTTTCATATCGCATATTTTTAAATGTTGTCCTACTTAAAATTTCCATGATATCTTATAATAACTACTAAATGAAATTTAGGATATATTTTAGATTAACTGTAGGGAAAGGGGATAATTATTGGCTACATTTGGCATTATTTTGTTTTGTTTTTATTTTTAATTTAGTGAAAAAAATTTAGTAAATAAAATATATATATAAGAATTAACAAATAAAAAAGTTTTTTATAGTTTTTTTAGTGTCTTTTTCAAACATTCTTGAGCTTAATTGAAAAATCTATGCATTTTTGAACTCTAATTAATTGTGAGGAAACTGATCAAATTAGTGAAACTTAAAAACTCATATGATTACTAACTTGATTTTGTTACTTTTACCATAGATATTTTGATATATAACTAGGAAATGGAGTGTGAGTGAAAATAAATTTTGGTAATTGAAATTATAACATGAGGTCACAAGAATTTTGAACTTAATTTGAGGTGAATTGGATTTCAGAAAAAGAACACCTTAGGGAGCTAACTCAAAAAAATCCATATAATCCCTTTAAACTAGAGTAAAATGGTAAATTGGGATCATATAATAAATATTTGATACAATAGGAAATGTGTGTGTGAGTAATGTCATTTTTTTATATCCAATATGTTCTTTACAAAATTATTTTCTTAATCATGGTAGGAAAAAATCAATAAAGTTTATAATTTTCAAAAATGAATTTGTTCAGGTGGGATGAATATTGAACATATATGAAGAAGGGTGAAATTGAATTATAAAAATTTCATTTTAGTTGTATCAATAAAGTGTAAATGGATCATCAGAATAAGGATCTTAGGAAAAGGGATAAGTGAAGATTCCACTTGTTAAAAATTTTATTCCACTTAAACCTATCTATTTTATTCCTAAAACTATAACTTTTAATTGAATTTCATTATGTATAGTGGATTAATTCACATGGTAATCGGGTAAAATTTTGAGTGGAAAGAATAAAAAAATTCCATCACTCTTAATATGGTTGTTTATAATTTCCAATTAGTATATATTTTTTTCATTGATTGATTTTTCTAAATAAATCCATTTGAACTGAAATTTCAAAATCTGATTTTGCAATGAATTTTTACTAAAAAATTATTTTGATTATTCTATACTCATTTGTGTTTTTCAATGTACATATTTTACTTAACTTTATAAAAATGTAAATACTTTGGGTAATTTAAAATTCTGTAAATACTTAAATAAATAACGTTGAGTGAAAACTCAAAAAACTTTTTTGAGTTATTAAGTTGTTTAATGAATACTCTTGAAATTATAGTCTTTCTACATGTTTGTTGAATAAAATTATAATTTCAATGATAAGTAATTTCCCAAAAGTGCAATATTAGATGTTTGGGGGAGTAACTAAATGAGATTTTGTTGAAAATTTTATTAATAATTCAATTAAGCCACCCACCCACCCCCCCCCCCCCACCCCCCATATCATTATAAATTTGGGAATCATTATGTTTTAAAAATAAAAAATAATTTTATATAAATAAATTAAATCTTGTTCATTTTTTTGATTTATTACAATGAAAATAAATATGGAATTTGATTATTAATTACATGATCTCATTTTAATTAGTTTTTTTTCTCATTATGAATTTGAAACCTAACTCATCATATTTTAAATAAAAATTATAGGTGTAGAATTTTTTTCATCCACACAAGTTACCTGTATGTCCAGTCAACCAGGTATGGCCATGAAATTTGAAAAAGGGAAATGCTTACACACTTATGCTTTTATGGTTATTCTTTTTTGGATTTCTTCTGTGATGGAGCTATTTTTCACTCTAAAATATTGTGTTAGCCTCATAAAACTATTTTTCACACCATTATTCCTTCCATGGACAATATTCCATGGCCCAACCTTTTTTTACCCTATGGATTCTTCTATGACACACACCAACCTATCTTTCATTTGAGCATCTCTTCTTCTATAACCTTATTTATTTGTGAACAATCATTCTTTTATACCAACTCCTTTTGTGAATCCATTACATCATGTCTGTCAATATGCATTCATGAGATGTTTATTTTATTTTTTGTGGATTAATACCACTATATATGGAAAGACCCATCTTCTATGATCATTATGCTTTTGTACAACACCCACCCTTTTTTGTCTATCCACACACTAACATAACATCCTTCACCAATGCCCACAAGACCTCCAATTCATTCAACCATGAAATATACTTGGTTCAACTGGAACATACTATGACACTCTTATCCATGATCAAACATGCCTCAAGACACCTTCACTTCATCCCAAGCTAAGCAGTCCATGCATCTATACAGTACCAGCCTTTAACCGATCGAAGTAGCTCAGTAACACAAGATCAACCATGTTGGGGAAATATAACCAAAGTGAGGATCTAGATCTAGGCACAAATGTAGTGAATTAAATTTAATAATTATTCCAGAGCTCATCATACCAATCTAGGATCACTAAAAATGATTGAACCCATTAAAATGATGAAGAAAATTTCATATGGGGATCAAATTGTTAATCAAAATCAAATCCATATAATTTTATTGAAGATGAATATGATATGATAAGATAAATCAAAATCATATGAGATCAAATTTTTTTGTTTGTTGTTTTTTTCCTATGTAGACTTAAAGGTGACAAGACTTTGATGTCTCCAAATTCTCTAGTTTTGAATTTATGGAATGTCACACAACATCTGCTTCATGAAATGGATTAATGAACTCAAAAAACAACACCATTACCAAAGATCTACAAGACTTTCACCTTGTTGATCACACAAACTTGAGGCCAAGATTCACAGCATTTCCATAACCAACCTCCTATATCTTAGTGCCTCCTTTCTATGAAGAACCCACCCATGCTTAAATATAATTCAGTGTCCATCAACCACTGCACACTGCAAGTCTACCTAGTATTCACTACCAAGTATCTCTATCTAACATTATAGTTAAAATTCAATTCAATAAAATACACACAAAATCATCCCAAGACTATTTTACTAATTTCATTCCACCTAGTTCTATCACTATCTAAACTCCACAAATTCTATAAATTTTGGAATATTCAAATTGTAATGCTCTATCTCTATCCCCATTTTACATTTGATCAAAACTAAAATTCATCAAATTCCCAAGCCACTCTGAGACCAAAATCATTAATGTCTAGGCCCAAAATTCATATCATACCCAATATTAAATTCTAGACTCCAATTTTGATCCATCCTGCTCCCAGTATGTACAATACTTAAACTCCTCATGTGAGGTTTGTATTAGAATACTCAAAGGTAATTCCTCACATAGTACCTAATTTCCACTTAATTTTTGATTAAGTGAACACTTCTACTTTGATTCTTTTATAATGAGTATGGATATCGATAATGGGGATGATTTTTCTATTTCTAATTCATTGAGAAGGGATTGAAAAATGTATAAAAAGGGAAGTTTTGAGTGAGTAAAATATAACCATTTTGTATGATGAATGTTTAAATATTTTTGTCTATTTTTACAATTTAATTCTATTTAATTTTATGAAATTAACTTCTATATCACTTATACTTTTTTTTATTTCTTCAACCTATGTGTTGTAAAATGATCTCTCTAAATTCCTTGAAATTGGAGTACTTATGAAGGGTGAATTACCAAGGTATATATACTATTTCTTGATTCCCCATTCCAATTTATTAAGTTTTAATTCAATTATGATGATGTGGTGGGGGTTTTGGTTTTGGTGTGGAAATCATCCTCATTCCCTAGAATTATTTCTTTTTCATTACATCATATTTTTATTCTTCCCCCCTCATTCTGGTTCTTCTCATCTATGATGGAAAGGCGGAAATTTGGGCATAAATAATAAACAATGGAGTTTGGTGGAGTTTGGTGACATGTTTATAGTTGTGAAATGTTTATTGAATGAAACCATGGAGGAAGTGAAATTTTGTGTTCATAGTAGATTTCAAAAAGTGAATATGATATTTCAATCTCCGTCTTGGTTGGTAATGTATGAATGATATTGAGTGCATTATCAACTGAATGATGACATCATAAATGGATAAAAAAGGTTTTTAGTGGTTGAATTGTATATTAATCTCCTTTATTAACTAACAATTGTATTTGTTATTTTTACTATATTATCTTATTTTTCTTCCACATATAGTAAAAAACAAAAACATCTGTTATGGATGATTTCAAAACATTGAAAAAAAATACAAAAAATGATTGAGATAAGTAAATAAATGACTTATTACTCCTTATAAACAACCCTAGTCATCCCCCCTGACAATATTCTAGGTTTAAGAAATTTTTATGTGCATCTTATGATGTCCTCTCACATCATTTAGTGATGAAAAATGAAATGGATGTGGTAGTCTTCACATACACATGAGTGACACTTTCATTTTATATTAGATGGAATTTAGATAAAAATGGTTGTTAAATTTAAAAAAATATATTATAGTAAAGATATTTATTTCATTATATTAATATGGTTATATAATATTTTTAGGAGTATTAAGTATAAATAATATTGAAATAATTTTGTTAATATAATTACCTCTTTTTTGGGTATCCTCCTTTGACTTAAAACTTAATCCTTATTAGATTAGTCTTTTGTTAAGACCAGAACCTCTATGACATTGGGAGGAGATATGGAAAGTGATTCAGGTAGACCTTGGTCAATATAATGTGCTCTATTTTTGTGTAGAAGTGATAAAATAAGGTTTCCTTATATAAGTGAGGAGAGTGTCACCCTTGTAAATACCCTTAATTTAAAAATTTTAAAAAAAAACCTTTTTTATGGGAAAGTGAAAAAATTGTCAAAGTTTTAAATATGGGATAAGTTAAGGTTGAAATCCAATCATCCAATCAAATTTAGACAATTTTTAATGATATTTTAATCCTAGATTATTAGTTTAACCCCTCGTTAACCCTTTTAACAGTTACCACAGTGATAAGATTTTTATCATGGTAACTAATCATTATGGATAGAAATTAATTTGACTTTATTATCTAATACTAATTATTATCATTAAAAATATGGAATACATTTTATAAGATTCAACTCTTATAGGTGGTATAAATTATTTCTAATATCTGAATGTGAAACGTGTAGAAACCATTTTTAGAATAAGTGTATCTTTAATCATAAAAAGGATTATATTATCATTCCTTTTCTAGTAACAACAATTAGATAAATAGTAATTTATTTTATTGAATATATTATCTATAAATTTCATTAATATCATTCATTAATAGTGATGAATTTAATTTTTTAAGATAAAATACATTTCACATGTAAAAAATTGCTTTATAAAAATAACTCTTTTACCTTCAAATGGTTTTATCTTTATTTATAACAATTTGATAATCAATGTATGGAAGATTATTAATTGTTATACCAATACAACCAATGATTTTCTATAATTTTAATACCCAAAATAAGATAAATTAACTTTTAAATATAACATATATAATAAAATAACATTTATAAACAATATATTTCTGTTTAAAAAAAAGAATTAAAGTAGTATGCCTTATAATTACTTAATTTATTTTACTAATTATGTTTCATTTAATTATTGAAATAAATAATTATTAACATAATTTTTTTGTTTAATGCATCATAATCTATTAAAAACATCAAATTTATTAAAGAGAAATATAATCTAAAATATCAGGGTGTAACATTCTACCCCCTTAAAATAATTTCACCCTTGAAATTATGTCAATATAAAGAAAAAAAATTAGTATACTTCCACATAATTACATCCTTAGGAATCTATATATCTTCCTTATATTTATGGTTTCTCTATTAAACTTTCACCATGTGAGTGATCCTTTCCCACAATAATTTATCTATTCGATATATAATCTCAATCGGTTATTTATCATAGGAAATATCATGCTCCATTGGTACAAACATTGATATTAGTACATATGAAGGATAGGGTGCATACTTCCTTAGAAGAGATACATGGGAAAAATTTTGAACTTGGGTGAGGTTAGGTGGATGTTTTAAGAAACAATCTACCATCCTGATATGAACAAGAATCTCATATTGGGTGATATATCTAGGGCTTAGCTTCCCCTTACTTCCAAAATAAAAAACCTTATTCCAAGGTTATATTCATAAGAATAACTTATCACAAACTTTGAACTCTAAATCTCACCATTGATTATCACTATAACTTTTATGTTGACTCTAATCTGCCTTGATATCTTGATGAATGGATCTAACATTCTCTTCCATTTCTTCAGCAAGCTCAGGTCCCAATATATTACATTCTCTAACTTGATCCCAACATATTTGTGTTATACATTTCTTTCCATATATGGATTCATAATGAGCTATCTGAATTCTTGATTAAAATCTATTTTTGTATTAAAATCCATCCAAAGGAAGTTTTTGATCCCAACCACCTCAAAAATCCATAGAGAAAGCTCTTATTATATCTTATAAGGGTTGAATGGTCCTCTAAAACTAACCATATATATTATTATGATATGTATAAGTCCCCAATATAAATCTAGGTACTTTAATCTCTTAATTTTCAATTGATTCATTTTAAATTCTTTAAATGATCCATGTTCCTAGTTAATATGGTGTTTTAGAGCCTCTTGTGGGCTTAGAGGAGTTGAAATATAAAGGTATGGTAGTTGAATCTAGTAGAGAGACTATTATAGTACCACCGGATAGCCGATGGAAGGGGTAGTATCCCAATAAATCTACAAGAATCCCATGGGACCATAGATGGAACCCTATATGAATGGGATTCCTATAAGAATCACACTGATTATCTAGTGGGGTTTAAAGGGGGTTTATCTAATATGGATGGAACTACCGGCTAGCTGGTGGCACCAATCTAGGCCAGGAAAGTCAATTTAAGAGTCATCTTTTCTCCACCTAAAACCCATATTTTTTTTTGTAATCCTTCTCCTTCAACCCTAATTAATTATTAATGATCTAGAAGAGTTCTCTAGGTATTCCTCAACTTCTCCAACCCTAGTTTTCGATTCCTTGATCTTTGGTTCAAACCGAACATCTATAATTAGTAATTCATGGCCAAAATTAATGGATTCCTCTCTTTTTCACCATGAATCATCTTTCTTCATACCTTATGTGGTATATATATCATTTTCCTTAGGTATTCATGGTGTTTCACATTGATTTAGATTCTCAATATTTAGAATTCAACTTCTTCACTTTTTATGTAGGTGGTCTAAAACATATCCTTTGGGACAACTTTTGGATTTTAGTAGGTGAAACATGTGTGATTTTGTTGTAATACCATGTGCATGAGATATTTTAATATGAATCCACTAATATTTCTTGAATACTCTTACTTAGACCTTCCATGAATTCCATCGGGTCCATTGGTGAACGAGACTCTGAACTTTTAGGCCCCAGTGAGGTGCACTTATCCTTAACCATTGGTTGGAACTTGGAATCTATGAACCTAGTGACTTATCGATATAATGGTAATTTGCCTTGGAACTATTAAAAATTGATTTTTTTTAATTAACCTCGGGCGTGAGAATCTTCCTTGGGTCCATTGTAAACTGATTATATAATTAACCCACGGCATGGGAATTCACCTTGGGTTTGATATGGAATGATTATGTAATTAACCCCAGGCATGGAAATTCACCTTAGGTATACTATGTATTACTTTATCATATATGTATATCGGTGCTAGACCCATTTGTGGGTATGGATAAAGACATATGGCATTGTACCATAGATGGTATGGATAACCCCAAGTGTTAATCTGAAGCTTGAGGGTTGGTTGGATTATTTATATGTTATACATTTAATTATTAATTAATTCAAGTTTTATCATACTATTACATGAACTAATACTTAGAATGGATTTATTTATAAATCTTTGGTGTTATCCTGCTAATTTTTACCCACGCCTTGTTCTGGCCACCTTTTGTTACCTGGGAAAACTTCATGGATGCAGGTCTAAAAAAGTTAAAGGGGGCCTGTACATGATTGTTTAATTTTCTATTTAGGATTCAAGCTTAGATATGGGACTGAACATGGGGTTACTAACTGGTTTTTGGAGTCTTGAATTTTGGAGTCTTATTTTCCATTGGTTAATTATATGACATTTAGCATGATATGTAGTATGACATTGTAAGGTTTGATTGTATTGGATTGTTTTTTCCATTTCCTATTTATCTTATGAAGTTTATGTATATTGATTTTTTTATCATGTTTCCTCTATGAGTATTATTTGGTGACAGAGAGTGTGATCCCTCTACTATATTTTTAGAGCCTTGTTGTTAGTCATCAATCTTTGGCATATGGAGAGGCATGTTTAAGGTCTTGTAGCAACCTGTCTTGGTCACATAATGGAGCACCAGGTATAGGATGTTACAAAGTTTTATCATATATAGTATTTTATTTAAATATTTTATTTAGGGAAAGGTATATATTAGAATGGGATGTTTCTGGTCTTGGTAATGATCTTGTGCATAGGATAAGTTAACCCTTATGTCTGGGAAAACCCAAGTTTTTAGGGATGGTATTTTTATTCATGAGGTTTTCTTGTTATATTTGTGACGTTATTTCACCTTGGGTGATACTCTTTTTGTGTGATGTTATTGATTTATTAGAATTTACACATGGTACAATATGGAATGAGGTGTGTATGCATGCATCATAGTAGGCACATAAAAAAGTATGTTATCTTGTATAGTTCATGATAGGGATTCATTTACTCTATATGAAATTTTTTATCTAAATTTTACTTAAATTGAATGATATGTCTGATAAAAGGAATAAAACTCATCTTTTATAATGTGTTAATTCACTTTTTAATCTAAGAAATTAAGTGAACTTGTATCGATGGTTATTTTTTTCTCCTTATCCTTATGAGTTTGATCATGTTATGAACCCTATGATATGAGGAGTATATATATCCTTATTGATAAATTCTTCCATGTTGTACTTCAGTTGAACATTAATGAGTGGTAATGAGTACACGCCACACTTAGAGGAACAATTAATTCTAATAGCTCTAAGGAATATGATGGATGATCAACTCTAAGATAGTTTTTTATGGTTCATGAGATCTACGGAGAGGGAGACTAATCAGTCATTCCTTAGATGTTTGATCTAAAAAGGGAGTAATAGTTATATCACCCACCCACATTCACTAGGGAGGGAGTCCCTTAGGCATCAAATTTATGTATTGAGTCTAACTAGATGATCTCTAGTCACCTAGAGACACCCATAGAGGGGAGGGTGAAAATTTATATCTATATTCTATGAGGAACATCCAAGTACCAATGGAAAATAATAGTATGGGATGGAAAACATAAGGATCTATCTAGGAAAGGATTAAAGGTGATGTCACTAAGTCACTTCTACTTAGAGATTATAAGGGATAAAAGGTCTCCATAGTTCATGCACCAGACATAGGGGACCATTTTTTGTGATGGGCTACATTGGTTCTTTTACTAACTTGTATAATTTTCTTCTATCTTTTAAAGGATATTAAATATACATGGAAAAGTAATTCCATGATTGGATTTGACTTGAAATCAAGATGTAGGTAAACATATTCCACTTGAGAAACTTTTTGATGTGTTAAATCAGGCTCTCATTATAACACCCCACATAAAAAAATAATATGAAATTTTTATATTTATCCACATTTTTGAATAAAATATTAATATTACTTTAAAGGTAATGCTATGCTCGATGGCGTACCCAATACGCAACAACGAGTTTCTTTGAAATCTTACGTTGCACTCTAATAATAAAATAATATTATTTTAAATGGTAGTTAACGCCTAGCCATTGTAATGGTGGGAATGAACATAACTAACTACAAAATGATTATATATGTTTGTAAAATATTTTTACTTTTATTCAATAAGTGTTAGAGGCTTAAAATGCAAATGAATCCAATTTTAAGCAAAAATCTTCTAATATTCTTTAAAGGGTCGATTAACCGTCTTTTGATGGAGAACCCTTTTTAAATATACTTTTGAAAATTTTATATGTTTTATTTGACAAAATAAAATCCTTCTTTAGAATCTGGTCATCAAAATTTACTTTTTGTAAATTTTTGTTATTTTTCCGATAAAGATCATTTTTAGTGAAAATGTTGCATTTTAATTCAAAACCTCCTTTTAATCTGATTTATTTATACAGATAGATTATCTTTTTAATTGATATTAAAGTTTATTTAGAATATATTTTTACCATTTAATCCAATGGTGGTCATTGGAATTAATTTCACTTTGAAATTGGACTTAAACTTTTGCCAATCTTTTAATAGATATTGTTTCTTAAAAACACGCTATTTGTTTTGACAACAGGAATGAATTATTAAATTAATTAATGAAACTTATATATTTTGAATTTTTTAAAATAGACATCATTTTTTAATTCTGAATATCAAATATATATTAGGGTGAATTTTTGGTATTTTTTTGAAAAACTTTAATTTTTTATGAATAGTGAAACCACTAAGTGGTAGTTAAATAAACTGATTTTTCATTTAAATGAAACTTTACCACTTCTGTGATTTTATTTTCAAAAATACGACATACATGGTTGTCATTAGGAAGTAAAATATGGTTCAATGAGATTAAAATAATTTTTTGGTGAATATTAACTTTTAAGTTTTATTAATCGCGATTAAAGGTAATTAGTGTAATTTAAGGTAAAGATAATGTTATAATAATATGAAATGACCTTGACACATGTCATGCCCTTATTTTATGAGTCATGGCCGACAAAGAAAATCCATTGGTCAACTTGGGGACCCCATGGAGCCACTTTGTTTGGAAAATGACATTAATAACTTTTTATTTAAAGTTAAAATTAAAATGTCACAAACATGTATTTTTTTACTAAAATAATTTTTACATGGGGTTATACAAGTCATATTTTTGACTATAAATATTAATTAGAAATATAAAACTATTTCCTACATCATGATATTTTTTTTATAATTTTTATACTTTAAATAAATTATTTTATTTATGACACTGTGATGATGCAGTGATTACCTCATAAATGAACAATTTAAATAAAACGAGAAGATAGGGTGAAATATAAGTCTTAAACTTGTCACAAACCTATTGGATGGTTGTATTTCAAAACCTTATCACCTTAGTCTCGAAATATATCCTTTTGGGACCTTTAAAATCTGAAAAGCATTTTATAATAAAGTAATATTTTATAACTTTCCAAGAGTGCCCCTCCTCTTCTCTTATAAAAGGCCCCCACCTCTACCACCTTACCCACACCTCTCAAGACATTTTCTCTGACAAAACCTACCCATTTAATCTCTCCAAATCTCTCTCTTCATCATTGAATCCTCACATTTTGCAGAATGATCTTCAAGAAACCCTTTTGGTTCAAACCAAGAGGCGTTACACGATTTAAAGGTAATGTCTTCACTTGTGTTCTTTTGTTTTATTTTGCTTCACTAAACCCCTAAACTATTTTTATTCCTTTATTTTGTAACAACACCAGTATCTTAAATATACTATTATGTTGTTATGTGAAGGATTCGAGCTACACTTACACACACCTCCGTCTAATGGTTAAAGAACATATTGTTTCTGTGCATGGCGAATTACTGCCTCACGAAACGATGATTGTTCAATATTCTCTTAACACCTTTCATGGTGGCCATTATGATGTCACTGTATTTTATATATTATATATATGGTATTTATGTTTTCCATATGCTTCTGTATTTTATATTTAAAACATACCTTTATGCTTTGCATGTTGTGCAAATGCGATAATTTCATACGAGGAAGTGTGGACTACCGCCCCCTCAAGTGATGTGACTCATTCATGAAATACATGGAATGTATAAAGAATGAAATTAATGAAATTATGTGACCTATAAAACATATATATTATACTGTAATTATAATATATATATCTCTCAATTATTTTTAATTCCATTAATATGTCAAAGAAATGAAAGTAGCGTTCATGCGTACGTACGGCCTATCGTCTCCATGAACGGTGCATTTCATTTATTTTTATCTCCAAATGTTATGGAATAGTATAAAATGAATATTTAATGGATATATATGATATTTAAATCATTAATACTATTCTGGATATGATTTAATTATAACTACATGGACAATCATTTTCAAACAAGTTCATTTTTTACTCATGTACCAAACATTGACAAAAACGTCTGATATAAACTCACATTATTAACCAATTATTATAACATTATAATATGTTATATGAACTGAATAATAATATTCAAATGAGGACCTTTAGAAAATAATAAATTGACCAAAGTTTATTACTCAGTAATATAAAGAAACGAACAAGACAAGTCGGAATTGAGGTAAGGGATCCGACCTCTCTCTTTCTTTTCAAGTACCCTCTTTTATGTCATTTCATTTATGCTCCATGTTCTTACGTTGGATGATGTTCTTTTATATTAACCATAATGTAATTTATATTTTCATATAATGAGATACCCTCTCTTATTCTCATCAATTCATTTTTATAATTTTTAAGTGGCGTCGTTAGGCTGCCGAATTTTCGTAAGGGATCCTACCTCTCTCTTTATTTTTAAGTACTCTTTTTTATGTAACTTAATTTAAGCTCATATTTCTTATGTTGGGGGTGTTCTTTTATATTATTCTTTCTGTAAATTTTATGTTAATATGATTAGAGACCCTATTTTATCTCATCAATCCATTTTTGGAAGTTTTATGTGGCGTCGTTAGGCTACCGAATTTTCATAAGGGGATTTTCATCTCACTTTTTATTCCCATGAGATTCATGCTACATTGGCCACTATTTCCTTTTGTGTGGTGTATGTACTGCCCATTATTTTACTATTTTGATAATATAATCTCATTTTTTGGTAGTTACATCTTCATTGTATGACCCTTCTTTCATAGGGTGTACGTTTCAAAAGTTTCCCAAATCGGTAAGGGAACCTTTCACACTCCTCTTTTAAAAAGACTTATTTTGTTATGTCTTTTAATTTACATATTTTAATGTTGGGATATGTTATTATATATCCTTATTGATGTAAATTTTATGTCCAAGTGATGAGATACCATTTACTCTCTCATCAAATAATGTTATGAATTTTTAAGTGACGTCGTTAGGCTGTCGAATTTTACTAAGGGGACTTCTTAACCCAATTTTGATTTCTTTGGGTTCAACTTGTAGTTATTGAATATGTCATCCTATGAATATGTGTGAATGACCTATGTTTGTTTTACACTTAATATCCACTTATATTGGTTGTATTTATATTTTCCACACATAATTATGAGATTGATTTATCCTTAATTTAAGGATACCTTCTTTATAAGGGATTTCATCTCATTTTACAATTCTATTGATAATTCATTGTTGTTATGCACCAATTCACTCTTATATGGTGTATATACTATCCTTTGGAATAATATATCATGAATCCCTTTATTCTCATGATATTATAAAGTTCTGATTAAATTTTATTCCTCAATTATTGTATTCAAGTGTCTCTCAATTTGTTAAAAACCCTTTAACTAAAATATCATTTTAAATTTTTTAATGATTTATTCTTATAAATATTTCTCATTAATATCCATGTTTTAAAAATGGTTTTAAGGATTTATTTATATGGATATTAATGGTTTGAAATTTTAAAAGCTTCGAAGTGGTATGGGACACTTTGATTCAAAAATCTCTTTATTAAATGTTTTAAATGGTTTTGAAAATGGTTTTTAGAATGGATTCATTATTTCAATATCTTAAAATGTTATATTGTTATTACAATGTGGGAATGTTATCTTTCTATTGTGCTTAAGTTATGTTCTATGATTATGTTATGGTTCTTGGGCATTGTTTATGAATACGAGTGGTTTCGTGATAAACTAAGGGCGGGTGAGCCCGATATAGCTCTCCAATGCATTGGGTAACGCGAAGGGGTTAAACGCTAAGGTTTCTCCGAAGAGATTTAGGGAATATACTGTGATGGGTATTCCAAACATAACCATGAGGGTTACTCCCTACATAAGAATGTTATGAATGCTTCAAGTTACCCTATGTCTTATGATTTCTATGATTTATTCATGATTTGATGAGGTATGTTAAATTGCTCATGTTTTATGAGTAAAGTATGATTTCATTGATTCTTATGTATACATGGAATAATGTTTTCTTTATGTATTGTTATAACCCTTACTGATCTTTTTATGCTCATCCCAAGTTTTTTTTTGAAATGTTTTTCACAGGACATAAAGTTGAATAGGGTCAAGGATGGGATCAAGGAAATGTCAGTATGTCAAAAACAAGGAACTAGACATGACTCTTTTGTTCAAGAGTTTTTATTTTTGTGAAAAAAATGGAAGCTAAGTAGATGTGTCTACTTTGTAATCTTTGATATGTAATAGTTATGTCCTAATTCTCTAAAACTCTAAACCTGAAAAGATCCTCAATGTGAATTATTCATTTAATTAAATAATAAGTAATGTTTAAGGTCGGGTCCTTATACTCATCACCAAAGTTATCTTGAAGAAGGCCTCGAGTGGAAGGTATGGAATTCTAGTGGGATGATCAGGGAGTTACTCTTTGGGTAGTAGGAAAAACCTCTAATAATTTCCACCAAGACATCCATGGGTATATAATCTAGGGGACTAGACTTCCATCTTAGGACTGTATCCAAGTATAGTGTTATCAGTGTGGAAGGGTGGGCCATAAGTGCTAGCAGTGTCCATCCTCTATAGTTTAATGCTAAGATTGTGGTGTGATGGGAAACTTATAGTGGTTCTATAGGATGACTCATCAATATAGTAGTGGAGGAGGATCATATAAGACACTAGAGTTCAACATGGTATCATCTACCCATCATCTGTCAAGTAGCTAGATCTCCACCGATCACTCAGCCCAAGGTAGGGGTGTGGTTTCCTAATACAGGAATGGTAGTATTAGTAGGAAGTAGAATATCAAGGGAGTCAATAAGGAGATTAGTCCATCAGGTTGAGTCAGTTTGATGTTATGCATTATACTCCTACCAGTATGAATATGGATACTTCCATTTTCAAATGTATGATTCTTGTTCCATATATCCTTTCATGTGTGTTTTTATATAGGTACATTGCATTCCTTTATATCTTCTTAATTCTTCAATGGATTGGTATTGGATATGGAAATCATGGATAGGTTTATGACCATCGATATTATATTAGGGGTGAGATCAGAGGGTATCAAATGTAGTAAGGATTTTTCTCTCTAAATTAGTGGTTATTGTTTCCTCTATGAGCTATTTGTAAAATAAATGGATGAATTCTATTTGATTTCAGGTATAGATTGGCTAGTTCGGTACCAGTATCATATAAAATGTTATTGTATGGGAGTAACCTTTCTATCTCCATAGGCTTATTACTCTGTTTATCATGGGGAATGGGATCTTAAAGTTGTTCATGAAGGACCAATTCAGCACAAATTGTATTAGCTTACAACCTATGTAACAAGCCTTATTTTGAATGATCATGAGTCATGGGTGAATACCTTTCTTCTAGTGATTGAACACTTTCAAGATCCCTTTCCTAAAGAGTTCTAGAACTTACAACATGATTGGGATATCAAGTTCCCTATTAATTTTGTTCTAAGAGATAAATCTATTTTTACTCCACCCTAGTGGATGGAACTAGTGGAACTTCGAGAGTTGAAAGTGTAGTTGGAATATCTAGAATCTAATGAATTCATAAAACCTAGTATATCATCATGGGGTTCTTCTATATTATTTTCTAATAATTTAAATGGAAACTTGTTCTTATTTTTGTAATAAAAGAGGTTGAACTAGATGATCATCAAGAAACATCATCCACTTTCATGCATCGATGATATATTTGATCAGATGATATATGCTCGGATATTCTATAATATTTAATTGAGATCAAGATACCATCAGTTGAGGGTGAGACCATCTAATATAAACTCTAATAATTTTAGTAGTATGTATGGATTATATGATTTCATAGTGATATTGGCAGTATTTGTGACCTTGATAATCAAATCTTCCACCAGTATCTAGATCAGTTTGTTGTTGTCTTCATTAATGATATCTTGGTGTACTCTCAGTCAAGAGATGTTCATGCCTAGTATCTTAAAATAATATTGAGTATGATGAGATAAAATCTTCTATACACCAATCTTAATAAGTGTTATTTGATGATTGATAAATTGTACTTATTGGGCCATGTTATCTTAGAGGGTAGAGTATAAGTATACCCAGCTAAGGTGGCAGATATGGTGTCTTGGGAGAAACCTGAGAAAATATTTGAAATTTGGAACTTCTTGGGTTTGGTATACTATTATTGGTGGTTCATACAAGACTTGTCCTATATAAAAGTGTTGAAGTCTGGTCTGACCAAGAAAGGGGTGTGGTTTGTTTGGTCAAATTCTTGTGAGGAGGATTTATAGGAATTAAAGAGTAGGATAACCTCAACACAAATATTGACCTAACTTGAAATGGGTAAGAAGTATATCATGTATGTCAACACATAAGGAGTTAGGAACGGAGTAGTTCTGATGCAGGAGGATCAAGTGGTTGGTTATAGTTCCAAGAATTTGATTCCACGTGAGTGGAATTATCTCACTAATGGCCTGAAGTAAGATATGGTGGTTCATTCTATTATATATTGGAAGCATTATCTTTTGTCTGAGAGATTCATGATCTGCATTGATCATAAGATCTTGAAGTACATATTTTCACAGTGAGACCTAAACCTTCAACAGAGGAGGTGGCTTGAGTATCTTTAGTATTTCAACTTTGAGTTAGAATATACTCTTTTAAAGGGAAACATAATTCTAGGCACCTTGAGTAGAAATATGCATACTAAAGCAATTTTAGAATCAAGTGATGAAATGCATCTGATAGAAATTTTTATGGATATACATCTGGATGTTCATGAATTCAAGGATGATAAACTCTAACATAAACCTCTATTTTTCCCTCACATATGAATTAGAATAAGAGGAGTCTGTTATCTGATCTATAGGGTTTATCTCTAAGGTACATCATATATGGTTGGGATTCACCATCAGGTTGGTTACTTGGTAGTGATTAGGTTTTTTATATCCATGGTTATATATGGTTTCCTATGAGCATGCATGAGAAGATAATAAGGGAAATCCATGCTTCAAATTAGGAGGTGCCTTATGGATTGAAAAGTATGTATCATGACCTTTATAGGTATTACTAGTGGTTAGGGATGAATAAAGTGATAGTGGGTTTTGTGGCAAGATACTACACCTTCTAGCAGGTAAAGCCCGAGCATCAGCAGCCTGCTAGTTTATTACAACCTTTTCCCATTCCAAAATGGAAGTGGGATGATATCACCATGGAATTCATGATAGTTTTACCTATAACTTATTGGAATAATGATGTGGTGTGGGTGATCATGGATCAACTGATGAAGGTATCTCATTGCTTTCCTATCAGGGATACCTTCACCATTTATAACTTAGGTAACCTCTATGTGTGGGAGATAGTTTCATTTCATGGTTTTCCATGGAGTATCATTTTTTATCAATATTACTTTTTAATGATATAGTTCTATAAGGGACTTTAAAAGGTGATGAAATCATAGGTTCTTCTAAGAATATCCTATCATCCTTAGTCTGATGGCTTGTTTGAATGGATGATTCATATTCTAGAGGACATGTTTCAATCATATGTTCTAGAATTCGGTGGTTCTTGGGAGTAGGATATATCTCTCATAGAGTTTACCAATAATAATATCTTCTAATAATTGATAAAAATGTCTCATTTAGAGGATTTATATGGAAGTTTTTTTTTGTTCTCCTTTATGTTGGTTATAGGAAGGCAAGTTAGCGTTCGTTGAACATGATCTCATATGGAGACATCTGAGTAAGTTCATTTGATAAAGAATTGGTTGGAAAACATGAAAACTAGGTAAAAATATTATGATGACCATCAAATATGACCTATAAAATTTTAGGTTTGCCACTAGGTTTTCTATGGTTCTTAATTAGTCTAGGGAAATGTCATATCTAGAAGTAGACGAATTTCACACCTGGGTTTTTCAAGCTATTTGAGATAGTGGAGAGAATCAGTCTGGTGGTTTACTAATTGTATCTTCTATAGTGATAAAGTGGTATATACATCATGTTTCATGTTTCATAGATTTGAAGATATTACCTTTATCCTTCTCATGTAATAAATTTTTATAATGTTAATCTTGATGTCGATGCATCCTTTGAGAAGAATATGATTTGTATCGTAGACTATAGTAAAAATAACCTTTGAGGGGACCTCATTCCCCTAGTGAGTGTAGTGGAAACATGGGAATTCTCAAGATGATACCTTGGATAGGGAGTTGCATATGTGGGTGTATTGGCCGGATTTATTCACCGATAGCTCTCAATGAAGCATGGGAGTGCATCTTGGGGATGATTTGTTATATAGTGGGGAGGTTAAAAGTCCCCATCATCTATCTAGGTAATTTCCTCTTTTAATTTTAATTTGAGTCCTTTTATATTATATAAAAAATCCTTATACCTAGTTAAAATTGTGTTTCATAGGTTCTCTAGGACTTGAAGGAGGTGAACTAGTAAGGGCTAGTAGTGGCATGCAGCTGAGGGACTTTTACAGTTCCACCAGCTATTCAGTGTACATATCAGTATCCCAATAAGGCTATACTAGATTTTTGGTGGCACCCTAGTAGAATGGGATTCATATAAGAATTACATAACAAATTCATTGGGGTTTTAAGGGGATAATCCATTCTGGTCAGTACCACCATCTAGCCGGTGGTGTCGATCTGGTCTGAGAAAGTTAGGTGCATAGTTATATTTTCTCCACCTAAAACCCTCATTTTTTTATTTAATACCCCCTCCTTCAACCCTAATTTATGATTAAAAATATTAAAGTTTTATCCATGGATTCCCCAACTTCTCCAATCCCATTTTTTAATTCCTTGATCTGTGATTTATCCAAACATCTATAATTGGTAAGTCATGACCAGAATTGAGAATTCCTCTTTTTTCTCTAAATTTTTCCACTTTCATCCCTAATGTGGTTTATAGATCATTTTACTTTGGTATTTTTAGTGTTTTTCATTGATTTGGACACACGATATTTGGAATTATTATTCTCAACTTTTCAGGTAAGTGGTTTGAATCATCTCTCTTGGGTCTGATTTTGGTTTTTAGTATGTGGAACATGTATGGTCATGATAACACACTATGATCATAACCTATTTTTATAGTAATTCACAAATATTACTAGAATCATCTTACATAGAATTTCCACATACCTCATTTGGTCTATTGGTGAAATAGATTCTAGACTTTCAGCCACCAAAGAGGTGTGTTTATCCTTAACCATTGGTTAGAACTTAGAATCTATGAATCTAGTTCCTTATAACTAAATTGGGAGATTGTTTTAAGGAATGACTTAACTTTTGAATAGGAAATTGAAAATAATGTTATATAAATTGGAATTTTAACAATTGATATGTGAATTGGTAACTTATCATGTAAATAGAACTTGGAATTAAGAAATATTATCATTTAACTATAATTAGAAAGATAATTTCGATTTAGAATGAATTAACTAGAATATAATATGTTTAACATGTTGGAATATTTACTAATTTTATATTAATTGTCTCTTTCTTTTAATAGATACATGAAATATGTAATTTTCCATGGTATGGTAATTTACCTTGGCTCTTTATAAATTGATTGTGTAATTATCCCATGGCATGGGAATTCGCTTTTGGTCCATTATAAACTAAATATGTAATAAACACCTGGCATGAGAATTTTTCTTGTGTTTGATTTGGAATTATTATGTAATTAACCTCATGCATGGGAATTATCCTTGGATTTACTATGTATTATGCTATCACATATGGATACTGGTATTGAAACCATTTATGGGTATGAATAGAGACATCCAACATCATGTCATAGAAATTTTGGATAACCCCATGGGAAAACCTAGAGCTTGAGGTTTATCGGGTTTATTTAGATATTTATTATTTAATTATTAATTAATTCTTGGTTTATCATCCTATTCTATGAATTATTACTTAGGATTTACTTGTTTAGACCTCATTGGTGGAGGCCTAATGGGTTTTACTCACACCCTATTTGGGCCACTATTTGGTACCTAGGAAAACTTCATGGATATAGGTTTAGAGATGGGAAAGGGTCATGTGCTTGATTGTTTGATTTACCATCTGGGACTGGAGCTTGGATATGAGACTAATCATTGGGTTCAGAACTAGTTTTGGGAGTCTTTTTAGGATTCCTTATGTTTTTTTGGTTGATTGTATGACATTCAGTGTGACATTTCATGGTTTGATTATATTGGATTGTTTTGGGGCCTTTAGGGCCTAGACTAGTGGAAAAGGACCCTATGGGGTGTTGAGTAGGATTTAGGTTTGAGTATCTCTATCTTCATGAATGTGTGTGTTTGCATGTTTCTTTGTAGCTTTTTAGTTCCCCTTATCTTGCTATTTTTTAATATATTGGATTGTTTTTTCCATTGCCCATTTATCTGTTGGAGTTGATGTATATTTATTTTTTTATCATGTTTTCACTATGATTGTTATTTGGTACTATAGGGTATATTTTATCCACTGTATTTTTAAAACCAACAACCTATAGTATACAGGGAGTTATGTTTGAGGTTTTGTAGCAACCCATCTTGGTTGTATGACGGGTAACCAAGTCAGTGACATTACAATATGTAGTACTAAAGCTCATATCAATATTCAATTATTACTGAAGGCATATCCATAACATCAAGTTAAACCTTGGATATCAATCAAATATAATTTAGAGTGGTAATCCATGCATCCTTACCACTTTCTTAATGTATATCCTATAAATTTGGTCAACTGATAATTCTTCTCTGATAAATTTGAAATGTATTGACTTCATAAGGTGATCGACTATAATCCAAATGGTGTTATGGATTCTATATGTCTTGGGGAGTCCTACGATAAAATCCATGCTGTTTTTTTCATTAACATACAAGTATGGGTAATGGTTTCATTATCCCCTTAACACGTCTAATGTTTAGCCTTAACTTACAAACACACCAAGTATTGAGATACATACTCTACAATGTCCATTTTCATTTTATCTCTCCTAATATGTTCCTTGAGATATTTATATATCTTTGCACTTCTATGATGGATAGATAATGATGATCCATGAGCTTTATCCAATATATCCTTAATTATGGTATTTAAGGGACACATATTAGTTTAATTAATCTCATCATTCCATTATGTAATGGTTAAACTCTAGAAAATTTATTACCTTCTTTTACAGTTTCACATTATCCTTATGTGTCTCTTTAATCTTAAAATGGATGGATGATTGAATAATTATCTAAGAAAGATGATATTTATACCCTTTATTTATGATTTCATGGTCCATTCTTTGAAAATCCATAAGTATTAGACCTTTTTAAATCCACATTATAGACAAGATAGCGTGATCCTTCTAACTCAATGCATCAGTCACCTTGTTCTACTTCCCAAGGTGGTAATGTATTGAGTAATAGTAATATTTAATAAAATATAACCATATACTTTAGTTTATATTAAACTCTTCATTTGTGAATATATACTTAAATATTTTAGGATCAGTATATATATCACACCTTTCACTATAAAGATAATGCCTCTATATTTTCAATGCAAAAATTATTGTTATTATCTCTAAATCATGAGTCAGAAATTTTTCTCATTAACCTTAAATTTTCATGAGACATATTCTAATACTGTGTCATTCTTCATGATAAAATATATCATTACCTTCTTTGATTAATCACTATATGTTATAAACCCTTTTCTATTGTAGGGTAGTGTAAGCATGGGTGCACTAAACAATATTTTCTTCAACTCCCAAAATTTTTATTTACATTCATTTGTTTAAAGTGACATAGATCCATTTAATTTTAACTTAGTTATTGGAATTTATATCCATGAGAAATTTCACACAAATCATCAATAATATTCATCAAATCTAAGAAAATTACATATCTCAGTCTTCATGGTTGGTCTGGGAAATTGTTTAATAATTTTGGTCTTTAAAGGATCCACTAATATACCCTCACTTATAATTACAAGACCAAAGAAAGAAACATTTTGTATCCATTATTCACACTTGATAAATTTATCATATATATTCTCCTTCCTTAATGAATTCAACACAATCCTCAAATGATCTTTATACTCTTCCTTTCTCTTGAAATATATGAGAATACCATCTATAAAGAATACTATAAATTGATCAAGGTAATCTATAAAGACTATATTCATTATATCTATGAAGATAATGAGGTAATTAGTAAGTCCAAATGTCATCACTATAAATTCATAGTGTCAATTCATTGTATGGAAGGTTGTCTTGTGTATATCTTCCCTTTTGACCTTCAACTGGTGATATCTGGATAGAAGATAAATCTTGGAAAAGTATTAATATCCTTATAGTTGATCAAACAAGTCATCAATACAAGGTAGATAATACTTTTACTTGATATTGTACTCATTAAGTTCCCAATAATTAATGCAATGATTCATTGACCCATCTTTCTTCTTAACAAAAATAATAGGGACACACCATAGTGATTAACTAAGAAATATGAATCCATTTTCTAGATTCTTCTGAATTTACTTATCTAATTCCTATAACTAGATTGAGTCCATTCTATAAGGATTCTTTGAAATATTAATAACACTTGATATTAATTATATTAAAATCTCAACTTTACGATTTAGTGGAAGACTATGAATCTCTTTAAGAAGTACATCAATATATTCTAGAATAATAGGAATATCTTTAATTTTTGAGTTTCACCCTAACCATTTAAGATAAATACCACTCATTAATATGTAGTAAGACTCATATAATGGAAGTAATTTCTAGTTGGAGTTTATGTTTATCCTCACATCTATAAAAAATCATAGGTTGATTAGAAATATCAAATGTTATTACCATTCCTTAGAAATTAATATGGGATATATAGAGATATTCAATCCATGCCCAAAATCATATCAAATTTTATTGTAAGGAGAATAAAAATATTTTTATAAATCACATTCCCACAAAATTCTATCATAGTGGGTCTATAGAATTGAGATGAAATCATTATAATATTAGGTGTTTTCATCGATAAATCAATATCTAACTATTGAGGTGGTGATATCATTCTCTTATAAAATACTTATAATATAAAAGAGTGGGTAAAACTTGAAACAAATAAGACATTTGTAGTTCTAGATTGGATGACAAGTGTACCTTTCACCACTTCATTCTCTTGGCCCACTATAATAGTTGTGACTGCATAAGTATTCCCTTTTTCCTTTAGCCTATGATGTTGTTGACATCAATTGTCATTATTAACCCTTTGATTCATGCATTGGTTTGCATAATATCTATACTCATTGTAGTTATAAAATTGGGGTGTGGGTGGAACATTAGATTGAGACTTCTCTCCATTCATTTCATTAGCTAAATTATTCACATCACTACAGGATTCATGTGCATTATGAACTTCTCTTTCACACTTGAATAATTTACCCATTCCATGGATATAATTTCGCCTATACTTATACAACATTTTTTGTATAAAGGAGTGTTAATTTACATTACTCCATGGGTTTTATTATTTTAATATCCATGAAAATACATTTTTATATTCTTGTCCACAAAACTATGAAAAAATGAGAATCTATACTCTCCATTTATACCTAGATATAATGTTGAATGATTTATTCATTTCTATCAAATTATCTTATAGATAATTCCTTTAATATAATTAGTTTTGAATCACTAATGAATTTATCAATTTTTCTTACATGGTAGACAATAAAACCAAAAGTATAAATTGTAAGTCTAGTGAAATTTTCCTCATAATAAAAATTAGATTAATTATTATTCTAGTTTATTTCCATGATTTTCCCCTCCATTTTAGTGTGAAGATTTAACATAAAATACTTATTAAGAAATAAATTCTTAAAATATTACCATGTCATGGAGTCAATTTATTCATCTTTCCTTGTATTCTTGATAATATTCCACCATTGATCAACTTCATCATCCAAATGATACATGCCCAGAACAACCTTCTCATAGTTCAATCAATAGAGAATGAAAAATATCTTTTTTATAACATTTATTCATTTCTTGGAAATAAGTGGATCAAGTTACCCACTAAATAAAGTTGGAAATTGTATTATAAAATATTTTATGGTGACTAATTCCTTCTTTTATACATTTTTAAGTTCATCATGATCCATTTTATCATTTCTAGATTGAGAGAGTTTGGTGATCATAGCCATAATTTTGTACATCCCAACTCCCATTCCATTTGGTTTCTCATGAATACGTTCATTACATTGGTTATCTCATTTTTTTTTCACACAATTCCTTCTAATTACAAACATTGACTACAACCAAAAATCATATTATGAGTATCAAGAATAAATAATTAGGGTGAGAAATATTATAATAATGGAAATGATTTTAGATATGTCCTCTTTATTAACCCATGACATTCTAGTTTTCAATATATGTTTTTCAGTCATTTACTATTAATATTTATAACTAAAATATATTTAAACCCCTCACAATGGTTTATAAAGTGAATTTGAATTGAAAAAAATCATATCCCTTCATATTTTCAAACTAAAATTGCAGTTATGACTCTTTATTGTGCACCAGGTGAAGATAAAGTTAATATCCAACCATCCTTTTCAGGGTTATTACTCATAGGTGCATTGATGTTAAGCCTATATCCACTTGTTTTTATCCAGACAGGGATTTCATTGCTATAAAACCACACAATATTTACTTTCCAAAATTTCATAATGTTATTATATACTTAGTCTTATCTATAAGGTTCTCCCTAATGTTTTCTAATCCAAATATCTAAAAAAGTAACTAAAACCTTCTTTGGTACCAACTAAAGAAACCAAATAATCACTTAATTAAATAATAAATAATTTTATATGAATATTAAATAAAACTCACAATAATACATGGTCTATAATTGTAAATTTTTTGTGTCTTTATATATTATATATGTAATCAACTTATTTCATAAAATATCTTCAATATCTCCCAAAAAGTTCTTATCACACGGTACCCTTGTTATATATTTCATATTTAAAACTTTTTTTCATAACCTGGGTAAATATGAACATAAGGAAGGGTGAGATTAGATGCTTAGTAGGGGTAAATATTTGATATATCAATATATGATCATAAGTGATCACAATATAAGCTTAAGGTTATGATAACATCATCACAACTTACAAGATCATACCTAATAATTCATAAACCATAATACATGATTCATGGAATTATGATATGTTATAATAAAGGATATGATTTATAAGAGTTTGGAATCACAAATAATCAATCATGATACATGAGATCATATCATAGTCATAAGTCATAAGTTTTTGGAATAATCATAAGCATAAAAATCATATATCAAGGTTTCTCACTATAACATTCATCGCATATTAGACTTGGGATAACCACCCATGTGACTTTTTAAGCTTAGTAAAACTACTCTTGTGACCTATTGGTATTGGGATAATCACTTATATAACCCCTTGGTCTTAGTAAAACCTATTTTATACCCTCTTAGGTGTGAGAAAACCTCTCATGTACCCTATTGGGCTTATTAAAAGCTCTATTTTAACCTCTTGGGATTGGGATAATTACATGTGTAACCTTTAGGTAATGATATATAAAGTATTAACTAATTAATTAGATGGATATAATATAACCACCCATCACATAATAATAAACTATTCATATATATAACATGTGAACATAATAGCATACATCATTCCTTTATAGTTTAATTAACCCATAAGAATGAAATGAGTTTCATGAAATATCATTAAAACATCATCATAATAAGAATAAAAATAAAGGAATTGGATGGTATCATAATATCATATCCCTAGTGAGGAATAATATTACTTAAATGATGTTTACATAAATAAAAAATTCTTTTATAAAATCATTATAAATATGATTTGAAAACAAGAAAAAATGTCATTTTCTTTTTCTAACTTTTTAAAACTAAAAATTCAAGAAAAAATATGAATATTATTTTCTTATTAAAAACATGTAAACTTTTAAAGTAATATTTATAATGAATAAAGTACATGATGGAAGAAAAATTTATTCATGTCTTAAATGTTTAAAAAATATTATTTTTTCCCTTTTGTAAAGAAAGTAAAAAATAACCTATTTATAAACTAACATGAATATTAATTTAAAATGTTTATAAATAAATTAAAAAATAATATAAAGTTACATTTATCAATAATTTAAAATTATTTATGAAAATTTATAAAATAATTTTAAAAAACATGGTTATGGAAGAAAAATATTCTTGGCCAAAAAGGATAAATAAGGTTAGTTAATCTTAAAAATAGTGTATCAAACTTATTGAATACCAAAGAGGATAAAATGGAAATAATAATTGAAAAGAAAAAAAATAAATATAAGATAAGAAAATATATGGGGTTCAATATATATATAACATACAATTTTCTACAATGTAAATTTAAACATAAATAATACCAATAAAAAGTGATATTGTAACATAAACCCATACAGATTTGGTAATCTTTGAATAAAAACTTCATGAAATAAATAACCTTATATTGATTTTTAAAACTACATAATTTAAATAAAAATAATGATAAAATATATTCAGGGGAAGTATATACACCACGCAAAATAAAGAAGGTGGTGAATGTAGAACATATCTCAATGAAAGGAAATTGAGATGAGGAAACCCTTACCTCAAGTATGGACTTGTTTCATACACAATAAAACCTCCTATATGATAAATTTAGATTTAATACATATATTTAATAGAACCATATTCATTATTATCTTACTTTATATCATTCCCTTATAAATTCCAATCACTCATTTATTAAATAATCTTCATTGGAATAAATATTTTGTTGTTAACTATTCCATTTTCCAAGCATGGTTCATTTTGATGATTATATTCCTTTCACCTTTTTCATGATTCCAAAATATTAACCATTTAATAAATATCATATAAATTTATTATATACAGGTTTATAATTATCTATTAAAGGTATTTATTAAAAATGAATCGCATCACTTTGTGGAAGTGGTAGTTCATATGTACACATGGGTAATGCATTCATTTTTTAATGAATGGAAAGAAACAAAGGTAAATAATAATTTTTATTCAAATAATAAAAATTATATTATAAATTTCATATATATTTATTAAATATATCTATATAACTATCCACGATAGTCGATGGTGATAAATGTAATTCATCGCTTCATAAAGGCATTAGTATGCACATATGAATGAGTAGTGATATCATTTTCCTTTAGATGGAAAGAAGATAAAAATATTTTCACCATTAACATAAAAAAAATTGAGTATAATCAAGATAATTATGTACATTATATTAATATTTTTATATAATAATTGGAGGGTGTGGAAGAATAATTAATCTTGAAATAAATTGGCTAAAACAATTACCTAATTTTGGGTATCCTCCTTTATATTACACCTTAAGCCTTTATAGGCTGGTATTTTGGTGATACCATAACCTCTATTACATGTGTAGCATACTTGGTAAGTTATTTTTGTATATATTGGTTGATATAAGGTGATAAATTGGTGTGTAGAAGTGAGAATAGGAGGTGCTCTTTTATAATTGAGGGGAGTGGCACCCTTGTAAATACCCTTACTTTAAAATAATTTTAAATCATTTTCATAGGAAAGTGTAAAAATGGAAAAAAAATAGAATGTATTATAATTTAATGTTTTAATCCACTAAAAAATCATTTTTATACAAGTTTTAATGAAATTTTAAGTCTTATCTCTTTGTTTAACCTTCTTATTAACCCTTTTAACCCTTACCATGGTGATGAGATTTTTACAAATGTAACTATTGATTATGGATAAAAATTAAGTTGAAATTATTAGCTAATATTGATTATTATGATTACAAATAGGTAATTTATTTTATATTATTAAATTCCTATAGGTTGTATAAATTAATTCTAATATCCACACACAAAATGCATAAAAACATTTTTAGAAAAAATTTATCTTTAAGCATAAAAATGATTTTATTCTCATTACTTTCCTAATAAAAACCATTATATAAATATTAATTTATTATATTGAAAATATTATCTAAAAATTTCATTAAAATCATTCATAAATAGTAATTAATTTAATTTAATTATATAAAATACACTACACACATAAAAAACAATTTTATGAAACATAACTCTTCTTACCTTCAAACAATTTTATCTTTATTTATAACCATTTTATAAATAGTGTATAAATGATTATTCATTTTTATAAATGTATAAAAAATATTTTTCCATAATTTTAGTACTCTAAATAATATAAGTTGATTTTTAAATAAAATGTATATAATACAACAATGTTTGTAAACAATATATTTATGTTTAACCAATAATAATTAAAGTGGTACTTATTATAATTACTTAATTGATTTTATTAATTATGATTAATTTTCTTTTATTTTAATATATTTCATTTTTTATTGTAATAAATAATTTTTCACTTGATTTTAGTGTTGTGTGCATTTAAAGGTATCAAACACAACAAATTTATTAAAGGGATATATATTCTAAAATATTAAGGTGTTGCAACTATAGAACTCTCACTAACCTCTTGTAGACAAATTTCACACTTTCCTTTTTAATAAAACCAAAATATATTATGAGTTCAATGAAATTGATATTATATTATCATAATTATTACTGTAATCCATAAATATTTCTCTAAAACATTCATACCTTAATATAATTTTTTGTTGTCACCAACCCTTCTAGTTATATCATATAGATATATTCTACAAGATTCACATTAAGTAATATGGTCTTTACATCCATTTTCCAAATATCATTATCATATAAGGTTGTTATGATAATTCAAATTCTAATGTATTTTAGCATAATGACGGGTGAAAGATTTTGTCATAGATTATGCTTAGATGTCGCTTGAAACCTTCAGTAACAAATCATTCTTCAATGATACCAACATTACCATCCATGTATAGCTTCTTCTTGAATACCCACCAACAATTTATATCAACTATAGAAACCACCAAAATTCATAACTTCATTTTGTTACATGGAATCTATTTATGAACTCATATGAACTTCCCAATTTTATCATGTTTCCATATGTAGCTTCCATATAGGATTCATTATTCTAATCAAATAATATATCTCCAAACTCATTGAATATAAAACCACCTATTTGTTTTTAACTTTACTATGTAGTATGTGTCTCTATAATAATTAATACCACTAATTATTTTAGATTGTAGTGTTCTTATTCTAACTCATGTGCATCTAGATCCTAGACTTCAATGAAATCAATCTTTCTGCTACTATCTCAAAATAGATGTGCCCGCCTCTTATATAAATATAGTCAATAACTTGATTAATTCATTTCTATAATAGGGATAATCATATCATAAGTATATTTTATTATGATTAACAAATATTCACTTAGTGTTTTCTTAATTTATGTTTACTGTTAAGATTAACTTTAACAAACGGTTCTCATTAAAACATGTAAAGTTATGAAATAATGTATTTTTTTAATATTATAGCCTATGTTTTATCCAATAAAAAATATAGTTGTTATATGTTTAAGTTTTAATACTACTATTTATGAAACATTTCATGAAAGGAATTTTTGAATTTTTGAAATACATATAAGACTCGCCATCAATCCTCGTTTTTACTACCATTATTTCCAGGATGTGTATAAGGTAATGTGAGATTAGGAATAGATTCACTCTATATTTAAATGATTTATAAATTCTTGATTAGGATATTCTCTAACTATCCCACTTAGAGGATCTTATATATTTTACCAAGTATAGTCATTACATCACTTTATATTCCTAAAATATCTTAAAGGAATCCCATGAAGTATATGAATTTACCTCTAGATTCTCCTTAGAATAGTTCACATGTATCAAGCTGAACTAAATCTAGAAGATTTGTGGATATATTAAAATTAATTTATAAAGTTTTAATTGTATTAAAACTGAATAATTATATCTAAATATTGGATAGTTTTACCTCCAAATAGTCTAAACACCTTTATAGGTATAATCAAGACCATTACTTTTATTTTTACTTGAAAAATAATTATCTTTTCAAAACTGAGTTTTAATTGATTCTTCTATTTTATATTTAGAATTAATTGATGATATTTGATATTTGTGATTAAAGTATTATTAAAATATTAATTTATTATGATTTTATATAACAGTATGCATTTCAAATATGAAATAATGTCTCATTATGCCTATAATTTGAAACTGAGATTATTTTTTTGGTAACACCCAATAAAAAAATAGTTTATGAGAATCAATCCAATTAGAAATATAAAGTTGTGATATTATCTTAGCTAACTTAGGGATCACCCTTCTTTATATAATTATAATTTTTACCTTATTTATTGTAATATTTTTAAACCTCCTTAGTTCTTATATTTGGATACTAATATGTGAGTTACATATTGTATTTAATACACAAAAAGTAAAACAAAAAAATTAACATAAAATGATGAATATACCTAAAGTAGGTTATTATTCTTAATTCATTATAGTTCCTCTTCTAATGACCTTTATTTTCACATGTGAAGCAAATAGCCTCTAGTTCATTGAACTCCCATTAAATCATTTGTTTCCTTGAAGGATGTTGTAAAGGAACCATTGAATTTTAACGTTTTATGATATTTTTTACCTTTTCTTGCACTTTATTAATCATATGGGGTGAGGAACAATGTTTCAACCAATCCTTATCAATTTGGTGAATAATAGTCATAAGATTCCTTAAAAACTTCTTCATACTATTAATTTTGTGATTCTTAATAAATATGGAGAATCGTGGTGTTTAGGATGATAATATGTGATTAATGGAAAAAAATTTATCTAATGGAAGCCCAATTTTACTAACTAATAAATATAATTCAACATATTTAGGGAAATATCACTAAAAATATACCCATATTCAACTTAACACCTATATAGTGTAATAAAAATACCATTTATCTTTAGCCTCTGTTTCTCCTTTCCATGTTCTAGAAGATGAGTTATCATGGTGTGTTCATCTATTTCTTTATGTTTCATATTCAACTCTTATAAGATAGCTAATAAAATGGTGTAATATAAATTTGAATCATCCTCCATGTATCACCTATAAGTATCCTTTTCACTTTTTCTAGCTTGGTGATGTGGCTAATCAATAATAGGGGATTTCATCACATAATACAAATTTTTTATAGAAGTTAATTGTACAAGTTACTGTACCACTCTTGTAAATTTATGTTGGTGAGGACATTTTATTTTTTTAGTAATGATCTTAGTGTACCCATGGTTTTGGTTTCCATTTTCTATAATAAATAAAATTGAATATCTAGTGCTTTATCTTGATTATCAGTCATGATGTAATAAATTGATTTTACTACTCTCCCTCAATTTTATTAAATCCCAACATCTCCCACTATTTGATTTAGAATATCCTGTATTATGGATATTCTAGTGGTAAGGATCCATATTTCCCTCTAAATAATCTAGATGAGGGCTTAAAAATTATTCAAAGGTATTTAGGTAGGCCTTTCTTTTCAATTGCATTAACTTACAATTCCTTTATCTATTGAGTGGAATCACCAATATTAAGATCCTAAACTCATACTTCTTTAATGATTTCCTTTGAGTATCACTAACTCTTGATAAATAAATAAACCCTTGATGCTAACTAGGATAAGTTAACCCAACAATTTCATCAAAGCTCCCTGATAAATGATAGTATCCTAATGAGGACCAAAATAATACTTTGATCTATGGTTTCATTCTAACTCGTGTGATGGAATCCATTTACTAACTTAGTATTTTCTTTGATGTATTTTTTTAATTTATTAATAAATATTATTTATTTTATTATTAATATGCTTTTTAATATTATACATATTTAATATAATAAATTAACCATGTCTATTAAAATAATTTATACATAATAGTTTTATTTTATTTCATCCCGGCATGCCTATTATTTCATTAACTTCATGTGATCAAGTTTAATCATCAAATATATCATGAAACATATAAATAAATAAATAACCATGCACTGAAAAATAAAATAATCATGTGATATGATAATAAGATTTTAATCTACCAGTTTTCTATGGAAAAAAGATAAACCAACTTTAACCCTAGGGGATAAAACTCCATGCGTTGATATCGAGTTCAAGTTACAACCTTTTCCACTAACCAATATATCTCTTTAGTTGGTTTCACCTCAGCTTTGTTCTTGATTAATATCCTTTTGTTAGAAGCTATATCCTTTACAAATTTTTACTCACTCATAGGTGAGGTGAACCTAAGTTTTAGGGTTACTTAAAAAAAATTTCAAACATGCATGCCGATATATAATAAAGGAGGAGAGGATGATACACTGATTTTTATATTTAATTTATTAATAATTTATTACATAAAACCCATAAAATAAATGATGAAATTAAATAAACTCAACACAAAAATAGGTTGGTCAATCTCATGATTAATCACAAAATGTAATTACAATACATTTAAATTTGCAATCATTCAATTGAATTCATTCTTATTATTAAGATAAAATTTTCTCAAATAAATTAATTAATCTGATAATTAAATATTTATTTATTTATCTTCATAATTTATCCAAATGGTCCTTGAGATATATCAAAATTCCCATCCTTTATTATTTTAAATATATTTAATATATTTAATTTTAAATTAAAATCAATTAATTACATATCATGCACTAATGGGGTCACACAGCGTGTACCCTCATAGTGAATATAAATTCATTACTATAATTTAATATATATATACAGTATGTATTCTATAGGTAAATCACAGTGTGCCTTATGTTTCTAATTAAATCCATTTATAGAGTTTAATTATTACATAGTGTGTTCTACCCCTTGACATGATGTGTCAATTAGGTTTTGTATTGTTTTCATGTAATGTGTACTAACATAAAAAGTATTCCCACATGAATTCTCTCGATATACATAGTATGTAGTTTTGTGGGTCAATTTATGTAGTCTACACAATGTGTATCTCCACATGTTATCACATAAATATACATGATGTATACCGCTAGAAATACAAATTAAGTATAAGGCATGTACTTTACAATTACACATTATCTAGTTGTATAATTTACATGAATAATAAAAATTAAGCATTGATATCCACATGACCCACTGAAAATTATTCAGCATGTGCCTAGTGTTTAAAAATTGGTTACATGATGTGTAAAGCTATCTACACACTGTTTAGTTCAGTCTCGCTTTAATTATATGTGTGTTGACTCACATGGAATGCTTATCTAAATGTGAACCTTGAGTGAGTTGGAACATGTTACATGATGTGTACAACTAGCTGCATGTAGTGTAATCTACTTCTATCCACCCACATTACGTGCCTAAAATCTTGACCTTTATCTTTCATGATCTTTCATGTGTTGCATGTATTGTACATCCAACTATCACTACAAAATAAACAGTGTTTAGCGGCGGTTTTGTGGCGGCGGTTCACAAAACTGCCGCTAAACGTTTTCCGAAATACGTTTCGCAGCGGTTTTTAATAAACCGCCGCCAAACCTTTGTTTTTTTTTAAAAACCCCGACCCTTCCCTACCCCGACCCCCGTTTCCCTGCAACCCTCGCCCGCAGCCCCCCGCGACCCCCCGGCGATCCCGCGACCTCCTCCGGCGACCCCGCGACCTCCTCCGGCGACCCCGCGACCTCCTCCAGCGGTGCCTGCGACCGGCAACCCGCGACCCCCTTCTCCCGACGACCTTTCTCACTTCAACCTCGGCCCCAAAGTGAGTTTTCTCTATGTCTACTGCTTGACATACTCATGTGATTATTCATGAACCATATAAAATTTCATAATGAGAAAATTATTTGTGTGGATACAATGTTGATGCATTATTTTTATGATGATACGATAGTGTTTTTAAATTAAAATGAGAACAGTCTTGGATTAATTAAAAGTTATTGGTTAGTAATTAATTTGGAATTAAATGATTAATTGGTGTAAAGTTAATTAATAGACTAGGGTAAATTATAGATTAGGGTTATGTTAGTTGGATTAAACATCACCAATGATCACTTGATAATGAATTAAGAGGTTGATCATTGATATCTTAGTTGGCCAAGATCTAAGAGTTTTACTTCATAATATACTAGATATGCGATGTATATAAGTGTGACTATCCTTGTGGTATTATTTTATATTGATGGGGGTGACTGATTGTGATTTTTATATAAAAGTTAAATGTATTTCAAGTTTTATTATAGGTTTTACTAGATATAATGACCAAGTTTATGATCCATGAATCGTACCCATAGACCCGGCCATCTGGTGAAACCTATGGTGAGGGTGGTATTATCACTGAAGGTTAGTTCTATGATAGGGGTGAGGACTTATGATATGTCTAGGATGATTTGTGTTTTTTATTTTTACAGGATTTTTAAGGGATTTGGTACTTGACTTGGGTTTGATTAAATATGTATTTATTCTCAGATGTTGAAAAATAGGGATATTGATTTGGGGTTGCAAGGTAATATCATATTCAGCCTAGTCTTGGGATGATTTGGATAATGTGGAAAAATGATTCATCCAGGTGAAATAATAATTGGATAGTTATCAATAATAATCCTTATAAAGGTTAGTTAATCTAGGAAAAAGTGACCTTTGATAAGATACTTATCATTCATTTGAGATAGGGATTTCATGTTAGCATAATTATTTTACTCATAAGGAAATTAGGATGATTGTAAGTTTTTAGAAGCATGGTTGGAATGCATGGAAGTCTTGATAACTAAATTATACACTAAGATATGAGTAAAAAATATAAATACATTCAATATTAATGGGGTTTTGGGAAAAGGAAACCTTTTCAAGGTGATTCATAGATGGGGTGTAAGGAAAGAATTCTAGGAAATGGATACACTCGTACTAATGATTTAAGGTGGTGATTTTGTAAATAGGTGATAAGGTTGGTTGATTTGGATCTTAATTCATATGTATATCATAATATAATGGGATAATAATAAAATATCAATGTGGTAAGAGTGTTCATCTGGGGTTGAAATCAAGGGAAATTTCATCTTGACCATGTAAAGTGGTCTATAAAAATCCACTAGGGTGAGATATTGTGGGAGATCTAGAAATTATGGAGAAACATGTAAGAGGGTGGGGGTAAATTCATCTAGTGATCAGCTCACACTTCATTTTGGTGGGTACAAGTACAGACATTGATGTGATAGAATTTCAGTAGTGTGGGGAAGCCTGGTGTGAACAAGTGGTGTTATGATTAATCAGTGATTATAGAATGATTATATGATGATTTAATGGGGTATTTTTTATAGTTTTCATGGTTGGGATTTTATTCCATGACCATTCAAATGAATAGGGTGAGGTGTATTTCCCAAATAATTAATCTAAAAATAGAATAAAGTAAATAAATTGAGTCAACTTTCTATCATCGAATAGTGATTAAGATATTTAATGATGGGAAGCACCGACAACAACATATAGGTAATTTAACTCCCTATTTTAAGTGAATAAATGAAATTTTAATCATGGAAAATGGTGATTGATTTGTGTATTTTATTGTGAGGATGGTTCCGAAATCTCCCATTGTGGATTCTCCCACTCTTAGGGTTTCCTAATCTACATTGTAGTGTCGATCCCCTTGGTTTCGCCAATAGGAACTGACCACATTGTCATGACACGTCAAATTGATTATATCTTTAAAGTTGGTTTATGGTCTAGTTAATACCCTAGTTCATCTCTTAAGGATAATTGATAGGTTTATAGTGTGTATTTTTAATAAAAATGACTAAAGTTCATCTCTCAACTATTTATTATCAACATCAAATGAAAATTAAAGGTTTAGGTAATGTTACTATACCACCGCACAAGAGGATATCGATAAGGCACTACACTACCCTGTGGAGAGCCAATAGGAACACCTTTGTTCCAATCCTCTCCACAACTCATGGCCCAAAATTCTTAGCACCACCTCACCTAGTTACCAAAATTATAATGGTGACACAAACTCATTGTCGCTGAAGGGATACATATATTCCAACCACATTCTCTGACCTACATCAATCCAGAACTCAATGCCCAACAGCCTCACTCCATTTCAAACATCCAGAGCACAACCCAAGCATAACCTTCATCTCAAGGTATTCAACCATCCAAAACCTGATCCAACACCCATCACCAAAACTAATACACTAATATGGTTCCTACCTGAGACCATCCAACTTGAAACTCTAGCCACAACATTAATCGATTACTTTCCTTCCATGGTTCTCAACACCATATTACTTACTTCATCACCACAATTTTCTAGTTTTGAGAACTTCACTCATCATAAAAGAGGTCAACAGAACCTCAACTCAACCTTCAAAACTTCCCTAACATGTTTTCCAACTCACAACATCCATGAAAACTCCACCCAATTCTAGCATTCATTATTTCTGCCAAAACTACCCAGATTTGTCACACTTTCACCATCCATATCTCAATCAAGGACTACTTGGTCCTTCTTCAAAACTCATTCACATTACTAGGATAAACTTATCATTTAAACATTAACTTGAGGTGCCTCGCAGCCCACCACATCCATTCCCTTTCTATCCAACTATGTCTTTCCATTCCTACTAACTCACTCCGTTGGTTCCCAACTTCCCCTATTGGCATGTCGCCCCTCTACCCAAACACGAAGCCTTCTCACTTAAGGTATACCTCCATCACCTACACACACCATATCGAAGTTCCACCTGGCCTTCCCTAAGAACCCCAAACATGTCCCTTATAGGTTTCTATTTGGAACCTTGATTCCTCCACATCCACTCTACAGTTTTCTCCACATTTCCATGACTAACATAATTCTCTCCACCTTAGGAGGGTCATTATCACTAATTTATTCAAGAAATTCAAACACCATGTCTCATGCTTCCATCACAAGATGAACCCCAAAACTTAAATGTGGCCATTTAGATTTCCCTAGAACAATAAAACAAACATTACCCATTGTGAAAATGGTTTCAGTGAATGTAGTTAACTTGATTTAAAATGCATTATGATCAGTTTCGATCACACATCAAAGGGGTGTTGTTTGAGGCAACATAAATGTGTGATCGATGGTGTTATGATAAGTGTGTATCCCGATATTCTTATTGCTCCTCAATGAGGTGTTGACGCTCTATCCTATGGACCAGACTTGTTCAGTTGGTCTGAAATGGTAAATGTGGTCAATGAATCATCTTTATTATATTATGCATACTTTATGGTCAATGGTTCATCTTTATTATATTATGTTTCTGTAATCTTACACTATCGTATATTTTGTGTAGGCACATTGTGATATACATGGATAAAAGCTGGATCACATTACCGAGGAACACATCTCAATATGTTAAGGGTTTGAATGGGTTTTTAGATTTTGAAATTTCTAATCGATCCGTTGAAGGGAGAATAAGATGTCCATGTCCTAAATGTAAATTTAGAACATGGTTGAAGAGAGATGAAGTTTATGAACATTTAATACTGAAGCAATTCCCTGAGCAATATTTGTGTTGGATTTGGCATGGAGAATCAAACAATACAGAAAGATTGAGGACTGATGTTAATCCACAGAATGAGGTCCCAAGTTCTTCGACAATGGAAAATGAAATGCAAAACCTCATAAATGATGCATTCGGCACTGCAAGACACCACTATGAGCATCAAAACATATCAGAACAACCAGAAGAGAGTGCTACAAATTGCAACGTGACAAGTGATGTTTCTGAGACTGTAACACAAGCAGATCAAGATTGTAACATATCATTGGATCCTCTTGATTCTGTGGAGCCAAATGTAAGGGAAAACTTCAGTGAGGAAAATGCATTTCATGATTTAGTTGACGATGGAAATCAAGAGTTGTATAGTGGGTGTTTGAAATATTCAAAGCTTTCATTTCTACTGAAGTTGTACCATATCAAATGTCTATGTGGAATTACAAATAAGGCAATGTCCATGTTATTGGAATTGATTCGTGATGCATTTCCTGAAGCAAAAATCCCAGAATCGTTTTATGATATGAAAAAAGTTGTTAACAAGCTTGGTCTGAATTATACAAAAATACATGTGTGTCCCAATGATTGTATGCTTTACTGGGGAGAGGATTCAAGTAGACAGAATTTTAAGAAATGTTCTTCTTCTAGATGGCAGTCAAAGGGTGATGTTGGAAGTATGACTGAACATAATTTCACGGAGAAGAAGAAAAGGAACACACCTGCAAAATTTTTGCGTTACTTTCCTTTGAAGCCTCGATTGCAAAGATTATTCATGTCATCAAAAACCGCCGAACACATGAAGTGGCATGCTGTAGATAATAACAATGATGGGTTAATGAGACATCCACGAGATTCCCAATCGTGGAAGACATTTGATTCATTACATCCAGATTTCTCATCTGATCCTAGGAATGTTCGATTGGGATTGGCTGCCGATGGATTCAACCCATTTGGGACTTTGAGTACGAGTTATAGCATTTGGCCAGTTGTTTTGATCCCTTATAATCTGCCTCCGTGGATGTGTATGCAACAAACATCTTTTATCATTTCGATGATTATTCCTGGAAAACAAATGCCTGGAAATGATATTGATGTATACCTGCAGCCTTTGATTGAAGAATTGCAGGAGTTATGGAGCAACGGTGTTGAGACATTTGATGTTTCTTCTAAAACAATGTTTAAAATGCATGATGCTTTAATGTGGACCATTAGTGACTTCCCTGGGCTTGGGAATTTATCTGGTTGGAACACTTATACAGGTTTGTCTTGTCCCGTTTGTAACTTTGATTTCGAGCCCAAACGGCTACCTCACAGTAGAAAATGGTGCTTCTTGTGCCATCGAAGATTTCTTGATGCATCTCATAGATTTCGGCTGAACAAATAAAAATTTAATGGTTGCATTGATCGTAGACCACCTACAAAGTTGTTAACCGGTTCTGAAATATTGACACAGCTTGAAAATGTTAAAACAGAATTTGGGAAGGTTCATCATTTGAATGATAGCGGAAAACGAGTGTGAAGTGCATCGTCAAGTGAAATCAGAACGCAACAATGGAAGAAAAAAAGTATATTCTTCAAACTTCCGTATTGGGAATTTAATTCTTTGCGCCACAATCTTGATGTGATGCATATTGAGAAGAATGTATGTGATAATTTGATTTTCACATTACTTAATGAGCATGGAAAGTCGAAGGATCATCTCAATGCTCGCAAAGACTTACAAGTAATGAACATAAAACGTGATCTCTGGCCAGATGAGAATGAAAAGTATGCTCCGGCCATTTTTTCATTGAAAAATAGGGATAAAGATACGTTCCTTCAAATTTTAAAGAATGTGAAGGTATATGATGGGTATTCGAGTAACATCTCGAGGTGTGTTGACTTTAAGAATCGTAAGTTATATGGATTGAAAAGTCACGATTCACATGTTTTGTTACAACAGTTACTACCATTGGCATTGCGTACATTATTACCTGAAAAAGTTACTGCTGTTGTACTCCATTTCTGCACATTTTTCATACAGTTATGTGAGAAAGCTCTACATCCATTTCAGCTTGACAACCTACAGGAGAGGTTTGTATTGACCCTTTGTGTAATGGAGATGATCTTCCCTCCATCGTTTTTTACTGTCATGATGCATTTAACTGTGCATTTGGTTGACGAAGCTAAATTAGGAGGCCCCGTTCATTATCGATGGATGTATCCAATTGAGAGGTATTTTATTTATATGTTTCCAGTTAAGTAAACATTTTTTGGAATTTAAATAAATGCATAATATTATTATTATTTTTCACAGATATCTTGGGCATTTGAAAGCATACGTGAGAAATAAAGCTCAACCAGAAGGCTCTATTGCTGAAGGATATTTGGCCGAGGAGTGTCTCACCTTTTGTTCCAGATATTTGGATGATATTGAGACAAGATTTACTCGAGTTGGACGTGTTGACGACACATCAACTCAATCTCAAATGCATCAGAAATCAAAAATATTTCCTGCTATTGGCCGATCAGTTGGGAGGACCTCATACGCGACACTAACAGAATTAGAATTATTACAGGCACATAGATATTTACTGCTGAATAGTGAAATTGCAGATCCATTTATTGAAGAGTTGAGGATACAAATAAAGAGACGAATGAGAAGCCGAACACGAAATGAAAAAGATATAACGAAAGCTGTGAATAAAGAGCTGGTAGAATGGTTTGCACGACGTGTAAGTTTATAAATATTGAAATAAATACGAATATTACTTTGACACATACAATTTGCAAATCTATTAAATTATATATTTTTTTCAGATCATGAATACTGATACTCAAGCTGACTTTTCAGAAGATTTGAAGTTTCTTGCTAGAGGTCCTATAAAACAAGTTAGAAAGTTCAACGCTTATAATGTGAATGGTTTTAGATTTCGTACAGTCGATCGAGAAGTGGGTTTGAAAACACAGAATAGTGGTATTTTTACATTTGCTGAAGTGGAATACTATGGAAAGCTGCATGATATTATTGAATTAAACTACCACGGGCATTTTTCTGTTGTTTTATTCAAATGCAAATGGGTCGATTTTATCAGAGGTGTTAAAAGAGATTCCTTGCAATTTACTTCTGTAAACTTCTCTCGCTTGATGGATGTTGGTGATCGTGAACTGCATGATCCATATATCTTAGAATCGCAGGCAAAAATGGTATATTATGTGAATGATGTTATGGATGAAGGGTGGAGTGTAGTTACTCACGTAATACAAAGAGATTTGTATGATATGGGTGATGAAGTGGAAGATTTGACCTCTGCAATTGAATTTCATCAACAACAGGAAGCAGAATTATTTGTCCATCATGATATTGAAAATATTGGTCTAGCAAGGATGAATGAAGTGGATGAAGCAATGGAGCAGAAAACTGACATGATTGAAGGGGAAAATGATTGTATGTACAATTATTTATTCATTCAGCAACTACTTGTTTCATTTCTGTAGTCATTCATTATCATTGTTATATATATTTTGTTTGTTAATACTGGGCATCTATTTTCATTTTTAATTTTTTTTTCTGTATAAATTTTTTGAAATATATATTCTGAACTTAATTTTATTCGATTAAATGACAGGAATGCCAAGGAAGAAGCGGTACACTATTCCTTCTTCTTCTGCGACAGATGACGATCCGTCTGTCCCCACGGCATCATCTCCCCCTGCACCATCTCTGACACCATCAGTGGATGCCTCATTAGAGGATGAGTCATCGCCTCCCCCTACAGGAGCTTCAGCAGCGGGGCAGCGACACGCCCCCTCCAGTTCATCACAGACATTCTGGAGGGTCGCAGTCACAGGTACAAATTTTAATTAAATAAATTTATTGCATTTTATTTATAGTAATTGTTTGCTCATTGCAGATGAAGACAATGAAACCGTGGAAAGAGACATAAAAAGTTCTGATGTTTGGAACATGTATGGCAAGAAGATAGTGGTGCCATTTGATTCTTATGGGGTCCCGACGGATGACGCCGCAGGTTTACTTGGTCAGATTATAGGTCAGCTGGTAGCAGAGCCCGTTTCCCTGCCTATTTCGTATGATGATTGGAGGCATATGCCTCCAAACTGGAAAAATGAAGTTTATGATTCTCAGATAAAGGTAATTTTATTACTTTATGGTTTAATTGAATTTCATTTTACTAATATATTCAAAATGAATTTCTGTATACAGATGTTCTTCCACTTTACCGTTGCTGATGTGATAGCACGGAAGTGGACATTGAAAAATCTTGGAAAAAAATGGAAAGATTTCAAATGGAGGTTGTGGTGTGATGTCAACGATTCTTCTTTGACCGTGCAGCAGATGTATGAGAAGATACCCAGTGGGGTACCGAAAGAACAGTGGAAGGTTTTTGTCGATAGACATCGTGATGAGAAGCGGATGGTATTGAAATATATATTATTATATTATCCTCATTTTACATTTATACATGTACATGAAGAGGATATAGACATTGAATACAATACTGTTAAATTGAATTTTATTTATTTCAGGATCTCTCAAGAAAGAATGCTTCAAACCGGGCGAAGCAGGTAATCCCGCACACTGCGGGTTCAAAAAGCTTTTCAAGAAGTCGAATGTCATTGGTAATCTTTTAATTAGTTTAAATATTTATAAGATAATATTATCTATTTAACATATTTGATTGATGGTTTATCTTTGTTTAATGCAGTCACAGAGTTTAGGGCATGAAGCATCCCGAACAGAACTGTGGCTGGATGTTCATAAAAAAACAGATGGAAGTTTTGTTAATGAACCTGCCAGAGAAGTTGGGGTATGAAGTCAATTATTTATTATAATAACTTAATATCAGTTTTTACTGTGTTAATATATATTGATATTTGATTTATAGGTAAAAATTAAAGAAATATGGGATGCCAATCCTGGGCAATCCTACTCAGTCTCCCAGGATGACCCGGTTGGTCAAGTCCTTGGGAAGGAGCATCCTGGTAGAGTGCGCGGGATGGGTTTGGGACCCGTACCATCTGAGGTCTTTCGCATGCCATCAGGGATTTCGGCCTCATCTACTCCTGGTTATAGTCATTTCATACCTGAAGATGCTCAGAGGGAGATGTCTGCTCTACAAAACACAGTTCACCAGCAGGGGAATCAGATATCTGATTTGCAGAAAGAGTTGCTTGAAATACGTCAGCATATGAGCAGATATGCCCCCGGTGGTAGTGCATCGGGTAGTGGTGAGCAGGTAAATCACAAAAAAATCAAAATCATTTAGTTTGCAAACTTTTATTGGTTTTAATTTTTATTATAAATATGAAACAATATTTAATTTTCAATATAATGTTCTTACAGGTGGAAGCAGGTGGTGGAGATGAAGGTGGAGAGGGTAACGATGCAGCATCAGATGATGAGTAGTAGTATTGTTGATGTGTTGAACAAGTATGATAACAGTTGGTTTGTATATGTAACATTTATGACACATAGTTGCCACCAAACATTTCCATGTCCTAACATTTTCTTGATTTCTCATGTTTCCTTATGTATACAATCATTAAATCCTTTTGGTGGAGGGTCAAATATTGTGATGGTCACAATGTATCCCCAATATTAGGGAGGATATGTGATCATATATTGAATAATGATTTCATAACATTATATAGAAATCAAGGAGTCCAGTTAAATACATTATTAAGAATGATTGTACATGGATGAGGTTTTAGGACTCCCCATGATACCATAATTAATTGTTTAGAATGTAATTCCTATTTCATATCATCATTATTGGGAGGAATATGGAATCCATCCATTACCTAAACTCTCTTTAAAATGACTTTCAATCCCCTAATCGATGGAAATCTGGAATTGAATTTCAATAAGTTGTGGGATTTTTTGGGAACATTAATTTTGACCTAGTTGCATTATGGGTGAATAAAACACCAATTTTTTTTTGTTTTCCGATAAAAATATACATCATTCATCTGTTTTTGTGTATATATTCTATGAGTTGTGTTGGATGTTGTATACTTTTACATTGTGATGTGTCTATGTAAGGGAATAAAAAAATATTTTTCTAGTGTGGTGTAATGCATGACTTAAAATATCCTAATAGTTATAGAAAATATAAAAGAAGATCAGGATCATTTCAATACCACTGTATAATATATATGTAGACCCATGTAGTTATATTTCAAAGATCATGTGTTCTTGAGGTTGTTTCCATGATGGTGTAGGCATATTTTGTGTGAGGGAGTGTGGATTCTCCTAGGTTGTTCTGGATTTTTTAGGTTTTGGTGAACATTGGTGAGGTGTTATATCAGTTGGAGCTCTAACCACTGATAAAAATAATTCACAATATCATCCATGTATCCCAACATTACTGAAATAATCATGATTCATGGTTTTAAATGGTCAATTACCCATCATTTAAATGAAACCAAATTTGATGATACAAAAAAATGGAATTTTGACAAACATAACAACCCAATAATGTTTGGTAAATTAAATTTTGAATCTTAAATTAGGGGACTCCTTCTATATTATGTATTAACTTGTTTTTATCTTGTTTCATCAATCCTTAGATATGGTTTTAATTTTTTAGATCCACTATATGGGACATGGACTCCCCAAACATGCAATTCTAGGTATGTTCTTTACTACCATTCTTCATTTGATTGCACCGTGATGTGAAGTTTGATGTTGTTTTTAGTCCCCCTCCATTATTCCTCCATTCTCTAAATGGGTTGTGTTACTGATCAAAGCATTACCTTGGTATATATAGGCTATTACATCTCCTTCTCATTTCCATTTTTTTGTGTAGAAATAATTATAGTATATTCTATTAGGGTGTCCTTAATCTCTATTGATTTTACCATTTATGAAATTATCGTGGTTTTCTCCATGTGGGTGGGTAATTGAGATAAATCAAAGAAAAAATAACTAATTGATTTTGAAATGGATTTTACGTGATCCGTGATTTCAAATATGGTTACTAGATATTTGGTTTTTCATTATTATTCCACAGTATCATTCTCTTCTTCCTTGTGATTCCTGAATGTATTATTTGTCTATTTATAAAATCTTCTTTTGGATGATTATTTTAACTCATCCATCGAAAAAGGAATAATAGGTATATTTTGATAAGAATCAATTACATTGAAAATTTTGATAATTATGAAAAAACAACCACTGAGATGATGAATTAATGTGAAATTGTCTTCATATATCTTGAAATATATTCTTGTGTACATTTGGTTGTCTGTTGTTCATCTTTTTTTGTGTGGGATTTAAGGGGTTTGAAGTATGATGGAACCAACAAGTTTGGTTTCACAATTTGTTTTTAATTGTGGACGTGTTATGGGTGAATTTGGTTCTCATAGTGAGATACATGTTTCTTGTTATGGTGTGGTTTTGTCTATGAGGGATGGTGTTTTTAATGTTGGTTTTTATTATGGTAAGAGATGTTATGGTCACTATTATGAGGATGTTGGTTTTTGTGTGTAGTGGTTTGTGGTAGTATTCTTTTAGTGATGGAATATGAAATGGTAATGATGTAATAATGTTGTAAGCTGTTGTACATTACAAATATGTGTGGATGTGATATTATGTGGGGCTGATGGGTGAGATGTGGCTGTGGTTTTGGAAAATTTAGGGCAGTGGTGGAGCAGATCCAATATATTTTTTTTTCCAGTTCAACATTTAGCGGCGGTTTTAACCGCCGCTAATGCCATACCTGTGAGCATTTAGCGGCGGTTAAAACCGCCGCTAAATAACCGGGAATCATTTAGCGGTGGTTAAAACCGCCGCTAAATGATGAACTGGGCAGAATTTAGTGGCGGTTTTAACCATCGCTAAATATATTATGTTGATATTTAGCGGCGGTATTCACCGCCGCAGAATAGGCGCATCAAACGCCTGAATTTAGCGGCGGTTAAAACCGCCGCGAATAAGATACCCATATAACCGCCGCTAAATGAAGAGAAACCGCCGCTAAATGACGGACCTACGACACATTTCTAAAACCGCCGCGGAATCAAAAAAACCGCCGCTAATAGATTGCCGACGCCAAACTTAGCGGCGGTTTTTGTAAACCGCCGCCACACAATATAGCGGCGGTTTAAACCGCCGCTAAACCAGAAAAAAACCGCCGCTAGGACCGGCATTTGTTGTAGTGTATACACCATGTAATTCACTTATGGCTATGTCTCTTAGATTATAGTCAATACGTTCCATGTAATTATTCTTTGTAATTAAACACACAGTGTACAATTATTTACATGGAGTCGAAACTATGTGAAGTTACATGGAATCGAAACTATGTGAAGTTACATGGAGTGTGAACCAATTATACACTATGTAATTACTGTCGAGATGCATGCTAAGTTGGAATTCAATACACTATGGGTAATGAAATTGTGTATTGATCCACACAACATGTTGTGTTTATAATGGATCATGTTTTGTGTCACATCCTAATGTCACTTTTAGGTATATATTTATTCTATTTATTTGTTTTATTATTCTCATTTTATTTTTGGGTCTTTCTATTTGAAATTTTCGATATTTTAGAAAACAAGTGGGTGTCACATGATTAGTGCATGGTTATGGGTAGAATTGTAAAAATTGTACCACATGGTCTTCATTTTTAGAAGAATCATTCTTCAAAGTTGGAACACAGATTCCCAAACTTTGCAAATCAATCATGTGAGTGCCCAGGTAATATAGTTATAACCCACACAGTTGGTGTATGGTTGGGAACACTATACAGCCAAACTCTGTGGTCTGCCCAAAAAAATTAAAATTATGAAATTTCTAGGTTACCCTTGATCAATTTAAAATGTATAACACCTATTTTCTTACCACACTAGACTCTCAACTCCTTCCCACACATGAGACACCTCTCCTTCCTCATCCTTGACTTGATTTTTTATGGGGTTTTGGTTTGAATCATCAATGAATCACTTTTTAAGTCATTCCTTTATTCTATCTTGGATATTTCCTCTCTTTTTCCATGGATTTCTCTCTTCCTCATGTTCAAGGTGACCTAGGGTTCATATTAAATGATATTTATAGTGAGGGTTTGAATATTTATAGGTTTTTCTTACCTATATAGGATCCCACTTTATATTCTATGTGGATTTTCATCATAGGTAATTGGTTTCCACTAAGTGTTAAGAGTTTGGCTTGGTTAAAGGTAGGCAGTTTAATGTCTCACTCTTATTCTATGAAAAAATCATTACTTTTATGTTTTATATAGGGTGTTTTAATTCATTAAAGTTATGTTGTGATAGTATTGGTGGTCGATCATATACCTCATGGTTCTTTAAAAATTTTCCCCTTGATTTGAGAAATAAAATGGTTTTCAAGGAAAATTTTGAATGTGATGAATTGAATTAGTTAGTGGTGTATTGATGGGAATCCTTTTGAAATAGAATGTGATATATTTTAGAATGGTTAAATAACAATGGAACCCAAGTATCTAAGGGGGTAAGACTAGGTAAATTATCCCCTTTGGATTATATCACCGACTAATAGAATTGGATGAAGGTCATGGCTCCATAGAAGGGAGTAACCATGACATTAGGTCAAGGCTTGTACTCCATAATTTTTGGATGGATGTGGTATCATGGTATAGGGGACACTATGTCTCCATTTCATGTAATTACCTCCCTAGTTATTTGTTTGCACACTTGGATTGACCATTAGTTCAAAAATTAATTTGAGGACCAAGAGTTCCCATAACCTTAGTTGAATTAGGGTTCTCCTATGGTTCATGTTTTTTGAAATGGTTACATTCATGGTATTGGTTTTTAAATTATAAACTAATCAAGCTTGTTACTTTTTTTATTGCTTTTTAAAGTTAAATTCTTACTTTCTTGTTATTTATTTCAAACTATCATGATTATGTTTATCTAAAAAGGGTTAATCATGGAACACTTAGTGGGATATTACTAGGATAGTGTTTCTCACACCCTATATACATCGAATGGGTGTATGTAGACCTTGATTTGGAATATTCATGTAAATACAAGGCGTCATATGGAGACGGTGGGTACTCTTTCTAGTGGATCTCAGGTTGATGATGGTTACATGATGGGACTTGACCCTCATGTCACACAGAGATGGGTAGATTTTTTATTTTTAATTGGGTTCATTGATGTTTATTGTGTCACCTACTTGGAAACCATCCCATCCATTTTGTATTTTGTAATATATTTAGATCCTATTTTTTACTCCATTTTTGGATATTTTGTGGATGATGGTTATGTAATGGTTTATTTTTTCTCTTATATATATATTTTTTTTGTTATTATCATGTTATTTGATTTTTATAAGTTGTTTTTTAGCTATAATTCTCTTGGAAAATGACTTACCAAGTTATGTAAAGGGAATGTTAGGTTCATAACTTAGACCCATGTGGTGATTATTTATGGTAGGTAAATCCATACATGTCGTACAAGGTAAAATAACTTTACTTTTTCATGATAAAAGGTTAGAAAAATGCCTTGTTTGGAAAGTGACAAGAAGATTCCTTTGAAAATGTTAGTAAAAGATAAAAAGTGTAAAAATGCCTTTACTAAATCATTTTGAAAAGGTTAAAAACATTTCTAAAAACATTTTAATAATACTTTTATTTTAGAAGAAAATGGATTCTCTGACTAAAGAGAGAAATGAAGTTGGTTTTTCTTTAAAACATTTTCTAAAAAATTGTGAGTACCAAAGAGTAGGAAAATGGTATTAATACCTAAAAAGGTTCATGAATAACCAAAGTAGAGTAAAATGAAAGGTTTTATTGAACAATGGACTTATAATTTTCTTGAATGGAAATACCATTGAAAGATCATTAAAGTAATTATTGAGAAAAATAATCTTTAAACATTTCAAAGTGTCCCATACTGACTGAAAATTAACTTTTTATTGAAGAATAAATAAGGAAATAGTCCAAAGGAAAAACAATAAGGATCATGGGGGCCTAAAATGATGCAGTCCAAGAGAATCCTCAAGAATAGCATGTTTTTAGCTCTTTGGAATAGAGCCGACACTATTATAGATTTTGAGGACCACATCTTCTCTTCCTTCACAGGCCAGCTTGTCCAAAACGAAACTTCCTTCACGCCAAACATGGTTGATAGATTCGTCTTGGTTGATGGAGATCCTGCACATTCGAATGAGGTAGTGAAGGTCTCATGGAGGTTTTTCCTTCCCTTTGAGATAAATGGAGGTAGCCGCTGAGTCAGTTTCGATGACCTCCACCCTGAGGTTGAAGCGCTTACATAAGTTCAGACCAGTGTGCATGGCCCTAATCTCTGCTCTCATGGATGTTCCTTGGATGTAAAAGGAACTAAAACTAAATAAAAAATATCTATTCAGATCCTTAACCAGTCCTCCACCCCTCATTTTCCCTTCCATGAAAGATCCATCCACGTTGAGTTTCAAACCTCTGCCAGGCGGTGTCTATCTAACCCAGTTTCCCTCGGTGTTGTTGTTTGTGCCCACCAAGTTGCACATCCTTGGATTGATTCTTATGAAGAGTGTCAAGCCCTCATTTACATGAAGGTATTTCCCTATCTCAGCCACCAATTCATGGGTTCTAACCTAAATCACACCATGAGAATCTTTTACACCCTCTCTGGCCTTGTTTCTCGCATCCCATAAGTTCCAGAAAGTCGTTGCCACTATGATGGACCAAATTTTCCTTTAAATATCTGAAGCTCCAGGGACCTATAGCCAACTCATGCATGTATCCTGGAAGGATTTCCCACCGCCTCTAATGTTCATGCATGATTCAATATAACCCCACAGGTTCCTATCCCAATCATTGTGGATGAAGAGATACTCTGTGGTTTCCATTTACGGGTTGGTGCAACAATGACAGCACGAAGCTATGCTTTCACCTCGACACTGGATGTACTTGTTCGTCGGGCATGCCTGATGATGAATATGCTAGGTCAAAAAATTGAGTTTGGTTAGGATCCCTTTGCACCACCAATTTGTCGAGAGCTCGTCAGAGTCCCTTCGTGCATGTAATGAGGAGCGATAGTCGCTACTTGAAAATTTTCCAGATGTTTATGTCGTGAAGCAGCAGTGGTCCAGTTCGTCCACCAGGATAATATTGTGGAAGATCTACCTCTTCTCTAGACTAAGGATGGTGTCCATAAGACCTTAGTGGCTACTAGACTCCCTAAAGTACATGGTCGGCAGAGGGAATCTAGGAAAGTGAAGCTTACTACCTTCCCAATTCACATTACAAAGATTGATGTCACCTCTCCCAATCAGCCAGTGAGATTGGTTCTACAAGACAGGAAGGTGAAAAGGCATGCAGTTGGATAGGTTGTGTAGTGACTACCTATTTCAAGGCCATTCCTCCCATTTGGATCCATATATTTTAAGGATAAACCTTTCCTACAAGGAGGATCCTTCGATGATTTCCCATGAAATTATTACCTGCGTGGATTTCATGGTTCGAGTCACGCTATGGAGTCTAACACCACCTTCCTCAATTAGTTTTTCCATGCGACTCCAGGAGGCCTAGTGGCATCTCCCCAGCTAATTCTCGTCCCATAAAAAGGTTGTCATGATGTTTTCAATCCAAGAGAGAGTTCCCTTTGGTGGATTAATGATTAAGAGCATGTTCATGGGGATCGAATTTAGGACACTATTAATAAGGGTAAACCTACCTATGAACGGGAGGAACTTGTTCTTCTAGTTGCATATCCTGCTAGTGATTCGATTGATAATATCGTCAAAAAGATCACTCTTAATTCTCCCATTTGATATCGGAGCTCCCAAGTACACCATCAGAAGTTAGATTTTCGATTTCCTAGGATGACCTGGATAGTGTTTCACCTCCTTCTTGAGCATTTTTTGAAGATTAAAACCTTTCTCTTTCTTGTGTTAAGAATCTTCCCACTAACCTCCCCATAGGTCGTCAAATTTCCCATGAGTTCTTTCAATGATATTCATATGCCATTGGTGAAAATTAAGACATCATTGGAAAACATGAGGTGTGATATAGTGTTCTCCCCATACTTGGTAACAAAAGGTTCGATATTTCCCTCCTCCTAGAGGTTGTGAAGATTTAAGGATAGGTATTTCTGTGCCAAAAGAAATAGAAAGGGATACATGGGATCCCCCTTCTGCACACCTATGACATTTTTGAAAAACCCAAAACTCTTACCCATGAGAGATATTGAAATCCAAGGAGATGAGTAGAATCTGAAACATAAGTCACAAAACCATTCCTGGGAGCTGAGCTTCCTCGCCACTCAAATGATGAAGTCCCTTTTGATCATATCATAATATTTGTCTATGTCCTCTTGAATAATGGTGTTGGACCCCTCCATTCATTTTTTGATATCTCCCACTAGCTCTTTCACAATACCAATTTCCCCTTGAACTAATTTACATTTCACAAATCCTTGTTGTTCTGTGGAAACGAGTCTTGGAAGGTGGTATTTGAGTCTTCTAGATAGAAAGATGGATAGAATTTTGTAAGCGAAATTGTAGAGGAAAATCGGCTTGTAATGGGAGAAGTTTGTAGGGTCCTTGCACTTGGGGATGAGGACCAGTTATGGGGAGCACACTCCCCTTGGTAGAGATCCCCCCTGAAGAAGTCTTGTATTGCCTAGATCATTTTTATCCTAACAAACTCCCATGTTACAACATAGAGGGCGCCTGGAAACCCATTTGAACCTGGTTCAATCTCCTGGTTTAATCCAAAAGTGACCTCCCTGATCTCCTCCTCCTTTGAGATTTCCACTAAAACCATATTATCAGACTCCCTGACCATCCCATGCATTCTTTTAAGGAATTTCACACCCCCATGATCCACGTAGTTGTTTCCTTCCCCAAACAGATTCATTCCAGCTAAGAGTGTCTTGAGGTGCTCTAAGGACAAGTTTCCTGCAACATCAATGTCCTAGGTGAAGGACTCTTCCTCCTATTTCAAGTTGATTTGGGTGTTTCTTCTTTTCTCTTTTAGGAATGCATGAAAAAGGATGTGTTTTTATCTCCTTCTTTAAGTTATAGTGCCCTGGACCGGGCACGGTATGCCTTTTCAATTTTTTAGTATCCTTTCCACCAAAAAGGATTGCTTGTCTTGCAGCACCATGAAGATGTCATCATCCCACACCTCTTTCAAGGCATCCTCCAGTTTATTAATGTACTCCTTAAGGTTTCCCATATGGATATTGGTGACACGGTTTTTCTCCAGCCACTTCAGGATGCACCTTTTAAGTCTATGGAGCCGTAAGTATAGGTTTTCCCAAGAATTCCCATTAATTTTGGCCTTCTAAGAAGCCACTATAATTTGAAGAAAATCATCCCTCTTGTGCCAATTGGACATGTAAAAGAATTTTCTCTGCCTTGTGGGAGTCCTTAGAAAATTGATCAGTAAGGAAGCATGATCGGACAGCGCTCTAGTGAGGTGAGAGACTGATGCTTGTCTGAAGGTGTCAAACCCTTGAATGTTTTCAAGACACCTATCGATTCTTCTCCATATGTGTTGGGTCCCTTTTTGATTTTTTCACCAGGTGTATCAATTTCCAGTGAATCCCATGTCCATGAGGCCTGAGGAGGTAATAAATTTCTGAAAATCGTACATGCCACTCATGTAGCCCCCCACCCCTCCTCTCTTTTATGAAACCTCTACCACGGTATTAAAATCTCCTCTAATGAAACAAGGATTTTTTTAGGAATGAAACTTTTACCTTACATCATAGCTAGGGTAGACAAAAGTAAAGAGCATGTCGAGGCCACTGGTTTTGATTCAAGTGGTGATGGACTAAGCTGAGCTCTCCACCAGTTCCACTTTGATCCCTTGTTTCCATAAGATCCAGATGTGGGTGTTATCTAGGACAGCATGCAGGAGATGGATGATGTTTAACTTTTGAGGCAATGAAGGTACTCTTTTCATAATCCCCTAGGCCTCTTGAATTCCAGATAATAAGGTACAACATTTAATATATAATAGAGGTCTTTCAACCAGAGTTGTCCAAAATGAGAGGGTTCCTGGGGGAGGAAGCCTCCCTAGACTAGGAGTGGGTGACGGCCCCCAAAGAGGAGCCAGCTGATCTTGGGAACTGGCAGAGGGATGATCTGATCGCTGAAGGAGATTCCAATAGCAATTCTTCTGAAAAATCCTCTATTGAATCAAAGTGGTTAGAGATTCTTCGAGAAGACAAAATTGTGTGGGGGAAGTCATCATCTGATATCAAGGACAGGAGTATCTTTCTAGAGGGAGACCTATGGGCCTCAAGAATAACCCTGTGAACACCCTCTGATGTGGCACAAGTGGCTTACAGACCCTGGTCTGGAGAGGCCCTCACAACATCCATGGGGCACGTTATGGAGGGATCTAACAAAGTATCTAGGACTAGGTGAAGGGGAGGAATGGCCGAAAGATTTGGGCTGGAGAGATCCACATCTCTATAGGAGGCCAATACATTGAACCTTGGGTAGTCGGAGAGAGAGGCGCAAAGATGACATGGCATGGGAGTAGCGGGAGAGAAAGGGCACAAGCATGGTAGAGGGCAGATAGCTATTATAATATCTAACATGAGTGTCAGCACATGGGCCCCACTAACCTTGGGAGGTGCAATAGGATTTGAATTTGAAACACCGGCCATAGTTGGAATGATGTCATCGCTCCCAGAAGGAGGCGATGTCGGTGAGGAGGGTTGAGGGTCCCGAAATATCCCTCTGGGAGGATGATGAAGCACCAAGATTCCCTATGGGATTGGATTAGAGGCTTGAGTCGCGACTGGGAACCATCCATTTGTCTTTTCTCCTCCTGCATACCTCAATCGAGTGGCCTTGTAAGTTGAAAACACCACATAATCTGGGCGATGACTGATATAGAAGCCTCTACCACCATTTGAAATTATATCCAAGCTTAAAAAGAAACCTTGGGGTAAGGTAAAGGAGGGGTCCATCTCTACATAGATACAAGGGCAACCCGAATCTTGGAGGTGGAGAGTAGTTGCATCCATGCAAAGAAAAGAACCCACTAAGTCACAGATGTATCAGAGGATGGTCAGATTGTGAAGCAATAGTGGGAGACCAGGAAGGCTAATCCACACCACCACCATGCAGGAGTCATTTCCATAGTGGATGTCCCAGGCCCACTGGTATAAAAGGATGTGGTGATCTCTGCAACGGCATACCTCACTGAACCAAGCACAAACGAAGTCCTCCCTGTTGCACAAATGGATTCATAAAGCATACTTGGAACTCAACGAGACCACATATGGGTGGAGTAGACACCAGAATCTGACAAAAGCCTTAAATTTCTCTAGCTGAGGTTTGTCCTGGCCAAACCGGGCCACCAGGGAGAGCTCGTGAAGGATGGAGGCCTTGGCGAGTTCCCCTTCTGAAATCTCGACCAATGGAAACCCATCCACTAAAGAGTGAGCTCACTGGGAGAAAGCAATGGTGGGAAGGGATGGGATCTTGATGGAAGGGTCGGGTAGTGGAACTCCAGCAATTAGCGCATCCTTAAAAGAACCCATCTCATCATAAAATCTGAAGAATAAGTGTCACATACCACTTTGAAAATTTTTAAATCATAAACACCATAAAGGAATATATTAAATGAAAGTTTTAAAAAACATGAAGATAAAATAATTCATAATATAATATATAAAAATGTTCATTAGATACACCACATAAAATAAGTAAGTGGTGAACATGACATTTATCTCATAGAAGTAAAAAAGTGAGATGAAAAATGCCTTACCGTGCATTTCCTTTCGGGTGAACATTCTTTAACTTCTTGTATAATAAACTTATTTTAATTATCTACTTGATTCATAAAAAATTTTATTTTTATAATTAATTTTATTTCACTTATTATTATGTTGTATACAACTACTTAAACAACAATGTTTATGTCGGGTGTTTTGACCAAATTTAGTTTATGTGTCAAAAACAAATTTGGTAGGTCAACTATGGTCAAAGGGATAATTACATAACATCTCTATAATTATAATCATGATATAATTATAATATTTATATATCAATTATACTTTTAAAATCAATCATTAAATATGGTTATGAAAAATGAACCAACATTACAATCATGGAGACAGTAGGTCGTACATACGCATGAGTAACGTTCCCATTTTTCAATGATCGTTATGGGAAGAAGGTAAGTAACATTATATATTTCCAAAATGATTATTATATCATAAATACCATTTAATTTAATCATATATACTTATATATATAATTCTTGTGATGTAAAAGTAATCACATCGTGTCGAGGAGGTGGTAGTCCACGCATCCATGAACGATGTTATCACTTTTTAAGTGTGTGAAAGGGTAATAAATAAAATGATATATTATATTTACAGAAAGTTAATTATGTAATTAATATCATATATATGTTTTTTATTTCACATATTATTAATTAAAACCATCCTTTATACATTCCATGTATCGTGTGAATGAATCGCATCGCTTTTAAGAGGTGGTAGTCCACACTTCCACAAACGATGTTATTGTATTTACAAAAAATGGAAATTATAAGGGTATGTGTCATAAAATAATTAAAAAATAATAAATAAATAATAAATATAATATATAACATATATAAATATATTTTCCATCATAATTACCAATATGAGAGGCAGTAAAGTAAAAATGAACAATCATCATTTCGTGAGGCGATAGTTCACCGTACACGTAAATAGTATGTTTGTTACCCATTAGATGGAAGAATGTGTAAGTGTAGTTAAAACCCTTAGAATAAAAACATATTAGTATATTAAGGATACTTTTTTTTATATAAACATGGAATAAGGAAATTTTAGGGAGTGTAGAATGGAAATAAAACTAAAGAGCTTAAGGAAAGATGTTACACATTAATCGGGTAACTCCTTTTCGTTTGCACCAAAGGAGTTCCTTTGATTTCTTTCTACTGAAGGTGAGGATTCTAGGTTTAGAGGAGGTATTTTTAGGATATATTTGGTTAGATATTTTTCTATAAAAATGGCTTGATAGGTGTTATTAAGTGGTAGATTTGATGGCCTTTATAGGGGAGGAAAAGGACTCACTTGGTATTTTTGAAAACAAGTTAGGTGCACCCATGTTTTTACCTAAAAAAAGTCATAAAAACCAAAAAAACTAAATAATTGAAGATTAATGGATGAATTATGTACATAAAATGGGTTTTGGACAAGTGTATAGGTCATTTGGTTCCTTGATTTAAAGGTTTGGTCCTTAAGCTTAATTTTTCCTTAATAATTATAATTAATTTTAATTACTTTCACTAATTTTTTTGGTAAAAAAATAAGTTGAAATTATTATAAATTAAAAATTAGTATGATTCTAAATATAGAATCTATTTTTCCAAATTCCAATCACATAATTAGAAGAAATTAATTTAAATTTAATCCCATAAACAGGACGACAAAGCGAGTTTTTAAAGTAAAAACGTTCAAAAGTTTTCTAGGTTTTTATAGTCAATTTCAAAGTGAAATTGATTCCAATGAAATAAATTAGATTAATTTATAAAAATAAGATCTAATTAAACTCTAAAAACAATTTAAAATATAATTTAACCTTATAAATAAATTATATTAAACAGTATTTTTGAACTAAAACTCAATATTTTTCACTATTCATTAAAAACGAAACTTCATAGAAAAATACCAAAAATTCACCCTAACCTAATTTTTATGTTTATCTCTCAAATATAAAGTTTAATTTGAAATATATAATCTATAAAATTTTCAAAATTTTAATTTAAAATAGGTTCTCTATTAAAAGACGGTAAAAAATGCCTTAATAAAAATATAGGTTTTATGTGTAATATTGAGTTTATTCTTATCTTATGTCTATAAAATCAATTGGATGAATATCAAAAATATTATATTTAATATATAATATTTATATTACATTAATATCACTCTATAATTGTAATTAATTTAATTTATAAGGATAAAACAACATTGTGAGCATAAAAATAGTTTCTATAAAATATTCTTTTTATATTCAATTGGTTCTTATATTCATTTCTAATTAATTTGTAACTAATGAATTCATATTATATTTTTTTAATCCATATATTTTCATAATTTATTTAATACTATTCATAATGTCTAGCTTATGTCATATTATAATAATATATTATTGTTTGGTAAAACTCAATCTTGTGTGTAATGCAAGACATTGAAGAAACTTGTTGTTGTGTATGTTTCATGCTAAATCAGCATCACATTTATTTAAAGCTATATAATATATTGAATTTATTTAAAGTATTAAATATATTATAAATACTAAGGATATTATATTCCCTTTCATGCTTAGTATCGCGTGTCATACACGCTATCGAATACAATGTTCCTACTTTAGATTTTTGGGATGTTACAATATCATTTGTACTGAATCATAATGTCAATGCTTCTGAACATTTGAGATACTTGAGTATCCACTTCATAGCATCCCAGTTCTCCTTTACCAACTTTTTCATGAATCTACTAACTACTCCTACTACTTGAGAAATATCTAAACTTGTACAAATCATTAAATACATAAAACTTATAACCATTAATGCATAAGGAACTTTTTCCATGTGCTTAGCCTTATCTTCTATTCATGATTCCTTCTATTTGGATAATTTGAAATGTCTAGATAATGGAGAAGAGACAATTTTGGATCCAAACATTCAAAAAAACTCCATTATCTTCTAGATTTACTCTAACTAAGAAAACATCAATGTTCCATGCTTTCAGTCCCTCCAGAATCTCATCCCCAAAAATCCATTAGGATTCCCCAAGATACTTCATCTTGAACCTTATGGATAACTCAGACTTTATTTATTTAAACTATTTTTTTCTAGACCTACCTAGATCATGTCATCTATATAGAATATAAGTATGATGAAAATTTTATCATCAAACACCTTCCATTAGAAGCAATGATCTACATTTCATCATATAAACTTATATTCTTCTGTAAAATCATCAAAATTATAATTTTATTTACTTGGTGCTCATTTTAACACATACAAACATCATTTGATCTTTCACACTAGGCTACTTATAGATTCTTTGAATCCTTCGGGTTGTGTCATGTAGATTTCTTTATCTAAGTATCCATGTAGAAACGATGTTTTCATATCTAATTGTTTAAGATGTTGCCCTCATTTCACAACCATTCCAAGAAATGTCTAGATTGGTGTGTGCTTAAAAACTGGAGAAAAAAATCACTAAAGTACATTCCTTACTTTTATTGAAATCCTTTCATAACTGACCTTGTAATGTATTAATTCCTATCATATACTTATTCCTTTAACTGGTAGGCCCATTTATTATATAGTTCCCTATTCCCTAATGGAAGTTTGGAGAGCTCCCATGTTCTAAAAGCATATAAAGAGTCCATCTCCTACCATTTTCTATCACTAAATCTTATCTCCTCTTTTAGTATTTTGAGTTCTCCACCATCCATAAAAAGTGGATATTAAAAGTCATATCTAAACCTTTGAACTAGTTTTATACTCTAGTAGAATGCTTTGACTCCTAAGGTTTTGCTCCTTCTGGAATTGTATCTTCTAGATCCCTTCCATAAGATTTCATAGACATTGTGCTTTCAGGTGCAACTATCCTTGTTTTAACCTTCATAATCTAACCTACATCTAAAACTACACCTTCCAAACTATCAGGTTCTTTTGAAAATTGAGTGATTTATGAACTAGCTAGACTTTCATACTTCTATTTATATTAACATTGGCATAATCTACTGATTATTTATTCTCTGTTTCATCTTCATCTAGGTTGTGATCCTTTCATATGATCCCTTAATTGAAGTGTACTTTTCATTTTTTATGGCATTATGATAATTATTATCCCATATCCTAAATCCATAGTCTTCATTGTTGTAACCCACAAAGAAACATGTTTGGGACTTTGCTTCAAATTTTTCCCTTTCCATGGTATAAACATTGATAAAGTAAATCCATACAAATATTTTAAGGTGGGACACATCATTATTTCTTCTAGTAGATAACTATTTTATAAGTTGTTTTCCCAACAATGTAGAAGGATTATTATTTATGAGATACACTGGATAATTCACAATTTCTACCAAAAAATCCTTAAGAAACCTGGAATGAATTCTCACATTTCAATATCTATGACATAGCATGTGATTCATCCTCTCTACCACTCCAATCTATTTTGGAGTTCTCAGAACCAATTTCTCAAAACAAATTCCATTTTTTTAGTAAAACTACTTGAACTTTCTACTTCCATACTCCACACCATTATCAAACCTCAAGTACTTAATCTTTAAACTAGCCTTTATTTCCACTATGGCTCTTTATCAAAAAAAGTTTTTGAAAAATCATATTTGTGATTAAGAAAGAACGTACACACCTTTTATGTTGCATCATTGATGAAAGTAAAGTAATAAAATATCCCCCATGAGATCAAAATAGAGTTATCCCCCATACATGTATGCACTAGATCTAACTTCTAGTTTTTTAGTGTTTATCTTTCTGTATTTAAATACACCCTTTTTTCTTCCAAATGATGAATTTTTTGCATGTTTCATACTCCACATGATTAAGTTTCATCATTCCCTTTATAAGAAGTAATTTCATATCTTTCTCACCTAAGTGTTATATATGATTATTTCATAACTTTGACATTCTAGAAAATATCGTTCTTGGAAGTGTTGTATCTTTTGAAATATTGATAAGATACAATGTTACATCCTTCACTCCTTGGACCACCTCCATGGAATTTTATGTTATATTTCATGATCCTTTCATAAAATTCATACAAAAATCCACATCATCAAACTAACCAACCAAGATTAAATTATTCTTTAACCCCAATATGTGTCACATACCTTAAAACTTTATCAAGTATATGCTCTTTATTTGGACTTTCACATCAATTTTTTCAATTATCTCAAGTGCTTCACCATCTGTAATATATACCTTTCTGAATCTTCCAGAAGTATAATTTTTCATGCTCCCTCTCTCAGATGTTGATTGAAATAAATCCATTGAATCAATGATCCATGGCTCTAATGGACTAGTTATACTTGATAGTAATGTGAGTTCATCCTCAACCATAGTATTTGAATAATAAATTCTAGAAGAAAACATTTTGGAATTTGACATATTGTCTCTAAAATCTTACTTAAAGTTCCACCTCTTACCAAAATTCCAGCATATAGATCTAGGCCCTAAGGATTTCCCTCAGCTCTTATACTCCTTCTCTTTTCCCTTGTTCTGACTTTAGTTTTCCCTCTAATAAGAATATCCCCTACCTTCTACATTGTAAGTTATTCCATTAGTTTTTTGGACTTCCTTCATCCATGTCTCCTCATTTAGGATTAAATATCATATTTTCATAAGAACCAAGTAATTTTTGTCTCTGTAATTACTTACGATGGTAATCATCACATCCCAAGATTCTAGAAGTGATGAAAGAAGAATTAAATCCCACATGCCTTCATAGAACTTTACAGTAATATACTTCAGATAACTTTGGATCACATTGAAATCATTTATGATAACCAACCAATGACCTTTATTCTGATATTCCCATGTTGAAAAGTCATGTTAACATGAACACTTTTTTCATTATGGAAGGGTTCTTATACATGTTCACAAGATTACCCATTAATTCAGTAGTTTTATTCACCTCCCAGATGTTAAAGATCACATTCCTGACCAATGTCATCTGAAATAAATCGAGTGATTTCTGGTAAAGATATTCCCATTACACTTTGTACATTACTTCTAATTTCACTCCCTTCAATGAAATCTTAATATCCTTATGATATAGATAATCTTTCATCTACATTCTCTAGAATTTAACTTGTTACACTTCTAAATTTGGGCCTTTCCTTTTTGAAAATCCATTCCTTTTGAAGTAATAAACTCTCACTAAATTGGAAAATAACTAAGTCAAGAACCACGCCATAAGTCTATAGTAAATCACTAGTACCACTTATTGTGTTGAGGAACCTAAATTATACCACCTTTTGAAACCTCATTTATAGAACAAGGATATAAGTTATGGAATTGGCATCACTTGATGTTAACATTTGGATGAGGGAACTATACACTAAACACTCACACTAAATTACCTTAATATCATAGAACTTATGGAATACACACACATGCAATAGGAAGCACACAATAACTCACACTCGCAACAAATAATAATAAAGGGATTTATGTATTTTGAAACATAAACCTATTGCATAGAAGAAAAATTGTCTCTTTGTATTATAACAGGTGAATAATTAATAGATTATAACATAAGTGAACAAGTGTTCTTACTTTCCTATTTATATAGAATCCTAGTTGGTTCCACTGCTTTCCAATCTTTATGGATGCCATCACTGACTTCTGATCATTATGGGCATCCCTCTATCCAATAGAATCTACTAGAAACTCCACCGCATTAACCCTCGATACCTAGTGAGTAGTGTAAGATGTTATTATGAATACATCTAATGAATACTTAGTTGTAATTACAAAATTATAATAGAGTTACTCTTATACAAGTTTCAAGCTTCTTCCACACCTCCATTATTCGGATCTGATAGTCTTGTTGGTGATACCTGATACAACTTATGCTTTATATTCCACTTCTATATTTCTTTGGTTCTATCATAATGCCTTAATTCATTTCTGAAACATATCCTCTAGAGATAAACCTTCTATAAGATATAATTACTTTACCAAAAAAACATTTATCACAACAACCAAACAATCTATAGTGGGTAAATCATTCCCTGATAGGGATCAATATTTCTTAATTTTTACATTGTAATTTAATGAATTAATCCAAATAAATTTTATATTTTAAGGAGAATTGTCACATGGTTAGTTTATAGGTTTAATTTGAGGTTTAATATGAAAATTGATTAAATATTGGTTTTATTGATTTATTTATTTTTGGAATTTCATGATTAAAATACTACATTGAATTTTGGGGGTTTGATGATATTTAAGGTTTATTCTATAAGAATAAAAAGTTTGGAAGCATAGAAGGAATATTTTTTTTAAATATTGAAGAATTTGATAAATGACTCTTCATGTATATATGTCAGTTGTGCACCTAAAGAGTAGAATTTTGAAAACTATGGAGATACATAAGAATAAATTTTCTTAATACATAAGAGTAACTCTAAGGATGCATAAAAATGACCCTAAGGTTGTGCAGATATGTTAAAGTATTTTCTTTTCCACTGTAAATGAAGTTACATGCTTCCATATAATATGTAAAGGTAACCTCAACTAATAAATAAGAATCATTTCTACAATCTATATGATACATAAACATAATTTCCTTTGCCATTGGGGAGTTTAAGTTGATGCATAAGAGTAATTTAGAGATTTTTTAAGAGTCATTCCTATGACCCAAGTGGTAATTCATAAGGGTCTTGGACTTTAAAAAATTAGAAGATACAAAGCTTTCATGGTGTGTCATATGTCCCATAATCCTCAAACATTATAGATATTTCCATATCTATAACTAAACATGTGCATTAATCCAATGAAGAAGAAGGAAACACAAACATGGGGGATATATGAAGAGATTAATAATTCAAAATGAAGATTTTGTGGAACATTTTGAATATTTCAAAGCTTGAGGAAAATATTGTAGCCACTTTCCACATGGAAAACCCTACTGATCAAGCCATACTAATGTGGAATCCACTCCCATCCACATGTCAAATTCTGTTAAACTACTACTAACTATTTAAAACCTAATTAACTCCATTGTTGGGGGTTTAATTTTTAGATGATGAATAGATTTTAGGCACGTAACCTAGCTCTCAGTGTTGTGATTTAGAATATGTTTTACTATTTTGTTTTTTTTTGTTAATTCATTTTTTATATTTTAATTAAAGTTTCATGTGATGTTGTCTTATTCCCATGTGTTGTGTTTTGCTTCTCCAATCTCTATGGTGATGGAGATCTAACTTGAGTTTCACTTCCAAGTGAATACTATGAGTCTTCTGAGTCTTTATTTAATTATTTTATCATCTTGATTAAACTCTAATAATTCAAAGAGTTTGTAGAATGAGAGGTGGGTGGCAGTAGATTCTTGTTTATGCATGTTATTTTTTTCATTGTTACAATTTGTTCTACTTTACTTTGTTTGATTCACTATTTAATAGATTGGATGATGAATATACGTGGTTGTATACCAGGAAAGTAATTAATAGACAGTGTTCTCTTAGGTTCATGAGTATGTTGGATATTCATAATATAAGTGCAGTGAAGATGATTACTTGAATGGTATTGAGAGTTTTCATTGAGTAAAATAATATTGAATTCCTTAAAGACAATAAAGAATGTCACATGTATTTAACTATGGGTGTGACATATTTCTTCCATATTTATGTGTGAATTTCATTTTTTTTATTTTTGTGTTTCATACATTCATACATCATTTTTATAATCTGTATATACATTTTCATGTTCATCCACCCCATATTGTTAAACATGATTTAGTTTTTTGATAGGAAATAATAGTGATAATAGAAAATTTAGTGAGTATGAGTGGTTTACTTATGTGATCAATCCTAGTCATTATGCCTCTATAATGCATTGATTAAGAAATAAGAAATTTATTAAAGTAGATTTTGTGACCAAACTGAGCTTGTCAATTGGTATCATTTCTAGGAAGTCTGCCAATCTTGCACACACTTTTTCATAAAAATATAAAAACTCCAAAAAATCATAAATTTAAAAATAAATATAGAACTTCAATGAAAATTCATTCACTGTGAACTATTGTAGCTTACTATTTACTATTCTTTTAGAGAATTTTATTCAGCATTGGTGACTTTGTTGGTTAGAAAGTAGTTTATCATTGTGTTTTCTTACTGAATATATAATCTATGAGAATTTTATATTTATTTGACTATTTTAACTGCTAAAAATTATTGTGTTCATTTCTTTCCTATTGGATTTTAAAAATGATGTTGAAGTTGAAGAGTTCTATTTAGATAAAATAGTGGTATTTTTTCCAATAACTTTATGAGAATTTATGATTCGGGTTGTGAGGATAATATTTTGATAGAAGTAATGGGTTTTAATAAGGAAACATTAAAGGTTGAAATATTTGATCCTATTACTAATGATCTCAATGAATTATCTATATGTTTTCCTAACTTTTATACTAGTATGAAAGAAGAATCAGTTATTCCACCAATGGTAGAAGAGAACCTGTGCACCTGTCAAGAAGGAAATATACTAGAGATTGGGGAACTCATAGAAGCATAACCATTACCTCATCTCTCCACCATTAAACCAAAGACATTGCAAAACCTTGACATACTAACTGAACACATAAAAGGAGTTGAAGGCAATCTAAATTTTTTATTGTTTATGTTTCCACAACTGGAATTTCATAACCAATTTCATGATTTGAACTATTTAGTTACAACACCATCATAGAATTCCTTGGAGGATGATGAAGAGAAATAATCCAAAAAAATGGTTGATGTTAAGGTGAAAGAAGGGTTATTGGAGTTCTGTATTGGTTTTCAATAATATATTGGTACATAGTTTAATTTGGATGGACAATCTATGATTCAAGTCAAAATAGAAGAGAAACTATATCTTGAAGTCTAATTTTTATAACTAGTGGATAAAACTCTAAAATCTAAAGAATAGGGGTGCCCCTGATTTTTATTCTCTTCCCTACTAATCCATGGTAACTATAATTTCATGGAGGAGAACAAGAAGAAATATGAACAAGGGGTACACCCAATGCAGTGAAAGATGAAAATTGCTAGAAGAACAAAGTTGTGGTGGTTCCTATTAAAGAAACCTCACCCCCCATAAAAATGGGGATAAACTGAATTTTATCCAGTTGTGGATAGACAAAAACATATAACCCCTTGGGGGATTCATCCCATGATTATATTTCCTTGTTTTTTTAGTTTTTCTTTAGTTTATTTTTAGTATAATAAATATTTTTCTTATTTCTCTATATAGGAAATAAATAAAGATAAGTTATGCGCTCCATTGAATATTAATTTCTATTATTATACACTTAGTTTGAAGAAGATATCAACTATGAGCCTAACTTAAACTAACCTTCCAAATAATTTAGGTTTTATCTCTCCTACACAATATTTTAGCTTCCTTATTCTTTTAATTATGCATGCACTAAAATGAAGGGTGATTTAATTTAAGTATGGGAGAGTGCCATCATTTTTTAAGATTTTTTTTCATTTTTTCATTTTTTAGGAACTTTGATCTTAAATGAATATTCATTATCATTTTTTAGCACTTTAATTTATTTTGAAAGATTTTACTTGATTTTTGAAAAAATTATTATTAAATAATTTTTAATGTAAAATATTTCCTAGAATTTTGTTTTTAAAAACATTTTTTCATGATTTTGATCAATTTTTGAAATCCATGTCCATGAAATATTGACTCGTAATATTTTTCCAATCCTAAGAGGAATTATAACCCTTTTACTTATTCTTACTAATACCCTCATTTTCTTGCAGGAAACATAGAACTTATTTGCAAACTAGAACTTTTGATTATTTCTATTTCAAAGCTTTAGAGTTCATGAAATGTTTTTGATATGATTAAGGAACTTCTTTGGATAGCCTCATTTTTAACTCAAGTCCTACCCTTTACATGAACCCTTATTTAGACCTTATAAAATATGAACTTCCTTATAGGTTAAATTTACATCACAAGCTAATTCAATTTTACCCACCTTCACTCTTAATATATTTTCCTAGCTATTTCAAGTTTGAGTGTGTGGGAAGGGAAGTTTGTATGTGTTTTATTTAAGAATAAGATCATCATTGGGTATGTGAGGTGTGTGTCACTATTTTGGGAATTTGAGATAGTAATGGACATGAGTTAATTGTATCTATTATACTTCATTTGTATCATCCTATTCTCCTAAGAAAAAAAAGAAAAAAACTAAATAAAAGAAGATGTGATTGAATTATATATTGTGCTAACTTTTATGACTCATGTACCTCTCAAAAATAAAAGGTCATGAATTTTTATTCATTTGTGGCATTCTTTTTCCATCTCATTATTTTTTCATCTCATCATCCTTGAAAAAAACAAAGGGGAGAATAAGGATGAATCCTTTCATTGGAGTTATTGCTTGACTCATGGTCCATATCAAGAAAAATTGAGTGTGGTGTCACATATTGTAATGGGGAATTGAGTTAGGTGTATTTTCTATGGCTTCTCTTGAATATTTCATGAAACTGTATTTAAGAGTAAAACCTCCTTTATTAGGCCTTGAATTTTTAAATGTTGTTTACCCACCAACCCATAGACACCAAATCACCTTGATAATGTCCTCATGTTTGATTAAATTTTTATGCCGAACAATGTGGAGAAATGAAAGTTTTTACAAGACTATAGTGATACGTGCAATTTTCCAAGTATGAGCATAAAACCATATTTAATTTCTATTAAGTTAAGAGTGACATGAATTTTCATGTGAGGTAGGTTGTGATTGGGTCATAAATGAATTTTTGCAGTTGAATAAATTTAAATATGAGATAATAAAATTAAAGGAGATCATTCTTCATGTATGAGATGTGTTGAATTTTATTTTGGAAAAGATCTTGAAAAATTATCTCATTTTTTATCTTTGTGTGGATTTGATATGGATATTTGATGACTGCCCAAGACTGTAATATTTAAGTGTGGGGGAATTAATAGAGCTCAATATTTTATTTTATTTACTTTTAAATTTAATGAATTAATCCCCAAGAATTTTATATTTTAAGGTAAATTATCACATATTTCGTTTATAGGTATAATTTGAGGCTTAATATGAAAATTGATTAAACCATGGTTTTAATTTATTTATTTATTTTTGGAATTGTTTTGAGAAAATCCAACATTGAATTCTAGGTGTTTGGTGATATTTCAAGTTTAGTCCAAAAGTAGTAAAAGTTCAGAAGCAAGGGAGGAATAATTTCTAAAATATTGAAGAATTTGGTAAAGGACTCTTCATAGGTAAAGGTAAATTTTGAAACTAAAGAGTGGGATTTGGAAAAGTATATGGATACGTAGGATTAACCTTGCTCAATACTTAAGAGTAACTTTAAGGATACATAAAGGTAGCCCCTAGGTTGTGCTAATATGTAGTATTTGCCTTTGTAGCTAGATATAAAGTTATGAACTTCCCTAGAATATGTAAAATTAGGTATGAGGATATGTAAAAGTAGTATTGCCGATATGTGGATATGTAAAAGTATTTTTTTACTATTGAAAGTGAAGTTTCATACTTGATATGTAAAGGTAACCTCAGCCAATACATAAGAGTCATTATTTTGGTCCTTATGATACATAATGCTAATGTCCTTTACCACTAGGGAGTTAAAGTCGATGTGTGAGAGTAATTCAAATATTGAATAAGAGTCATTCCCCCAGACCAATTCATAATACATAAGGGTCGTATCCTTTTTGAAATCAAAAGATCCAAAACTTTCACAATGTGGCATGCGTCCCATGATTCTCAACTATTAAAGATATCTCTGATTAACTGTGTGCGTTAATCTAGGGAAGAAATATGGGGAAATCATAGGGAATATTTGAATATATTAAGAATTAAAAATGCAGATATTGTAGAAGATTTTGAAGACTTCAAAGCTGGAGAAAAATATGGAAGTTGCTACCCATGTGGGAAAACCCTGTAGCTCAATCCATGCCAACATGGAATCCATGCCCATGTACATGTTAAAGTTTGTTAAGTCATCGTTTCCTATTTAAAACCTAATCAACTCCATTATAAGGGATTTGGATTTTATCAACCTTGTGATTTAGAATAGGTTTTACTAAAAAAATGTAATTTGTTCTGTATATTTTAATCGAAGTGTTGTATGATGTTGTCTTCTTCCCTCATGTTGTGTTTCACTTCTTTAATCTCTATATTGATGGAGTGCTAATTTGAGATTTTCTTCTAGGTGAATGTTGTGAGTCCTCCAAGTCTTCATTTATTTATTTCATCATCTTGATTGAACTTTGAGAATTCAGAGAGTTTGTAGAATGAGAGGTAGGTGATAGTAGCTTCTTATCCATGCATTTTCTTTATTTTCTTCTTCACTATTACAATTTGTTCTCCCTTCCTTTGTTTGATTCATTGATTAGTGGATTAAATGATGAATGGATTTGGTTTCATACTAAGAAGGTAATGGAAAGATAGTGTGCTCTAGGGTTGTTGGGTATGCTGAATATTCATAATATTAGTGTAGTTTAGATTATTACTTGAATGGTATTAAGAGTATTGATTGAGTAAAATTAAGTTGAATTCCTTTATGATGATGAAAATTTTCACATGTATTTCACTGTGGGAGTGACCTCTTTCTTCCTGAATTGAGTGTGAATTTCATTATGCATTTTCATTTTTTTATTTCTTGCATTCATTCTACATTTTAATAATCCACATATAAATTCCCATGTCCATCCCCCCCACTGCCCCCCCACTGTGTCGCATAATTTTTTATATTTTAGATAGGAAATAATAGTGATAATAGAAAATCCAGTGAGTGTGAGTGACCTTATTATGAGATTGATCATGGATCATGTGCCTCTATAGTGCATTATTTAGGAAAATAAAAAAAATATTGAAGTGAGTTTTACGATAAATCTTAGCTCACCATTCCCCAATGATAAACCAAGACTTGTGGCACTAGTCGCTAACCCCTAAGGATTTGAGAACACACTTGTAGTCAATGGTGGTTCGATTTAGATATTGTTTGGGTATTTGGGTCAAGATCATTGCATATTGTCACCAATGCCTTTTTGGTTAATTCCCCACTCTTTTTTGTAAAATAAATTTAAAACCCCTCAGTGACTGCCATAAGTGGATATGTTGTTATCGATTCATGGGTCAACAATGAATGAAATGACTACACACACCAAAAAGATTAAAAAACAACTAATTATTGAATGTGTGAAATATGAAAAAATATATATATAAAAACATCATAGGACATGATCTACCATATTGAAAATAATAATTACAAAATCATTTTAGAATATTTAAGAGCCTGATATTTATAGTTATGAATTGAATTAAAATATAATGTAGTTAACAATGCATAAACTAATTCAATAAAATTTAGATGAATTGAATAAGGTTTCAAAAAAGGTGATAAAAGCATCATAAAGGGAACAGAATAAAAAATATGATTTGTTTTGACTAACAATTAAAATTCTGTGTAATGTAGCGAAGTTAAATAATTGGTGATAAATTTTTATCATTATTTTGATCTTTTCCTACTCTACTTAAATTAATTTAAATATGTTAAATCCTTAAATTATAAGTGGGGCATGTCCAGCCAAATAAGCTTAAATAACCAAAAAAATTATAATATTTGCAAGAGAAAATGGGGATAAACATTATTTATTTATTTTGAAAATAGGAATATATTACGAATCAAACTCACCAGAATTACAAATCTAATCAGGAAAAGAATCAACCCAACAATGGTCACCCCATGATTTCCCAATGCACGTCAACCTATGACCTTCACAATTTCTTTCTCGCTTAACGAAAGAAAAATTGCAAGAGGAAAAATCTTCCATCAAAGACCAAATCTTTCTCAGAATAAGACCATATGTCTGCAAGCTCACTCCCTTTTTAGCTAGGGAATTGATCAAAACAAGGCAATCAGACTCAATCAAGACCTTGCTCCATCCTTTTGAGCAAGCACGAAGAATATCAGAAAGGATAGTAGAAGCCTCCGACACAATTGGACTCCAATAAGCATGAACCTCCCTGCAATGGGCTTCCAACACCCGGCTCTCGCTTTGACGGACAATGATCCCAATACCCACCCTCGAACCATCAGAGATAGCAGCATCAATATTAATTTTAACAAATCCCTCCGAAGGGGGGCTTCAGCAAGATGAAACATGACCATGGCAAGCCTTAGATAGGGCAGTATCATCAATCATCCAAAAACTCATCCATTTAGAGGCCCCTCGAACCAGATGCGATCATGAGCAGTCTTCCTTTGAAAAATCCACTCATTTCTTCTAGTTCAAACCATCCAAGCAATCGTGTATATCAACCCCACAACTCTTGGTTCCAAAGAGAACCCAGTTTGGTGATTATGATCCAACTCAACGGATGGATCAAAGAAGTTCTGAAAGTCTAACTTACATTCCCTTCGCACCCCCTCCACCCAACTAAACAGAAGCATAACATGCAATGGTGATTCCATGGCCTGGTGACACATGGGGCATTCATCATTCACTGCAAGGTGTCGCCTCACCGGGAAGTCACGGGTCGGAAGGACAATCGCACACACCTGCCACCAAAAAAATTGCACCTTAGGTGGAGCAGTGAGCGACCAAACATCCTTCCAAAGGTCGCCTGGGTGGTGGTAATGAGCTCTATCAACCAACATTTTATACCCCAATCGAAGAACGAACACGCCCGACGTCTCCCCTCTCCAGCAGATTTAATCATAACCCAGATCACAGGTGAGAGGAATGCTAAAGATAAGCTGGGAATCCCTCTCATTAAACCACCTACAAATTTTATTTTGATCTCACTCCTCAAAGGAGTCGTTAATCAGACCACGGATCCTCGCATCTTCAAATCCTGAGAACAGGCAACGAAACTCTCAGGTTGTAGATGTTGCCAAACCACAGATCATCTCAAACGCAAACATCATTCCCATTTGTGATTCTCCACATGCATCCTTTCTCAAGAAAATATTTCGCACCCCAATTACTCCTCCACATAAAACTCGAGCGCGGCCCCAGCTGGGCATGCTGAAAATCAGATTTAGGAAAATACTTAGACTACATGACCTTTGATAAGAGTGCATTGAGGCAGGAAATAAGTCGTCATCCTTGCTTGGCCAGAAGTGTCTCATTAAACAATTTGAGATTTCTAAAATCGAGACCGCCACAGAACTTAGAGACACAAAGTTGGTCTTAAGAAAGCCAGTGAATGTTGTGTTTACCATCATGCGATCTCCACCAAAAATTAGTCAAACAAGAGTGAATCCGATCAACAAGTGTTTCAGGGAATTTGAACAAAGACATCATAAGAAGGTATTGCTTGAACAATTTTTTTTTTTTTTGATTATATCAACTATAATATGAATCAATTTTTAATCTTTATATAACTTGTATTTTAACATTTTCAATGTGATACCACTCTAACCACAATGTTATGATAAACACTTGATTCCACAATGTTTGTGTATCATATTATTTCTATTTTAATTCCAGAATTTATGATACTAGAAGCATTACATAAATACGAGACCTTCAATGGCACTGTAAGAAAAAAAGTGTTTCGCGACAGGTTTGTTGACATTTAGCGGCGGTTTAAACTGTCACTAAATGATGCACAATGCTTTCTAAAAGAGCTATGTATTTGCATACCGGGAATCTTTTCAGTGGTTTTTTTTTTTGCACCAATTCGTTTAGCGGCGATTTTTCTATTTTGTTATTTTTTTATTTTTTTATTTTTTTATTTTTTTATTTTTTTATTTTTTATTCACGTAATTAATTTATTATTATTTATTATTTGTTATTATTTCTTATTATTCGTTGTTATTTATCCTATCATGTATGCATATGTCATGCATGTCATACATAAATCTGGCATATATAGATGTGTTGGGAGAGAGATACGAACCTATTACCTCTTGTTTATTTTGTAAAGACTTTACCATTCAATCAAAGTGAGTAAAACGCATTTAACATACTAATATATATGCAAATAAAAAAATAAAATAATAATATTAAAGAATAATAAATAAGAAATAATGAATATATAATGAATATATAATAAATGAATAATAAATAAATAATAAATTGGTAGATAATAGATAATAGATAATAAATAAATAAATACGTAATAAACACGTAATAATTAGATAATAATTAAATAAATGATAGATGGTAAATGATAATAAGAAATAAGAAATAATCAATAAATAATAAATAATAAATAATAACTAAATAATAAATAAATGAAAAAATAAGAAATAATAAATAATAAATAAATGATAAATTGATAATAAATAATAAATGAATAATGAATATATGATAAATAGGTAATAAATAATAATATAAATAATAATATAATAATAAATATATAAACAATTAGCAATTAATAAATAAATAATGAAAAATAATAAACTAAGAATGAAAAATAAATCAATATAAAATAAATAAGTGGTAAATAAATAATAAATAAATAAATAATAAATAATAAATAAGTAGTAAATAAACCTTTGATTAATAAATAATAAATAGTAAATAGTAAATAATACATTAATAATAAATTAATAATAAATAACAAGTTGATAATAAATAATAAATTAATAATAAAAATAAATAAATAATAAATAGGTAATAATAAATAATAAGTATTATATAATAATATACAATACATATTAAATAATAATTTAACAATAAATTAATAATAAATAATAAGTATCATGTAATAATATATAATAAATAGTAAATGAATATTAAATAATAATTTAACAATAAATTAATAATAAATAATAAATCAATATATAATAAATAAGTAAAAAATGAATCAATATTTAATGAATCAATTATGAATAATAAATGGAAATAAATATTTGTAACTAAATATACATATAATGAATTTTACATAAATATATATAAACACGCATTAATGTTGCGTAAATATATAAACGCGCACACATATGTATAACTATATATTAGTATAAATATATATATAAATACAAGCAAATATAAATATCTATATTTATATATATAGCCATATAATATATAAAAATACATATGTACATAAATACATATAAATATTTACAAATGTATATAGATATAGACAAATATTAATAAATATATAAAAATATATATGCATGGATACAATTATGTATAATTTTAAATAAATATTGATAAATATATATAAATTAAAAATAAATATACATAAATATGTAGCATTACATACAAATATATATATATAATGGATAATAAATCAGAGGGAAAACCACAATAATTGCAATACCATCAAATCAATAGGAATATAAATCAACGAAATAAAATCATAGACCACCTAAAAAGCATATAAAGACACTCTTAAATGAAAATAAAATTGCATCGAATATTCAAAAATCATGATATCCAAATAAAAAACTCACCTTTGAAAACCTTTCGGACCTCTTTTAACCTTGAAAAAATAGTGATTGGGGTCCCCTCAGATCAACACGACGTAGAACTCATTGCATATTTCAATTTGATATGTGGTAGAGTTCAAACAGATATTCAGATCAAAAGTTTTGATCGTTTCAAGTTCAAATTCAATTTTAAATTTTTCTTAAAACTATAATAAAATTTATTCTATTAATTATTACCGTTTCAGACTAAAATGGACATACGAATCAAAAGTTATGATCATTTGATGTTGTAGTTTGATTTTCAACTTATATAATAATGAATTTAAGTTTCAAATAACTATTAAATAATAATTATATATAATTAATAATTAACGCACTATGATTAATTAAAATTCTAAATAAAAAAATGAATATAAATAATAAATCATAAGTGTTTAATATTTAATATTTTTCCCCCGCTAATTTAGTGGTGGTTTTATAGAAACCACCGCTATTTCATAACTGTTTTTATAAACTACCCCTAAAAATAAATATTTTTTTAAAAAAAATAAAAAATCTAAATTAGCGGTGATCACCGACACAAAAAATAAAAAACGCATTAAACGACGGTTTTAAGAAAAAAAAATTTGTGAATTTTTTTTCTCAAAATATTTAGCGTCAGTTTTAAAAACCGTTACGAAAACCCTTTTTTCTTGTAGTGTAAATTCCACTTGTGCAAATCGAACATATAATTGTAAGTGAAGAACACGCAAAAACAATCTTTGATTCATATTGGAGGCTCGTGGTGGCGGATATATGTGGAGTCACCATGAATTTGTGTGTATCACCATGAATTACAATCCACTAGATGTGACATCACTTGTTAACAAAATATTATACATTCACATTATAGAATGAATTAATTGTAAATAATGATGTTATAAAATTGTGTGCAATGGGTGATGGATGTGTTGAGAACATGGGTGGGTTGGGGGACAGGTGTTGTTTTTCCTTTTCATACTTTTAGGGCTATGTTGGGGGCAAACCCTACTACTCTCTTTGTTTCCCCCAAACGACAATGGTGGCTTTTATCTTTATGACTTTGGTTTTCCTCTTTCCACTGAATCATTGCCCCATGTTTGTCCCTTAATGAAGTTGACGGTTGATGTCCAAGAGATATCAATTAATTTATATTCTTTTTTAAATATATTTATACAAATGTAAAATGAATATAAATAAATAAATGCAATATGCAAAATGCAAAAATATTATTATAAAAAAATAGATAAATTAATGATCAGAAACAAGCGACACACTGATAACACTGGTGTCGGTCGACCCTTAGGGCGCCGTGATGTCCTCCACATGCAGCACACCGCATCTCAGTGCTCCCGCACCCTTCCTCCCATCTCCGCCCTTCGTCCATTTCTCCACTGCACCTAATCCGACGGCCAATTTTCCACACGATCAGTGTTTACCCCCGTCACGCCCCTGGTTTTGGGTAGGAATTCTGATTTCCATTATTAATGTTTTTTTTTTTTGACATAATGTTCTTAAAATATCTAATTATATTGTATTCGTCAAAAAAAAAAAAAGCACCCGCTTTATTATCATTTATATGTTGAAGTTTAATTAATTAATATTTTCAGTCAATAAATAAAATCATTAGTCAAAGGATGTCGCGTGGACACTTGAGGCGAAATAGAGCGCCGGGTTCATGCCACGTCTCCTCTTTTGAAAATAAACATTAACAATATTATTATTAATGTGATATGATTTTAATTATTATTTTATTCTAATTATATTATTTTCGTTGAAACTTTCAATCTAAATTCTAATGTTTATTTTATAATATTAATATAATTATCCAATTTATATAATAAATAATCATGCGATTGCTTTTGATAATTAAAAATATGTCCACATACATTGATTTTGAGTCAGTCTAGTGAAACGCGTCTTTATTTATTATTTAAAATGTAAATATTATTTATTTATTTATTTTTAATTACTTTGAGTATGGGTGTCTAATTCGCAATAAATTCCATATATCACAATGATAAATGAAACATTTGAAGTATATTTGGAAAATACTTAATGAAAACTATTATTTTGCAGTGAAATTCTATTTTTATTGATTAAAAATTTTAATTTTGTAAATATAGTACAGTTAACTCCCTTTTTTAAAACCTTGGGAAAGTAATCTTCAATCCACCAACACAATTTTTTTTAACTTTATTTATTAATGACATGATGTTTGTATATTATTATTTTCTTATTTTTTTTATTGGATCATGTTACCCTCAAAAGTAAAAAAAAAATGGTTTTTTTTTTCAAATAAAAAAACTGAAGACATGGTTTTCCATTAAATAAACAAACAATTTATAAATTAATAACATAATTAAAGTTATATAAAAATAATAATAAAATAACACCTTCACTTGACTATAAATATCCCAATATATTTTTTTAAAAAAATCTTTCTTCGTTTCCATAACTTACACCATCTCCAACCAGTGTGAAAATGGCGCCATTTTGAAGTGGGGCTACAGTGGAGCGCCATATTTGGCGCACCATTGTAGTTGTGCTATCCCTGTTTTTTGTTTTTTGTTTTAAATTTTATTAATTTTATTGATATAATAAATGGGTTGCATTTATTTTGATTGATAAAAAGTAGGGATATTCAAAGAATATTCATTTTAGAGTAGAAAATGAAGTAAATGGGTTGGAGTTCATTCCACTATTCATGCTTCATTTTAGAGTAGGTTGATTCAAAATAGAGTAATGGGTTGGAGTTGCTCTTACATCAAATAACAAAGACACATTATCCCGTTAAAAAGACATGTTATGGCATTAAAAAATTAAATGATTAATTTTTTTTTTTACAACACATATTTTATTTAAAGGAACCAACAAATGACACAAAACATGTAATCTATATTCCATTTTAATTAAATAACACATGTTTATGCCAGATGCACAGATTAACTCGATCTTCACAATGTATGATATGAGATGATTGATAAGGTTTGATGCTTCGTAGAATCAGTCAATCGACAATATAAGATGAGTGTGACCTAATACTTGAATCACCCAACAACAAACATATTAACCAATTTATGCAACAACACACCTGAATTGAGGTGCGAATTGAGAGCTTTTGTGATATTAAGTTATCAACCTGATCTGTCAATTGACAAGAAAACAATACGCAAGTGCAATGGAAAAATAAACATGACCCCCATAATAGAGAGAAAAGAACCTCGTAGCGTTTCATTAGTACAAACCAAAATGTCCTATAAACATTGGTATATTCTTCACAACGTAGTATATAAGATGAAGGATAAGGTTCATGTCTTTTTGGAACCAAGTAGTCAACCAATGCTATAAGATGAGTATGACCTACTAATTAGAACAACTCAATAACAAACGAGTTAACCAGTCCATACAATGATGCACTTGGGCTAAAACACAAATTGGAGGTTATGTGATCTTGGATTACCAATCTAAAATTTAGATTAACATGACAAGAATACATAAGAGAAAGAGAAAAATAAACACGATCCTCACAATATAGAGAGAACAAATTCACAGAGTTTGCCTAATACAAACTTAAATGTATCAAAAGTGTCATGACAATGAGTATTTAAGTGCAATGGTGTTATAAAATGTTAAAGAATTAATACACCAAAGTTGTAAAAACTAAATTTCTTCGTCCTGTTAAATTCAAATCGTAAACTCCAAATGAAAACTTTCAATAAAAGTAGTACACAATTTTAATCCATGGATTTTGAGGTGCAGAAAATGGTTTACGTACACATGTCTTGACTTTAATTTCACAATCAACCTAAAATGAATTTCATCACTATAGAATTTGGTATCTATGATGTCTTTTCTCTTGGTATATGATGGTTTACAACTGTTACAAATCAACGGAACAATTTATATATAAAAAAACAAACAATTTACTATAGAAAATAGTTTTTATATTTAACAAAATGAAAAAAACAACATTCACCTCAAACAGAGACGACACAATGTTAAAAATTACGCAACACGTTAACTATAACAAATTTAAAGAAAATGAAACTATTATTAAATGTTTTTTATTATCAAAATATAAAACTATTGGTAATTGATAATTGAAAAAAATTAATTTTTATAAGTGTAGTAAAAATATATCACTCATTCACGAACTCATAATTAAATGTTTTTTATTATCAAAATATAAAACTATTGGTAATTGATAATTGAAAAAAATTAATTTTTATAAGTGTAGTAAAAATATATCACTCATTCACGAACTCATAATTAAAAAAAACTTTACATCACTCTTCCAAGATATCATTGGCAATGTCTTCAAATTCATCATAACACGAGGCTTAGTACTAGAAAAATTAAATTTCAATTACTAAAATTAAAATTAAATGAGCTAATTTAATTAACACATGTATCTTATATATGCATATACATATATCCACACACACACACACCTTAGTAAATATTTTAGTCTCTCCATGAATGATGATGTTATTCATCTAAAAATTTGAATAGTATGTCATTCTCATGAAATCCTCAATAACTATATTTGAAAAGAAATAAATGTTTATTAAGAATTAATATTTGATTTCTTATAACACACAAGAAAAAAATCATAATATCATGTTAATAAAACAGATGAATAATACATACAAAATAATACAAATCATTTTATTAGAATAGTACAATGCTTGCAACATGATGGATTTATGCACTAAAGCATAAACCATGATGTAGTAATGAATACCACATCTTGGTTTGTGTTATGTCAATGTTGTTGATACTATGTCACAATGTTCATAATGAATGACATGGGATATCATTCAATCAACTCTCCTATAGTTGTTATCATATTATTTATGGCTTGTGACACATCATGTGATGAGGTGTAAATGATTAAGTGAGTGTTAAAGTGGTTTAACAAACACTTAATAACTGAGGTAGTTATTGCAATGGTTACAATAGATAGAGCCTAAGAGTTGGTCAGTTTCACGATGAACAAAGCTGTTAAACTTCAAGCGGATCCTTCATTTAAGGAATAAGTTCCATTTAAAAGGAGTTCATAAACCTCATTTTATATAGTAGAGATCATTCTCTAAAAATCCAAAACTCTCTCATGTTCTATTTTATTCCACTACTAGAAATTTGATCTATACCCACAAACTTATACCAACGGTTTGAAAAACCGTTGGTACAGAGTACCTACACCAATAGTTTTGGAGAATTGTTGGTATGGGTCCCAAAAATTTCCCCTATACCAATGATTTTGGAGAGCCCTTGGTATAACTCACAAAATTTTACCCTATACCAATGGTTTTGGAGAACTATTGGTATAACTCCCTAAAAATTCAGGCATCTATACCAACGATTCTCCCAAAGTGTTAGTATAGACCTAAACCGACAATTTTGGAGAATAGTTGTATAAGTACTCAAACTTTTTATGAATTCTTTGGTCAAATAACATTAAATACTACAAACTTTAAATTACTTATATATATATATATATGTAATTATGTTCATAAATGTTATTTTAGCTTAGGGGTTAAGTCATTAAAGTAGAACTGAGAGGTGTTGGGATCAAAACACATGAGCATTTTTATTTACATTACCTATACCAACAATATTCCCAAACCGCTAGTAAATCTATTTTCATATGACCTATACCAACAGGTTGGGAACTGTTGGTATAGACCACCTATACCAACAATTTTCCTAAAACCATCAGTATAGGGCTATCCCAATGAAAAAACACCAAAGCATTGGTATAGTCTATACTAACAGTTTGAGGGCCTATACCAATGGTTCTAAACTTTCATTATAACCATTTTTTCAGTAGTGTTCATTAACCTTGTAGGAGGTTCTAGAACGCCATTTGAATGATAAGAGGTTCTACCCAAGAGTTCTGTGATTCTGTTTTGTGGGTGGATGCCTTTGGAGGTAGGATTTGTTTGATTGCCACCAAGGGATCTCTATCAAACTAAATGTTGTGGAAGAATTTGTATAGAAAGTGAAGTACACTTTGTTTATTCTTCCCATTACATTTTATCATTTCCTATCCTAGTTGATCATGTGGTTGGGTTTTGTATCTTTATTATACTGTATTTGGGCATAGAGTTTCCCTACAAAACCCTTCAGTGGTATCAGAGAAAACACAAATGAATATTTTATAAGATGAAGATTGAAAAGTGAAACCCAATCTAGAGTTTTTCCAAAACCACCACTATGATTTATATAACCACATCGTGGTTTATGTAATTTTTTTAGAAAAATTTCATGGATTTGGTAAAACATATTAGTTTTTCTTATCAAACAACATAGGATCATAAATTATGTTTTTCATGTTGTGGTTTGACAAAAAATAGTCATGGTTTATGGAAATTGGGTTTCTGCATAAAAAATCGTGACAAAGAAAAACATAAAAAGCCACCGTTCAAGGTATAACCTTTGAACAAAAGTAGATTATGCTTGGAAACCATGAAACGGTACATGGTGTGACCTACTAGTAATTCTCTATCTAAAACTAATCGTATAGAGAAACCACATTGCAATTTTGTTGAATAATAAAAAAATTATTCTCAAAAACCTTTGTTGTCCCAGACCCATGTGACTTTAGACTATATCAAAATTGGTTTTTATTATTATAATTGGCTAAATTTATTCTATCTCATTATAAATATTTGAATTATTTATTTATTTATTTTAATTATCTATATATATATATTGTTTATATTGTGAATATTTGTATTCTTTAATTTAAAGTGTTAAATTGCCACTTCAGTGGTGGTGCGGTGGTGAAGGTGAGTTTCCAAACACAGTCGTTCTTTGGGAGGTGAAGGGTTCGAAACCTGGGAAGTCTGCTTTCGGGGGCTGGGCCTCTCCCCTGGGATCCACCCGCCTTACCGGGTCGCCCGGATTCTTCTGGGCGGGCAAAATGAGGCGCGACCCAATTGCTGACGGATTGTTGTGCCGGTCCATCGCTGCCGAGTTGTTACCCTCGGGACGCTCTTCCATCTCAGCTGGTAACGACTCCTTCCCCGGCTGGGGAGCTACCTGGGGGTACTGCCCCTTCGTGGGGGAGGGGGGTTCCTCTGTGTGGAGGGTTCGAAAAGGCCACACTGGAGAATTCCCTTTCAAAAAAAGTAATTTAAAGTGTTAAATTGATTCTTATAATTTTTATACCATGCACACAAGAGTTACATGATAAGTATGACATAAATATTTGGTTTCGTTCAACCAAGACAATGATTTATAACTGAAAGGCCCAGTAGAGAGTATACCACCACTAGGGGGTGAACTAGTGGTTACCAAACAACTAACTCTCAAAATCATTTTCCCATAACTGGTTAGTGTTAATGATCACCGAATGAAACAATGTGATGATAAGAGATATAGCGAAAAAGTACAAAGGAATAAGGGTTTTTACAAGGCTTGCTCACTCTCATCATTAAGTGGCTAATCCTTGGTGAAAAATGGTTGTGATCCTTCTACACACGTTCTTATCTTATAATAAAAAAGAATAAGGAATGGAGTCGGAATATGGACTTAAACTCAATGTACAAGAAAGAAAGATGATTGTTAAAAAGTTGATAAATCATCACCCTAACCTCAAGCGCCTCCAGATTTTAGATCATGTGTGCAACCATGTTCTTATCCTCTATACCAAACAAAATATCTCTGGAATGATCCTTGTAATGGATGGCTAGTTATCTAAAAGTTTTTATAAGAACTTTATATAGGTTGATCGACTCATATTTACAAACCCTATGTGCAACATGGTGTGGCAATTCCATTTGTGGCAAGATATCCAGATCTAAAAGATATGGACTGCAAATCTACAAAAATTTCTCCTATAGTGAAATGTGTCCAAATTCATTGTGCGATGGTCTTTAACTCAACTCATATTTGTATAAGAATTGTTGTGGCATGATCTTAGGCTTTGTAGCATGAGATGTATGGTATCCAAGATAGTCACACAAAAATTTTCACAAGCACAAACTTTTTGGTGTGAACTCATATGTTGTGGCGTGATCCCTAGCTTGAAGCGTGATGTCCTTAAACTCCCTGAGATAGCACAACACCAAAATATCACGGGATCGCCATCATGATGAAAGTTTATCTCCTTAACTCCTTGGAACTCCTTCACCTCTGATTCAACCCCTTCACATAATAATAAAATCATTTATGTTGTGATGACCATTAACTTGGGAAATATTCATTCTTTTTTATTCCAAATCAGATTAAATTGGAATAAAATTCATTCATGAGAATGTTGTAAATAAATAAACATGAAAAAACTTTCAATAATCATGAATTAATTATCTCAAGAAACAAGTCATAACATGATCCCAATGTAGAAATCACATAAAAACACATCATATGATATAATGATGCTTGTGAGAATTCTCCAATGCTTGATCATTTCTATATTGATCATGAATTAATTAAGACCAACTTGTAAATTCCCAATCAAGATAGTTGTATCACTATGAGGGGGAGGGGTGAATCAATGATATCTTTTTATTTTATGTTTTCTTTTCTTTTGAAATAAACTTTGCCTCATATTAAAGATTTCTTTTTTTAATGAAAACAAAACAAACAAACATCCATAGGAACACAAGAATTTACAAGGTTCACTACTCAACAAGAGGAGATACATCCTTGATATGGCTTGGAAACAATAAAATACCACAAAATCCACTAGAAAACAATCCTTTTGTTTGGAATACAATGAGTAGGATATGCTCTCACACCCGTGTAGCACTATGATCAATATAACAATGCATGTGCTTCAATTAGCACAAAATTATGTAAGATAATTTTTGTAACAAACATGTTATGGTGCTGCATGATCAAATTTCAAAAATATGTTCTTCAAAAATAATTCTTCACTTTCTTACCCAGTAGCAGGAAAAAACTTCTTCTAGACTTTGTAATGATACTCAGTCTGATTTCTCAATCCAAGTCCCAAGCCCAATTTCTCAATACGATAATATTTCTTTATCAGAATATTGCTGAAAAAATTCAGAACTTCTTCTTCCACAGTATGGAAATATCAATACGATTTACCAGTATGATGATCCAACCTAATACGATAGCCAACTGAATACGATCTTATCTCTTCTCCTTTCTTCTTCTGTCTGAAAAACTTCACAGCTTGAAAAAGGGAATCCCCGAGAGTGGCCTTTTCGAACCCTCCACACTCGAGAACCCCCTCCCCATGAAGAGATCATCCAGAGATGCCCCAGCCGGGAAGGAGCCATTGCCAGCCGAGATGGTTCTGTCTGGAAAACTTCCTCAGGTAAGCACAATCCGAAAACTTATTCTCCCTCAAAATTCAGAGCTTCTCTCTATACTTTTCAATAGTACTTCCATTTCAGAAAAAGTACGGAGTAATTTATCCTTTTTAGGAAATCCAAAATGGTTTGGGTGATATTTCTAAAAGATTCTCCCACTCATCCAATTTCCCTGAAATCTCTATTTCCCTTGAATTTTGGATGCATTTATGACTTCATCAACGCTTCTCAACTCTTCTCAAACCTTCTCGAATCTTATAACGACTTCATCTCACTTTAAACTTCTTAAAAAACTTCAGTCTAATTATGATTTCAATTTTGATTGCCCAATATGATTTCTTCATTAGGATAAAGGCATTTGTTCACTCTGATTTTCTTGACCCACTTGCAAACAAATCAGAACTGAAGATATCTCATTATGTTTCTCTACATCAATTGAAAGACTAATATTCACATTCTGATTTTCTCATTATGATGAAAACAACAAATTATTAAATATGTTGCTTTGTACCAAATGTGAAAAATATAAAATATATGTCTTCACATTACGATGCTCTACACCAACTGATGAAAACAAAAGAAAACATATTCTTTGAACTTCAAGTTTCCCTTGACAATACTTTTGAATCTTCTTCAAAATCTTCAAGCAAGCTTCTTCTTCTTATTCATTTCTTCAGACTAATGATCCTACATCCGATCATGTTATTGATGTCACTTCTAGTCCGATTGCTCTTAACCCAACACATTAGAGTCCTTCTTTCTCTTAACCCACTTTTTAAGGAAATTATTCTTTCTCTCTTGATGCAATTGATACCAAAAAGAGAGATAAAACAATTCAACTTGATAAATGGTTGACTACATTGTTGATTAGTATATGAATTTCTTTTTGTATCGGCCCCCAAAAACTTTACTTATTTTCCTTTTCATTGGTCCCAAAAACTCCCAACAAAAACAATTCTACCTCTGATGATTACGATGGAATACCGAATCCAATGGATCAGTATCAACAACTTCGACTTCAACAACTTATTTTTTTTTCTGAATACAATACCAAAGAACTTATTTTTTTAGAGGATTTAAATATTTTGGATTTTGGTATGACTGAAAACCAACATCTTTATCTTCTCTCATTTCGATCAACCTTTCTAGCCTTAAAACAAATTTGAGTCTGATGATCTCATACCGATGGATTGGGACCGGAAAGCTTCAGCTTCAAAAACTACCTTCTTCAACAAACTTTATTTTGTATCATGACATTCTTCATGACTTTGAATACATTTGAAGATAAGCTTCAACATGGTATGACTTTTATTAGAAATTATTTTAACTTCTTATTCTTCCAGAAACTTTCTTTCTTTCCAACTAGTCTCAATATGATCGAAAACATCTTTTTTCCTCCTTTACTTTATCAACCTTGCATCAAAAGTTTCAAAAATTACTTATGATTTATGAATTAAAAAACAAAAAAGCATCGTTATATTTTCATTGAATCTAGGAAGACTTCGAAGCAGCACATCATTACTATTTTTCTTTCACTCCGGACTCAAGGTGAGTCTAATAAACCTTTTCTTATAGAAAAATATTCTCAATATGATAGAATTTCTTGATCATTGTGAGTTTTATTTTATTAATATTATTTTCAATACAATTTTCCACTTTTACAAAGTGAATTTATTTATCTTTTTTTGACAACAAAAGACGACACACTTATAAACCAATTTTTTTATTACTTCCAAAAACCTTCTCCAACCAACTTGGTCCCAACAATACCCCCTTTGGATTTTATTTTCAACCAAGATTCATAAATAACTAAAATTTGTAACCTCAATCTATGAATTACTTATCAACAATTCTAAGCCTACGCGATCTAACTCATTATAGATAAAAAGAATTATTGACAACAAATCCATGCTGTCAAAAAGTAGAAACTCATGAAAACCTCCTCATATTTTCTTTACATCTTCCAATTTCCTATATAACAAAATTTTCCTACAACCACTCCAACAAATAGTTAGAATAGTTTACACACTTACATGATGATATCACAAATTACCCATAACTCCTCCCTTTTATGTGCTTCCTTAAAAGGTTTATCACATAACAATGGATAAATTTATGCAAAAATGCTCCCCTTGACAACAATATTCAAAAAAAATGAGGTAGGGGAAAAAACACATACCTAAACCTTGATGAGAAAGAGGTTGGATTCCCATGTTCAACCTTAGTTTGTGAAAAGGTTCCTTTGGTAAAGGTTTTGTGAAAATGTCAGCAACTTGTTCAGATGTAGGAACATATTCCAGCTGCAATTCATTCTTCTCCAAAAGCTCTTGGTGAACTGATATTTGATATCAATATGTTTTGAATGAAAATGTTACACTGTATTTTTGGTGAGTTTTATTTCACTTTGATTATAAAAACCTAAGAGCAAGGGCAACTTCACATAAACAACTAAATTTTCTAATCGAGTATTCATTTACATAAGTTGGATAGAGACTTGAGTGGAAACAACATACTCAACTTCAACCATGATAAGATTTACTGAATTCTATTTCTTTGTATGCCAACTAACACAACTTTTCCCTAGAAAAAAAACTTCATCAGATGTGGATATTTTATCATCAATATTTCATTCCCAATCAGTATCTAAATACCCAAACAAGTTAATACTTTCTAAGATTTCACACATGATTCCAAAATTTGTTTTGCCTTTGATATATCTGATAATTCTTTTTATAGCCAATAAGTGTGATTATTTTGGAGCACTCTGAAATCTTTCACATAGGGTAACAACATAAACAATGTTGGGTCTTGAGGTAGTAAAATAAAACAAAATTTCTATCAAATTTTGAAACTATTTCCGATCAAATTTCTTGCCTTCACCATCTTTAGACAACTTGGTTCCCACTGAAATCGGTGTAGAAACTGGTTTGAATTTTTTATGCCGAACCACTTAAGAAGTTCTTTAGCATACTTTTATTGAGAAATAAAAATGAATTTCTTCTTTTGTAAAATTTTTAACCCAATAAATTATTTCATTTTTCCAAGCATGAAAATATCAAAAAACCTTTTCATTTCTTCAACAAATTTTTTACAAGTTCTCTCATAATTCCCAACAAATATAATGTCATCAACATAAACAATTATGATGAGGGAAAATTCATGATTTTCCTTGATGTAAAGATTGATATAAACTCTTCCTTTCTTAAAATTCATCTTCCTCAAGCAAGTATCCAATTTGGAATACCATGCTCTCAGATCTTGTTTTATCCCATATAAGTATTTCTTCATCTTACACAGATAACTTCCATATTTTCCAACAAAAATTCAAAAATGTTGTTCAATGTAAACTTCCTCATCAAGACCCTCATTTATAAATGTGGACTTCACATCTATTTGAAAAATTTTGTAACTTTTTTATGGAACAATAGAAAGAAAGATTCTAATAATTTCCAATATTTACACTAGAGTATAAGTCTCAAAAAAATCAATGACTTTAATTTGTGATTAACCCTTTCACACTAATATTTCCTTGTTACTTATCAATTCAAATTATTCATTCATCTTGTTTCAAAAAAACCCATTTTGTACCAATAACATTTTTTTATCCGTCTTGAGTACGAGTTCCGAAGTATTATTCTTTTCTATTTGATCCAACTCTTTATTCATGTCTTGAACCCATTCTGGATGCTCAAAAGCTTCATTCACATCATTCAGCTCAACTTTTAAATACAAAGAAGTGCGTGTAACTACTTTTGATGTTATTATTGTTTGAACCTTCTGATATTGATCAACAATAATGTTCTAAGATTCCACTTACTTCCTCAACTTGGGATGAGATTTTCTAGTTTATTCCTCATCACTTAAAATAGATGATTCTGATTCTTCTTCTTGAGTAGGATTAATATTGTCAGTATCCTTATCATTATTGTTAATAATTTTTTTATATTGACTATCTTCCTTATTAGCTCGAGTCTATTTATATTTATCTGTCTTTTAATTAACTTCCACATCAACAAAATCAACAATTCTTTTTATTTATTTTTTGAAACACATATATCCTCTTCCTTCAAGAGCATGTCCAAGAAAAATTCCATCTTCACCTCTCTTATCATAATTTATAAGGTTTCTACCTTTCTTATTTATGATGGATGGACTCCCAAAAACTCTTAAGTGTTTCAAACTTTGAGTTTTATCATAAAACATTTCATATGGAGTCATATCTGGACTTGTTCTATAGAAACATTGATTTTGGATATACACGACAGTACTCATGGATTACCTCCAAAAGTAATGAGAAAGACCATGTTCAAGTAACATTGTTCTCCCTATTTCCACTAAACTTCTATTTTTTCCTTTCAACAATCCCATTTTTTTGAGGAGTGTATGGTGATCTTAACTCATGCCGAATTCCATTCTTCTCAAGATAACTTTCAAATTATTAATTTTTTTACTCACCACCATTATTAGTTCTTAACTTATTCACTAAATACTTACATTCCTTATCATCTTTCCTCTTGAAAGTTTTAAACATTTTAAGATCATATGACTTATGTTTCATAAAAATAACACAAGTAATGAGAGTAAAGTCATCAATGAAAGTGATGAAGTACTTATATTCATTAGTTTATTGTTTTATAATTTTCACATAGATATCAGAATGGATAAGTTCTAGGGGTCGTTTTGAACAAATGCCAACTTTCTTATGCATAGAATTTATAATATTTTATTTCTGAAAGATAGTGGATCACCAATAGCTTCTTATTGATATATCAAGAATATCACAAACACTATCTCTCTTAGATAAATTTCTCATGTTTCTCTGACACATGTGTCCCAGCCTTTTACGCCTAAATAATTCTCTTCCACCATGCCCAAGTAACAAGAGTTTTGTATTTCACCAACTTGAAATAAAATTCCTTTTGTACATTGGCTTGTTGTAACTATCTTTCCATATCCCCCACTCTTCACAACAAACCCATCTTTTCTGAAAATAAATTTGTTTCCTTAATCATAGAGTTGTGAAACACTTAGCAAGTTATGTTTCATCCCACCAACATACAAATCTTTCTTGGACTTCAACTTTTCTTTCCCAATGATGGTTGATCAAACACCTTTGATTCTCATAGATTCATTGTTTCCAAATTTTGCTGTTCCTTATTTAAAATATTCCACATTTTTCAACAACTTTAAATCTCCTTTAATATGATAAGAAAACACACTATTAAATATCCAAGGTCATTATCCTTCTGTAGCTTTTAGAGTGGTTTCTATAACAAGGTATTTTTCTTTCCCTTTTTCTTTCCTCACCTCCAGATTCAGAGAATTGTTAACAATTTTTTTTTGTGTTGGTAAGAAAACGAGACATCCTTTTACGATATGTATAGATTATTCACACATTTTATAAATAGTTTTTAATGGTTGAAACCTATTTTCAAATTTTACACTAACCTTCTCAGGTTTCTTCTAAACAAACTTCTTAGACTTCTTCCTTTATGGAGATTGACCCCCCTCAAACTTTGCCCTTTAAAATTTATGGAATAGTTGTAATGTTGTTTATTGAACCAACACATATTTCACATGAATCTGAATCTACCAAAATACTAGAAGTATCCATAGAAAGAATATTTTCCTTTGAAACTTCCATACTGACCAGAGTTGCGAACATGTTTATCAAAAACCTTTTTTTCTTTATTATCAGAACTTTGTTGACCACCAACATTTCTGTTCTCAACTGGAATCTTCTTTTTTAGATCAGTTTTATTTTCAACCTTATAAGAACTAGAAGCGATAGAAACTTTTTTGGACTCATAATTTTTAGTAACTTCTAACTTCTCAACTTTGTTAGCCTTTTCCATATACACCACTTTCCCAAATTTCTTCTTTTTATAAAAATTTCTATCTTTTTTCTCAAGAGAAACTTTAACTTTATTCTCAACAATTGAAGGTAACTTTTGAACCTTCTCAGGTTCCTCCTTACAAAAAACTTTCAAAAACTTCAGAGATATAGTTTTTAAAACTTTCACCTCTATGTTCTTCTTTAGAAAGTTTTTTTGGACAATTTACAACTCTTCTTATTTTTCCTTCAGATTTAATTCCAAATGTTCATTATGATTTTTTTTATTTCCCAAGAGATTTCTTCAAATAATCTTTCAACAAGTTGACATTCTAATTATTAAAACCTTCTCGATTATTTTATGAGGAATTTTCATTTTCCAACTTCTTAATTTCCTTTCCAAGCCTCCAAATCTTCCTTATACATTCTTTAAATTATTTTTTAAGATGAAATTTTAATTGGGTTCCTTTTTCTTCTTCAGAACTACTACTTCCAAACTCTTCATTATTCACTGCTTCAATAAATGTATTCTCTCTAGCATGCTTAGTAGAATTTTTAGATTCAGCTTCACTACCTTCTTCATCATCATATTTAGATAATAAACTTATTCTTTTAAATTTAGATAATTTTTTATCTTTCCCTATGAAAAAATATTTATCCTTATCACCCTGTTTATTCCATGACCTTCTTGGACTTATTTCTTCTACACCACTGTCTTATTATTTCTTTATTTGAGGAAAATTATCTGCAAATTGACCAATGAATCCACATTCAAAACATTTCAAGGTAAGTTTACCTTTGTATTTACCTATACCCCTTCTCACATTTCTAGAAAACAAGGATAAAAATTCATCAAGATTTTTACATACCTCATTTTTGGAACTAGATTCACCATCTTATTCTTCAAAAATAATCTTCTTTGACTTTTATTTATTGGTATATTTGAAATAAATTTCACGATCAACTTTTGTGTTTCCATTCATAAATTTCTCCCTTCTCATTTCATAAGTAATTAGAGTACTATGAAGATAATCCAGAGATAAATTCATAGGATCTATATCTTCCAATAAGTATACTTTGGCATCAAACTTATTAGGAATAATTCTTAAGATATTTTCAACAACTATAGACTCCTACAACTTTTCACCAAGACATCTAATAGTGCCGAAAATGTCATTTACCATGGTAAAGAGGTCCCAAACAGATTCACACTCACCCATCTTCAGATCTTTATACTTTAACCTCCAGATTTTTAACTTTTCCTTATTTACTTTTGTATTTCCTTCATATATTATTTTAGCTTATCCCACATAACTTTGGTAGTAACAACACCTTTCAATATCAAATAATCACTTTCTAAAAGTGATGAGAGTAAAGAATTCTTATCCCTTTCATTATTATCAAGATTCTTCTTGTCAATAGATGTAAGAGGAACTTTATAATCAATAGGAGGAAATCCATCTATTGCATCTTTAAGAACATCATACCCAATATATATAAGATAAGGAAAAATTCTATCTTTCTAGATATAATAGTTATTACCATCAAAAATCAGAATACCTTTACTATTGACACAATTCAGATTCTCCATCAAATTATCTTAAAAACTTCAGCAAAGAGTAAATGAAGGGAACCTTTGGCTTTGATACCACTTATAAGTGTCTAGTCAAGATAATTGTATCACTGAGAAGTGGAGGGGGTAAATGAGTGATATCTTTTTCTTTTAAGTTTCCTTTCATTTCAAATAACCTTCACCTTCTATTAAATATTTCTTTCTCTACTAGAAAAAACCAACACACATCTATAGGAACATAAGAATTTACATGGTCTACTACTCAATAAGAGGTGTTATGTCCTTGGTATGGTTTTTAAACAATCCAATACCACATAATAAACTAGAAAACAATCCTTTTGTGAGTAATACAATGAGTAGGATATTCCCTTACACTCATGTAGCACTATGATAAATACAACAGTGCATGTACTTTAAGTAGAAAAAAATGATGTAAGATATTTTTTATAACAAACATGTTATGGTGATGCTTAATCAACTTTCCCAAATATGTTATTCAAAAACAATGATTCACTTTCTTACCTAGAAGTAGAAAAAAACTTATTCTAGACTTCATAATGATACTCATTCTAATTTCCTAGTATGATTCCCAAGTCTGATTGCTCAATATGATAATATTTCTCTGTTAGAATATTACTGAAACAATTCATAACTTCTTGTTCCTCAGTCTAGAAATCTCAATATGATTTTCCTAGTATAATGATCTAGATTAATATGATATCCATTTGAATACAATATTTTCTCTTCTCCTTTCTTCTTATGTTCGATAAAATTCCTCAGGTAATCACAATCTATAAACTTCTTCTCCTGAGAAATTTAGAGCTTCTCTCTCTTATTATCAACAACACATCTGTGAAATAAAAAGTACAAAGTAATTTCTCTTTTTATAGGAAACCCAAAATGGTTTGGGTGGGATTTATAAAATCTTTTATCACTCATTCAAATTCCATTAAATCTCTATTTCCCTTGAATTCTAGATGCATTTATGACTTCATCAATGCTTCTCAACTCTTCTTGAACCTTATCGAATATTCTAGAAACTTCAGCTCACTTCAAACTTCTTAACAAACTTCAGTTCAATTTTGATTATGATTCAGATTTCCCAATATGATTTGTTCATTATGATAAAGATATTTGGTAACTCTGATTTTATTAACCCACTTGAAAACAAATCACAACTAAAGATATCTCATTACATTTCTCTACATCATTTAAAAGACTAATCCATCCGTTCTTATTTTCTCATTATAATGAAAAAAAATTCTTCATTATGTTTCTCTGCACTAACTGTGACAAATGTAAAACATATGTATTCTAACTATGATTCTCTATAAAAACTAATGAAAATAATAGAAAACATATTCTTAGAACTTTAATCTCCCCTTGAAAATACTTTTGAATCTTCTTGAAACTCTTTATGCTAGCTTATTCTCCTTATTTTATTCAGACTGATGATCCTTTGACTGATCATGTTATCAATGTCACTTCTAGTCCAATGTATCTTGACCCAACACATTAGAGTCATTATTTATCTTGAACCACTTTTAAGGAAATTATTCTTTCTCTCTTGATGTACTTGATACCAAAAAGAGAGACAAAACAATTCAACCTAAGAAATGTCTGACTACATTGTTGATAATTCTTTGACTTTTTTTTTGTATCGGCCCCCAAAAACTTTACACCGTTTCCTTTTCATCAGTCCCAACAAATCCCAAAAAAAAAATCTTCCTCTAATGATTATTATGACATACCGAATCTGATGGATTGGTATCAATAACTTTGACTTTAGAAACTTCTTTATTTTCTGAATATGATACCAAATAACTTTTTTTTTCAGAGGATTTAAATATTTTAGATTTTGGTATGAATGAAAACCAACATCTTCATCTTCTCTCATTCTGATAAAAATTTAAAACCATCAAACAAATTTGATTTTGATGATCTCATACCGATGGATTGAGACTGAAAATCTTCGGCTTCACAGACTACCTTCTTAAAAAAACTTCATCTTGTATCATATCTTCCTTCATGACTTTGAATACATTTGAATATCATCTTAAACATCATATAAATTTCATCGTAAATTATTATAACTTCTTATTCTTCCTGGAACTTTCTTTATTTTCAACCAGCCTCAATACCATTGACAGTATCTTTTCTCCTCCTTTCCTTTATCAAGCTTTCATCACAAGTTTCACATATTAATTATGATTTTTGAATTACAAAACATCAAAGCATTGTCAAATTTTCATCTAAGCCAAAAAGACTCTGAAGCGGCACCTTATTATGATTTTTCTTTCACTCTGAACTCAAGGTGAGTCCGATGAACCTTTTCTTCCAGAAAACATCTTCTCAATACGATGGATTTTTTTAAGCATTGTGAGTCCAATTTTCTGAATACGGTTGTTAGTCTTATTGTAAACTTTTACAAAGTGAATTGATTTATCTTTTTTTTACAAAAAAATAAAAAAAAACTTGTAAAAAAAACTTTTTCTTACTTCAAAAAACCTTCTCCATCCAAATTATTCCCAACGCAACTCATATCTCCCATTTTATCAATTCACTTTATTAGGTATCTTCAATATCCAACTCAACAATCTAACCACCTAGGGCTCTTAAGTTATTTTAGTTACAAATTCAATAATAAATATATTTTTATCATTTATTAATATTGGATGTTGTATTAAAATCATGGTCTCTCTTGAGTATTAGTTTATGGATATTGAGAATTTAGGTTATACTTTTCACTAATCTAGGAGCGAAGGATCTATTTAGAAAAGTGGGGGTTTTCTATATCTTACACTATACTTTCACTTATAGTGATTTTGGATTTGTATGATTCTAAATGTTGACATGAAATTGGTTCATATAACTTATGAATGAAATGAATCTGTATATATATATATAATTAGATTTTATTTTTGGGTATATAACACAATTAATGAGTTTTGTAAGATTTCATATATTAATATGTCTGGAACATATTAATTTGTTTAAAGAAATAGGATTCAAAATTAAATATTTATAAGAATTAATGCATATAGGGGTTTCATGATATGAAATGACATGAATAAGATGTGTATGGAAATATAAAGACTAAGAATATATCCTTGAAAATACCATTTGATAGATTCCTTCCAAAGCATACACATGTCAATACATCGATCATTCAAATGTGTAGGTTCATGCTAAAGATATATAGGTGTAATTATTTATCTTGTATAAAGCCTGAATGATGTGTTAAAACTTAAGATTTAGGTAACTATGTCCTATTTTATGCTTTGGGTTTCACTTAGCTAGATAAACCTAGGGATTGAGTTACCAGAGGATTGAAGTTAGGAAAATTTAATATAAAGAATTTGGACAAGGAGTTATCCATTTAACAATCCAAGAATAATATATGATAATATTGGAACAATAAACTACCCAAATAACTAATTTTTGATAGGAATACTAAAGTGGGATCAAAATTTGGTGAAATTTGGATATTAACTCACAAATAGATATGATATATGGGATAATCACTTATGTGGGTGTATGTTTAATAAGATTCCTTATTGAATTGATATAAAACATGATACTGACCTAATAAATATTTCTTATAATAGATTTTGGCATGAATCATGAGCATCATTTTGAGATATGTTATAAGCTGGACCTATATTTTAATAGATCGGTATCTAAGTTTGATAGGTATTCTCAAGGAGAATCATTTTGAGCATAAGGATTTGAATGTTATCGAAATCAATTTCTCTAATTCCGACTCATGGGAATTGGATACTGGGTGTGCAACACACATTTTTCCTAACATACATAGGCTTAGAAATAAGAGTGAATTGGTGAAGGGAGAAGTAGATCCATTTATTGGAAATGAGGAAAGAGTTGTTTTATTGTATTTTATCACTTATGATCTATATATTCATGGTATATTAATTATAGAATTAGAAATCTATTAATATGGTCTGACCATAAAAAAAAGTTTTATTTCTATATTTTTTTTGGAAAAAATAGATTTTCTATTCATGATTAAGAATAATAAAATTTCTATATAAATGAACAAAATATTTTATGGAATTTAAAATAAAATGAATGGTTTATATATTATATATGCAAATAATCTTGTCTATAACATTCAAGATAAGAAGTTTAAGGTTGTTTATTTAACATCACTTATCTTTGGAATTGTTTCTTGGGCATATAAATGATATTTTTTTAAATAATCCATAAAAATGGATTTTTAAAATTATTTTATTATGAATAATTTGATAAATGAAAATCTTGTTTATCAAGAAAAATGGTCAAATTAAATTTTATTGGAAAAGGTGGGTGTAATAGTGATATATTGTATCTAATATATATATAGTGATGTATATAAACCAATGTGTATGAAGAAAAGTTGTGGGTATAGGTACTTCACAACCTTTATTAATGAATTCAATTAGTATGGTTATGTGTTTCTTATGAGACACAATTTTGAAACCTTTGAAACATTTAAATAATTTAAAAACTATATAAATAATCAGATAAAAAAATATTAATACTCTTCAATCAGATCAGGGTGGTGAATACTTGAGCCATGATTTTACTAATTATTTGAGAGATTCTAGAACTGTTTCACAATTAAATCCTTCTAGAACGCCATAGTAGAATGGTGTGTCTAAGACGGGGAATCATACCTTGTTGTAAATGGTTTAGTTTATAATGATTTAATATAACATTCCCATATCATTTTGGTGATATGATCTGGAAGCATAAAATTTTATACAGAAACCAAAATCCATCTAAGTTATTCATAAATACACAATATGATACATGAACTATGTGACATAACAATTTTTATTTTATCTATAATTATGATTATAAAGTATATGTATAATGTTTGGATTCTAACAAACCTGACCCTAATTCAAGTAAATTCTATTTTATTGGTTATCCCAATGAAATGATGGGTTGTTATTTTTATAATTCATCTGAATATAAAGTGTTTGCATCATAAAAATGGCGTTTTTCTTGAGAATGATCACATGAATTAAGGGATCAGTGGGAGGAAAATTTAAATTAGATAATTTCAATACCAACAACGAGGAATGGTTCCTAAGATAGAAAGTGATTTGATTCCACAATAGGTTTTTCAAACTAAACCAACTCAAGTTATGTAAGAACCTAAAAGTTTTGGTATGGTTCATCAGGATTTTAAGAGATATGGATTTATTATGGAAAGTAATTATGAAGTAACATTCATAAAATATGAACCTATTACCTATAAATATTCTATTAAGTGTTCTTATTCCAAGTAATGGCTAGAGGCCATGAGATTTGATATGTACTCCATGTACACTAACCAAGTTTAAAATTTTATGTACACCTAAAGTGATGAGATCCATAGAGTGAAAGGGGTTTTTTATAACAAAAAGACATGGATGGTGGAGTGTCTACTTATAAAAGTTTCTTAGTGCAAAATGGGTATAAAAAAATTCATGGTATTGAAAATGAAGTGCCTTTTTCATTGATAGCAATGATAAAGTCTATTCGGATATTGTTTTCTATAATAACTCATTATGATTACGTGATATATCAAATGGATTCCAAAACTTTTTTTAATGGAAATTTGGTTAAAGACTTGTGTATGATACAAATTTAATGTTTTTAGGATCTAAATAGTGTAACTAAGGTATGAAAGTTTCAATTATCTATTTTCAAATTAAAATTGATGTACCCATGTATATGGGAGATTGATGTTCCTATGAAGAAGGAGTTGACGAGTCAATGCATGATGTGTTAAAATCGACATGATGGATTTGTTGGCAATATATGAATGATGGATTTGTTAATGTGATAGATTTTATGTGTTGGATTTGTTCTTTTGGATCATGATATGAGAAATAAAGATCTTAAAAATTCTTAGAGAAGATAATCTATGGATACACATTAAGGGTGATCATGCATATTGTATGAGATAACTATGGATGGATCTTCCAAGTTATTTATGGTGAATAAACAAGATATTTAAGGTTATCATACTCCTTGTTTTCTAATGGAGGAGACTCATGTAGGAGGATAATTCTTGGAAAAAGTTTCCATTAACTGCACTATTTATTTTTCATTAAGGGATAGAGATCTCTCATAAACACTATCCAAACCGATGATGTGGGGAATGAACCTATAGAAGGAGTTTAATATGGATTCTACCTATGTTTAGGATTTCATGAAACACTAAAATACTCATGAACATACCTTTTTTATATGTTTCATGCGTGTAATCTTGAAGGTAATTCAATTAGTTAACAATAATATTCAAGAATCTTATGCAAGTTCCACTTGGAGGATTTTAGAGGAGCGATAAAGATCGAGGATTAAAATTAAATGTTGAGTATAAGATAATTCAAAGGAATTGTGATAAAGTTTGTAAGATCTAATATATCATGTATAAGAAAGGATAATGTGTATAAACTTTCACTCAAAAGAAATTAGTGAAATAGAAAGTTAAATAAAATCATGGCATAATAGGCTTATGTTATGTTGTGATTTATTTCTTAAGAAATCATCAAAGTATTCCCATTGATGAATTACACCACAATTAAGTTCATGTTATATAAAAGTAATAAATAATGTTTTCACAAATACAATTATTACACCATAATAACATGTTGTGAAATTTAAAGAAATATTTTGAATTTTTTGAAATCTTAAGGTTGTATAGGTTTTAAGTTGGATACATGGTTGGATGCTGTAGGAAAATAATAACACCATAATTTTAAGTATTATGGAATTATGAATTAGATATCTCCACAATAATATGTCTTGATTTGAAATGTATTGGAAATTTTAAATGGTTGCATTGGTGGATATTTCCAAGAGGAAATCACACCATAATTCCAAGAATTACATATAGTTAGTAAAACTATATCATAACATGAAGCTATAGGATTTTGGTGCACTAATAGAGTTGTAATCCAAAGAATCATATCATAATTTTTAAGTATCATGGAACAATGGTTTTTTTGAATACATGAGATTTAGATATTTAAAATAATCATGTCATGATAATAATAATCACACCACAATGTTTGTGAAATATATGAAGCTTTTGTAGTTCTGGTTGATATTCTTATGGACTTTTTAAGATATTTGATCCAAGATTTTAGGATCTATGTTAAGTAGATATTTCATTGTAATACCTACTATTACACTGTGGTTTTGGTCTAATCCAATATAATTCTAGATTTAAATATCATATCTTTTTGTATTGGACTGAGGAGTTTAAGTTGTATCTTTTGGAAACTATTAAAACATCTGATAGGTTTCTCAAGATCTAATATCACTTGATCAAGAAATAGAAGACAAATAAACTTATTATAATACCATCCATGCTATTGAAACTAAAACCACATATAAAATAATGAATAATGAACTATTCATTATAGACGTTCAAGCATCTTGTCTTGAATCACATTCATGATTAAGATCACTTAGAAGCATATAAAGGACTCCTTCCTCATTTGGTATCTACAAGTTTATGAATCACCCAATGCTTGGGTGGGATTCTCCTTTCAACCATGGTATTATAGTACCTATTAACGTAAAGGAAGAAGTAGATGAGAACATTGGCTAGGGATAATTTATAAAAATGACAAAACCATCCTTATGGATTTGGAATCTTTATATTGGCCTTAGGGATGCTCCCCGAGCCTCCATGAATTTACTAAAGCATTACATAACATTAAATTAATTCATGTAGTTACAATCAATTTGTAATCCTCAGCCATGCATTTAAAAATTAAATGCTTCATTTGAATATACCATAAATTTAATCATATGAAACATAACAATCAATGATATAAATATGTAGAAGATGACTAAAAATTAACAGTTAAAATTTGACTACCTATTTTTAATTGTATAATATGATTAAACCATATCATAAAGTTTATGATATACCTATATCATACTCAATGATATAGGTAAGGAAATGTGATATGATATTAATATATAATAAAAAATAAAATAACCTACCAAGGCATATGATATGCCTTGGTTTCAAGTATGTAGTACATTAAGGTACACCTCATATAGTACACTATGATATAGTTAAAAATATCATGTGATTTATATTGTATTTGGGGAATATCTCAATAAATATCCCACTTTTACTAAATACTCACATACTTTGTTTCATTTTATCTTATATTTCATCATATATAATAACTTGTGAAACCATATCCAAAAATCATCTTTGATATTTCCATAACACATTGGAATGTTATCATTAATTTCAACATGTATCACATCATATAAAATAATTTTTGAATATCCATCCAAAACTCATTTTAAAAAAACTATAAAATACTTTTATATCATCTCTCTAAGTTCCATAAAACTTAATCTCCATCTAGTAAACTACAAAGTGTAATCCCATGAGACTTTATAGTGTTTAAAACAAACATGAATTCTCTAATCCACAAATTCAAGAGTGTATTCTAGTAAAGAATCATTAATACTCAAGATACAAAGATATATAGAGTGATATAATTTAAACACATGTATATTTATACATGTTTCCACCATAATAAATATGAATCCTCTAATCTATAAATATATACAAAAGTGGCCTCTAAAAAAGAATCAATGCTACTAAAGCTACAAAGAGTTATAATGCAATCTCTATCAAAAACATGTATCTATGTACTTGTTCCCACCATCTATATCCTCATCCAAATCCATATTTTTGTTATTTTATGAAATAGATTTTTAATATTAAGTGATAACCCTAAAAAAATCAACCAAACCATTAAGATCCTAAAAAATAAAGAAAACACCTAACAATGGTCAGAACAATGAACTACAATTAAAACTAAAAATCCATCAAACATGTGGACCATACCATCCATCCAAAAATGAATTAAAATATCAAAAATCACCAAAACATTTAAAATAAACGCAATAATTAGGAATGGATCCTGAAAACAACTCATCATACCACCAAGTTTTCATAGGACCAAAGCCAAAAAAAGGATACAAATTAAAATTTCAAAATTCAAAGAAATCGTTGGGCCTAGTGCCACCAAAACCTCAGGTTTAAAACTTCCTATTTATATCCACCTTGAGTCGTGACCCTTGAATCATGATCTCATCATGATCATAATTATCATCTTATTAGTGAGAACCCACCAGAATCAGGTTACTGATGTTGTAGAAGAACACCAAAACACTCCCCAAAATTCATCAAAGTTGAAACCCAATACCCTTCATTGTTAAAAAAACAAAACACATAGATTGAGACACAAAAAAATAGATATTCATTGACCTACATACCAACTAAATTGATAAAACTACAAGAAATATACCAATAGAGCCCTTAGGAGGAAAAGACAAACCCAAACATGCCTCTAGAACATCTTCATCCACCCAAACATCACATCCCAAAACCTCCTTGAAGACCTTCACACTTGACCAACTAGGAAAGAAGCGATATAATAGGATGTTAAAGTGTAGTTGAGTGGATCAATACATCAATATCATTTCATTCCTTCACAAGAGATTTATTTCTTCCTTTTGGCCCATCCCACGAATAGTGAGACCACTAGACCGTCTTTGAACATGTCATATTCCATGATCAGATAGTATCAAAAAATAAAACCATCATCATCACCAAAACTGCTCTAGTAACTCCCCCTTAAACTTCACCCAATATTATAAATAAAATCCAAATAAAAGTATTTATTAAAACAAACTACCATTGATTTCTAATTTGATGCCACCATAAAAAATATGAAACCTAGAGGAAGAAAGAAACTACTTCAAAAATACCCCCTAGAACACCATCGAAGGGCCATCATCACATCCCAAAACTCCCATGGAATATATCACCATAGATTGATATGGGGTATAGTAAATTTTTTTAAGCAAAATAAAAATATAGACCAAACTCAATTCTTAACAGAGAGCACAACCATAGAAAAAAACATGATAAAGAAAAAAAACAAAGCCTCTAACCTACACCAATCACAACCCAAATCACTCTCAGCTCCAGTACACCAGACCAAGATGGGGTAGAGCATATTAGAAAAGACAAAAAAATTTATAAGAGAGATTAAGTAGGATGTTACTATAAGTAACCAAGTGTAAATATGAAGTGATTAGAAGAAATAACAAACTCCAAGAAGATAGACAGATGAGTAAGAAACCTCAGACCGAAACCAACACTAAGGAGACAAGGTATATCAATAAAGGGAAAGTAGTAAGCACTAAGGAATAATAAAGTTACAAGAATGAAACCAAGTGAAAATTGGTAAGTAAGGAGGGAACACCACTGGAAGAAAATAATGGGCAACCTTAAAACCCATATAACTACTCATATGTTCTCAAGTATCCAAGTATAGACTGACCGGATATATGATCACATCACATGTCATTCATCTTGGTGGATGATCTCATCACATTCCCCTACCAAAATATACAATCACACCTTGTGTCACTTATCTTGGTATGGTTGTAAAATCCTTCAGTCTATCTTAATTGAGGGCCACGATTTCATACTCATTATAAGATAGGAAAAATCACATCTTAGTTAAACCTCAACCAATGACATGATCAAAAACAAACCCAACCACCCTTTAATTATCTCAACCTCAAGGTTTGTGTAAGAAATGTATCAAAGTATGATAATTCTCATTCTAGGTATCTTATTTAACTTAAAGTGTGAGGATTTGATATGAAACATTCACACCTAGTATACCAAAGACATAGTGTATGACACTCTATGTGGTATAATTCATGGGATATCCAACTCAAAAAACTTTTTTTGTGTCTTATGAGAATATTTTTTATATCTATAATAAATCCTACCCATGTTATTATTAACATATCTCACAACCTATAGTACTCCATGATGAAAATTAGTTAGGGATAACTCAGAGTCATACTTTGATAAGTTAATTATCATTTCACTTCATGAGTATATATATCCAACAAGAATGAATAATAAACCAGAGATTGATTTTGTATAATATGATACATTTTATACTTTTAAACTCCTTTTAATAAAATTAAAAAATCTATACATAAGTGTCCATTTAATTATATCTAATATGATAGACTTCCAGATAGGCCTTATGTTTGTTACACTTTTAGGGTTTTATTAAACTCATCACACCTCTATGTAATTCCTATCACATCCCTATATGACCATTTGATAAAACCTCCCACTTAACTCCTTTAGTGAGTAACATCTATACAGAAATATCTTTTGAATAATGTTGAGATAAGTAATCATATTCTTAATGATTCACTATTTTAATAAATATTCAAACATATTTACATCATAACATTTACATCATATCATATAATGTTATGATGTCAATAATTTCTATTGTCTAATTATATTTATTTATATGTTAATTATCATCATCTTGGAACATTTCCATTCAAAATTTTCTTTGAGATCATTTTGGTAACTAAATGTAACTCGTTACATTAGCTTTATTTTCCAACACATCCTAAATTATTTTAGGTTATAAAGTTACATTCACTTTGATTTTTATTGGTATAATATTTTATTTCTTACACTTTGAAATAATCTAAGTCCAAATATACTCCCACTAGACTCTTAGAAACTATATACTCTCTATAACATAATTATAAGATACAAAAAATTATTTCTGTTTATTAAATAACATTATTTATTTTAGTGTAAATATTTAATAAAATAACTATTAATGACTATATCTTATATGGTATTTTATGTGTTTATAAAAATTTTCTAAAATGAAGTTATATTCTTTAAAATAATCCACTAAAAGGTGGTGGTAACTCTTTCCATCATATCTTAAAAAATAACTTGGATAAAACTCATTATATCCTTATCATTTTTCAAACCATGTTATAGAATCTGATGAATCATAAATAATGTGTATTATAAATAATCATCATATCTATTCATAAAACAACCATTTTTACAAATATATATTATTATATAAGAGAAAATAAATGAGATCTAGAATATATATATATATATATATATATTATTCCATATTCATAAAATATTTGAAGTAACCAATCATATCTAATTCCTTGATAGAACTACTCTTTATTTGTCACTTGAATGCATACTTCAAGATTTAAACATCAATCCTCCATAAATTTTGAACTCTTATACATATTTACAATAATTTTTAATGTATAGTTATGTAATATACACTTAAAAATCTAATAATTTATTTATATAACATTAATACCCTATATAGGCCCTCCACTAGGTTTCTTTTGACCCTTCAAATACTTTGAGAAATCCCCCCTCCAATGAATCGACTTTCCATAATGACATAACTTCCCATCCTTGACTTTATCCTTAGGTTTCAACGACTTCAACTAGATACTAGAAGATACTTGATGGAATTTAAAATAATTTCTTCTTCTTTCAGTTTGGACTTTTACCTTGTTACACTATCAATACGATTATTGAGCATAGACCTCCCATATCCTGCCCAACCATCGCCAACATATTGAGGAGATCATGTAAATTTTTTTGAACACATTCATGTTGTAGTTTATAGTAAATTGTTATAACCTTTTCAGTAAATATTATAAAATGAATTATGTATCATGATCAAGTCTTAAAGGATATCTCAGCCTCTCCAAGTCATTAATATACCCAATCATATTGAGTACTTGAGCATAGATTAAATTTCATTTATAAATATTTCATTAAAACAATTCCTTTGAAGCCTGAAGTAGATCCTTATATGCTTCAGATAAGAATATACAGAATTACTTATTGAGAAATTTCAACAATTTGATACTCAATAAGGAGTTTCTCTAACACATAGAATTTTTATTCTTACTTAAGAATGAATCTTAAGTTTCTATACCGATTTAGAAATTTCTTCCATTAAGATTTTCCTTTTCTAGGATTGATCTCAAAGTCATGTTTGATGATAATGATTATATTTATCTATAAAAGGAACTTTTATAGAATGAGTATCATGTCTTACTTAATGAGTATCTTTTAAAAAATGTACTTCCACTAAAATGGTGATATATTTTAAATTACATCACATCCATTAATGTTCCAAGATCCATATTTCACTAATTAATTAGTCCAATTTGGTATTACACTTTACACTAGTCTATTTAGGTATGATACAATTTCAATCATATCATATATGAATCTTGTATAGTTGACCAGAAAACTCTTTTCCCAAATACATCAAATGAATAATAATAAATTATAATATTCTTGTATCCTATCTCATAGGCTTTCCCAGTAAATTGTAACACAAATATCATAGTGATATTTGGTTACCTAACTCTTAAGGTTAGTCATTTTCACTACGACTTACAAAATATAATCCATTGACACCCTGCTTTGGTAAAATCTACTAGCTAAATGATGAAGGTATTAACATGTGTTTGCTTTAGAATGCATCTAAAACTTAGTATTTTTAAATGGATCTAATTATCTCGCCATATTATCTCATTTATTAACTTTACATGCATTTAAACATCCAATGAATTAGTTTTGAACCCCTATTACCTCCACTAAATCAATACGTTCAAACCATATTGATGTATAACTCTTTATGAAACCCATATCTCGCACTACTAACCAAAATTAAAATTCAAGTATATTAACACATATTAAATTTTATCACATGCATAAGTTATATTAAAAAATTTCATGTAAAGATATAGTATTTTTGGATTTTTTGTGAGAAATATTTTATAGTTAAGTTACTGTAACTCCTGTAAATTGAATTTCTGGAAGGACACTTGCTGAACTGGGATGGCACAGTTCACCCTCACCAAGGAAAGTATGGATCCAAGACAGTGTTGGTGTAAGAAGAATACACTTCTATACGAAGTGACATAGGAGGAGTTCTAAATATTTCATGAAGGTGGAAGTAGTTATATCAACATTCAATAGATTTCAGTGATATAAGCCATGTGAGATTAAATTGATCTCATGTAGGAGTGGATTTAGTGTTTCAATGGGTGTTTTAGATTAATATGAAGGGTTGTGAAAGATTAATTTGTAAGTAATGTATGATCTAGATGGTAGAATAGAGTGTGGAAGATAAATGATGTTGTTTTATAATCATGTATGTGGATGTGGGATAAGCAGCGAAGAATATAGAGCATGACTATTCACTAGATGGATTAGTTGAGGTGGTGGAGCTATTACAGTTTCCTTAATCAAATAGTGGGATGACAAATTTTTTTGAAAGGTGGTAAAATTGGAATAACCTACTGATAGGTGCGAAAAACCTCTATAAATTAAGGATTTTAGCTCATTTTTTAATTGGTGATAACTTAGGGTTGATCAAGAGGCGATTTGGAAGGAGGAAAAGTGGCATCCATTCTCATGGGGGAACTTACTGATGAAGTGTTTATAGTAGGAGTTCATCATGGAGAGTGTTTATAAGAGGTTATTCTATATTTAAGTTAGATTTTAGAACATGTTCCATTATGAATCAGGCTAGGTAGGGTTTCTGAAAGGAGGGTTCCTTTATAACTCAATTTCAATCTTTAATAAATGATGTAGTTTTTTCTCCCATAGAGTAGATTTTTTTACTATCCATATTATTATTTTGTATTATTCTTGTTCCATTTATATCATGCGTTTCTTCTTTTTTACCCATTATTTACATAATATCCTATCTAAGAACATAAATTTACCAAAAATATAGTGAAGGGAATATGAAAATGGTAGCTAGTGTAACGACCCAAACTTTTATTAATGAAAATCCCTCTTGATATAGTTAAATGTCTTATTATGTAAGATGGTTATATAACATATAAAATTTCTTGGTTTTATGTTTTTGGATTTTAAAATACAATTAAGAATTGTGACCATTTCTAGTATAGCTGTTGAACAGTGATCACATGATTAGTATAAATATAGGGCTTTAACAAATCCAATTTACTTAGACAAAAGAAGCGATGGCCTCATCTAGTATACTTGACCCGTATGAAGCCCATTTTTCAGAGATCATAAAGAATGTGGCACCATTAGGCTTTTCTCTTAACCAATCCCAAGCTGAGCTTCAATATGTTAAGCTCGAACAGAACTGCCTATGGGAGAAGTGGAAGTTTATAGAGATTACCACCCGAACGATGTTATCCGAGCCACCCCAAGAGTCTATCACCATCACACACCTTACCCTTCGGTCTTATGTGGGTGTTATAAGGGTTTATGTAACAAGACCTTATCACTATGATTATGTGCATTATTTTTGTATATAATAAATAATATACATTCATTTTATTATTATTACTTTGAAAATATTTTTTAAAGGAAAAATAGTATTTTTAGTTAATATTCAACTAAGAAATATATTTTGATAAATTAATGGATTGTTGAATTAAATAATATTTTATTAAAATATTATTATTATTATTAAATTAATTTTTATTAACTATAAATGATCGTATAATTTTTATGAATACAATTGTAATTTTTATTAAAGTTTGAAAGCTGTTTTTGTCAAAAACCATGAATTTTCAATAAATATCGATTTATATTTTAAAAGTAAAAATTAACATATTTAGAAAATTATTTAGATAAAATGAATATTATTTTTGAAATCAGGATGTAAAAATTATCCAACGGTGAATTTTTTAAAATATTCTGAGACAATCGAATTTTTGGGTAAAACTTAAATACTGTTTAAATATATAATGTGTTTTATGACATAATAATGACCCAATAGTGATGTAATAATATAATATAAACATTATTTTTGGCCAATATATGTTTTAACATTAAAATAATGTGATTTTAGGTTGGTTTTATTTATTTTACAAATCCTTAGTGGACCCTCCAAGACTTATAAAACATTTTAGTTTTTTAAATTGATTTCCATGAGAGTGTGACTCACCTTCACATAAGCAACCCTATTATTTTAATAAGTTAGTCCATTGGGCTTATACAATATTTTTTTACAATCCCCTTTGGAAAAAACCATGGGCAAAAACTATGAGCTGGTTTGTGGTTTTGATTGGTTTAATGTGTGGTGTCCCAAACCTAAATAATAAAAAATTCCCTTTTATTTCCTATATAAACCCACCAAATCTCCCACTTAATCTTAACTAAAATCATTTTTAGTTAATCCAACCTTCACCCTCATCTCTCTATAATCATCCCAAGGCACCCAAATCTCCCAAGAAGTCTCTCTCAAGCCTTTGAGATCACACTTCCAAGTAAGGGATTCCTTTCTTATTTTATCCAAGTTTCTTAATATTATTATGCATTTTATTTTCAATTATAAATGTTGGGGTATGATTTTGCACCACCCCTATACTATCCTCTTTATTTTTTAATGATTATTGATCCATTTATCTCTCATATATTCCTTCCATGTATACCCATTACCATGCCGAAATTCCGTAAGGGTTTTCTCTCTCTTCATTTACATTCGAGCAATTCTTTTGTATTATGAATCCAAATTACATTAATTATGTTAGGACATATATATATATGACCCCATTACTATACATTTCATGTACATATTATGATACACTCCTTTCTCTCTCATCAACCATTTTTTAGTAATTATTATGTCACGTCGTTATGCTGCTGAAATTGCACCGTGTTTTTTCTAGGCCAAAGTCATTGTGTAGTGAATACCATGCCCATTTCTCTATCAAGGGTATTCACCATTATGCACATTTAATTATTGATTATAGAGTTCCATATATGAATTACATATTCCTTTATCTTGTAATAAATGATGATGTTTAATGAATCCATGTTATATGATCCATGTGGCACACTTATGCATGAAATGAAATGATTAAGAAGGGTGTTCCCTAATAGCGCTCCAATGCATTGGGTAAAGATTAGTATCATGATAAGTCAAGTGCAATGAGTATTTACACATGCTAATTAAAGTAAAATGAGGATTTAATCATGTTAATTCAAGTGTAATTAGGGTTTACTCATGTTCCATGTGCAATGATCCTTGGCTCATGCTAATTTCATGTTAAGTGTTGTTGCCACATTTCCATGTTATGATAATCATGCTATATCATGCCTTTATGTTCATATTTATTTTATGCTCCATTGATATGCCTATTTCCTAACATGTATTGTATTATTCATGTTATTCTTTGTTTAATCCCTTACTGGGATTTATATCTCACCCTTTTCACATGTATGTCCTCAGGTTATCCCATGCAATGCTAAGTACAAGGGAATGTCATGGTTATGTAAAGGAAGATTTCAATAAAGATGTCGTGTTTCATCTTTTAAGTCGTTATGTAATGTTCCTAAGCCCTAAAGACACTATAACTCTCGATCTTCCTTGCTGTATCAAGTAAATATTTTATGTAATAAATCATGTCTAAGTGTTTAATAAAGAGCAGGTTTGTTATAGTTGGTATTAGAGGATAGGTTTAGTTATTTTTGGGATTAGGATTAAAAAACCCCAGTAAAAGCCTTAGGGATAAGACTAAGTATAATAAAAACATCCCTATGTTTTAGTGAGTATTTATTAAGTGTTTTATCAAGAAAATACATCCCTTTCTGTATACATGCAGGTAGAGGCAGCTCTGGCACATATGTACCTAGGAGTGAAAACTTCAACAAGGAGTTTCAGGCTTGACCTGGGGTATCCTGGTACATGACAACAAGCCTTTCTGAACTCTTGGTTTTGACACTCCTGGGGGATATGCTTTGGTAAATTCACAAGCTTAGTATGAACCATTATTAAGGGAATTAAAAAATGCCCCTAAGAATATATGTTAGAAATTAGATCACAGATAACATAGATTGAAGCCTATAGATTTATAAGTTAAGGAAATAAAATTAATTTATAAGTAATCTTTTTTTTTCATTGGATTACCCTTTATGTGTTTAATAGTTTAATGTACTCATCCCATGTATATATCAGATAAGGTAGAACCAGAATCAAAAAGTGAAAGGTAGGGTTATCATTCATAGTTTTACGCGTTCTTTTGTATCCCAAAAGTTTAGTAGAACAATCCCAACACCACCATAAATCATAGAAGTAAAGATGTCGACGAGTATATAAAATGGGGAAATCATTTTATCCCATGAATATATATCCTCCCCTATCATAATCGATGGACTAAACTTCCCAGAAAACCTCATCATACTCCCTATGGTGGAATTTGATGCAATTCTTAGCATGAATTGGATTTCCTTATATAGAGCCAACATAAATTTCTGTGAGATAGAAATCACTCTCCATATGGATAATCAACCCCCAATTATATAAAAATGCAAAGAGGAAGATGAATCTTCTTTAGCACTATCATCTCAATCATGGATATTACTACCCTATGAGCATGTGTATCTGGATCAGATGATTGATTCCAAGGAAGTAACCATCCTTGAAGACATGTTTATTGTGAGGGGATTCACTAAAGTGTTTCTCGAGGAATTTCCTAGTCTTCCTCCTATAACAGATGTTGAATTCTCAATTGACCTTATACCCGAGGTGTTGAAAATATCCAAGAATCCATATAGAATGACTGTTGTGGAGATTGAGGAGCCGAAGAGACAACTATAGGAGAATCTGAATAAAGGGTTTATACACCCAAGTGATTCACCATGGGGTGATCCAGTACTCTTCGTCAAGAAGAAGTATGGGTCAATGCACCTTTTCATTGATTATCGTGAGCTCAACAAAATCACGATAAAGAACAAGTATCCTCTACCTTGAATTGATGAATTGTTCGATCAGCTACGTGGAGCACAATACTTCTCCAAGGTGGATCTATGGTTGGGATATTACCATGTAAAGGCGAATAAGGAGGATATCCCCAAGACTGCTTTGTGTACAAGATAAGGGCACTATGAATTCATAGTAATTCCTTTCGGACTCACTAATGCTACAATAATCTTCATGGACTTGATGAATAGAGTCTTTAGAGATTACCTAGACAAATTTGTGGTAGTCTTTATAGATGATATTATAATATACTTTAAAACCAAGTAGGATCATGAGGAGCATCTAAGAAATGTACTAGAGACCTTGCTAAAGGAGAAGCTCTATGAAAAGTATATAAAGTGTGAGTTCTGGTTGAAATAAGTCTCATTCGTGGGATATATCATCACAAGCAATAGGATATCTATAGATCCCTCTAAGACAACTGCAATTGAGGGATGGCTGGGGCCAACATCGGTAACAGATATCCGTAGATTCCTCAGGTTAGCTGGATATTATCAATGATTTGTGAGAAATTTCTCATGATTGTCCAACCCTCTTACCAAGATAACTCAGAAGGGAGTAAAGTTTGCTTGGAGTGATGAATGTAAAGAGAGATTCAAGGAGTTGAAAAGAAGGCTTATCACTACACCCATGCTCACATTACCCACAAGTGGAGAACTTTTTGTGGTATTTAGTGATGCTTCGAAGAAGGGCCTGGGTTGTGTGTTGATGTAGAATGATAAAGTGATAGCCTACGCCTCAAGGTAGATGAAAATACATGAGAAAAACTATCCCACACATTATTTGGAGTTGGCGGTTGTGATATTCGTGTTTAAAATATGGCAGCATTATCTCTATGGGTAGAAGTGTGATATATATACTGATCAAAAAATCCTCAAGTATATATTCACGCAGAAAGAGTTGAATATGTGCCAATAAAGATGGTTAGAGCTAATCAAAGACTATGACTTCTCAATCCATTACCACTATGGGAAAGCGAACAAGGTGGCAGATGCTCTAAGTAGAAAGGACCCATAGATTCTATCATTTATGATAATTGAAAAGTATCCAATCTTCTTAGATTTTATGAAGATGGACATGAGAATCATAAAGAAGGTAATATCATCAATCCTTTCACAAATGATTGCTCAACCGTCTCTTTTGGAAAGGTTAAAGGATGCTCAAAAGGATGATGTGAGAATTTAGAATAAAGTAGAAATTATCGGAAAAGGGAAATCATTGGAGTTTAATGTTAATGAAGAAGGAATTGTGAGATTTGGTAAAATAATATGTGTTCCATCAAGTCCAGAGCTGAAGAAAGAACTTTTGGATGATCCACATAGTTTGTATTTATCCATTCACTCAGGAAACACAAAGATGTATCGAGATCTTTGAGAGATTCATTGATGGGATAACATGAAGAAGGAGATCGCTGAGTATACATCAAAGTTCCTGGTATGTCAGCAAGTGAAGGCTGAGGGGTAGAAGTCTAAGGGGATGATACAACCTTTACCCATACTAGCATGGAAATGGGAGAAAATCACCATGAAAATTTTCACTAGGCTTCCAAAGACATCCAAAGGAAACAATGCTATTTGGGTTGTTGTGGATTTTCTTACAAATATTGCACACTTCATTACAATTTGAGAGAATTTATCATTGGATTAACTGACAGAGATATACATCAGAGAAGTGGTAAAGATGCATGGAGTACCACTATCAATTGTATCTGATAGAGATCCAAGATTAACCTCTAAGTTTTGGAAGAGTATTCAACATGCTCTGGATACTGAGATGAACTTCAGTATGGCTTATCATCTTCAAACTGATGGCCAATCTGAGCGGACTATCCAAACACTTGGGGACATATTGAGAGCATGCTCAATGGACTTAAAATGAGGATGGGATCTATAAAAACCCTGATTTTTATTACACACTTAACATAAATTATTACATAAAACCTTCACATGATACAACATAGAATATCGAGAGGTGTAGTGTCTTTGGGGATTAGTAACATTACATAACAATGTAAAACATAAAACACAACATCTTATTGAAAACTTCTTTTACATGACCACTATATTCCCTCATACTTAGCATTGCATGGGATAACCTGAGGACATAAATAAGAAAGGGGTGAGATATAAATCCCAGTAAGGGAATAAACATGGAATAACATAAGGAACAAAATACATGTTAGACAATAGTCATGTTAATGAAGCACAAGAGAAACATGAACATAAGGGCATGATAAAGCATGATAATCATAACATGGAGATGTGGCAACAAAATTTAACATGATATTAGCATGTGCTAAGGCTCATTGCACATGGAGCATAAGTAAACTGTCATTGCACATGAATCATGAGTAAACCCTCATTGCACTCGAATTAGCATGAGTCAACACTCATTGCACATGACGTATCATGATACTATACTTTACCCAATGCATTAGAGCACTATTAGTGTAACACCCCAAGAATTTACAAATAGATTTATTATAGAATACATTGATCACCGAGTCTCTAAAAACACCACTTTGTTATAACCAAGCTAAGTAAACATAAGTTTGTCACTTTTGTGATGTGAATCTCAAAAATCTAACATACACGGTTGCGATGAGTAAGTTATTTGGAGTTCGATAAGTAAAACTTAATTTTTAGTGAATAGTAACCTACCCTTATGAATAGTAACATACCCTAATTAATAGTGATATACCCTAATGAATAGTAAACTTACCTATTATAGTATATAAATAATATTCAAGTTGGAGTATGATATACCTATGTTTTGGAATAAGTAAATAAATGTTTTAAATTTTTTTTAGAATAAATTATGATTTTAATTAAATACTAAATAAATAATATTTAGAAAATTATTTTTGAAAAATGGAATTCATTTTTTGATTCTACACATTGAAAATTGGTTGGGGTGATTTTTTGGGATTTTTTGAAATACTTGAATTTTTGATGAATAGTGAAATATGGTAAAATACCGAATATACAAATTATCAGTTAAATACACTATTTATGACATAAAAAGTGATGTAATCCCACTTGGTTCGAACTCACATGCATTTATCACTATTCTTGGTCATGTAATCATCACTATTTTTGGTCTTGAGGGAAATTAATAAACTAATGATTAAAAAATTATGAAAACTCTCCTCTCCTCCACTATAAACCCCCCTCTCACTCCCTCTTCTCTTTACTCCTATAAAGCCTTGTGAATTCTCCAAATTATGTCCAAATATACTCCCAACCTCCTTTAACACTTTCATAAATCCTTGGTCTCATAAAAAGACCAAAACCTCTCCCTTAAAAAGGCTCTAAAGGAAGTTTGGTTCGAGAGGTAAATTCCTCTTTTCAATTCTTTGTCTTTCCTTTCAAGTTCATTTGTTTTCTTTTTCTGTTATTACATCTAATTATCCAAATGTTGTGATGAATCTAGTACCTTACATGTACTGGAATTTTTTAATGATAGTGGAATAAGTTATCACCATCTCTCCCTTTTACCTTATTTTGTACTAGTAGCGAGAACACCATCCGAGATGTGTCAATTTACCACATTCAAGGACGATGGGATTTCGATTTCTATTATCATTATCAATTATGGCCATGAAACAATTCTTGTTATGGTTGAACCAGATTATTATATATGTAATATACCCTATATAAGGTTCTGTAATTCCTTTTTACAAATTTTATTAAGTTATAAAGAAAAATGATTTTGTTGTAATCAAAACTCACAAATTAACTGAAATAGTTATCATTAAAGTTCTATATAATAATTCATACTCATTCCATGTAAAAAAATTATATAAATGACCAATAAAACCTATATATTATCATAAATAATATGTAAATTTAATTCTATAGATTTACATCCATTCCACATGAACTAAGAACAAGTGAACCAATTATGAAAATAAAGAAAACGAACACTGCAGAACCAAGAAATTCAATATAATAACTTATCAAGAAGGGCATAAATGAACTAAAAAGAATTATTATAAACTAAATAAATGTATAATAGGTTCTGAAATAATTTATTAATAAGTCTAATTTCATATTCTAGGATCTTAAGTTCAAGAGTGGAACACATTCGGACTTAAGGTAAGGGGTTTCTTTATCTCACTTCCATTTTTGTGAGGTTTCCCCTATTCACTACTAATACTTGTGTATGGTGTATTTATAATTCCCATTGATGTAAAATATCATTAATATCTTTATTTTAATGGTATTAAATATATCATTTTAATATTATTAATTTTGGGTCATACGAATCGATTGACTACAAAGTGGTAAGGGTTTTTCCACCCGAACTTCCATTTTCATTCGGGTTACTTTTATTTTCTATTACCCCAATGAAAATCTTGTGTATTATTATATACTCCTAAAAAATTTTGTGTGTGGGTTATATATATGTTTACCAACCAGAATATTTCCTTATTTTATGGATGGTTACACGTTTTAAAAGGAACTTTCGAAATTGTTTCCAAAATACAAGCCTGATCCAAGGGAATTCCTCTCATTATTGCCTATTTTCAAGGGCACTCTATAACCTATTTTTGGAAATAATTATCTTTATAAAATTAATAATTTTATTATGAAAATACTTTCTTACTTCACTTCTGGTTTTATACAGTTATTTTTCCAAAAGAACTCTTCTTTTCCAAGTAAAAGAGTATTTATCTCAAGATTTACTCGAAGATTTTATAAGAGTATCTTCATCTATTTCAACACTCTTGTTGATTATTATGTATTATTGGGATTAGTATGCCATGTTATAATCTACCATATTTAATTTAATGGTTTATGATTACTCTGGATGTGGATGTGCTATCTTAAATCCATTCCCCAATTTACTCCGAATGGTTTGTGTTGATGCTTAATGTTCGGGGAAAGTTATTTTCATTTCATATATTAATTTCAATATGAATGTATATGTTGTTTATATTTATACTTGTTAATATGAGGAATACATTGGACATAGTAAGTGTCGGTTGGGGCCTGCTATAGCCCCTCGGTGCATTGGTAGGTCTCATGAGACAAACTACGGTCTTGACACAAGGCCTTGACAAAATGATTCTTTATGGTCTTGGAACGAGGCCTTGATGGTATGGTTATGTTGTCCCACATTATTAATTCCCTTATTATGAAAATAGAATTTATGGTTCATGTGGTTATTAGAATAGTATAATACCCATGATTATGTTTTATTACGACATTACTTACTCAGCTCTTATTCCCACCGCAATGTGTTTAAGTTTTTGTTAAAGGCACATGCTTTTATGTATTCAACATGCCTAATGTTTATGTTATGATATCTTCCACTGTATTTCTTACCCTTACTGAGCGTTTGAGCTCACCCTTTTCATTTGTTTTTCCTTCCCCAGTTTAAGAATAAGATATCATTTATTGAGTTTTTAAGGATGCAGTTTATTAGCTTTTGTTTTGTATCATATTTTGTTTCATTTCAAAATGTAAAATGGGTTCCATGTCTGTATCTAGTTTCTTTAAGACTACTAAACTAATCGGTCCTTTGGGATACTTATTCCTTATTTATATACCAATGTAATCAAATAAGTCACCAACTCTGAGCAACTGGGTTCGGGTCCTTACAGTTGGTATCAAAGGAAGTTTAATAGAAACCTTGTAAACTAGATTTAGAAAATGTAGATTAGGAAAGAGTCCCTAAGATAGTATTTGAGGATAAAAATATAATAATGTCTTGGTATTTTGGTAAGGAATAGATTATGTGGATCATTCCAGCAATAAATTCTTGTCTGGATATGAGTAGGTAGAGGCAGCTTTGGCATAGATGTATCTAGGGGTAACACCCCAAAACACCGCTTTGAGCTAGAATTGAATGGAAACTAGTGCACGAAAATGGGCCTTGCTGCACTCTTAGTTACGACACTCCCGAGGGATATGCTTAGGATAATTCACATTTTATTTACCCACCATTATAAAGGATTTATTCCCCCAAAGTAACCAAAGCATATGGTTTTAGCATTTATGATGCATAAATTTATGTTATGTGTTATTACATGTTTAGAGATATAGAGAGTTCATAATTTTATGAGCTAATATATAATATGGAATTGATTAGAAATGGTGCCGAGTATAAGGAATGAGAACTTCACCGATGCACATGATGTGAAGAGTAAGAAGGATCATATCCCTAATGGTCTTAAGCCATCTTTTCAAAGGAAGATTGTCTCCCAAGTATCCTCATCATATGAGGAAATAATATCACGTGTTAACAAGGTATGTAAAGACTTATCTGAGTCTTATGGATTTTAAGGGAATAAAATGAATAAGAGGATGGCAGAGAAATATAGGGATAAAGGGAAGAAGGGAAAGAAGAGTTTTCTCACATGTGATAACTGTGAAAAGAATCACCATGGTAAATGTTTGAAGGGAATGGGTGTTTGCTATAAGTGTGGAGAAAAAGGACACCAAGTTCTTTATTGCAAGGGCAAGAAAATGGTTTCCAATATACAATGATTCAACTACAAGGAGATGGGACACTATGCGAATCAATGTCCCAAGTGTCAAAGGAATATACACCAAATGATAATTCTGGATAATGATCAAGTTATGATGCTACCGCAAATGAAGTATAATGATTAATATGCCTAGTAAAGAATCTTTTCATTTCAATATTTTGTCAGTAATGTAATGGTTATATGAATTATGGATTGTACTAAAATACTACTTCATTAAGGATTTGAGGTCTTGTGATGAAGGGTACAAAGGAAAAGTGATTCAGTATAAAGTTAAACTTTTTAGAAAAAAATATGATTGGGGGAAAGACAACCCTTAATATATATCTGATGTTGAGATAATGATGACAAAATGATTGATTCAGATAAGTACTAACTACCTTGGAATTGATTTTTGACTTCTCAATAAGTGGTTTATGCTATCTTCGATGGAGTTTACAACACTTTTGGGTTTAAAAAATATATCTAATAACATGTATCTTACTTAAGAAATACAGAAGAATGCATGTTTCCAATATGGTTTTTACGGTAATTCAAGTTATTAACATATTTCATGAGGATACATGATGAAGTTATTCACATGTTTGGAATGTGAATTTTAGAACTACTTCTTTTTGATTAAGGGTTAATGATAAGTTCATCTTAGAAATTTACAGGACTTCATTATAATGTGTTGAATCATTATATTTTGGAATTTTTTTAACCATTTATGAAATGGTTTAAGTTGATCATTGTATGAGATTTTAAAGGATAATGTATCGCTTCACCAAATGGCATAACCCATGCTATGTGATGAGGTATAGATAGTTAAACTATAATAAAAGGATGAGTTTATAAGTACAAATGTATATTTATACTCTTATAGAATGGAATAATTCCTTGAATCAAGGAAAATAGTCTTAAATAAAATGTTTTTCGATTATCATAATCATTAATAATATCGATGAATTTAGTAGTAATCAACATTCATCTGAACATGTCCTCTATCATGTTCCATCAGAACTTCATAATTAGATTTTTCCTCCATGTCCAGTTTTTTTTACTTACAACTAATGTCACCTCATTCTAAAGCATACTTTTTGGGGTGACCACCTCATCTCCATTAACTTTTTTTAAGAGGATATTTTCTTAACCCTATCTTCTATGTGGGTTTCCATAAGGGAATTTTCAAGTATAAAACATTAACTTTCAAAGTTCAATTTCAAATTTTGAGGACAAAATTATGTAAGGAGGGGATAATGTAACACCCCAAGAATTTACAAATATATTTATTATAGAATGCATGGATCAATGAGTCTCTAAAAACACCACTTTTTTATAACCAAGCCAAGTAAACATAATTTTGTCACTTCTGTGATGTGAATCTCAAAAATCTGATATACACGGCTGCGATGAGTAAGTTATTTGGAGTCCGATAAGAAAAACTTATTTTTTGGTGAATAGTAACCTACCCTTATGAATAGTAACATACCCTAATAAATTGTGATATACCATAATGAATAGTAACCTTACCTATGATAGTATATAAATAATATTCCAGTTGAATTATGATATACCTATGTTTTGGAATAAGTAAATAAATGTTTTAAAACTATTTTTTTAGAATAAATTATGATTTTAATTAAATATTAAATTAATAATATTTAAAAAATTATTTTTGAAAAATGGTCTTAATTTTTGGATTCTGCACGTTGAAAAATGGTTGGGGTGAATTTTTGGGATTTTTTTGAAATACTTGAATTTTTTATGAATAGTGAAATACGGTAAAATACTGTATATACAAATTATTAGTTAAAGAAACTATTTATGACATCAAAAGTGATGTAAGCCCACTTGGTTCAAACTCAAATGAATTTATCACTATTCTTGGTCATGAAATCATCACTATTTCTGGTCTTGAGGGAAATTAATAAACTAATGATTAAAAAATTATGAAAACTCTCATCTCCTCCACTATAAACCCCCCCTCACTCCCTCTTCTATTCACTCCTCTAAAGCCTCGTTCCTTCTCCAAATTTTATCCAAATATCCTCCCAACATCCTCTCCCACTTCCATCAATCCTTGGTCTCATAAAAAGACCAAAAACACTTCCTTGAAAAGGCTCTCAAGGAAATTTGGTTCGAGAGGTAAATTCCTCTTTTCAATTCTTTGCCTTTCCTTTCAAGTTCATTTGTTTTCTTTTTCTATTATTACACAACCTTATCCAAATTTTGTGATGAATCCAGTACTTTACATTTAATAGAATGTTGTCACGATAGTGGAATAAGTTATCATCATCTCTTCCTTTTACCTTCTTTTACACTAGTAGCGAGAATACCATCCGAGATGTGTCAATTTACCACATTCAAGGAGGATGGGCTTTCGATTTCTTTTATCATTATCAATTATGGTCATGAAAACATTCTTGTTATGGTTGAACCAGATTATTATATATGTAATATACCCTATGTAAGGTTCTGTAATTCTTTTTTACAAATGTTATTAAGTTATAAAGAAAAATGAGTTCGTTGTAATCAAAACCCACAAATTAACTGAAATAGTTATCATTAAAGTTCTATATAATAAATCATCCTCATGACATGTAAAAAAATTATATAAATGAACAATAAAACATATATATGATCATAAATAATATGTGAATTAAATTCTATATATTTACATCCATTCCACATGAACTAAGAACAAGTGAAACGATTATGAAAATAAAGAAAATGAACACTGCAGAACGACGAAATTCAATATAATAACTTATCAAGAAGGGAATAAATGAACTAAAAAGAATTATGATAAACTAAATAAATGTCTAATAGTTTTTTAAATAAGTTATTAATAAGTATAATTTCATATTCCATGACCTTAAGTTCAAAAACGAAACACATTCAGACTTAAGGTAAGGGGTTTCTTTATCTCACTTCCATTTTTACAAGGTTTTCTGTATTCACTATTAATAATTGTGTATGGTGAATATATAATGCCCATTGATGTAACATATCATGAATATATTTATTTTCATGGTATTAAATGTATCATTTTAATATTTTTAATTTTGGGGCATACGAATTGATTGACTACAAAGTGGTAAGGGTTTTTTCACCCGAACTTCAATTTTCATTCGGATTAATTTTATTGTCTATTACCTCAATGAAACTATTGTGTATTGTTATGTACTCCTAAAAAATTATGTGTGTGGGTTATATATATGTTTAACAACTAGAATCTTTCCTTATTTTATGGATGGTTACACATTTTAAAAGGAACTTTCAAAATTGTTTTTGAAATACAAGCCTGATCCAAGGTAGGGGTTTATTTACGACGAATCGAAGTCCATACTTCCTTCTCACGCCAATGTCAACGAACAACCAGACGTAGGGGTTTATTTATAAGTGATTTTATATTCCCATGTTCTTCTCTTCTAAAACAATGAACGCAGATCAACTCTCTATTTTAGATTGATCCGCGAATGTTTTTCTTTTGCGGGTTGGGAACAATCATTGTGGGAGGGTTTGATGTTCTTCATTCTTGTTATGTTGAGCCGTTTGCTACCACTATAACACAGAGGGTACGGGCCAAACAAACATGGCCCGACCCCTCCACAAATCTTGTGATGATTTGTGGAGTTGAACACGATGAAGGCGACGGTGCAACGACACCACCTCGCAGCCACCGCCGCCTTGCGCACTCCGCACCCCACGGCTCCGCCACTCGCGGCTCCGCCGTCCGCCGCCACCGTCCGCCGAGCCGCCGCCGCCGTCCGCCGAGCCGCCACCGCCCTCCGCCGAGCCGCCGCCGCCGTCCGCTGAGCCGCCGCCGTCGGACCGCCATCCCGCGGTCAGACCACCGCCTCACGACCGGTCCGCCGACCCGCAGTCGGACCGCCAACCCACCGCCGGTCCGCCTACCCGTGGCCAGACCTCCAACCCGCGGCCGGTCCGACTACCCGTGCCCCCGCGGCCGGTCCGCGCCCTTGCGGCCGGTCCGCGCCCTCGCGGCCGGTCCGCGTCCTCGCGGTATCCCTCGGCCGAGCTGCCCTCACGACACCCTCACGGGCCGGGCCGCACTTCGGGCCGGTTCTACCCAAACCAGGTTGGCCTAGGCCGGGTTGGTCTGACTGGGTCAGACCGAACCTGGGCCCACTACGACCTAATTACTTTCTTTTGTCCAAAACTTTGGCACCGGACGTCCGTTTGACGAATCATCAGCGGCACTGGAAATCTTAGAGCGATACAGTCCCTTTGAGTGATACCCCATTGTGTTTTGGATTAAGATGTGGAATGGTCAGGTTGGATTGAGCACTAATCTAACCTGGCCCCCGAGACTAAAAGGCTAATAACTCACAGACCGGGCGTCCGATTGACGCGCCGTCTGTCACGTTGAGACCCCTATGATGTGCCAGACCTTTGAGATACTTCTTTTTGGTAGTTGGAGTATCAACCAGTAGCTTGTGGAGAAGATCCTCCTGGAGAGGAACGAGCTTAGTGCGGAGACCTAGTGGCTGGCTGAGACTTGACGATTGCTAACCGTTTCGACTCGGAGTGACTCGACATGCCCAGTGGGGAGCGCCTTGGTGAAACGGAATACCCATGGTGGGGAGCGCCTTGGTGACGTGGAAGATCCACAATACTCAACAGAAAGAGTACCTCAGCAGGCCATGAGGGGGAGCACCTCTGTGTGATGCAGCAGACCCACGGTGGGGAGCGCCTCTGTGTGACGTGGTAGACCCATGGTAATCGACAGGTGGAGTACCTCAGTAGTACAAGGTTAATGGAAAGTGCCTTTGAGTGATGCGGTAGAACCACTGTACTCGATAGAGGAGGAGTTCTCCAGCAGTTGTGGTGTTCGAGGTTGTGACTCGAAATGTTACTTGTTACTACCCTTAGAATAAATCCTAGTGTGAGATGAGTCAGAACCTCTGTGTTTTCTTCATGATTGAGATGAATTACTTGATAACTTAGGTATATGTATGCTCATATACCTAAGTAAGGTTATCTGTTGATTTCATACTTTGTGTTTTATCCTTGTTGGATTTTGTGAGACCTAGAGGGTCTCAGGGTCCCTACTGAGTATCGTTATACTCACCCCTGCACGGGCTATGCCCGCACCTTGTTGTGTTGGATGCAGACGATGGACAGTGCCGACTGAGGCTAAGAGTACCAGGACTGGATGGTACCTGGAGGTGGACCATACGGCATGTCGGCACGCAGAGGAGACGGGTGGATGTGGAGTGCTAAGGAGGCGATCTGTACCTACCCTTCAGGTAGGAACCTAGGAGGAAAATCCAGTAGCTGTCTTTTCTTTTTCTTCAGTTGTATTGTATCATAGTTGTACTTGTACTTTACAGTTGGGCTTGTATTCTGGCCCCTTTTACTTAATGCACTCACTCTGTTTACAATTCAGTTTACTTGTGTTCTTATCTTGCTGTGTGCTTGTTTATGCGTGCTTATAGGTTATAAAGGCAATGCCTTCCCAGTTTTAGGGAATACGCATTTGGTGCTAGTCACCAGCCCGTGGCCTATGGAAGACGGGCTTGGGGTTAGTCACAGCATGGGCCCCAGGGGATGGGTCGTGACATGTTGATTATTATATATTATTGGGATTAGTATGCCATGTTATAATCTACCATATTTAATTTAATGGTTTATGATTACTTTGGATGTGTATGTGCTATCTTAAATCCATTCCCCAATTTACTTCGAATGGTCAATGTTTATGCTTAATGTTCAGGGAAAGTTATTTTCATTTCATATATTAATTTCAATATGAATATATATGTTGTTTATGTTTATCCCTGTTCATATGAGGAATGAATTAGACATAGTAAGTGTTGGGTGGGGCCCGCTATAGCCTCTCGGTGCATTGGTAGGTCCCATGAAACAAACTACGGTCTTGGCACAAGGCCTTGACAAAATGATTCTTTATGGTATTGGCACGAGGCCTTGATGACATGGTTATGTTGTCCCGAATTATGAATTCACTCATTATGAAAATATAATTTAGGATTCATGTGGTTATTCGACTAGTAGAATACCCAAGATTATGTTTTATTATGGCATTACTTACTTAGCTCTTATTCCTGCCATAATTTGTTCAAGTTTTTGTTAAAGGAACATGTTTTTATGTATTCAACATGCCTAATGTTTATGTTATGATATCTTTTGCTGTATTTCTTACCCTTACTGAGCGTTTGATCTCACCCCTTTCATTTTTTTCCTTCCCTAGGTTAAGAAGAAGTGATTATTTATTGAGTTTTCAAGGATGCAGTTTATTAGATTTTGTTATGTATCATATTTTGTTTCATTTCAAAATGTAAAATGGGTTCCATGTACGTATCTAGTTTCTTAAAGACTACTAAATTGATCGGTCCTTAGGCATGCTTATTCCTTGTTTATATACCAATGTAATCAAATAAGGCACCAACTCTAGGCAATTGGGGTTAGGTCCTTACAATTTGGGTGCACCCTTCACAATCATTTCATTTCATGCATAAGTGTGCCACATAGATCATACAACATGGATTCATTAACATCATAATTAATTCCACAAATAATAGATTTTTAATACATAAATGTAATTCCTCAATCAAAAATTACATGTTCATAAAGGTGAATACCGTTGATAGAGGAGTGAATATGGTATTCACTACATAATGATTTTGGTATGGAAATTTTGGTGTAATTTCAGCAGCATAACAACGTAAAATAGAAATTAATAAAATGGTTTTATGAGAGTGAAATGGGTATCTCATCATTTATAAATTAAATGGATATTAAGGGGATCATGGGACATAATATACCAACACATGGAATGTAATTTAGATACATAATATAAAATAATTTCTTGAATGTAAATGAGGAGAGAGAAATTCCTTACAGAATTTCGGCATGGTAACAAGTGTAAATGGAAGGCATTAATTAGAGAGAAAAGAGGTCTCTAATAATTATAATATTAAGATGGCAGTATGGGGGAGGTGAGAAATAATACCCCAACATTTTTAATTTAAAATAAAAGGACATAACAACATAATAAAATTTGGACAAAAATGAGAAAGGAAGAAATCCATTACTTGGAAGTGTGATCCCAAATGCTTGGGAGGGGCTTGAGAGAGGTTTCTTGGAATCTTGAGGTGCCTTGGGAGGATTATAGAGAGAGAAGGGAATAATTTGGATGAACTCCAAATACTTTTAGTGAAGAGGAAGTGGGAGCTTGGGTGGGTTTATATAGGAAAGGAGGGGGAATTCTTTATTATTTAGGTTTGGGACACCACACATTAAACTAATCAAAACCATAAACCAGCCCATGTTTTTTTATAAAGGGGAGTGGAAAACATTATTTTATAAGTCAAATGGACTAACTTTTTAAAATAATGGGTTTTCTTATGTGAAGGTGAGTCACACTCTCAAGGAAATCAATTTAAAAAGCTAAAATGTTTTATAAGTCTTGGAGGGTCCACTAAAGCTTTATAAATTAAATAAAATAAACCTAAAATCACATTATTTTAATGTTAAAACATATATTGGACGAACATAATGTTTATAGTATTTTATTACATCACTATTGGGTTAATATGATGTCATAAAACACATTATATATTTAAACGGTATTTAATTTTTACCCAAAAATTCGACTGTCTCAGAAAATTATGAAAAATTCACCATTGGATAATTTTGAAATCCTGATTCAAAAAATAATATTCATTTTATATAAATAATTTTCTAAATATTTGAATTTTTACTTTTAAAATAAAAATCGATATTTATCGAAAATTCATGGGTTTTGACAAAAACAGCTTTCGAACCTTAATAAAAATTAAAATTGTATTCATAAAAATTATAATATCATTTATATTTAATAAAATTAATTTAATAATAATAAAATTTAATTAAAATTATATTTAATTAAAAAATCCATTAATTTATCAAAATAGATTTCTTAGTTGAATATTAACTAAAAATACTATTTGTGCTTTTAAAAACTATTTACAATGTAACAATAATAAATTGAATGTATATTCTTTATTATATAAAAAAATAATTCACATAATCAGAGTGATAAGGTCTTGTTACATAACCCCTTATAATACCCACATAAGACCTTAGGGTAAGGTGCACGATGGTGATAGACTCTTGGGGTGGCTCGGATAACATCACTCAGGTGGTAATCTATATCAACATCCACTTTTCCCGTAGGTAGATCTGTTCAAGCTTAACATGTTGAAGCTCGGATTGGTATTGATCAAGAGAGAAACCCAATGACACCACCTCCTTTATGAGCTCCGATAAATGGGCTTCATACGGGGCAAGTCTACTGGATGAGGCCATCAGTTCCTTTGTCTGAGTAAATTGGATTTTTAAAGCCCTATATTTATACTAATCATCTGATCATTATTAAACAAAAATATTAGCAAAAATCAAAATTATTAATAGTATTTTAAAAAATCTAAAAACATAAAACCAAATAAGTGCATATTTTATATAACCATTTTATATAATAAGACATTTAATCAAATCAAGATGAATTTTTATTAATGAAAGTTTGGGTCGGTACAATCTTACCCCTTTAAGAGATTTCACCCTCAAAATTTCCTTTTCCCACACTAAAACAGATGTGGGTAACTATGCTTCATCACTTCCTCTGATTCCCATGTTGATTCTTCAAACTTGTGGTTTTTCCACAATACCTTGACGAGGGGCATTTTCTTATTTCGTAGAAAATTTTCTCTACAATCTAAGATTTTCACTGGTTGCTCCTCGTATGAAAGATCATCCTCTAACTGTAATACCTTTGAAGAGAGTACATGTTAAGGGTCTGGTATGTACTTCCTTAATAGGGATACATGAAAGACATCATGTACTTTGGCCATGGTGGGTGGAAGTGCTAGTCAATAGGCCACAACCCCGACACGGTCAAGAATCTCGAAGGGGCCGATGTACCTAGGACTTAAATTCCCTTTATTTCCAAACCTCATGAACTTCTTCCATAGAGATATGCGTAGAAATACCATGTCTCCAACTTTGAATTCAAGGTCTCATCGATGGTTGTATGTATAGCTCTTCTGTCAACTTTGGGATGCCTTGATATGCTGCTGAATGGTTTTCACCTTCTCCACTATTTCTTCATCTATTTTAGGTCCTAGAAGCCTAAACTCACCGACTTCATCCCAACACACTGGCGTTCTGCACATTTTCCCATAAATGGATTCATATGGTGCCATTCGGATGTTCAAGTGGAAACTATTATTGTAGGAGAATTCAACCAGTGGAAGATGTTAGTACCATTCTCCTTTGAAGTCCATAGAATATGATCTTAACATATCTTCCAGTGTCTGAATAGTTAGCTCAGATTGGCCATCATTTTGAGGATGATGAGATTTACTAAAGTTCAGTTCAGTGCTTATAGAATGTTGGAGACTTTTCTAGAACTTCTAGGTTAATATCAGATCACGATTGGATACAATAGATAGAGGTACTCCATGCAGTCATACCATTTCTTTGATGTAAATCCGTGCAAGTTGATCCAATTAGAAGTCCTCTAGAATCGTGATAAAGTGAGCTATCTTCGTAAGTCAATCCACCACAACCCATACAACATTGTTTCCTCTGGATGTCTTTGGAAGTCCAGTGAAAAAGTCCATGGTAATGTTGTCCCACTTCCATGTTGGTATGGGTAGGGGTTGCATCATCCCCTTAGACTCTTTCCTCTTAGCCTTTACTTGTTGAAATATCAGACACTTTGATGTATATTCAGTAATATCCCTTTTCATATTGTCCCACCAAAAGTTTTCTCGAAGATCTCGATACATCTTTGTGCTCCCAGGGTGAATAGAGAAGGTTGAGCTATACGCGTCATTCAGAAGCTTCTTCTTTATCTCTAGATCAGATAGTACATATAATTGTGACCCAAATATCACAATTCCATCCTTGTCAACCATGAACTCTGAGGATTTTCCATTTCTGATAGCTTCCACCATTTTCAGAATTTCAACATCCTTTCTTTGAGCATCCTTTATTTTCTCCATGAGGGACGGTTGAGAAATCATTTGTGAAAGGATTGATGATGTTCCCTTCTTTATGATTCCCATGTCCATCTTTATCAAATATAAGAATATTGGATCCTTCTCAATTCTCATCAAGGATAGAATCACTGGATCCTTTCTACTTAGAGAATCATCCACCTTGTTCACTTTTCCAGGGTGGTAATGGATTGAGCAGTCATAATATTTGATCAGCTCTAACCATATTTGTTGGTGCACATTCAACTCTTTATTTGTAAATATATAATTGAGGATTTTATGATCCGTGTATATTTCATACTTCTCCCCAAAGAGGCAATTCCACCAAATTTTTAAAGTGAAGATCACCGCATCCAACTCTAGATTATGTGTTTTATAATTCTTCTCATGAAATTTCAATTACTTTGAAGCATAGGCAATTATTTTGTCATTCTGCATCAACACACAACCCATGCCCTTCTTCAAAGCATCACTAAATACCACAAAAATTTCTCCACTTGTGGGTAATTTGAGAACGGGTGCAGGGATAAGCCTCATTTTTAACTCCTTTAATCTTTCTTTGCATTCATCACTCCAAGAAAACTTTAATCCCTTCTGAGTTAGCTTGGTAAGAGGGTTGGATAATCCTGATAAATTTCTCACAAATCATCAATAATATCCAGCTAACCCCAAGAAGCTATGGATATACATTACCGACGTTGGCCTTGGCCATCCCTCTATTGCATCCATCTTTGAGGGATCCACAGATATCCCATTGCTTGTGATGATATGGCCCAAGAATGAGACCTCCTTCAACCAGAACTCACACTTGATTTACTTTGCATAGAGCTTCTCCTTTCGCAAGGTCTCTAGTATAGTTCTTAGATGATCCTCATGATCCTCCTTGGTTTTGGATTAAATTATAATATCATCTATAAAGACTACCACAAATTTGTCGAGGTAATCTCTAAATACCCTATTCATCAATTCCATAAAGATTTTTGTAGAATTAGTGAGTCCGAAAGGCATTACTATGAATTCATAGTGCCTGTATATTGTACAAAAACCAGTCTTGGAAATATCTTCCTTCTTCACCCTTACTTGATAATATCTTGACCGCAAGTACACCTTGGAGAAGAATTGTGCTCCATGTAGCTGATCTAACAAGTCATCAATTCGTGACAGAGGATACTTGTTCTTTATCGTGATTTTTTTGAGCTCGTGATAATCAATGCAAAGGTGTATTGACCCATCCTTCTTCTTGATGAAGAGGACTGGTGCACCCCATGGTGAAGCAATTGGGTGTATAAACCCTTTATCCAGATTCTACGGTAGTTGTTTCTTAATCCCCTCAAGCTCCACAATAGCCATTCTATACGGAGTCTTGGATATTGGCAATGCCCCATGTATAAGGTTAATTGAGAATTCAACATCTCTTATAGGAGGAAGACTGGGCAATTCCTCGAGAAACACTTTAGAAAATTCCCTCACAATAGGCATGTCTTCAAGGATAGTTTCTTCCTTAGACTCAAGCATCTGATCCAAATACACGTTTTTATAGGGTAGTAATATCCACACTTGAGATGATGGTGCTAAAGAAGATTCATCTTCCTCATTACACTTGTATAGAATCGGGGGTCAATTCTCCATATAGAGAGTGATTTCCCTCTCATGGAAATTTATATTGGCTCTATATAAGGAAAGTCAATCCATGCCTAGAATTGCATAAAATTCCACTAGAGGGAGTATAAAGAGGTTATCCAGGAAGTTCACTCCACAAATTATGATCGGGGAGGAGTTATATTCATGGGATGCAATGATTTCCACATTTTCCATACTCACCAACATCTTTACTTCCATGATTTGTGGTGGTGTTGGTATTATTCTACTAAACTTTTGAGAAATAAAAGAATGCATAGAACCAAAATCAAAAAGTACATTCGCTATTCTTGAATGAATAACTAGAGTACCTGTCACCACTTCATTGTTGGGGTTCACTTCAGCGGTAGTGATGGAAAAATCTCACCCTTGCCACCTTGGAGGTTGTTGGTTGCCTCTGTAAACCCTTGGCTTAGGGTAATAATTTTCAAGGTACCCTAGTTCTTTGTAGTTGAATCAATGAACAACTCATTCAGATTCAAATAGAGTGTTTCTCTCCTTTGTTTCAACCGCGGGTTTTTGTTGTTGGTAGTTAATGGCTAGGTGCCCTTCTCTTCCACACCTAAATCATTTCCTCGCCCCCTTCAGGAAATTTTCAGGATGCTTCTTTCCACACCTTTGGCAAGTGGGGTACTGGATTTTCTTAGAACTGTTGGATTTATCCATCGGACTTCCAGAATTGAATTCCACCTTTCTCTTTTTATCCCCATGATTCCCCTAAGACTGACTGATCTCCATTTCAACCTTGAGGTCACATCAGACAATTTCCTCATAGCTGTCGAAGTCACAGATCGCTAGGTCTTTCCATAGGCTAGGTTTCAGCCCACCAAAGAAGTGGTCAACCCTGCATTCGGGGGTAATGACAAAGTCAGAGGTGTATTGTGAACGCCTTGTGAAGTTTTCCTTATACGCTATGATGGATTCGTCATCTTTTTTCTTGAGGGGAAGGAAGTCCCTTTCCATCTTAAGCCGGAAGGTGCGAGGAAAATATTTATCAAAAAACATTTTCTGGAAATCATTCTATTCCAATGCCTCCATCTCCTCCACAGGCTTTGTATTTTTGATTAATGTCCACCGTTGATCGGATTAGCCCTCCATATGATAATCATCCAGAAGAATCTTCTCTTGTTTGGAACATTTAAGGATGAAGAAGATCTTTTCAATGGAGTTGATCCATTGTTTGGAGATTGAGGGACCAGATGATCCATTAAAAGTAGGAGGTCTTTGTCTAATAAAGATCTCAATAACGACTTGTTCTTTATTAGGGGTGTTGAATTTTCCTCTTGACCCATGTTTCTATTCAAATATTAAGTTAAATGAGAGAGTATCGTAACAAAGTTCACAATTCCTACTCCCATATGATTGGGCATCTCATTTGAACAATCCTCACATTGATCTTCACATCGGTTGTTAGCCCAAGTCCTCCTATTACCAGCCATTGGCTGGAATAAAATAAAAGTTAAGGGTAACACATAAAGGGAAATCCAAGGACAAAACAAATGACTTACAAATAGCTTTTATTTTCTTAACTTATGAATCTATAGGCTTTAGTCTATGTTATCCATGATCAAATTTCTAACATATATTATTAGAGGCATTTTTTTATTCCCTTAGTAATGATTCATACTAATCTTGTAAATTTACCAAAGCATATCCCCTAGGAGTGTCGTAACCAAGAGTGTAACAAATCCCTGTTGTCGTGTACCAGGATACCTCGGGTCAAGCCTAAAACTCCTTGTCAGAGTTTTCTTTCCTAGTTACATATATTCTAGAGCCATCTCTACCTGATCGTATCTAGTCAGGGATGTATTTACTTGATTAACAACTTACTCAATACTCACAAAAACTTAGGGATGTTTTTATTATACTTAATCTTATCCCTAAGTATTTCACTAGGTTATTATAATCCTAATCCCAAAAATAACTAAACCTATCCTTTGATACCAACTATAACAACACTGCTTTTTATTAAACACTTAACATAAATTATTACATTAAACCTTCACTTGATACAACATAGAATATCGAGAGGTCTAGTCTCTTTGGGGTTAGGAACATTTCATAACAACTTAAAACATAAAACACAACATCTTATTGAATTTTTTTTACATGACCCTATATTCCCTCGTACTTAGCATTGCATGGGATAACCTGAGGAGATACATAAGAAAGGGGTGATCAATAAAGCCTAGTAAGAGAATAAATATGGAATAACATGACTAACACAATACATGTTAGAAAATAGGTAGGTTAATGGAGCACAAGAGAAACATGAACATAAGGGCATGATAAAGCATTATAATTATAACATATAGATGTGGAAACAACATTTAACATGATATTATCATGAGCTAAGGCTCATTGCACATGGAGCATGAGTAAACCCTCATTACACATGAAGCACGAGTAAAGCCTCGTTGCAATTGAATTATCATGGGGAAAAACTCATTGCACATGATGTATTATGATACTATATTTTACCTAGTGCATTGGAGCGCTATTAGGGTGCACCCTTCATAATCATTTCATTTCATGCATAAGTGTTCCATATAGATCATACAACATAGATTCATTAACATCATAATTCATTCCATGAAAAATATATATGGAATACATAAATTTATATCCTCAATCAACAAGTACATGTGAATAAATGTGAATACCCTTGATAGAGGAGTGAGTATGGTATTCACTACACAATGATTTTGGTATGAAAATTTTGGTGTAATTTCGGCAGCATAATGACGTCAAATAGAAATTCGTAAAATGGGTTGATGAGAGTGAAAGGGGTATCTCATCATTTATACATTAAATGGACAGTAATGGGATCATGGGACATAATATACCAACATATGGAATGGAATTTAGATGCATAATATAAAATAATTGCTTGAATGTAAATGAGGAGAGAGAAATTCCTTACAGAATTTCAGCATGGTAATGGGTGTACATGGAAGACATTAATGAGAGAGAAAATGTGTATATAATCATTAAAACATTAATAAGGAAGTATGGGGGGGGGGTTATAAATAATACCCCAACATTTTTAATTGAAAATAAAAGGGCATAAAAACATAATGAAATTTGGACAAAAATGAGAAAGGAAGAAATCCCTTACTTGGAAGTGTGATCCCAAAGGCTTGGAAGGGGCTTGAGAGAGGCTTGTTAAGATCTTGGGGAGCCTTGGGAAGATTATAGAGAGAGGAGGGTAAAAGTTTGATTAACTCCAAAGGCTTTGAGTGAAGAGGAAGTGGGAGCGTGGGTGGGTTTATATAGGAAAGGAGGGGGAATTCTTTATTATTTTGGTTTGGGATACCACACATTAAACTAATAAAAACCACAAAAAAACCCATGGTTTTTTCTAGTTTTTTTTAAAAAGGGGAGTGGAAAAAATTATTTTATATGTAAAATGTCCTAACTTCTTAAAATAATGGGGTTTCTTATGTGGAGGTGAGTCACACTTTCAAGGAAATCAATTTAAAAAGCTAAAATGTTTTATAAGTCTTGGAGGGTCCACTAAAGATTTGTAAAATAAATAAAACAAACATAAAATCACATTATTTTAATGGTAAAATATATATTGGCTGAAAATAATGTTTATAGTATTTTATTACATGACTATTGGGTCATTATGATGTTATAAAACACATTATATATTTAAACGATATTTAATTTTTACCAAAAAAATCAATTATCTCAGAAAATTATGAAAAATTCATTGTTGGATAATTTCAAAATATTGATTAAAAAAATAATATTAATTTTATCTAAATAATTTTCTATATATGTGAATTTTTACTTTTAAAATAAAAACCAACATTTATTGAAAATTCATGGGTTTTGACAAAAATAGCTTTCAAACCTTAATAAAAATTACAATTTTATTGATAAAAATTATACTATCATTTATATTTAATAAAAATAAATTTAATAATAATAATATTTTATTAAAATAGTATTTAATTCAAAAATCCATTAATTTATCAAAATAGATTTCTTAGTTGAATATTAACTAAAAATACTATTTGTGCTTTAAAAACTATTTACAACGTAACAATATTAAAATGAATGTATATTATTTATTATATACAAAAATAATTCACATAATCATAGTGCTAAGGTCTTGTTACATAAACCCTTATAACACCCGCATAAGACCTTAGGGTAAGGTGCGCGATGGTGACAGACTCTTGGGGTGGCTCGGATAACATCGCTCGGGTGGTAATCTCTATCAACTTCCAATTCTCCCGTAGGCAGTTCCGTTTAAGCTTAACATGTTGAAGATCAGCTTGAAATTTGTCAAGAACGAAGCCCAATAGTGCCACCTCCTTTTCGAGCTCTGAACAATGGGCTTCATACAGGGCAAGTCTACTGGATGAGGCCATCACTTCCTTTGTCTGAGTAAATTAGATTTGTTAAAGCCCTATATTTATACTAATGATGTGATCACTATTCAATGGCTATATTAGCAATGGTCACAATTCTTAATGGTATTTTAAAAAATCCAAAAACATAAACCAAAGAAGTTAATATTTTATATAACCATTTTATATAATAAAACATTTAATAATATCAAGAAGAATTTTCATTAATGAAGGTTTGAGTTGTTATAGGATCAACATCTTCCTCTTGTTGAGTTCTCCTACAATAACAGTTTCCACTCAAGCATCCAAATGGCTCATTATGACCTTTATGGGAAGAGGTTCAGAACACCAGCATGTTGGGATGAAGTTGGGGAGAAAAAACTTCCAGGTCCAGAGATGGTTGAAGAAATGGTGGATAAGGTTAAGACCATCCAGCAGCACATTAACGCTGCTCAGAGTCGAAAAAAGAGCTATGATGATAATAATCAATGAGACCTAGAGTTTGATGTGGGAGACATGGTATTCCTATGAATATCACCATGGAAGAGAGTTATGAGATTTGTTAATAAGGGGAATCTTATTCCAAGGTACATCAGACCTTTTGAGATCCTTTATCGCATTGGAGCAGTGGCCTATCGACTACCACTCCCACCGAACCTATCTCAAGTACATGATGTATTTCGTGTATCACTCTTGAGGAAGTACATACCAGAACCTTCACATGTACTCTCTTCATAGGTAGTACAGTTAGAGGATGATATTTATTACGAGGAGAAATGGTGAAGATCTTAGATTGTAAAGAAAAAGTTCTGAGAAATAAGACAATGCCCCTCGTCAAGGTGTTGTGGCATAACCACAAGTTTTCAGAAGAAACATGGGAATCAAAGGAAGTGATAAATTAGAGTTACCCGCATCTGTTTTAGTGTGGGAAAAGTAAATTTCAAGGGCAAAATTTCTTAAGGGGGGAAGATTGTAACGACCCAAAATTTTATTAATGAAAATTCATCTTGATCTAATTAAATGTATTATTATGTAAGATGGTTATATAATGTATGAAATTTATTATTTTTATGTTTTTGTATTTTAAAATAATGTTAAGAATTGTGACCATTTCTAATATATCCATTGAACAGTGATCACATGATTAGTATAAATATAGGGCTTTAAAAAATCTAATTTACTCAGACAAAGGAAGCAATGACCTCATCCAGTAGACTTGCCCCGTATGAAGCCCATTTTTTAGAGCTCAGAAAGGAGGTGGTATCATTGGGATTAGATCTTGAACAAGACCAAGACGAGCTTCGATATGTTAATCTCGAATAGAACCGCCTATGGGAGAAGTGGAAGTTGATAGAGATTACCACCCGAGCGATGTTATCTGAGCCACCGTAAGAGTCTGTCACCATTGCACACCTTACCCTTCAGTCTTATGCGGGTGTTATAAGGGGTTATGTAACAAGACCTTAGCACTATGATTATGTGAATTAGTTTTGTATATAATAAAGAATATACATTCATTTTATTATTATTACTTTGACAATAGTTTTTAAAGTACAAATTTTATTTTTAATTAATATTCAACTAAGAAATCTATTTTGATAAATTAATTGATTTTTGAATTAAATAATATTTTAATAAAATATTATTATTATTAAATTACTTTTTATTAATTATAAATGATTATATATTTTTTATTAATACAATTTTTATTTTTATTAAGGTTTGAAAGCTGTTTTTGTCAAAACCCATGAATTTTTGATAAATGTCAATTTATATTTTAAAAGTAAAAATTCACATATTTAGAAAATTGTTTAGATAAAATGAATATTATTTTTTGAATCAAGAAATAAAAAGTATCCAATGGTGAATTTTTCATAATTTTCTGAGATAGTCGAATTTTTGGGTAAAAATTAAATACCGTTTAAATATATAATGTATTTTATGACATCATAATGAGCCAATAGTGATGTAATAAAATAATATAAACATTATGTTCGGCCAATATATGTTTTAAAATTAACATAATGTTATTTTAGGTTTGTTTAATTTATTTTACAAAGCCTTAGTGGACCCTCCAAGACTTATAAAACATTTTAGGTTTTAAATTGATTTCCTTGAGAGTGTGACTCACCTCCACATAAAAAACCTATTATTTTAAGAATTTAGGATATTGGCCTTATAAAATATTGTTTTACACTCCCATTTGGAAAAAAACATGGGAAAAAACCATGTGATGGTTTGTGGTTTTGATTAGTTTAATGTGTGGTGTCGCAAACCTAAATAATAAAGAATTATCTCTCCTTTCCTATATAAACACACCCAAGATCCCACTTAAACTTCATTAAAAGCCTTTTTAGTTATTCCAACCTCGTCCCAAATCTCTCTATAATCCTCTCAAGGTGCCCAAGATCCCAATAATCCTCTCTCAAGCCTCTCCCAAGCCTTTGGGATCACACTTCCAAGTAAGCGATTCCTTCCTTTCTCATTTTATCCAAGTTTCTTAATATTGTTATACCCTTTTATTTTCAATTATAGATGTTGGGGTATGATTTATCAGCTACCCTATACTTCCATATTTATTTTTTAATGAGTATAGATCCCTTTTTCTATCATATATGCCTTTTATGCATACCTGTTACCATGCCGAAATTCCGTAAGGGATTTCTCTCTTCTCATTTACATTCAAGCAATTATTTTGTATTATGAATCAAAATTACATTACTTATATTGGGACATGTATCTATATAACCACCTTACTTTAAATTTCATGTACATATTATGATACACTCCTTTATCTTTCATCAACTATTTTTTATGAATTCTTATGTCACGCTATTATGCTGCCGAAATTGCACTTTTTTCCAAGCCAAAGTCATTATGTAGTGAATACCATTCCCATTTATCTATCAAGGATATTCAACTTTATTAAAATTTACTTATTTATTATATAGTTTCATGTATGAATTCCACATCCCTTTATTGTGTAATAAATTATGTTGTTTAATGAATCCATGTTATATGATCCATGTGGCACACTTATGCATGAAATGAAATGATTAAGAAGGGTTCACCCTGATAGCGCTCCAATGCATTGGGTAAAGATTAGTATTATGATACATCAAGTTCAATGAGGATTTAATCATTATAATTCAATTTAAATGAGGATTTACTCATGCTAATTAAAGTTCAATGAGGTTTTACTCATGATCTATGTGGAATGAGCCTTGGCTCAGGCTAATTCCATGTTAAGTGTTGTTGCCACATTTCCATGTTATGATAATCATGCTATATCATGACTTTATGTTCATGTTTCTTTCATGCTCCATTGATATGCCTATTGCCTAACATGTATTGTATTATTCATGTTATTATTTGTTTACTCCCTTACTGGTCTTTATATCTCACCCTTTTTAGATGTATGTCCTTAGGTTATCCCATTTAATTATAAGTATGAGGGAATGTCATGGTTATGTAAAGGAAGTTTTCAATAAAGATGTTATGTGTTTTTTGTTTTAAGTTGTTATGTAATGTTCATAATCACCAAAGACACTAGACCTCTCAATCTTCCTTGTTGTATCAAGTAAAGTGTTTATGTAATAAATCATGTTTAAGTGTGTAATAAAGAGTAGGGTTGTTATAGCTAGGGTTCCTGGTCTTCCTAGTTCTAGATGTTGAATTCACAGGGTCATGTCATGGAACTTCAAACCCTTATGGGTGCCCTTTTACACTAGTTGAGGTTCAAATACAACTTTCCATCATATAATATTGTGTGGTTATGATTTTATGTTTTTAAATTCTATGAATATGGTATGAGACACATGGGATTTAGATGGGTTTAGCTGGAAAATTTCCCCAATAAGTACAATCAGAGTACTAGTGATGTTCTGGTGTATAATATCCACAAAAAATGGTATGAGAGAAGGTTCTCATTCTAATATCAGATAACATGAAAAGTGGTATCAGATATTGGTTGTAAATCATCTAGTGAGTAGTTCATCATGTTTTAAAATAACCATAATTTTGTGGTGTTGATTTTGGTGGAAATACCACTAGGTTTTTTTGATCGGGTTTTTTACTAAATATAGAATAATTTCAATAGTAAGATAGTGTTGGTACTAAGGCATCTGAGTTTTCCAAAAGACTTATATAGCCTTGTGTCTGGTAGCATGTTTCATTATTGAGGTTCAATTTATAACTTGGTTGGAATACTATTGAAGAGATCTAGAATATAGTCCCGATACCATATACTTCTTGGATTCGGTAGGGGATCATTGTTTCTGGGGGATAGATTTAAAAATGGGCATGTTTTGGATTTATGTTTGGTGGTGGAATCTTAGGATTTTGAAGAAGGAATGTTTTTCTACTCTTATATAATATTTAAGTTCTATTGGTAGGTATTTATTCATAAGTGAGTTTTTTATAATAATAGGAAACCATGATAGGAAATAACATAAGGAATTATTTTGGAAGGTATAGCTTAGATAAAAAGTGTATGACCTGAAAGGACAGATCAATGGTATTGTTGACTAGAACATTGTAATATTCTTAAGGATTTTAAAGAATGAATCTATTTGATTTGAATGGTTCCTAAATATGAATCTATAATTGTGGAAGTAAAGGGTTGGTAGGAAACTACTAGGACTATAAGGTCTATTTTAGAAGGTAATTTTCATAGGTTCTATAAATATCATAGCTGAGAGAGGGTTCCTATTTATTCTACCAAATTTTTTCTGACTTACTTGATTTGTGGTTTTTGGATTTAGGGTTTATAAATAAATTTATGAGAAGTTAATTAAGTGTTTTTTTCTTGAAAAATTATTTTGGGAGCACTCATGATCATTGGAAAATATAGTGGTTTTTTTTGGTTCTAAAATGGATGCTTTTAGGGATGCAGGAATTGTGGCATGGTCCTATAAGTTTAAAAGGAGTTTTATAATAATTAGCTAGATAAATGAATTAAAATTTATTGGTAGCATGGAATTCATGTAGGGGCTCATGGTTATGGATATGTGTGAAAGATAAAGTTTTGCATCCTTATGGGATTTATAAAGGAGCATACATGTCAGTGAAACAAGCTTCCAAAACCAGGAGGTTGTGCCATGGGAATCTCATTCACATGGATATTAGATGGCAGTTACTGTTCTTGTTCTATAAGGAGATGCACTGGTGAATCAAAATCTCAGTTAGTTCTGGTTTTTCTCACATGGTCACTGTAGTTTGTGCCTTTATAGATGATGTGACTTGAGAGTACATATGTTTCTTCCTCAAGAACAAGTCTGAGTGTAAAGTTCTGACTTGAGATCCACTAAAACCGTGCCCCGAGATGGTTTGCCACAAGGCCTAAAGTGTTCCTCCCCATATTCTAGAGGTTGATGACTAGAAACTAGGGTCTAATATAGGTATAGTGGAGAGACTATACCCTTTGGATCAATAATAAATACACTGGAAACAATAATAAATAAGGGTAGTGAAATAACAATAACTGGTAATAATAAATGAAATAATAACCATTCAAGAACATGCACTGACATAAATACAGGAAGTTATACATAGTACATGGAAAGACTAACAATAGACACACATAAATAAAATACACAACAACTATCTCCAATAGCATCACGAGCACATGCGTGATACTATACTCCTGTACTCTATCCTAGCCTAGAAAGATAATAACAAGAAAGTAAAATCCATGAATCCGATCCTATAACATGAGGTTTTTTCAGGTACCCTAGTGCAATGGAGGACCTAATAGGGTGTCATGTATACTTAGTAGGCCACCACCAATGGTGTATAATCTATCCAGTCCATGAATATAAAATAAGCAGTGTGCGGGTATGGAAAAATGAAGCAATAAATAAAAAACAATAACATGTTGGGTTCAGGTTCCTCAAAGAGACATGGATGAACATACCTGCTTTGGACTAATATAGAATGTCTATGTACACCTACCATTACACACACACACACACACATATACTCATACGTCAAATTTTTTTTTCATAGATATACATGAATCAACATGGACCTGTGGTTTAGTACTAAGGCATCCACCTAAGAAAATAATAACAAATTTCACATTCTAAGAAAGGGATTCCATGACTGAGTATCATAAAGTATGGTATTCCATGCCCAGGGAAACCATACCCAGTATCATAAAGCAAGGGATTCTATGCCCATGTATTTCATGCCTAGTATCATAAAGCAAGGGACACCATGCCCAAGGACTCCATGCCCAATATCATAAAGTAAGGGATGCCATGCACAAGGAAGCCATGCCTAATACCATAAAGTAAGGGACACTATGCACAATATCACAATATATAGGATTCCACTTTCCCTATGATCCCTTCAAACAAAATTCCTTAATAAGGTAACCAAAATCACTCAAGGTGCAATGTACCCTTAATACAACTCATTTAATATTTAAAATAGAGATCGTGGGTTTATCCATGTTATAAAAATAAAATAGGGATAATGGGTATAGTCTATGCCACAATAAATTAAACTATGTCATTGGGCTGTTGTATTTATAACAACAATAAGTCCATTGAGATCACCCATGCTATAACACCATTCAAAATATAATTCATTTTTGGATTTATAATACATAACACCTAAAAAGGTGGGTTTATTATAAAATGTAATAGCATCATCATGCCATTAATTTAATTATATTTAACCATATATCTCAATATATGTGATTCAACTAACCTTATAAGGTGATCCAAACACAGGAAAAGAAATATATTTATAAAAATTTAAATCATCATACCCTAAGGGGTGGTTAAATCATAAGATAAAGAGATCATTTTTAATTAATTATTAAGAAAACCCACAAAAAGGGGTGGTTTGAGTTGAGGTCACCACCTACCACCATATATTAGGGTTCTAAGATAATAAATTTTAAGGTCTAGTCATTTAATTTAAATCATTTAATATTTTAGAAGTGAAACCCAAAAAGTTTGGTGCGTGAAACAAAGTTAATATTATATAAATAATAAAGACTTTAGGTAAAATCATATAGACCAACAAACTGATGTTTAGTAAAGTCCACTCATCCAATATCAGGCTTTGATTCAAGTTAGAACAAGATAAATCAAAATAATCGTCAAACACCCTGAAAATAGGGTGAATTAGCTCGCACAAATTTAGCATTTTGTGTGGAAATATAACCAAATAAAATAAGAATAATGAGTCTTAGAATTATTGAGGGATATCCAACACAACTAATGGTGTTAAATTCTGAGTATAGATAGAGAAGATATTTTTATTCCTAGAGGAGAGGAGAAGGGGGAGCTCTCATGTGTGGGAGAGGTGTTGTACACAACCGGGAAAGAAAAAAAGGGACGAAATACCTTTAAAGAAGGTAGGGGAAAAATCATCATTCCCCCTTTTTAAAATCCACACGGTTTGTCCACATGATTTGGAAAACCATGCACCAACCGTGCAGTGCTACTATCTAAGTGATAGAAACCTCACACGGTTTGGCCACATGGTTTGACAAACCATTCGCCTAACCCTGAATAGATACTCATTAAATTAAACTAAGGGTGTGAGCTAGGCCACAGTTTGGGAAAACCATGTATAGCCTATGCAGGTCACCTCATGTAGACCAACACCAAGCCACATGGATTCCAAGTCCCCTCACATGGTTCAAACAAACCATGCTCCTCAAGAAATGGGGCCACACGGTTGACCTGTACAATTAAACTAATTGTGTGCCAATCATGCACCTCATGATGCCCTTCCAAAAACTCAAGATTTCAGAGCCTAAAACCTCCAAAACTCAATAAGACTTCTAAGAAACCTCCTGATACTTAAACCTCATCCAAAAATAACACCTTCAAGTGTTCCCATACTCAGATTCATGATCTGAATCTCAACTTAAAAATGGGCTTGTCCACTAAATGAGAAAAGCTAAAAAACTAAAGGAATTTTTTTAACCCATTCTAAAAACATGAGACCTTACATCCTCACCAACATAAAACTTATTATCCTTGATAATACTTATGTAATAATAAAAACATCACCCAACCTATTAGGTTTGTAAAATTCTACTCAAACGGTCACGTTGCATTTCCAAATGACGCATCTCTAAGAACTATTTTCAACATATGATGCTTTAGTCACCCAAAAATTGATCCAACACTCTGCTACTGAAAAAATATAGAGATGAAGCCTACCTAATACCATCCAACCAGATACACAATCACTTATGGTCCATGGTGCTTCCATTATAGTTCCTATATTTCTAAAGGCCAATTCCGAGTCACAATACTCCCACCATCAGAACTGCATACAGAAGAAATCCCTTAGCATTATAAAGATAATCTCAGGATGATTTCCAATATGATAAAACTGATCACACTCTAGTTACCCTCTCATGTTCTTGATTTAATTGGAATAGTCAAACTACAAATGACCCAACATATGCTGGCTACGTCGACTTTTTCCTTAAAAAGCCTTGACTGAACTTTAAAATCAATCAGCCTCATTAAATAATGGGATAAATGTAATTCTACAAAAACTTTATCCAGCTACTTGAAAGAACACAAGTTTTACCACATTTTGGCGGTTCATTTCCTTGAAAATGCTCAACTCCTACGACTGACACAACATGAAAAAGGGATCCTGAATCCTTAAACCCCAAGGTATAAAATGATTGTTTTGAGCATTATCCCCGAAGTCTATACCTGAATTCTAGTGACGTATCCCAACCAAACCATCTCCTAAGAAAAAACATTATCATTCTATAAATCCAACACTAAAATTATCCTAATCAAATATCTATGGATCATCATGATTACTCTGGGCATAATGTCCACATTTGGATTTTCACCCAATCCATTATCAAATCGTACCTAGAATCTATCAAGGATTCCAACCGCATCTTACTTCATCTATTATTTGGAATACGAGTTCTAAAACAACCATCAAATGAATGATATCAAGGTTCCATAACCTTTCTCTCTTGAGGTTCACCCCTAGTGACTGACATCCCTCCCCCATATTAGGGGAATACTTTTCATCACATCAATGAATAGAAAAATGCTTACCACAACCCATGCCCTATCCTCACTAGATGTAAAAAATGGAATGGATAATATCCTTATCATCCTGATCATCAATCTAAACATCAACCATCTCTTTTTCCTACTTACAAAGGATAATTATCATAGTGAAAGCTGAACTTGAATCATAAATAGGGTCATCATCTTCCAATGGACAATGGTGTACTACACACCATTTGATTTATATTAAAACTACTCCTTGAGTAAAACTTCCAAGTAGTCCTTTCATCAAACCATAAAAACCATTTAAACAAGAAGATTGAAATATAACCAATTCTCTCTTAATATACTTAGTGCGATGACAATATAGGGGGCATGATCATCATGATACTGGGAGTACACTGAGACCCCTTTGATAGGTGTGAATTGCGCTCCCGAGCCATGCTCACACTAGATAAAAAATAATTTAATTAATTAACACCTAAAACCACATCTCATGACCATGCATGTCTAGGTACAACCACATGTAAAAAGTCACATGGTACAAGGTTTATCCCATAGATAACCCTCATCACCAGACACTTTCTTTAATTCACCCAAAAGCTCTGAGTCACTAATCCCGTAAACATCACTTTTTTTAATCATCAGATCTCATCTCACACTCAGACTCTCACTGAATATTATTTAAATAAATATCATAGGAAACCATCATGAATTAATATTACCATACATAGTGGACATATATCCCCTACCACATGGTTCAAAACCTAACTCACGCCGCCGCGAGTCATCCACCATCAAGGTCAACCTGATCGTACTACATGGAACGTTAGTTTTTGAATAATCAAAGATATCCCTTGTAACTCCTATTCAAAATAAATCACTTAACATTCCATGAATAACCTAATAGATACTGACCTTGGGGAATTTTGTTTCAGAAGGTAAAGCGTCAATAGTGCAACCACTGGTCATTTGGTCTAGGCATTCAAATAATCCTGCCCATCGAAGCTAGTTTCAATATCCAAGCACCCAAGGTTCTTTTAAAAAGTTTAAGGAATAATCATGAATATAACGTATAACCAAATAAAATATTGTTCATTGGTTTAGAAATGAGCGTAACATCGAGCTCATTACCTAAAAGGTGTCTATCAACCTTTAGGACAACCTCTCTCACAGGTTGCATATTAACAATAAAATACTAAAAAACTAGAGCCTGAGTAAAAGCTAAGGGATTCTAGGCCTCCCACCTAGATTTAAGGTCTCTATAATAAGAACCATACCTAAAAAATGGCCTTTATCAAACAGAATCCATGTGCTTATAGCCTCTCCCTAAAAGATGTAAAACTAAAGCATAAAGGAAGGCCATTGGCCTACATGGTTCATGAAATCAAATTAGATTAAGGGAAATTTCACTCACCAGGTATTCAAATATGGGAATAAACCCTCAAGGATAATCTTACCAATCATCCACCCACTTACATGGGGGTGTCATTTTTATCATATAATATTCCTACTCGGGACAACGGTACCCAAAAGACACCTCACATCTAAAATACTATTCATAAATTTAGTAAATCTTTGATTTATAAGGGTAATAAATCTATTGAGACAACCCCTTACTTATGAAAGGAATCAATCCTAATTCCTAAAAAGGTTAATAGGCCTTACCACATACCCTCTAGGTTTAATGCATCCTAGGAAGAATTCATCAGATTTCCATGGAAATGGTCATTTTCTGTTTAAGGAAACTCTCAAGGAAATATTTAAAACTAACTCCTACATGGGTGTCCTTACAAAAAGAACCTATAAAAGATATAATTTTAAGGAATTTAAACTATTATTATTCATTTCATCATTTAAAATAGTTCATATACCAATGATATCAAGTTCAAGTTTTTAGAGAAGCTACACTATTCACTTTATTTAGATGACGCCATGCAGTATTTAGAAAATTATCTCCTAATTTTCCTTTTAACCCTTTATTTGGTTCAAGGGTTTTTAAAAATGGATCAATTAAAGAAAATTTCAATTTCCAATCTACATCGGAAAAAAATCTTTAGTTTTTAATTGTAATTTTAATTAACCAACACATTATAATAATAAAGCTCAAAAGTAGATAACATGGTTTTTATTCATTAAGGGAAATAGTCACGTAATATGCCACCATAAATTTATATGTAACACCATATGATTAGTTTTATACACTTTAAATGAACATTCCATTTTCATAAACATACCACCATGGGGTTAAGCACTAAGGTATAAAAGAATAAGGTGACCTATGAGGGTCTTGTCAAGCAATGAACAATGGAGACCTATGAGGGTCCCATCATTTCAATTTGGGTCCAATTAAATGAAACCCATAACAATTTATATTATTGAAATTTCAGACACCCTTAATGGGTTTGTCTCATAACAACATTCCAAGACTGAACTACTTAGGTCGAGTCCAATTATATCATAAGCAACATGCCCCAACTGACCTACTTGGGTCCAATTGTGAATTTAAGGATTTAGTCATACGTGTCGTCATTCCCAATAATAGAGGTACAAGTATACATAAAGGTATCCATTTTCTAGAATAATTCCAAATTTATTATATGCGTATAAGTATTATAGTTCAGTTAGATTAATTTTTATTTCCAAGTTATAAAGGTACTTTCCTTTATAAGTCACAAATAAAATTCATATAGCTGCAACCAGTTTTTAACTTTTTTTTTCAGAACAAACAAGTCCATTTATAATGGTTTGATTACATGGTTTACCCTTAACAATTTATAAAGTCCCATACACTCTATAAATTTTTATTGGAACCCATTTAATCACAAATATAAATGCTTCATCCCATACAACCAATGGTTCATGGATCAAACATGTCCTAATTGGATAATTAAGGTTCCACTATCAAACTATATGGGAAAACACCATTTAGGTTGATGCATACACTTTAATAAAAAATTATTTTCACAATATAATAAAGAATTATATTAGGGGGAAATAAATACAAGAAATAAACAATCATGAAATAAAAATAAAGATTCTTATAAATCAAACATCATGGTATACAAATCATCATGCATTAGGAAACCTACAATGCAGTCTACATGGCATGTCATATTCACAGTGTGCAAATATCTACATGCCTAAGATGATGCATGCAATACTAATTATTTACCATATCGGGACAAGGGTAAATATCCATAAACCAATGAATCTATAACCAGTTGAAGTATAATAGTAACCCAAGGTGAAATAATAATCAACTATAATATAGAACAATAGTCCCATCCCTGGCGACTTGATCTTTCCCTCATGCATGGGTTGGATGGACCCAGACACAAGATATTTACTGAGTGTGAACACGTTCCAAGTCTCTTATCTACCATCCCAAAATAATAAGACTAAAGGAAAATAATTCCCCAGATATCAATTTGTAACATCTTGACTTGAGATCCACTAAAATAGTGCCCTAATCCAGTTTGTCATAAGGCCTCAAGAACAGATTCTCATATGGAAAAGGCTGGTGACTAGAAGCGAGGGTCTAATGGAGGTATAATGGGAAGAATATGCCCTCTGTATCAGTAATAAATATAGTTGAAGCAATAATGAATAAGGGTGGAGAAATAATAGCAATTGATAATAATAAATGAAAAAATAACCATGCATGAACATGATTTGACATAAATATAGGCAGATATACATGGTACTTATAAATAATGAAAATATATGTACATAAATAAAATAAAAAAACATATATCTCCATGTAACATCCCGACCCTTACCCACATCATCTTGGGAAGAGGTTATGGGTGTTACTGGACTTAGGTGACATCCCTAAGACACTGAAAGCTAACAATAAATACCAATGAACTCAAGAAGATTTGTGGGATGATTTTACCATTGAAATAAAAAACATCCAAATCACATGAAAAAAACCAAACATACCTCTATATGATTCATGATTAAAAAAATACAACTCAAAAAATAACCAAGCCAACAACTATATCAGAGTACAAGAAGAAAGAAAGTGACATAACCAAAGGAATCAAAAAGACAATAAAACCCAAAGACACCAAAGACATCAAACCAGAAACTCCCAACTTTCTCTAAGATCCAACTCAACAAGCCACACCCATGGTATTAAGAAGCATCACTAAAGAACTAAGATATCTTAACTTTACCTATGTCTTGATAGATAACATTTGGAAACACAAAAAAGTGCCCAAACATGGGGTGAGTATAAACTCAGTAGGATTTCCCCAATGACTTACCAACTCATTCCACTATGAAAAAACTTGTTAGAAAATTTATATAAAATATTTTGAAAACAATTTTAAATAGTTTATATAAAATCCAAAATAGTTTTATATAGAATCAATAAAAACAAGCCTTTTAAAACCTTTATCAATTCCATTTGTCATCCCCATTCCATGATTCTACACATCCACACATCCACACATGCACACTTAGGTGACAGTTCCATACTCATGAGCAGTCTCTCATTACTTTACCAAGTTATCACAAGGTAAGAAATATGAGTTACCCCAATGGAATACACCCCTTCCACCTGGTCACATCTAATGCAAATGAACTCACACCAACCATGTATGCCAAAATCCATTCCAATACATTTCCCATAAAACCATTATTTCCATAAAACATTTCAAAAACCATTTTCCATGTATCAAATCAAAACCATAATTTTAAAATCACAAATTTTAAATTATCATCAAATATAATTTTCTACAAAACAATCAAATTTCAACAATTTATCAAAACCATCACTAAAGAGGTTTCCATGAAGAATCAAACAATGGTTTTATAATCATTTCAAGTAAAAAAATCATTTCAAACTAAGACTTTATGTTCTAATCAAGTGGAGTTGAGAGAGAATCCACCCACCTCATAAACCATTGGAAAAATGAATAACAACACAACAATCCTCTAAATCTGATCATGAACCACATTTCCTTCCCTAAAACCAACCATAAAACATTACAATTCCCATAAAGGAACAAGGAAATATTCCCATAAAATTAGATCAAAGGTTTTAGGAAATAGAAGGAGAATATATATAATAATAACAACTGATAACAGAGACTCACAAGAGAATCTAGATCTCTAACGAGATTTTAATCACCTAAAACATGATCCCAGATCAAATGGAATCACCTCTCAAGCCTTAGGAGGAAAAGGAATCTGAGTTATGTGAGAATTAGGAAAAAACCTAGGATTAAAGGGATTAAATCAAATTAGATTAACTAATTTCGAAGGGAAAAATTTACACTGCATGGTTTGGCAGACCGTGTGCCAATCATGTGAATTCTACTACCTAAGACAACCCTCACATGATTATCTTGCACGGTTGGACAAACTGTTCAACAACCATGCTTTTACCTCTATAAAAAATTGTATGATTTCTCCTAGTCATCCACATGATTTTGAAAAACTGTGTGCCAACCATAAAAATTCCTAGTGCACATTATCTTTCCTTTCACAGTGTCCTAGAGATACTATATGTTTCCTAATAACCATGATCAAACCATGAACCTATAGAAAAGACTCCAAAACATGCCAAAACTCTTCCAAAAATCTAGAAACTTAACCTGATCATTATATATACTTAAAATACATATATAAAGGGTAAAGTACCTAAAATTGGGGGTGTTAAATTCTCCCCACCATTGGTATTTCGATCCCTAGAAATTAGAAAACTATATTTTTCCTGGAAGAGTTCAGGCCACAAATCTATCATTTCCTTTTCACGCTCGCATGTTTCTTCTTGAATCCAATCATGTTTCCATAAAACCCACACTAGATTGATTATTCACCCCCATAAGACTTTCTATTAACTATCTACAACCCAAATTGACACATGAACCAACATAGCATTCAAATCTAGGTTAATATTATCCCATAGAATCAAATAGTGAGGATTAGGTTGGTAATTCTTCAATTGAGATGAGATACATGAAACACATTATACATCGAATTGAAACTTGTTGGAAAATCCAATAGATATTCCACCTCAAAAACTCATTCAAGTATCTCAAAAGGGCTTAACTATCAAGGGTATAACTTTACCTACTTACCAAAACAACAATGCCCAAGCCTTCGATAGATTCTCAAGAGCACATGATCACTGAACTCAAATGACAATGATAATTGATGATAATATGCATATGATTTTTGAAAACTCTAATGTGTCTCCATTCTATTATTGATAAACTAAATATTCTCCATTATCTATTTCATAAGTATGGGTCCAACCAGTGAATTCTCACCTGTTTCCACCCAAAAAAGTGGAGAATGAAAAGGAAGCCCATATAATGCTTCAAAAGTATCTATATGTATCGAGGAATAATAACTGTTGTTTTATAAGAACTTCACTAATGGTATGTTCTCCTCCCATGATCCACCAAAATCCATTACATAATCCCTAAGCATATCTTCCAACATTTGGATTGTCCTTTTAAATTTTCCATCCATTTGGGGATGGTACACTGTGTGCATAGTCAACTGAGTCCCAAAGGATTATTGTAAGGATTTCCAAATATAAGATGTAAACTTGGGTCCTCTTTTATATACAATTGAGAATGAAATTCCATGTATCTTTAAAACTTATCAGATATAGATTTTGGATAATTCCTTCACCACATGAGATTCATGAATAGGGATAAAAAGAGATGACTTCATGAGCTGATCCACAATTACCCATATGAAATTATTTTTCCTAACCATCCTTGGTAAACTTTTTACAAAATCTGTGGCTATCTGCTCCCACTTCCTCATGGGAATTAGTAAAGAACGCAACATGACTGTTATATTATTGTTATCTTCCTTAACCTACTGACAGGTGATGCATCTTGAAACATATTCCATCACTTATCTTTTCATGCCAACCCACCAAAACTATGCTTTCATAACTCAATAAATCGTTAGAATTCCTAGATGAACAACCCATTTTGAATGGTGGTAATCATTAAGAAAATGTTAGTAACAAACCAAAGGTACTATGATCTAATCTATAAACCAAAAAACCAAACTCCCATCTTGATTATATCCCTCAATGGTCACCCCACCATTTAGTTTTAACCTCATGGTAACACATTTAAGATCCAATATTAGAGAATCTTTCACATGATGAACTAAATTAGGAACAAATGAAACTTGGAAGAAAAATAAAACATCACCCTACTCGGTACAATCTAGGTGCATGTTGGCTATAACCGACATCATCTATCACTAATTCGAAGCTTATTTAGTCAACTAATTATATAGATTCATACTTAATGAATTCGCTACCAAATTACCTTTACCCATTTTATATATCAAGTATAAGTTAAACATTTGAAGATATTCCATCCATATTATTTTCCTTATATTCAAATATCTTTGTGATAAAATGTGTTTCAAACTCTTATAATCCGTAAACATGCTATGTTTCTCACAAAAAAGGTAATGCCAGCAAGTCTTCAAAGCATGGAGCAAAACTTCTAATTCCAAATCATGTGTTGGGTAGTTATTCACATGTAACTATAACTGCCATGAGACATAAGCAACAACATGATCTCCCTGCATGAAAAAACATCCCAAACCATATCTCTATGCATCACAATAGACTACATAGCCCTATCCAGACTCTATAAACATAAGAATGGGTGTTAATGTAAGTCTAACCTTAATATTTTGAAAGAATTTATAATATTCATCATTCAATTGTAAAGGAACACATTTCCTCATAAAAGATGTCATTGGTGATTTCAAATGATAAAATTCATGTAAAAAACATTTTTAGTATCCCTCTAAGTAGAGGAAACTATGCATGTCAAAGTCATTATTCGGAAACGTCCAAGAGATAATGGATTATATCTTTTTTGGATATACAGAAACCCATTTTTTAGAAATGAAATGTCCAAGGATACGTACCTATTGTATCCAGAAATCACACTCTGATAACTATCCATATAGATTATGCTCGTGCAAGATACCCAACACTATATCCAAGTATTTCTCATGATCCTCCTTTATCATATAATAAACCATTATATCATCCAAAAACACCAAAACAAAGGAATAAAAATACCTTTGAAATATCCAATTCATAAATTCCATAAATATGGTTGGTGAATTCATAATACTAAAAGGCATAACAACAAACTCATAATGTCCAGATCGACTTTTGAAAGCTATCTTCAGAATATCCTCCTTATGAACCCACAATTGGTGATGTCTTGAGCGTAATTAAATTTTAGATAACCACTAATCTCCCCTAAATTGATCAAATAGATCATTAATGTGTGGAATAGGATATCTATTATTTATTATAACTTGGTTAATCTTATGATAATATTCACAAATACTAAGAGTTCCATATTCCTTCTTTACAAAAATAACTAGTGCTAACCACAAAGATGTACTCATTCGGATGAACACTTTACTTTACAACTCTTCCATTTGATCCTTCAATTCACTCAATTCTGCTAGTTATATTTGATAATATAAAAGGGAAATAGGATTGGTCCCTGGTATGAGATCAATCATAAATTTCACTTCTCTTTTTGGTGGAAACCCCAAGAAATTTTTAGGAAAGACATCAATAAACTGGTCCAATATGGTTAGAAAATCTCTATTCATGAACTCATCTTCTGATTCTAAAGAAACTTTTGTCAAATTGTAAGAGATAGTTCCTAAAACCCATACCAAGGGTCCTTCTCTACTTGCATACACTACAAAATCTCCTTTAAGGAGATGTTTAACATCATCAGAATATTTGAAATTACCCTTACATCTATAAAAATCGATATGGGACTCAAAGTTTATCAGCCAATCCATTCTCAAAATCAAATCATAAACATCCATATCTATCACATAGAAATACTATACCAACTCAGTCCCATCAATTATTATCAAACACGTAGCACATTTCAAGGTTCGACACTCTCATTATCCCAAAGGTGTTTGAAGTTTCAAAATTTAAGGCATCATCTCAGCATGTAAACCCATCAGATCAATGATATGAGAATAAATAAATGAATCATACATTACCATATCAAATAAATATTACATAAGGGTATAATTCAAAATAATCACACCTCTCACCATCAAAGGTCCTGATTTATCATCCATGATCACTTGATTAACTCCATATGATTTATTACTCGATGTACTATGACCATTGTTACCTTGTTGAGATTGTATAGATTGAGGAGTTATGGTGTTTATAGAATCACCTTGGATTTCTTGGTTTTGCGAATGATATATATTCTACTAAACTCATCCTGTTAAATAATATGATTCCTAAGAATCATGATACATGTCTCTAGCACCCGAACTTGGAGCACATAAAAAATAGAACTAAATATGTACCATACGATTATAATTGTGACATGCTCTAGGTTCTTCCATACAATATTGCTTCATAATCTCAAAGAAACCACACTGAGAACACCTAGGTTTAATCTTCGGTTAAGGTGGAAAGTTAACTGATCCCATAGTCTGATTATGAGATATAACACCCCCATGAGAATAGTTATCCCTCCTTCAATTGTTCCTGTCATTGGAGTTTGCACCTGTTCCCATAGTAATAGACATGCTTCCTTTGAATGTGTTTTCTAAGATGTCTATTTATTCCATCATCACTCTATTGACCACTTCTTTATAATCTATAATATATAGGATGGTAATCTTTGAGAGAATTTATGATTTCAACCCTGACTAAAAAATATGTGCCTTTAAGGATTCACTTGTAGAAACTTCCAGTGAAAAAACAGACTAAATTCATAAATTTATTCGCATACTATATTACCAATATATTCTACTACTTCAAATTGAATAAGTCTATTGTTCTATAAATTATGAATGCGTGAGGATAGATTTTTTTGTTGAAAAATTATTCAAAATCCACCCATTCCATGACTCAATTTAATTTAGCCTGAACTTCTAAATCCCACCACTGAAATTCCACATCCTCCAGTATATACATTAACAACTTAACTTTCTTCTCTATTGGTGTTCCAAGGAAATCAAAGATTTTATTCATCCTATTTAGCCACACTTTTACTTTTTCTGGCTTTGAATCACCCCAAAATATGGGTGGATTCCACTTTTTGAACTAAATTGAATGACCCACTTGTCTTGGTTCATCCTTTTTGTTCCCTCTATCCATTGCTTGAAAATACTATAAAATACTTTGGACCAACTATTGTTTCACCTATGGATCAAGTGAAACCACATTCTCAGCATCCTCTTCCAGTAGGTTCCTACGGAGCCTACCCAATTCCATTCGTTATAACCAAAATAAAACTCCATTTAGTCTCATTCTCGAGAAACTAAAGGTTTAACTATTTCAAATTACCATTTCAATAAGTTCCATAACCATTTTTATCCACAATAAATTCTTTTAACCACTTTCAAAATTCCACCATCAATCCTTTTCAAAATCACAGTATTTGAATTTTTTTTAAATGATTTTGAAAAAGCATTCCTTTTTACCAATTCCATATATCATTAAATCAATAATGATAAATGTAGTCCTAGTGGGAATTAATACTATCAATTCATGTTAGGAAACTCTCATTGGATAAACCCATGACGATGAGGTGAAAACTCACCTTGAAGTGTCTACAAAACACTAATGTACCCAAACCACCTAGTAACTTGAAGTTCATCATAAAGAGGTTAGATACACCTATTTTTCATCTACATTTCAAGTTCCAATGATCCTAATACTTACTACCATCCCCAAGAAACATATAATATTATCAAGACTGATACCATTTCCTACTCTAGGAATAAACATAACCGATACCATTTGTAACATCTTTCCCTCACCCCCATTGGCTTGGGAAGAGGTGGTGGGTGTTATTGGACTTAGGTGACATCCCCAAAACATGAAAGGCTGGAAATAAATACCAAGGTCCTCATGAAAATTTGTGGGATAATTTTCCCTTTCAAATATTAACATCCAAACCGCAAGACAAAAACCAAAAAAACTAATATATGATGCGTGATTACAAAAATATAACTCAAAACATAAACACACCAACAACCATATTAGAGTACAAGAAAAAACCAAGTGACATAACCAAAGTCATCCAAAGCCAAAAAACCCAAAGACAACAAATACATCAACCCACTAATTACCAACCTACTATAAGATCCAAATCAACAATCCATGACCATGGTATCAAGAAGTGTCATTAAAGAATTGAGATACCACGCCTTTTTTTGTGTCTCAATAGATAAAATATGCAAATGAAAAACTATTCCCAAGAAAGGCGTGAACCTAAACTCAGTAGGATTTCCCTAATTACTTTATAACTCACACCACTAGGAAAAAACTTGCTATCACATTTATATAAAAAGTTTTAAAAAATTTAAAATAGTTTATATCAAATCCAAAATAGTTTTCCATGTAAGTTATAAAAACAATCCTTTAAACCTTTTTCAATTCCATTTGACATCCCCATTCCAGGATTCCACACATCCACACATGCATGCCCAGGTGAAAATTCCATACTCATGAGAATTCTATCATCAATCTACTAAGTCATCACAAGGTAATCAATACCAGGTTCCATAATGGCCCATGACCCTTCTACATGGTCACATCTAATGAAAATGAACTCACATAAACCATGTATGCCGAAATCCATGCCAAGCCATTTCCCATAAAACCATTATTTATTTAAAACATTTCAAAAACCATTTTCCATGTATCAAATCAAAACTATAATTTTAAAATCACTGTTTTAAAATCATCATCAAAAAGGATTTTCCACAAAATCCATCCAATTTCCACAATTTCTCAAAACCATCACTAAATAGGTTTCCATTAAGAATCACATGAGGGTTTACTAATAATGTCAAAAAAAATTCATTTCAAAATAATAATACAAGTTATAATCAATTGGAGTTGAGAGAGAATACACCTACCTCACAAATCGTTGAAAAAATCAAGAATGACACAAAAATTCTCTAGATCCAATCAAGAACCACCTTTCCTTCCCTAAAACCAACCATAAAACATTACAATTCCAATCAAGGAACAAGGATATATCCCCATCAGATTAGATGTAAGGTTTCAAGAAAGATAAATATAAGAGATCTAAGAAGAAAGACCAATAATGGAGACTTAATGGTGAATTTGGTTTTCCAATTGGATTTTAATCACTTAAAACCTATTCCCAGATCGAAGGGAATCACCTATAAAGCCTTGGGAGGAAAAGGAATCCGAGTTATGAGAGAATTAGGTGAAAACCTAGGCTTAAAGGGATTAAATAAAATTTGATACACTAATTTCAAAGGGATAAATTTATGCCACATAGTTAGGCCGCATAGTTTGGAAGACCGTGCACCAATTGTGCTGATGCTACTGCCTAAGACAACCCCTTTCATAGTTGGCTCGCATGGTTAGACAAACTATGCACTAACCATGATTTTCCATCTATCTAGTATTACACAATTTATCTTGGGTATCCACATGGTTTGGTTAAACTGTACACCAACCACGCACCAGCCCAATGCCCACTATCTTTTCTTCCATAGTTTTTTGGAGATGGTATACAATCTCTACTAACTGTACACCTCAATAAAAGCATCCAAAACATTACAAAAATCCTCTGAACCTCCAAAAACATAACATGATCATTATATATGCTTAAAATACATAAATAAAGGGTCAAGTACATAAAACTAGGGGTGTTATACTCTAGTATAATCATGAGAAAAGGATCTATTATCTCATCCCATACTCCATCCTAGCCTATAAATATAATAACAAGAAAATAAAATCCATGAATCTGATCCGACAACATGAGGTTTGTTCGGGTACCCCAGTGTAATGGTGGCCTGAATAGGGTGTCAGATATACCCTGTAGGCCACCAAAAACAATTTCTAAGCTATCCTGTCCGTGAATATAAAATAAGAAGTGTGAAATTATGCCAAAATGAAGTGATAAATAATAAATAATAACATTTCAGGATCAGGTTCCTTGAAAACACCTAACCAACCATAACTGCTTTGGCATATGCTGAAATGTATCTTTACACCTACCATAATGTATATATATTCATACATTAGATAATTTTTTGTACAAATATGCATGCATCAGTGTGGACTTGTGGTTTAGTACCAAGGCGTCGACCTGATAAAATAATAACGAGTTTCACATTCTAATCAAGGGATTCCATTCCCATGTATCATAAAGTAAGAGACACCATACCCAAAGACACCATGACTCATATCATAAAGTAAGGGATGCCATACCTAGGTATTCCATACCAAGTATCATAAATTAAGAGACACCATTCCTAGGGACACCATGCCTAATGTCATAAATTAAGGGATTCCATGCCCAGATAATCCATGCTTAGTATCATAAATTAAAGGATCCCATACCCAATATCACAGTATAGAGGAATCCACTTTCCCTATGAGACCTTCACCCTACGTTCCATAATAAGGAAACCGACATCGCCTAAGGTGCAGTGGACCCTTAATATAACTCATTTAATATTTAAAATATAGGTCGTGAGTTCATCCATTTCATAAAAATCAAACATGGATAAGGATTATGGTTCATTCCATAATCAACTCAACTATATCATTATTCCATTTTATTTATAACAAAAATAAGTCCATTGGGATCACCCATTCCATAACACCATTCATGATATAATTCACCTTTTGATTTATAAGACAATTCACCTCAAATGGTGGTTTTATTATAAAATGTGATATCATCATCATTCCATTCATTTAATTACATTTATCCATCTCTCTTAAGACATGTAATTAAAATCACCTTATAAGGTGATCCCAAAATAGGAAAAGCAAGATATTTATAATCATTTAAACCATCTCACCCTAATGGGTGGTTAATCATAAGGTGAAATGATCATTTTTAATTAATAAATTAAGATAACCCACCAAAAGGGGTGGTTTAGGTTGAGGTCACCACCTCCCACTATGTATTAAGGGTTTAAGATAATCAATTTCAAGGTCTAGGAATTTAATTCAAAGCATTTCATATTTTATTATTAACACCCAAAAATTTTAGTGGGAAAACAATGATAATATTATATAAATAAGCGAGACTTTTGAGAAAAGTATATATACCACCTAACTCATTGTTAGGGTAGTCCAATCATCAAATATTGGGTTTTGATTCAAGATGGAATAGGAGAAATTGGAATAATATTTAAACGCCTTGAAAATATATTGAATTATCTTGCATGAATTTAATATTCTATATGGTGATATAACTGAAGAAAAGAAACATAAAGAGTATTAGAATTACCAAGGGATATCCAACAAAAATGGCGGTGGTTGATTCTGAGTCCAGACAAAGAATATCTCTATATACCAATATGATAGAAGAAGGGAGATCTCCCACACATGAGAGAGTTATTGTGTGCCACTGGAAAAAAGGGAAGAAATACTTTTAAAGAAGGAAAGGGAAAAATTGTCATTTTGACCCTTTTTAAAACTGGCATGGTTTGGCCACATAGTTTTTAAAATCATGCGCCAACCACATTGTAAAAATCTCCAAGGTTTTAGCGCCTTTCATGGTCTACCTCATGGTTTGAAAAACTATGATACTAACTATACATAGATCATACTTAAGTGTAAATAAGGGTGTGGTCTAGGCGCACAGTTTGGGAAAACCATCTTTAGCCACCAATGGCCCGAAGGCCATCATTTTTTATTGATTTTTGATAATCCACCTTTCAAGGGGTGAGGTGGAACCATTACAATTCCCATAGGTGTAAGTATTATATGACCCTATAGGCCTTATAGGAATTCATTGCCTATAGGATTAAAACATCACATACAACCCAGACTAACTACTTGGAACTGCTCCTCTCAGCATCTTCATCGTGAAATCAGCCCTCCACCTTCGCATGGCTATTCAACTAGGCTATCCCATGCATGCACAGACTTGTCCTGATGGTAGGTGCCATACCCTCTCATTATTGCAATCTGTTTAGCTTCTGATGTGGTGAAATCTCCTTTCTCATCCTTTTATAGAGCTTGTTCCTTGTAGGTTGTCTAGTTTGCATCTGCACTAAAGGTGGCCCGAAGGCCTTGAGGTGGCCCGAAGGCCTTACTGGCCTGAAGGCATGGGTGTACCAAAGGCCTGTACATGTCACCTCATTAACATCTAACCAAGTCACATAGACTCTAGGGCCCCTCACACGAATCAGAAAAACCATGCTCATCAAGAAATGGGGCCGCACAATTGACCCAAATAGTTAAACTAACTATACGCCAACCGTGCGCCATATGCTGTCCTTCCAAAAATCAGATATTTTTGAGCCAAACACCTTCAAAAATCAACCATAATTTTGGTAAAACTATATACAATTAAACCTTATAAAAAAAACACCTTTAAGTGTTCCAACACTCAGATTCAAAATCTAAATCACATCTTAAAAATGGGATCTTCCACTAAATGAGAAAAGATAATAAACTCAAGGAAAATTTTTAACCCGGTCAAAAAATACGGGACCTTACACTTAGGTATTTTGAAACTTTTTTCAATGAAGAAACATGGTTTGGAATATATAAAAATAAATTAGAGTGATTTTAAGTTTAAATATGTGAGGTGAAGATTTCATAAGCATTGGGATTTTTAGAAGGTCTACTGGTGAATTATCAATTAGTTTTAGGAGACTGTACCAGTAATACTAGAAATTAATGTAAAATATCATAGGATAAAACTAAAAAAAATAATAATGGAAGAATTTATAGGATCTATGAATAATGTATCATATCAAAATTTTTCTTATTTATTTGTTATGTGATGTGCTCCAGGAATAGAAGTATAAGATGTTTGGGTATGGTTAAACATAGAAATTATATTATGGATCAAGGTTTTTTCCTTTTTTATTTAGGAAAATATATTTTAGAGATACTCCAAGTTTAGATAGGGTGGTTTTTTCTCTCTCTCATCTATAATTTATTTGAGAAGTCGACTATGACCACATAAATGCTAGAAGAGGGAAAATCCCAAGTCTCAATCATGTGCCTTTTCAAATGAGTAGAGATTAATACTTTGATGTTTCCATATCTGGGACCATAGATAATTGAAGGTAGTCAAATTTTTAGAATTTCCTCTATAATGGGGGTGAGCCTTGAATGGTTCAAAATCTAGATGAGATGTTGTGGGAGAAATGGAACATGCTTTTCTTAATTGCACAAAGCAAAGGATATTTTGTTTTGGGTTATTTTAGCGGGAGGGTGATTGTTTGATGATTTTTCACTTTCAAGAAGCAATTTATTATAGAGATCAATTCTAATGGTATCAGTGCAATCAGATGCATCTAAAGATCTTGGATTTTGGAATATTAGTGGAATAATTTAAGGAATGTAGAATTCTTGAATTATTGAGACTATGGAAATTGTACATGAAAAATAATTGTTTATAGTAATTCAATTAATTCATATGACACTCAATCATATTTTCTTTGGAGAATTTATATGGAGGTATTCATAAGATTTCATGGTTTTATGGAATGAGTGGCTAGAGTTTGAAATTTGGGGGTGGTTTTTCCTTAGTTGGACTTGGAAGATCACAAGCATGGTGGAGGAACATGAAGAAACTACAATGGATAGAAAAATGGAAGGTGTTGTTTGAGAGTTAGTCAATGGACTTTGGTGAAATTATTGATAATTCTCTTTGAGTGGGAGATTGTTAGGATTAATTGTAAAAAACAATCCTTAAGTGGTATATTTTTGTGTTTTGGTTTGAGAACTATTTTTTTGTTAAGTTTCTAGAACTTATAGAACTTATCTTTTCAGAAGAAAATTTAAAGAACCAGTATATAGTAGTTCACCTTCACTAAGAAAACTTCAAATCCAATATAATAGAAATGGAAGAAACATCCACTTTTTTCAGTAGTAACATAGAAAGAGATTCTAATGTATCATGGAAGTTAGAAAGGAAGTGGTGATGTCAGTGGTCAACTAATTTAGGCGAGGAGGCTATGTGATATTAAACTGATAGCATTTAGAATTGACCTTAGTGTTTTAAAGGCTGTTTCATATTAATCTAAAGGGTTATAGAATATTAATATAAAAGTTTTGGATAATATGGATGCTATTATAAAGAGTATAAGACAAAATATGTAGTTTTAGAAGCATTCAAATGAATATAGAAGAAGAAATGGAGAATCTGAAGCTTGATTATTCACCAGATGGATTATTTGAGGTGATTAAGCTTAAACAGTTTCCCTGTTTTAATGGAGATATGTCTATAAAGTGAAAAGGGAAATTCAATTGGTGGAACCTTATTGTAGCTATGAATCACCTCTATAAAGAAAGGGAGATGGTTCCTTTATTCATTTGTGAAAACCTAGGGTCGATCGAGAGGAGATCTAGATGTGGGTGGAGTGGAATCTATTACAATATGGGAACTTCCCCACATACTTCTTTCAATGATAGTTTATCATGGAGATCATTACTATGAGGTTCTTTCATTTCTAAGCAGATTTTTGGAACATTATCCTTTATAACTCAGTTTGGGTAAGGTTTTTGGAAGGGGGTTCCCTTATAACTCGGTTTCATTTTGGAATTAAAGATGTAGTTTGTTTTCTTATGGAGTGTGTAACACCAGAAGTTTTTATGAAATATATATTTTCAAATTATTGAATTTCTTCAATAGTTTTTGTTTCATGCAACACCGTGTTTTAATGAACCATAATATATTATTTATATTATTATTTAATATTGTCCATTATAACCTAGCCATTAAAATTAGAGGTATGAATAGGAATAACCAAATTTTAAATATTAATTATAATGGTTTTATGTCAAGAAAACATATTGATAAAAAGTTCTTAATTTTTAGTAAATACATTATATGTTTTGAAATGCCATCTTCTCAAAAAAATATTTTTATTGCCTTTTGGTATAAAATAATAAAATAATTAAATTACAATTTTATAAAATGTATTTTAAAATATAAAATTATTTTTTAAAATCTCTATGTCAGCATTATCTCAGGGTTAATTCTTGATAATTTTCAGAAAATATTATTTTTTCTATGAATAGTGAAAAATATCGGGTTTTATGGAAAAACTTCTTTTTGTATAAAGAATTTATAAGGTTACATTTTGTTTTAAAATGGTTTTAAAAGTAAAATTATCTCAATTATATTATAATTAATCTAATTTATTTCATTTTAATAAATTTCATATTAAATTTTGATATAAAATCTTTTAAACTTTTGAATATTTTCTCTTTAGAAAACCATTTTTTCATCGTGTCTACAAGTTTATTTTTTTTTTGAATTATATGAATGGTATTTTGAAAAATTTATTCCATATTTGAAATCATAATTATTAATATTATATAATAAGTCCAACTTAATTTTTGACCATAATGAATAGTAAAAACAGTAAAAATTAATTATCGCTGTGAAGGTTAAAACAAGTTTACTTGGGGATTAAACTAAAAAGATAATGGTTAAATGACCTATAAACTTGTCCAAAACCAATTTTATGGAAATATTAGGACCTTATAACCTCTAATATTTTATAATTACCCATTTTTGAGCCTTGTGGTTTGATAAAAACATGGGTATGCTTTATTCTTTTCAAAAATTCAATGTGTGTCCTCTCCCCCATTTATAAAAGGCCACACCCTATCCTTTATCCTTAACACTACCAAAACCCTTTAGTTTATGAAATAACCACCCAAATATATTACCTAATTATATATACACATACTAGAGGAATTTTTCTGATTAGTAAACCCTCCTAAGAAGGCTTTAGGTATAAACCTAAACAGGTTCTCTAATGAAGAATTAAAATTCTCAACCTTGCATTTTGTTTTATTTATTCCACTACCTCCTTAAAATATTATTCAATTATGCTGATATAATAAAATAATTATATAACATATACTGATATGTTATTATGTTAATGTAATAACATATATCTCTCTCATCTTTTATCAAATGGGAAATGAGACCGTCAATCGTGCGTATGGCAAACTACCACATCACAAACCGATGTTATTCGTTTTCCATCACCACCTCTCAACGATGGATATAATGAAGAATTAGATGTTTATATATTCTATTTATGATATTATTATACCTATGTAATTATAATACCACATCTACCTTCTTACCTCACAACCTTTTGTAAAACAATAATGTCGCTCATGTGTACAATGAATTACCACCTCACGAACCAATGTGATGTGTTTTTAATATATTTTTTACTTGGATGGTAATAAGGATATATTAAATGAATATATATGATATTTATAAAATAATTATACTTATATAAATATTATATCACATATAAATTCTTACTTTCCATTCTGTGGGAGATACGATAACAACGTTTGTGTGTATGACAGACTACTGCCCCGCGAAGTAATGTAATTCGTTTTTCACTAAGACTTTGCATAAAAGTTAATAAGTGTAAATTTAATGAATATAAGTGATATATATGACATAAAAATTATTCTTTAAAGGTAATATACTATTTATATTTCCTTTTTTTCATCTGTAAACAACGTTTATGCGTATGTACAACCTACCGTCTCCATTAACAATGTATGTAATTTTCCATCTCTAAATTTTTTGGGTTACTATAAATACATATTTGATGAATATATATGATATTTATATCATGGTTAATATTATGGAGATTATGGAACCATTATAAATGTAAAATTAATGAAAATACCAAATCAAAACCTATATGAAAAACAAATAATTTATGACCTAAAACGTGATTTTGACAAGAAATTGTTAATAAACGGGTAATAAAAGGTCATAAGTAAATAATATATAGAATGATATATATATATATAAGTATGGTTATATATTAGATTTATAATAAACCTATATTTATTATATAGGAGGTTTGTGTAACGACCCAATGTTTTTCAATGGAAAATTCCCTTCTTATATTTATGTCATAAAAACACAAAATAATGAACTAATAAGTGATAAGTGACCTTTAAACATAAGTTTTTCACTCCTATGTTTGGAATTTTTAAAATCTGACATACACGGTTGTGTTCAAGATGATTTTTGGAGGCTAATGAAACAAAAATATTTTTTGGTGAATAGTAACGTACCCTTAGGAATAGTAACATACCCTTATGAATAGTAATATGACCCTTATGAATAGTAAATCATCCAACATAAGAGTAAAATTACCTATGAATAATAAAATAAAATTTAGACATCTTAGAAAGTGACAATTTGACCTTAGTAAATGTTCTGGTATTTTGTAAGACATAAATAAATAATTATAATTAATTAATTAATTTAAAAGAATATTTATTTCCCTAAAATGTATTCATAAATTATTGAATCAAATTATTATAGTTTTTAGATAATTTTATAAGACCCTACGTAATTTTTGAAAGCACTATAAATTCCGTTTTAATCTTAAAAACTGTTTTTTTAAGTAAATTATGATTTTAATTAAACATTAAATTAATAATATTTAGAAAATAATTTTTGAAAAATGGACTTCATTTATAGATTCTACACGTCGAAAAATGGTTGGGGTAAATTTTTTGGATTTTTCTGAGATACTTGAATTTTTGATGAATAGTGAAATACCGTAATTTACAAAATAAGCTAAATAAGCTAATTATAGGGTCATGTGTGATGTTCTGCTAATGTAATCCCACTTAGTTCGGGATTACATTATAAAATTACTATTTTTGGTCGTTCAAGACTCACTATTCCTTGTCTTGTGGGGAAATAATAAACTAATGAATTTTATATTAAGGAAACCCCTCTCCCCTCCACTATAAAAGCCACCCTTCACACCCTCATTTCCCCACACATCTCAAGCTCCAAGCCTTCTCTAAACTCTGACTAAAAACCTTTCCTATCCCCTCCCCCACATCCAAGAGCTTCTGGTCTCATCAAAAGACCAAGCTTAGGCCCTCAAGGAGGTTCTCAAGAGGAGGATTCTAGAGGACATTAAAGAGAAGGAAGCATTCAGGTACAAGGTAAGGGGAAATTCTTAAACCCAACATTCATCCTTTGGGTTCTACCTATTTCACTCCATTTTTGATATGGTCACTCCTTAAATATCACTTGTTCATCATTGTCTTTCCTTTTCTGGGATATACACGTTTTCTAACAAAGTTTATGTCAATCAAATGTTTTCCGAAAGAACTCTTCTATTAAAAACTCATCTTTTACCTCTCATTCAAGGTTGATGGTTCTTGTATCAAGTATTTTGTTCCCTCTTTCTTTTGGGAACCCAAAGTTTATGAATGTTCTCTTATGAGATGAAACCCATTCCTTCTCATGGGTTAGTTATGTTCATTTATGTTATATGTTCATTGTGGAATGCATGATAAATGATAATGTTATGATGTGACGAGTGCACTCGGAATTATATAATGCAATATGAATGTTATAATGTGATGGGTGCACCCAAAATTATATATCAATCCAATGCATTGGGTAAAGTGATGAATCTCATGAGTAAATGTGAAATGATGTGTGAACAATATGCTACTTGGTTCACAAATATGTGTGGTAGTTAACCACTAAGACATGATGTTTCATTTTAATGCATTGCCACATTTCAAGTATTTTATTTATGCTCCTCTCATGGTCATGATAATTTGCCTATGTTTTGATTATTCTCACCCCACGATATATTGTTCTTATCTATCCTCTTACTATGCTTCTAGATCACCCCTTTTGATGTATATCCTCAGGTGGTTACATTTACTAAGGAGAGGACAAGTGCCAATAAGAAGCTAGAGAAGAAGAAATTAAATAAATGTTTATGCTATATGTTGTATTTTTTATGTGTGGTCCTAGTTTTCCCAAGACACTAAACCTTTGGATCCTCTATGTGTAATACTATTACGTTGTTTATCTTTGAAATGATGTAATATTAATGTAAGAAAAGGTTGGGTCGCTATAGTTGGTATCAGAGGCATGGTTTAGTTAATTTGGGAATTAGGATTAGTGAACCCTAGAGAAAACCTCTAGTATGAGGTTAAGTACAACTATGAACACAAGAATATTTACCTAGGGATCCCATATGTTATGTTTATGGTATAATTGTTTAAATTAATAAGTTATTCATGACTTGTTTAGTTATGTTTTGTTCTATCCTTTTCTATTTTAGAAAATGGTGGGAACCAGAAGAAATCAGGCCAACAACTCGTGCGAGGGACAATGTAACGATTGCCCGAATGACATCCCTAATGATTTGGGAAGTGGAGTTCAAAACTTCATGGCGATGCTTACCCAATTATCTTAGGTTATGAATAATAACCATAATAATGGGGAACGTCCTCCTTCACCAAATAGGGAGCAACTAGCTATCGAATGTTTTATGTGGCAACGACCACTGATGTTTTGTGGATCTTCCGATCCACTAGTTGCGGAACAGTGGGTCAACTCCATGGAGAAAATATTTTCCATTCTTCACTATTCTGAGATGGAGAAGGTAACTCTATTCGTCTATCATCTAGATGGAGAAGCTGATCAATGGTGGGCATTGATTAAGAACACCAAGCCAAGGGAGGAAATTGAAGAGATGGAATGTGAAGACTTTAAGATAATGTTTCTTAATAAGTATTTCCCACAAACTCTTTTCACGAAGATGGGGAGAGAATTTATAGAGCTCAAGCAAAAAGGAGAATCTGTCACAACCTATGAAGTGAATTTCACAAGGCTCGCTAGGTATGCTTCGGGTTTTGTTATCAACAATGATAGCAAAATTGATAGATTCTTTAGTGGATTAAAACCACACCTTCGAAAGGATCTTGCAATTCGAGACTTTGGGAGTTATAAAGAAGTTTTTCGGTGTTCTCTCAAAGTGGAGATGAAGTTTGGAGAATGGTCCCATGGCTATGGGGATAAGAAACGAAAGATAGAGTTTCAAGCCGGTGGATCTAGTGACAAAGGTGGGAAAAAAAATCAATGACCCACATGTCAAAAATGTAGGAAGTTGCACAATGGGAACTACCTCAAAGGGATAGGGAAATGATTCAAGTGTGGGAAAGAAGGACACCATGCTCAAAAGTATCAAAAAGACACGAAAAGGAAGGAAAATGTAGCCGATGAAAGGAGAGAACCACTCATGGTTCAATGATACAACTGTAAGGAGCCAGGTAACTATGCAAACCAGTGCACTAAACCTCGAGTTCTCGAGGGTAATCAGCGTCAACAGGCACCAAAGCCAAAGGAACAAGGGAAGGCTTATTCCATCACTACTGTGGAGGTGGAGCATGATAATGAAGTCATACAGGGTATACTTTCTATTCACTCAAGAATGGAAAAAGTCTTATTTGATTCTGGCTCTACGCATTCCTTTATATCTTGCAAGTTTCCTAGAACTATAGAATCAAAGCCTCGAAACCTTGAAGTAGAGATATCTGTAAAAACACCAAGTGGTGCAATCATTGCAACCCAAGTGTTTTAATCTTCTCATGTTGGCGTATGTGGGAAGATTCTTCCAGCAAATCTCGTAATACTTCCCTTGGTGTAATTCGACGCTATAATGGGAATGGACTGGATCTCATTATATAGAGCGCATATCAACTGTCGGGAAAAGGAAATATCTTTTCATATTTTGAACCATCCCATGCTCCTATACAAATGCAAGGAAGATCATGAATGTCCTTTGAAAAATCCTTCAATGGTGTTGGTGTTGATTCCCTATGAAGAAGCATACCTCGCCCAAATGGTTGAGTCGAAGGAAAGTGCCAACCTTGAGGAAATTCCCATCGTGAGGGAATACGACGATTTATTTCCCGAAGAGTTACCCGGAATTCCCCCGGATCGTGAGGTAGAGTTTTCAATTGAACTCATACCTGGAGCTACTCCTATCTCGAAGTGTCCCTATAGGATGGTTCCTATCGAACTGGAGGAGTTAAAGAAGCAGCTGCAAGAGCATCTGGACAAAGGGTTCATATGCCCTAGTGCATCACCTTGGGGCGCGCCAGTGCTCTTTGTGAAGAAGAAGGATGGAACCATGCGGTTGTGTATCGATTATTCGGAACTCAACAAGATCACCATAAAGAACAAGTATCCTCTCCCAAGGATTGATGACTTGTTCGACCAGTTAAGAGGAGATCAATACTTCTCAAAGGTGGATCTTCATTCGGGATATCATCAGGTAAAGGTGAAGAAGGAAGATATTCAGAAGACTGCCTTCCGTACAAGGTATGGGCACTATGAGTTTTTGGTGATGCCCTTTGGACTTAATAATGCCCCTGTAATCTTCATGGATTTGATGAATAGAGTCTTTATACATTACCTCAACAAATTTTGGTAGTGTTTATCGACAATATTCTCATCTACTCCAAGAGCCAGGAGGAACATGAAGAACATCTAAGACTTGTGTTGGTGACATTGAGAAAGGGGAAGTTGTACGCCAAGTTCAGCAAGTGTGACTTTTGGATGAATCAAGTCACATTATTGGGACATGTGATCACAAGTGAGGGAATTTATATGGATCCTTCAAAGACAAAGGCGATTGAGGAATGACCCAGGCCCTCTAGTGTCACAGAAATCCGTAGTTTTCTTGGATTAGCTGGGTACTACCGAAGTTTTATGAGAAACTTCTCACGATTGTCAAGCCCGCTAACTAAGTTAACAAGGAAAGGGGTAAAGTATGTCTGGATGGAAGAATGTAAGGGAAGCTTCAAGGTGCTAAAGAGAAGGCTGATCACTGCACCTGTACTCGCACTACCTAAAAGTGGAGAAAGTTTTGTGATATACAGTGATACTTCAAAGAAAGGCTTGGGTTGTGTACTCATGAAAAATGATAATGTGATAGCCTATGCCTCATGACAGTTGAAGATCCATGAGAAGAACTACCCGACGCATGATCTAGAGCTAGCAGCTGTGATTTTTGCCTTGAAAATCTGGCGGCACTACCTTTATGGTGAGAAGTGTGACATATACAATGACCACAAGAGCCTAAAGTATATATTCACACAAAAGGATCTCAACACGCATCAAAGGAGATGGTTAGAGATAATCAAGGATTACGATTGCTCTATTCACTATCATCCTGGAAAGGAGAACAAGGTAGCTGACGCTCTTAGTAGAAAAGAACCTGCTAATCTATCCATGTTGCGGATTGAGAAAGACCCTATCTTAATGGATATGCAAAGAATGGATTTGAAAATCATAAGGGCAGGGGATACATTCTACCTTGCCCAAATGATTGCACAACCATCCATCTAAGAGAAGATTAAGGAAGCACAAAGGGATGATATGGAGATACAAAAGAGGGTGAATGCTGTAAAGGAAGGGAAGCTGTAAGAGTTCCATATCAACGATGATGGTGTGATTCGGTTTGGAATGCAGCTTTGTGTGCCTTCATCACCCAGGATAAAGAAGGAGCTTCTGGAAAATGCACATAACTCAACTTTCTCTATCCATCCTGGGAGTACCAAGATGTACCATGATCTCTGAGAACACTTCTGGTGGGATAACATGAAGAAGGAGATTGCAAAATATATATCAAGGTGTTTGGTATGTCAGCAAGTTAAAGCTAAGCGACAAAAGTCCAAAGTTATGATGCAGCCATTGCTTATACCCATGTGGAAATGGGAAAATGTTACTATCGACTTTGTCACAGGTCTCCCGAAGACATCAAATGGAAATAATGCGATATGGGTTGTGGTTGACCGACTCACCAATACTACCCATTTTATCACTATTCGAGAAGACCTCTCGCTTGAACAACTTGAAAAGATATATGTTAAGGAAGTAGTGATACTACACGGTGTTCTACTCTCAATTTTCTCTGACCGTGATCCAAGGTTCACATCTAAATTCTGGAGGATCCTTCAACATGCTTTGAGTACTGAATTAAATTTCAGCATGGCCTATCATCCCCAAATCAATGGCCAAACTGAAAGGACTATTCAGACGCTTGAAGATATGCTACGAGACTGCTCTCTTGAATTCAAAGGTGGTTGGGATCAGAATCTCCCATTGGTTGAGTTCTCATACAACAATATCTTCCACTCGAGTATTCAGATGGCTCCATATGAAGCTCTGTCTGGAAAGCGATGTAGAACTCCAACTTGTTGGCATGAATTTGGAGAAAGAAAGCTACTTGGACCCGATCTTGTTCAAGAGATGGTAGAGAAGGTTCAAGTCATCCTGAAACACATCAAAGCTGCTCAAAGTCGACAAAAGAGATATGGTGACAACCTTAGAAGGGACTTGGAGTTCAACGTTGGAGAAATAGTCTTCCTTTGAATATCTCCATGGAAGAGAGTCATGTGATTCGAGAAGAAAGGGAAGCTAAGCCCAAGGTATATTGGCCCCTTTGAGATCCTTGACCGCATAGGAGCTGTGGCCTATTAGCTTGCAATTCCACCGAATATGGCTCAAGTTCATGATGTGTTTCATGTATCACTATTGAGGAAGTACATACCAAACCCCTCACATGTACTAAACTCATAGGTGGTGAAGCTGGAAGATGATTTCTCCTATGAGGAGTAGCCAGTAAAGATTCTGGATCGGAGAGATAAGGTCCTATGCAACAAGACAACCCATCTTGTCAAAGTGTTTTGGAGGAACCATAAGTTTGAGGAAGCAACTTGAGAACCAGAAGAGGAAATGAAGAAGAAGTACCCTCACCTGTTTGTGTAAAGAGAAATTTTGGGGGCGAAATTTCTTAAGGGGGGAAGAATGTAACGACCCAATGTTTTTCAATGGAAAATTCCATTCTTATATTTATGTCATAAAAACACAAAATAATGAACTACTAAGTGATAAGTGACCTTTAAACATAAGTTTGTCACTCCAATGTTTGGAATTTTGAAAATCCGACATACACGATTGTGTTCAAGATGATTTTTGGAGGCTAATGAAACAAATTTTTTTTGGTGAATAGTAACATACCCTTAGGAATAGTAAAATACCCTTATGAATATTAATATGATACTTATGAATAGTAAATCATCCAACATAAGAGTAACATTACCTATGAATAATAAAATAAAATTTAGACATCTTATAAAATAACAATTTGACCTTAGTAAACGTTTTGGTATTTTGTAAGTCATAAATAATTAATTATAAATAAATAATTAATTTAAAAGAATATTTATTTCCCTAAAATATATTCATAAATTATTTAATCAATGTATTATCATTTTTATATAATTTTATAAGACCCTACGTAATTTTTGAAAGCACTATAAAATCAGTTTTAATCTTAAAAACTATTTTTTAAGTAAATTATGATTTTAATTAAATATTAAATTAATAATATTTAGAAAATTATTTTTAAAAAATGTAATTCATTTTTGGATTATACACATCAAAAAATGGTTGGGGTATATTTTTGGGATTTTTCTGAGATACTTGAATTTTTGATGAATAGTGAAATACTGTAATTTACAAAATAAGCTAACTAAGCTAATTATAGGGTCATGTGTGATGTTCTGCTGATGTAAGCCCACTTGGTTCGGAATTACATTATAAAATTACTATTCTTTGTCATTCAAGACTCACTATTCCTTTTCTTTTGGGGAAATAATAAACTAATGAATTTTATATTAAGGAAACCCCTCTCCCCTCCACTATAAAAGCCACCCTTCACACCCTCATTTCCTCACACCTCTCAAGATCCAAGACTTCTCTAAAATCTGGCCAAAAACCTTCCCTATACCCTCCCCCACATCCAATAGCTTATGGTCTCATCAAAAGACCAAGCTTAGGCCCTCAAGGAGGTTCTCAAGAGGAGGATTCTAGAGGTCATTAAAGAGAAGGAAGCATTCAGGTACAAGGTAAGGGGAAATTCTCGAACCCAACTTTCATCCTTCGAGTTATACCTCTTTCACTCCATTTTTGATATGGTCACTCCTTAAAGATCATTTTTTCGTCATTTTCTTTCCTTTTCTGGGATATACACGTTTTCTAACGAAGTTTATGCCAATCCAAATGTTTTCCAAAAGAACTCTTCTCTTAAAAACTCAACTTTTACCTCTCATTCAAGATTGATGGTTCTTGTATCAAGTATGTTATTCCCTCTTTCTTTTGAGAACCCAAAGTTTATGAATGTGCTCTTATGTGATGAAACCCATTCTTTCTCATGGGTTAGTTATGTTCATTTATGTTATATGTTCATTGTGGCATGCATGATAAATGATAATGTTATGATGTGACAGGTGCGCCCAGAATTATATAGCGCAATATGAATGTTATAATGTGATAGGAGCACCCGTAATTATATAGCACTCCAATGCATTGGGTAAAGTGATTAATCTCATGAGTAAATGTTAAATGATGTGTGAAAAAGATGCTAGCTTGGTTCACAAATATGTGTGGTAGTTAACCACTAAGACATGATGTTTCATTTTTATGCATTGCCACATTTCAAGTATTTTATTTATGCTCCTCTCATGTTCATGATATTTTTCCTATGTTTTGATTATGCTCACCCCATGATATATTGTTCTTATCTATCCTCTTATTGGGATTCTAGGTCTCCCCTTTTGATGTATATCCTCAGGTGGCTACATTTACTACGGAGAGGACAAGTGCTAATAAGAAGCTAGAGAAGAAGAAAATAAATAAATGTTTATGCTATATGTTGTATTTGTTATGTGTGGTCATAGTTTTACCAAGACACTAAACCTTTGGATCCTCTATGTGTAATAATATTATGTTGTTTATATTTGAAATGATTTAATATTAATGTAAGAAAATATTGGGTTGCTATAGTTTGAACGCGTAAGAAGGAATTCTGGACTTAAGGTAAGGGATTTCTGTCTCACATTTATTTTCTGTGAGACACACACCATATTCACCGCATGTTTATTTGGTGTATATACTGACCATGAATATATTTTATGATTCTTATCCTGAAAATTATGGGTATTTACTTATCCATTTTAGGATCTCTCTTTAATGGGGCTTATGATTCAAAAGTTACCAAAGTGGTGATGGTTTGATGTTATAATCTCATTGTTTATCGAGATTGTTTATGATTATGATTTTGATGATGAAGTATGATGACATATTTCTCAATAATTTCATGAATTTTATTAAAATATGGTTATTTTTTGAGAATAAATGTTTTCCCTTAATTTTCCTCTCTTTATACAGTCAAGATTATGAAAGAATGTTTTCAAGGAAAACCGAATTTATTTATTTCTTTGGTTGAAAACCCTTTTTATTCCACGTCCATGTCTTCTAAAAATGATTTAGAAAAAGTTTTAATATTATAAAAATATTTTTTAAATTAATTTTTACACATGGTTTACTTTTTTAAAAATGTTTTAAACGGAATATTTATTTCATTTTCCAAACAAGTTTTTTTGGATTTTATTAAAAATGTGAAAGGAATATTTGTTTTAACGTGTACAACATGAATGGAATTTCCCACTGTCATGACTGCTAAATGTTTTAAATATTACTTTATACGTTTAAAATTTTATTTTTAGATAAAAGTATCTACAAAATATTTCATTATTTTTTAGTTTTAAAAATTTATTTTCAAATAAAGGTTATTTTTATCGAGAAATGTTTCAAGTGATCTTTCAAAATAATTTTACAGGGGATATTATATAATGATACCATATTTATTATTCATCTGGGTAGTTTATTTTTATGATTATAAGATGTTTATCCATGGGTTATACTATAATAAAATTTCTATGAAACCTATTTCTTTTCATGGGTTATGATATGATGAATTTTTTATGATATTGTGGCTCACATATATATAGTTTACATTATGTGACATGGTTACATTATAAACAGGGATGGTTGTTAATTTATTACCAAGTATTATTGTCAAATTATAAACAAGGAAGGCATTTATATTATAACCAAGGATGGTGGTCACATTATAACCAAGGATGGGAAGGACCTATGTCTCCCTTCAAAGCATTGGGTAATGATATGTTATGCATAAACCTAATTTCATGTCCTTGAAAAAATGAGTGAACCTATTTCTATTTATACCTATTCATAATGTTATAAGCTTATCTATATGCCACAAATATATATCTTATGACAAGGTTATTCTATCATGAATTATATACTTTTATTCCTTTATGATTCATGTATTATGAACTACTAATATTTATTCCCTGAATCAAGTTTATAATCTATGATATGCAGGGTATGGTTTTCAAATGTCAATATCATGTTCATATAATCTTATGATCATGCCATTATTATGTGATCATTGATATCTCCCTTATTTAACCTTATTTAGAATCTAATATCACCCTTTACTTTTTTTCTTCCCCAGGTTATAAAGAAAGGTTTTATGTATAATAAGTATAATAAGGGTGCTAGATATGAAGAACTTAGTGGGAGAATATATAGTTCACCTATGAACCAATTATTTTTGTTTCCAAGTTTACAAAGGCACCAGTCTTATAAAATTATGGTGTGGGTATCAATGTTATGTAATGAATATTCATATATTAATATGTGATATTTATATATGAGAATTTTTGGTGTTTATAGTCAGTATCAAATCAAGGTTTAGTTAACATTTGGAAACTTGGATGATAAAAATTTAGTGAAAACACTTAGGATAAGACTAAGTATAGGATAAAATCTTAAAGTTTTGGCAAGGAATATATTATATGATTTAATTAGAAATACATCATTTTCTAGATACTACAAGTGGATGTGGTTCTGGAATAGATGTACCCATGAGTTATAACTTCGAAAAAGGAACGTTAGGCTTGACTTGACTATTACCTGGAACACAAAAACGGACCTTACTACACACTTGGTTTGACACTCTAAGGGATATGATTTGGTTAATTAATATTTTATTTAAAAAAATCATGAAGGATTTGAATATATGATGACCATGAATGACCTAGGGTAAACATAAGGTGTCATATATTGAAAAAACATGTCATGATTTGGACATCCTATAAATATTTTTCATGATTATAAGGTTTTACCACTATGATTAGTGTTTCTAACACTATTTTTTTGGTTTTATTTAATGGATGAAACCTAAAGGAACCATGTTAATGAAAAGTGTGAAAAAAATGAAATGATTTTACTCCTGATAAACCAAATGTTATGGGATATGGATTTAAAAATCACATTTCTATGCTCATAAAACTTTCTCAAGCTATGAATCATGTTGAAATTTCAAACAAGCAAATAAGGGAACAAAGTTCCATTGACTCCTTCATGAGGAAACATCCAACTTATTTTAGTGGTTCTACTGATTCAATAGTTTCTGAGTAATGGATAAATATCATTGAAAATATATTTTCCATTCTCCAGTGTTTAGAGCATTAAAAATTAATTTTTAATGTTTATCATTTTGAAGGTGAAGATGATTAATGGTGGACTCTTATTAAGAATATGGTTTAAGAGGAATAAATTGAATCCATGGGATGGGATGAGTTTAAGATAAAAATTTTTAGTAAGAAATTCCCTTATATTCTACATAGAAGGATGGAGAAATAATTTCTTGAACTCAATTAGAAGGATGATGAGTCTATCGGTACCTATGAATCTAATTTTTTAAGAGTTTCAAGGTATGGTTTTGGTTTATTCATTATCCCTAAATGAAAAATTGATTGATTATTTGGTGTATTAAAACCAAGTATTACAAAGGATTTATATATAATATAATTTAGTAGTTATTAAGAAATTATTTGATGTGAACTCAAGGTAAAAAATGGAAAATGGAAATTCCCACTATTCCCATGGTTTTGATAAGAAAAGTAAGATCAAGTCTCTTGAGAACTTGAATGAATCGTGTGGTGGAAATAAATTATAGTCCCCTACATACAATAAATGTAGGAATAAACATCATGGGAGTTTCTTGAGTAGAAATGGGAAGTGTTTTAAATGTGGGAAGGCTGGACATAGAGCCTGTGAATTTCAAAAGTAAATGAGTGGTCTAGTTAATGTAGTAGAAGAGAAGAAGACACCCACTAAAACATCACCCACACTCTAGTGTTTCAAATGTAAGGAGTATGAGAATTATGAAAATAAATTCCCCAATCCAAGGGATAATTAGGATGATAGGACACAAAAACATCTAAAGACAAAGGATAAAGGAAAAGATTATGAAATCCCAACAATTAGAGTGAATCATGATAATTAGGTAACACTTATCCTCCAATACTTAATTGAAAATTTCATATTTTATTTTGTATGAATGATCCCTATGAAAATAATATTGAAACTTGATGTTGTTTTTAGCATTGATTATTCCACTATAGACAAATTATTGAATAATAAATTCACATTTTATATTCTATTGATGAAAGGATAAACCCAAGATTCCAATGGAAATGCTTTTTATGGAATAAAGTGTGAATTATATTTTGGAAGCGTATATGTCTCCATGTAATATTAACTTAATATTTATGGACACCATCATAAGTTTATGAGTTTAAGGTTGATGATAAGTTAAAAGTGTCCGGAACCCATTTTGTGGTTTTATGTGATGGGTGTTTATCAAGATTAAGGATATTTTGGGAGAAATTTTTGGAAATAAAACCCTTTGGTTTTGTATATGAGTTAATGAAAAAAATTATTTAAGGATGAATGAATTTACATTTTTTGGGAATATGATTAAAGGTATTGGTAAACCTTCGGGTTTATATTATCTTTTATGTTAAATTAATTATGGGTTATTGAAATTTCAAAACTATTTAATAACTATATTAATATATATTTGGAAAAAGGATAACCCGCAATCTGGGAAATAACCTGTTACATTCGGTAAGACCACGGGGCGTGGACCCACAACTAAAGGAATACAAGGGTATATCTTCTACCAATGTACTACATGAAAGAATTTTTCTGGTGGGAAAACATAAAGATATATATTAGTGAGTATGTATCTAGGTTCTTGGTATGTCATAAAGTTAAGGTAAATAGACAAATGTTTAAAGGGATGATACAACCATTATCCATACACAAATGTAAATGGTAAAACATCACCATGGGGTTTTTCATCAGACTCCCCAAAACATATAAAGGGTATAATGATACATGGGTTGTATTTAATCACCTTAAGAAGTATGAAAAATTAATATATATTAGATAATATTTCTATTTGGATAATATTTCCAGGATATACATTAAGAAAGTGGTAACGTTGCATGAAGTACCATATTCTATTGTATCTGGTTGGGATTTGAGGTTTATCTCAAAGTTATAGTGAAGTCTTCGACAAGATCTTGATATAGAGTTGAGTTTCAACATTATGTATCATCCACAGATAGATGGTTAGTCTAAGGGAATAATTAAAACCTTAGAGGCTATATTTAGATCTTTTTTTTATGGATTTCAAAGATAGTTGTTATTAACACTGTAAAAACCCGGATCTTCGTTTCAGGTACACCTTTGAGAGAAATAAAGTTTCTAGAAATTTTTGAAGTACACGCCATGTACTTTCTGAGTACACGCCGTGTACTCTTATCCCGCTCGAAGCCATGCACAGGCCGTGTCCGTGCCACACACACGGTGTGTAGGGGTGACGTGGAGGCCGTTTTTGGCGGAGTATGAAAAAACCTAGTACATGCCGTGTACTATAAAAGTACATGCCGTGTACTTTTTTTTCCACTAAACAGACCAGCATTGCGCCTGACGTACAGAAACACCTTCTTCTAGGTTCTGTTCGTCCGAGAGTTCCAGGAATCCACAAATCTTCGACGAGCTCCCACCTCTCCCTCCGTTCTTCGATTCGAGCACGGTCGATTGTGTTGGAATCGTAGCGATCTACGACGTTCTAAGGATAAACTGTCGTCGTTGTTCTAGTATATCAATCTCCTAGGATCGAGGTAGGTGGTCTGTGCTTTTCTTTAGAAAGTCGATGAGTATTTTGTGCAAATTCCACCAATACCCTTGAACGGGGTATTGCGTGTTCCTGTTTTTCCCTTGTTGTATTTCCTGATTTTCTTGATTGTTAGAGTAGATGTTTTGCCTATGATTATGGTAGTTTTTACTGTACTCTGGATGTTTGGTATGCTTGTTCTGTCTGTTTGGCATTTTTCCAGTTTCCCGGCTGTGTCACCAACAACACGGGTCGACGTCACCTTATCTTAGACACGCCGTGTTGTTTTCAGAACACACCGTGCAGTCTTATTCAGGTACCCGGCCGTGTCACAAACAACACGGGATGGTGTCACCTACACCTATACACTCTGTGTTTGTTCGGAACACGCCGTGTAAGGTCCAACCATGTATATGACCGTGTATTTAACAACACGGGCCGCCGAAGCCTTGTCTAGTACATGCCGTGTTTGTTCAGAACATGCCGTGTAGTCTAGGGTTAAGTCGGACCATGTAGGTTAGTTGTGTAAAGAGACTAGGGAAAGGGAATAGTTTTCAAGTACACACCGTGTGTTGGGTCAACATGCCGTGTAGTTTGAGGTTGTACACGACCTATAGGGCAGGGGTACACGTCCATGTCAGTGGCTTAAGAAGACACACCGTGTAGTTTTTTTACATGCCGTGTAGTCATGTTTTGTAAACTTGTGTGTTTTACTTCCCCTATTCCCCTTTTGTACTCTTGTGTTTTCTGTCCTTGTTCTTATAATCTAAGGTGTGCTTTTAATCTTTCAGAGCTATGCATCTGAGACGTCCTTCAGTTGTACGTCTATCGTCAGGCAGTGATCAGACGCCAGATATGGCTGATCAGGGACTTCCTGCCGATCCTCTGGTCGGGCCAGCCTTGGCACTGGCTGTCATACAAGTTGCAGGCACTGATCCGCAGTTCAGAGTGAGTTTCATTTCACTAGAGGGTGAATCTTTTCTTCATAGAGGCAAATGGGATGTTCAGGAAAGTCGAGAAGGAATCGAGCATCATGGGCTAGGAAGGGTGACAGCCCAAATTGTTAGTCTTTATCTGGATGATCCGGGGACTTCTCAGTTGGACTTTCCTCCAATGGTGGATCGTTTCAGGGACGTCTTTCCAGAGGAATTTTTGGGTTTGCCTCCGGAGCATGAGGTAGAATTTTCTATCGAGCTCGTGCCAGGAGCGGCACCGGTGTCCATTCCTCCTTATAGGATGACTACACCTGAGTTGCAGGAGATCAAGAAGAAATTGGAGGAGTTTTAGGAAAAGGGTTTCATCCAACCCAGTACTTCTCCTTGGGGTTCGCCTATCCTATTTGCAAAGAAGGCAGACGGTACCCTTCGGCTTTGTGTGGATTATCAGAAGCTGAACCAGTTGACGGTCAAGAATTGATATCCCTTATCGAGGATTGATGACCTCTTTGACCAGATTCGAGGATCCCGGGTGTTCTTGAAGATCGACTTGAGGTCTGGTTATCATAATTTGCGCGTTACACCATCAGATATACCTCTAACAGCCTTCAGGAGAAGGTGTGGTCTATACGAGTATACAGTCATGCCTTTCGGTCTCACTAACGCGCCTGTAGTTTTCATGTCTCTGATGAACTGAGTGTTCCATACTTACTTGGAATCCTTCATCATGGTCTTTGTGGACGATATTTTGGTGTACTATCACACTCGACACGACCATGACACACATCTTGAGATCGTTCTGAGTACACTGAGAGAGAATCAGCTTTATGCTAAACTCTCGAAGTGCCACTTTTGGATGGATCAGATTCACTTCTTAGGTCACATCATCTCAGAGGCAGGAGTATTTGTGGACCCAGAGAAAGTGAGAGCTGTAGTCTCCTGGGAGCAGAAGAAGAACGTTTTTGAGGTACAAAGTTTTTTAGGACTGGATGGATACTACAAATGCTTCATTCAGGACTTCTCACACCTAGCTGCACCTTTGAAAGGTCTGACTAAAAAGGGGTCAAAGTTCTTATGGTCAGATTCTTGTGAGTCAGCCTTTCAAGAGCTGAAGGGAAAGCTGACGTCGACACTGATACTATTCTTTCCAGAGTGAAGAAAGATCTATACAGTCTATCGTGATGCTTTAGGTATCGGGCTAGGAGTTGTGCTTATGCAGGGAGATAGAGTTGTTGCATATGGGTCTCGGTTGTTGAGGCTACATGAGAGGAACTACCCGACGCACGATCTGGAGTTGGTAGCTGTTGTTCATGCCTTACACTATTGGAGACAATACCTTCTGGGAGAGCACTTTGTGGTTTTCACCGACCACAAGAGTCTCAAGTACATATTCACTCAGCGTGATCTGAATCTAAGGCAGCACAAGTGGGTTGTGTATCTTCAGTCTTTTCATTTTTAGCTTGACTATATGCCGAGAAAGGGCAACACAGTGGCAAATGCATTGAGCAGGAGAACTCAAATTCAGGCAGTTCAAGAGGCCAACAGTGAGTGGCATCTGATGGATCTATTCTCTGAGATGAATCTGGCGGTGCACGACAGATAGGGACAGACTTACCTTTCTTCTGTATCTATTACCTTTACACTACTTGATCGGGTACAGATGAGGCAACTATTAGACTCAGAAGGCTTAGTCCTACGGGAGAGTGTGTCAGAAGAGGACCCTCTTCTTGGATGGATAGTGGGTGAGGATGAGATCTTTCATTTCCAGGGACGCGTATGGGTGCCAGCAGACATACGCGAGGAGCTGATGTGTGATTTTCATTCCTTAGTCTGGGAAGTTCATCCCGGCATCACCAAGATGTATTAGGACCTTCATCGCCAGTGTTGGTGGCCAGGTATGAAGAGAGATGTTGCTGGTTTTGTTATGAGATGTTATACCTGTCAGCAGGTGAAAGCAGAGCATCAACGACCAGCGGGGCTTTTGCAGCAGTTACCCATTCCTGAGTGGAAGTGGAATGATGTTGTGATGGACTTCGTGACCGGGTTACCGAGGTCACCTCGGGGAAGTGATGCTGTTTAGGTTGTCATCGACAGGCTTACAAAGGTTTCACATTTCTTGCTGATTAAGGAGACCTTCAGTGTTGATGATCTGGGATGACTGTACATCAGAGAGATCGTTCGTCTGCATGGAGTTCCACACTCTATTGTTTCAGACAGGGATGCGCGCTTTACCTCTCGGTTCTGGTAGGGAATTCAGAAGGCCTTGGGTACAGAGGTACTTTTGAGTACAACATACCATCCCCAGACTGATGGCCAGTCCGAACGTACGATCCAAGTGCTGGAGGATATGCTCAGAGCTTGCATTCTAGACTTTGGTGGTTCTTGGGAGAAGCATATTCCTTTGGTGGAGTTCGCCTACAAAAACAGTTTTTAGGTGACTATTTAGATGGAACCTTACGAGGACTTGTACGGTAGGCCATTCCGATCACCCTTATGTTGGCTGGAGGTAGGAGATACAACTTTACTGGGACCTCGTCTTGTTCAGGAGACTTCAGAGCAGATAGAGCTGATTTGGAAGAGGATGGCTACAACACAGTCTCTGCAGAAGTCTTATGCTGATCAGCGGAGACAACCTCTGGAGTTTGAGGTTGGGGATCAGGTTTTCCTTCATGTCGCACCGAGGTTGGGAAACAAAAGGATTCAGAGATAGGGTAAGCTTTCACTGCGGTACGTCGGGCCGTTTGAGGTTTTGGAGAGAGTTGGGCCGGTCGCCTATCGGTTGCAGTTACCCCAGAGGTACTGGGCCATGCACAACGTCTTCCACATCTCTCAGCTTCGACATTACTTTTCAGACTCGTCTCATGTATTTCATCCCAAGGAAGTTGAGCTCGAATCGGATGCATCGTTTGAGGAGCATCCCATCCAGATTGTCGATCGCAGTACGAAGGTTATCCGTGGGCGGTCTGTCCCTCTTGTACGGGTGCTATGGCAGTAAGGGCGAGTACAGGATGAGACCTGGGAGAGGGAGGCTGATATACAATCGAAGGGGCTGGAGTTGTTCAGGTTTTCTTCTTCTACGCCTTTCTAGGGAAATTCGGGGACAAATTTCTTTAAGGGGGGAAGTTTTTAAGAACCCGGATATTCGTTTCAGGTACGCCACTCCTTTTCTGGAGTTTTTGAGAAAAATAAAGTTTTTGGAAATTTTTGAGGTACACGCCGTGTACTCTTATCCTGCTCGAAGCCGTGTACTGGCCATGTCCAGGCCACACACACGGTGTGTAGGGGTGTCGTGGAGGCCATTTTTGGTGGAGTACGGAAAAACCTAGTACACTCCGTGTACTCTAAAAGTACACACCGTGTACGTTTTTTTCACTAAATGGACTGGGGTCACGCCTGACGCACAGAAACACCTTCTTCTAGGTTCCGTTCGTTTGAGAGCGCCGGGAATCCACAAATCTTCAACGAGGTCTCGCCTATTCGTCCGTTATCCAATTCGAGCACGGTCGATTGCGTTGGAATCACAACGATCTATGATGTTCTAAGGATAATCTATCATCGTTGTTATAGTATATTGATCTCCTAGTATCGAGGTAGGTTGTTTGTGCCTTTCTGTAGAAAGTCGATGTGTATTTTGTGCAAATTCCACCAATACCCTTGAACGGGGTATTTTGTGTTTCTGTTTTTCCCTTATTGTATTGCCTGCTTTGCTTGATTGCTAGAGTAGAAGTTTTGCCTGTGATTATGGTAGTTTTTACTGTACTCTGGATGTTTTCTATGCTTGTTCTGCCTGTTTGGCATTTTTCTAGTTTCCATGCCTAGTTGTAGGATAGTGGAACTGTTGCTTTGTTATAATGTTGAGCCTTAGATTGATAGCCAAGTAGTTCTTGAGGTTTACTTGTACAATGCACGTGCACTGAGCATGTTTATTTCCACACAGGACTGTGAGAACCTAGTGTAGTAGACCATAGGGATAATGGACGTAAGGGATTCTCCAGAGTGTCTTTTAATACGATGCGAGACCACAGGGGGAATTGACGATGAGTGATTCCTCAGAGAGTCTGTAGTTCCTCAACGCGGGACATAGGGGGAATGAGACATTGAGTTCTTCTCCAGAGAGCCTTTAGCACGATACGAGACTATAAGGGGAATTGAAGGTGAGTGCTTCCTCATAGATTCTATTCTTAGCTGAACCAGAGGGGTGAGACTGTGTGTGCCTCCTAGAGTGTTGCTAGTACCGGTAGGTTGAACCATAGGGGTTAGGCAATGAGAGCTACCCAGAGAGTTACCTGTTTCCGTCTTTTTGTTGGTTGTTACTTGTGTACATTATATGTTAGAACTGTGAATTGTAGCTGCTGTGTGTTTCTTGTTTACTGTTCCTGTACTTTACTTGCCATTTATTCATTGACTGTTAGGCACAGATCTTTAGGTGGTTGCCTACTGGGACTTTGTCTCACACCCTATTTGGGCCATGCTTTTGGGCCCAAGCAGACTATGTTGCTGCAGGTATAGATAAGGGCAAGCGCCATTCTACTTTAGGAACCTGACTTGCTGTGGAGCTGGAGTGCAGGGGACCAAGAAATGGCTTGTGATGTTGAGGAGTTTATTTTGTTTTTCTTTTGCACTTTGTTTTTCAGTTTTACTTCAGCACGTTGGTTTGTTTACTATTTTACATATACATATGTACCATGTTGCATCATTATTATTTTATACATTGCTTCTGCTGTTCAGTTCAGTTGTTGTATCTTGTTTATTGTTTCCACTATTGTGTCTGGTTGTTGTTCCGCTGTATACTTTACCGAATGAGGGAATAATTTCCCCACCGACTCACCAAGGACCTCGCTACTAGTTAGAAACTTATGGTGTTTTGGGAAACATGCTTGAGGTCATGTGGCGAACCGGTTATAGGGCACCAGTGGAGGGGCACTGGATTCAGGTCGTTACAAACACCTTCCTCTAGCTGAGAATTTTACAACAATAGATTTCACTCGATCATTCGAATGACTCCTTATGAATTAATATGTGGAAATAATTGTATAACTCTAATGTAATGGGATGAAGTTAGAGAAATATATTTTTTGGGATCATATCTAGATGAATAAATGGCATAGAAGGTTAGATCCATTCGACAACACATAAGGGCAACACAAATTTGGGAGAAAAGTTAGGCTGATAATCACTGACGTGATATAAAATTTGAAATTGGTGACAAGGTGTTTCTAATAATTTTTACAGATAATAATATAATTATATTTTTAAATAAGGTAAAAAAAATCCCTAGGTATATAAACCCTTTGATATTCTTGATTGCATTATGACAGTAGATTATCGACTGACACTTCCACCGAACCTCTCTCAAGTCCACGATGTGTTCCACATATCTCTCCTGAGGAAGTATATACCCAATACATCACATGTACTAAACTAAAAGTTCATACCAATGGATCATGATATTTATTATGAGGAACAATTGAAAGAGATTCTAGATCTAATAGATAAAGTTCTACGAAACAAGACCACTCACCTAGTCAAATTTTTGTGGTGAAACCACCAAATTGAAGAATCTGTAAGGGAACCTGATGATATTATGATTCATAAGTATCCTTATTTTTTTGCATCAGAGTGATGAATTGTGAGTAAAAATTCCTTTTAAGTGGGTATAATTTAGCACCTGATTTTTTATGAAATATATTTTTTGAATAATTTAATTTCTTCAATAGCCTGTGTTACATACAACATTGAGTTTTAATGAACCACAATATACTATTTAAATTATTATTCAAACTTGGCATTATTACCTAGACATTAAAATTAGAGGTATGAATATAAATAACCACCCTTTGAATATTAAGTACAATGGTTTTATATAAGTAAAACATATTGATAAAAAAGTAATTAATTTTTAGTAGACTTTATATGTTTCAAAAATACTATCTTCTAAACAAATGTTTTTATTTCATTTCTGGAAAAAATAATAAAAGTAGTTTTTTCCAATTTTAGAAAATTTAAATGAAAAAATTAAAATTTATTTTGGAAATCAACATGTTAAAAATTATCTTAGTTTTAATTTTTTTTCTAATTTTTTGAAAAGATTGATTTTTTGATGAATAATGAAAAATACTGGTTTTTAGTCAAAACTCTCTTTTCATTTAAAGAATTTATAAGGTTCCATTTTATTTTAATTTTTTAAAAGTAAAATTATCTTAATTATATTATATTTAATCCAATTTATTTAATTGGAATAAATTTCATATTGATTTTTTATATGAATATCTTTTAAGCTTTTGAACATTTTCTCTTTGGAAAACCACTTTTTTATCGCATTTGTAGGTTTAATGTTAAATTAAATTTTGCCACTTATATGAATGAAATATGTAAAAATGGATTTCATATTCAGAATAAAAATAATTAATATCTTTTAATAAGGTCAACTTAATTTTTTACCATAATTAATAGTAAAAATAGTAAAAATAGTAAAAATAATAAAAATTAATTATTGGAGTTAAGGTTAAAACATGTTTATTGGGAGGTTAAAATAAAAATATAAGGATTAAAATGAACTATAAACATATAAAAAACCAATTTCAGGTCTATATTTCAACCTTAAAACCTATAAGGTTCTATAATTACCCCTTTTGGAGCCTTTTGGAATGTGAAAAATGTGGTTACACTTTACTCTTTTCAAAAATTCCATGTGTGTCCTCTCCCTCACGTATAAAAAGACACCCACCTCATCTCTATTTAACACTTAAAAATCCATTTGTTTCCAAAAATACCTACCCAAATATCTTTCCAACTTACATATTCACATCCTAGAGGAATTTTATTGATTATTAAACACTCCAAAAAGGCTTTAGGTATAAACTTAAAGAGGTTTTGCAAAGAAGAGGTAAAATTATTAACCTTGCGCTTTGTTTTATTTATCCCACCACCTCCTTAAAATATTCTTCAATTATGACGATATAATAAAACCAGTGTCTCAAATATAATGATATTTTATTATTTTAATGTAATAACCTATATTCATTTTCTCTTCCATCAAATGGGAAATGAAACTGTCGATCATGTGTACGGTGGATCACCACCTCACAAACTGATGTTATTTGTTTTCCATCACCACCTATCACAACTAGATATAATGATATATAATTATAGATTTAATGTTTGTATATTATATTTATTATATTATTATACCTATATAATTATAATACCACATATACCTTCTTACCTCTAAACATGTTGGAAAATAATAACATTGCTCGCATGTACGACGGACTACCGCCTCACAAACCGATGTGATGTGTTTTTCATTTATGTTTTACTTGGATTGTGAGAAGGATAGATTAAATGATTATATATAATATTTTTAATATAATTATAATTATTTAATTATTATATCATATATAACTTCTCAATTTTCGTTCTGTGGGTGATGCGATAACGTCATTTGTGTGTACGACGGACAACCGCCTTTTGAAGCGATGTGATTCATTTTTCACTAACACTTTGTAGGGAAGGTAATGAGGGTAAATTTAATAAATATATGTGATATATATGAAATAAAAATTATTCTATAAAGTTAATATATTATTTACCTTTATTCCATTTCATCGGTTGAGAAAATGGAAACAACATTCATGTGAATGTACAACTTACCGTCTCCATGAACAATATATTTCATTTTCTATGTATAACTTTTATAGGTTACTATAAATACAAATATAATGAATATATATGATATTTATATCATAGTTAACATTATGGATATTATTTAACCATGATCAATGTAAAATTAATGAAAATACCAAATCAAAACATACTTGAAAAACAAAGCAGTTATTACCTGAAACATGATTTTAACAAGGAATTTTTAATAAATGGGTAAAAAAAGGTTATAAGAAATTAATATATAGTATGATATATATATAATTATGTTTCTGTAATATATATATAATAAACCTATATTTATTACAAATTAGGTTTGAACTTGTACGAAGTAAGTTGAGACTTAAGGTAAGGGATTTCTATCTCACTTTTATTTTCCATGAGACACATTCCATATTCACCATGTGTTTCTTTTATGTGGTTTATATAATTTCCATGAATGTATTTTATTATTATTTTCCTGAAAATTATATATATTTACATATCATTAAAGTATCACTCTTTAATTAAGTTGACAATTTAAAAGTTACCAAAGTGGTAAGGGTTTGATGTTACAATATCACTATTTATCGGGATTGTTTATGGTTATGATTTAGATGATGAAATATTATGATATATTTCTCAATAATTTCATGAATTTTATTATCCTATAGTTATTTATTATGAATACACGTGTTACCTTCATTCTACTCTCTTTATACACTTAATATTCTAAAAGATTTTTTGTGAAGAAAACTAATTTTATTTCTCTCTTCAGTTGAAAACACTTTTTTATTCCATGTACATGTTTTATAAAAACAATTTAAATAAAGTTTCAATATTATAAAAATATTATTTAAAGTAATTTTTACCCATTTTTTACTTTTAATTTTTTTTTTCATAAATAATCTTCATGTCATTTTCTAAATAAAGCATGTTTGAATTTTACCAAAAATGTTAAAAGGAATATTTATTTTAACGTGTAAAACATGTATGGAATTTCTCACCATAATGAACACTCAATATTTTAAATATTCCTTTATAAGTTTGAAAATTTATTTTCATAGAAAAGTATTTCCAAAATATTTTATGAATTTTTAGTTTTAAAAATTGATTTTCAAAGAAAGACTATTTTCCTCAAGAAATATTTCAAGTGATCTTTCAAAATCACTTTCCTTATGAGATGAAAACCTTTATTGTTACTAAAGTTTTCTTGGGGATATTATACAATAATACAAAATTTATTATTCCTCTATATGGTGTGATAGGTATCCAAATCCAAAATTTCTTATACCCATAATACCCTAGGCCAATTATCAGTCTAACCCAAAGTCCCACTGACCATGGTTCAATAATAAAGAGTGATCTAAATTAAATCATAATTCTAGCACCTAATATGTTTATATTATAAATAAATTTTAAATTCAAGTTCATAACTCATGAACAAGCCAAATCCAGGGTTGAATAAAGTAAATTAATTATCATAAATAGCGTGAAACTTCTTAAATTCATGTATAACAATTAACAAAAGTGGATTAATACTTGAAACTAAAGTATAAATCCACTTATAATATGAAATTTATATTCATGAATAAATTGGGGAATAAACTAAATAAATGATTTTTTTTAAAACCCAACACGAGATAAACATTCATGAACAATTCATAAATAAGAAATTATAATTACTTTATAATTTAGTCATTCATTATGGACCTTACATAATTAAATAAATATAAAAAAATTATATTTATTATAATATGAAATCCTTAATATTATCATTATATATAGAAGTTATTCAAATATATGATATTTTTTATTGAAATATAAACATGTTATATTTCATTTTAAGAATGCATATATTATATAAACCTTGATCATATCAATTATCAAAACTTCTTTTGATATGGTTCAAATAATTTATAAAATTTGGCCTTTAAATTGAACATATAACTATGAACAATTCATAATTTAATATGATTTTATTTATATTTTCCTTATTTTTTAATTTATAAAAACTATTTTAATTACATTATAATTTCTATATAAACCTTTTATATCAAAATTATAAGCCATTCCATATAAATTAAAGGTGTTTATTATTAACAATTAATTTTATAGATATTTATTTAGTAAATGTTTCATAAAAAATTATTAATTAATTATAAACAATTTATTGTTAATTAATTTATAAAAACTTTATAAATTAAATAAATATACGAGAATACATTTAACCTATAATTTAAAAACAATTTATAAATTTTCTAATTTAATTCATAGTTGAAAAATGGAAAAATAAAAATTTTCTTTTATTGTATTTAATGATCTACTTTGAATAATAATTTTTTATATATTTCAAAACTTATATCGCAATTTATGAGAGGCATTCCATAGTATGTGATATAATCCTTCATCATTGGTTATCATGGATTATGATATACCTTATATCATACTAATGATACTATAACACCCTCACCCGAATCACTGAATTTGACCCAGAGTACCACATGACCTTATATATTCCTTCCTCTATGCAAGAGGTTACTGACTAACAATAAGGTTATAAACACCGTCAGTGGGGATATTATGCCCTCAATATCAATAAATACAAGTATAAATAATAACACTGAATAAAAAATAGATTAAATAATAAATGTAATAAAAAATGTCATGGAAAGTATCTAAATTCATATAGAATAATAAACCAAGGACCCCCAAAGAGGCAAGTTAACCAGAGTATAAGAAACAACATGAAAGAAGATAAAAACATTGTGATATTATCCTAGAGTCTATCCTAATAATGCCTCTGAACTCCATGATATTTCACTTAACTCCTTGTCCATAGGGTTTTCCCATTCTTGTATCCATGATCATGAACTTTCCATGCATATTGATATTCCCATACAAGGTGTGAGTATAAATCCACTGTGCACATGCATGAGATTGAATTCCATGATAATAAATAGATGTAAAATCAATCAATATACAATCATGTACTAAGTGGTCATGCACTAAAAAAATGCCATAATCCCATGATCTTACTTTCTTAAGCTCCATGCATGAATTTTAATCATAATAGAAGTCATGAATTAGATTTGACCACATGTTCACCATATATCTCTTAGTAACCATAATGCTAATGATTCTCAACAGCCACAATACCAATGAGTCTTGGGTCAATCCATAAGATCATCAAGTCTCAACTCAACCACGGGTCAGACTACAAGTCCATTATACCTCATTTCTACCTTGGGTTAGGATGCATGGTGTTTGTATCCCAACACTACCTTGGGTCAAGACTCTAGGCTATTACACCCCTTCCCTATGTATCAGTTTATTGTTGTCATCATCACATGTCAACATTCTCCCCCTCTAAGGGATAACTAAGATATGACTGTCCACCTGTCATTTTCTACGAGAATAAAAACTTCAAAGTACATAAATCAAACATAATACGAAATGACATATAGAGGCACAACATAACATATCAAGTGTGAGAAAAAATATCCAAGAACGCACACTTGTTATCAAACTCAAACATGGGTCTCATGGGCTACGCACACACACACATGTGATCAAACATCAAACATGGTCTCATAGGCTACAAACACACACACACACACACATGTGATCAAACATCAAACATGGTGTCACGATCTACATATGAACGCACATGAAATCATACTCAATCATGGTATAAATCATATTATCACACAATGTCATATCAAGATAACAATCATATATATATGGCCTCTACATGGCATCAAAATTTCTACCTCAAGCATGTCAACATCAATATCAAGGTTCTACAAGAGTGTCATCACCTAAACCATGTTCACACTCCAATAATAACAAATTTTGATGCTAAAGATTCCTAGATTTGATTCCAAAATAGCATAATAAGGGTTCTAGAGAAATGTTGTGAAGAAAAGACAAGCCAAAGGGTATAAATATCACTTACCAAATGTAAACCATGATTAACAAAATAAATCAAGTTGGGTTGAAGGAAATAAGATTTGTTGCACTCATAAAAGGGAAAAAGAAGCGACACAAGGCTCTCAAGAATCTATTTCAATAAGATCAGCCTTCATATTCCATGGTTTGATCTTCCATAAAGAGAGTGTGAGGAGAGAAAGGAGATCCAAGAAGAATGAGGATATATAAAGTAGAAATCTTATCACATAAAGGGTTGTCCAAAACTCACCCTCAATTCATCTGGAAATTGTTTGGAAATCATTTGGAAATAATCTAATTCAAAGGAATCATCAAGGAGAGAAGGATGATTTGATTAATAGAAAAAAATGAATTAAAATATAATTCAAGAACCCTCATAAATATCACATGTGTTTTCCAATTTGAAAATTCAAGATCCCCAATGTTTGGAGACCGTTTTGGATATTTCAATGACCTGTGAAACCTCCACCAGGACCTCTACCATGGTTATGGTGTCCTTGAGTACACTAGTTCACATGGCCTGACATAGACACCCCTACAGCGTGTTTTTGAGATTTTGGAAGTTTTGGGCTCACCATGCCCATAACCATGATACGTTGATTCCCATATGGTTGTTTTACTCAGGCGCTACCCCCAACAATCCATGCCCATGGCCATGCCATCTCCTGAAAATTTTTACTTTCTCATTATAGAGGGATAACTAGAGACCAACATGGCTTGCACCACAGGCATGGTGTTGGCGATTTTGAACCGAGAAGTCTCTGAAAATTGACAAAACACTCAAGAGCTACTCAAAATATCACAAGACATTACTCAAGAATTTAATAACTCAAAAAATTAATGGAGGCCATGGAAAACGGGATTTTAAATATTAGAAACAAAAATTATAAACTTTAAAGATACAATGATCAGTTTTAACTATCATTAATAGTTTAAATTGGCATTATCCCCTATTATGATTACCTCAATAGTATGCTATATAGAAAGAAAAATTATATTGTAGACTATGATAACACATATCCAACATTATGATACATTGAATCCAATGGATTTACATTATGTTTTAATCTATGATATCACATATCATGGGATGTGATTTCATCATAGTTTATAATATCACATATCATATTATACACTATATAAAAAAACTATTTTTTATTTTATGATTAATAATACAATATGAATTTTTCTTCATTTCAAACATGATTTCATAAATCAAAGAAGCATTACATGGATCTTATACCATTGATAGATTTATCTGGATCATGTAACACTTATTTGATTTGTGGAAGACAAAGAAACTAATTACAAGATCATATATGCTATTGAAACCGAAACCATGAATAAACTAAAATTAATAACATACCATTCATTGTATATTATAAAGCCTATTATATTAAATTACAAACTTGATGAAGATCACTCCGTAGAATACAAAGGATTCCTTCCTCCTTGGGTATCCATGGGTTGATGAATCACTCAACGCTTGGGTGGGATTCTCCTTTCGACCCCAAAATTCAAGTACCTCTCAAAGTAAAGGAAAAAAAGGAGAAAATTGATTCGACTAGGGAGAATAGATAGGAATAAAACACACTATTATTATAGTTTTGGACCCTTTATATAGTCCCTGGGGGTTCTTCCTGAGTCTCTGTATATTTACTCAAATGTTACATAATATTTGAGTAGTGCATGAAGTACAAACCATTTGTAACCCTTGAATATTCATTAAAATTTAAATGATTCATTCTATTATACCATACATTTCATTATAAAAAACAAACTAATACATGATATTTATATGTGTATAATGATCAAACATTAATAGTTGACATTCAACTACCTATTTTAACCATAATATATAATTAACCCACATCATAAAATTTTGGATATAGGTAATAAAGAGAAAAATGATATCACTATATTGCATTTAATAATATCCCTAGCCAAGGAATATGATATTACTTAGCTTCAAGTATGACATACATTATGAAATGCCTCATATTTTAGACTTTGATATAACTAAAAACATCATATGTTTTAGTTTTAGGGAATATATCTATCAACATCTTTGGACAAGGAATATGTTTACTTTTTTGAAGGACCAATATGAGGCCATATAGGGTTTAAGAATTAATCATGACTATTGATGGAGATATAGTGTTATGAAAATTATCTATTTATGGATTGTACTGTTGCTGTAAAAATTGATACATTGAATCAAATATTATAGGACACTCAAATAGAGCCATAATTAAGAAAAGAACAATGCATAAAACATTTGTTGAGTGGAGACACCAAAGGAATGTGGAAGAATATCATTCATGATCACAATAATTCTTTGTTTATATTATTACTTTGTATTGTTAATTTTGTACTTATTGGAGTCCAGGTTTTTCTTTCTGTTCCAAACTATATGTTCTTAATTGATAATAATATGTGAACATGTGATGCATGATTGAAATCATTGAATTCAAAGGATATATCCACTCTGTAAAAAGAGTGTGTGAACCTTATAACCCCTTATGTTGGTGTGAAACAAATTACCATTATCCATACACTAATAAAAAACATGGGAAATGTGTTCTTAAAGGAATAAAAATTATTGGGAAACAAATGACCATTGATTCACCCTCCATTCTCAGTGGTCTTGGTGGTTAGTGCATCTATCAACTAGGAATATCGGGAATAAGATTCTTGGATTTATAGCATCTAGTTTGATGATGCAATCAGAGAGTTTAGTTTCACCATGAGCTTAAATAAGTCTTGTTCATTCAATTGAGTTAGTGGGAGTATTATAATATTTTCAGTGTTTTATATGGATGAAATACTACTCACTAAAAATTATATCCAAAATTTAAAAATTTTAAAGGTATGGCTAGTAAAATGATTCTCAATGAAAGACATGGGTAAAATATCTAACATGCCAGGTGGTGCATTTGAAGGATGTCATTAAATCCTCATGTAGAATCAAATTAGAAAATTTATATTGGACCAAGCCACACTAGCTAAAAATTCATACCATAGAGAAAGTATGAGGGAAATACGATAAAGATAAGGGATTTAAATGATACATCTAAACCAAATGTTGGGTTGTCATAATTTTAATTGAATTAAATTAATAAACTAATGAAAAAAATTAAAATTCATATGAAAACATTGAGTAAAGATAAAAGTGAGGAGAAATAGTTTCCAAGGGAAATTTTACTAAATAAATTAATTCCACTTTCCTTATAAAATAATCATATTAAATATTTGTATGACTATTTACATAATTAGTAGAAATTTAGTCAACATTAGAAATAATATCCTATATCTCAATTCTTCATAGTTCTATGAATTAAAATAACTAAATTGCATCCATATATTATTTACAAATATAGAATATTAATCCAATTCAATTTTCATAAATTAATTATCTCAATAATGTTGGTGTTACTTTACTATTGAAGGCATACGTTCAATGAGTCAATTATAAATAAAATAAACCTATTATAAAAAAATGATACCATTGAATAAAATCATCTTATGAGACAAGGAAAATTATAAGTTGTTGATACACACCCCCTTTAACCAATTTCACTCTCCCCTATGGGGTTTAGATAATCATCATTAGGTGATCATTGATAATGAATAAACTAAAACCCATATAAGATATATTAGAAAATAATTAATGGTAAATTTAATGAAGAAGAGAGACTATTATTTAATTAAATAAAATTAAACGTTATATCAAAAAAGGAAATAAATAATCAGAGAGAAAAACCTAACTATAAATAATGGTCTCTGGGTAAAAAACCCTATTAGAAGCCTCCTAGTATTCAAAATCCTTTATCCTATAACGAATCCCTATCTTTGGATAGATTCTTCTATTTATAAGTCTAGAATTCATGCCAACAGTTCGTGGGTCCAAACCTCATTAAAACCCTTGTAAATGCATCAAAATAATGTCTCCCGTATCCACCAATGGACCTAATTCACATGGTGAATTATTTGGTGGAAAAAAGAATTATTTTTGAATACGGATAAAAATTTCGTGGTGTGACTTCATGATTCATGTCATGACTTCATACTACTCCAATTTTCTAGATATCTTCTCTATTTCCAGCCTTGTGATCGAGTTGCAAAAACATTTCACAATGTGAATTTGATGTTCATGAAATTAATATCACTTTAATAACATAAAATATGATATTATCATATTATTTTGATAAACTTCATCCTCATTTCTATGGTGTCATTTTGTGTCACAAAGTGCCCACATCTTTCTAGATTTCCATCTTTTTAACCAAATTGTCCTTGATTTCACAAAAATATCGGTCCTTCCGAAAGAGCATAAAAACAATATCATTATCCAATATTCTCAATTAAATTAATCAAAATAAAATTAAAATACATATAAAAAACCTTAAAAATATATATGAAAAATAGATATGTCAAATTCCTTCACACTAAAACTTTTTCTCATCCTTGAGAAAAATCTTAACATCTTAACACAAAGGGTCCATACATTAACAAGAGAATTTTCAAATTACGATGCTCCTAAAAACAAGTTATAACTAAATATTATAAAATAAAAAAATAATCAATATATAATTCATAAATTTTACCTCATTTATAATTTTCAATTCAATACATTTCCCCTTTTCACTTACAGATTTAAACCTCTCAATAATATCCACTCCGTTAATGATTTACCTTATAATGATTTTTTCCTCTCATCACTCAAGGTAAAAATTAATGGAGTTATACTAATATATCAAGTTCCTTATCATAAATACATTTAATCTACTTTATATACCATATAAAGTAAAATATCATAATTTATCATGAGGTATTTTCAATTAGGATCAAATGATTCTGTGGTTGAGGGTAGGTATGAATTGATATTTGGAAACAAATAATGATAAAAAAGGAAGCTAAAATATAAATTATAATACATGATATTCAAAGGAAAATATCAATGAAATTATCCTCACCAAAATACAATGTCATATTGCACACCACCTAAGGCACAATGTAAAGGATCCCAAACCATACAAGCATAATGAATGAATTTCCTTTCATTGCGCATTTTTTGCTCTTTTTTTTAATTTTTTTTGAAAGTTATACCTAGTATAAGTATAAAATCCACCAAATAACCCCATATGATTATGATATAATCATTATGGTAATGGTTATTTTTAGTCTTCCTAAGAAATAATCATTTTATATCATGTTCTCTCTCTATTTTTTTAACAATAAGAGGATAAAAAAATAAATACAATGAATGTATTCATGGTCCTCAACCCCCAATAAAATGATTTTTTTTATTCTCATCTCAAGAAACAACTTATCATACCCACCTTGAACAAACTCCCTCCACACTCATTCAATTGAATGTCATGAAAAATATTAAGAGTTGGGTATGGAATGATAAAGTAGGCTTGTAATGTGACTCTTCCCTAACAAGTTCATCCCTGGATTCTATAGACCAAGAAAGATAAATGTACATGTGGGTATCAAGGATAAAGGGATCATCAATAAAATTACTTTATCATTTTAAAAGTGAATTTGTTCAGTCATAGCTTTGAAAATACATCAAAACAAGTTCTATTAGGTTTAAATTCCCCTAGTATTACTTAATAAATATGCACAGAAAAATAAAAAATAATTGGTCAAGAATAATATCAGGAATGGGAACATATAATAAGACAATCAGGTCATGGTATGAACATAAATAATTAATTTACTCGAATAAATATTCTTGGAATACATATCATGAAAAAATAATCATATAAAAAAATCATTTTTAAGAAACTCTAAATTGAAGTAAGAATGTGACTTTTTAAACATTTATAACCATATCTCAAACATTTATGGTCATGATAAATCAAAATTTACAGCATGTTGATATATTTTCCTATGTTATGATTTATCCTATATTAGTACATATAATAAAAATAATTCTAGAATTTATCGAAGAATCTAATTCATTATATTCATGAAATAATTCAATTCATTCATTTTTTTTAAAAAAATGTGGTGAAAAAAACTAGATATGTACAAATATAACAAGTAAAAAGAGTACTCCCCTTAAATGAATTTTTATTATTATTTATTATTCTTCTTTTTTCATCTCTGAATTATTTATTTATTCCTAAAAAATCTAAAAGAAAAAAATGTGAAAGTACATGATCCAAATAATTAATGATAAAAAGAAAAAGGAATCATCCACAGGGAGAGTTATTAAACTAATTTCATAAAATAAAAATAAATCCTAGAAATAACTTTAAAAATCCTAGTTGCCTCCCAATTTCAATACTTTAAGGCCAGTAGCTAGGAATTTTTCCATTGTCACATAATGGGATAGTGGTACAAAGTTACCCGATTCGGTTATAAAACTGACTTGACATTTATCTCATTTAGTGTAAATGCACTATTACTTTTCCATTGGTTCTTTTCGACTACTACTTTTGATGGGATGAAACTTTTGGATATATTTAAATAAAATAAAAGGAAACAAAAATCTGAAAATATTTTATATCTCTCCTACACCATATATTCTTCCTAATTTTCATTATTTTTATCTTGTAAAATGACTTATTGAATTGGAGTTTCCATGTTATCCTCTTATTCTTAAAAGTATAGGAGGAAGTCTCATTCTTTTTTGATCTCTATAATCTTAGTAAGGCTGATGGATATTTTCTCATTATCCTCTTACTTCATGTTGTCTTCTTCCATCTTCAATTCAATTAATTTCACTATTTCTGATAATCCTCATTTTCCTCTATCATCCAATCAATGATTTTCATTATATTGCTTTCTTCTTTTTCACACAATCATGAAAGGGATTCCTATTGTTCTTATTTTTCTTATTTTTGGTTCAAAAGGGATTCCCAAGGTTCTAATTATTCTTCATGATCCAAAGGTTATTCTTTTCTAGTGCTTTTATCATCCTTTAATAACTCTTCATTGTTTCCCTTATCTAAATTTTCTTTCATTTTGATTTCAAAAACATTTACTTACTCCACTTGTTTCTCTTCTTTTTTTTATAAACATTATATAACTACATTAGAAATCATTTTTATATTACTTAAAAGGGAATTTAAATTCAAAATAATTCAAGATAAGTGAGAGGTCAATTATTTATATTCTCTAAGTTTTTTTATCATCCACCCTCTTATTTATCACTTCAATGTACTTCATGAGCAATGTGGTTATTTTGTCTTTTGAATGCTACTATTGAGGTTGTTGGAAGTAAGGGTCTTATTAGTTATATTTATAATCCTAGGACCTACATTGGTAATATTTAAAATCAGGGTCTCCTCTACAAGTCTAATAATTTGTGTCACACCACTGTTGATGCTGGAATTCATCGTATACATAAGAATATGAACCATTCCAGAACATTTATTGACATGGTCACCCTTATGAATTTGATTCTTCCCATATGGTTTTATCCTACTAATATTATATGTATCCATATGGTGTTGTAGCATAATACTGATATGATGTGTAGTTCATCCTACACAACACCCACAACTACCAAGCACTTAAAATAGAAAAAATGAAAAATGAAAGTGAAAACAAATAAGTAAACTAAAATTAGTAAATAGAAATGGGATAAGAAAGGTATTTGACCTAATAAATTAGTCTCAAGTTTATAGCTATGTTCTATTCCTCCCAAAAAATAACACTAAAGTTTTATACATTTGAAGGATGTCATTAAATCCTCTAACAAAATCAAATTAGAAATTTATACTATCCTAACCACACTAGCTATGAAGGCATAACATAACAGAAGTACGTTGTTGATCCAATGAAGAGAAGAGAATGTAGTGATAGATCTTGAACAAATATTGGGTTGGAAATTTTTTAATTAAATTAAATTAATAAAATAATGATAGAAATTTAAATGTAGATGAAAACAGATAAGAAAGAAGTAAGAGAGGGGAACTAGTTTCCATGGGCGGTTTTACTAAATAAATTAATCCCAATTTACTTAAAAAATAATCAGATTAAATATTTGTGCCACCATTTACATAATTTTTATAAATTTGGTCAACACTATCAATACTACTCTATCATATCAATTTCTTAAGGTCTCATGAATTAAAATAACTGAATCACATTAATATGACATTTTCAAAAGTATAAGATTAATATAATTAAATTTTCATGAACTAATTATCTCAATCTTGTTGGTTTTCATTAACCATTGAAGTCATATATTTAATGAATCAATGATTAATAAAATAAAATTGTCAGCAAAATATGATACTATTGAATAAAATAATATTATGAGTGAAGAAAAATCAAATGTTGTTTGTACACACCCCATTTAATAGATTATGCTCTCCCCTACGAGGTTTATCCAATAATCGTCAGGTGGTCACCGATGATGAATAAAAAAAACCCATATCAAAGAGATTATATGAGAATTAATGAAAAATATAATGAATAATATTGACAAAAATTAAATTAAATATCATTTAATGTTATATAAAAAATAGGAAATAGAAAAACTGGAATAAAAATCTAACTATAGAGAACGATCTCTGAGTCGAAAACCCTAGTGGAAGCTTCCAAATGTTTGAACTCCTTGATCCTATAATTAATACTTATATTATTAAAAATTACTCTATTTATAATCCTAGAAGTCATGCCCTGGGTTTGAAGGTCCAAAACTCATTAAAACCCTTGTAAATACATCAAAACAACATCTCTTGTATCTCCCAACAGACCTAATTCATGTGGTAAATTCATAATTCACATAGTGAATTCATGATTAAAATGGTGAATTCAAAATTCATATCGTGAATTGTTCAGCCTTTGAAAATAATTATTTTTAAATATGGATCAAAATTTCACAGCATGACTTCATTCTTTACGCTACGACTTCATATTGCTCTAGTTTTCTGGAGATGTTATCCTATTTAAGCCTTATATTTATGCCACAAAATCCATTAAAAACATAAATTTTATGTTCATGAAATTAATATCACTTTTATGTTGTGAAATATGATAGGCTTGGATAATTTTGATTATATTCATCCTCATTTCTCTGGTGTCACGCCACAATGTGAAGTGCTCATATCTTCCTAGATTGCAACATTTTCAAAAAAAATTCCATGATTTAACTACAATGTCAGTTCTATTGAAAGATAATGAAAAAAATATCATCATACAAGAATTTAAATTAAATCAATAAAAACCTAATGGAAACACATATTAAACTCTTTGAAATTTTGTATACAAAACAGAGATATCACCAGGTGTGAAGATCTATAGTGATTGATCGAAAGTGTTATTTAGTTAGTGTAAGAACACATCTATTGGTTAAGTGTTAAAGAGGTTTGTCATGAATAATTGTAAAAATGGGAATTTACCAATTTTTTATAGTTTAATTATTACAAAGACTCAATGTACTTCTAAAAATTTATAAAGTAAACACATGTATGAAATTTATTATGATTTTATAATTGGATCCATTATGTGTGTCATGTTGTGTACTAGAACCAATGTATCATATTATTTGATCATTACGAGTAGGTACCAATATATTCTTGGTAAGATTTATTGGATTATAGTAAAGAAAATCCTTAATTACTTGATATGTAAGGATTTTTTTATGGGACTTTGGAGGTAAGTAAGAGCTCGTTGTATGGGAATGAACTAATGACAACTTTCTAACTAAAAATATGATTCCAAATCTCAATATGGTTTCATGTTTTTCCTTAATTATGGAACCATTAGTTGTAATATTTATAAATAAATTGACATTCAGTAATTTAAAATAGAGGAAGAGTGTATTATTACATCATATTTTGCAAAGAAAGATGTTTGGATCAAGAAGTTTGTCACTGTACTTGTGGTGGTCTTAGTGTATTTTGGGAAATGAAGCTCTATAATGATAACAATGATCTATTTATTAGGTCAAGGAACCTAAATATCACCAAAATACTAAATAAATCCTTCAAAAATACCATCTCACATTTGAAATCAGTGAGAGAGGTGATATAAATATTTTTTTTGGTGGCCATGTTAGAGAATGTTGTGGATCCATTGATAAAACTATTAACACTACAAAATCCCGAGAGTCATATAAAATATATGGGAATTAGATACATGGGAGACTAAATGTAATGGTTTTTTTCAATATAAATGTGTCATGGTTTTATAATAAATATATTATATATTTTCATTCATTTTTGTGTGTTTCATATTTTATATGAAAAGTGGAATGATAAAACTCCATCGAAGTATGATTTTGAGTTGTTACTAATCAATGATCACCATGTATTGTCATGGGTTATGATGATATGTTAATATTATAATGAGTTGAGTCTCGTATATGATACAGAGAAGACCCATGTTATAATAAGTAGAAACTTATTATCTAGATTGACCCAAAAAATAATATCACAAGTAATGTTATACATCTATCCATTGATATACTTAGGGTGTGTATACTTATATTAATCCCCATTACCTTAGGTTTTCAAGTTATCTCACATTTTATCCTTTATATTTAGATATATTTATTCTATCATCCTTGAGGTTGAGATTATCAGGGGGTGGTTAAGTATGCTTTTGATCATGTGGTGGGTATTTTTTATCCAAAGTAAAATTTTCCCTCACATATGAAAAGTATGGAATTTGAGACCTCAATTGAATTATACTAAGGAAATGCAAGGACTTTCTTAGTTTAGTGAAATGTGATTTTTTCATCTACTTAGATGAATGACATGTGATATTTTTATTCAATAGGGTATTGATAATATATGGGTTGATATATACTAGATTGGAATGATCCATTCCAAGTGGTTGAATCAATGTATTAAATAAAGGGATTATATGAGTATGATTATGATGTATAGAGATACATCTTATGATGAATATGTTTATATAGAGAGATAAATTTGTTTTATTGAGATCACACCATACCTCTTTGTATATTGGGTAATAGTGGAAATTTTATAAAGGCTAATCTTTTTTTATGGTCCTGAATTAAGGGATTAATAATTATTTTTAATTATAAAAAACCCCATAGGGTCGCACAACAATCCATGAAATAGGGATTAAGTTTGGTACAAAGTGTTTGCCTAATTTTTGTGAGATTCTATCTAATAATAATATATAAAGTGGTTTGGAAATATTTATAAATAGTTGTGAAGTTTTTTACGAATTATGAGTGGATTCAATAAAAGTGTAATATTGATTAATTTATAATTAAATCACAAACCAGCACATGGTGAGATTCACCACATCATGGTTTATATTATGTCATGATTGTTAATACTATATAATGGTGTTCATTATGAATGATACGAGATATCATTCCAATAACTCTATTATATTGATTATCATGTTGTTATGGATAATGAAATGACATGTATTGATATGTTGGGATCAAACTGGTTATAACAAACCTGATGGTGTGCAGGGTGGGGGTGGGGGGTGAATCGGGGTTCACCATAGATACAATTTTTCTTCTTTGAATTCCACTTTCCCATATGGATATTATTCCCTCATTAAAAGAAACATGTTCTATTAGTCTTTCTCTCATCACTAATCACATTGAATATTAAATATGAATTCATGAACGAAATTTATAACATAAAAAATTATTTTATTTGTTTACAATCAAGGGATAATCTAAGTAGAATACACATGGAGATGTTCCACTGTATCAGAATCCACTTTCATGCATAGTTTGGTGGATAGATCTTTTAGGTCATTTTCACTTCATGTCAAGGATCACTTTATTTATAGGTTTTGGAAATAATCACTATCAATCAAAGTGAGAATCAGTATCCTCTTCCTCCATGAACTATGTTAGTGAAGGCAAGTCAATTTAAAGATGTGAGTGTCTCTTCAATAGTTTATAGGCAGGAAGGAATTTCCTTGTTCATCATATTACCCTACTTTTATAATAGCTCCAAATTTTATTCTTTATAGTAGTCTAGGTTTGATTCTATTAAAATCTTCTAAGGCCTGATGGGAATGACTAATCAATGGTTCTCCATCTACATATCTACTATCCTATTCTCGATGAAAACCATAGATCTCATTCAATTCCTCCCTATGTAATCCAGATATTCAATATTTTTTTCCATCTTCTTGAACTAATACAAGAAGTTTTTATAAAGTATTATATGCATACAACCCTTGATACAAAGGTTAAAATTGAATATACTTCACCATGATCATGCCATGTCTCCCAAAAGTTTATATGTGGTCAAAGTATTCTAATTGGTTTGAGTAAACTCCCTAAATTTTGGGTTATAACTTCTCATTTTAAATTTTAACCGAACCTCCCTAATATTCTAGAAATAACTAAATAAAAATGTGTTTCCATGAATTGCGGTGTAGTATGACTTGACTCCATGAATTATGTGGCATGATATCCTCTACTAAAGTATGTCACCCTATCAACTACCAATCTATAAAATCTAGTAGAATATCTCATTTAAACTCTCAAAATATCATGAGGTGATACTAAATCTTCTCAATATGCAAATTTATTATTTAATGGTCTAATTCTTTAGAGTTAAAAGGAATTGTATCCTCAATAAACCCAAAAATCTATAATTTTTCTATATATACACCTCACATAGAGATAATTCTATTTCGCGGCATGGTCCTTTTTAACACTACCAGTTACAACGTGAGTATTTATACTATTTCATGATCCATTCATCTTAAATATCACTGAGTAATCTAACACAGATCAACTGCTTCTCTAGTCCATCACACTTATTTTTTTGGAAATTATGGATTTAATTTTTTTAGATTTATGCTTGTGCATCATAGAGTATACTTACATAATATTTGGAGAACCAAGTCAACCCTTAGACACTATCTAGATCAACCCTTATATACCATTCATATAAAAACTTATGTATCATCCAAATAAACCCTTACATGTCATCCATATCAACCCTTATGTATCATCCTAAAAATTAGATCTAACCTTATGTACATGTTTTTACCCTTACATTTGATTTGGGCACCCCTACACATATTAAGGAAAATTTAGGTTACCCTTATGTATTGAATTGTGTATCCTTATTTACATCAGGAAAAAGTTAGGTCACCCTTACATATTTAGGACTTTACTAATTTTTTCAACCGTGACCTTATGTATCATGATTACCCTTATGTATTAAGGAATTTAACAATTTTTAGACCAATTATTCCCACCACCAAACATTTATAGAATTCATCCAAGAATTATCTAAACATATTCAAAGTTACTCACACCTCTTCCAAATCAAAAATAAGCTTATATAATCTCATTTATAACCTCTATAAAGTTCCCAGGTCATTTGGAATACCACTGGGGGTGTATTAGTGGTATATTTTTTTTATAAATTCTTCTAAATTAAACCTTTAGGAATGATTGAATTATTTATCTTATTAGTATGAATTCTTCTCTACTTTGAGTGTAGTATAAATATAAAATAATTCACAACACACAAGGGTTTTACAAGGTTTATCCTCAATACGATAACCTATTCCTTGTGAGGTTTGGGTTGAGTTCAGAGACCTAAATTATCACAAAAATAAAATTTATTACAAGAGAAGATAAATTATCTTCCTTGAATCCTACAAGGTTATCTATGGATAGTGAAAAATAAATCCAATATTTATCCTTGAACTTTTCACAAAAATAATAATAATATGGAATGGTTTATAATGGTACCACCAGTCTCCATGATTATTCCCATTATCTTGGTTGTGAAAACTATCTTTAGTGAACCTCTAGATACCTCAACATTAATGATTAAATCTTCTTATAAAAGGTCTTAAAAAACCATAATAGTATAAATAAAGTGACATTAGGTCATAATTACTCTCAAAAATTCAAAATAAACAACTCATGCATGAGTGAATGCATGCATAAGGGGTTCTTATTTCTCCTCAATATAAATCACTTAGATGATTAAAAACTCAACCGACTTTCCTTAACCCAGTTAGAAATAATAGTTACAGTTTTGTTTGATGATCTTCTAATTTTTATTTCTCTAGGATATAATGTTTATTCAATGGAGTAGATTATTGAATTATTCTCTCAATTCTTGAGTCAATCATTTTTTTCTATTTATATTCCCATAATAAGTGTGAATATTATTTACAAAATGAATAATACTAACCTCATTAATTCTGTACAATAAATAATTTTCATAAAAAATAGTATCTTTGACCATGAAAAATAATTTCAAATATTTTATTTTTAAATCTCCATAAAAATTACCCATGATCCTCTCATTTAATATGCATTTAAACCCCATTAAATACCCCTTGAATTTGGGCTAGAATCATGGATTTGACTAATAAAAATGATATTTAAGATTTAAAGAATGGAAAATAATTGTTTAATTTGATTTCCTTTTTTTAAAAATATAATTTTTTTGGAATAATAAATATTTTAGTAGTATATATTTTCATAATAATTTTGAATACTTACAATATTTGATAAATCTATTACTTTATAATTTTATTTAAAACTACTATTCATAAGGCTTTATAAGCCTTACGGGTAACTGTGAAAGTCTTAAAAAGTAATAAGAAAAGCCTTATGAAATTAATTAAAGTATTATGAGATTCAAATAAGTCTTAAAAAATACCTTAGAGTCTTACAGTTTTTATTGAAAGTATTATGGACTCCCAAAAAAGTCTTAAAAAGCCTTAAAAGTGTGTTGGGTGTAGCTCATACCTTTTACAAATGCAACCCAACTACAAAGCCTTATTAAATGTATGAAATTATTAAGGGGTTATCCAAATTCTTATGGTTTTTCCCAAAATACTTATAAAAATAAAAATACATATCCATTTTTCTATATTTATAAATAAAACTTCCATACTCCTTTGTTAAATCAAAGAACATATTCTAGTCACCAAAGGACCTTCTCAAACACTCAAATTGAACTCCAAATTATCATAAAAAGACATAAAAAGGATTTTTTATCATGATTGAAAATATATACATTATAATTAAATAATTACAATAAGAACTTCAATATCCCCCTTTGGATATGTTTTCAACCATGTTCAACTCTTTCCAAAATTCATCAACTCATACAAGTGTCATCAAATCATAGCCTATCACACTTGAGATGCATCTTGAAACCACACTGTAGTATAATGTAGTTTTTTGAGGTAATTTCATCCCTAAACAATAGTAAATATTTTTCCAATAAATTTGAATACTCTTCCCCTTAATCCAAGAACTGAATTTTTAATTTTCTCCCATGTTTCACAATAATGATAGCTCTTGTATTATCATAAAAAATAGTCAATAAAGGAACTTTTTACCCCCTTTGTGGAAAATAGTTGTGTCTATATTCTCCCCCATTTATAATAAAATCCCAATATATGGGGTGTGGGGTCTTACAATGTCCCTTAAGAGAGAGTGAAGGATTGAAAATTTATGTTAAGCCTCAGAGTCTCAAACCTATATTTAGGGATTGCCTTAGTGAAACTTCCAACTGATTGGTCTTGGGAAAGAACAAATTACATGATGTATCTATAGGAAAATATATATTTAATAAAATTAAATCTAATATTAATGTTATTATACCATGAGTTTTGTAATGTATTCTTACAAAGTTCTTTGAAACTTTGATTATCACATAAAATATTGAGTGAAATTTTAACCTTCACACTAAATACTTCAAGTTGTCCCTTCATCTATATGATCTTAGTGAAATAACTAGTGGTGTATACATATTTAACTTCTGTGGTGATTAAAGTAAAAAAATATTTTCTTCTTATAGTGTTATATGACACAACTTATTCCCAATAGAAAAATTCCACCTGAAGTGGATCTTTTATCATCATAATATCTTGAAAAATATGCATGTGTAAAACCTGATAGGTTTAAGTTATTATCTTTTATATATATCAAAACATAGTTAAAAGTACCCTTTATGTATTTAAGGACCCTATTGGTATCCATTTAGTGTGATTACTTAATATCACTTTGATAACTAGCACATTATCTCACTATAAAAACAATGTTAGGTTTAGAAGCATTAAGATAGAGCATGCTATCAATCAGTCTTTTGAATGCCCTATGATTCAAAATTTCACCTTTAGTATACTCAAAAAAAATTAAACAAACTTGAATAAGTGTAGATATTGTCTTTGATTCATCCATATCAGATTTATTCAATAGTTATTTGGCATATTTCTCTTGGTATGAAAAGATAAAAGTTTCTTCTTGCCTTAATTGTAATCCCAAGAAGTATCTCATCTATCCAACCATGGACATCTCAAGATATTTGTTTATCTATTTGGAAAACTTTTCACATACACTCTCTTGATATCCTATGAGGATAATGTCATCAACATATACCATCACAATAAAATTACCTACATCAAACTCCTTTACATAAAGGTTGTTGTCCACCTCCCCTTTTGTGAAATTTACCTTTATTAATCAATTACCCAACTTTGAATACTAGGACCTAGTGGCCTAAATTAACCAATATAAGTCCCGCTTCAATTTCAAACCATAGATCGTTAATTAAGAAGAAAAATCCATCAAACATCATAATTTATACCTATTTTTGTTCTATACTTAAGAAGGAATATTTGACATCCAGTTGATAAATTGTATACTACCTATGAGATAAAACCACTAGAAAAAAATGATAGCCTCCATCATTACAACTAAAGTAAAGGTATACCCAAAATAAACACTTGTAACTTAAGAGAATCCCTTAAAAACAAGTATGGACTTGTTCCTTTTGAATTATCGTTTATCAATTAATTTGTTCCTAAACACCCACTTGGTCCTAATATCATTCTTATCATTTGGTCTAGGAAAAATATCCCAAGTGTCATTTTTTTCTATTTTATCTAGATCCTGATTTATATCCTCAATACACTATTCATGATAGATATTTTCAGCCTATTAATGTGGTTCAATTTGAGATATTAGAGTAGTTTGATTCTCATATCTCAATATTCTTCTATTTTGAATGGGAGAAATATAATTTCCAATTATATTTTCAGACTCCACATGCTTCTTTATTTTTTGATAAGTCTATTTTTTAATTTTTAGTAGCATCCTCTTCATAACTGGTCTGATCATAGTCAATATTTACTACCTATGAATCAATATCAATTTGTTCTTTACTGGGTTTTTAGAATTACTCTTGTCATCTTTAATAAATTTATAAAAAATATACTTTATCCATACCACTGATTTTAGTTTTTTTTATAATGATTTTCACATGATAATAGTACACCACTTTAGGAATCCTTTTTTCCCAACATCTGTACCCCTTTAAACAAGATATGTATCCTATAATGATACCCTCCTCATCTTTCTCTTCAAATTTATCTAGCTTTACACATTTAATTTCTATAATAAATGGACTAAAAAATACATTGATGTTGTACACAATGATATTATTCTTATACCACATCTCATATGAGGTCGCGTTAAATTTTTTTCATAGAATTCACCAATTTTGAATATATAAATGTGTGAAAATATCATCTATTAAATAAAACATAGAGAGGTTGTCTTATGCCAACATTGTTTTAGAAATTTCTACCAAACTCTTATTTTTCCTCTATGAAACTATATTTTTTTAGGGTGTGAAAGAAGTATTATACTAATTTTTAATTCAATGATTTTCAAGATAATATTCTAATGATCTACTGGTGAACACTTTTCCATTTTCAGATATGAATTTCTTGATGTACATTCGTAATTTTGTATCCATTGTTCTCTTGAAAATTTTAAACTTGTACACAACCTCTAATTTGTCCTTTATTAATATCACATTTTTCATTCTAGAAAAATCTTTAGTAAATGTAATGAAATATAGATCACCATAAGCGGAATTATGTCTCATGGTTCCAAAAAAATCTGAATGTATTAGTGCAAGTGGTTTTATACTTTGTATTTCCACCATTTTATGATTGCCTTATGTGATTTCCCCTTTTAAAATGTCTGTAAAGTTTAACCTATTTAACTCTTGAGATGAGGTAAGTTTCTCACCACATCTCACCTATAAATATTTCTTAAAAATATTTGAAAAAGGTGACCTAGTATTCTTTACTGTAATTAGTCCCATATTTTAAACTCAATTAGTATGAATTTATTGAGCCTCTAATAAGAACAAGGTTGCTATAAATCCTTTAACCCTTGGTGAAAATTTTAACTTATTTTATTCTATTTATGTGACAAGTGTTTCTTCTAAAAATAACCTCGTATCCATCATTACACAAATAACTTATAGTCAAAAAGTTTTGTTCAATTCCATTAACAAATAACACATATATTGACTTAAATTTTTGGGACTCAATATTAGCTATTAAAATTACCTTAATATTAAGAGATATTTCATTTACAAAGGTCACAACACCACCATAATTTTATTAAATATTTTTTAAGACTTTGGTATTTACAATTATATATGATGATTGGACACTATCAAGGATCCATGGCCTACTCCTATTTCTAGATTTGAGTTCCACCTTTTTAATGATTGAATTATCTATATTATTTATATCCTGATTATTATTTCCTCTTATATTAGGTTATCTATGACCAGGAAGTAAGGATATATATTCCTTTTTATAGTGAAATTTATATTCATATCTTTCACATACCTCCTTGAGGTAATCAAACATATTTTATATATGCATCCCATTTGAGTATTCATTCATTGCATGTATTCTCATAGGTTTGTTTTATAAGTATATAACCATAAATTTTTGACCTCTCTAATTTCAAGGGAGGGAAATATTATACCATAAAACATATTATTTATGACCATATACACCATAACACCAACAATATCCTTTAAAACCAGTTCTTTTAGGAAACCGTTTATTTTTCTTTGAAAATTTTGTTTGTTGTCTCTAAATATCTTCAAAATTTTTCTTATTGGGTTTTGCAGAATTTCCTTTCTTATGAATATTATGCACTTCCTTATCTATAGATTTTATCTAATGGTGGGTTTTATCAACCCATATTTTCCCAATTTTACCATTTTATCCTTCAATTGTTTCTGGAACAAATTTAAAATTATCAGATATAATAGGTTTAAATTTTACATAAATATGATTACTATAATTTGAACCAGATATAGATGAAATTTCCTTCAATTTAATAGCCTTTTAATAGCTTTATTTAAATTTCCAAGTGATTTCTCATACTTAAAACATATTTATTTAGTAATATTAAGTTATTATTCTTTATTATAAATATTTTTCTAAAACTCATTATAATTCTTCCCTACTCATCCACTTTCACTTTGAGAAGCTTGATCTCCTTAATGTGATCATTTTAACTTCTATGAATCTCATACCCAAATTTATTTATCTTGTTTAATTACTTATTAATAGTTTTATCTTCCATTTTAGGTTGAGTTTCTCTATCAAGATTCACCTCAGGATTAGTTATCAGCATATGTTTCATATAGGTTTCCTCTTATTATTCTTCTTCTTCACTACTTGATCTGTTATCTATTATTTTAACATGTTCCTTAAAATTAATATATTTCATATAATAATATTCATATTATTCACTAATTTTTTAAGAATAATATTCTTACTTTGTACTCAACATGCTTCTTTTATTTTTATTCATATTCTTCTTCTGCATTCATTAGACCACCTATTCTATTTTGATGGATTTTCTTTATATATTTTATGAGGATTTTCTCTATCTTCATCTTCATCATACTCCACACTATTTTTTATAATTGTGTAGTATTATATAAATTAACCAAATCATCCACACTTAAATAATTTGAGTGGGATTTTCCCCTTGTATTTTACCTTACCAATTTCAATATTGTTAGAGATAAAGTTCATAACCCTTTTGTGATTTTCATCAGTCATCATCTTATTCTGAATCATTGAAGAGATTAACTTTTTCCTCTTTGATCATAATTTGTTTCATATATTTTTATTCAATCTATTATTTATACTTTTTACAAAACTTTTCTTTTCTCATTTCATAGTTAAGAAGATTATTTTTATGCTTATCTAGGGAAATATCTTCCCTATATTCAATATCTTAATCCTTTGGATCAAAATTTCCTTGAAATTTTCCTAATAATTTTTAATAGCTATATAATCTTTCATATTGTATAAAAATCATCCAATATGATCAACTATTGAATTCAACTAGGTTAAATATTCATCAAAATCCTCATCTTCAACCATCCTGATATCTTCAAATTTGACCCTCTAAATTTGTATTTTAACTTACTTGATCTAGATATTTCACTCATACATGTTTTTTAGTTTATCCCATATTTATTTTTACATTGAGATACCCATCACTTTTGTGTATACTTTGTATGAAAATGATGATAGTATATAATTTCTATCATTCCCATATACCTCAATATTTCTCTTGTTAGATAAATTCATAGGATCATCCCTTACAAGAGGTGGAGATCAGACAATAAATACGTCACTAAACTCTAATACTTGTGAAATCAAATAGAGTAACATCTAATTATTACATCCATGAAATTTATTCCCATAAAAATTAACAACTCCTCTACTATTTATTAATTTCATATTCTCTATTTCTTGTAATGGAAGGATCTCATATGAAACATGGTTTTCTCTAATATCACTTAAAGTTCCCAGGTTAGTTAGAATACCACTGTGGGGTGAATTAGTGGTACATATTCTTTTAAATGCTTCTAAATTAAACCTTTGTGGCTGATTAAATCCTTGATCCTCTCATCATAAACTCTTCCTCCTCTTGAGTGTAATTTAAATATAACATAATGCAGATCACATAAATATTTTACAAGGTTAGGCCTCAATATTAGAGCCTACTCTTTAGCAGGTTTGGAATGAGTTCCGAGGCCTAGATTATCACTAAAATAAAAGTTATTAAAAGATAGGTTAAGTGTTCTTACTTGGATATTGTAAGGATTTCAATACATAGTAAAAAATAATGGTAGTAGTCATCCTTGGACTTTTCATAACAACAACAAAAAATATAATGTTTTTTATACCAATACCACTAATTTCCAATATTATTACCTCACTCTGGGTTCTGAAAAATATATTCAGTGTACCTAAAGATGCCTCAAAATCAATGAAAAGATATTCTTATGAAAGTAATTTGGATTCTATAACACTATCAATAAAGCAACAACAGTTTGAAATTCCTCTAAAAAAATAATAATGGGAAACTCATTTATGAGAGCATGAATGCATGGGGTTTTATTTTTCATCCTTAGTAGCAAGTTATTATATGATAAAAAACTAAATCATATTTCCTTGACCTATTCAAAAAATACAGTTTCTGTATAGATCGAGGAGATTATTATTCTTCTCTCTCTTTAATATGGTAATTATTCAATGGAGTAAAGTATCATATTTTTCTCTCAATTATTGAATCACTTATTTTGATTAGTTTTTTATATTTATATTCCAATAATATGTGTGAATATTATTTCCAAAATGAATAAGGTGAACCTCTTTCCTTCCCGAATACAAATAATTTTCCTGAAGAATAGCTGATTTGACCAAGATAAATAATTTCAAATATCTGAATTTGAAATATCTATAACAATCACTCAAAATCATCTCATTTAATCTACATTTAAATCCCATTAAAACTCCCTTAAATCTCATCTAGAATCATGACTTTAACCAACAACTTTTATATTTATGATTTAAAGAAAAATGAAGCATCATCTGATTTGATTTCCTTTTATTTAGAATATATTTATTTTGGAATTATAAAAATTTCAGATGAAGATGTTTTCAAAAGGATTTTATAAGTATTATGAGTCACTATGAAAGTATTTTTGACTCATTATAAAATCATTATATAATCCATTAAATCCTTATGAGATTATCATAAGTCTTATGGAATACCTCAGAGTCTTAAGGTTTTCACTAAAAGTCTTTTGGACTCCCAAAAAAGTCTTATAAATCCTAAATTAAAAGTATTACATGCACAAGGTGTAGCCGTTTTCTTTACTAGATCCAGAAAAACTTCAAAGCCTTATGAAATGAATGAAAGTATTATGGGATCATCCAGATCCTTATGATTTTTCAAATAGCCTTACAAAATATAAATATTTATCTATTTTTCTAGAATTCCACACTGAACTTCCAAACTACTTTAATAAATCACAAAATTTCTTCCAACCACTAAACAACCTTATCAAAGACTTAAAAATTCAACTCCAAATCATTATAGAACACATTAAAATAATGCTGGATCATATTTGACAACATATACAATATACTTTAACAATTTCAATGGGAACTTCACTCTCAAATCAAGATATACCTTCACACTCCAAAACATAATCTCCTCTTAAATGCTTTACATAAAATGTCCCCAATATATAGTTATATAAAGGTGTATTAATTATTTATAAGCATGTATTTATTTATTATTTACTATAGATGAAATGATCATCCTCAAACTCCAATTCCATGTATTTAATTATTATGAATCATCAACCCAAATGTGGTTCCCATGTGTATGGTAACCAAACTCTTATTTATCCACCTAACCTTGTATTTTAACATCAACTTTTATATACATAACAATTAATCCAATATCTATTGTCAAAAAATCCAATATAGTACATATTGGTTTCAAATTTCACCGTGTTGTGGTTTATGTTATGTCATTGATATTAATACTACATTATAGTGTTCATAATGAATGATATGGGATATCATTAGACAAAATCTCATATGTTGATTATCATGTTGTTTATGGATTTTAAAACATCATTTAATGACATGTAAATGATTAACTGAGTGTTAAATATGTTTAGAAAAAAACATAATAATTTAGGTATATGTTTTAATATATACAATAGATGAACTCAAAGAGTTTTTTAGTTTCATAATATTTTAAACCATTGAATTTAAACTCTCTCTTTAATTAAATGAAGGATTTCTACTTAAAAGGAGTTATAGACCTCATTTTTTTATAATAGTGATCATTCTATAACAATCCAAAACTCTCTCATTATCTCTTATCTTCCTAAACCTTAGAGGCGGTTCTAAAACACCATTTTAAGGATAATAGGTCATACTTTTTTAATACTTTTTGATAAAACATAAGCATGATTAAAAGTGAAAATTTCAAGTTGAAATCTAAATCTTTGAAATTTATTCACTTATAATTGAGTTTTAATATAATAGATATAAAACCATTTATAAATATTAATGGAATATTTGAGGTTACAAGAATTGGAAGAGAGTAATAAATAGTTGTTTTCCCCAAAGTTTTAATTGTCAAAGATTCAATGAATTTTCATATTGTTGTTGTTTAATTTTTTTTTCAACTACAGTGATAAAAAATATTTTATTAAATCATCAAAATAATAAAACCATGGGTGATTTATTAGAAAACATTGAGTCATATATTTCATAATATGGAATATGTGAAAATGACATAGAACTTCCAAACACAAACTTTGTGGAATTTTCAAAGCTTTCACTTCATGCAATCTACAACTCGATATATTCTCCCAGATAACCCATTTTCTAGTTTTTATGATGAAATGAGTTTTATAGTCACTATAGTTGAAAAAAATCAACTAGAGTGATAGAAAACTTTATGTAATATTTGAAGGTAAAAACTCTAAAAAAATATTAATCACACACTTTTAGTGCTTGTATCCTTAAAAATTCCACGAATCTTTATAAAAGTTCTTATATCTCTCTTATTTAAACAAAAATTTTACTAAATTACATTTAAATATTTATATTTCAACTTGAACGTTTCACCTTTTAGCATAATTAATTTTTACTTGAAAGTTGTTAAACAAGTCTATTTTTGGTTAAAATCCACTCTTCAATCTTATTATTAAATGATTGGCTCCTAGAATTAAAATATACATATAAATTTGGACTTCTTTATCCTAAATAACATAGTAAAATGGTTAATGTGAAGATACATTTGATAACTTATATATAGTTATATATAAAAATTTCTTATTTAATAGATATTATATTTTAATAGTTCTTTTACAAACAAAAGAGTCATATATATATTTTTTAAACATTATACTATTATGAAAAAATGATTCAAATTATTTTGTTTTGATAATATAGATATTTTATTAACATGATATTAAGTTTTTCTTATGTATTAAAAAAAATATGTAACTAAAACTGTATATTATTTTTAAATACATCCATTTATATATAATACAAAAAGAAACACAATAAGATTCTAGGATTCTTGAAACCATAAATGTGTAGTATAGGTACCTACAAATAAAAACATAAATGTTTATATAAACATGAAAGAATAGATGAACATCTAAAGTATAAATGTTGAACTATTTAAAATAATTTAAAGTATTATTACAAGTGTAATTTCTAAATTTAAAAACATTATATACTAAATAAAATAAAATAAATCAATATTAATGTAATATATTACATATTTGTTACATTTTTTATAAATATTTTTTATTAATTAACATGTAAAAAATCCAAGATAATTTTTTTATACAAGTAAAAAAAATATTTAAAAGATATTTTCATAACCCACCAAATAATATGAAAGATAAATAATTTTCAACAAAAAATTATTAAAAAATACATGGTCTTCATAATAAATTAAGTCATATTCTTAATGTTAAAATTTAGATAAATTTTTTTTCTTTCCTTACAATTTCATTTTTTGGAATTTTTAAAAAATACACCTTTAAGTTAATTGGGTACTACATACAAATCATGAAAACATAATGAAAAAATCACTAAACATTTAAAAAACAACCAAAAAATTAAACAGAATCAAATTTCAAAAACTAAAACCAAAAACCACTAAGGAGGCAGCACGACATTGTCAAATATAAATTTTGATGAAAAAATTCCATAACTGTGAACAATCTTGTAAATCAATACATACTTTAATACATAATAAATAAAAAAATCTAGTTATTATCACTAATGATAAGAATTTTTAAATATAATTTTTTTGTTATAAAATATTGTTTTAACATATACAAAATTAACAACTTAAGAAAAAACTTCCAATATCAATTTTACTTCTTTACCTCTCAATTCAAATACTAAAATCAAAAAATAAAAATTTAAGAAATTAAGAAACAAATAAAAAAATATAATAACATATATATTCAACATTAAAAAATATTTAACAAAATACTTAAAATAATATAAAAATAAAACCATCACCATTTGGGGTTTTTAGGTCACAGAGGATCATCTCCTAGAGGTCAAGTGGGAGAAGTGAAGAGTCACCATCATCGAGAGATTAAAAATTCATGGAGAGGGGAATCATTGAGAGTGATTGGTTTTTGAGGCTAGGGGTACCTATTAAGAGGTATTAAGTGGGATTTTTAGGGGAGTACTATCAAGGTGAGGTCGGGGAGGAGGTCATCAAGGAAAGGGTTGTTAGAGGGGGTCAGGGGAGGGCCATCAGGGGAGGTCAAAAAGGGTGTGTTGAGGGAGTACTAATTAGTGGAGGTCAAGGATGGGGGTTTTAAGGGTAGGTTGGGTGTAGGTTCATGTGGGGAGGGGTGTGGGTCGAGATTCATCAAGGATAGGTTGGAGAGGGTGAAAATATTATATGATTTCTCAGATCTATGAGTCACAAGTGAGAAGGGAAAATAAACGTTTTTCTTTTAAAGGTTACAATATATGATAATTATTATTAAAAAATTTATATATATGAATTTAATAAAACATATATGATATTATTATATGAAAACCATCATACATGGGTCCTTAAATGAAATAAAAAATACATGACCATTTTCAAAAAAAAATATCATATTGGTTAATATATTACGGTTTAGAAAAAAACAACCATATAGGTTAATATAAGAAGATTCATTATAAAAGTCACCATATCTATTTATTTATGGTATTTTTGAGTTGTAAAATATATGAAGGTTTTTAATAAATTAATTTCATAGTCTTTAATAAAAAAATCCATGCAAATAAGTATGATGATTCTTATGAAAACCATCATATATAATGATAGAGATATTACCTAAATCTCATGCTTATTTGTTGTGTATTGGGACATATCATATTGTAAAATATATGTATATTATAGAGTATGACATGCATGGAAGCCTAGAGATATCATATTACTTATATTAGGGATATCATAAGGCTTGTTGTGTGATAACATGCCACTTCCCTGAGCTAGTCGTAATGTACAACTTGGCTATATTTTATTATATGAATCATACCATAAGATTCACCTTACATATTATGATTTGTTTGGAATCTAAATGAAAATTTTTATTATTCATGATTCTTCCATGTTTTATATCATTATTATAAATGTTTCATTTGATAAAACACATGGGAGTATTAATTCATTTGCATGAAGAATGCATTTATAGCCAAGATATTGACTGATAAATTATGTAAAATATGAGTTAATACATGAACACATAGGAATTTATTGAAGGATATATAAGGGGCCGCTACCATTGAGATTTGTGTGTTTGTGTTTACCCACAATCCTTCTGGTTCTCCCATACCCATGGTTATTTCCCCCTCCTTCATTTTCATTATGAGGTACAGACATATCTTGGATGATAAGAGGATCACACTCAAGTGTAGAGTGATATGGTTTTAACCCTTGGATACACCACGAAGAAGGGAGTCTATTGGATATCACATAGATATCTAGATCAAGTTCACGAAGGAATACAATGGAAATTGTGATCAATAATGTAAGTTACACACAATGTTCTTCATTTTAGTTTTATATGATTTTAGTTTTCAAACATGGTAGGTTTTTAGAATGCGGTTTATAATTTCTTTTTCTATGTTTATTAAGTGTTAACTGATATTTGAAAAATAATCAGTGGTATCAGAGTAATGGTATGTATTCTGTGTTGAGTCAATAAGGTTTCCTTATGAATTTTCTATTCCTCTATGTTTTGAAAATCAAAAACACTCTATCTTAAGGAAAATTTTTATTTCCCTGAGGATTTATCTTAATAAGGAAATTTTCCTTCATCAAGGAAATTTTATCCTTAACTATTTTTCATTGACCATATTCTAATTTCTCTAAATATAATTTGATTTATTCCTAAGTGAAAAATTTGGTTTCACATCTAAAACCTTGAAATTTTATAAACTCTTATATATAGAGTAATCTGTTTTCAGGATCAAAATTTAGACTCCAAATTCCTCTGAATTCAGAATCCAAATTCTATGAAATTAATGTTCCTAATTCTCTGAAATTCTGACTCTGAATTCTCTGAAATTCTGACTCTGAATTCTCGAAAATTCAGACTCTGAATTTTCTAAAATTTAGACTTCGAATTCTCTGAAATTCAGACTCCTAATTCTCTTAAATTCAAACTCTGAATTCTCTGAAATTAAGACTTCAAATCCCTCAGAATTCAAGTTCTGAATTCCATAGAATTCAGATTCTGAATTCCTCTGAATTGAGGTTTTGAATTCCACAGATTTTAGGTTCCGAATTCCATAAAATTCAGGTTCCTAATTCCTTAGAATTCAGAATCCGAAGTCTACAAAATTCTGATTCCAAATTCTTTGGAAAACAAAATCTTAATATCCCTGTAATAAAGACTCCGAATGTTTTCCACTTAGACTCCAAACTTTATTTTTTCCTTAGAATCTGAAAAATGAATTTGGTTGATAAACCTTATTTTGATTACCCCTGTTATAGTTATAAAACGATGTCGTGCATTCTGTTTCTAACCAACCATTGTTTGAGTGACACGTGTACAGGTCCCTCCGAAATTCAAGGAAAAATATGACCATTAGAGGAGGGAGTCGACCGTTGGAAATGTGTCTATAAATAAGATCTCATTTAAATGAGCTCAATACACTGTTTTAGAAATCTAGAGATTACATGTTGCTGAATTAATTTCTATAGAGAGAGACTCTCAGGCTTTGTGTGTACTGAACATCTTGTTCAGCTTGCTTCATGAAACTCTGATTGTTGGTGTGTACAATCAAGAGCTTTCAGGGGTAGGAAGACAGAGGTGCCGACTACCTTGAAGCTCGAGGGCTTGCAGGGATAACAAGACAGACTTCTATATTCTTATCAAGGGCTTACCCTGGTGTGGGTAAGACAAAATTTATTGAAAGTATAAATCAAGGGACCTTTATCCAAGTTTGTTGGATACCCTACTCTTTGGGTTAAAAGATTTCATACTTGTTACTTGTATTGTTTCATGTTTGTTTTTTGGTGCATTTTGATTAATAAGGAAAGTATAATTATCTTATACTTTCTTATACTTGTATACTCTGATAAATAAGATTCTATACGCGTTAATGTAGAATCTTTTTCCTTGTAAACTTCTCTTAAGTTTCATTTTCAAAACCATATTTCCAGAATCTTGCAAGTTTGTAGAATTAATAGGTCTTGTGATTTTACCTTATTTTAACTTTGTTAAATATAGAAAGTTTTATAACCAACTTTAAAGGTTCCAAATTAAATTTTAAAGTATACAATTCACCCCCTCTTGTATATTGAGCATCTAAATAACATTTCTATCCTACATTTTGATTCACAAAATCATTTTTAGAAATAAATAAAAAACATGTTATATTATAGTCATATTCCATATCATTAAAATATTTGGAATTTTTCTTTATGGTAGAATATATGGTATACATTTTCTTTGGCTAAGATATGGTCATGGCCAATAATATGTGATATCATAGTTGATGAAAAAATGCAATCCTTTTTGTTTTTTGTCACATCTTAGCATGTGATATAGGATATTTGTAATACCCTAGGATTTTATAGTAATTTATTTTCTTTAAAGTAATTCAATAGTTTGCGCTACACACAACACTGAGTTTGAGCGCACCATGACTTAACAAACTAGCCATTCAAAATTTTTTTATGAATAGTGTTAACTGCATTTTGAATTTTATATACTCCATATAATTTTAATATCCATATTTTGTGTTTATTAGACATTATATAAGAACAAATTCAATTTTTCAGATAAAGGAAGTATTTTTAAAATGTACAATTTTACCACCTTTTAATGGAGAACCCTTTTTAAATAAAATATTTGAAACTTTTATATATTCAATTTGACAAAATAAACTTCTTCTTTAGAATAGAGACATAAAAATTTAGTTTTGATAAATTTTTGGTGTTTTTCTGATAACTTTCATATTTTGGTAAATAGTGAAGAAATACTAAATTTTAATTGATAGCAATTTTTTTAATAAAAATATTTTTTATTGTTAAATTATACATTTGAAAGGTTTTTAAGTATAATTAGATTATATTTTTATCATTTAATACAATTTAGGTCATTATAAGTAATTTCACATTTAAATTGGACATAAACACATGTCAATCTTTTGATAGTTATTACTTTTTAAAAACCCACTTTACGGTTTTGACAACGAGAATTAATTTTGAATTAATTAATGGAACTTTTATATTTTTAATTTGGAAAGATATACTTCATTTTTTAATTCATAATATCACAATTATCTTTGGGTGAATTTTTTGTATTTTTCTGAAAACTTTCAATTTTTGATGAATAGTGGAAAACACTGCATTATTGTTTAAAACCGAATTTTATTTAAGTAATTATTTATTTTATTTAAATTTATTTTAAGTCAAAATAGATACATAATACCTATATAAGTTCAATTTAATTTATTAGAGTCATTTTATAATAAATTAGATGTATAAAATTTTATTGAACTTTTTATCGTCTTTTACCCATCTTCTAGGCACGTAAACAAATTTGCATAAAATGTAATTTTACCGCTTCTGTGATTTTAATTTCAAAAATATGAGAGACATTATTGAAATCAGTAAGTAAAATGTAGTTCAATAAGATGAAAATAATTTTTGGTGAATAGTAACTTTTGAATTTTATTTACCACGGTTAAAATTAAATAGGGTAATTAATGGTAAAAATGATATTATAATTACCCTAACACATCTCTTAATTCTATTGGATAAGTTTATTTCGACCAAAATCAACCTTATGAATAAAATATAATCCTTCTGATCCACTTGGATTAGATTAGGACATTTATTATTATTTTATTTAAAGAATAGTTAAAAGTGTAAAATTCAAAGTTTAATAAATAAATTTTTTTTAATATAGGGTTATACATAATATAAATTCGACTATAAATATTAATTAGAAATATAAAAAGATTTCCAACATATTTATATTTTATTTATAATTTTTAGAAATTAAATAATTAAATTTATTAATGACATAATGATGATGGAGTAATTACCTAATTTATGAAAGATTAAAATAATTGATATTATAAATATTAAAATAAATATAAATTGAGACTTTTTATGCATTAAAAGAATTTTCTAGATTAATATGACATGTTTGGGTTGATTTAATAATTTTTTTTCAAATTAATCAAGTTGATACGACTTTAACGAAAACCAAATACTAAATAGTGTCAAATTTGACATAATTGAGTTTTTAAAACAAATACTATTTTATTAAATTATATAATAGTTATAAAAATATAAGGTTCGGAAAAAAGAATTATATAATTATATATATGTTATTAATGAACCACTTGGGGTTCTCTTTTCAGTTTATAGTAATTTTATTAACCATATAATATAAAAATACAAGGAGACATGGTAAATGTCAAACTATTTAACTAAGAGTTATATCTAAAAGATAAGGTTAATATGGTGACCTAAACCTGTATAAAACCTATTGGTTGATATTTTTTCAACCCATACCTACCTTATATTCTAAATAAATCAATTTGGAGCGATTATAAATTAAAAATAAATTTATAATAAAATAATATTTCATGCTTTTCCTAAAGTGACCCTGACCTCTCTTATAAAATGGCACTTCCCCTTCTGTTAATTTCACACCTCCAAATCCATTTGGATCTACTAAAACCTTCCCAAATATCATTCCAAATACCCTAAATTCATACTATATGCCTTACTTTGATCATAAAGCCAACCTAATGAGCCCTTTTGATCAAATCAAAAGGAAGCACCAGAAGAAGAGGTAATAATTTCATCACATTTTTCAAAGTTATCTTTTTCTTCCACTTCCTCTTTCTTTGTTATTTCCATACAAAAATAATAACTCCAGTACCTTATATATACTGTGATGTTATTATAAATATCGTACAACCATATTCATTATTCTATCCATCCTTGAATGATAATGTCACTATACGTGCGTATGTATGGCTTACCGTCTCCACGTTGTGGAGTAGTCGTTATTCCAAACTTCATTATCTGGATGGGTATAATAATGAAGTATAATTTATGAAAATAATAAATATAACATGTTAATTATTCTTTATATATGATATAACATCCAATTATATACGATTTCACCTTCAATTGAATAATATTGTCGCTCGTGCGTACGTACGAATTACCATCTCTACGAAGGTGATGAGATTCATTCCCCATCATAACCATTCAAAGATAATTTACATTTTATGATTAAAAATAATTTTTCATAGATAAATATAATTCTTTATATTAATAAAATACATCCTACCCATAACAAACATGACTTACATAACAAAACATATAAAGGAAAAAAAATCAGTTAACACCCGAAACAATGATACTACTAAAATATTATTAACAAATCAATATTAGAAGATAATATATGATATCATATTTATGTATGTGTTTTTTGTATAATTTAATAACAATTATTTAACTATTATATATTATGTTAACGTACCCTCGACTAAGGAAAAGTACAAGGTAAGGGGATTTCATCTCACTTCTTATTCCTGTGAGATTCATGCTATATTTCCACTATTTCCTTTTGTGTGGTGTATGTACTAAACATGATTGTATTATTTGTGTAATATACTTTAATTTATGGGTATTTACATCATCATTTTATGATCCTTCTTTCATGGGGTGTATATTTCGTATGTTACCAAATCAGTAAGGGAATTTCAAATTTCAATTTCCACTCATTGGGTTTTATACAAACTTCATTGATTATTTTACTACAAGATTATGTGTGAAATCACTATTTATTTACTTATATAGTAATTTACACTCCCCTTTGTGTGGATATATTTTTTATACCCATAATAGCTCCATTGATAAATTCTCAAGTCATCTATATGAACTTGATTAGAGTAATTTTAACTCAATTTCTATTCATTGAGTTAAACATCCAAGTCATTGGTGTTGTTTTTACAAGAATATGTGTGAATGTACCCTAATTTATTTACACTGAATATCTAATCATATGAAGTGTATTTATATTTTTCATGCATAATTATGTCATTGATTTATCCTTAACCCAAGGATACCGTCTTTATAAGGGATTTCATCTCAATTTACATTCCATAGAGACTTCTTTGTTGTTATGCACCAATTCACTTTTATATGGTGTATATACTGTACTTTGACATAGTATATCATGAATCCATTTATTCTCATGATATTATAATGTTTTTATTACCTGAATTGTTTTTATTCAAGCGTCTTTAATTTGGTTAGGAACTCTAACTAAAATTTCATTTTAAATGTTTTAAAAATTTATTCTTCTAAATCTTTGTCATTAATGTCCATGTTTTAAAAATGGTTTTAAGGATTTATTTATATGGACATTAATGTTTTAAAATTTAAATTCATTTTAAAAGTTTCAAAGTGGTATGGGACACTTTGATTCAAAAATCTATTTTAAATGGCTTCTTGATAAATAGTGAGACTTTTAAATGTTTTCAAGAAAAACGGAGGTATTTCTCTCATATAGTTTTGATGATTATTTTCATCTATGTCAATATCCTTTATTATTATTCATTGAGGTTAATCTATTATAATAAAATCATCCATATTGTATTGAATGAGTTATGTTTGACTGTGGCTGTGCTATTTTTATACCATTCATGGTTTGTGGTTAAAATATTGACATTTCATATGCTAGTTTTAATACGAATGTTTAAAGTATGCATCAACCTTTTCATATGAGGAATGCATTGGACTTAGTAAGTGACAGGTGGAGCCCCCTATAGCTCCTCAATGCATTGGTAGGTCTCGTGAGATAAACTAGTGTCTTGGCACAAGGCCTTGACAAGATTTTATTTGTAGTCTTGGCATATATCCTTAACTATGTGGTTATGGTGTCCGATATTATGCATTCCATCATTATAAAATTAGCTATTGATATTACATGTGATTATTCAACTAGTATAATATCCATGTGAATAAGTAAATGGAATTATTTGATTTATATTTTCCATATTATGCTGAAAGTTATGTTTAAAAGGCTTGTGTTTTAGTCTTATACATTGCCTTAAACATTTATGATTATTTATTATAGTTTTCACTATATTGTTATTCTTACTAAGCATCTGAGCTCACCCCTTTATTATGTTTTATTTTTTCTAGGATATGAAGAAGTAAATTATGACTGACCCACAGGAATAGGCTAATGGATATAAGAGTGTTCACAGGCGACACAATATTGTTATTTTTCATTTGATAATGTAATGTAAAACTTATGTATGTATCTAGTGATTCCAAGGATACTAAAACAATCGGCCTTTTAGGATTTGATCTATTGTGATCATTCCAATGTTATGTAATAATGTACCGACTCTAGGTAACTAGAGTCATGACATTACAATATTGTATGGGATGATGGTAACAATCGACAACATGGAAACATAACATCATCTTATTATATAAATATTATTCATGTCATAAGATATGATATCAAGGAACCAATGATTGATACCACATCATTATTATCTATTATAACACATGATAGATAATAAGAAATGTTGTATATTACAATATATATAATATCATTAAATATGATATACATAGAAAATTAAAAAATTTAAATTTCAATCTAGAATTGAATTATGTGGTTTATAAATCATTGAAAAATGAATTTTGTGATATTTATTTAATTTATAAAAAATATTATAAATTAATTAGTAATGAAATGTTTATAATTAATTAATTATTTTTTAATGAAACATTTAATAAAAAAATATTCCATAATATTAATTGTTCATATTAAAATACCTCTTTCAAATTATATAACTTGAATTATAGTTTGGATACAATGTTTTTATATTAAAATTATCAGTAAAATTTATAGTGTTTTTGAATTAAAAATATGGCATAGTATAAAGGAGTTTATATTTAAAATTATAAATTATTTACCATATTTAATTTGAATTTTTCAAATTAAAAATATTTATTTGAGAAATTATTTAAATCATATCAAAAGGAGTTTTGATAATTTAAATGATCAAGATTTAAAAAATATTAAATGTGAGATATTTTAAATATTTATATAATATATTTGTAATGAACCAGACCTCTTCGGTCTATTCCTTTGTGAAAATTCAGTGTTTTGGGTGTTCTAGGGGGCTATCGGTTACTCATTCTGAGAAGTTTACCCAAAAAGTTCAGTTTTTCTATTAATGTGTCATTTCAAACTATCGGTGTCGATGTGTCATTTTGAACTGTCAATGTTAGAAATTAATTTTGAATTATTGGTGTTGATGTGTCATTTTAAACTGTTTGTATTGGCATGTATTTTTGAGCTGTTGGTGTAGGTGTTTCGTTTTGAACTTTTGGTGTTGACAAGTCATTTTGAACTATCGGTGTCGGTGAATCATTTTGAACTGTCAGTGTCAGTGTGTCCTTTTGAACTGTTGGTGTGGGCATGCCATTTTGAAATGTCAGTGTCAGTGTGTCATTTTAAACAGTCGGTGTTGGTGAGTCATTTTGAACTATTGGTGTCGGTGTGTCATTTGAATTGTTGGTGTCCGCATGTCATTTTGAAATTTCAGTGTTGGCATTTAATTTTGAATTGTCAACGTCGGCGTGTCGTTTTGTACTTTCAGTGTCGGTGAATCATTTTGTATTGTCAGTATCGGTGGTCATTTTTGTATTTTCTATGTCCGTGGGTCATTTTGTACTGTCAGCGTCGGCATCAGCGTCAAACTCAACGTCAGTGTCGGTGTCAACGTTGGCGTCAGCATTAGTGTCAGCGTCGGTGTTAGCGTCAGCATCAACATTGGCATCAACATCGGAATTAGCATCACCATTAGTGTCGGCATCAACGTCAACATCATTTTCAGTTTTCTCAGGTTTGGTTTTTCAGTTTCACCCCTCTTATGTTTTTTCATCATTAAATGAGAACCTATCAACTCTTAGCCCTTTTTAATGCACTTTCCACCATCTTCGAGGAGAATAATTAAATTATCAATATCTGTAACATCTCCTAAACCCTGTAACCACCTAGAAACGTAGTCAAACCATGATATGATTTTCATGCACTTTGAGATTTTCTCCTTGGTTATTTTGATATCTCTCTTTCTTAAGACAAGATATCTTATTTCCTTATATTCTTTCATTCTATCATAGTGCACTTAGGGTCCCTCTTCCTCAAATATTAATGCACCTATGCTATAACTCCCTACCTATTCGGTTTTCTTGGAGTACCCTGCTACTCATGCAACCCCCTGCTCTTGATGCAAGGAGGAACTTTGATCGTCTGTTGTTCCAAGTAGGGATTTTTATTTATATCTCTTTAATTTTGAATCATGTGGGGCTGGTTTAGTAATGATTCTTGGGAGAGAACAATTGAATTGTTTATTTAACAAGAGTAATAAATGAGGGGGAATATGATGATAAAGAGATAATAGGACCTGTTATGATAATGAAAAGGGAATTGAAGATGGATGAATTTTGATCACTATTTTATTTTGTTATCCTTGTTTTCTTATTATAAATTATTGTGGTTGTAAGGACTTATGAAAATAATGGTCATTGGTGGCCTTTTCTTGCGCACTATTGATGTTCTGGTTCTTGTTGTTGATACTTTGTGAAAAATCCCAAATATCAATCCATTTAATCATGTATACTTGGTTAAATAAATGGATTCCCCAGGATCAAACCTATTCTATGATCATACCAGTTATTTAAAGTAGAATTAAGGAACCCCTATTGATAAATATAAATAGAACTAGATTAATAATGTGGTTGTGTGATGTGTTTGGTTAGGTTTTGTACTTATTGGGGGTTGTGTGAAGTTGATATTGGTAGCCTTGTTATGGGTATGGGGGTTGAAAGAGGGAATGACTCTGTGTTTGAGGTATGGCCTGTTTGTGCAGTGGGGCTGTTTTTTGGTGGTGTTTTACTGTGATATTTATGTATGGGGTGGTATAGGGGGTGTGATAAAATCTCAGGTTGAGATATTTTTTGATTTTGGAATGGAAGAACTTGTAGGTAGTGGGACTACCTTTTTTTTTGTGGCCATTGAGCGATGTTGTGCAGTGGGACTGTAGCTTGAATTGCTTGTTGTGTTGATAATGGTTACAGATAGTGGTTTCTTGGGTAGTGATGGAATTAATTATTGTTAACTCATTAATAAAGTGTAACCAGTGATTAAATGAAAAAGTGGCTGGTCTTATGCTTTGGTTGTGGTAGTTTTGTGGTTGTGCATATAGGGGTAGCAGTAAAGTTGGTTCTGTGTGGGCCGATTGTTTGTTTGAAACCCATAGGTTGGGATGAGTGATTTTTTTACCTATATTTATAAATTGTAGTTCCCTATGATTTTCAATATGCACCCCACCCTTGTTGAGCACAACGTGTCGAACACACCCATTTTATGGGAGAGGGTGTCTTTCCCAACATCCCAGTGGGAAGATGGATGACCAGTTACTAAATTTCTTCCTCGCACCCCCTTCCAGGTTCTTATCGCTCGAGCGTATCCGGTAGGCTGTAATGAATTGAGGTTTACTATAGCCTAAGATCCTTCAGGCGGGTTGTGGTGTGGATGAGAGACCTAGGTGTTTATGGTCTAGGTTTGTTTCCGAGGTGTCTTTGGGATGAGGCCTAAGTGTTTTTGGGTGATAGGTGTGGTTTTTGTGACCTAGGTGTCTATGAGTGGGATATGTGTTGTTTGTAGCCCAGGTGTGTGTGGGCAGTTGTGTAGTGGGACTACATTTTGGGAAGGGTGGTTGCGTCAATATTTTAGATGTTAGGAATGAGAAATTAACTAGTGGGTAAAGTGGTTTAGGGCACCCAAATCATAGATATACTTATATTATTACCTTACTTGACTTTCATTATTTGGTTATCATTCCTTGGTGAGGTTGGACTGGTTAGTATTTTTCCTTGGTAGGTTATGTTGGTTTTTATTGTTGTCACAGGGGAATTAGTATGCTTCTCTCACTTATGCATGAGTGAATTTGGTCTCCCCAATGAGTATACTTGTATGCTCACCCTGCGTTATAAAACTATTTTTAGGTTTTCATTAGAACTTTGGGAACCATGTTAGACTTTACTAGCTCAATCATCAGGAGAGTTTATGTGTTGCTACTCAGTCTCTTTCTTTTGGTACTTTCTTTTGTGCTTTGGTTGTAATTTTGTCACAGTTCACATTTAAATCATTTATGGGTTGGATTTTATTCCTTTATATAAATGTTTAGTGTTGTTTGGGATTTTACCGTCTTATCTCCCAATCCTATTTTCATTAAAAAGGGTAATACCTTCAATTTTTTTTTGAGATTCTATACCCTTGGTACTAGTCTCCACTCCGGGACCTATTGAAGGCAGGACCCAGGGGCCATTATATCTCCTTTATCTTGAAGAAGGATGAGCGTGACACTTTTTTATCCCCTCCCTCATCTTGAAGAATGAGGGTCCTGAGAGAATGGTATCAGAGGTGATAGTTGAGAGGTAGGAATGAGTTCGGAGTTAGGAACGATGAGGATTGCTTGGGATGGTAAGGAAACAGTGTGAGGCAATCTTGGTGCATGAAATGGGCCAAGGAAGACCAGATAAGACACATGATTTTAGGTCTCCCTGTGATCCATGAAAGGAATCTGAGCCTTCCAAATGACCAAGTGAGGCTATACTGATCACGGTGTAGAGACCCTAAGAAAGGTATATGCATCATAATGAATTTTTTATTTCTAGTCTTATGGAGTTGGAAAATTAAAATAAATAAAGAGTTAAAATAAAATTCTATGTGAGATTCCATACTACCCAGGCTTAGGAGTTCCTTTTTTTACTTTTCAGCTATGGAACCTAGACATTATATGCAGGCGGCTCGTGTAGCTGAGGCCCAGTAGGTTTACTTGGTCGATCGAAAAAGGGTTGATCAATAAGAAAAATAAGACTTTTGGAAGAACATCCTTCATGCTTTACATTGTAATACCCTAGTAAAGTATGATAGGAGTGTTTTAGACTCAGATATGGAAGGATGGATCAAGGATCTTGCGATCACCTTTACCTTGATTTGGGATCCGAGAGAGTGCTGGGTTCCTCTAGCAGTGAACCAGATGAGGGGATCAGTGCATCAGCGGTGGACACTATTCCTCAAGGAGAGGAATGAGACCGATGTTTTGTGGGATGAATTCCAAAAGGAGTTTTGGGCGGAGTTTATTTTCTCTATGATGAAGCATGATAAGAGACAGAAGCTTCTATACCTCCAGTAAGGGAATATATCGGTGAGGGAAATGGGGATCAGGTTCAAGGATATCCTTTTTTTTCCTCCATACCTCTTTCTGGATGAGGAGTCTCAAGAGAGACGCTTGGGGGAGGCCCTTCGACCTTCTATTCAGTATTCAGTTACCCCCTTCACTCTGCTGACATACATAGAGGTTCATAAGAAGGATAATTTATTGGAGATGATGTAATATTAGGGAGGTGTACCGCGAGAGGGGAGTAAACTATTTTTGTCAAAGGGGAAGGCAGTCATAGGAAGTCTCTGGCATTAGGGCCTTACAGGTTTTGGCCAGTAGGGAGTAGGGCTCAATAGTTACAATTCTGGTCTCATGTTCATCACAATTTCCCCATTAGCTTGGGACCGAGGTTCTTTGTTTGTGGCAGCTGTAGAAATCTTAAGATCCAGTGCCCAGTTCACGCTCAATATGGTTAAGGTGGCCAGGTTCAACATCTACCTTAGCAACAGTTGTCGACTTGACCTTTTTAGCAGAAGGGACAATAGGCTCGCATTCCACCAAGGGAAGATGGTGTAGGGGGAGACTGTAGAGACCCGAAGCCTAACGTACATGGACATTACATTACTTTTGCGGAATACTTAGTACATAACAAAAACACCCACACAAGAACCGTAAAAGTTTAGTGTCTTTGGAAACTCGGAATATAATCTTCTAATCATGGTGAAAGATCTTCAACATCTCCCATAAAGATCTCCTTTTTTTAAAACCTAATTCATTTCTTTATGTCCTGAAAAAAAAACATAAAAGGGTGAGCTCAAATGCCCAGTAAGGGTAAACAAAAGAAATATCAATCACGTCATATTCATAAGAACATATCTTTTGGAAATCTTAACCTGCAAAAGAGATCATAATATCATAACATGGGATAAATCATAGAAGTGAAATGTAATCCCAATAATCATAACTTAAAACATGAAACTTTGTGGCATACACACATAATCATAGAGAATCATTTCTTATTAGTCAAGACTCATTGCCAAGACTATCTTAGTGGACAAAGTCCATTTCTGAACCGAGTCACCCTCGTTTCAGTCCTGTTTCACTGAACCAGTATAACCTACCGTTCCAGCCATGTCTATCTCATGAGATATAAAATCTTTACCCAATGCATTCGAGGGAGATATAGGTCCCACCCATCTCATAATGATACCATTCTTATGTGTGCCACAAAATCATAAATCATACATCATTGCATAACCCATGTAGTAAAAATGGGATTCTTAAACAACATGACATCATAAAACAATTCAAATAAGATAAAGGAATTCATAAAAATATTTCCATCACAACATAATCAAATCCATGTAATAATAGGGATAGAAACAGAACCCTATATTATCTTATATGGAAAATAATTTTGATAAAACACTTGAACTCCATTCTTGAGGAAAATATCCTTTCTAATTCAAAAACATTTTTCCTTTCTTAACATGTCATACAATTTTAAACTAAAAGAAGTTGATTAAAAATAAAATTGAAAACTTGTAAAGGAAGATTCTTGGAAATATTGTTTTAAAAATCCATTCATGCTGTATAAGTTAAAAAAAACATTCTTCTCGTACTTTTGTCGGAAAAGTCAAAAAGTACCGCGTACGAAAAATGAAAAGAGATTCCTTTCATATCCTTTACTAAAAACTCACCGAAGGGTAAAATTGGATTTAAACAATTATAGGTGGATGGAAATAATATTGAGGAAACATGGATGTGGATGATAAAATACACCCCAGTAAATACTAAAGTATAAACAATCTCAGATAAAAATGAGATTGTGATATTTCCCTTACCTTATGTCCGATATGCTTTGTACGTATCCGAACTTCCTGTATAATGATTTAAATAATGTCATTAACTTATTAAAGAATCATATTCATTGTTATGATATCATATATGTTTCACTTATGACTTTATATTACCCGTTCTTTTGTAAATTCCATGTTAAAGAAGCGTTTTGGGTAAAATCGTTTCATTTATCGTAGGTGTTTGGAATTGTTGTTATTGACATTATTATTACTTATATCATGATTTAATTACTTCTAGAATATAAAATATTATTTATATATCATATATATTCAGTATATATATATATATAATAGATAGATAAATGAAATGAAACACACCGTTCATGGAGACGGTAGTCCGTACGTACGCATGGACGCTGTTTTCCTTTCCTTATTGTCTTGAATGGAAGTAAGTAGATGACATATATATATATATATAAATCCAGTAGATTTACCATGTCATATATTTCATTATTATTCATTATATATACTTTATAATCATTCTGAAATGGTTAACATGGATAATGAATCTCATTGCGTCGTGGAGACGGTAGTCCGTACGTACGCACGAGCGATGATATCGTTCCCATGGTTGTGGAATTTTGTTGAAGTGTATGTATAATATTTTAGTATCAATATCACTTTATAATAATCATATATAGTTACTCATTTCACCATTATACCCATCCAATTAAGGTGGTGGCGGAAAATAGATTACACCACGGCGTGGAGACGGTATTCCGTACGTACGCACGCGCGGTGATTTCCTTTTTCTGTAGGATGGATAAAAGGTTAATTAGAGTTGTTTCAATAACATATCAGTATATAAGAAATACTTATGTTATTAATTTATCACGAAACAACTAAATAAGAAGAAGTTGAAGAAGAAAGAAATTGAAAAAGACCTGTAATGGATATTACCTCTTTTTGACGCGCCTTCACATAACCTCCAATTAAAGAACTAAGGATGGTCTTTGAAGAAGACCAAGACCTCTAGGATGATACTGGGGAAGTGGAGAAGAGATTTTGGCAGGGGTTGGCTGAGCTTGAATGCTCAAATTGGTGTGAGGAGGAGAGGGAGGAGATGCCCTTTTATAAGGGAGGAGAGGGGCACCTTAGGAAAATCTCAAAATATTATTTTATATTAAGGTCAAATTCGGTTTATAATGGTTCCAAAGGGTATTATTTCGAATATAAAGTGGGGATGAGTCGAAATCCTCTCATCCAATAGGATTTAGACAAGTTTAGGTTATTATTTTAACCTTATTAATTAGATTTAACTCTAAGTTAAATTATTTAACTTTTACCGTGTCTTTTTGTTTTCTAACACTATATGGTTTATAAACTTACCATAACAAGAAAAACGAACCCCAAGTTGTTTATTATTAATATATCTATCCTTATCTAAGTCATTTTGCCGAACCTTAGATTTTTAGGAATTAAATAACAATTAATAATATAATATTTGTTTTAAAAACTAATTTATGTCAATTTTGACACTATTTGGTACATGATTTTTATGAAATTCATAACAGAATGATAAGTTCAAAACAAGTTACTTATATCAACAATAATATGTCATATTAACCTAGAAAAGTAATTTAAGTCATAAAAAGTCTCAAATTACATTTATTTGGGCATTTATAACATCAAATATGTCAATATTTCATTAATAAGACAATTACTGCATCATCTTTGTGTCATAATAAATGATAAATATTTAATCCCTAAAAATTCTAAATAAATTCCTATGATGTATATCATTGTATTAGATTTCTGGAGACTATTCATGTTCGGAGTTTCATGAAGTTTATCACTGAATTAAAATTATTATACTTATAAGATTTAAGAAAGTGACATGTTGTCACATTCTTTGGTTTTAATAATAATTAAATTATTTTCATGGAAAAAAGTCCATAAAATGAATCTAATAGGACCCTTAGGTTATATGGGTCTACTTTTAGCCATCCAATAGGATTTTTCTAAGTGTTAGGGTAATTTTATGATCTTATATTTACCCTTAATTACCCGATTTACCTTTAACTATAGTAAATAAAATTTACCGTAGTTACTATTCACAATGCCCAAAAATAAAAAGTAGCTTATTAACATAATTTAGACCCACTGATTCCAAATATGGAATCCATTTTTACAAATTCAATACAAAAAATATTCATAAATTAAATTAAAATTAATCTCGTTGTCGAAAGAAAACGTGTTTTTCTTTAAAACATTGCAAAAGATTGAATTGATTTAACCTACGAATTCAAGGTAAAATCAATGCTAATGACATAATTTATATTAAATGGTAAAAATATATTATATTTATACTTTAAAACCATTCAATATTATAATTTAACCACATAAGATATTACGATGAAAAAATTTGTTTTTAATTAAAATATAGCGTGTTTTTACTATTCCTTAAAATATGAAAGTTATCGGAAAAATATCAAAACATAATCTAATGTAAATTTTTATATCCTGATTCAAAAGAAGAATTTTATTTTTTCAAATTGAACTTATAAACATGTCAAAAACTAGATTTAAAGTGGGTGCGCCATCAAAAGGCGACAAAACTGCATTTTTTGAAAAATACTTATTTTACCCGAAAAATTTATTTTGTTCTTATAACATGTTCTAGAAATGTGTAAGATGAATAATAATGTTATAAAATTCAAAATTTAGTTAACACCATTCATAACGGCTATTTCTTAACAATATTATAATAATATATCATTGTTTAGTAAAACCCGGTATTGCGTACAACACACGCTATTGAGGAAGGTCGCGATTGCGTGTAATGCAAGCCAAGTCAGGGTTGCGTGTAGTGCACAACTCTTTTGTTGTTGCATATAACATAATCCAACCATATTTTATTTATACATTGAATATATATATATATATATATATACACTCAATGTTGCGTAGAATAACTTCTATCAAACGAACTTGAAATTGTGTGTAACAAGAGCCAAGAAAAGTGTTGCGTATACTGCAAGCTAATACAGTGTTGCGTATAGCGCAAGATAATCTTGGTGTGTCGTACAATAGAAGATATGAATGAAATTAAAAAGAATGTATCATATAAAATCTTGGGTTGTTACATTCTACCCCCCTTAAAATGAATTTCTCCCTCGAAATTCTTCGGGGTTATAAATCGTTTACTATTCATAAAAACCCACATCGTAAAAAGAAATACCAAAACTGAACTTTAAAAACTAAAGTATGAAATATAATGGTTACCCAAATGAACTCATAACTGGTTTTCCATATAGGAGAAAATATGGACATGGAAGAGAAATCTATGTAACACCTCGAGATTTTATGAAAAATATTCTTTTTAATTTCATTAATGTCTTGTGTTGTACGCTACACCAAAAGGAGCTTGCACAACACGCATCCTTGACTTGCCTTTCATTACACGCAATCACGACCTTTCACGATAGCGTGTGTTGTACGCAACACCAAGTTTCGCTAAACAACGATATGCTATTAAAATATTATTAAAACTAGCCGTTATGAATAGTAATAAGCACTTTTTGAAATTTTTTAAATTTTATTCTTTAAAATGGACTTCATTTTTGGATTTGGAATATTGAAATTATCTTAGGGTAAAATTTTGGTAATTTTCGGATAACTTTCATATTTTGATGAATAGTGGAAATTACTAAATTTTAATTAAAAACAACTTTTTCAATCGAAATAATTAATAGTGATAAATTATTAATTTTAGTGGTTTTAAAGTATATTTAGAATATATTTTTATAATTTAATACAATGTTGGTCATTGGATGTAATTTCACATTTAAACCAGACATAAACAAGTGTCAATTTTTGATAGTTATTATCTCTTAAGAACACGCTATTTGTTTTGATGACGGGAATTAATTTTTAAATTATTTAATGCAACTTATATGTTTTGAATTTGGTAAAATAGACATCATTTTTGAGTTCATAATATCAAATATATCTTAGGCCTAATTTTTGGTATTTTTCTGAAAACTTTCAATTTTTGATGAATAGTGAAACCACTAAGTGGTAGTTAATAAAAAACTGAATTGTTCATAAAACTTAATTTTACCGCTTCTGTGAGTGGAATTTCAAAAATCCTAGAGACACGGTTAATATCAAGGACTAAAATGTGGTTCAATGAGATGAAAATAAATTTTGGTGAATAGTAACTTTTTACTTTTTTTTACCACGGTTAAAAGTAAATAGGGTAATTAAGGGTAAAGATGATATTATTATTACCCTAAAACATGTACTAATTCTATTGGATAAGTGTAATTCGACCAAAAACAAACTTAGGAATAAAATATGAGCATTTAGGCCCACTTGGATTAGATTAGGACATTTATTATTAATTTATTTAAAGAAGGGTTAAAAGAGTTAAAATCAAGGTTTATTTACTAAAACATTTTTAATATGGGGTTATACATAAGATAAATTCGACTATAAATATTCATTAGAAATGTAAAACGATTTCCTACATAATTTTATTTTATTTGTAATTTTTATACATTAAATAATTTAATTTATTTATGACACAACGATGATACAGTAATTATCTTATTAATGAAGTATTGACATAATTGATGTTATAAATACCCAAATAAATATAATTTGGGACTTTTTATGAATTCCACTAATTTTCAAGGTTAATATGACATGTTATTATTGATTTAATTAACGTTTTTCGAACTTATCATTATATTATGATTTTTACAAAAATCAATTACTAAATAGTGATAAAATTGACATAAAATAGTTTTTAAAACGAATATTATATTATTAATTGTTATTTTATTCCTAAAAATCTAAGGTTCGGCCAAATGACTTAGATAAGGTTATATATATTAATAATAAACAACTTGGGGTTCGTTTGGCTTCTTATAGTATGTTTATTAACCTTATAGTGTAAGAACACAAGAAGACACGGTAAAAGTAAAATTATTTAACTTAATGTTAAATCTAAATGATACGGTTAAAATAGGAACCTAAACTTGTCTAAATTCTATTGGATGAGAGGATTTCGACCCATACCCACCTTATCCTTAAAATAAATCAATTTTGAGCTATTTAAAACCGAACTTGACTTTATAATAAAATAATATTTTTAGTTTTTCCAAAGGAGCCCCTCTCCTCCCTTATAAAAGGGCACCTCCTCCCTCTCCTCCTCACACCAATTTGAGCATTCAAGCTCAGCCAACCCCTACCAAAATCTCTTCTCCACTTTCCTAGTATCATCCTAGAGGTCCTGGTCTTCTTCAAAGACCATCCTTAGTTCTTTATGTGGAGGTTAAGAAAAGGCGCGTCAAAAAGAGGTAATATCCATTACCGATCTTTTTCAATTTCTTTCTTCTTCAACTTCTTCTTCTTTGGTTGTTTCATGATAAAGTAATAACATAAGTATTTATTATATACTGATATGTTATTATAAATATGAAACAACTCTAATTAACCTTCTATCCATCCTACGGAAAAAGGAAATCACCGCGCGTGCGTACGTACGGAATACCGTCTCCACGCCGTGGTGTAATCTATTTTCCACCACCACCTTACATGGATGGGTATAATGGTGTAAAGAATAACTATACATAGTTATTAGAAAATTATATTGATTCTGATATATTGTATCATCCAATCCAATTCAATTCAATAATTATGGAAATGATATCATCGCTCGTGCGTACGTACGGACTACCGTCTCCACGACGCGATGAGATTCATTATCCATGTTAACCATTTAAGAATGATTATAAAGTATATATAAGCAATCATAATGAAATATATGACATTATAAATCTACTGTACTTATGTGTATATATATGTATGTCATCTACTTAATTCCACTCAATTCAATAACGAAAAGAAAACAGCGTTCATGCGTACGTACGGCCTACCGTCTCCATGAACGGTGTATTTCTTTCCATTTATCTATCCATTATATATATATATATTCTGAATATATATTATATATAAATCATGTTTTATATTATATAATTAAGTAATAATGATCTAAGTAATCATATGAATAATTACAAGTTAAAACACGAACGACAAATGAGACGATTTTACCCAAAACGCTACTTTAACATGAATTTACAAAAGAACGGGTAATATAAAAACATAAGTGAACCATATATGATATAATAACAATGAATATGATTCTGTAATAAGTCAATGAAATTATTTAAATCATTATACAGGAGGTTCGGACACTTACAAAGCAAGTCGGACCTAAGGTAACGGAAATATCACAATCTCATTTTTATCCGAGATTGTTTATACTTTAGTATTTACTGGGGTGTATTTTATCATCCACATCCATGTTTCCTAAATATGTAATATTATTTCCATTCTCCTACAATTTTTTAAATCCTATTTTACCCTTCGGTGAGTTTTTAGTAAAAGATATGAAAGGAATCTTTTGTCGTTTTTCGTACGAGGTACTTTTTGACTTTTCCGACAAAAGTACAAAGAATGTATTTTTTAACTTATACGGCATTAATGGATTTTTAAAACATTATTTCCAAGAAGAATCCTTTACAAGTTTTCAAGTTTATTTTAAATCAACTTCTTTTAGTTTAAAGTTGTATGACATGTTAAGAAAGGAAAAATGTTTTTTTTAAAGAAGAAAGGATATTTTCCTCAAGAATGGAGTTCAAGTGTTTTATCAAAATTATTTTCCATCTAAGATAATAAAGGGTTATATTTTATCCCTATTATTACATTGATTTGATTATGTTGTGATGGGATTATTTTTATGAATTCCTTTATGAATTGTTTTATGATGTCATGATGTTTAAGATTCCCATTTGTATTACATGGGTTATGCAATGATGTATGATTTATGATTTTGTGGCACACATAAGAATGGTATCATTATGAGATGGGTGGGACCTATATATCCCTCCAATTAATTGGGTAAAGATTTTATATCTCATGAGATGGACATGGCTGGAACGGTAGGTTATACCAGTTCAGTGAAACAGGACTGAAACGAGGGTGACTCGGTTCAGAAAGGGACTTTGTCCACTAAGATAGTCTTGGCAACGAGTCTTGACTAACAAGAAATGATTATCTATGATTATGTGTGTATGCCAAAAAGTTTCATGTTTTAAGTTATGATTATTGTGATTACATTTCACTGCCATGATTTATCCCATGTTATGAAATTATGATCTCTTTTGCAGGTTAAGATTTCCAAAAGATATGTTCTTATGAATATGATGTGATTGATATTTCTTTTGTTTACCCTTACTGAGCATTTGAGCTCACCCTTTTTATGTTTTCTTTTCCCTAGGATATAAAGAAAGGTTTTAGGTAAAAAAAGGAAGATCTTTATGGGAGATGTTGAAGATCTTTCACCACGATTAGAAGATTATATTCCGAGTTTCCAATGACACTAAACTATTATGATCCTTGTGTGTGTGTTTTTGTTATGTACTAAGTATTCTGCAAATGTAATGTAATGTCAATGTACGTCAGGCTTCGGGTCTCTACAATCTAACCGTCATGTTCTGATGGAGAGTGGTAGAGAACATGGCTATGAAAAAGCCAACAATCACAAAGCTATTGATTTGTGGTGATCTAAGGTACCATCTGATTCATTTGATATAAGGGCAGTAGGAATTTTTTTTGGTTTTTCAAGATCATTTCCCTAAATTTGATGAAATTGGAATTAGAAGAAATACTTTCATGATTTTGGTATAGTCTCACCGTTTGTCATTATTTGGACGATTTTCACTTCATCTCTTAAAGAAATGAAGTTGAATTTGTCATTCGTGATGTGTTAGCAGATCATGAGATAGAATGATGGGTCATTCCATCTGTCTCAAACAAAAGGTTATAAAAGTTATCAAAAAAAATACATAAGTCCATCTATAGTGAGATTAATCTTATATAGTTCCTAAAATGGACTTATACTGCTTAATATAATAAAACTAGTTTCTACTAAACAGGGACTTCCTGTAGGCCAGTGGTAGGTGAAAAAGGCCAGTCGCACTTCGGTTATGGGTTCGATTCCCACAGCCTTGTCCGACGCGATGGGATGTCGCCCATCCTGCAGGTTTCCCTTTTTCTAAAACTATATTACTATAAAATCCCATCAGTAATATCGAAAAAAGTTCTATCCTTAAACAATACTTAGCATATGTCCAACGTAATCCATTCCAATATTTAGGCTTATCTAAAATACTTCGGTCCAAGCTCATAGTATAAAGAAAACGATTACTTGAAATGTCATCAACCAAGCATGTGAATACCATTATTTATCCCCCATATATGTATATTGTTGGTCACATTCCAATCATGTGAATACCTTAATCATGTATTCTCTTGAAAAAATGAATACCCATTGAACCATAATGAAAACATGAATGCAGTTAAAAGTTAACACTTTCCACATACCAAAATCTTCAAAATTCTATATACTCAAACCATGATATCACTTAGTCCTTATATCAATCATGAGCTCATGAATACTATTAAACATTTCATTTTCTCGTTTTCCCTTCATTATGCTTATATCATCTTATTTCCAAAAATATCTCAATCACTTTGAATAACACATTAGACCAATACATAAATATTCCAATACTCCATGATACAACATTATTTTGGAATCCCATTACATAAACACTTAATCATTCCACCACATCGTTGTCATATTCAACATCGCCAATAGTGATCGCATGTGACTTCCCTTTGTCCTTTGCCTTAAGTGGTTGCTCATGTCGATCATCACTAACCCTTGGATTAGGGAATTTATTAGCATAATGCCCCATTTCCTTGCACTTGAAGCATTGAAGTGTTGGTGGTGCGTTCTCTGCAGTCTTTGATTTATTCACATCATTAGAAACCCTTTTTACATTACTTTGACACTCAGCTGCTCGATGACCTTATTTTCCACACTTAAAACATTTTCTAGCCCCTTTAAGACAATCTCCACCATGCTTCTTTCCACACTTTGTGCATAAGGAAACATTCATCTTCTTTTCACCATTATTCTGGGATTTCTCTTTGAACTCCATCTTTCATTTCTTGTCAAAACCATGAAATGGATATGTAACACCAACTTCCATTTCTACCTTGATAGCACAACGCAAAATTTCTTCATAGCTACTGAAGTCTCTTATAGCTAATGCCCTTCGAAGACTTGGTTTTAAGCCACTGAAAAATCGATCAACTTTAATTTCAGGTTGGATGATAATGCCAGATGCATACCTTGCAAGCCTTGTAAAATTCGCTTCGTATATACCAACAGATTCATCATCCTTCTGCTTCAGCTCAAGAAACTCCTTTTCCATCTTTGTTTGAAGAATACGAGGGAAGTACTTACTGAAAAACAAGTTCTTGAACTCGTCCCATTCCATGGACTCAATTTCATCTCTTGGCCTCGTATTCTTGATAAGATTCCACCATTGATCAGCTTCACCTTCCAAACGATATACTACTAAGATGACTTTATCATGTTCAGAACATTGAAGAACTAAAAATATCTTTTCAGTGGTACTGATCCATTGTTCAACAACAAGTGGATTGGATGACCCACTGAAAGAAGGTGGACGTTTCCTCATGAAGGACTCAATAGAATATTGTTCCCTTATTTGCTCATTTGGAAGTCTAGAATGATTCATAGCTTGTGTAAGTATAGAAATAAGATTTTTCACTCCATCTCCCATAACACTTGTTTGCTCAGGAGGACAATCATTGCATTTTCCATTACAGTGATCAACACGGTTCCTTCGGGTTCCAGCCATCGTCTAAAACCCAAAAAGAATAGTGTGAGAGGCAAAAATAATGCTATGGAAAACAACATAGTAAAGGGGGATTACCCTTAATATCTAACATATTAGGTTAAATTCTAAGATCGTTACCGTAGTTCTAGGACTATATCCTATATATATACTTATCCTTAGGGACATCCCTAGACATACCTTAGAAATATCTCTAGGGATCTCACTAACGTTCTCACATCCTAGTTTCCAAAGGTTGACTAAACCTTTCCTCTGATACCAACTATAGAGACCCGAAGCCTGACGTACATGGAAATTACATTACTTTTGCAGAATACTTAGTACATAACAAAAACACACACACAAGGACCGTAATAGTTTAGTGTCTTTGGAAACTCGGAATATAATCTTCTAATCGTGGTGAAAGATCTTCACCATCTCCCATAAAGATCTCCTGTTTTTTAAACCTAATTCCTTTCTTTATGTCCTGGAAAAAAAACATAAAAGGGTGAGCTCAAATGATCAGTAAGGGTTAAAAAAAGAAATATCAATCACGTCATATTCATAAGAACATATCTTTTGGAAATATTAACCTGCAAAAGAGATCATAATATCATAACATGGGATAAATCATAGAAGTGAAATGTAATCCCAATAATCATAACTTAAAACATGAAACTTTGTGGCATACACTCATAATCATAGAAAATCATTTCTTATTAGTCAAGACTCATTGCCAAGACTATCTTAGTGGACAAAGTCCATTTCTGAACCGAGTCACCCTCGTTTCAGTCCTGTTTCACTGAACCGGTATAACCTACCGTTCGAGCCATGTCTATCTCATGAGATATAAAATCTTTATCCAATGCATTGGAGGGAGATATAGGTCCCACCCATCTCATAATTATACCATTCTTATGTGTGCCACAAAATCATAAATCATACATCATTGCATAACCCATGTAGTAAAAATGGGATTCTTAAACAACATGACATCATAAAACAATTCAAATAAGATAAAGGAATTCATAAAAATATTTCCATCACAACATAATCAAATCCATGTAATAATAGGGATAGAAATAGAACCATATATTATCTTAGATGGAAAATAATTTTTATAAAACACTCGAACTCCATTCTTGAGGAAAATATCCTTTCTACTTCAAAAACATTTTTCCTTTATTAACATGTCATACAATTTTAAACTAAAATAATTTGATTAAAAATAAACTTGAAAACTTTTAAAGGAAAATCCAGTCATGCCGTATAAGTTAAAAAAAACATTCTTCTCGTACTTTTGTCGGAAAAGTCAAAAAGTACCTCGTACGAAAAATGACAAAAGATTCCTTTCATATCCTTTACTAAAAACTCACCGAAGGGTAAAATTGGGTTTAAACAATTATATGTGGATGGAAATAATATTGAGGAAACTTGGATGTGGATGATAAAATACACCCCAGTAAATACTAAAGTATAAACAATCTCGGATAAAAATGAGATTGTGATATTTCCCTTACCTTATGTCCGATATGCTTTGTACGTATCCGAACCTCCTGTATAATGATTTAAATAATTTCATTAACTTATTAAAGAATCATATTCATTGTTATGATATCATATATGGTTCACTTATGACTTTATATTACCAGTTCTTTTGTAAATTCCATGTTAAAGAAGCGTTTTGGGTAAAATCGTTTCATTTATCGTAGGTGTTTGGACTTGTTGTTCTTGAAATTATTATTACTTATATCATGATTTACTTAATTTCATAATATAAAATATGAGTTATATATCATATATATTCAGTATATATATATATATAATAGATAGATAAATGAAATGAAACACACCATTCATGGAGACGGTAGTCCGTACGTACGCATGAACGCTGTTTTCCTTTCCTTATTGTATTGAATGGAAGTAAGTAGATGAAATATATATATACATAAATCCAGTAGATTTACCATGTCATATATTTCATTTTTATTCATTATATATACTTTATAATCATTCTGGAATGGTTAACATGGATAATGAATCTCATCGCGTCGTGGAGACGGTAGTCCGTACGTACGCACGAGCGATGATATCGTTCCCATGGTCGTGGAATTGTGTTTAAGTATATGTATACTATTTCAGTATCAATATCACTTTATAATAATCATATATAGTTACTCATTACACCATTATACCCATCCAATTAAGGTGGTGCGGAAAATAGATTACACCACGGCGTGGAGACGGTATTCTGTACGTACGCACGCGCGGTGATTTACTTTTTCCGTAGGATGGATAGAAGGTTAATTAGAGTTGTTTCAATGACATATAAGTATATAAGAAATACTTATGTTATTACTTTATCATGAAAAAACTAAATAAGAAGAAGTTGAAGAAGAAAGAAATTGAAAAAGATCGGTAATGGATATTACCTCTTTTTGACGCGCCTTCACTTAACCTCTACTTAAAGAACTAAGGATGGTCTTTGAAGACGACCAGGACATCTAGGATGATGCTAGGGAAGTGGAGAAGAGATTTTGGCAGGGGTTGGCCGAGCTTGAATGCTCAAATTGGTGTGAGGAGGAGAGGGAGGAGGTGCCCTTTTATAAGGGAGGAGAGGGACACCTTAGGAAAATCTCAAAATATTTTTTTATATTAAGGTCAAATTCGATTTATAATGGTTCCAAAGGGTCTTATTTCGAAGATAAAGTGGGGATGGGTCTAAATACTCTCATAAAATAGTATTTAGACAAGTTTAGGTTATTATTTTAACCTTATCAATTAGATTTAACTCTAAGTTAAATAATTTAACTTTTACCGTGTCTTTTTGTTTTCTTACACTATATGGTTAATAAACTTACCATAACAAGCCAAACGAACCCCAAGTTGTTTATTATTAATATATCTATCCTTATATAAGTCATTTGGCCAAACCTTAGATTTTTAGGAATTAAATAACAATTAATAATATAATATTTGTTTTAAAAACTAATTTATGTCAATTTTGACACTATTTGGTACATGATTTTTATGAAATTCATAACAGAATGATAAGTTCGAAAAAAGTTATTTATATCAACAATAACATGTCATATTAACCTATAAAATTAATTTAAGTCATAAAAAGTCTCAAATTACATTTATTTGGGCATTTATAACATCAATTATGTCAATATTTCATTAATAAGACAATTACTGCACCATCTTTGTGTCATAATAAATGATAATTATTTACTCCCTAAAAATTCTAAATAAATTCCTATGATGTATATAATTGTATTATATTTCTGTAGACTATTAATGTTCGAAGTTTTATGTAGTTTATCACTAAATTAAAATTATTATACTTATAAGATTTAAGAAAGTGACATGTTGTCACATTCTTTGGTTTTAATAATAATTAAATTATTTTCATGGAAAAAAGTCCATAAAATGAATCTAATACGACCCTTAGGTTATATGGGTCTACTTTTATCCATCCAATAGGATTTGTGCAAGTGTTCGGGTAATTTTATAATCTTATATTTACCCTTAATTACCCGATTTACCTTTAACTATAGTAAATAAAATTTACCGTAGTTACTATTCACAATGCCCAAAAATAAAAAGTAGCTTATTAACATAATTTGGACCCACTGATTCAAAATATGGAATCCATTTTTCCAAATTCAATACACAAAATATGCAGAAATTAAATTAAAATTAATCCCGTTGTCGAAAGAAAACGGGTTTTTCTTTAAAACATTGCAAAAGATTGAATTGATTTAACCTACGAATTCAAGGTAAAATCAATTATAATGACATAAATTATATTAAATGGTAAAAATATATTCTATTTATACTTTAAAACCATTCAATATTATAATTTATCCACATAAGATATTACGATGAAAAAAGTTGTTTTTAATTAAAATATAGCGTGTTTTTACTATTCATTAAAATATGAAAGTTATCGGAAAAATATCAAAACTTTATCTAATGTAAATTTTTATATCTTGATTCAAAAGAAGAATTTTATTTTGTCAAATTGAACTTATAAACATGTCAAAAACTAGATTTAAAGTGGATACGCCATCAAAAGGCGGTAAAACTGCATTTTTTGAAAAATACTTATTTTACCTGAAAAATTTATTTTGTTCTTATACCATGTTCTAGAAATGTGTAAGATGAATAATAATGTTATAAAATTCAAAATTTAGTTAACACTATTCATAACGGCTAGTTCATAACAATATTATAATAATATGTCGTTGTTTAGTAAAACCCGGTATTGCGCACAACACACGCTATCGAGGAAGGTCACGATTGCCTATAATGCAAGCCAAGTCAGGGTTGCGTATAGTGCACAACTCCTTTGTTGTTTCATATAAGATAATCCAACCATATTTTATTTATACATTGAATATATATATATATACACTCAATGTTGCGTAGAATAACTTCTATCAAACGAACTTGAAATTGTGTGTAACAAGAGCCAAGAAAAGTGTTGCGTATACTGCAAGATAATACAGTGTTGCGTATAGCGCAAGATAATCTTGGTGTGTCGTACAATAGAAGATATGAATGAAATTAAAAAGAATGTATCTTATAAAATCTCGGGTTGTTACAGAGACCAACCTTAGGTTTCTCCTTAGGGACCGCAACTAGGGCATGTTTGGAGAAGCAACCAACTACTGAAGGGCAAAGGGGCTGGGTGTGTCTAGTTGCACGCTGCAGAGGCAACAGTTGCAGAAGGTCCAGAAGTCGTTCAAGGTACAATCATCTTGTTAAATACTCTTACATGTGCATTATTTTATTCAGAAGCCTCACACTCCTTTTTTCACCTAGTCTATCCCATTCTCTAGGTCTATACATAGAGTGAATTTCTGTACCCCTGGTGTTGAGCATTATATTTGGAGGTCAGACCAGTTTTTTTGATGTTTTCCAGGTATGTAGAATGATGTCAAGGCCACATCATTATAGTGGGTATCTTCTTCTGCTACAAATGAAACCATATGATGTCATCCTTGGAATTTATTGGTTGTTCTATTTGAATTTTGTAATCGACTGCTTCTCGAGGAGAGTCTTATTCTCAGACATGGGTGGACGATGTGTAACTTTTATTAGAGAGAGGAGTTGTCTAGTGGGAATCTGGGTTTTGAATCCCATCCTTTCTATATTGGTCAAGATATTAGTGGAATCATAGGATGCTAATATGATGGAAGTTCCAAAATTCTTTAGAGAGTTATTGTATGTCTTCTCGGAGGAGTTTGTGGCTCTACCCCCTCGACATGATGTTGAGTTCAGAATAGACTTGCAACCCGGTGCCCATCCGATTTGGATGGATCCCTATCAGATGGAGCCTTTTGAGGTGTGGGAGTTGTAGATTCAGATCGATGATCTGATGAGGGAGGTCTTCATCTGGCCTAGTGGATATCCATGGGGTTCTCTGGTCTTGTTTGAAAAGATGACAGATGGTGGTCTGAGGCTGTGCATCGACTATCAGAGAATGAATCAGGTAACAGTCAAAAACCATTACCCCCTTCTAAGGATAGATGATCTTTTAAACTTGATGAGGGGAGTATGTTGGTTCTCTAAGATCGATATGTGGTCTGGATATCACCAGTTGGGGGTGAAGGAGGGAGACATCCCGAATAATTCTTTCAGGTGCAAGTATTTGCACTTTGAGTTCGTTGTCATACTGTTTGGTGTCACGAACACACTAATCCTATTCATGGGGCTCATGAAATCTATTTTCTGTGAGTTCTAGGAATGTTTCATCATTGTGCTCATCGACGACATCCTGATCTACTCAAGGTCATAGGATGAGCACACTAGGCATATGAGGACAATCTTGGAGGTCCTCTGACACCACCAGCTCTATGGGAAGTTGTCTAAGTACAAGTTCTAGATATGAGTGGTGCACTTCCTTAGACAGGTGGTGTCTTAGTATGGGATAGCAGTGGAACCATAAAAGTTCAAAGCAGTTGTTTCTTGGGAAACACCCAAGAATGTGGTGGAGGTTCATTGCTTCTTAGGTCTGGCGGACTATTACCAGAGGTTCGTACCCAACTTCTCATGAGTTTCAGCTCTGTTTAAATCCTTGGATATGAAAGATTAAGACTTTGTGAGGAGAAATAAGTGTTAACTATCTTTCATCTATCTGAAGGGGAGGTTGATCAGTACTCAAGTGCTCAGGTTTTCAGAGGAAGGGGTGGTGTTTGAGGTGTTCTATGATGCCTTCATCTTAGGTTTGGTGTGTGTGTTGATGAAAAAGTGAAGAGTGATCTCTTATGGGTCTAGAAAATTATGTCCCCATGAACGTAAATATTCCACCCATGATCTGGAGATTGCAGTGGTCATGTTTGCGCTGAAGTTGTGGAAGCATTACCTCATTGAGGAGCACTTTGTGGTCTTCATGGATCATAAGAACTTGAGGTATATCTTCTCCCAACGTGACCTAAACTTATGGAAGTGGAGGTAGATGGAGTTTCTATAGGACTAAAACTTTGAGATATCTTACTCCTCATGAAAGTGGAATGTGGTGGCCGATTCCTTGAGCCGGAAGTCACAGAAGGAGGTAGTTTGAGAATCCACAAATGCTTGGAAGGAAATAGAGTTGGCTTATTTGCACCTGGATACTCAGGTGGATAGTGGAATAGGCTATATGTTTCAGATGATAGTACAATCTTCCTTGATGCGGTAGGTGGAAGAGTATTATTGGGGAGACTTAGAGACTGAAGTGATGCGTGATCACATTGACCAGAGCGATGCTCTAGAGGGATAGTCGGAGGATAGTCCAAATCAGATGCTCTTCTATGGGAAGCTATTTGTCCCTATGGAAACGTGTGAGGAAGATATCTGTTATTTACATATCTCACCCCTAAAGGTACACCTAAGAGTTTCCAAGATGTACCGAGGCTTGAGGGAACAGTTTTGGTGGCCTAGGGTGAAGCGGGAAGTAGCAGAGTTTGTAGAAAGGTGCCTGGTGTTTCAGTAGGTGAAGGTTGAGCACCATGTTCTCGGTGGTCTGTTGCAGACTTTAGATGTCCCTGAGTGGAAGTGGGATGATATCTCCCTGGATTTCATCATAGGGCTACCCAGGTCTCAAGGAGGATACAATGTTATCTGGTTAGTGGCATACTGACTGAAGAAATTGGCTCACTTCCTAGCAATAAAGGAGTCGAGCACAGTGGATGCCTTGGCAAGGAGGTATATGGATTAGGTGGTGTGGTTGCATGGAGTTCTGAGATCCATCATCTCAAATCAGGCAGCACAGTTTACCTCACAAGTTTGGAGGAGATTATAAAATTCTTTCGGCACCCTACTACGCCTTAACACTTCTTTCCACACTCAGATAGATGGAAAGACATAGAGAACCATCTAGATGTTAGAGGATATGCTTCAGGTGTGTATTCTAGACTTCGAAGGATCATGTGTGTGACACTTGACTCTGTTAGAGTTTTCCTACAATAATATCCATCACTATACCATTGGCATGGCACCATTTGAAGATTTGTACGGTAGGTCAAGTTGTTCACCCTTGTGCTGGACATAGGTTGGGGAAGCATGCCTTATTGGACCAGAGGAAGTGCAGAGCATGAAGGAGAAAGTTCAGCTTGTGCATGAGAGGATGAATGCAGCTCAGGACATGCAGAAGTCATATGTCGATTATAGGAGGAGGGATTTGGAGTTTGATGTTGAAAACCATATGTTCTTGAAGGTTTTCCCTCGATGTGGGTAGTGGAGGTTCGGTAGGGGAAGCAATATTTATTCCAGGTTAATCGGACCTTTTGAGGTGTTGGGATGAGTTGGTGAGGTGGCATATCAGCTGGCATTTCCACCATGGTTGGGGAGGATTAACAAGGTCTTTCACCTCTCCCATCTTCGTCAGTATCTACATGATGAATCACATGACATTGACTGGGGAGAGTTAGATATCAAAGATGACACAACTTTCATGGAGTGGATGGTGGAGATCCAAGACCATCATAAGAATGTGTTTCATGGACATACCATTCCTTTGGTTCTTGTGTTGTGGAGGCATGGTGTCCTTTAGGAGAGTACTTGGGAGCGGGAGGCACAGATGTGTGCCCAGTACCCGAAGCTATTATGAGTTTTTCTCTTGTATTTTTCTTTATGATTTGCTAATGTTGTAATGATTGACCTTGTTGTTATGCAATTAATTGTTCCCTTTTCTCTAATGTGTGATAAGTCCCGACATATAGGGATGGGAGAACCTAATTCCTAATCAAGTCACATTAATTTGGATGTGATTAAACCCGTGTGGGTGAGTCAGTGTCACTCAAAGAAAATAGTATCTTGATATAGAGGAAGGAGATGCCTAATTCATGTGTCGGGGTAGTGTGATCTTTGAGGTTTACATGGTTGTTTGGGGCGGTAAATATTGGGGAGGTGTACTTTGATGTCAAGGTTTTCACTCCAGTTTTAGAACAACACATAGTGGTTTGTCCTTGAGAGGTATCTTATGAGGTGATTGTTCGGACCCCTCTTTCATCTGGTTCGGTTTTTGAATTATCAAGGGTGAGAATAGTTTGGGAGGTATCTGATGTATTGAACCAGACCTATTCAGTCCATTACTTTATAAAAATTTAGTGTTTAGGGTATTTTGAGGGCTATCAGTGACTCATTTCAAGAAGTTTAACCCAAAATTCCAGTTTTTATATCGGCGTTCCATTTTGAACTATTGGTGTCGGCATGTTGTTTTGAAATATTGGTGTCTGTGATTCATTTTGAACTGTCAGTGTCAGCGTGTCATTTTTTACTATCAGTGTCGGTGAGTCATTTTGAATTTTCGGTGTCAGTGTGTCATTTTTAAGTGTCGATATCGGTGTGTCATTTTGAACTGTCGGTGTCGACATGTCATTCTGAACTGTCTATGTTGGCATGACATTTTGAACTAACGGTGTCGGTGAGTCATTTTGAACCCTCACTGTCAGTGTGTCATTTTGAACTATCGGTTTTGGTGTGTCCTTTTAAACTGTGGTTTTCGGCGTGTCATTTTGAACTATTGGAATCGATGAGTTATTTTGAACTGTCAGTGTCTGCGTGTCATTTGAAATGTCTGTGTTAGAAATTCATTTTGAACTGTCGGTATTGGACTGTCATTTTGAAATGTTGATGTTGGTGTATCATTTTGTATTTCCAGTGTCGACGGGTCATTTTATACTGTCGCTATCGGTGAGTCATTTTTGTACTGTCAGTGTTGGTGAGTCATTTTGTACTGTCGGCGTTAGTGTCAACATCAGCATCCGCGTCAGCTTCAGTGTCAGCATCAGTGTCAGTATCAACATTGGTGTCAACGTCGGCATCGACATCGACTTCGACAGTAACGTAGGCATCAGCGTTATTGTTATCATCGACATCAGTATCGACATCGATGTCGGTGTTGACGTCAACATCGACATCAGCGCCAACGTCAGTGTCATCATCATTTCCAGTTTTCTGAGGTTTTTTTCCAGTTTCTCATATCTTACATGTTTTTTATAATTAAATGAGAACCTATCAACTCTTAGAACTTTTTAATGAACTTTCCACCTTCTATAAGGAGAAAAATTAAATTCTCAATATCTTCAACGTACCACAAACCTTGTAACCACCTAGCCACGTGGTCAAACAAAAATATGATTTTCATGCACTTTGAGATTTCCTCCCTGGTTATTAGGATATCACTCTTTATTAAGCTGAGATATCATATTTCCTTATACTATTTCGTTATCTCTTAGTGCGATTGGGGTCCCTCTTCCTCAAAGAGTCATGAACCTGTGCTGTGACTCCCTCCCTGTTCGATTTTCACGGATTCCCATGCTACTCACGTCACCCCCTAATCTTGGCGTAAGGAGGCACTTTGATCATCTGTTATTCCAAGTAGGGATTTTACTTCATCTCTCTTTAATTATGTATCATGCAAGGTGGGTGTAGTAATACTTACTGGGAGAGAACAACTGAATTCTTTCTTCAACAAGAGTAGTAAATGAGGGGGAAGACGGTGATAAAAAGATAATAGTACCTGTTATGATAATGGGAAGGGAATTAAATATGGATGAATATTGAGAGATATTTTATTTTATTATCCCTGTTTTCCTGTTATAAATTGTTGTGGCTATAAGGCCTTATGAAAATCATGGTTTTTGGTGGCCTTTTCTTGTACACTGGTGATGTTATTGTTATTGTTGTTGATTCTCTATGAATAATCACAAATATAAATCAATTTAATGATGTACACTTGGTTAAATAAATGGATGCCCCAGGATCAAACATGTTCTATGATCACCCCCATTATTTAAAGTGGAATTAAACCCATCTTTCTAAATCTGAATATGATTGGATTAATGGTGTGGCTTTGTGCTGTGTTTGGTTGGGTTTTGTACTTTGTGGGGGTTGTGTGAAGTTGTTGTTGGTATCCTTGTTATGGGAATGGGGGTGGATAGAGGGAATGGATTTGTGTTTGGGGTATGGATTGTTTGTGCAGTGAGGCTGATGTTTGGGGGTGTTTTGAAGTGGGATTTGTGTAGGGGTAGTACATGGGGTGTGATGGAATCTCTGGTTGAGAGATTTTTTGATTTTGGAATGGATGAACTTGTAGGTAGTGGGACTAACTTTGTTTGTGTTGTGGCTATTGAGTGACGTTGTGCAGTGAGAATGCAATGTGGTTATATGTTGTTTGTACAGTGAGACTACAACTTGACTTGCTTGTTGTGTTGAGAATAGTTTCAGATAGTGGTTTCCTGGGCAATAATAAAATTAATTACACTAAACTCCTTAATAAAGAATTACCAGATATTAAATGAAAAGTGGTTTGTTTTATGCTTTGGTTGTGGCTGTTGTGTGGTTGTGCATATAGGGGTACCACCAAAAGTGGTTCTGTGTAGGCCAGTTGTTTGTTTGAAACCCATAGGTTGGGTTGAGTGCTTGTTTACCTATATATATATAAATTTTAATTACTTGTGATTTTCAATACACACTCCACCCTTGTTGATCACTATGTTCAAAACACCCCCATTTCATGGGGGAGGGTATATTTCCCAGCATTCAGGTTGGAGGATGGATGACTGGTTACTGAATTTCTTCCTCGGACCCCCTTTCGTGTTCTTACCACTCGAGCATATTTGAGCAGGCTGTAACAACTTGAGGTTTACTATAGCCCAAGATCCTTTAGGATAGTTGTGGTGTAGATGATAGGCCTAGGTGTTTTCAGGCCAAGTTTGTTTCTCAGGTGTCTTCGGGATGAGGCCTAGGTGTTTTTGGGTGAGAGGTGTAGTTGTTGTAACCTAGATGTCTACAGGTGGTACATGTGTGGTTTGTGGCCCAGGTGTGTTGGGGAAGTTGTGCAATGGGAATACATTTGGTGAAGGGCGGTAGTTTCAAGATGTTAGCCATTAGTAATGAGTAGTTAACCAGTGGGAAAAGTGGTGAGGGGTACCCAAATAATCGATGTACTTATATTATTACCTTAATTAACTTGTGTTATTTGGTGATAATTCCTTAGCGAGTTTGGGATGACTAGTATTTTTCCTTGGTATTTTCAGTTGGTTTCTATTGTTTTCATAGGGGAATTAGTATGCTTATCCCACTTATGCACGAGTGACTTTGGTCTCCCAACTGAGTACACTTCTAGGATCACCCTGTGTTATAAAACTATTTTTAGGTTTCTAGGAGGACTTTGAGGACTGTGATGTACTTTACTATCTCGGGCATCAGGATAGTTACTGTGATGCTGCTTAGTATCTTTCTTTTGGTACTTGCTTTGGTGCTTTGGTTGTACTTTTTACGCAGTTCATGTTTAAATCATGCAAGGGTTGGATTTTGGTTTCCTTTATATGAATGTTTGGCATTGTTTGGGATTTTTACCAACTTATCTCCTGATCACGTTTCCATTAAAAATGGTAATGCATTCCATTTTGTATGAGATTCTATACCCTTGGTGCTAGTCACCACTCTAGGGCCTATTTAAGGTGGGACTCATGGGTCATTATCTCTCCATTTTGAAGAAGCAAAGGCATGACACATTGTTGTCTATTCCCTCATCTTGAAGAAGGCGGGTCGTGACAATATGGATGGTTCATACATATATTTTTTATATTCGAGATATCATATATTTAAAATAAATTTTATATAATGAATAATATGAAATAATTTATAGTGGGAATAAATATAAAGTGTTTATATTTGTTTAATTGTAAAATTCCCATAATTCATGGCTAAATTATAATTTTTTTATAATTAATTTATTTTTGAATTGTTCATAAAATGTTTATTTACTATTTAAATATATTAATTTTTAATGTTTTTAAATTATTCCATGTATAATTAATAGTTATAAATTATTTATATTTTGAATTTTCATATTCTTTAGTTTAGTGTGTTAAACTTCTTCTTTAAATTGTCGTACATCCATCTAATGAGTAACTGGTTAAGTATGATAATTGATTTAGTTTTTTTTTTCTATTTTGAATTTTTCTTGTACTAGGTTATTATCTTGAATTAAGAAGTTGATTATAGTTTATACATACTAAGTGTTATAATTTTGATGGAATTTAGGACTCTCTTGATTAAAGTATATTTGGGTAGAGGGACTTAGGGTTGAACTACTCATTGTCCTAGAGGCTTATTTTAGCAACCCATACTTTTCATACATAAATATTATATCTTATTAGATAAATATTCATTACATAACATTATGAACCATGCAAGAACCATAAATGTTTAGTGTATTTGGAAACTTGGATACATAAACAGCTGATTCATAAAATATCTACATCATCTCCCACTTTGTTCTTCAAAACTATGACCCTTATTAGACACATCATACTTAAAACTTTTATTCATATTCTAGAGAAAATAAAACATAATAAAAGGTAGATATTAGATGCTCATTAAAGGAAAATAAGAGATATATCAATGATCATTTACAAAAACATGAGCATAAATGGAATGAGAACATGAGATTAACCTTTGAAAATCATACCCAATAATTCTTAGTTCATAAACACGAGTTGTGGCATAAAGTTTGAAAATTATTAAGACATGGATCATAAAGGGATCAAAGAACAAGAGGAATGAAAACATAACATTAGAATAAGTTCATATCATAAAAGAGTGGCATAGGTGCAACATAATCCAAATCATAGAAATCTTATGTTAAGGATACCCACCAATACATTCATAACATATTAGGATTAGGCTAACCACCCCTATATCTACTTCAGACATGGGATAACCTCTAATGTACCCTCTTTAGAGCTTGAGATAACCTCATGTGTACCCTCTTTCAGGCTTGGGATAACCACTACTATATCCCTTGAGCTCATAGAACATTAATCTTTAACAAGTTAATTAAAGGGATATATAATTCTTGTCCCACCCATCACATGATCATATATCCAGTCGTATGTATTCCACAAGATCATAAAAACATTCCTCAAAACTTAACCCATGGAAAATAAAATGGGTTTCATCGATATTTCATCATCATAACCATAATCTACCCATAGATGGAATAAATATTCTATCATTGGATAATATCTATAGTAAATCTTAATTAACATAAAAATATGTTATCATAAATTAAAAATTCCTCTAAAAGATCATTGGAATATTTCTTGAGGAAAAACCCTTTTCATTTTTAAATCACATATTAAAATCCAAAATATTTACCAAATAATAAGGGAAACATTTTCTTTGAAAAGAACCTTGGAAACTTGTAAGGGAATCTTCAAATAATTAAGTTATCATGACAAAATTAATTTCTCTTCTTGTCATGCATGTTAAAACAAAAATTACTTTCACATTTTTGGTAAAAAGTAAAAAGTACCTCATCCAGAAAACAAAAAAAAAATATTTATTTTAAATATTTTTGTAAAAATTAAATCATTTATAAAAATTAATTTAAAAAATCATATAATAAATATAAAAACATTTTTTTAAAACATTTTTATAAAACATGGATATAGAAGAAAATGGATTTTTGACCGAAGAAAGAAATAAAGTTGTTTTTTCTTAAAAATATTATTTCGGCATATTGATTATGTTGAGTGAGTAAAATTAAAGGAAAGAATGTATTATCAATAAATAAATATAGGATAATAAAATTAATTGTATTTATCAAAAATATTATTATATAATTTTATTTAATGTAAATTCAAGCATAAATAATCTCAATTAAAATGAGATTGAAACATAAATCCCCTACCTCAAGTTTGACTTTCTTTAAAGGCACTATAACCTCATGAAAATAAATTTAAATTTATTATAATTATGTACCAAATACATTTACATATTTATAATATCATATAATAACCAATTATAACATTTCAACACCCATTTATTAGTAATTCCTTATTAAAATCATCATTTCTGTGTGTTAACTATTTCATTTTTATGGGGATTTTTGTTCCGTAGTTCCAATAATTATACTTGGGTCATGGTTCCACAATATCCATAATTTTATTTATGATATAAATACCATATATATACATTATATACATATATATAATCATCTATAAAAGGTATATATATAAAAATGAATTACACTACTCTTGGAGATGGTAGGATATACATTCGCATGAACGTTGTTTTCACTTTTCAATGGATGGAATGAAAGAACGGTAAATAATAAATAACCTTTTTAGAATAATTATTATATCACATATATAATATATATTCATTAATTCTATCCTTATTTCCATCCAAGTAAATATTAAATGAAAAATGATTAACATCACCTCGTGGATGTGGTAGTCCACACGTACGCATGAGCAACGTTGTCATTTCCCAAAGGATGATAAGGTAAGAATGAAGATATGATATTTTAATTATACAAGAATAATCATATTATAAATAAAATATATAAAAATTAAACCTATCATAATATCCATTCATTAAATATGATGATGGAAATGAATTGTATCGCTACGTGAAGGTGGTAGTCCACACATATGAATTAGTGATACATTAACTTCCCATTTGATGGATAATAACCTAGATTTAGTATATTTAGGATACTTAATTTATTATTTTATAATTAATAACCTATATTTATAATATTTGTAAGTATAAATAAATTTAAAGAGTTCGAGTAAGATTATTTCCTCTTCTTCAGGAGACTGCCTTTAGATCCTTTTTAAGGACCCTTGGAATGGTCTTTTCAGAAGACTAGAACCTATAATTTTAGTATAGGGAAATTGAGAAAATAATTTTTGAGGATTTTTTTTTCTTGGTTGCTCAAAGTGGTGTAACGAAAGGATATAAGGGGTTTCTTTTTATAATTTTGGGGAAGGGAACTCTTGGAATTTCTTAAAATATTTAAGTATTATTAAATTATTTCTCATGTATAATGATTATAAATACCAATGAATTAAAAAAAAGAGGATAAGGTCATAATATCATCAACCAATGAAATTTACATAGGTTTTGGTGTCATTTTAAACCTTATCTTTTTTATTAACCCCTTTGTTAACCATTTATAACCTTAACCACGATATAAACTATTTCAATCTCAAAGGGTTATAATTGTACTTATAAGGTAACAATAGACTCGTAAATGGATAAGAGATGAAATTTTAGACTATATATTATTCTACTTGACCTCTTGAAATAATTTTATTATTTTTAAATAATTTAATAAAATATTTTTTTTATAAAATATCATTAATTTCATTTTTGAAACAATTCATTTAATTGGACATTAAAGAAATCAAGATAGTAATATAATTCAAATATAAACCTTCAATTTTTTTTAATATGTTATATTTATCTATAAGATTCTAGGAACACAATAATTAATCAAAATTATATTAATTTTAATATTTTTAATATCAATTATTTTATTTTTCTATTAGTTAAATAAAATTATGTCAATATTATGTATGTATTTAAGATAATTATTCAATAAATAAAAATTAAAAATAAATTTATATGATAAAAAAATTATATTATATTTTAAATAAACATTTATAACTTAATTTATTCTCTTTTTATCCTTATGTAAAATTTTTAGAGATATTAAATCCAAGAGAGTGACATTTTGTATTTATTCTTTTCTTAAATTTATATAAAGGTTATAATCAATGAAAAATGCAACCAAATGGCCATATATTTTAGGATTTGATGGAAATGGCCTAGATAAACTCATTAAATATAATAATGTAATGTTATAAAAAAAATTTAAGGCCTTATCCTAAAGTTTTAACTATATTTTACCTATTTTACCCTTATTGAGGTGAAAAATATTTACCACAGTTACTATTCATAATGAAAAAATAGACCTATTTACCAAGTTTGGACCACTTGATTAAAAATATAGTATCCATTTTTCATGATCTAATATCTAGAATTGGAAGAAATCAATTTTAGTATAAATGCTTAAAACTCAATGAAAAACATTTTTTAGAAACAAATAATGTTTTTATACATAAGGATTAACTTATATTAAAATCATGAATCCTGATGATTAAAATGGTATTGATTATATTATTAAAAATCAAATAGATCATATGATGGTTTAATACCAAATCCAAAAATATTATGGGGATTTTAAGTTATTTTATTTAATGAAAAGAAATTACAGTAATTGAAAAACATGTATTTTTCATTATTCACTGAAAAATCAATCTTTTTAGAAAAATAAAAAAAATCAAACCTAAGTTAATTTTGATGTATTGTTTTCAAAAATAAATTTAATTTTTTAAAATACAATTTCTAAAATTGGAAAGAATTAATTTAATTATTTTCTCATAAAAAGAAATAAAACCATTTTTGAGGAAAAGGTATTTTTAAAGAATATAATGAATTTACTAAAAATTGAGTACATATTTTTCAATATATTTTATTTATCTAAAGCATTTATATACATACATATATATATATATTTCAAAATTTGTTTATTCCTATTCACTCTTCCAATTTAACAGCTAGGTTAAAATGGTATTATGGTTCATTTTGTTTAGGGGTTTCATGTATCTCAAGCTATCAAAGAAATTAAATTTATTTAAAGATAAGTATATCATAAAGTATCCAGGTGTTATATTATACTCAACTTAAGATGAATTTTACCCTTAAAATTTTGTAACTTTGATACAAAAAATGAGGATATATCTGTATCATCACATCCTCGGTTTGGCATGTTGCATCTTTGAATTTTTGATTCCCCCAGACAACTTTAAATAGGTGATTAGTCTTGTTCCGTATCAATTTATCTCTATAATCCAAGATTTATTCCAATTTTTCTTTATAGGAAATATCATGATCCAATGGTAAAACTTCTAAGTTCCATACATGTAAAATATTAGGGATGCACTTCTTCTAGAGAGACACATAGAACACATCGTTAAATTGAGAGAGGTCTGGTGGAAGCACTAAGAAATAATCTATTATACCTACTCAGTCAAGAATATAGAAAGGGTTAATATACATAGGGATCACATTTCCCTTATTTTTTAATATCATAACCATATTATAAGAAGTAATTCATAGAAATAACTTCTCAAAAAATTCAAATTCTATATTTTTTATGATGATTGTCAGCATAAATTTTCTATCGACTCTAAAATTCCTTGATGTGTTGTGAATTTATCTAAAATTTACTTAGCTATATTAGGTACCAATAGATTTATTTCTTCAAATTCATCTTAGCACATTTGATTTTTAAACTTATTTCTATAGAGGGATTCATAAAGATCCATTTTAATGATTTATAGAAAGCTATCATTGTAAGAAAAAATGACTAGAGGAAGGTGTTGATCCCAACCACCTTTGAAATCCATAGAACAAGACCTTAGAATATCCTATAGAGTTTGAATGGTTATCTCAAACATACTATCTTTATGAAGAAGATAAGTAGTACTAAAAGAAAAACAATGAGTCCAAATCTTTCTAAAGACTTTTCTAAAAATTCAAGGTAAACCTCGGATCCCGATCAGATATGATAGAATGTGATACTCCATGAAACTTGTGATGTACCAAAACTAATATCTCATTTAATAGTAATTTTATGGTTTTATTTGCATGTTATCCAAACAAATTCGAAAACTTTAAATACCAGAAATTTTATTTAAATAAAACACCAAAGTGTTTAGAAGATACCAAGACAAAAGGAAAACCATACTAACCAAAGACACGTACTAAAAACCCTATCAAAGACATAGGGTGACCACCTAACACAACAGAAAGACCCAACAAATAAAGAAGATCCTTTGGGTCAGTCATAATGAAGAATATCACAACCAGAATCATGAAAACTGTACTGAGAATCAGTGGTATAGTAAGCACCATCTTCTTTAATTTTCTTGAGTTCAGGACACCCTGATGTTTAGTTTTATAAGTCATCTACACTACCATTTCTCCTTGGGTGATCTTTGTAGATTCTTGTGACCGTTGAGTTCTAACAGCTATAATTATAGTTGTTGGTCTTTTGGTGGATTAATTAAAAATATCTAACTGTAATTTAGTTTTCCCGAAAATATTTAAGTTATGAATTGAAGTTATAATATAACCTCTTATGAAATTTAGAAGGAAAATGGTGTAATATTTTAAACTACACTTAGGTGATCTTAAAATGAGATGAGGATTTCAAACGTCTTACAAATATTTCAAATATCTTGTAAAGGTTTTCATTCTTAATTCTCAAACAATGTTTTAGATAAACTATGTTTTGATTTATATAATAATAGTATAAAAAGTTTTCATATGGATATATCAAAGTTATAAATTTGTGTTTTAAAACTTTAGTATTTGTAAAACTAAAGGAATTTTTGTTTTGAAAAGCACCTATTTTTGTGTAAGATTAGTAGTAGAGTTTAACAAAAAATTAACCCCACTAGGGCTAGCCCTCTAGCCAGGCCGAGGGAGGAAGCACACGCTAGGAGGCTGAGCCTTTCCCTCAACCTCAACCCAGGATAGCCTGAGCGGGGGGTATAGCTACCCTGAAGGGCACAAAGGAGTGCATGAGGGAACTAGAGGCACCACCGTACAGGGAAGCATGGAGGCGTGAGTGGGTGTAAGAGTGCGCTCACAGAACCTGATACGTGGCAGTATCAGGAGGGGAGGGAGGAGATTTATGAGTGGTTAATCAGAGTATTATGCTTGTAAAGGTCTTTAAAACCTCCCTAAGTTTTGATTTGGTATGAGGAAATTCTTTTGGGATTCAATCCAGGCCTTCAGATCTCACCTCGTGTGATCTGGTCCGTCCGTTTCAGTCCGTCGCTCGATCCTCAGCGACCGCGGTTTATTACCGCATTTTTTAGCACCATTTGATCTGACCCAGATCTAATCTCAGCCATCAGAGACATTTTAAAATTCCGTGTTTCCCTGAGCCATCGGATCTCACACGTTTTTATCACAGCCTTCCGGGGTTTTTTAAAAACATTGCGTTGATCTAAGTCATCCGATCGAACCTTATTCTAATCAAGACCGTCCATCTTTTTTTAATCACTACATCACGATGACCATCCAATATTCTACTCATTTAATCCCCACCATCCAATATTTCTTCTGGTTTTCTCCCCCACACCATCTTATTGCTCTCCCGCCTGCGCCAGACTAGTACCCAACTCCTCCCTTTCTCTTCGTTTTCTACACCCGTGACCCTACTATCCCCCTCCTTTTACGCGTTTTCCACAAGGACTTTCCCCCTGATCTTTTAATAAACCATATAGGGATCATTTTTTTCTGTAGTAGCATTAAATTATTCATCATATTTTATACATAATATAGTTTATAAACAACCCGGTTGCACCCATTCCCTCAGTTGTCCTTCCTCCTCAAACATGAGCAAGCCTCCTTCGACGATTTCCCAAGCCACTCCTCCTCAAACCAAGGTAAGGGAATTAATTTTGCCTTGTTGTGTTTATGGTGTATACATTTATATATATAT